>CM060697.1:42069014-43409722 GCA_030686995.1 Artemisia argyi
TGGGGCATATGTAGGGACGATATATGCCCCAAAGGTTTGTCACAAGATGACTCATGCCCAAATGTTTGCCACAGGGACGCTTTTTGCAGTTTCGAAATATTGGGATGAAACATGCAAATTTGCCAAACTTTAAGGATGATTTATGCAATTTACTCACACCAAAACTCATTCAACCTTCCACCCTCTTATTTTTTATATCATTATATTATACAATTCCATAACTAGTAAGTGGTTTTAAGCTCTATACAAATACAAAAGAAAATAAAATAAAAACTTTAATCAATCACACCAGAAAACCCTAGCACGCTATCTAAACCCAAACCAGAGAGAAACTCACAAATACACACACAAAACTAAATAAACAATGAGTAAAATATCCTTTTATAACCTTGAGACCATAAATGTCAGGCATCTTTCAATTGTCCGGCTTTAACACTAGTCTTTGAACTTTATCCATCTTCAGCCTTTTAACTCCTGCAGAACTTATAAACACAAAACAAAACTTCTTTTTCTTTTATAAAAAATTTTCACGTATTATCATATATGACCCTTTTGTAACACCCCCATTTTCACAGATCGCAACGGATTTAGATATGGGGTATTACCTCGTGGAATCACAGTTACAGTAATAGAAAACGACTTGAAAAGAGACGTTTTTATAAAATGAGTTATCATTCATTAAATTATCAGAGTTTTATTTAGAAGAGATCCTGTAAATCTAAGTGTGAAAGTAGTATTTTGAATGATAACAGGGTTGAAAGTCCTCCAAGTTCAGTGCCGCTTCGTGCCATGGATTCCGTAACAGCTAAATACCTATGATACATGCTTAAAAGTCAACACTTGGTGTTGAGTGAGAGTCATAGGTTTAAGTGATAGGGTGAATACAAGTTCCACATGGTTCACTTGTTATACTCTTCAAGGAAAATGTAGTGTTTGTGATAATTGCAATGCATATACAATTATCATGAGAAAATAGTTATTGCACTAAGCTCATGAAACCACACGTTAACATGTCTAGATCATGGGGCACTGTAGACCCTTATATGATGGGACGGAGATAAGGTTAACTTGCCAAAGTTAATCCTTTAGAGGTTTCAAGTATAGTACTTATTGGTACCCGACTGGGGCAAACCAACGGGAGTTGTCAAACTCTAATAGATCTATCAACTATACTCGCGTTCACTCGCAAGTGATTATGGCTCATGAATTTTAGTTATGTAATGGTGGCAGAAAGTAACACTCGTGCAACAACCAAAGAAAAAGACTTGTATTCGGTTTAAAGAAAAAGTAAGCATGTATCCCCCTCACAGTGTTTATAAAGCATTTAGAAAGAGTGAGTTTATGAACTCACTTTGGCCTAAGGTTGATGTAACACCCCAACCCGAAAAGGGCTAAAGTGAACATTATGGGGTCAAATCAGAATATAAGCAAGCGGAATACATTAGCAATATAAGGTTCACAAAACAGTTCTAAAGAAAAGATAAAGAACTAATTCTAACATTACAACTTCCAAACTAATTACAAACTAAGAACCAAAAGGGAATCTCTAAGTCTATTCTCTAATCCATGGGGAGCTATCAACAGTGTAGTCCACTAAGAGCTCCTAAGCACTCTTCGCCCAACCCAGCTTTCTTCTAAAACCTGCCGCAGGAAAAGAAATGCGGCTGAGCTTAAAAAGCCCAGTGAACAGATATAAACAAACAAAACCTAATAACAAAAGGGAAACGAAAGTGAATCCGAAATGAATCCAAGCAAACCTGTTGAGACGAATATCAAAGAATATGGGACATATGATAGAATCAACAGAATATGATCAAAGGGAATACGTATAAGGAATATCAAATGAATCAAAGGAAAATGGAACGAATCATAAGTGTAAGCAAATGAACTAAGGAAAGCATAAGTCAATAACAATAAAGAAGTTAGAACAACAAGGATCACATATATAGTAGAAGTACCAGAAATGCCCAATAATCATATATCAAATTGTACATGGAGTAGCTAGCTCGATGTACCAAATGTGAAATGGAGTGTATCGCACACACATACCCATTCACCAAATTCAAAACGAAACAAAGTACCTAGGATGCATCCATACGCTCCCTGCAAAAACAAATATATATGCACAAAGCTCTAGGCTAAGTAAACATATAAAATAATAAATATAGGCCTGAATAGCTAGCTTAAAGGGAACGCTGTGGACTAAAACCCACCTCCACAAATAGTGTCAATACCACTGGTGCATCAGTGGCAAGGCCATGGACTCCCCATGACTGGTTACAAATTAATCAAATAATGGGCAACAAATAGGGCATAGGAATGCTATAAGAATAAGAACTATAGCATGCAACAAAAATCAAGCAAATCATAACCGAAATGGATCGATCAAATATGGATCATATAAGGGATCATAGCAATGGTTCAAGTCAAAGGTCCAAATCAAAGATTCATATCATGAGGTTCAAATCAAAGGATCATAATAGCAAAAAGGGTTTATAGCAAAGGTTCAAAATTTGAAGTTAAATAATCGAAAGATGTTAAAGAAAGTCTTGAGGAATCTTAGAGAATAAAACAGATTAAGGACTTTTAAAAATTATTTAAAACCTTTTTATCGTAAAAGTATTCCTTTAAAAACACATTTCGTAAAAGTCATTAAAACCTTCATATAAAACTGGCATCGTATCATAATCACAGAAATCATTTCAAAAATAGTTTTTCTCAAAAGTCATCAGGTTATATTTTTAAAATGGTCTTCATACGAAATCATACTATCAAATGAACCAAGGATATCATGTGTATAAAGATCAGAAACCATAATAGTGGCAATGGAACGGATCATGAGTCATAAGAAACCTTACTGAAAGGTTAGAATATTTGTACCTTAATGCGTATGAAAGGAAAGCAAACGATTGAATGAATACAAGGAAACAACGTCGCGCCTCTTCAAATGATCTACACGAAATAGGGATCACTAAATACTTATATGTTTATTTCATAAGTTACAAATGGTCTTTAATGATTTATACTTATAGTTATGATCATCACTCATTTTAGGTTTATTTTACAAATCTGGGTCCGTTTCTCATGAATTTTACGACACATCAAATGAACTCCAGAGGCTCTCCCAATTTTTCCTGAGGTTCCCACATAAGTTAAGTAGTTACTCAAATTTTTACAGATTTTATTAATAAGTGTAAGTACCCTTTAAAAATTCATCTTTCCAGACCGACCCAGAAAATAACTACACAAACGTGCAGAAAGTTTGCATTTTGTTAGCCCATTCATACCCTTCAGAAAAATATAAAAAAATTCCAGGAAGTCACAAATATCCTATATTTAACCCCTGTGAAAGGAGACCTTCTAACTCCTTATGGTATGGAAATTAAAAATCAAAAATACCAGCTGAATTTTCAGACTCATAAACTTAGGATTGACAACCAATGTTCTAAAAATCAAAAAGCTTACCTCCCGACCTCAAATGACCATGTAACTTACATATTCGGAAAGTAGACAGAAAGTACTCATGTTTAGACTCAAGAACCACCCAAAAATACATTTTTATCATTAACTTATGACCCTTGCAACACGACCCATCTCCTGGACAGCATGCAGTGGAGACATAAACAAGCCCTAATCTCTTGTATTAATTGTGAACGCCCCTTCTCAATTACTTAGGGTTTAATTCCAGATTTTTAGGTCATGTAATTATGAGCTTATTAGGGTTTTAAAAGATCTGATCCAAAGGCCCAAAACAGAAACAAGTCGACACATATATGGGTTAATGTTTCACGATTTTATGTAACGTATAAGTGTGTGATTCATATTCAGATTTATGTGGCCAAACAAATGATGCATAGCCTGATTATTATTGTTAGTATAGCATGTTTTATTACTGATTCTAAGGTGTCTAATGGATTGAAAAACAAAGGAGACAATGGTACCTTTTGGGGCAGAAAATAACGAGGCCAGGAAACCAAAACAAGGACCCATGAATCGAATTACAAACAACACAAGGATACCACGATCAAAACACCTTCAAACCTTCCTTCTTCTCGATCTTGAGGGCTGAACAAAAGTGTTAGAGGCTGCTTTAGGGTTTTGGTGGAGGAGAGGGAAAATAGGTCGTGACTTTTGTGAATGAGATGATAGAGGCGTGTTTTCATGATAGGAAAACCGTGTGGAATTGTCAAGGAAAGTAGGGAACCATATCTTCTATTAAAATCCTGATATTTGCTAGTGTATAATCTTGTTTTTGTCTTAAATTAACCAAATAAAAGAAAGGAGTGCATAATTCAGTTTACACACTTGGAAGCTTAAACAAAACGTGTAAAGAAAGTCCTTAGGATAATTAGTAGGGTCGTTTAGGACTTAACTTAGAATAGATATTAGGAACCTTAGGATATTATTAATTTAGTTTAGTTATTTGTATTATCATGTAATATTATTATAAGGTAAAGTTTACAATGTCATTTAGTTATTAATCATTTTTAGTATAAAATTCAAAATGGTGTAAGAATTATGGTTCAAATATTTCGGGTTTTAAATACTTAGGTTAGTATATATTGTAATGTCTCGCATTATTATTCATCTTTTCATAAGTTAGAAATTAGAGGGGTATTTTGGGTATTTAACATTTTTTAAATTTTTGGGTTTTACAGTTGATCTGATTGATGTGAAAAGTGACTCGGATACTAGATTGCCTTACTCACATGTCTTCTTTAGTTGTTTTAAGTTTCTTAAGTAATTACTCCTAGGGTTTCTAAATTTAGTTATAACATAACACCGTTTGGGCCATTGTAATTCAGAAGTATAACTCCTCACACGAAGCTCCCTACTAGTGTATTATGCTGCCAACATAATACCGTTCGGGCCATCATAATTCAGAAGTATATAACTCCTCACACGAAGCTCCATACTATTGATTTAGGTTGTTAAGTATTTTAGATTTAGTTATAACATAACACCGTTCGGGCCATCATAATCTAGAGGTCATGTAGTATACGTTTGAGGAGCCAGGGCACTTTAATACGTAAACCCATCAAACTCGTCAAAACGAATACACAAATGAAACCCCTCACATGAAACTCCTTACTATTGTGTCATGCTTTTGTTTTATGATAATACTTTACTTAATAACCTTTAAGTTTCATATATTTACAATATCTACCCTAAACTTATATACTTTATATAACTTAGACTTTTAACTTTCTAAACTTTTCATTTCTAGTCCCTATACTTATATATTTTGAGAAAATGACAGAAATGACCCTTAGACTTATTAGTTTTCAAAATTTACTATTTATACCCTTAACTTAATAACATTTGCAAAACTAGTCCTTATAAGTTTATAACTTTTATCCTAGGGTTATATAACTTTGCAAAAAGGGTCCTTATACCTAATACTTCTAAGAAATGTCAAAAACAGTCCTTAGACTTAATATTTTCAGAAAGTTACCATATATACCCCTATGCATGGAAATATTTGCAAAACTAGTCCTAATTCAATGCAAACTATATTTTTACGGAACAAAAGAGTTTCCTAGCTTATGACTTACTAATATTAGCTTATATAAGTGACTTAAACAGGCTTATAGCTTATGATAAGACTTTATAGCATAGAAATAGCAATTCGACCAAAATTAGGGTTTTAAAATGAAAACTAGCAAATGAAAGTGATCAAGGCTCAAGCAAGGGTTCCTAGATGATCTAAGGCATATTCTAACTATCCTAGGTTAGTATTAAATCTAATAGAACAAGTAGAAAGGCTTACGTGACCAAAAATGGGGCGAACGTGGGTTTTAGGGTTTCTAGGTAGAAAAACAATTCGATAAGGCTTCAAGGCTTATACCACTCGACTTCTAAGCTTACTAGGGCTCTACTAATACTACTAGGACCAGAATGTTTGAGGTGAAAATAAGTGAAGGTGTGATTTTGAAAGGAGGGGGTACGAGCTATTTATAAGGCTCGTTAGCCATGGTGGCCAAGAAATGGGAGGCTAGGTGGCATGAGGGGGGGGGTGAGGTGACTAACTACGGCTAAAGGGTGACTAATGGGAGCTAATGAGTAGGTAGGGGGTGGTGTAAGGATTGTGTGGTGGTGGTTTGGCCGCGGGTGGAAGGAGGTGACAAGTAGGTGCATCACCTACTTGTAAGGTGTGTTCTAGGGTGCTTGGTGAAGACAAGTAGGTGCACAAGGTGCTAGGTTTAGGTTTGAACTAGTTTAGGTTTAGTTTAGTCCTAATCTTGCTTAGTGAGAGATTAGGGTTTAGCTTAAGGTTTAGTGCCTAGATTAGGGTCCTATGGGTGCTTAATGACTAGGATTAAGACTTAGAAGACTTATAACAAATGGTGGTAACTTATGGTAAAGATTTGGGAATGTTTAACCTAGTTTTGGGACTTATAAGACCTAGTTAGGGTTTTGTACTTAAGGGACTTGTACCTAAGCTTCTAGAGGGTTGTACTAAGGTTTAGGGAGTCTAAGATATCCTAAAGTTGCTAATGTAACTCCTATATAAGCCTTGAGTACTTTCAAACTAGTTTAGTTTAAGAATTAGAGTTTTAGAGATAACTATAGCTACTTAGGGTTTGATTATGGTTTGTTTTGGTATTATGGTAGATTTAATATGTTGTGGTGATAGTTTACTTTTTTTGGTGTTGTAATGATTTTAGATTAGGAGTTCATGTGGTATGGTTGTGAGGATATTTGGTTTAAGAGGATACATGAGCAGGTCTAGTGAGTCATGCATGCAATGAAAAGGAAAGGAAAAGCAAAAATTTACCTGTGAAAGTACCTACTATTGGTATTGTAGAGGGAATGGTGTTGATGTGATTTTATGGGTGTTTACACCTTTACTGATTATCAAAACTAGGGGTGTCCATGGTATAGGAACTGTCCCGAACCGGAACCGAAACCGAAAGAACTGAGAACCGAAAATATGAAAAAAGTGGAACCAAGAACCATCCCAAGTTCTTCGGTCCAGTTCCGGTACGGGAATTTTCGGTAATTCTCACAAGTACCTAAGTGTTTAAATAATTTATTTTTTTCGTCATCGAAAATATGGAAAAGCTATCAATAACATGAGTAGTAACTACGTCAAATATGATTGAACAAGCATACTATAGGTAAGTATCAAATTTACGATAATGATTTCAAGATAAACTTACTTTCATGTTGATAAATGATGATGATGATGATGATGATCTTTGAATGGATTAAAAGTTAGAGTTTTAAATTTATTATGTGTTTTTTTGTTTTAAATTTTAATGTTACAACTTAACAATGAGTAACGTTTTTTATTTTTTATTTTTCACCTTTTTATTTTATTTTTCTTTTAAAAGGCTATACAAATTATACAATGTCCCAAATAAACCTTATAAAATTTTAAATAGTCGGTTCTTTCGGGGAAAGTACCGGAACCGGACGGTTCCGACCTGAACCGCCCCGAGAGCCGAAAATTTGGAACTTTAGGAACCAAGAGCCGTACCATAGTTCTAACATACGGTTCGATTCCGGTATGGTTTCTCAGTTTTTTTGGTTCCTCGGTTTTTTTGGATGCCCTAATCAAACTAATAGCTTATATTTAATAAAAGCAATAGTTTTGCAATAGCTTCACAATATTTAACTTTTATTGTTATGTAGAGTAAATTGCAAAAGCCGTCCGTATGATTCTGCCAAGTTGCATGTTCAGTCCTCATCCTTCGAAAGTGCACTCGTTCCCTGGCTAAAATTAAATAACTAAATTACCCTCACATGGATCAAAATGAAAGAAAAGACGAAGAGGGTAGTTTAATAATTTATCCTTAGACAAGGACTAAATATGTACTTATAAGTTCCTAACATTGATGATGAATGACTTTCAAAAAAATAGGGATTGAACCTGCAATTTAACCAAACTATAAGGACGATTTTTGCGATTTACTCTAATTATGTGTGATGTTTTAATTTTTAGGATTTTGCTAACAGCAACCCTTAGGGTTGTCGTTAACAACTAGTTTTCGAAACTTTTGCTAAGACAATATACAATGTTTAAATAAAATCATTCAAAATTACTAACCATCTCTTAATATTTCTCACATACAAATTTAATCCACTATTCTTATTGGTCATTTTAGCGAAAAATGCGGAGCATGTTTCTCACTATGTCTTAATATTAGCAATTTTTTATAAAAAAGTTGTTGTTATCAACAGCCCTAAGGGCTGCCGTTAGCATTTTCCTAATTTTTAATATAATATTTGTAATGACTATTTAAAAATTATCTTTTATTATTTATTAATAATCTCTTTTAAAGAAATGCGTTTGGTTGCCACCGCTACGTGTTTGACAATATATTTGGTGAGAGATGAGATCAATATAGATCTTATATTTGCCATAGAACCAATGAACCAATTATAGTCACCCATTTTTATTTTTCATTTTTTTTAAAATAAAATATCTTGCAAACGGTAAATCGTCAAGCTGCAAAAAATACCATCGCGACGAGAATTAAATCATCTTTATATAGATATGCATTGTTATATACTTTCGACGATTTTTTTTTTTTTTAAATTTCTAACAAGAAAAATCATATATGATTTGTAAAAATCATATATGATTCGTTAAAATCGAATCATATATGATTCTTACGAATCATATATGATTCTTACGAATCATATATGATTCTTACGAATCATATATGATTTTTAAAATAATATATGATTCGTAAGAATCATATATGATTTGATTTTAACGAATCATATATGATTTTTACAAATCATATATGATTTTTCTGGGCGGAAAATTTGAAAAAAAAAAAAGGTTATAAGAAAAAACATTCGTCGAAAGTATATAACAATGCATGTCTATAGAAGGATAATTTAATTTTCGTCACGATGACATTTTTTTTTGTAGCTTGACGATTTATGGTTTGCGAGATATTTAAGTTTAAAAAAAAGGGTGAAAGTTTATTTTCTTTATTTTGATAAAAAAATTAAGTAGCTAAGATTGCTTGATGGGTTTTATGATAAAGTTGAATCTATAAACAACTTTTGTCTATTTGGTGATACCACTAAAGGGAAGGGAGTGAACGCGTTTCCCAA
Organism: Artemisia argyi; assembly: GCA_030686995.1. Classification (NCBI taxonomy): domain Eukaryota; kingdom Viridiplantae; phylum Streptophyta; class Magnoliopsida; order Asterales; family Asteraceae; genus Artemisia; species Artemisia argyi. The sequence continues at coordinate 42,078,090 of CM060697.1, forward strand.
CCCCTTATTACACCCCAACCTAAGCCCGCAACACGTTTTTAGCTATCATGTGGGACTGCGGGTACAAGAAAAATGCTCGGTTACTTTTCAACAAGTCAAAAACATAATCTAAGGCCAGGGTCCATAGGACATGGTAAAAACTAAAAAGCTAACGTGTGTATGGGTCAAAAGAGTTAAAAGCCCATTTCGTAAGTAAATGGGCCTTGTATCCCATTTCATCAATATTTAAAAGAGTGACAATTGCCACAAACCCTAGTCTTGTTCCTTTTCTGCTGCCATATTATTTCACACCGCCGGCAGACAACACACACACAAACACCAAAACATCAACAACATGGTATGTTCTAATCTATCTCTTATTGTTCTTATTTCTGTTAGTTATGTCTAGTAGATTTGTTTACCTTGCTCTTTTATCTGTTTGAAACCTTGTTTTATGTCAAATGATTTACTTACTTGTCTTGTTCTGTCTGATTAATGATAAATTAGTTAGATCCTAGTTTTGTTGGTATTGTTTAAACGTTTATATATCTGCTTGTTAGCATATCTATTGTTTTAATGAAATATTTGTGTTAATGAGTGAATATTTGGGTAGTGATTTAGGTGATTTATTTTTGCCTTATTTTGCTTATAGAAGATAAATCAATTTAAAGCATACTTTAAAGTTTTTATATGCTTATTTATGAAAATATGAGTAGATAATCAGTTTTTGATAAAAGTTATAGTACTGATTATCCTATTTGAAACATTGCAGATAAGGTATGTTTATCTATCATTGTTTGTAGAACTTGTATGCTTTACTGAAATTTAATTGGTAGCTTAAAAAAATTGAATTGGTTTTGTTAGAAAGAGAACATTCTTAAGTAATATTGATAAGCTAAACCAAACACCCTTTTAGACGATTTACCAAAATGTAACAACTGTTTTATATCAAACTTTTATTTGCATTGTTGTTGTTTATACTTGACATGGTAATGTTATCTAATTAGTTGTTAAACATGTATAGTCGAAGCGAAAGGTTAGAGAGCCAAAGGAAGACAATGTCACTCTTGGACCAGCTACCCGTGAAGGAGAGCTTGTATTTGGTGTTGCTCACATCTTTGCTTCTTTCAATGATACCTTCATTGTAAGTTTAAAAAATTAGTTTTATTTTCTGAATTTTAAACCATTGTACTTCACACCATGTGGTTGCTTACATATTATACTATTGCAGCACGTGACTGATATCTCTGGACGTGAAACCATGGTTCGGATTACTGGTATAAACTATACTCAGTACTCAAGTTTATTCAAAAATAGTTGATATTTAGTTCCACTAGTTTGTTTATTTACTGATGCTTGTTCTTGTGTTACCAGGTGGGATGAAAGTGAAGGCTGATAGGGATGAGTCATCTCCCTATGCTGCTATGCTTGCTGCCCAAGATGTTTCAACCAGATGCAAGGTATGTTTTGATACTTTTTCCTTTGTTTTAGTTGGCAATAATTATATTTAATTTATTTACGGGTTTGTTTATTAACATGTTTTTGTTGCTGTGATTACAGGAGCTTGGTGTCAATGCTCTTCACATCAAGTTGAGGGCAACTGGAGGAAACAAGACTAAGACACCTGGTCCTGGTGCCCAGTCAGCACTCAGAGCTCTCGCTCGTTCTGGCATGAAGATTGGTCGCATTGGTATGCTTTTATTATATGACCTCGTGTGTTGTAACGATAATGGTTTGTTGGTTTCCGACAAATGGACACTAATGTGTTTTCTTGTGGCTTGTAGAGGACGTGACTCCAATTCCAACAGACAGCACTCGTCGCAAGGGTGGTAGGAGAGGAAGGAGGTTGTAAGCAGTTGGTCTACTGTTCTGCAAATTTGCATCATGTTTGCATTTTCGGTTGTTTTATGTTTTGGCAACTTTTAGAGGTTATTATTATGTTTTTGTCGACATTAATATCATTAAGGATCTTTATGGATCGCTGGATGTTTGAATGACATGAGTTTTTGGTCACCTTGTTGGTATTATTAGCTACTTGTTTTGTTATATCTAAATGCTTATCTGCATCGTGTTGAAACTCTCTTATGCAACATGCTTATTTACTTTTTATTCATCTTAAGTTTTTATTTGAGTAAAGTGAATTGCCTGAACAAGTTTAATCATACTAATTTATATGTGAGCTTAAACAAGTTTTGTTTTTGAACTTTGGTTTGCAGTTAAATTTTTTGTAGTTGGGATATATTTTTTATTGTGTAGTTTACACTATAAACAAATGAACATCGCCTATCTGGTATTCAGCAAAATATTGGCTTAACTTGACTCTGGCAATGGCAGTGTGCTGTTAAGATGCTCGTTGCATCGTTATTACTATGTTTGATAGAAAGACAGTGGATTTATTTCTACTGAACCATTTGGAGAATTGAGAAATCTATGCTAAATCTATTAGATAACTGATTGATAATGTTCCTCTAATGTTTAGTTTAAACGAGAAGATTATATGATGGATCATGGATCGTGACAAGTTGTCTGGATGTTGTAAGACTAGTGTTTGATCCATCTAAAAGCTCCTGAAGGAGCCGATTTTTAAAATCAACTACTAGAATAAACATTTTCTAACAAGAATTACAAAAACCGACACTTTTTTAGAGATTTACCAAAATTGACACATCGAGCAGTTTGATTTTGCTCGCCCTCCCCTTTTGCTTGCCGTTTTCAGAAGTAGACAAACAATTTTCGCTAAAAGACAAAGAACATGAAGAGCAAAATACTTGCTTGCCGTTCTCACTAAAAGACAAAGAACATGTCGAGCAAATGCTTTGCTCGCTCAAATGTTTTGCTCGCTATTGATTTTAGTAAATCCTTTTGAAATTGTTTATTTTGGTAATAATTTATGTAAAATGACAGCAATTTTTAACTCGAAAACACCCCGTAAAGAAAACAGGGAATAATTGAAAACTTGATTAACGTTAATAAATATTGTTTGTGAACTTTTGAGTTAACGGACATTCGCTGTTTCATAACCTATTTTTACCTCGAAAAGTATTCGCTGTTTTCATATATCTATTTTTACCTCGAAAAGTGTTTTGTATATGTCACTAAACATTCGTTAATGATCTATTTGAACTGCATCTTTCTGGTTGTTATTCTTAATGAACTAAAACATATCTTTAAGCTATACTATGTAATTTAGTAGTCTCTGTAACTTGCAGCTAGCATATACACTTATTGCAAAAGAATCAGGTGGCGAACACATTGACAACCTTAAATTGGTTAAAATTGGTTGTCATGCCGCCTCGACCAAAGGAACAAAACAATCTAGTGCGACACTTATAATTGCTTAAAATGTAAAATGTGGTTACACTGTCATTTACCAAAAGCATGACAACCGTTAAGCTGGGTGTGTAAAGCCGATGGTACATCCTTGTTGGAAAATCCTACAAGCCATGAAGATCAATCTTGTCTTTTGTAAAGATAAATTTCCTACACTTCATGTCTTGTCATATTTTGCAATTAAAAGCTAGATATTCTGTCAACCTCAAAACTCTTGATAAAATCATTCGTTTTCAGTTGACACACATTTGAATCCCAACAGACTTGGTTGTCTGCATAGAACTGGCTCCTACACTATTCCTCACTGGTGTAACGCTTGAACTAAGCACACCCAGAAATATTCACAACCTTTACCAACAGATTCAGAAGCATCTGAACATTGTGCGTCTCGAGAAGTAACACACCACAAAATGCCCAAGTATGACTTAATAAGACCACCTGATCTCCCAAACTGTTTTGATTTTGATTTAGAACTTGATACTTGTAGAGATACCATCTAAAAGTGGAATGAACTCGAACTGCAGTTCAGTGCTTAAAAGTGCAATGAAGAGAAAAAGCTACTAAATTTGATAAGACCATTTGTTAGCTAGAAAAATCCAGAAGTTCATAAACTAGGAAGTTCAAGATCGAAGAATGTCATCAGATACAAACTAAAGTATATTCCAAATCAGCCAAAATACCAAAAGCCCATATCAAGCTGCTTTTGGTTTCTTCATCCGACTAATCATAAAATCATCATCAGATCCTTCGTCGCTAGATTCGTCCACAATCTTTCTTTTCTTTGGTTGCACAGATGGAGCTTTAGATGGCGGTGCTTTCTTCTTTTCTGTTGAAACAGTAGTCTTTTTCTTAGCAGAAAGAAAAGCATCATCAGATTCTTCATCACTTGATTCATCCACAACCTTACTTTTCTTTGGTTGCACAGATGGAGCTTTAGATGGCGGTGCTTTCTTCTTTTCGGTTGAAACAGTAGTCTTTTTCTTAGCAGAAAGAAAAGCATCATCAGATTCTTCATCACTTGATTCATCCACAATCTTACTTTTCTTTGGTTGCACAGATGGAGCTTTAGATGGCGGTGCTTTCTTCTTTTCGGTTGAAACAGTAGTCTTTTTCTTAGCAGAAAGAAAAGCATCATCAGATTCTTCATCACTGAATTCATCCACAATCTTACTTTTCTTTGGTTGCACAGATGGAGCTTTAGTCGGTGGTGCTTTCTTCTTTTCAGTTGAAACAGAAGTTTTTTTCTTATCAGAAACAAAATCTTCATCAGATCCTTCATCACTTGAGTCATCGAAAATCTTTCTTTTCCTTGGTTGCACCGATGGAGCTTTAGATGCCGGCGTTTTCTTCTTTTCTGTTGAAACAGTAGTCGTTTTCTTAACAGAAACAGATGAATCACTTTGTCTCTTCACGGTGACAACTGTTTTCATTGGAGAACCAAGTTTTTTCATCTTTTTCGCCTCAAATAGCTTTTTGGCCACATCTTTTGGAAGCAACCCAGATTCCATCATCCTGTGATAACGTCCTTCATTAGTGAATTGATGAGTAAACAAGAAATCACAACAAAAGGAACGTTTATTATCAAGAAATCTAAATTGAAGAAGACAATACAAATTTCAGTTCTTGTGAAATGGCATAATATTCATTCTTCCAAACTTAGCATTCCCACAACATAGGCTATGCTGCCAAATTTTGGTGAACAATCTTAAATTATGTACAACAAGTTGCATTTTAAATGGCAACTAGGTTACCACAAGGATTATATCTTAAGCCATATACTAACAGTGAGTTAATGAGATAGTAGATATGCCAGAAGAAACAAAAATCACAAAGTACAGGGTTTGATTCCTTTAGGTCAACATTTTGTACATCTTATATCTCCTAGCGTCAACAAGAACACACCATGACACAAGTGTTCCATACAACATGAGACCCATAAAAAAATATTTTTAGATGGGCAAAGCGATTAACTCAATATGTATTGCAAGTTAAGAAAAGCCTTACAAGTGTAAACAAAACAATAGTGACTAAGGGTGTGTCATATTTGTGGGTTTGAGAATAAGGAAATGGAAACAGAATATGATTGAAAGTGTTCGACTTAAAGGGCATAGTTCTTAAAGTAGAAAATGAAACCCTTAATCTTATCTTGGGTGGTTTAGAGTTAGATCTCAAGATCTTTTATGTGAAAGTTAGTATTTTAAATTTATGGTTACAGGAAAACCAATTATCTTACAGAACTAAAGATCTTATTGCTACTTTCTGCATAAATATTAGTCAAAGCATTGACGTAGATATTTAGAAAACTGATACTCACTTCAGCACACCTCAGTTATCTAAGTGTATCACTATTTCTCAAATGCCCCTAAATACTTTTGTATACCGACAAACTACAGAGAGCATGCGGATCAAAAACAATATCACATAATCAGTATCATGTATGAGGATGAAAGCAGATAAGTAACTGTGATAAATTATGGGTAGGACAAAGCAACAAAGATTAAAAAATATAATATATAGTTCTTACCAAATCGCGGCCATTTCACTAGCTGGTATTTGTTTGTGTAGCGATTCATAGAAAATCCTTAACGGGTCTCTCTGAAAGATTCAAAATCATAAAGTTTATCAGTTTTCAGTATATAAGCATAAGGACCTAAAAGGACTTTAAAACACCTACACAAATGCAAATTTAGGTCCATTTTTTCGATCCTTTCAAACTTAAATTCATACAAAACCTCCACAGAAGCATAATATAGACCATAGTCACATGGAACGGGGATCGCTCCGGTACGGGATCGGGGATCGGGATCGTGGTTCGCTAGGCACCTAAAATTCGGTTCGAAGGGGGTAGGTTCATTTGGGATCGCTTTGGTACGGTGTACCAAGTAATGTGGTACGATGTACCAATGTTGCTAATAATCAACATATTTTTATAAATTTGAAATCCGAAGTTCCAAACATTCATAATATAATACTAATCATATTCTCATAATTCATTCAAAGAAGCATAATAAAAAAGTTTTACCAAACACCATTCTTACAACTTTGTGCTAATGAAAATAGGTTATTTGACAGAATGATATCTTGAAACCTTCTTTATATATTGTATTTCTGCCATAATGTTTATTGACAGAGGATCTTGTTCCAAAATAACTATAAGGAAATCATAATTGACAGAGAAATATATTCACTTTATAAATAGAAGTATATATTTGAAATCATGACAGCTCACAAAATTAATGTAGATAAATCGCGAATCGAATTTAATTGAAACGCGAATCGGAACTAACTGGATCGCGAATTGCTCAGGTCCGATTCGAATATCAATTAAATTCTGGAACGCCATTATCACCGATCCAAGTCGCGATCCCGGTCGATCCGGATCGATTTCGTACCATGTTTTGGATCGAACGAACTGGATCGCAATTCGTGGCTACTGTAGCGAATTATGTGAATATGATATAGACATACAACATTTCGATCTTGAGCATTTATAGTAGAGGGCAAACATACCTCTTCCGGAGGGTCACGCTTTTGACCAGGCAAATCATAAACCTTCCTTTCCTTCTTCTCCTTCTTAACACTTGTATCTTCTGCCTTCACACCCTTTTTATTTTCTTCTTTCTTCTTCCCATTTTGCTCAATTACTTTTACCACTTTTTTCTAAATTTAAAGTACGCAACATTAATCATCCAAAAATAAACAGAACACAACCTGAGTTACATTTATGGCATGCATAACCTATATAGAAAATAAAACTAGCACCAAACTGGAATCACCGATAGTCGATAGAACAATTTATACTTTCAGCTTTAGGGGGTGCTTGGGATTGCTTAACTCTGTTAACTTTTAAAATAGCAGATTGGGATAAGCAGCTTCAAACTGCTTGTTCAAAACAGCTTATTTCAATCACAGATAATCTGATAAGCAGTTATGATAAACACTCTTGAACATCCACCAATTTTCAAATTGCTTATTTGACATGTCAGAGCGACACTCACTGCTGTGGTGTTTGGGTATGCAATTAACTGATTATTGTTATGGTTTTTCTACTATCTAGAGACAAAATAAGCAAATTAGGATACTAGGCCTACAAAACCTGATTCTTGATATAAATGAAAATTTTACTTCCCTATCGATCTAACATGTCTTAGTCAAGTAACAACCCGATTCTAACTTTGACTTCTAATTTCACTACAAAATTTCACAATGTGGCTAAAACTAAGAATCAAAAGTATACAAAGTACTAATCTATATCACAAACCTTATCAGCATTTCCAGATTGGACTTTCTTAACATCAGAGTTAGGCGTCGTCTTCTTCTACATTATGAAAAATATATAAAAACTCAAACCCACTATTCAAAAAAAAATAATAATAATAATAATTAAAAAAAAAAAAAAAAAAAAAAAAAAAAAAAAAAACACTAAAAAAATCACAAATCACTCACATTTGTAGTTTCTTCTTTCTTGACCTTAGTCGCAGATGACTTCCTCTACACAAAAAATAAAAAATTTAAGCTAAACAAACAAACCCATTATAAAACATAACACTATAAACAAAACCCATATAACAAAATTTATTGTTTAACCTCAACACTTGAATACTCTTCTTTCTTGACCTTAGTTACAGTAGTCTTCTTCTGCACCAAAAAAAAAAAAAAAAATTAAGCAAAACAAAACAAACCCATTATCAAAAACAGCATAATAAACAAAACCCATATTTCAAAAACCGTTGCAGATTCTTCTTTTTTGGGTAATTTTTTCTTGATAATAAAATCATCATCAGAATCTGCTTTTTCTTCTTTTTTGGGTAATTTTTTCTTGAATAGAAAATCATCATCAGAATCTGCTTCTTTTTCTTGTTGTTGTTTCTTAGCTTTTGCATCTTTTAATGAAAGTGATGATTTGGGTTTTTTGTTTAGCATTGAATTAAGGGATTTATTGTCATTGTCATCTTGTGAATCTGTTTGGTTTTTTGCTTCTTCAGAAGACATTGTGAAATTTGTTTGTGAGGGTTTTTGGGGAGGATTTCGAAAGATGGAGTCTTCTGTTTTTTTGAGGTGAAAGGGGGAAAAAGAAGTGATTTGGTGTTTGGACTTTGGGGTGTTGGTGGGTTATGGCCCAATTAGTGGTTGCTATGGTCCAAACCTTACATGTCTAATAATAAAACAGTGATGGGCTCATTTACTATGGTCCAAACCTTACATGTCTAAAAATTAGGGTGTTTATCGGTTCGGTTATCGGATTGTTCAGTTTATTCGATTCGATTAATTTTGGTTAATTTTTTTTTTCTGGATAAAACCTAAAACTGAACCGAACTTAATTCAAATTTAATTAAAACGAACCAAAAACAAAACCGAACCGAACAACTCGAAATACTTAATTTTAATTAATTAATTATTTATTTATATAGATTTTTATCAAAAAAAAAAAAAAAAAACCCTTAAGAAAATGTTATATTTATACTATGAAAGATTTTTTAATGGTTATTTTATATAAAAAAATATCTCTATATAAATTCGGTTTTCGGCTTAGATTGCCAAAATCATATCCAAACTGAAAATTGAATATTTAATTTGGTTCGGTTCAATTTTGATAAATTTGGTTTGGTTACCAATTAGGTTCGGTTCGGTTTTGTTTTTTGTTCCTCCGAATTCTGAACACCCCTACTAAAAGTAGGGATTTGGCCGTACACTAGCAACGTACTTTTCTAAATGTTCCGATCTAGTACGCGTACTATTTTTTGTCCCACTTAATGTAACGAACTTTCACTTTTTGTTCCATTCTACCCAAAAGTTACCGGTTACCGGAAAAAAAGTTTGAAAACCGAGAAAAATGCCTACACGACATATTAATACTTGAGTAAATAGCAACGTACTTTTCAAATGTACCGATCTAGTACGCGTACTATTTTTGTCTGTTTTTATATGTTTTTATTCGTTTTCATACGTTTTCATCCGTTTTCATACACGTATTCATCTATTTTTACACGTTTTCATCTGTTTTCTTACATTTTCGTCCGTTTTTGCACGTTTTTCTGTTTTTGCACATTTTTGTCCGATCTTACACGTTGTCTTTTGTTTTTACACGTTGTCGTTCGTTTTTGCACATTTTCGTCCGTTTTTGCACGTTGTCGTTCGTTTTTGCACGTTTTCGTCCATATTTACACGTTTTCATCATTTTTTACACATTTTATATGTTTTTACACGTTTTCATCCGTTTTCTTACATTTTAGTCCGTTTTTGCACGTTTTTGTCCATATTTACACGTTCTCATCCGCTTTTTTACACGTTTTCATCTGTTTTTATACGTTTTCATCCGTTTTTCATTCATATAAAAACGGATGAAGACGTATAAAAACAAACGAAAACGTGCAAAAACTAGTGAAAACATGTAGCAACAGATGAAAACGTATAAAAATAGACAAAAACATGTAAAAGTGAACGTATAAAATAGATGAAAACGTATAAAAACGGACAAAAATGTGCAAAACCAGACAGAACATGCAAAAAATACGAAAATTGTAAAACTGAACAAAGACGTGTACAAAAGGACGAAAATGTGCAAAAACAGATGAAAACGTGTAAAACGGGAGAAAACGTGTAAAAACGGGCGAAAACGTGTAAAAACGGGTGAAAGCATGCAAAAACAGATGAAAACGTGCAAAAACGGACGAAACGTCCAAAAACAGACAAAACGTGAAAAAAAAAGACAAAAACGTGTGAAACCGAACAAAAACCTGTACAGAAGGACGAAAACGTGCAAAAACGGATGAAAACATGTAAAAACGGGAGAAAACGTGCAAAAACGGATGAAAACGTGTAAAAACGGACGAAAACGCGCAAAAAGGGATGAAAACGTGTAAAAACAGACGAAAAAGTGAAAAAATGGACAACAACGTGTAAAACAAACGAAAATGTCCAAACCGGATGAAAACGTGCAAAAACGGATGAAAATGTAAAAAAACCAAATTTTTATTTATTTTCGACACACGTACTATATGAGTAAATTTGAGAAAGTATATGGCTATTTAATGGCTTTTACAAGTATATAAAATATAGTGGAAATCGAACGTGGCAGCTTTTGTGGGAAAAAAATCTTGCTAGCTGGTTAAACAAGTTTCGTGGGGTATAATAGAACAAAACTCGAAAGTTCGTTACATTAAGTGGAACAAAAAATAGTACGCGTACTAGATCGGAACATTTGAAAAAGTACGTTGCTATTGTACGGCTAAATCCCCTAAAAATAATATAGGGAAATAAAAGGATTTAGGTTGAGTTTAAACACGTCTCGGGCTATGAGCATTGAGCGGGTCGACCATTTAACTTGTTTATTAAACATGTTGTGTTCGAGTTAATGGTAGGTTAAACGTGCGTCGAACTTTGGTCCTTTAGAGTTGGCCATAGCTTCCGAGGCCTGCATCGTTGCGCCATTGTTGCTTTCCCAACAACCTACTTTGCAAAGAAGAGACTAGAGCGCCAAACCTACTTAATCAACTTAAGGGTTTGCAACGTCTATAGAAATAAACAATCATCTTTGTAAAAGCAGATAGAAGTAGTAGCCTATAGGCTCAAACGACAAGTTGTGTAAAAATTCGGCCGTATTCTATATATAGGAGTCAGTTGACTTCAATTAGACTAGACTGATCAAGAAAGAAATGTGCCCCACAAATCGCTAACCCGTTTAACTTTAAATAAAAGTAAAAGTAAGCCGATGAGAAAAATATCTACATACAGTAGATGAAAAGCCTAGCGAAAAAGAATAGTAGTACTATTTTTTTAATCATCAAATGGTACCAACCTCTTCGATATAAGGATATTATAACTTATCCATATAAATTGTCTTTCAACATGGACCAGACAACTTTTAAACATTTTAACAACCTCCAAAAGTGGATGACATATTTAAAGGTCAAATTTTAAACTAGCGGGCACAAAACTAACAACAAACAAACCAACACTTTGGCCAAAACAAAACCATTTTTTAGACCTCATGCATGTACAAATTCCATTTTCTTAAACTCATAACTTCATTAAAACAAAACAGAAAAGCTGCGTTTAATCTACATTTTCGCGGCTTTATGCCATACAAATTTGTGTAGAATGAAGGGCAATATGAAGCGCCTGGCACAGGCGATACAGTCATGGCTACGTTGTCAACCACCCAAAATAAAGGTGTTCCTGGCCTTGGTTTCTGCCACAGCTGCTCTCGTTGTTATTCGTATGGTGGTTTATGATCATGATAACCTTTTCATTGCCGCTGAGGGCGTACATGCTCTTGGTATTTCTGTCCTTGTTTACAAGCTCGCCACGGAGAAAACTTGTGCAGGTAGTATCTTCATTATTCATTACAGTATTAATCTTTCATGTATGTTACGGTCATTGTTCTATATGCATTGTTTATTGTTATGACATGCAATCTTAAAACGATCAATGTATCGAATAATCAATTGTCTTGCATACATTTGTGATATGTTTAGTACGTAGTTTACGGCAAAATTGTGACGAATTCTTGATCCATCATTAATTGCCCAGAAATGTGAACAAAATATGGCCAATTTGATACCTATAATGAATAGCTCTGACTCTCTGTCGATACAAATTATTTTGTGTAACCATTAAGGTGATACTTCTATGTGAATAATGTTGGAATATATGAATAATATAAAACAATAAACATATAAACATCAAAAAGTACGCAGCGGAATAGATCAAATACAAATAATAAATTAACCGAAATATAAATGGATACGTACCTCTTGATTCAAGCAAGAACAAGAACTTATAAACCCTAGGAGAGGGCTTATATGGATCGACTAGGGCTAGTCACAAGGCAAGATCACCGTTAGCAAAAGTATGCTAACACTTCGTTCTCACACACACGTACTATAAGCGTTTCAATGGAAATGCTAGATTCGTAGTACACGAAAAGATTAAACTATTGGTCCTATCAATCAAAGATCGATTAGACACAAAGAAAGAGATTAGAGAAGATTAGGTTGCTATGGAACCAAGGGATGATTAGAATGAATGAGAGGGGGTCTCATTATATACTAATCAAGAGGCTTGGAGCAAAAGCTATCCCAAACCCTATGGGAATAGGGGTGGCCGGCCATGGGTTACAAAAGCCCAACCCGAACCGAACTTTCACTCTTTTCCAACTCTAGTCCTTCATGTTTCATCTAACGGTCGTTAGTTACCGTTAAGTTTATATTTCGTGTATTTAATAATTATTCGTCACTAAAACAATAATCATTAATTCATTGAAACTCATACGTAAAGTGTGCAATCCCGAAGTCTCGAGTTCGAGTCCGGTCATGATATATTAATTTATTATCCGTTAAAACTAACAGCTCCCACTCGGATATAGATTAATATAACAATGACAATGGTTAGTCTAGCATAACACGCCAATGTCCCCAGAACGATCTCGAGTATGGTTTCCTGGAAAAAACCACCTTTGATGATTCATCATCATACTTATCCTTTTGATTCTAATACTATGTTAATATGGATATGGATTAAAGTCATTCCATAATTAACTAGTGTTTCTCGTTATTTATGATTAAGCAAGATTACCAATTCTTCTGAACGTATTCCAGATAGACCTTGGGCATGGCCATGCAAACATCTTGTTAATCCTACGAGCGGCCAAACAGTATTATACTTCAAAACAAATTTGAAGGAACCAAATCCTGTATTGACTACAAGCATAACCTATGAACTTCGCATCACCTCTGAAAATAATCCTTATAACTACCAGTTACGGATAGCGTTAGATTATCTCACAAAAATGAGCTACATCCACAGTAGTTACCTGGTATCTCAAGTCTGAGGATAAATATTCATGATTTACTATAATGACAACATCCATAAGTACAATCATGCATTTGGGATTTTGTCCTATATTCAATTTTTCAATTATTGAATATCATTTGAATTTGGCATGTCTACGCATTAATATAATTTTAAATATATTATACCAAATCTCAGATTTGTCTTAGTTCAATGATACTCCCATATCATTAATTGACAACGGACTATTTAGAATAACTTAAGTTATTCATGGATTAAACATGCAAATACAGGATACAATATTTATGAACAGAAATAAACATAACACAATACTTCATTTCATTCGAATAATTATTGCTTACAATCCTTTATCCAAATACTAACCACAGATTTACATGAAACTACTAGCTAAACGAAGTCCAATGCCATCAACAAGTCGAGTAAGCTTTTCCTTAGATAAAGCCTTCGTAAATGGATCAGCTAGATTGTTATCTGTGTGAATTTTGAGTAGATTGATTTCACCTATGTCGACTTGTTCTTGAACATAGTGATATCTTCTTGGAAAATGTCTGGCGCCCTTCATAACTCCAGGTTCATTGGCGAATGTAACTGCGGCAGAGTTGTCACAATACATATTAATAGGTAATTCAATTGACGGCATAATACCAAGCCCCGAAATGAATTTCCTGATCCAAACAGCTTCCATCGCAGCTTCCGATGCAGCAATATACTCAGCTTCTGTAACAGACATCGCAATTGTTGTCTGCTTCTTGCTCTTCCAGTTAACTGCTCCTCCATTAATAACAAAGACATAACCCGTCTGAGACTTTGTATCATCTTTATCAGTTTCAAAGGACGCATCACAGTAACCTGTAACATCAAGTTCTGCTTCTGGATTTCCCCATACACTAGGAACATATCTTTAGTATTCCTTAAATACTTAAGAATGCTTTTAACAGCGTGCCAGTGCTTTCCACCTGGATTCTGTTGATAACGACTGGTCATATTTTGTGCAAACGCCACATCAGGTCTTGTGCATCTAACTGCATACATGATAGATCCTACTGCTGAAGCATACGGAACCTTCTTCATGATTGCAACCTCTTCAGGTGTTGAGGCACATAGTTTGCTACTTAAGCCATGTTCCACTTGCATTGGCAAATATCCTTTCTTGGAATTTTGCATATTAAATCTCTTCAATACTTTATCAATGTAAGTACTTTGACTTAATCCAATCAACCGCTTTGATCTATCTCTGTAGATCTTGATTCCAAGGATGAATGTTGCTTCTCCTAAATCCTTCATAGAAAAACATCTACCAAGATAAGCTTTAACTTCGTTTAAACTTGGTATATGATTTCCTAATATTAATATGTCATCGACATATAGGATAAGGAAAGTAACATTACTCCCACTAGCTTTCTGGTATACACATGGCTCATCAAGATTTTGACTAAATCCAAAACTTTTGATTTCTGCGTCAAATCTCTTATTCCATTGACGTGATGCTTGCTTTAATCCATAAATGGATCTTTTAAGTTTGCATACACGGTTTGGAAATTCTGGATTTACAAACACCTCAGGCTGCGCCATATAGATGTCTTCATCTAGGCGACCATTCAAGAAGGCGGTTTTGACATCCATTTGCCATATCTCATAGTCATAGTAGGCAGCTATTGCTAAGAGAATCCTAATAGCTCTAATGTCAGCTACAGGAGAAAAGGTCTCCTCGTAGTCAACACCAAATGTTTGAGTATAGCCTTTAGCTACCAAACGAGCCTTATAGATGTGTACAATGCCATCCATGTCTGTTTTCATTTTGTAGAGCCATTTACTCCCAACTACCTTAGCATTTGGAGGTAAGTCTACTTCTTCCCAGACTTCATTGTCTTTCATGGACTGCATTTCCCCATTCATAGCACTCTGCCATTTCTCCTTTTCAGGACCATTAATGGCAGCCTTATAACTAGTAGGTTCATTAAGATCCCCTAGTATCGTTTCCTCACACTCTACGTTAAGACATAGACGTTCGGGTGCTTTCACAGTTCTTGAAGATCTGCGAATGGGTACCACTTCCACTTCAGGTGGAGGACCTAAACTTTCAGGTTCCACAGGAAGTGTGCTAGTGTTTTCAGAAGGTGATGTATCTTCATCTTCTAGATCATAAACTCTCCCACTGAATTCTTGAGATATAAGATTCTTTTCAAAGAAATCTCCATACCTAGCCACAATGACTTTATTCTCTGGTGGAAAGTAAAAGTAGTAACCCATTGTTTCCTTTGGGTATCCTACGAAGATACACTTAACAGATCTCTGTTGGAGTTTATCTGGTGAATCACGTTTAACAAACGCGTCACAACCCCAGACCTTTAAGTAAGAAAAGCTAGGAGCTTTTCCTGTCCATAATTCATATGGAGTCTTATCAACCTTCTTTGTTGGAACCATATTCAATATGCGAATAGCAGTTTCAAGGGCATAATCCCAAAAGGATAAGGGTAGAGATGTAAGATTAAACATTGATCGTACCATGTCTAGCAAAGTACGATTTCTCCTTTCAGATACACCATTTTGCTGTGGAGTATAAGGAGCCGTGAGATGCTGGACTATACCACACTCAGCTAGATAATCTTTAAACTCTTGGCTTAAATATTCACCGCCTCTATCGGATCGAAGTGCCTTAATCTTCTTACCGAGTTGTAATTCTACTTCACTTTTAAAAACCTTGAAGGTATTAAAGACTTCATGTTTATGTTTAAGTAAATAAACATAACCATAACGACTATAATCATCCGTGAAGGTTATGAAGTAGGTAGCACCACGTCTTGACACATGTCTAAGTGGACCACACACATCAGTGTGTATTAATCCAAGTAGATCTGTTGCCCTTTCCACTTGTGGTGAAAAAGGTTTCCTTGTCATCTTCCCAGATATGCAGGACTCGCATTTATCAAATGATTCATCATTGATCTTTTGTAAAAGCCCATCATGTTGCAGCTTCTACATGCGATCCTTGCCTATATGAGCAAGACGACAGTGCCAAAGATAAGACGAATCCAAGTTAGACTTGATTCTCTTATTGTTAATGCTATACACAGAATTATTTCTATTGGACATGGAATCTTCCATATCAATTTCAAACACACCATTTATTGGAATTGCATTAAAGTAAAAAACATTATTTAAAGAAACAGAAATTCCATTATTAATAAATGTGTGAACAAAACCATTATCCAACATCAAAGAAACTGAAATGACACCCCTAACAATAGAGGGTGCAAAATGACAATTATTCAATACTAGTATCATTCCCGAAGGTAAAACTAAATCGAAAGTCCCTATGGCTTCAACTGCTGCACGTACTCCATTTCCTACGTACAAGTATCTTTCTCCATAGGCCAGCTTCCTTGCTCCTCTAAGTCCCTGCGACGTATTACAGATGTGAGTACCACATCCTGTATCATATATCCAGGAATTATTCTTACGAGGAAAAGAAAATAACTCAATCATAAACATACCTGAAGTGCTTGCGACGTTAACAGGCATTTTACTTTTGTTGAGGCGCAACTCCTCTAGAAACAATGGACAGTTTTTCTTCCAATGACCAGGAGTGTTGCAGTGGTGACATTTAGCCAAATCCTTATTGAAATTTTCCTTCTTCTTCTAAAAAGGAGGATTTTGCTTCTTAGGCTTCTGTTGGTGATTTGCAATCTGCTTGCCTTTACCAGTACCATTGCCTTTACCCTTGAAGTTCGCATTATGCGGTTTGTTGGGTTTCTTGGTGATCCTACCACCCTGTATCGCCATTACAGCAGGTGTAGGTGCCTTCTTATTCAGGCTTTTCTCATAATCTATAAGCATTGCATGAACTTCACTTGCTGTCTTCCCCTTGCAATGCATATTATAGTTGCGTACAAACTCACTATACAGATCCTGATTAAGGGATCGCAAAATGAGACCAATGCATACACTTTCCTGATATCCGCAACCAAGTCGCTCCAATTGATCCATATAATATTTCATGGACAAAAAATGGGCACTCACGGATTTTCCTGCTTCCTGCTTACAATTGTGCAGAGATTCTATTAGATCATATAATTCTGCAGCAGGTGGTTTCTCAAACATTCGTCTGAGTTCATTGATCATGTCCATGGGACCAAAGGGCTCAAACCGCTTTTGTAATTGAGTATCCATCCCAGCCAACATGAGGCAAGCCACATCATTGTGCTTCTCATATTCAATGTTGTATGCATCCTTTACGGCTTGTGTTGCATCATCAGCAGGTTTCTCAGGTAGAGGTTCACCAAGATAATCATATCTTCTGGCCATCCTTAAGGTGATTCTTAAAGATCGATACCAGTCATTGAAATTTTCACCAGTCAACTTGTCTCGATCAATCATTTGCTTGAACGCAGAACTCATGTTGCTCATATTAGTGTTTTCAGGTGTAGCCATTTCTACAGAAAAAATTCAAAAGTTAGTACTTTCGATAATTAAATTTCAATAAAATTAAATACCCTTGGTTCATAAACATATAACCATTTTAATTTTATATTGAAAAACTAGGATCCAAATTGACATAAGTTCATCACATCAGTTGATCTGCTAGTGATGACGTTATTCAATAAGGTACGAGTCGTGTCCCAATTGCCAATATTCAATTGCAATTCCTAGAATCGATGGGATTTACATTATTTGCCAACCGCAGTTGCAATGTAAACATGTTTTATCCCCATCTTCTTATGCCTTGAGTGATCAGTTCCCACTATCAACTCAATTAAGTTAACCAATTTAAGAAACAACAAACTTACATAATGACACCACACCAGTTGATCTGCAAGTGATGGAATCATGTAATTTGTCCTTCCATTGCAATCTAGTCAGGTTACGCCCTGGCGTAGATCCAATTTCAGGTGTTTCCGTTTCATTGGATGGCATATAACTTAAATTTAAGGGTAGTAAATTTGATGTGTGTAATCAAAATATATGTACAAAGATGTCATGCATTCATCTTGTAGCATATGTTTCATGTAAAAAACTTTTACTCATTAGTTTCTTTACGAGCTTAAATCTCCAAACTTTTGATTGAGGCGTTGAGAAACTTACAACTTTGCCTTAAGTGCTTCGTGGTTATCATGGATGTAACGTAAAGACTAAAATATGACGCCCAAGCAAGCCCAGAACCAAAGGTGGTCCGAAGATCCTTAATAACCCGGTTCCAGTTATACCCACCACACAGATTGTCATAATTAGCTTTGCCCGTCAAACCACTTAATACAGTCGCGATCAATCAACCAAAAGTTCAAGATTTATAAGTAAGCTCAAAACAAGATTTCACCATTATTAAGTCCGTTTAATATTTTATTTCTTGAAATTACCCTTTGTTACTATCATGTTGCAAAAACATATAAAACAAAAGTAATAAAATAAAATAAACAAACAACAACAATAATGGTCATGCAAATTACAATCAATATAAAACACACTATTGATTTAATATACGATTAATAGGGTCTTCCCTAATTTTATAATTAATCAAATTTTAGTAATCTTTATACATAATATTTACTAAACCATTTATCAATTATAATAAATCGCATAAATAAGCATGAAATCAAAACAAATCATAATCCATAACAACACATGCATAGTTTGTCATGGATGCCCATATTGCACATATTATACAAATAATCATGTCAATCAAGGAACGCAACCAAACGGCATATCTCAATATCCATACACATAAATTACATGCAACCTAGGGTTTCTTCAAGTTTTTATAACATAATTCAACAAACCCTAATTTCTTTTTAAATAAAAAAAACTTTCGAAATATATATAAATAATTAAATAAATTCGAAATAAAAAAAATAAAAACTAGGGTTTATGAAAAAAAAATAAAAACATAAGAACACCAAGCATGTTATAATCAAACGATTCAATTTTATGTGTTTCGGTAATTCATTATAATGTATTAACGGCTCTTGATGCCACTGTTGGAATATATGAATAATATAAAACAATAAACATATAAACATCAAAGAGTACGCAGCGGAATAGATCAAATACAAATAATAAATTAACCGAAATATAAATGGATACGTACCTCTTGATTCAAGCAAGAACAAGAACTTATAAACCCTAGGAGAGGGCTTATATGGATCGACTAGGGCTAGTCACAAGGCAAGATCACCGTTAGCAAAAGTATGCTAACACTTCGTTCTCACACACACGTACTATAAGCGTTTCAATGGAAATGCTAGATTCGTAGTACACGAAAAGATTAAACTATTGGTCCTATCAATCAAAGATCGATTAGACACAAAGAAAGAGATTAGAGAAGATTAGGTTGCTATGGAACCAAGGGATGATTAGAATGAATGAGAGGGGGTCTCATTATATACTAATCAAGAGGCTTGGAGCAAAAGCTATCCCAAACCCTATGGGAATAAGGGTGGCCGGCCATGGGTTACAAAAGCCCAACCCGAACCGAACTTTCACTCTTTTCCAACTCTAGTCCTTCATGTTTCATCTAACGGTCGTTAGTTACCGTTAAGTTTATATTTCGTGTATTTAATAATTATTCGTCACTAAAACAATAATCATTAATTCATTGAAACTCATACGTAAAGTGTGCAATCCCGAAGTCTCGAGTTCGAGTCCGGTCATGATATATTAATTTATTATCCGTTAAAACTAACAAATGACGTTGATGCATATTAGATAATGTTGGTGGTGAGATTGCTTGCTTGTCAACAGAAAGTAGCTAGATCAGGGTGAGAATGAGATGATATGAGCTTATGAGAATTTGACGCCTTTTCTTATGCAACTTCTGATGCATTTAACGAGTAGAAACAACCTCATTTGATGTGGTTCACCATCTAAATCTTCTCCCTGAACAAGTGCTGTTGCTGTTTAATATTGACTCGGCACTAATAGGTTTCAACAAGCTATCGATCTGTATATGTAGTTGACCTGATTACTGTAAAGTAGAGTGATTTGAATTGGATCCAGTGGTCCATGTTTGTCAAGGTCAGAGTAAAAATTAATGCCCACAGAAAGAACATCATTTGACTTAAGAGTTAAGACCATCCCTACCTGATCACCTAAGTCACGATGACTGCCGTTAGCTATGAAATAGTCTACTCAACCTTTTTTCCTTTTACCATTTGGCTCCACTTCTAAAAATGTTGTTTGTTCTGTTATGTCATGATCATCGCTCACCAGTACTATACTTGAACCAGCATCCTAAAAATGCACCTATGTTCCCTGTTTTTGGCTGAAAAATAACAGTGCCTTGTTTTTACTTATGCAATCCATTTTGCGCCCTTCCTTCATGGAGTAGTTGGACATTCTTATTCGGTGTGATCATAGCATTTCAAGGCAAGCAGCTTATTGCTGTTTTTAATATTCTGAAATGGTGATGTTTCTTGTCAGGTCTTTCATTAAAATCACAGGAATTGACAGCTATTTTCTTAGGGGCTAGACTTTACTGCAGTTATGTCATGGAATATGATGTACACACCCTACTCGACTTAACTACATTGACAACCACCGTCTGGGTTATCTATATGATGCGTTTAAATTTAAACTCCAGTTACATGCACGAAAAAGACAACATTTCGCTTTTGTATGTGGTGAGCTCCATTCCCCTGCATTTTTTTTACTTTTTCGATTTTTATTCAAATATGGAAATTGTAGGTTGATTTCATGAATTGAATGTAGGTTATTCCATGTGCTTTATTGTCTCTCACGGTTCATCCAACAACACAACATCACATTATAAACAGAATCATTTGGGCGTTTTGTGTTTATCTCGAATCTGTTTCTGTACTTCCACAACTTCGTGTCATGCAAAATACTAAGGTCAATTTATTTAACATATATATTTTTTAACTCACAATCTGACCCATAGAAAATGAGTATGAAATTTCATAGACGTATCATCTAACTTGAAGCTATTATTATTTTAGATTGTTGAACCATTTACGGCACATTATGTTTTCGCTTTAGGGGTTGCCAGGTTCCTGAGCTGTGCACATTGGATTCTACAGGTAATTGTCAACACATGGATTTCTTATTATCAGTTAATATGCATAACCTTAATGATTTTGAGACCCATTGTGTTATTTTATACAGGTTTTGGATACCAGGGGACGTCTTTTGACAGCTTTGGGTTACGGAATGTGGCCTTCGTTGGTCCTTCTATCTGAAATTATACAATCATTTATACTAGCCGACTTCTGTTATTATTATGTTCAAAGGTTTGCTTATTCTTATTGTTAATTAAGTGAGTAACAAATTTGTCTAATATTGTTGATGAATAAGATCAAGTTGTTTTGGTTGCAGTGTTGTGGGTGGACGACTAGTTCTACGTCTCCCATCAGGAGTAGTGTAAAGAAACCATCATACTGGACATAGCAAGTGTGGTTTATTATATAAATTAGTTTAAGGATTCATTGTTCAAGTATATTTCTTTGTTTGCTTATTGTGTTGTAATGTTATTTGCATTCCCTTGGTGTTGATACAGGAAATCTGGTGTTGCATTTAGGTGTTTTCTCTCATGTTAAAGAGATACAAAGTTTAGTTTTTTTGGTCATTGGATTACATTATACTTGTGTACAAAGCTACAACTAGGATACACATGTTTTGGACTAAGAAGTGGTGAAAACTAGCACCCGGAGTCCAAACACATACCAAAGGATGTTGCTCTGGTTTTTGACTAGAATTTGACTTTCTTAGTTTTCTCCTCTCCTTTTTTGTTGGGGAAACTTGTTTTGTTTATAATTGGTTACTTACATGTATGGTTTTATTTCATTTTCTTGTTTTGTTTATATATATGTTACAGTTTATACCAAAAAAATTTTTGAAGTGCTATGCACTCACTCTAATATTTGAAGTGTTATGCACTCACTCTAATAAGATTAAAGTTTTTAATATGTGAAACATGCTTTTAGAGGTGAACTGTGTTCACAAGTTGTATTTGTGTTGATTATGTTGATGGGCTTGGTATGTGTAAGGAGTATCATTCATGATGATATTACAAAAGACTCAATTTAAGGGGAACAATGTTCTAGTTAACAGGCCTTTATAAAAATGTTCTAGTTAACAGAACTGAGTGCAGCGATAGTTATGCTTTTAGTATAAATTCATAAAACAAAGAATTTGAGTGGTTATCTGTAGCTTATTTAAGACAAATAAGCCACACAAACTAGTAAGGTTTGGTGCCAAAGTTACTCTAAGAATAACTTTGGCATCAAACACCGAAACTACAGTAGTGTTTTTAATTTGCAGCGCTATATAATATGCTATGAAGGTCATAGAACAACTAAATAAGCTTCAAGCATAAACACGGGACTGTCTTGAAATTGGTAGATCAAGCCGATTTTTTGTGTTAATTGGTCATTGAGACTGACCAGAACATCAAAAAAAAGGTTTCACTTGTGCTTTGAAGCTGTTAAGAAAGGGTACATAGTAGTAAGGGTGGTTATTTCGAACCATTTACCTAAATGGATCAATTTGGGTTCTATGTTTCAGATTTAACTCGAGAGAAAATGGGTCACATGGGTTAAAAGCTATCATAAACATATACACAGGCATAAAACCTTTGGAACTTAGTTACTTTAAGGAAATTCACAAAAATACCCAATTTTTCAAACCTATTTTTTCTTAAAAAGCCAAAATACCTATGAAATCCGCAATAATTGGGACCCTTTGCGTAATTTAAAAAATATTGAAAATTTTGGATATTTCTTAAAAAAATTGAATTTTTTTGATTTTTTGAAAACAATAATACATGCATAGTTTGTGTTGTTTTAATAGAACGACCAACTCACAAAAACACTCTACACTAGACGCACGCACAGTTGTCTCACTAAAAAAACAGATAGGAAGAAAAGCGATATATATGAGCGAGACTGGGACCTTTTCTTTAGGGGTGGTGGTAGAGGAAGGTGGCGGTGGAGCAGAAACAGTGCCAGGCTCATGTTGTGGTCGAGGAGCTTGTTGTCCTTTTGCAACTTTGCTAAAGTCTTTTGAACGCATCTTGTCATGAGGATCCATGATGGACACCATGGTTTATTTAATTTGCTTTCTTTTTGGAATGTACTTGTGTGAGTTTACAACTGTACGTGTTGTTACAGTGTAAACAAGGACCTATGTGAAAGATGCTTCGAGTAGACATTTTTTCTCGATGTTATTAATTACAAGAGGTGGTTTGTATGTTTGATGGACATGATAAATGTTTGCTTATTATGCCTGTTAGAATTTCCATTAAAAAACTAAACTGAAATTTGTGTCATTTGAAGTGTGACCGATGAATTTGAAAGGCAGAGGTCATAATATAACACTAGACGAGTAACCTTGTCACGTTACCAAGTTTAAAGTTACGTGGTGTTTAGGTAACCGTGTTACATTACCAAGTTAAATCCGTTACCAAGATGTTGAACCACCAAGTAATTCTGGTTACATATTTATGTAGCCAAACCCAACTGCTGCATCTCTTATAAAATCTTGATCATGCACTAGATTATACATTTATACAATATTGAATATTCCGAATTTACGGTACTAAACATATGGAAACTAGCTAAAATGATCTACCAACAGATGGATCAAATCCGAAGTTAGTCTGATTTTTACACAACTAAAGTGGCGACTAGTTTCAGCTAAAGTGCCAACGTACTGTAGGAATTTTCCTCATAAACTATATAAATTTTGCTACGATATTGAATAAACACGGTTCAGGGAGGCCAAACAAGTTGACATTTCTAAGAATTATAATGAAATCAATAGCACGTCACCAATACCTATTTTCCTGTGGTGCTGTTTTAACAATAGACCAAAACAATTCTAACCAAAGAATTTAGACAAAGAAAGAAAGAAATCAAGGATTCCAAGCTGAGAAAATATAAGAATCAAAAAGCAATAATTAGTGAACACAAAGAATATGAGACTACCTATTATTGAAACAAACTAAATGGCCCGACTAACATCAAAACAAACACAAACACAATAAATATTGTGTGTGTTACATTGCAAAGGTCTGAGATACCTATTAGTGTTTTCGAAAACTCGGAAATTTTTGATTTTTTAAGAAATATCGTTTTGATTTTTTTTATCGAAAATTATCGATATTTTTAAAATTTCGCAAAGGGTCCTAAATATTGCAGATTTCATTGGTATTTTGGCTTTTTGAGAAAAACATTTGGTATATTGTGAAAGAGTAGTGCTATATCCACATAATTTATACAAAATAATTTCACAAAATGAGGTATGACAATATGATTTGTCATGAAACAAAAAGTTAGTGGAGGAACAATGTGCTAATTGGTTCATTTGTCTTGCCACATCATTATGTGAAAGTTTTTTTGTAAAAGTTTTGTGGTTCTAGCAATTCTCATTGTGAAATAAGTTTGAAAAATCGGGTATTTTTGTGAATTTTCTTTTTTTATGGGTATTTTTGGTATTTTATGAAATAAGTTTCAACATAAATGATAATAAACACTTCTTGAACCTCTTCAAAATTCTAGACCTTTTCATGCCACCTAGACATGAAATGATTACTCACTATGGTAATATTCAGACATGCATTAATTGTTTGTACATTTAATAATAATAGTCCTCATCCTACATTTAACATATTTCAACCGACTTTATGTACACATGTTTTTATTCTCTAAGCATTAAGGGTGAGCATCGGTCTGAGACTGGACCGACAAGACCGAAGACCAAATTAAGATAAAAACCGGGACCGAGACTGGTTTTCGGTCCGGTCCGGTCTGGTTTTCGGTCGGTCCAGTCCAAATAGGCAAGATTTAGCAAGTTTTTCCGGTTTTTTGGTCGGTCCGGACCGGACCGACCGGACCGAAGACCGAATTAGCCAAAAAGCCTAGACCGAAGACCAGACCGAATGTGGTCGGTTCGATCCGGTCCGGTCGGTTTTGTCGGTCGGTCCGGTCCATCTGGTCCGTTTGCTCACCCCTACCAAGCATAACCCTTAGGACTACGTTTAACAATATATATATATATATATATATATATATATATATATATATATATATATATATATATATATATATATATATTAAAAAAATGGAAATAAGGTGTTTGTTGGTTAGCTTAATCCGACCTGATCCAGTCTATGTTACCTTGTCTCGACTCACCTATTTGGATACGTCTAGTTGGCTGGTTTTAGGCCATTAATTTGACTTGATGGCTGTTTCTTAACTACATATACCAAACGTGAACCACGCACTAGTTGCACTTTTGAAAAATAGGAACAATCACATGTTCTCTATGGTTTCGAGTTTGATTGATACAAAAGTTCATATTCAATGACATGGTTCAGAAACCTTCTCTAAACGGCGATCACAAGCATAAATGAAGTTAGCATACTTTTGGATGTTTTGCTTAAGGCCTAATTGGCTAGACCGAAGGTTGAGTATAGAGTTTTTCCTAAGCATATTTATGATTTTATGCCTATTTGGCTATTTTACAGTTAGAGCACCCACATCAATAACACAAGTTAAACCTTTACTCAGTGCCACGTCAGCGCCACATCAGCTTTAACACTTTAACCTTAACTCAGAAAAAAACACCCACATCAATAACTCAGCTTTAACTCAACTATTTTCATATTCACCCCCTAAACTAAAACCAACAATTCATTTAATAAACCACATAACATTAAAACTTTAACATTACAATACGAAATATAAAAAACTTTAAAATAACAATAACAACGATTAAGAAAAAAAACCGAAACATAGGAAACTAAACCATACGAATTACAACTACTTATTAGTCGTCCTTGGAATATTCTTCTTCCACTTGTTGTTGGCGTTGAAGACGTTGCTGCCAATACGGTCCATAAGGTCTCGTTGCAGTCGAGTATGCATTCCGGCGTCGCGCAATTCCCTTGTTTTGCGCCTCTGCGTATCACACCTGTCGATCCACCTTTCTTGACTCAAATTTGGTGTCGGATCCACCCAAACTCTGCAATACTCACGGACTGTAAACTTTTTGATCCTTTAGAATCATGTTATGCAAAATAATGCAGGTATACATGGTTCGTTGTATCTTGACAATTTCCCATGCACGTGCCGGTTGTTGTAGTATACCCCAACGTCCTTGAAGCACACCAAAAGCACGTTCGATATCTTTGCGTGCACTTTCTTGCTTCCTTTTAAAATAACTATGTTTCTCGTAAGTCGTTGCCGAGAAGGATTTGACGAAACTTGACCACTGCGGGTAAATTCCGTCAGCTAAGTAATACCCCTGTTCATACCTTCTTTCATTTACCATATAGGGTGCCCTTGGGAATTCGTTAGCAAGAAGGGAGTCGAACAAGTTAGAGTTATCTAAAACATTAATATCATTATTTGCCCCTGCCATACCAAAAAATGCATGCCAAATCCACAAATCGTGCGAAGCAACAACTTCAAGCATTATTGTTGGGTATCTTTTATCACCCTTACCAAATTGCCCCTGCCAAGCCACCGGACAATTTTTCCACGCCCAATGCATGCAATCAATGCTACCAAGCATACCCGAAAAATCATGTTGACGCTCATGCAATTCGTAAATATGTTGAATGTCGGACCATGTTGGTGTTCTTAAAAACTCATGCATAAACAAATCCATAACACACATGTTAAAATTATAAGACAAAGACGTGAAGTAGTCTCACCCATTTGGAGGTACTCATCA
Organism: Artemisia argyi; assembly: GCA_030686995.1. Taxonomy (NCBI): domain Eukaryota; kingdom Viridiplantae; phylum Streptophyta; class Magnoliopsida; order Asterales; family Asteraceae; genus Artemisia; species Artemisia argyi. The sequence continues at coordinate 42,104,898 of CM060697.1, forward strand.
AACGCATCTGGGGCGGTGCCGTACGCCAATTGGCGTATTGCAGACGTAACTTCATAAGTGCACTAATACTCCCTCGAGCCGTACAATCGGGTCCTAACTTAAAGTATTTAAAGTGATCTGGAATATCATCGGATTCGTAAGATTCAATACCTTTGACTATTTGTAGAAATAGTTTCCGGCTTATACGAAACCTCTTACGAAATTTACCGTGCGTATACTTGCAACCTTGAACGAAATAGTCATTTTGCAAAAGTTCCTCAGCAAGCTCACGTTCACGATATATGTGGATACGGGGCACCTGAGGATGAGCTTCTTCTTGTTCTAAGCGTTGTTGTAACTCGAACGCATTAACCATAAACTGTATGTCTTCTTCGTCATCAATGTCTGACCAACTCGGACCAAATTTGTTATTTTGATTTGGATCTATTAGGAAGTATAAAGAGTGGAGAATTAGTAGTGGATGTGTGAAAATATATGTGTGTTTAGTTGATATTTATAGTTGTGTTTAAATGATTTGATTTTTTTTTTGAAAATACTAGAACTAGCCGTTTTAAACAATAATGGAGGGGGTGCAAATGAAAATATTTTTTTTTCAAACTAACGGGTATAAATGTAGCCGTTGGAGGGGGTAAAGGGAATTTTTTTTTACACGACATGGCCTTAACTCAGCGTTAGTGCACTAACGTGCCGCGTTAACGCGGCCTTAACGTGAGGGACTGCATCGACTAACGCATGTTAACGTGCGTTAAAAGGGCCTTAACGCCCCCTTCAACGTTACCACTGCACTTGCTCTTCGACATAAGGCTTGTAGCAGTGCCTCGGAATTAATCGATCGAGAGGATCGATCGATCGTCACATTGTGGGACAAACTACAATATCAATCGCCGGGCATCTCAAAGAGCAAATCGTTCGTTTACTCAATCGATTATTGGCAAACACTTTCCACTTTCATTTAAAATGTAATCGTTTGGATTAAAAAAAAAAAACTTTTTTTCAAAAAAAATTACAACTTTTCATCCTATAAATACCAACATTAAACCCACATTCAAACACACAATTTCAAACACAATTCAAACAAATTATCATCAATATTCATTCACCATGTCCATGTCGTCCTACGAATATTTGTTTAGTTCTTCGTCTTCCGACGACGACGAAGAAGTTTTTAGTGAGTTTGCGGAGTTTGCTTGGAACGCGTATCAAGCACATCAGCCAAAACCTACAAGAAGGTACATACCTAGGGATCATGTTGCTGCACACAATCGGTTAGTGAATGCATACTTTGGCGAAAACCCACTGCACGATGAAATAACATTCCTTTGACGTTTCCAAATTTGCCGAGAACTGTTCACACGAATTGTTCGAGAGGTAACCGATCATTCTACTTATTTTGAACAAACTAATGATTGTAGGGGCGTACCTAGTATTAGCCCATTGGTGAAGTGTACTGCGGCCATTCGTCAATTGGGATACGCGGCCGTTCCAGATTCTCTTGACGAGAATATGGCAATAGCCGTAACAACATCCCGTCAATGTCTCCGTAAGTTTTGCAAAGTTATCATGGAGTTATATGGTCCTGAGTGTTTGCGAAAGCCCACATATTCTGACCTTGAAAGATTATATGCTCATCACGAGCATAAGCATGGGTTTCCTTGGATGATGGGAAGCATTGATTGTACAAGTTGGGAGTGGGAGAATTGCCCGAACGGTTTGAGAGGTCAATATGCTAGAGGTGATCATGGGCCACATCCATCCATTTTATTGGAGGCAGTCGCTTCCCAAGATTTATGGTTTTGGCATGCGTTCTTTGGTGTTTCTGGTGCAAATAACGACATAAACGTTTTACGTCATTCACCTGTCTTCAATGATATCAGATCTGGGAGAGCAGCAGACCTTGCATTCGAAGTAAACGATTTACAATACAAAAGTGGATATTATCTTACTGACGGGATATATCCACAATGGTCCGTTCTTATTAAGTCCTTTTCAAATCCTCCCACGAATGATCATAAAAGACTAGTGTACAAGAGGAAGCACGAAGCAGCAAGAAAAGATGTGGAACGGGCTTTTGGTGTGTTGAAGAGGAAGTGGAAAATGTTAAAGTTCCGGCTCGAGGGTTTTTTAAAAGTGATCTCAAAGATATTATATATACATATATCATATTACATAATATGATTATAAAAGACGACCAGCGAGCGATATGTCCTACATGGTTTGAAGAGGAGGTCCACCAACCACACGATCCCTTAAATACATTTGAAGAATCTTTAGCAATTTCTCAAGAGCTCGAGAACGCAGCAACTCATCAAAACTTAAAATCTGATTTGGTCGAGCGCATTTGGAGAAATCGTAGACATCATCGTCTCCCTCATGATAATGAAGACGAAGATGAGGACGATGAGGATGAAGACGATGAAGAATTTATGTCATGTTTAGTTACATTTACATTTAATTTAGTATTGTAATTTTTAATTCCGTCTTGTTTCGTTTTTGTAATGTTTACCTTTTATTAATAAAATTTGTGTTTGTGTTAAAAAATGTTTTTTTTTAAATAAAATACAAGAAGATGATGCAATATGGGTTGCCACTGTGATTAGAAAGGTGAATATGAGTTGAGGAAAGAAAAAACATAGGTGGCGGCCAGAAAGATGATGCAATATAGGTCACCACTATCACAAGCCTAACAAAGATCAAGAGACACATATTGGAATATTGCAGATAAGGCACACCAACTGAATTTGGCCCACAAAATAAGGTACTAAAATGATATTGCTTTTCTGGTTATCATGTCCCAATGGACCACACAGCAAAATAGCAAATCATATAGAGTGGGGATTTGTACATCATTTCTTTAGCCGTACACCTCTGAACAATAGTTTTGTGAAGTTTATCCTCATCTTTTCACCCTCTCTTCTAGTTTGGGAGTAGTAAAATAGTCAAAACTGTGAAATGATCATTAAATCTGGTGGCGGACGAAAATAAAAAGTTATGAGGTTCATTTCGTTAAATGCAAAGAAAATTTATCAAATACCATATTTTGGACATGATTCATTTAAAAGACGGGATTTTTGACAACATTTGACACTACAAAGTAAAATTCCATGAATTGTACCTCTGAGAACCCCTCGCTACACTCATGATTATATCATTCAATTTATTTGTAGTATTTTAGATTCATAGTTTTACTAATCTAAAAGTAACAAGCATTTAGTAGTTTGGCTTATCAAACTTGAAAGGTTAATGAAAAGTTATGTTTTGGATGGGAAAGGCTAACTTTGTAGCTTAGAACTATGGTTAAATCATTGTCTTGTAATTTAAATTGAACACTTTATATTTAACTATCAGAGCATCAACAATGCAAGGTTTGAGGAAAGACTTTTTGCATTTAATGCCTTAAATGCATTTCATATTTAATGAACAAGGTTTGAGGAAAGACTTTGTGTTTCACAAGTCTTTCTAAAAAGCTTATAAAAAAGCTTTCAACACAATGCATAAATACCCTTTACAAAAACTTTTTTAAATAGTAAAAAGCTTTTAAAGCTTTTTGCATAATAGATACTCTCAACAAGACAACAACATAATGTCTTTTTATCACCTTTAATACCATTCTATCCAAATTTAGTAAAAATGAAATAATGCACACGTACCAAATCTTGGTAACCCATCCATGTTGGATTTTTTGCGTGTGAACGGTTATAATCGAAAATAATCGGGATAAAAACTCTAGAATTGTATTTTTGCACTTCTAGATCATAGCCTTTCCACTTTCTCGGTCATGCACGGACGGAACTAGAGGATCCCGCGGTGTTACGGGACCTCAATATTAATTTCCTTCATAGTATGAAAAATACCGAAATTTCTGAAATGCACCTGGTTCTAATGGATTATGTTTCTAACAATTGCTAAGTTAGTCCATCAATGAGCGAATACTGAAAGCAATTTTTTACTAAACTTATATCGTTTTTATGAAAATCATAAATTTTGGCTATCTTTTTCCCCTTTGTACTACAGTTAAAAAATGATGTTGCCCTGGCCACCTCGTTAGCCATGATTCCGTCAATGCGGTCATGAATCCTGCAAATCATCCATATTACATGTTTGACATAGCAACATTGTCACAAGAATGCCGGTTACACCACACACATCAAAACCAAAAAATCTTAACTTTATCGTGTAACCTTAAACATGAATCATTCACGCTTTACCTCACTCATCAACGTTACATGCTTTCTAAATTGCAATTTAACTACACGTAACTTTGTAATTTACTTGTAATATGCATATGATTTGCTTATTATGAAAGGAGTTCCGTCACCTTCAGATATTATGTGATTGTTTTACACGATGCTGTCAAGATCGAGGTCCTACTATGGATCGTTTTTATCTTTGCAAGATTGAAATTGTAAGATCGGATCAATATCGAAAGATCATACTTAAATGTTTAAATGTCTTGTTTGTCTAGTAATTCGTATTCAAAGCTGATTATATAGCAAATTCATGAAGAAGAAAAAAAAAATAGTTCTCAAAGTTATAATAATGTGAAAATACAACACGTAATAGTTTAAAAAATAAAATATATAATCGATGATTAAGGACGTTGAATTTTTTAATCTAAATATCTATATATTTTACTCATGTAAACCTTTATAGTTAGTCACGCCTATTTGTTGTGAAAGGATGTTGAATCTTTTAATCTAAATATCTATATATTTTACTCGTGTAAACCTTTATAGTTAGTCACGCTTATTTTATTGTTTTACTTTAACAAAATTCAATCATTTACATTTTATTAGTTAGTTAATTAAATGGAAGTAGGATCGAAAGCTTATGATCCTATGATAAGATTGATATTTTACTTAAACCTGTATGCCTTTTAAGATCCCATGAAAGATTGACTCGTTTTGGTTAATGAGATTGTAAAATCGAAAGATCTTAAAAGCTAAATCAAGATCTTAAGAACTATCGTTTTACATCATGGCTATGTTTCGCGCGGAGTGGTGTGGAGCTTTTTGGGGTGGTGGTAAGCAATGAGTATTTTGAATTTTAGTTGTCGTTTGACAAAAGAGCGATGAACTTTAGCTAATTTTTAAAGTCTAATTTCGAAGGGTTTTGCTAACAAGCGCCCACTGGGCACAAGTTAGTCAGTTAATGTGTAATTAATAAACACAAAATTTCTTAATTTACCAAAAAATCATTAAATGCACATTAAATACAAAAGTTAGTGTGTAATTAATATGCAAGCAGACTTCAGTTGATAGCTGCGTTTTGGAAACTATTCATGTTTACTAGGCAGCAGTTTTCTTAATACCAACTACTGTGATTAAAGAAATTAATAAGTTGCTAAAAAGGTTCCTTTGGAATCAAGGTGATTCAGCCAAGGGTAAAGCTAAAGTTGCATGGAATAATATTTGCAAACCAAAAGATCATGGAGGGTTAGGTCTAAAAGACTTGCAAAAATGGAATGAAGCTCTGTTAGCTAAGCAGGTTTGGAACATTGCAATTAATAAAGATACTTTGTGGATAAAATGGGTCCATGTTGTGAAGCTAAGAGAGAAAAGTATTTGGGAGATTGATGTGGAATCTGGAGATAGTTGGGGTTGGAAAAACTTGTTGAGAATTAGATAAGATAAAGGATCATGTCAAATGTCAAGTGAATAATGGAAATAGTACTTCAATGTGGTATGATAACTGGTGTTCAATGGGCCCTTTAATTCAGTATATCACTCATAGAGACATATATAATGCTAGGTTATCTATGAATATCAAAGTTGGTGACATGATTGACAATGGTAAAGGGAAATGGCCTCTGGATTGGTATGAAAAATTTCCCCTCATTACAAGTATTGAAGATCCTGAATTCAATAATGATGTTGTTGATAAAGTAGTCTGGATAAGTAAAAGTGGTGAGGAAATTATTTTTTCAATTAAAGCTGCTACTACTGACTTATGCACAGTTGTTCAAAAGGTTCATTGGTGGAGGCTGGTCTGGTTTTCACAATGTATTCCTAAGCAATCTTTCATTCTCTGGTTGGCTATTCAAGATAAAATGTGTACTCAAGATAAGATGAATAAATGGGGTCTACATACAGTCAATAGATGTCCTTTATGTCTTAGTGATAATGAAGACTTGCAACATTTGTTCTTCAAGTGTCCCTACTCAATAGATGTTTGGAACAAAGCTAAGGAAGTTGCTGATATCTGTTATAACCAAGAAACACCTTCCGGAGGTCGAGGTTGATCAAAATACATCATTATTCTAGAGAGAGAAGGTGAGGTGAAACAAAGATATTATTATTGATAAAGATAAGCTTACACACCTACACCCCTCAAGTGAAGCCTTGAGGGGTATTTATAGGCCTTACATAAGACAACTATTACAATATTACATTAGTAGTCCCTGCACTTTATGCATACTAGTTGTCTCCTACAATTCACGTAAATATCGCTCAGCTTCATTTCTAACAATCTCCCTCCAGCTGGAGATATACGTGAATTGGTTACAATAATTCCTAACAAGTAAAATAAAACAATCAAAGTAAGCGCAGCAATGCTGAGGAAGACTTCATAGTTCTTTTCTTCACAAATATCCCCAACAATCTTTCTTTACATGTAGGCGAATCACTTGCTAATCTAATTGGGTTATTATTCCCTCCCAATTAGTAAGCCCTTTTTCATTTACATGCTCCCTCCCAAATAGACAACCCGTTTGATATAACCTTGATGCTTGTTGAAGAAGTATCTTTAAATTCTGCCCAAATTGTCTTCAGTCTCATATCATGTCATGCACAGCGGAAAATGAATCTTAGACTGATAATATGTAACTTTTTCACAGGTTTGTTTGGGGAGCATCATATCGTCATCTTCAACTCACTTAGAATGCTTCCAGTTCTTCAATAAAAGCCCCGATGTACACATTTCTCCCTCCTGATTGATGACGATCTCTCGGAATCATCATAAATATGTGTACATAAACATATCAACTGGTAGCAACATACAAATCAATACCCCATGAGTGAAATGGCAATAACTATTCTCTCTACAATTCATCTAGATCAACCTCTTTTCACTTCCATTGGCTAATAGTAAGTGACCACGTGTGGAGACAACCCGATATGACAAACTTGAGTGTGAAGTTAAATTCCCCAGACTTGTGACTTACGCTTGTACTATCCTGATTAAGAACCTATACTGAGCACAACAACGTTACTCCTTACAATATAGGTAGTGGCATATACCCAACCATCCATCCTTTATTGTATATCCGTCTCGTGAACAATCCACAACCTTTTGTAACACTGAGCACTACAACGTAACTCCTTAAAGTGATAGCTATTGTGAGCATTAAGAACCAACTTATACGTTTATAGATCTCACACATAGCTAGATGTCCAAGTCTTAATCGCTATTCCATAAATGCTCAAACAAGGATCTCCAAAAGTCTTGCATCCAACCATCCCCTAGACCTTGAGATACTAAGTACATGCACCCGTGAAACGTCACTTCAAGCTCAAATAAGTAATAAACAAATTATCCCCGTAGTCACCTTTTGATAATGTTCAAATTTTAGCCATTGATCTTTGGTGAATCTTGATCAGGATCTTTTAAGCAATTCATAGTGGGTTTTTGGTGTAGCATGAAATTCAATCTGGTTGATTTGCAGTGATTTCGTATTTTCCATCCAAAAATAGAATTGGAAAAATTTTTCTCTCAAAATTTGGAAATCACTAAGAAATACAATGCTAAGGTTACCTGAAAAATTTGAGTATTAAAAATTTTTACGCCAAATTTTACCCAAAAAAATTTGAATTTTGGCCTAAAAATTTGAATTTCGGGCCAAAATTTTCAACGTTAAACCAAAATTTGAATTTCGCATAAAAATTGAACGTATAGTCTCCTCTAAAAAATAAATTTTACTCAAATTTTCCCGCAAAATTTTTTTTTTTTTTGGTTACTCGGTAAAGTTCTTGTAACTCGATAAGATATTTGTAACTCGATAAGATCCTTGTAACTCGATAGAGTATATGCTAACTCGATAAGATCTTGTAACTCGATAAGATCTTTGTAACTCGATAGAGTATATGCTAAATCGATAAGATCTTGTAACTCGATAAGATCTTTGTAACTCGATAAGCTCTTTGTAACTCGATAACCTAGAGCAATTTTGGCAGAGTTTCGTTTAGGTAAGCCCAATTGATATCCTTACTTGATAAACGATAAGGTGATTTAGCAAACTCGCTAAAATGGCTAACTCGCCAAACCAATAAATCGATAACCAATAATCCTAACTCGGTAGATTTTATTATCTAACTCAATAAAAAAGCTTTCCCTAACTCGCAAACTTTCGTAACTCGCAAACTTTCCCTAACTCGCAAACTTCCTTAACTCGATAAAAAACTTTCCCTAACTCGCAAACTTCCCTAACTCGCAAACTTTCCCTAACTCGCAAAGACGCCGATGAACAGTACCCAAATCCTTAGAAATCCGATTTTTCACCCAAAAAACAACCTAAAACAACCTAAAATCATCCCTTTGCTCTTGATACCACTTGTAGGACCGTAGAACAACCTTAATCACTTATGAATCATGCCTAAATCTAGAGAGAGAAAGTAAGTAGAGAGAGAGAGTGGGAGGGAACTCCTAGTGTGTGAAATGAAGACAATGTTATTACTAAGAGAACCAACCTCAAAATGAGGCCTTACATGAGGATTTATACTTGTAGTCTAGGGCTTCACATATCTTTGACCATATTACATAACTAGCCATTAGACCTTATAAAAACATGAAAACATTATTAAAACTTCATCATAATTATATTCTAATGCAACCTATTACATAATATTAATGACCGACACTTTCTATAAATAAAATATGATCCTAACAATATCAAGTGTGATAAAAGTAACTGGCAGGATTTGATAAAGAGTTTTGCAGATGAATGTGTCCATAAGAATATCGGGTGGGTTGTTAGAAGACTTGTTCTTTCAGCTTGTGTATATTTACTTTGGCAAGAAAGAAATGGGAGGATTTTTAAAGATGTTCAGAATAGCAGCCATGAAGTATACAAGAAAGTTGTGGAAAACATTAAAAGTAACCTGTGGAAAACTAGAAGGGGGGGGGGGTTTGAATAGTTTTTCTGTCATTTTTAAATTTATAAAAACTTTGTTTACAAAATCTTCGATTCTAGTTTTATGTGAGATCAATATTTAAACGCTTAAGTATACTAATATCTACGTGAGTAAATGACAAAATAGGTAAGTAAATAAAGAGATAGAGATGGAGAGATCGCACCACAAGACAAAGGATTTATAGTTGTTTGGCTATGAAGCACCTCTTCGCCCTACTCCACTCCCCGAGTACCTAACTCGAGAGTTTTCTTCACTATGTCAACAAGCTCCCTTATGGCGGAGAAAACCTTACACAACTTTTGCTTACACCAATTAACGACACTAAGCTAGATGTCGAGTCCTAATAGTAGCTAGAACCAATCTCACACCTCTAATCACTACACACCTTCTTCACAACTTATACACACCACAATTACTATACAACTACTCACAACTTCACTGCTACAACTTCACAACACTACTACTTCTTCACTGCTTCAATTCACAACTAACACACCTAGATCTATCTATTACACACCTTCTACACCTTTACAAATAATTTACACAACAACTAACAATATTCACAAATCTACAATACTTCTTAACAAGATGTTGGAGGAGTATTCTTCTCTTGCACTTTGAATGATGAGGGATTGGATCACTTGAAACAAAACTAATAAGTTTATGATCAAAGGTTTTAGGAAGATGATTTGAGAGGATTTGGACAGAAAGTTTTAGTGCAAAAGGTGAGGAAAAATTACAGATTTGAACCAGTATATAGGCAAAAAATTCTGTCACAGGAGCATGTGTCGGCCCCCTTAAATCATGGTCGCCCCCCTTAAAATTAAGAGGGCCGCCCACTTGTAACGGCCAGAATCTTTTGTCTTTTCTAGGGAAAGTTTATTTGATGTAGATTTAACTGATTTTGGTTAAAAATTTGAATTCATATGTTTATTATGAATTAATCATTTTCCTTTAATTACCAAAAGTGTTTTTCTAAATATATAAAATGTTTTATACCATTTTATATAATTTGTAATTATTAAATAAACCTTCCTTTGACAATAAAATGTATTAGGCAATTGTTTATTCATACCTTAAGTGATTTAGTTGGATTTAATGATATTTTGTCACTAAATACTTGTTTACGTAATGATTTTACGTTTAATGATTTTACATTTTGTGATCGTCAAGACATAAGGATATCGATAAATATTAATAACGTTTTTACGCATTATTTATATCAACAATCTCCCCCTTTTTGATGATTACAAAATCTAAACTCATTAAATCAAAATTTATTATATATGCAAGTATTTAGTGAGTTTATATCACTTCTCCCCCTTTTTGTGAACATCAAAAAGGTTATCCCGATGTTGGATTAGCTCCCCCTTAATATGTACTCCCCCTCGTTTTAAGGTTATAAGACAAATTGAGATATGGAATGCTTGCAAAAATATTTAGAACACACAATATATATGATGCATGAAACAAATATAAATAAAGCAAGAAGACTCATAAAAGTGCAAAAATAAATCTCAACAAGCATTCATTATTTATTAGAATAGATTATGTTAAGAACATAATCATTTTTACATAAGCATACAAATATGCTTTTCTTAGCAAACTATATTAGATAATACTAGGTTGCCAACTAGAGGTCTCCAGGACTTGCTTGGAGATTGGAAGCATGGAGCATGGATTTAGTGGAGGTAGAATTTTGTGAGAATTTTGTTTGGAGAGTTTGGAGTGGTTGATGGGGGTGAGCTTGGAGCGAAAGAGTTGGATTGTTGTGTTTGTGATGGTGGTGGAGAAGTCCTTGTGAGGAGATACTCAATCCAAGTGAAGTGCTCATTGAGAGCAATGGTTTTTTTTGGAGAAAGATGCAACAAGGAAAATTGTTAACATGATTCTTAAGTTAGACAATGTTGTTGGATGGTGAGGATGGAGTGGTAGAGGGTTGTTGAACCAAATTGCGTTGAGCAAGATGTAAGGCAAGGAGAGCACTAAGCTCATGGGCTTCTTTGAGCTCCTCAACGAACTTTTTATGTTCAGAGGAAGGTGATGATGGTGGAGTTGGATTATTGTTGGGGATTGAGGCTTGAACATGTAACATAGGATTCATGTCTTGATGAGAGGGATGTATGTGGTATTAGGATTGAGTATGTTCCTCAAAAGGATCATTTGGAAGAATTGAGTGATATGGATGTGGAGTATTGTTGGTGAGTGAGATAGTAAGGTTGTCATGTGGAGGTAAAATGAAGGTTTCATTTGGGTGAAGTGGATGTTTAGTTGTTGGTTGGTTGGAGACAACATCATTAATAGATGAGAATTTTTGACATGTATCAAGTTTTCTTCTCCACACGGGTTTGACGGTGATCATTGCATCTCTTGTGGGCTTGGATCTTGGGTGATTGGGGGATGACATGATGGATTGAGTGATGATTAATGATGAATGAGGGTATTTATAGTGTGATGATTTAGTATTTATGGAAGGATAATATGTGGTGGATTTGATAGACAAAATATGTTTGTGAATTTAGGGAAGTGGGGAATCAAAATAGGGTGAAATGGGCTAAAAAGCAGAAAGCAAACAGGAAGCCTCGACCATCAGGTGGCCGGCCCCTTTAATTAATGGCCGGCCCCTCTAATTTTAAGGAGGCCGCCCTTGATAATTATGGGGGCCGCCCAGTGCCTGGTTCCCAGATTGCCAGAAATGGTTTTTGGCAAAAATTTTTCTAGAAAGATGTTTGTTTTGAGGTTTGGTTTTGGGCAAGTCATGTATCCTAAAGCAACTAACTTAGTGTAAGGCAACTTAGTGAGTGAGAAACTAATGATGGAACAAGTGTGACTAAGTGATTCTTGACATTGTTCTAGTGTGTGCCTATATGCAACAAATGTGGAGATGCAATTGCTTCGACTCCTAATGCAAAGAAATAAATATATCCTAAGACGCAATCCAAGAGAGAAAATAAATGATTTTCATGTGCAAAATAGAATCCTAGACTTAGAATAGTAGAGAAAATAAGAGATGCATGAAAGACAGATGCTCAGATGGCCGGCCCCTTTAAAGTGAGGTCGGTCCCCTTAATTTTTAGGTGGCCGCCCTTATAACTTTAAGGGTTCCGCCCATCTAATTTTTTTCTTCAGAACATTTAAATTTCAGAAAGTTTCAAACTTTTAAGAAAATTCAATCAATTTGCTCCATCATTCCTAATCCTAGACGCAAGTGGTTAAATAATTCGCGCTTAAGGGGTTTAGTAAATATGTCGGCAACATTATCTTCCGAAGCTACCTTTTCTATTGTTATGTTTCCTTTTTGTACGTTATCCCTAAGAAAGTGGTGACGTATTTCTATATTTTTAGTCCTAGAGTGTTGAACGGGATTCTTACTTAAATCTATGGCTCCTTTATTATTGCACATTATAGGAATGTTTTCTAACCTAACGCCATAGTCTACGAGAGCTTGTTTCATCCATAGTGCTTGTTGACATGCCTTTCCAGCGCTTACATATTCAGCTTCGGTGGTCGAAATAGCAAGAGCGGTTTGCTTCTTGGAAAACCAAGACGTTAGGCAACATCCCATAAACGTACAAATACCACTAGTGCTTTTTCGATCCACGTAGTCTCCCGCATGATCCGAATCCGCATAGATAATTGTTTCTATGCCGGATCCCCTAGGATACCATAATCCTAAGTGTATAGTGCCTTTAATGTATCGGAAGATACGCTTAACCGCTTCTAGGTGAGAGGTTTTGGGATCCTCTTGAAAGCGGGCACAAAGGCAAACACTAAACATGATATCGGGTCTACTTGCCATTAAGTATGGTAAACTACCTATCATTCCTCTATACTTAGTGTTATCTACGGACTCAACTTCTTCATCTCTTGTGAGTTTCACTTCCGTAGACATAGGTGTCTTAAGGGGTTTTGAGTCTTCTAGGCCAAATTTCTTAAGCATTTCCTTAATATATTTAGATTGGTTAAAAAATATTCCATCTTTTAGTTGTTTTATTTGTAATCCTAGGAAGAAGTTTAATTCACCCATCATGCTCATCTCAAACTCATCATGCATGATTTTGGCAAATTTATCACACATATCCTGACAAGTCGATCCAAATATAATGTCATCGACATATATTTGAACAATGATGATATTTGGGTCACTTCTTTTAGTGAAGAGAGTGTTATCTACCATTCCCATGGAATAATTATGCTTAACTAGGAAAGATTTTAGTCTATCATACCAAGCCTTTGGAGCTTGTTTAAGACTGTATAAAGCTTTCTTTAGTTTGTAAACATAATCAGGTTTTGCGAAGTCAATGAATCCCGGAGGTTGTGCCACATAAACCTCCTTATTGATAAAACCGTTGAGGAATGCACTCTTCACATCCATTTGGTAGAACTTAAAGTCTAGGGCGCAGGCATAAGCTAAAAGGATTCTAATGGATTCTAATCTAACTACAAGGGCATATGTTTCATCATAATCGATTCCTTCTTGTTGATTATAACCTTGGGCGACTAACCTAGCTTTATTCCTAGTTACTATTCCATTTTCATCTAGTTTATTCCTAAATACCCACTTAGTTCCTATTATGGTCACATTCCTAGGATTTGAGACCAGTTCCCAAACTTTATTTGATTTAAATTGATTTAATTCTTCTTGCATAGCCATAATCCAACTTTCATCCTTTAAGGCTTCATTTATATTTTTTGGCTCGATTGTTGACACAAAACAAAAGAAGTTATTTTTATCTTGATTGAGATCTAAGTGTTCTTTGATTTAGGTTGCCTATAATATTATCTAATGGATGTGACTTTGATTCCTTAACATTTATAATTTCATTTTCTTCTAAGGTTTCTACTTCAGGATCATTACCTAAGGGTTTAGTTTTACTAACCTCAATAGCTTCTTCCTCTATTATATCATCATCTTCTAAGGGTAATGTTTTAGATAGTGGAGGAGTTTCATCAAAAATTACATTTAGGGATTCTTCAACTTTCATAGTATGTTTATTTAGAATTATATATGCTATACTATTTTGTGAATATCCTAGAAAAACTCCTTTATAAGCTTTGGGTTCGAATTTAGTGAGATGGTCTTTTGTATTAAGAATGAAACATTTACTTCCAAAAACTCTAAAGTAACCTATATTAGGTTTTCTACCTCTTAATAACTCATATGGAGTTTTTCCTAAGATTCGTCTAATAGAAACTCTATTAAGTATATATGTTGATGTATCTACGGCGTGACACCAAATTTTTTGTGGGATAGATTGTTCATTTAACATTGTTCTACTCATTTCTTGTAGAGACCTATTTTTTCTTTCTACTACCTCATTTGATTGCGGAGTACGAGGAGCGGAAAAGTTGTGAGATATTCAATTTTCATCACAAAATTTTCCGAATTGTACTTCGTTATCAAATTCCCTACCATGGTCCGTCCTAATTGAAAAAATGGAGCATCCTAACTTATTTTGTATCATTTTACTAAATATCTTAAATTTTTCAAAGGCTTCGGTTTTATCACTTAAGAACCTAGTCCAAGTGTATCATGAATAATCATCTACTATAACTAAGGTGTAACGATTGCCACCGTAGCTCCGCACAGCGGATGGACCAAAAAGGTCCATGTGAAGTAATTCTAAGCATCTAGTAGTGGATAACATATTTTTAGCTTTGTGACTAGCATGTGCTTGTTTTCCAATTTTACAAGCATCACAAAAGTGTTGATCATATCTTAAACTAGGCAAGTTTCTAACTAGTTCCTTAGAGGCTAAAGATTGTATTTGTTGCATGTTTGCGTGACCTAATCACCTATGCCACAAAGTGGAGTTTTCATCTATAGTAGCTAGGCATATCCTATCTTCCGGGTTGTCTCCTAATTTCATAACATATATACCTCCTTTCCTAATTCCTTTACCTATGACTTTCTCATCTTTAATTATTTCACTATCTTTATCGGTAAAGGTAACCCTACACTTATTATCACAAACTTGACCTATACTAAGCAAGTTATAAGTTAGATTATCTACATGTTCAACATTCTCAATGGTTAGAGAGTCTAGAGAGATCGTACCTTTGCCTATGATTTTTCCACGACGATCACTACCAAAAACAACGTTACCTCCATTATATGCCTTATATGTAGAAAATAGCTTGCGATTTCCTGTCATGTGTCTTGAGCATCCACTATTCTTAATCCATTCATCGGGCTCCAAATCTACTCCTAGACATACTTCATTAGGTGCTTGAGCTACGAAACATTTGTGCTTCATTGTTTCGTCTTCGTCACTATATTTTCTTCTTCGGGTGGTTTTCCTTTTGTCTTGTGCTTTTAGTTGATTTTTAATAATTTTCTTGAATTCTTTAACGACCTTTGCATATTCTTCATCTTCACTTTCGGAACTATAATAGTCATCATCATTATGTTCCTTTTCAATCGTTGACTTTATACACTCTTCTTGTTTGCTCTTGGTATGACTCATGGGGTTTTCGCCATTATTACCTTCACACACAAAATTTGAACTAGTAGCACTTGTACTCATTTCAACTAAATACTTATCTACTATACTTTCATTTTCAACTAATTTGTATACATAATTTTTTTTGGCTAGACATTTCTCTTCATGAAAATTTAAAAGACTCTTCCACATATCATTTGCCGTTTGACAAAAAAAAATATTCTTTCATATTCAATTCTTGGTAAAGCTTTGTATACAATCATTCTAGCTATATTGTTTTTATCAAGCACTACTGATTGACCCCAAACGGTCAACCTAAATGGACCAGGTGAATGGTCAACAAGGTCAAACAGCTCAGAGTCAATCTCCGTGGAAGTATAGGGGTTTCCCCGGGTCGTTATGTCCCGACGAGGTGTGGATTGTATTCAAACGGGTTTGTCATCGGGTGAATTTGGACAGAAAAGGGGTTTGAGATTGATTACACTACTGAAATGTAAAAGGGAATAGCTTAAGTAAGCTATATAAGTGAATTTAGAAAATCCATAAATGTGTAAAACCTAAAAACGCGTGCGTTAAATTTAAAGTTACGTGAACGTACAAAATAAAACACGAGTTTTGGTGAAATAAAATACTTACAGATATGAAAATTACATTTTTACAATCCTAATAATAAAAGAAAATTTTTGGAAAATTAAAATTAATTTTTACGCTATTTATATAATTATTATTAATTAATTACTATTTTCCTATTTACTTTTAATTATTTACAATACCCTAAAATACAAATAATTGGGAAATTAACCTAGAAAAATAAAATTTAAACTTGGAAAAATCTAAAATAATATAAAACTAATTTTCAAATAGAAAATATATTTTTTAGACTTTTTAAATAATTATTACTAATTATTAACTAATTATTAATTAATTAAAACTAAATTAAATTAAGAAAAATACTAAATGAAAAGAGAAAAATATGAAAATGAGATTTGCTTTTTGAAAAAGCTGAAAATAAGCTAAAAAGCTTAAATAGAAGCTATCACTTCTATAAAATTTGTCTTTTTTTGATTTTTCTTTTTGAAAACTATTTAAATACTCAAAATATGAAACTTTAATAAAGGCACTTTGGCCAGAAGCTTAAAAATAAGCAGATGAGAAGCTAAATGGATTGGCAGATAAGTATATAAGTTTATTAGACTTTGAATGAACTTGAAAGAGCTTGTGATAAGCTACAAACTAAGATGTAAGCTAAAACAGATATCGAGAAACTTGGATTAAGCCAAATGAAACTGAAAAATACAAGAAATAAGCTATTATAAGCCACTAAGCACAGCCACCCAAACCTGAATACCAAACAGGCCTGATTAGCCAAGTTCAGGCCAATGTGGGGCCCATCAGGTGGATCAAGAGCCCAAAGCAAAAGCTGATTTGATAAGCAGAGCTTATGGGCTTTTCAAAAAGCCAAAGCTAACTCACTGGGACCCAGAGGTGAGATCAGGGGAGGGCATGGAAAATAGGTACAAAAACTGATATTCTGAGCATAAATGTGGAATTGGCCAAACAAACAAGGGGGTGCAGCCCTACCTATTGAGCTACAAACTTAAAAATAAGCTTTGGTAATGAAAGAAGAGCTTATTGGCTTTTTAAAAAGCCAATAAGCTCCCTGTGGGGCCCACTAATGAGCAGGATAAGGACTATTGAAAAGGTGAGAAAACCATGGTGTCCTGGTGCAGGGCATGCCTTTGCCCTGCAGCCCACTTTAAGCCCTAAACTAAACTCCAAGAAAAAAATCACAAAATTAAAACAAATGTGGAATTCTAGAGTCTAAGTGGTATACTTCAACAGGTAAAAAGATTAAAGTTTGAATCTCAACACAAAATTCACAAATATTCCTGGATAATTGGTAATTCTACACAAAATGGAATTTGACTTTTTTGATATGAACACTTGGTTTGACTGTTTTGAGATTTAAAAGGCCCTAGATCATTAAATAAGTTGTTATAAGCTATAATAAACATAAATTAAGTTAATAAACACACTTATGTAATGATATGGAGGTTTATGGTTCCTAAATCCTCAACAGTGCACAAATAAGGAAGAGTTTTGATGAATTTGACTTTCTTCAAAACCAACTTTGGATTTACAACTTTACTTAACCTAATTTTGCCTAATTAAGTCTACTAATATCAAAATAACACCTTGATTCCTCCCGAACCGTCACTTACTTGTCACACAAGCCAACCGCTTGTGAACGGTCAACCGTAACATCTAAATGGAGCCCGGGAGGAACTAGCAAAGTTAATCCGTGGGTCTTAAGTACAGAAAAGTACGTGAGTACAGAAAAGTACATCCCCAGGTAGTTATGTCCCAACGAGGTGTGAACGTGATACTACCATGACTTGTAATGTTGAAATAATATGTATATAGAAAAATGGGAATCTGATTGACTAACACTGAATGTGAATAGTAATAGCTCTGTCACAGCTAGTTCAATTAAGAAACGTACAATCAGAAACCTAAAATAATAAAGGATATTTACAAACGTACGTTTAAGTTTAAATAAACGTAAACGTAACGAATAAAACAAAACTTTCATGGAATTTGCATGCCTTAACGGCTTAAATGCAAATTAAAAGAAAATAAAATAACTAACTATATTTATAATATTTATATTAATAAGAAAACTTAGAAAACTAAAATGCGTACGTAAACGTTTAAATAAACGTTTGTGTACAAAATAAAAAGTGAATACCGTCCAATATAAGTCCCACAAATGTGAAAATTACATTTTTGGAATCCTAAAATAATAAGAAAATTATTAGAATATTAAAACTTATTTTTATACTATGTACTTAATTATTATTAATTAAAACTATTTATTTATTATTTAATAATTACCTAAAAATAAGTAAATCTAAATATTACTTAAAAAAAATAAAATTAAAACTTAGAGAAGTTTAAAATACTATAAAAGAAATTTTGAAACTAAAAATATATTTATTATACAAGTATTTTATTTATTATTAATTATTTACTATTATTTATTTATTAAACTATTATTAAATTATTATATATACTAAATAAGCAAACAAAAATCTAAAACTTTTTACATAATTCTAAAATACTTATAAAAAGCTAAGAAAAATATAAAAACTATATTTAATATACAAAAATAAGAAAACTTAATTTAAAACTATTATTACTTAATTAAACTAATTAATACTAATTAAATTATTATACATACTAAACTTATTTATAAAATTATGAAACTTTTTATAGAACTTCCTAAGTATCTCAGGAATACAAAAAAAAAAATATAAAAAGTTTTTAAAAATTATAAATAAGCAGTTTTAAAAATATATTACTTATTATTTCCTAAAAGGTATGTAAATTATATTAATTATTATATATATTAGATGAACAGTAAAAATTATGAAAAAATTATAGAAAGTATAAAATCTTATGAAGAAGCTATGAAAAATAAGTTGGGGCCATCAGCTTATTCTAATAAGCTGGAATAAGCCCAACAGTCCCAATAAGCAAAAGGGCCAAAAATGGGTTAAATATATGTGGAATACCCCTTCCAACGGAACTGGTGCCCCAGAGCAGTTGGAAGGGGTGTGGGGTTTATGCATGTATACTAGCGAGAGGTCTCAGGTTCAAATCCCACCCACACCCATTTTTTCATTTTATTTTATTTTTGATTTTTCTTTTTGCAAAATTACTTAATAAGTAAAAATATGGAACTTTAACAAAACCAACTTTTCCAAAAAGCTCAAATAAGCTCTGAGAGAGCTTATTTTCTTAACAGTTTGGCTATTTAAGCCAAAACTTAGATTTTGGAGTTGAAAAAGCTATGAACAAGCTATAATTAAGCTACAATCTCAAAACAAATTATTAAATAAGATTAATCTAAGTTAGTTGAACTATAAGTGAGCAGAAATGAACAAAGTGGTATACTAGAATAAGCTATAAAGCCAAATAAGCAATCCTATAACCTGCTACAACCAAACAGGCCCAAAGAGCACACTTGAAGACCTTGTGGGCCCCACAGGAGTTAACTAGGGTCTGAATTGAAGCCAGCTCTAATAAGCTGAGCAATTGGGCTTTTCAAAAAGTCCAAGCTTGGCTTATGGAGTCCACTGGAGAGCTTGTTAGAAGCTTATGAAAAAGCTAGAGTACACTGAGTCAGGATTGCATATAAGCAATTAGGCCATATAGAAACTATGATTTAAGCATTAAGAAAGATTACAAAACTATTTAATAACTATATATAACTAATTTTAACAAAGGGAATCTTATTATATTTACAAATAAGCTCAGAAACAGCTTATGAGATGGCTAAAAAGCTGATAAGCAATAAAACTTCTAAATAGAAGCTATCACTTAGCTTTAAAGTGGTGCTTTTTGTGTTTTCTGTTTTCTATTCTATTTACATACTTATATTATACATATTTAAAGGAAGTAGAAGTTATAAACAAAAGGAATAAGCTGTTTCACAGCTTATGACCACTTCAGTTAAGTTTTAAGCTTACAGTTGGGTCATAAGCTTGAAACAAGCTTATAAAAGGCTTATAAAAGGGAAAATAAGAAAAAGAGATGTGTGTATAAGTTATATAGATAAGTATTTACAAGTTTGGTTCACTGGAATAAGCTAATAAGCTCACAAAAGCAAATAAGCAATTCCAGCACACCAAAAATCCAAACACCCTTGCAACTAATTTGATGGCCAAATTCAGCTTATCAAATAAGCTGAATAAGCCAATCAAAGAGTTGGAGTAGCAAGGCATGCTGGTTGGCTTTCCAAAAAGCTCAAGCATCAGCTGTGGGACCCACAACTGAGCTTTTGAGGAGCTTGTGAAAATGGCATCATTTCACTGAGTAAACTGAAGCTCAGACTACTCAATAATATGGGACATTCAAAAAGCTAATTGCAGCCTTATGGATTAAGCTGCAAAATTGAATTAACAAGCTGGGCCTTGGAGTTTGGTGGCTTGGCTTCTCAAAAAGCCAATTCACATGGTGTGGGGCCCACTTTATAGCTTTTTATTGACTTATGAAGTAGGGTGAGTTAACTGGATTCCCAGCAAACTCATCAAAGTGTGGACAAGTTTAAGCCCCTTGCAGCCCTACTAAATAGGGTGCAAGGTGAGATTAAAGTGCAAGAACAATAAGTTGAGTTGGTTGGCTTCAAGAAAAGCCAACTAACTCAGACTTATGTTCACTAAGGAGCTTATAAAGCTTGTTGGTAGATGGTCCTAGTTCACTGCATAAACAGTGAACTAGCTGAATGGACAAACACCAAGCTTCAATCAAACCTATCAATTAAACTCTAAAAAAAAACTACACAATCACTGAGAAGCTTTATTTGGATATGAGCATAAGCTCAATGAAGGGCTTTTAAGAGCTTAGGAAAACCATTCAACCCACACAGTTTGCTTCTGTGTGGGGAATTAGGATGGAACAAAAAGATTTGTGGGAAATAAGCTATCCAAAAAGCTATGAAATGAAAATAAAGCACAGGAACTAAAAATATGCCACAAGGGCATCACAAAAGTGCCAAGATCTCAGGTTTGGGTCAAGCCCATAAGCTTTTGCAAGCTTATGGACTTGACTGTTCTCCCATGATACAGGGCAAAAACAGCCTATAAAAAGCTATAAATTAAGCACTTAAACATAAGTAATAAAAATTAACAAAAATATATTAAGCAAGCCAAGCAACAACATTATAAAATCCTAAAAGCACTAAGCATGAAACTTAATAATAAAAGCATAGGAAAATCAGACATTTATTCAAAAATCTGAAAAACCAAAACTTTGACTATTTATAAGAACATGAAAAGTTGACTAATATGAATTTTAAACTAGATTTACTGACTGAACATGATATATTATACAATAGAAACATGAAATTAACAAAAATAATCAACATTTAAACACATAAATTGAATATGGACATGTAAATTTAAAACAGACATGAAAATTAGACAGATTAAAACTTATATTGACTTTACACAAAACAAAGCTTGGTTATGAGTATTAGACTGAATATTAAGACAAATAGTTAAGCACAATTAAACAAGAACAACTACACTAACATCTTCATACACAAATCAAATAGCCAAATTCAGTGAACCTTTGAAATGAAAATGAGAATGCTCAATTTTGTAAAAGACATAATCCATTGAACCTAGAGGGGTGTCAAACCTTCCATTAACCCAAGGGTTATACAGGTACAGAATTTAGCCTCTCAAATCATTTCTCAGACCTAAGACTATGCAAATCCAAACAGTCCCTTATCTTACATTTGTCAAATGAAATCTAAGGTTTTCAATGAATCTTCATATAAACCTGAATCCAAACTCTATATGAACACATAATAAGCATAACAAGACAGAAAAATAACAATCATAACAACAAACATGAATTTCTCATAATTCATTTTCACAGTTAAAAATTGAAATCTAAGCAACAACTCAAATTAATACATAAACATAAACTTTTAAACATTAAAAACATTTAATAACAACAAATAAACAAGAAAATATAGAAATTAAAGCAAATAAATACATGAACAGTAAATTACAAAAAATTAAGAAAATGCTTACAAATTGGAAATGAGCTGAGATTATAGAAACAATGAACAAGGTTACACCTATTAGCTTCCCAATAAGCTCCTAATACCCATTGAACTCCAAATTCACCACTGCATCTCCCTTTCCTTTACTAACTTGCTATTTTTGATTTTTCATTGATTTTCTCTTTTTTTTTAGTATTTTCTAATTTAAAAGATCATAGCTATTTAATTGTTTCTAAAAGCTTAAACAAGCTTTGTCAGGAGCTTATATTGCCTATAGAGTCCATTAAACATCTTTTGATCAAACAGAAAAAGGAAATGACAATATTTAAATGACATTTAAAGTGAAGACATGAAATTTAAAGATTAAGAAACTACAACTGTAAATAGCTTTGTAATTAACTTTGTCAAGGTTTATTACAGAACTGAAAGCAAGTAAATGACATGGTAATTAAAGTTAAGCATGTAAAGATTATACTATGGCTAGACTATTTCTAAGTGACAATGGCCTAATGCCAAGGTGATCTTTCTTCTGTGTTTCTTCTCTCTTTTATAGCCTCTGAAAGCCTTGGTGACCACTCATAAGTCATTGGCTTTAATCTTGACCCTTAAAATAGTCCAATTGATCTCAGCCATTCAAAACAGATTTTGGCGCCAAAGTCCTATTTGACAACTGAGGCGGTTTCATTGCAATTAATGCATTATGGACATTAGTAGAGGTGGAGGGGACATGGTGAGGTGGTTTATTAAGGCTTGGGGGTCAAGTTGGGGGTGTAAGAAGAAAACAGAGGTGGTGGTTTGATTTGGAGGGAAAAAGTGGTGTGGAGTGCATTAAATGAGGTGTGGGATAGGGTTGAGAGGTGGAAAGGAGTAGGGGGTGAGCTGGGGTAGCAAGTGGAGGCGGAAGAGGTGGCAAAACCACCTGGTTTCAGGTTTAAGGTTGGGGGTGAGGGAGATGAACAGTAACCATGGTTTGGGCGGGGGTTGACTGTTTGACCATTTTTGATATTAAAAAGGCCGGGTTTGTTTGTTGGGCTAAATGAGTGGGCTGGGGTGGTATTTTGGGTTTAAGTGGATTTGGATTTTGGGATAATAAAAATAGGATCTGTTTGGTTTGTTGTGTATTTAAGCCCAAGGACTAAACATGCAATTTCTGAATTCTTGAGGGGTTAAACCTGTTACAATTCCAAAATTATCACAAGGACCAATATTGTTAAGTTTGATAAACCAAAGGACTATTTTTGCATTTATTACAATTTAAAATACCCCGAGGACCATTTATGTAATTTTCCAAAGTTTAGGGGGTTAAATTGTAATTTCCTCAAAGTTATCAAAATAGTTCCAAATTGTAAATTCATGCATAGTACAAGGGTATATTTGATAAATTTCAAGTTTTGAATACCCAGGGACTAAGTTTGCCAATTTTGAAACTTGAGGGGTAAAAATTGCCAATATGTGTAAACTTTCATCCAGGGATCATTTGTGAATATTTTTGGTTTCCCAAGGACTAAAGTTGACATTTCATTCATTTAAAACCTTCAGGGACTAGTTTTGTCAATATTTGAAACTTGAGGGACTGAAACTGCCAATTATGCAAACTTTATACGTTTTTCATCTGTTTTTGCATATTTTGCATTTGGAACATATAAAACACACCTCTAAGATATTTTAAGTATTTTGATACATATTTGAGTGTTTTTGTATGTTTTGGCAGTTCAGATTGGTATAAAATGATGAGTATTTAGACACTCATCAATCCCCCACACTAAACTATTGCTAGTCCCTAGCAATCTATTTGAGAAAAAATTAATGGATTTTATCTCTTTACCAAAAGCCATCACTTCTGGAGTAGCCAGGTGTAAGAACTGTGGCACACCTGATAACCGTGTGATTTTGAGCAAACCACCAGCTGTCAACGGATTTGATTTGTCTTTACCAAAAGCCGTTTGCTTCTGGACTAGCCAACTCTTGATGGAATAGTTAACATCTTGGTGAGCTGATTACCAATTATGGTTTTTCCACGGCCTTTACCACAAGCCATAAACTTGCGGGCTAGCCAACTCATTTGTTTTCGGGGAGTTGAGGAACCATACAATTTTGGGCAAATTGCCAGCCATAAACGGATTTGAGATATCTTTACCAAGAGCCGTTTGCTCCTGGATTAGCCAGTCCTTGTGTGGATTAGACATGGTGGACTAATAACCATTTGTTGTATTTAGTGCAAAACACTAATACCAAATGAAAAAATTTTAAATTTTGGCCATTTTTGGGAAAAAGGGCATACAAGGGTATATAAGTGATCAAATTCGCCAGAATTTCCCCCCCACACTTAGAAATGAATATTGTCCTCAATATTCAAAGTCCCGGCTATTATGCCGAATCCTTGAACGTAAAAAGATAACATTTAAAGCTAAGTGGGGTAACACAACAATTATTTTATTTTTCTGTATTTACAATTTTTCATTTCATTTTCAAAATATATACAACATGTGGGGCACACCCCCACACTTGGGTGGTACACACGGGTGAAAACCCATGTGTGTGCTACTGTTTTTGATTACCAAGTCGCTAGCTTGACTTGACCCCGAATTAAATTGTCCATGGGGAAATGGAGTGGGATTGCCACTCAAAGATTGGGTGAGAAATTGGAGTGGGATTGCCACTCACAGAATTATGAAATGAGAAGATAAAGGAGATTATTTTTGGTTTTTATCTTTTATAAATGTTTTTGTATTTTTAGATTTGTATATATATGTACAAAAGAAAGAAAATTCCTAACAACCGCCCCTAGAAAGGGAATCTGGGTCTGACAGAGCTCAGTAACTGAAAACAGCCAACAACCAAATGTTGTAACTGAGGGACTAATCAAACTGGGCAAGTTGTGTGCATAGGAAAAATGTTTTTGTATTTTATATTGTTTATGAAATAATGTAATATATGTAATCACTACCTCCCAGGCTTGTGTCAGGTTTACCACGCAAGCTAATCACTTGTGAATGATTAACTGTAATAAATTTGTCCTGACAGCCCGGAAGTTGAATGATAAAGTATAATGTACATACAAAGGATAGATATTTCAACAAAAT
Organism: Artemisia argyi; assembly: GCA_030686995.1. NCBI lineage: Eukaryota > Viridiplantae > Streptophyta > Magnoliopsida > Asterales > Asteraceae > Artemisia > Artemisia argyi. The sequence goes on from CM060697.1 coordinate 42,130,126, forward strand.
ATAAAATATAAGTCATAGTAGGCAGCACACCTCCCCGGCAGCGGCGCCAAATTTTGATTCCTCCCGAACCGTCACTTACTTGTCACACAAGCCAACCGCTTGTGAACGGTCAACCGTAACATCTAAATGGAGCCCGGGAGGAACTAGCAAAGTTAATCCGTGGGTCTTAAGTACAGAAAAGTACGTGAGTACAGAAAAGTACATCCCCAGGTCGTTATGTCCCAACGAGGTGTGAACGTGATACTACCATGACTTGTAATATTGAAATAATATGTATATAGAAAAATGGGAATCTGATTGACTAACACTGAATGTGAATAGTAATAGCTCTGTCACAGCTAGTTCAATTAAGAAACGTACAATCAGAAACCTAAAATAATAAAGGATATTTACAAACGTACGTTTAAGTTTAAATAAACGTAAACGTAACGAATAAAACAAAACTTTCCCATAGAGGGAATTTGCATGCCTTAACGGCTTAAATGCAAATTAAAAGAAAATAAAATAACTAACTATATTTATAATATTTATATTAATAAGAAAACTTAGAAAACTAAAATGCGTACGTAAACGTTTAAATAAACGTTTATGTACAAAATAAAAAGTGAATACCGTCCAATATAAGTCCCACAAATGTGAAAATTACATTTTTGGAATCCTAAAATAATAAGAAAATTATTAGAATATTAAAACTTATTTTTATACTATGTACTTAATTATTATTAATTAAAACTATTTATTTATTATTTAATAATTACCTAAAAATAAGTAAATCTAAATATTACTTAAAAAAAATAAAATTAAAACTTAGAAAAGTTTAAAATACTATAAAAGAAATTTTGAAACTAAAAATATATTTATTATACAAGTATTTTATTTATTATTAATTATTTACTATTATTTATTTATTAAACTATTATTAAATTATTATATATACTAAATAAGCAAACAAAAATCTAAAACTTTTTACATAATTCTAAAATACTTATAAAATGCTATGAAAAATATAAAAACTATATTTAATATACAAAAATAAGAAAACTTAATTTAAAACTATTATTACTTAATTAAACTAATTAATACTAATTAAATTATTATACATACTAAACTTATTTATAAAATTATGAAACTTTTTATAGAACTTCCTAAGTATCTCAGGAATACAAAAAAAATATAAAAAGTTTGTAAAAATTATAAATAAGCAGTTTTAAAAATATATTACTTATTATTTCCTAAAAGGTATGTAAATTATATTAATTATTATATATATTAGATGAACAGTAAAAATTATAAAAAAATTATAGAAAGTATAAAATCTTATGAAGAAGCTATGAAAAATAAGTTGGGGCCATCAGCTTATTCCAATAAGCTGGAATAAGCCCAACAGTCCCAATAAGCAAAAGGGCCAAAAATGGGTTAAATATATGTGGAATACCCCTTCCAACGGAACTGGTGCCCCAGAGCAGTTGGAAGGGGTGTGGGGTTTATGCATGTATACTAGCGAGAGGTCTCAGGTTCAAATCCCACCCACACCCATTTTTTCATTTTATTTTATTTTTGATTTTTCTTTTTGCAAAATTACTTAATAAGTAAAAATATGGAACTTTAACAAAACCAACTTTTCCAAAAAGCTCAAATAAGCTCTGAGAGAGCTTATTTTCTTAACAGTTTGACTATTTAAGCCAAAACTTAGATTTTGGAGTTGAAAAAGCTATGAACAAGCTATAATTAAGCTACAATCTTAAAACAAATTATTAAATAAGATTAATCTAAGTTAGTTGAACTATAAGTGAGCAGAAATGAACAAAGTGGTATACTAGAATAAGCTATAAAGCCAAATAAGCAATCCTATAACCTGCTACAACCAAACAGGCCCAAAGAGCACACTTGAAGACCTTGTGGGCCCCACAGGAGTTAACTAGGGTCTGAATTGAAGCCAGCTCCAATAAGCTGAGCAATTGGGCTTTTCAAAAAGTCCAAGCTTGGCTTATGGAGTCCACTGGAGAGCTTGTTAGAAGCTTATGAAAAAGCTAGAGTACACTGAGTCAGGATTGCATATAAGCAATTAGGCCATACAGAAACTATGATTTAAGCATTAAGAAAGATTACAAAACTATTTAATAACTATATATAACTAATTTTAACAAAGGGAATCTTATTATATTTACAAATAAGCTCAGAAACAGCTTATGAGATGGCTAAAAAGCTGATAAGCAATAAAACTTCTAAATAGAAGCTATCACTTAGCTTTAAAGTGGTGCTTTTTGTGTTTTCTGTTTTCTATTCTATTTACATACTTATATTATACATATTTAAAGGAAGTAGAAGTTATAAACAAAAGGAATAAGCTGTTTCACAGCTTATGACCACTTCAGTTAAGTTTTAAGCTTACAGTTGGGTCATAAGCTTGAAACAAGCTTATAAAAGGCTTATAAAAGGGAAAATAAGAAAAAGAGATGTGTGTATAAGTTATATAGATAAGTATTTACAAGTTTGGTTCACTGGAATAAGCTAATAAGCTCACAAAAGCAAATAAGCAATTCCAGCACACCAAAAATCCAAACACCCTTGCAACTAATTTGATGGCCAAATTCAGCTTATCAAATAAGCTGAATAAGCCAATCAAAGAGTTGGAGTAGCAAGGCATGCTGGTTGGCTTTCCAAAAAGCTCAAGCATCAGCTGTGGGACCCACAACTGAGCTTTTGAGGAGCTTGTGAAAATGGCATCATTTCACTGAGTAAACTGAAGCTCAGACTACTCAATAATATGGGACATTCAAAAAGCTAATTGCAGCCTAATGGATTAAGCTGCAAAATTGAATTAACAAGCTGGGCCTTGGAGTTTGGTGGCTTGGCTTCTCAAAAAGCCAATTCACATGGTGTGGGGCCCACTTTATAGCTTTTTATTGACTTATGAAGTAGGGTGAGTTAACTGGATTCCCAGCAAACTCATCAAAGTGTGGACAAGTTTAAGCCCCTTGCAGCCCTACTAAATAGGGTGCAAGGTGAGATTAAAGTGCAAGAACAATAAGTTGAGTTGGTTGGCTTCAAGAAAAGCCAACTAACTCAGACTTATGTTCACTAAGGAGCTTATAAAGCTTGTTGGTAGATGGTCCTAGTTCACTGCATAAACAGTGAACTAGCTGAATGGACAAACACCAAGCTTCAATCAAACCTATCAATTAAACTCTAAAAAAAAACTACACAATCACTGAGAAGCTTTATTTGGATATGAGCATAAGCTCAATGAAGGGCTTTTAAGAGCTTAGGAAAACCATTCAACCCACACAGTTTGCTTCTGTGTGGGGAATTAGGATGGAACAAAAAGATTTGTGGGAAATAAGCTATCCAAAAAGCTATGAAATGAAAATAAAGCACAGGAACTAAAAATATGCCACAAGGGCATCACAAAAGTGCCAAGATCTCAGGTTTGGGTCAAGCCCATAAGCTTTTGCAAGCTTATGGACTTGACTGTTCTCCCATGATACAGGGCAAAAACAGCCTATAAAAAGCTATAAATTAAGCACTTAAACATAAGTAATAAAAATTAACAAAAATATATTAAGCAAGCCAAGCAACAACATTATAAAATCCTAAAAGCACTAAGCATGAAACTTAATAATAAAAGCACAGGAAAATCAGACATTTATTCAAAAATCTGAAAAACCAAAACTTTGACTATTTATAAGAACATGAAAAGTTGACTAATATGAATTTTAAACTAGATTTACTGACTGAACATGATATATTATACAATAGAAACATGAAATTAACAAAAATAATCAACATTTAAACACATAAATTGAATATGGACATGTAAATTTAAAACAGACATGAAAATTAGACAGATTAAAACTTATATTGACTTTACACAAAACAAAGCTTGGTTATGAGTATTAGACTGAATATTAAGACAAATAGTTAAGCACAATTAAACAAGAACAACTACACTAACATCTTCATACACAAATCAAATAGCCAAATTCAGTGAACCTTTGAAATGAAAATGAGAATGCTCAATTTTGTAAAAGACATAATCCATTGAACCTAGAGGGGTGTCAAACCTTCCATTAACCCAAGGGTTATACAGGTACAGAATTTAGCCTCTCAAATCATTTCTCAGACCTAAGACTATGCAAATCCAAACAGTCCCTTATCTTACATTTGTCAAATGAAATCTAAGGTTTTCAATGAATCTTCATATAAACCTGAATCCAAACTCTATATGAACACATAATAAGCATAACAAGACAGAAAAATAACAATCATAACAACAAACATGAATTTCTCATAATTCATTTTCACAGTTAAAAATTGAAATCTAAGCAACAACTCAAATTAATACATAAACATAAACTTTTAAACATTAAAAACATTTAATAACAACAAATAAACAAGAAAATATAGAAATTAAAGCAAATAAATACATGAACAGTAAATTACAAAAAATTAAGAAAATGCTTACAAATTGGAAATGAGCTGAGATTATAGAAACAATGAACAAGGTTACACCTATTAGCTTCCCAATAAGCTCCTAATACCCATTGAACTCCAAATTCACCACTACATCTCCCTTTCCTTTACTAACTTGCTATTTTTGATTTTTCATTGATTTTCTCTTTTTTTTTTTAGTATTTTCTAATTTAAAAGATCATAGCTATTTAATTGTTTCTAAAAGCTTAAACAAGCTTTGTCAGGAGCTTATATTGCCTATAGAGTCCATTAAACATCTTTTGATCAAACAGAAAAAGGAAATGACAATATTTAAATGACATTTAAAGTGAAGACATGAAATTTAAAGATTAAGAAACTACAACTGTAAATAGCTTTGTAATTAACTTTGTCAAGGTTTATTACAGAACTGAAAGCAAGTAAATGACATGGTAATTAAAGTTAAGCATGTAAAGATTATACTATGGCTAGACTATTTCTAAGTGACAATGGCCTAATGCCAAGGTGATCTTTCTTCTGTGTTTCTTCTCTCTTTTATAGCCTCTGAAAGCCTTGGTGACCACTCATAAGTCATTGGCTTTAATCTTGACCCTTAAAATAGTCCAATTGATCTCAGCCATTCAAAACAGATTTTGGCGCCAAAGTCCTATTTGACAACTGAGGCGGTTTCATTGCAATTAATGCATTATGGACATTAGTAGAGGTGGAGGGGACATGGTGAGGTGGTTTATTAAGGCTTGGGGGTCAAGTTGGGGGTGTAAGAAGAAAACAGAGGTGGTGGTTTGATTTGGAGGGAAAAAGTGGTGTGGAGTTCATTAAATGAGGTGTGGGATAGGGTTGAGAGGTGGAAAGGAGTAGGGGGTGAGCTGGGGTAGCAAGTGAAGGGGGAAGAGGTGGCAAAACCACCTGGTTTCAGGTTTAAGGTTGGGGGTGAGGGAGATGAACAGTAACCATGGTTTGGGCAGGGGTTGACTGTTTGACCATTTTTGATATTAAAAAGGCCGGGTTTGTTTGTTGGGCTAAATGAGTGGGCTGGGGTGGTATTTTGGGTTTAAGTGGATTTGGATTTTGGGATAATAAAAATAGGATCCGTTTGGTTTGTTGTGTATTTAAGCCCAAGGACTAAACATGCAATTTTTGAATTCTTGAGGGGTTAAACCTGTTACAATTCCAAAATTATCACAAGGACCAATATTGTTAAGTTTGATAAACCAAAGGACTATTTTTGCATTTATTACAATTTAAAATACCCCGAGGACCATTTATGTAATTTTCCAAAGTTTAGGGGGTTAAATTATAATTTCCTCAAAGTTATCAAAATAGTTCCAAATTGTAAATTCATGCATAGTACAAGGGTATATTTGATAAATTTCAAGTTTTGAATACCCAGGGACTAAGTTTGCCAATTTTGAAACTTGAGGGGTAAAAATTGCCAATATGTGTAAACTTTCATCCAGGGATCATTTGTGAATATTTTTGGTTTCCCAAGGACTAAAGTTGACATTTCATTCATTTAAAACCTTCAGGGACTAGTTTTGTCAATATTTGAAACTTGAGGGACTGAAACTGCCAATTATGCAAACTTTATACGTTTTTCGTCTGTTTTTGCATATTTTGCATTTGGAACATATAAAACACACCTCTAAGATATTTTAAGTATTTTGATACATATTTGAGTGTTTTTGTATGTTTTGGCAGTTCAGATTGGTATAAAATGATGAGTATTTAGACACTCATCACACCTAAACAACAACAAGATCCCCTAGTACTGTGTTAAACTAAACACCCCTATAGTTGAACAATGCACTGTGTAAATAAGCTAACATACAAATAAACTAACCAAAAGGTGCTAAACCAACTTTGAATAAGCAGAATAAGATAAGATAGCTACAAGATATAACTAACAAACTTATATGAAAAGAAATGCATAAAAATCAAAATGGGCACTTACTTGCAAACAAAGGATCATGCACAGAACTGGTACTAGGCTTTGATGATATGCTCAGGGAAGCTATAAAGAAGCTTCCTGAGCTTATCAGGAGGGGTTAAAAGCTTATATAAGCTTATTTCCTCAGCTTAATTCTGGTTTTCTACTTATTTTTTATTTTTAGTATTTTTTTTTTCTTTTTATGATTAGCAATCCACTAGAGTACCTACAAGCTTCTAAGTGCTTAAAAGTAAAGCTAGTGTGAGCTTACTACTACCTAAACAACCACTGTTACCAACATTCAAGACTTAATAAGGTGTGAGAAAGAATAGCATAAACTGAACTTGAAATGAGACTTGAATTAAAACTTGTAAAAAAGATTTAGTTACACTGATGATACTACTACATTAATTTTAAGCCAAGAAAAACAATGAAAAAGGGACAATTACATTAACTGATAATCTACTCTACACTATAACTACTACTACTCTAATTATTCCTTCTTTCTTCATTTTTCTTTACTTTTATAAACCCTGGAGGGCTTTTCTGACTTTCCCACCTTCATTTGAGCCGTTGGATAGCCTCAGTTTGATCCCAGCCGTTCAAATCCTTTTTGGCGGGAAATTGGGTTTGGGTAGTTTTTAGTGGGGGTTGGTTACGTTGGTGGAAGTATTTAATGAGGGGGAGGGTTGTAGGGGACAAGGGGGAGTGTTGGTGAGGAATTGGTGGGATTTGGAGAGGGAACAGGGGGAGGGAAATACAGGGAAGGGAAAGGGTGCACAGTGGTTTTACCCTGTGTTTGACTGGGAGTAGTATTAGAAGGGGAGTGGGCTTTTGGAGGTTGGGCCTGGTTGTGGTGAGATAGGCTTGGGAGTATTTCTGGATCAGGCTTGGGTTTTGGTTTGATATTAATAAAGGGTCCATTTGGTTTGGTAACTAGTGAACACAAGGACCATTTTGTAATTTTCAAAAAGTTGGGGGCTAAAGTGTAACATTCCCAAAGTACTCCTGAGGACCAAACTTGCCATATTCCAGTAATACAAGGACCATGAATTTATTTTTCCATTTTAAAACAGCAGGGACCAAAATTGTCATTTTGGAAAGTCCAGGGACTAAACTTGTATTTTTCTCAAACTTTTCATCAAAAGGCTATTTGTGATAACCTTTGAGTTTCCAAGGACCAAAAATGATTTTTTCTTCCAAAAATATCCCACCTGGGACCAAATCTGCCAAAAAGTGAAACTCTAGGGACCAAAATTGTAAATTTTCAAAACTTTCACCGAAGGACTAAATATGATAACTTATAATTTCAAAAGGACCTTTGGAGACTTTTCTTTTAAAATAGGTGCTCAGGGACTATTTTTGCTAATTTTTGAAAGTTGGGGGACTGAAACTGCTAATTATGCAAACTTTGTACGTTTTTCATCTGTTTTTACTCATTTTGCATCTAAAACATATAAAACACAATTTTGAAATATTTTTAGTATTTTGATGCCTTTTTGAGTATTTTTAAATATTTTTGCAGTTCAGATTGACCAAAAATGATGAGTGTTTGAGCACTCATCAACTACTTTGAAATAGTGATCTTGTTTTTCAAAAACGGTTTTTGTTGGTTGAAAATCACCAATTGAAATGACATGCCAAAGATCATAATCTATTAACTTTACATAACTTTCAAATCGATTTTTCCATTCAAGAAAACTTGTATTTTCAAAATATGGTGGTTTAAATGTCATATTCCCTTCTAAATATTTTTCCGATTTCATAGATCGATTAAAAGTTTTAAAATACAATTTATTTTAAAAATCTTGTTTAACCTAGCTCGGATGCCAATTGTGGAAAACTAGAAGGGGGGGGGGGGGGGTTGAATAGTTTTTCCATCATTTTTAAATTTATAAAAACTTTGTTTACAAAATCTTCGATTCTAGTTTTATGTGAGATCAATATTTAAACGCTTAAGTATACTAATATCTACGTGAGTAAATGACAATATAGGTAAGTAAATAAGTAAAGAGATAGAGATGGAGAGATCGCACCACAAGACAAAGGATTTATAGTGGTTCGGCTACGAAGCACCTCTTCGCCCTACTCCACTCCCCGAGCACCTAACTCGAGAGTTTTCTTCACTATGTCAACAAGCTCCCTTATGGCGGAGAAAACCTTACACAACTTTTGCTTACACCAATTAACGACACTAAGCTAGATGTCGAGTCCTAATAGTAGCTAGAACCAATCTCACACCACTAATCACTACACACCTTCTTCACAACTTATACACACCACAATTACTACACAACTACTCACAACTTCACTACTACAACTTCATAACACTACTACTTATTCACTACTTCAATTCACAACTAACAAACCTAGATCTATATAATGCATACCTTCTGTAAAACCCTAAAATCTTAAACATTTTAAAATTTTCCAAAATGCCCTTATAACTTAAAAACTATATATATATATATATATATATATATATATATATATATATATATATATATATATATATATATATATATATATATATATAAAAACTTAAATAAAATACCAAATAAATCACAAACACTTGGAAATAAGTAACATATGATAAATATTATTTTTTTGGAGCATTTGAGATATTCAGAACTTGCATAAAAATTGTGCCACGCCTAAAAGCCTTAAACAAGTCCAAAATGAATAAAAATGTTGTACCAAATTATTTAAAATTGAAGATATGCACAAACTAATTATGGAAGGTGTTAATTCTGATTTCCCTCATTTACTTCACCCCCAAAACCGGCCCTCTAACCCCCCCCCCCCCCCTTCATCCATATACTTATTTGTTACCTAATTTCATTTTATAACATTTTCAAAACCCTAAAACTCTCTAAAATACACATGGTGGCTAAACAATTTTTCCAGAGGTGTTTAGCATTTTTGTTAGGTTCATTATAAAGTGTAGAAGGTGGGAAAAATAGTGGTGTAGGCTAGGAATTGATCGTGGTTCATGTGCACTCAGTTTTGTTCGATAAATACAACCCGAGAAGGAGAAATTCCTATCTCCTTGTTCCATTCGATTTCTTCACTTGGGGTATTTTTGTATCACTCTTCTTATCACATATATTCTGTACAAAATCATGAAAATGATCCATGCATGAATTATAAGGCATACTAATTAAAAAGAATTAAAAACCCTAAAAACATGAAAACTTGTAATCGGCCATATATGAATTTTGGGAACCTCATATATATTTTTATAATTCGTAATATGACCTATATGATCTGTAAAAATTGTGTTCGAAATTAATTGAGGCATGGAGCCATGGTTTGGAAATTAGTCTTGTTTTTGTTTATTCAGATTATATTAAAAAGAAGAAATAAAATAAAATAAATGAAACCAAGGCATGAACAATTAGGGTTAGGGTTTTAATGATTGTTTTTGATGAAATTAATGATGTTTAAGTTTTGTGTAATGATTGTGTAATTATTGGAAAATTAGGGTTTTGGATTGTGTAAATTATATTAAAACCGAATTGTTTTTGAAAATTAGAGGGGGTGTTTTGAAATTTTGTGAACTGAAGGGTTATGTTGGAAACATCATTTAGACCAGGTTGGTTTCATAAAAAATTGGTATAAGGGTTAAAGGTGTTAATTCTGTAATTAAAAGGATTAAAATGGAATTATATGTAAGTATTAAATAGAATTGTATTTTATTTAAATAGAGGGACCATTTTTGTAAATATTGAAAACTCAGTTTCTAATCTGGAAATAAATATTTTTAGGGGCTAAGGATGTAAATGTGATAATTAAATGGGCTTGTATGCAATTTTGATAATTAAAGGATATAAATGGTTAATTATATTAATAAATGTATATGTTTTGTAAATAATTAAAGTAGAGGGTGTAAATGGTAAATTTTGGAAACTTGACTGTTATTCTGTACTTAAAATATATTAAAGGGTATAATATTCAAGTTTGGTAATTTATAAGGCTTACTTGTAATTCCTAATAATTATAAGGTATAAATTGTAATTATTTAATTTAAGGGACTAATCTTGTAAATTTGGAAAGTTAAGGGCTGTTTTATATAAATAAAATATTAAAGTGGCTGATTATGTAATTTTGGAATAAATAGTGGCTTAAGGTGTTAAATGGAAATCAATATGGTTATATGTGTAATTTAAAGGACTTATTTGTAATTATTGTAACTAAAGGGTTTAAAGTGCAATATTTGTAAACTTGAGGGTTTGATATATTTAACTTATGTATAATTTGTGTAAAATGTGGAAACTTGGAAAGTGATTTAATTAAACCCTAAACTTATTATGACTTGCTAAAATGAATCCTAATTTCATTATAATGTTTAACAAATGATTCAACTTGCATATTGATATTAAATCTTACTAATTACGGAAACCTGCTATTTATGAAAACTAACTAAATCATGAAACTTTCTAAAAATGGAAAACCTGCTAATTTTGGAAATCTGCTAAATATGGAAAGTTTCTAAAAATGGAAAGATAACATAAAAATGAGTAATCTAATTTGAAATGAACTATTGAATAATTCTTGACTTCTAATTCATCTAGGTTCTGCGAAGAAGGAGTGTTTCCTATTCTTGTTTGATCTTTTCTTGTGTCTGCTTTGTCGTCTGGTTAAGGTACAGATATTCTAACCTTCCTTAGATGGTTTCTCATGACTTTTGATTCTTGATTATAATTCTCTATCTTGATATGATTCCTTTGAGCCTCTGCTATTATTCCCTTGATACTTGATATAATTCGTCTGTTATCTTGTGACATGAATATTCGAATCCTTTGATAATTTGAAGTTTCATTTGATAGTATAATTTCGTATGAAGACCCTTTTAAAAATATAACCTAATGATTTTTGAGAAAAACTATTTTTGAAATGATTTATGTGATTACGATACGATGCCAGTTTTATATGAAGGTTTTATGATTTTTATGAAATGTGTTTTTAAAGGAATACTTTTACGATAAAAAGGTTTTAAATAATTTTCTAAAGTCCTTAATCTGTTTTATTCTCTAAGATTTCCCATGACTTTCTTTAACATCTTTTGATTATTTAACTTCAAATTTTGAACCTTTGTTATGAACCCTTTTGCTATTATGAATCTTTGATTTGAACCTCATGATATGAATCTTTGATTTGGACCTTCGACTTGAACCATTGCTAAAATCCCTTTGTATGATCTATATTTGATCGATCCATTTCTGTTATAATTTTCTTTGATATTTGTTGTATGCTATATTCTATTTCTTATAGCATTCCTATGCCATTATATGCTGCCCATTATTTGATTAAATTGTAGCCAGTCATGGGGAGTCCATGGCCTTGCCACTGATGCACTAGTGGTATTGACACTATCTGTGGAGGTGGGTTTTTGTCCACAGCGTTCCCTATCATGCTATAGCACCATGGCCATTATTATTATTATATGTATGCTTAGCCTAGAGCTTGGTATATGTATATCTGTTTTGCAGGGAGCGTATGGATGTATCCTAGGTACTTTGTTTTGTTTTGAATTTGGTGAATGGATATGTGTATGCAATACACTCTATTTCACATTTGGTACATCGAGCTAGCTACTCTATGTACAATTTGATATATGATTATTGGGCATTTCTGTTACTTCTACTATATATGTGATCCTTGTTGTTCTAACTTCTTTATTTTTATTGATTTATGCTTTCCTTAGTTCATTTGCTTACACTTATGACTCGTTTCATTTTTCTTTGATTCATTTGATATTCCTTATACGTATTCCTTTTGATTGTGTTCTGTTGATTCTATCATATGTTCCATATTCTTTGATATTCGTCTCAACAGGTTTGCTTAGATTCATTTCGGATTCACTTTCGTTTCTCTTTTGTTTTTAGCTTTTGTTTGTTTATATCTGTTCACTGAGCTTTCGTAGCTCAGCCATATTTCTTTTCCTGCGGCAGGTTTTAGTAGGAAGCTGGGTTATGAGTGGAGAGTACTTGGACTTAGAAGACTACACTTTATAGCTATATTCTGGATTAGAGATGACTAGAAGAGATTCGTACCTCAGGCTTAGTATTTCTTTGTTGTTTTCTTTTGTAACCTTGTATTTCAGATTATTCCTTTGTAACCTTTGAAATTCTTTTGTATTAATTATGTTGTATGTCTGTGTATGCTTTGATATGACACCATAATGTAGTGCTTCTACCTTTATAGGGTTGGGGTGTTACACCTTCCACACCTTTACAAATAATTTACACAACAACTAACAATATTCACAAATCTACAATACTTCTTAACAAGATGTTGGAGGAGTATTCTTCTCTTGCACTTTGAATGATGAGGGATTGAATCACTTGAAACAAAACTAATAAGTTTATGATCAAAGGTTTTAGGAAGATGATTTGAGAGGATTTGGACAGAACGTTTTAGTGCGAAAGGTGAGGAAAAATTACATATTTGAACCAGTATTTAAAAGATTCTGACATAGGAGCGTGTGCCGGCCCCCTTAAAATTAAGGGGGCCGTCCACCTGTAATGGTCAGAATCTTTTGTCTTTTCTGGGGAAAGTTTATTTGGTGTAGATTTAACTGATTTTGGTTAAAAATTTGAATTCATATATTTATTATGAATTAAACATTTTCCTTTAATTACCAAAAGTACTTTTCTAAATATATAAAATGTTTTATACCATTTTATATAATTTGTAATTATTAAATAAACCTTCCTTTGATCATAAAATGTATTAGACAATTGTTTATTCATACCTTAAATGATTTAGTTGGATTTAATGATATTTTGTCACTAAATACTTGTTTACGTAATGATTTTACATTTTGTGATCGTCAAAACATAAAGATATCAATAAATATTAATAATGTTTTTACGCATTATTTATATCAAAATAACCTACTTGGTATAACAGTAAAAGAAAATCTTAATGTTAGAAGTGTGGAAGCAAAGTGGATGGTTAAATGCAAAAGACTCAATGGTAAAAGGGAATGAGAAGAATATGTTTTTGAGAGGTGAATGAATGGGAGTTATTTTTGAAGATCAATGAATGTAGTCTTGATTTTGGAATTGGAATGGTTTGAATTGCTACAAGATCCAAGCTGTTTTCCTTAAAAGGTAATTGTTCACAGCCAGTGCTTCTACTTTAAGGTGTGTTTGGATCACTGTATTGCTGATATGTGTTGATAGTTTGCATTATCATGAAAGGTTTTAACCTGAGTTCACTGTTTCATCTGTTAATAATGAAACATGAACACATGATTCACTTCAAATGATGGCTCTGTATCTTGGAAAGTATGGTACTCATGACCTCTTCTCTGTCCCTAACTACCTCATAATAGGCCTTTGTTAGGTAATTAGGGGTGTTTGGGATAAGCAGTTTATTAGTACTTACTATCCATAAAGTGAGTTTCCATTTGAGAAGGGTAAGTGAATTGGTGTGGCAATGTATGATTCTAGGAATTGTGAGGAGTGAAAGATAAACCTACATGGTCCTAGTAATACATTGCTAAAGAGGTAATGGATGGTCCTCCCTCAAGGTGTGTGTTCCAAATGTGTGAAGCCATTTGTAAAGATGGAAATATAGCATATTTGGTATAGCCCTTGACTTGGAGGGGTTATGGATACCCAGTAAGGCCATTTTCTTTTCCTACTTTGACTATTGTAGATGTGGGTTGAATAGTCTTGGTGGGAAAGAATTATGGAAATGTAACTAGATAGTAATGATACATTTAAAAGGTGAATTATAAGGGTACTGAATGCTATTCTTGGATTGAATTGAGTTGAAGTATGTTTCTGTTTTAGTGCAGGCATGTATTGCCATTTATAGTTCCTTTGTACCCGATATTTGATGTATAAGAGTTTCTGTATAATTCATGCTTTGGACCTGTCAAAGCAATGAAATCTTTATATTTGTTAATCTTTTGGAGTTAATAATATATTTTCACCTTTTGCATAAAAAAAAAAAAAAAAAAAAAAAAAGTGATATATTACTGTTTTTGAACATAATTTTCTCTTAAATGAACCATAATATACCTTTTATAAATACGTTAACACGTGCCCAGACACATGTTAGAAAAAACCATTTTTGAATTAAAAAAAAAAAAAGAAAAAAAAAAAACGGTGAACTCATAGCTGCTGCTCGCTACTTTTCACAAATATCTCCTCCGTATTAATTAGTTATTGTTGTTACTTTAATGGCTTTAAAAACCAAATTAAGTATGACGAGTCAAGTAATTCGAGTCGTTCGTGACCCGGTTCGACTCCACTGTCCAATTGTCCATACTCTTTCGTAGTACTAGACACACGTACTTGACATACAAATAAACCAAAACCCCGTCTTCAAGGCTAACCCCACACCAACACTTCATTACAACCTATACCACACCCATCAAAACTTGTACATTCACTCCACTTTCACCCTTACCACACTCTGATTAACGGTATATAAATAGACACGTGAAAAGGCCGTTATGATTTTATTTCTGTTACATAAAATCAGATTTTATTCCTTCCACTCTGTTTGTGTGTCTAATCTTCATTGCATCTCAAACAAGGTATGATTTTTATGGGTTCTTTTTTTTTTTTTTTTTTTTTTTTTTTTTTTTTTTTTTATAAATAATTTGTGATTTATTTATTTAATGTGAGTGAGATCTAATTAATTTTTATAAAAAGATGAAAACTTTTTGGTTTATTTTGTGAAAATGTAATAAATTACGACAGATTCACCCTTTTTACCGATTATGGTAACTCTGGTTTTTTTACTGTTTGTTTCATATTTTTTAAGTCATGTGAGATCACTCTGTTTGTTTTACTGTGTGTAATGAAAGATTTATAAAAAGAGATGAAAGCTTGTTACTTTATTTTGTAAACAATTTCACTTTTTTACTGATTATTTACATGTTTGTGAGATGTAATATAACTATGGAATATTTTTATTTTTGTGTTTTTTACTGTGTGTGATGAAGGATTTACAAAAAGATGAAAACTTTTTGTGAAAAAAAATCGATTCTTTGCGTAAAAATGTAATAAACAGAGATATAGTTACCTTTTTACAGATTATTATATGATATTTTTAAGTGCTTTTAGTAGTAGTTTTTGTTTGATTTTTAGTTTTTTTACTGATTGGATAATAATTTCAGAAATGGACAAAAATGGTGGATCCATTGCTCCTATGCGGCGAACAGGTACTCATTTATTTTTTAATTTTCTTTATTTACTGTAGTATATATATATTTTTTTTTTGGAAGGATTAGCTCCACTGGTAATAACAATCAGCTAAAGCTCTGTTATATTGTTGTAAACATGTAATAGCAAACAAAAGGAGTACAATAACCTTTTTTTTTTTTTTTTTTTTTTTTTTTTGGCATGTGGATTAATAAAGGTTTTAATTTTATTTTTATGTATTTTGTGTTGTGTATTGAAATAAAGGTGGGGATTTGTTAAAGAAAGAGAAGATGGGAAGATTAAGTTTAGTGGGTCAAGAGCTTTCCTATTCTACAAGCAACACACTTAACTTTCCTAAAAAGGTTATTTATTTAATTATTATAAGTTTGTTTTATCTTCATTTTGTATGGTGTTTTTAGTAGGTAATTAGTACTGTTTGTGTTCTTTGCAGTTTTATGATCATTGTGGTGGGATTAATCTTGCTTCAGCGCCACGAAAGTTACGCTCAGGTTCGTAACATGTTTAGCTTGTACATTCGTACATTGCGAATGATTTCTTATTTTGTTTTATGTTGTTTAGCATGAAAAGTAGTTACTTTTGGTTAAACATTGTGGGAATGTATAAATAACTGCAAAAGAGTGGCTGTAATTGTACGATAATCGTTAGCCGTTCATCTGATTATATAACATGCTAGTGACAATAGTTGTAGTTTTAAAAGTTTCAAACTTTTTTAGTATCTTATTGTTTTCAAAAGCAACTATGTTACAACTTTAAATGTGTATTAACAAGTGTGTGTGACGCCAGCTTACGTTGAAACGACCAAAAAACACCCTAAACTAATGTATATAGGAAGTATGAATGATGAAATGAATTAGGCCTGAAAAGCCTAAAAATGGGTCTATTTTTTTACATTTTGGGCCGGTATAACTGGTACCGGGCTTTTGAAGACTAGGTTCAGTCAGACAGTCAGACTGATCCAGTCTTGTATATTTTGTGACTATGGTGGTTGTTGATCATGAAGATTAGAAATATAGACTTCTGAAGTGTAATTTTATGAAGTAATTACTAAGTTTAGTCGGTACATAATTGCATTTACAGCAATGAAGAAACGGCGACAGGAATCTGAAAGAAATGAGATTGGCGGATATGATATGCCATCAGAGGAATGCAAAAAGAGACTCAAAGAAGCAGTGGTTAGTAACCTCAGGCTCCAAAACCTGCAAAGATTGGATTTTCGTACTTAGTATTATGTTAAAAGCATACATAATATATACATTTTGCAGGAGAAACACGAAGATTCAACAGAATCTGTAATAACGAAAGAGGAGGAAGAAGCAGCTGAGGCATTATTTGAGTTAGCACAAACGTTTACTGATACCAATCTCAAAGGAACTGCAAAAGCAGAACCGTCTTTGACGCCTGGTGAAAGTATGCATCCAGAGCCATCAATTAAAGCTGAATGCGCAGATGACAGTAATGTAAAGAAGTCACGAAAGATATGCCCAGTTCATATTTACATATGTCATTTTATTAAGGATATGCAGACAACTGAGAATAAAGAGTTGGGCATAAAGGAAGAATCAAAACAAGTAGCTCGTGTGGGTGCAATATACAACACCAACCCACAAAAGATTATGGAGTATGCTGATAAGATATCATACAATGTTGAAAACGCTCACAAATGGCTGTTTCAGGAGCCACAACAGCAGCACGCTACATCCACATTGCATCTAACAAATCCACAAAATCATTATTCGGTCGGTTTTGATGGCCATCTTTCGACTACCACAACACAACAGGTGATTTTTTTTTTTTTTAGTATTCTATGTGATATACCAAAATTGACCTTTTATATATATATTTCAATTAACATATAGAATGTCTTCATCGTCACAGGAACTGCAATATCTTAACAGTGTGGGCTATCGTCACTCTCAATGGTCGACAAACATCTTCTCTAGGCAACAGCAGTATTACAGCAATCAATTTACACCCACGGCTTGCAATCAATATTGGCAAAACCAGAGACGTGAAACAATGGTTGCCCCATCAGGTTCTTCGATAAAGTTATTTGGCTCTCAGTATGCACAACGTCCGTTGTTACATGCAGTTGGACCCAAGCTTACTCTAAACACAGAACAACAGCAGTGTATTTCCATGTCGTTGACGGCCACCAACAAAGGGAAAATGCCATTCAGTGATCATCCTTATGGTTACAATGACAAGGGAAGTTTGTTTTTCGTTGATAGTGGTCCAACACTGAAGTTGAGTTTGTAATAAGCTTCTTAGCATTGTTGTTTTCAACTTGTGCATAAAATTTGAAATTAGGAAATGGAGAAGAATATCTATTGTAGTTATAAGCTAGCAGGAACGTTGAATGATTCATACTTAATGAATGAAAGGTGTTTTATCATCCATATTTTAAACGGCATTTGTAATCATTAAAGGTTTGAAAGGAAGGTTATTGTTTACAACATATCATTTACAGAAATAAAAGGTGCAATAGTTATGAATAAAATCAATTACATTAAAAAAACACACAAAGAAAATGATAATTCATTGACTATGAACGATCTTTAATGTATGAGAATACAGAATGCCAAAGAAGATCTAAACATAAACCGACGATTTCCATAAAGAATACACGAGCTCAGAAGCAACCACCAGAAAAATTGCACTTTACTCCTGCTTTTCCAATTCCCCCATCCTCTCTATAATTGCCTATAGATTAAAACAGCAATAGCATTACAAAACCTTAAAAGAAATATAAGATCACTTTCAAATATACCTTATACACAAGCAGTATATACAAACAAAATATACCTTCTTGCTTGTTTCTTGGAATTCCCCGGCAAGAATAAATTCATCTAATATCAGATACACCTTCTCATACATAAACAACAGCCATGTATCAGTTGCAAACAATGATGTGAAAAATACATTTAAGAAAACAGCTTTGTGTTAGGGTAGTTATGACTTAATGAGCTCATGACAAAAGGCTGCTACCGTACCATAACGACATATATGCAAATGCTTAAAAAAAAAAATCCCATACCCCTCTAGGTTGCCTTGGATTTAGGGGCTACCCTAATACACCAAGGTGCCTTAGCTTTTATGAGGAATGGGAGGGAAGTCTTTCAGGCAAACAGTTTAAATCATGTGCCTGGTTAAAATTTGAAATTTTCATGGGATGGATGGAGCATAAACGTGACAGTATATAAATGAAGCAAATGTTTCCCTTGATAAAAAATGTGAAGTCATGATATCAAGATAAATTTTCCAACGCAGGTGGCAATTAAAAGTATAAGAATGGACTTTCTGTACCTTATGGAAGTTAAAGACCAAATCTAGCTCGCATACATTACTGAAGAAGTGATCAAGTATTTCAACAAATAAGTGGATGCCTTCCAAATATGCTAGCTCATTATCAGTTATATCAACACAAAGTGAGAAAAATAGCCCAGCATATCGCCTGTAGATAACTTTGTGAGTACGGAACTGCAAGAAAAAAGATATAAAACAAATTACAATCTATTAACACCATGTAAAAACAACAAAATCTATGTCACAGAACCCCAATGGCGCCTCATTTGCATCATAAGCAAGAAATTTCATACTTTATGCACTTGTAGCTAAACTCACTTAGAAAGTCAACTTCTGTCAAGACCTAGCATGTATTTGATATGATGATCAATATTTTGCGTCGAGTAAAAAACCAAAGCAAAGGACAAAACGTCGTTGCTGTACGCAACTAGCAAGACATAGGCAATGCAAGTCTTTAATGTGCGAAGCGGTTCACTGAAATTTCTTTGAAAATGATGAGACATCCTAGCAAATGTTCACTTAACATCCACAAGGTCACATCAGAATCGAATGATCCCAAGAAAGCTGAACTAGTGTTAAAGTTATGGTCTGGTTTGTTCTATTGTTTTCATGATTTAATAGCTTTTGAAATTTTTTATACTAACAAGTCCTTGGTTTTCAAGTTGACTGCTATTGGAAACAATTTGCATACGGAAATAGATATACGCTTATAGCAATACTTTTACTAGTTATACATGTGTGTCTACTGTCTACTTCCCAAAGGTTCCTCATATACTTTGACTATCATTAAATGTTACCGTTCCTTAAGCATAAGTAACTGATAGCATCATCAATGACCCTTTACTGACTTATTTCATAAAATAAGTATACAACAAATTTGAATACCACAACTAGCTGCGTTTAGAACCGATGAAAAGGCACATGTTAGCAAGAATTAAAACACGCGTCAACTTCAAAGTAATAACCTTATAAATTAAGTAGACCAAATGAACTCAATGATCACCAATTATAGGTTCCCTTCTCTAGTTTTCCTCTGACACATAGCTGTTTCACTTCTAAAAAGCATTGAGCTAGATTAGTTGATCAAGTGACCTTCAACTGTTTATGATCAACTAAAGTGTAGGCTGGCACAGATAGGCTCTATCTATTACATACTTCGTTATATAATAGTGTGCCAAATTGTATAGAAATGGTCTTAACAGTGGAAGAATGGATATCATCATTAGATTTCTTTCGAAAGGCAATCTTACAACCCACAACACTTTATATAAACCATACACTTTTTACACTTGGGACTTGAACCCACAACCGTTTGGTTGGGGAGCACTCATACAACACCCAGTCAATCAGTCATTAATGAGTCAAGCGGTTTTCACTGAAGTTTCTTTAAATATCGACGAGGCATCCTAGCAAATGTTTCAAATAGTACTACCCGCATTCATGAGAATAATATGATTCCAAGAAAACGAATCAGCATAAAGTTATGGTATTGTTTGCAATTTATTTTCCATGATTTGATTCAATTACAAGTTTACTATCGGTTATAAACTTGCAATCTACTTCCTAAATGTTCCTTATGTAGCTTAAGTGCTTAACTATCATGAACTTTTATTGTTGTACACGCATTGTTAGCTAACAAGCACTATCAATGGCCTTGATGACGTAATTAACTACAAACATACAAGTTCAAATGCCACCTGTTACTAACTCATGTGAAACCAAAGAAATGCTACATCTTTGCAAGAACTAATATATGTATCAACTTCAAGGTAGAACCTTTATAACTATTCAAACCAAGTCAACTCGATAGTTACCAACTGTTGCTTCACTTTTCTAGTTCTCATCCTTGACACAGAGCATTTTCATAACTAACAGTTTTCTAAAAAGTGTTAACCAAACTAGTCAATCAAGCAACTTTCTACCGCTCAATCGCCTAGATTACGTAAACATATAAATACACAAACTTCATCATTGTACCAATTCTACAATAATCAACTTAACAAAAGCCCTTTAAGAACCGCAACAAGCATACCCAATACAGTGATCAAGATTTGAACTTTTACTCATCGTAACGTAAACCTATATAATCTGCATAACCTAACTAAAACATAAATTCAAATTAAGAATACTAATCAAAATCAAAATTTTTTCACACCCATTATCCCTAATTCAAAATTAATCATATCCAAATAAAAAAATAAAAAAGAAATACCTCAACAAAGTTGGTAAATTTAGGATCCCTGTTTACCACCAACCGATGAACCTATAACACAAACACAAATTAGAGTTAAAAAAAGCCCAAATTAAATTGACCCAAAATTGAAAATGAAAGCTTTAATTAAAAGTTACCTCGTATTCAACTTTGTGTTTTTCAGATTCTTCAAGAGGGATATAATATTTAGCCAAACGGGTCTTGCCTTGCCTGTTTTGAAGCAGAATGAATCGGATCTGTTCATCATTTTACATTAATGTTAATGATGCAATTATAATTCATTAAATTATATAAAACTTGTACGAAATTAAGAGTTTGAATTACCATTTTCAAGCTGATCGTTTGAAATTTGATGTTTTGAAGGTTGATTTTGATTTTGATTTTGATTTTGAGATCGATTCTGCGTTCAAGCTGTGAAAACTTTGACTAGAGAGGTTGAAAAATGATGACTTTTACATGTTTTAAAAAAGCCCTTCAAGTTTGGTTGAACTTAACTTACTACCTTTACTCTTTCCTTATTGTGTTTGATTAGAGTAGTGGTGTCGATGTGACCTGTCGATTAAACATAAATTTAGTTGGTTAAATGTCTATTAGAGCAAAAGACTCCCTAAAGATTGTACTTATAGCTCACTTTGACTTAGATATCATCAAATGGATGTCAGGACGACATTTCTTAATGGAGATTTACATGAAGATGTGTTCATGACCCAACCACAAGGTTTTAAATCTAAAGGCAATGAACATTTAGTTTGTAAACTCAAAAAATCTATTTATGAGCTTAAGCAAGCATCCCATCAATGGTGTTTAAACTTTGAGGAAGTGATGAAGAAACACAACTTCATAAAGAATAAGGTATATCAGTTTGTATACCTCAAGATGAGTGGAAGCAACTTTATATACTTGTGCTTTATGTTGATGATATCCTTTTAGAAAGTAATAATATTGATTTATTGCATGAGTCAAAAAGTTTTTTTTTTTTTTTTTTTTTTTTTTTTTTTTTTTAACATGAAAGATCTTGATAAAGCTTCGTATGTTATAGGAATTGAAGTTCACCGAGATTGAGCCAATGAGACATTAGGGTTATTCCAAAAGGCATATATTGAAAATGTACTCAGTAGGTTCAATATGCAACACCGTAATTAAGAGTGATGTTTTCGGGTCTCATCAATGCTCGAAAACTGAGGTTAAACATGAGGAAATGAGACGAATTCCTTATGCTTCCGTTAAGATGCTCAAGTTTGTACTCGACCAGTAATCCATATTGATAAGGATTTATTTTGTACTTTTTTAAGGAGCCATTTAAGCCTAAAATCAAGTAAATGTGATCAAATATTGCTTCAAATAGTTTCTTTTTGTATTTTAGTTACTTTGGACAAGAATTGTGGAAAACGACACTTTTGGAGCGTATTTGGACGATAAAGTGAAGAAAACGACAAAGTCGCAAAAAGTCCGTCAGACAAGGAAGACTGACTGCGTCACTAGCTACAACATGACGCCGTCATTTGTTATTCAAGATGGATTTCTGGTGTAAAACTAACAAGTGACTCCTCATAAGATTTTGGTGATTTTACAACCTGACGCTGTCAGGTGTTACAAGGTGATGGACGTCACGCTTTATTTTAACAAGAAACGGCCCAGAAGGATATTACAAGTGACGGCCTCAGATCCAGAGTTGACGTCGTCAGAGTGGCGATTTCCACAGACGAAATCCTAATTCAAAGCAAAGTGACGGCGTCAGAAGCCATAACCTGACGCCGTCAGACATGTAAATCTATATATATTTTCGAATGTTTTCATTGTAAGGTGTGACACTTTTTGGTAACACTTTATAGGCAAAATCCTTGTCAAATTTATGTAGCTTTTTAAGGGTTTTTCAACCCTTGGACTTCATGTTTTATTGAAGATAAGTTATTCGTTTAATCGTTCAATATGTCTATGTGTTGTTCGATTACTTGTTTATCTTTTCTTCTATCTATCATGCTAGCTTAAATTTAATTATATTTGCTTAGATCTAGTGAAACCTAGTTGTTGATTATTGGTTTGTTGTCTATTGTTTAGTGTATTGCCTCGCATTAGGCTAAGAAAACTGGCTGACCTCTTATATGTAACTAGCTTGAATGTTTTAGAAAACGCAATGGTGGAGTGCACTATTGGTTTTTCTCGTTGTATTTATTGCATAAATTGCGGCTTGTTGATCGTATGTAACTTAATAGACTTTAAGGGATTTGGGGGAGACTAATATTCATAGAGTTGGGGACTTTGACACCTCTCCACGACCGATATTAAGGAAAATACAATGCTTCAACTAAAACAAGGATGTAACAATTCAAAAAATCAGTAGGAGATAACTAGGGAGTAATGAAATCTAAGTAAACACGTTTGTCTACCATAAGAGTTTTCGCCACAATTTACTTAGTTTAATTTTAGTTTTATAAATAGTTTTTGGGTTAGTTGGATAGCAACTAATTCTGCCCACTCCTTCAAAAACCGAGATTTTACTTGCTTTTAATAAAATATAAAAATAAAAAAAGAATCATTCCTCACCTCTAGACTTACCTCGACATACACTTCAACCTAACGACATTATTCCCCTAGAGAACGATTAATCCCCCGGATTTTCCTATACTACACTACAACGGTCAGGTACACTGCTTGGAGGATTGCAAAGCTTCTTGAGATCCCTCGAGATGTAAAACCTTTTGCGAGGTCTTGCAAATCCCGCATCACATATATACGTGGCATGTTAGGCAGGTTTGAATCTAATCATGGCATGCATCACTAGAAATTTGCTAAGAAAGTGTCACACCCCCAAAATCGGGTCCAGCGGAAGCCTACATGCAGCTGGGGTGTAACTCAATTGATATCACAACATAAGTACAAAAATGGTTTTCACTTTAATCATTTAGAATAAAATCATTTAATCAAAAATGTTGAATTTACATCATCAAAAGTAGTGCGGAAGTAGGCCCTTAAAATAGTTAAAAACGGTCCCCAAATTAATAATCAGAGTCTTCTATGACCATGCCATGCCCTGCCAAAACCTCCAGTAGCGTGCCATAGGTTAAAACCTGAAAATACATGCTAAAGTGTCAACACGAGGTTGGTGAGTTCATAGAGTTTGTTTAACAAATAAAGCCTATAGAGAAAAGATCGCCCAGCAAAGGCATCGTAAATCCACTCAGTTGCAAGTCCCGCCATAAGAGACTTGTAACCTGTGTGTTTACAACCCACTGCCAAATGTATTAAAGTCTACGTGAACAAATGTAATACTGGTATCCAAATTCCCAGATAAATATAGCAAAACGGCTATATAAATAATTCAGTCAATGAGGCCATATGATAAACCAGTCAAGCGGGAAAACCCGTAATAAGGTTGATGCAAAGGCATCTTAATTCAGTCAAGTAAGTAAACATTAATATTACGTTTGACATTCAGTCAAGTGGGGAATACCACAATATTACGTTTGACATCACAGCCAAGTGGGGAATACCACAATACGTTTGACATCACAGCCAAGTGAAGAATACCACAATATTACGTTTGACATCACAGCCAAGTGGGGAATACCACAATATTACAAGGAGGTCATATGATAAATCAGTCAAGTAGGAAAATAGCAATATTACGTTTAACATCACAGCCAAGTGGGGAATACCACAATACGATTGACATCACAGCCAAGTGGGGAATACCACAATATTACAAGGAACATATAGGAACAATTGGTGACCATGAGGTCATATAAACAAGGATAATCAATCCCATGAAATACGAGAAAATCAAACATACCAATGAATGCAGGTGGTTAAATATACCAAAGAAATACCGGTAGTCAAGCATACTAATGAAGTGCAGGTGATCAAATATATATATAGATAAAGCTGGGAATATTTGAGAAATCAACCAGGTAAAACAAGTAATGCGTTTTAAGTAAAACGAGCATGTATTCTCCCCCAAAGAGTTTACAAAACAATTAAAATAGTAGGGGCTATGACTCACCTGGAGCGATAGCTACGACGACAAAAGTGGATACACTGAAATGAGGCACGATCTCTAACCGCAACCTAATATGAGTAATAACGATCTTCCTTAGATCATGACATGATGAAATGAATGCACGTGCACATGATGCCTATACCACTCGTAACTTGGAAATACTAGTTATTGTCATAGTAAAATAGTTTCCATACTTAGGAAAAATAAGTCCCATTGGAGTTATAAAAACTTGTCGTAATATATCGTATAACAATGTTAGCGTTCCATTCCTCGTATCGAAAATCTTAAAATAACGTCGTTAAGTCGTATAAATATTCCTTTGGGTCATACGTATCTCATTTGCTAAAAATATAGTCCTTAGTACCATTTCTAGAAAATATACCATTTAGTGCGTAAGTTATTATTTTCTAGTAGTGACTAAATATACATATAGTTTTGACGATGTTAAAACGCGTATAACTTGGTCGTTTTAAGCTCATTTTACTCGTTCTTTATATCCACGGAATCGTGGGACAACATACTAACATGTTTTTGACAATTTATGACGGCTAGATCAAGTTTTATGCTCAAATTTGCCCGTGAGTACTGTTCATCAGCAAGCATTTCCGGAAAATATAGTTTTCGTCGTTAAACTCGTTTTTAGCGTATCTCCTTCGTTATTAACTCGTTTTCATCCCCGTTTTCGGCCATAGTTCCGTATCGGAAAGTATTTTCTAAATCTTTGGTCAAAAGTTACACCCTTGCCCCTGATCTTTCCACGTTTGCCAAAAAGGGACAGCAACATTTTGAAAGTGTCAAAAATAGATTTTCCTAGTTTCTAACTTGTTCCAACTTCAACCAAACCACTTTCAATCACCACAAAACTAGTCTAATCCTACCATACACCTTCTTAGGGTGTCATGGGTTCCTAAACATCATAAACCAAGTAAATCTAACAAGGATCTAACCATAAACACTTTCTAAGGTTCAAAAGTTAAAAGTTTGTAAAATAAAGTGGTATAAATCAACATATGCATATATATCTTGAATAAACTTGAATGATCAATGAAACAACTTGAATAATTTATAAAAATAGGTCTTGATAACTTACTTGAAGATTAGTGGACTAGTGGAGATGAAAAACTTGCAAAACCTTGTGTTTAAACTTCAAAACCCTAACAAGAAGTACTAAATAACCTTGATTATCACTTGATCTTGGAAAAATTATGGTTTGTTCTTGTTGTTTTTGTTTGAGCCGATCATACAAAAAGGGAGGAAGAAGAGATGAGTTTTTCTTTTGTTACTTGAAATATGACAAGTTAAATGTGTAGATATTATATGTAGGTATTAGTCTTTGAAATCAAGTGCTAACTTGGACTAGGAGGGAAACATGGGGCATGTAATGGGGAGGGTAGATGGGGTTTGTGTGCTAATTAATGTAGTTGTCTAATAGTTGTAAGGTTTAGATAGGAGTTGAGGTGTATTGGGTGTTATCGGGTACCGAGTTAACTAAAAATAAATGTTACCGAGGTGAAATAAAATACGACGAAGTTGTAAAAGTTGTAAAATATTATTCCTGGTGAGAATCGAGTGTTAAAATAATTATCAGGTTGAAATATCGCAAACCGACTGAGTAATAAGCTCCGACCGTGAAATGTAGTCATTGATTTGAAAACACCGGGTAAATTAATATTATAATTTTTACATTATTAGAATGAATATAAAAATATATTGGGATCATAGTCGGGAGTGTCGGACGTGTTAGTCACATTATAGTTCGCGTATTAGTGTTTATTTAAAATAAACATACGTAATTCGTTAATTATATTAAAAATATAATTTGAATACCTTACGAGTGGAATAGTATGTAAGTGCCATAATAATGATATGCGGACTGTTTCTAGTCCGTATGAAATGTCTCGATGATAATGCATGAATTCACTCCTGAACCAATACGGTTACGCGAATTTTGAATACTCGTAAATTAAGTTTACGATGACATGAGTAATGCACGTGAATAGTGGTTTCCTCTCGGGAATGAATAGTGTCAAGTGAATAGTAAAATTTCTGAATGTTTCTCGAAATGTCAAATTGACCTAAAAAACGATGAATAGTGATCGATGAATAGTAAATGGTGAATAGTAACTTGTGAATAGTAAATTGTCGAGGTTTGGAAAATGACCGGAAATTACGAGTTGTGACAGAAAGTATTGCGATATCTACAGGGAACGAAGGAGTACAAATTAACTTACACTTAGATCCAACAACGTTGAAGTTATTAGATACTAGGATTCAGACTTAGCGGATATATTTTTCATGCTGTCAGGTGGGCCTATTTCTTGGAAGAGTAAAAAACAAGTGCTAACGACGATCTCAACAATGATGGCAGAGTATGTTTCAGTTTATAATGCCACATGCCATGCAATGTTGTTGAGAATTTTGATCATTGGACTCAAAATTGTTAACTCTTTCTCAAGACCGTTGAAGATTTATTGCGATAATAGTGTAACCATAAGCTTCTCGAACAGTAATAGTTCAACTGGAGTTGGTTTATACCTTGATACAAAGTATTTATTAGTACGTGAAAGACTAGAAGAACAATGTATATGTATCGAGCACATTAGAACTTATGAAATGCTTGCGGATCCGCTAACTAAAGGTCTACCACCCAAAGTATTTACAAGGCACGTCGCTAAAATGGGTTTTCGTCAAGACCTTACATAATGTTGTAGTTAGTTTACTATTTTATGATAATGTTTAATTTCAAAACAAGCGCTTTAAGACAATATCCTCCACTATAATGTCCAGTTTGTCTAAGTTTACCTTCAAGTCTGTACATTTATGTTTCATTGTAGACAAACTTATTTGTGTACCACATTACTCTTTTGTTATTTTGTCTTAATGTGATATTTTTGATTAGTGTCGTTAGTATAATTGACGGGGGTCTCGTGTGAAAGGCGACACGTTAAGCTGTATCTTTTTGCTTTGGTGCTATTATGGAATTATGATGATTCCCATAAACTTGTAATTGACCAATATAAATAAATAAATGGTCCTGCGGCCAAGTGGGAGAATGTTAGAATAATACTTTTAATGTGGCCTTTTGACCATTTAGACCCTTATATGCCTTAATGAAATAATCTACCCTAACTACGTACCAAATGGTAGTTACTTGTTGGAAGTAACTAACATAACAAACTTATAATGAGGGTTATGATGATATTCCTGTATCTTGTTAAATAAAAAACTCTCTCAATCAAAACACCAATTACTTGTGAGAAATCTCTTCATCGGATTATTGACATCACTACCGAAATCGATTAACCTTAACGCTATGACTTCATCATCTAATTCAAATCTTCATTCGAATCTACCATGTACTAAGTTTACTTTGATTTTTTTTGTTATGATATAATTATATATGATTGATCCTGTATATGTTTACTTAATCTAACATATATGTGTACTCGCTTTGATGATTTTAGTATTATATACCTTTATATGCTTACATGATGGCATGAGTTTATATCTTTATGCGTTATACACGCTTTTATACTTTTAGCTTTATATGCCTTTGTCCTGATTCTCTCTATCATAGTTTGTATGCATTGTAGATTATATAATATTTATATGTTTGCATGTTTGTATAATATGTTTTTTGCCTCTACATGTTTTATGTTTATACACACTTTTATGATTGGTTGGGTTATTGCTAGAAGTGTTTCGTGTACCCATATTAAAAAGTGTACGAAATAGGTGGGTATGTAAGGAATTTGAAGATTTACAAAATATATTGCAAAATGTTGATATCAAGGGTAACGGTATGGATTAATGGAGGTGGGCGTTTCAAGAGAATGGCGAGTTCATGGTTCGAGAGTAAACATCCTTAGTAGAAGAAAAGATCCGTAGATAGTGTGGACGAGGCGACGATTTGGAACAATTGGGTGCCAAAGAAAGTTAATGTTTTCGTATGGAGGGCTCTAAAAGGAAGGCTTCAAGTTTGTGAAGAGTTAGACAAAAGGGGCATTGATTTTGACTCATTATGTCTTTCTTGTGGTGACATGGTGGAGTCGTGTTCTCATTGTTTGGTCATGTGTAACTTTGCTATTAGCGTGTGGGAAAAATTATATAGTTGGTGAAAGATTAGGAGTGTTAATGCTTTTTCTATTGAGGAAATTTTCTCCTCTAATGGAAACGCTAACATCTTAGTCATTCATCTAAAATGTGGGAAGCGGTATTGTAATACCCTAAAATTTGGATTTGTAATTTTCGCACTAATTAAATTTTAATCTAAGCCTTTAATTTGAATATGAAATAAATAAAACTAATATATGTAACGATCACATTAAAAAAAAGTAAATTATATGGCATATTTCTAAAGTAAATAATCTAAGCTAAACTAAGTTTTACTAAATAATAAGTTTCCTAAATCTCTAATATGTATTACATGATATCCTTTGCTTTTTACGGTTCCTACTCCCTTTTAATATTAAAAATCACATGACCCAAATATGATTTGAAGATAAGAATGAACAAGTTATTCATGCAATATACTAATAAAATTAAGAGATATGATTACCTATTCTTTAGCCACAAGATATTCGACTAACACATCACATTGATACGGTATTGAACTCTTTCCAAAACAAAAGACACGCTTTCTCTCAACTTAAAACATACGGCCTCCTTTCTATTCTTTTCCATTCGACACAATCAAAATAACACACAAGAGTTCCTGGATAAATTTTTTTTCTCTCAAGGCTTCGAAGGTGTTGATAGGGCTGCTGTGAGTATTGAATTTATGGGGTTGTGATCATTTTCTTGTTCTCTTCTCTCTTTCTCTCGTCAAACAGTAGGTACCACCATCACTCTTGTTTTTCTTGATCCATTTGACACACCTAAACTTGTATGCTAATCTGAATTCTTGTAATAACTAAACCTAATAAGATTCATGTTAGACTCATGTTATAATCGGGTTAATCTTCTTGTGTGTCTCGTTAACATATACATGTAAAAGTAATACGCCACATAAAATGATAAACTTTCTGCATGTCGACACAATCATCCAACCCCCTTTGAGTTATCATTAAAATCTGTTAAGATCATCAATAAGAAGCTACAGAAATCAGAAAACTTTGATTATATGTTGTGTCGATGCTCTTGAGTTCTTTCTGTTTCGACCTGGACTTATGTCCAGCCCTTATTGCTTGTCATTAAACCTTGTGTTAGATCAGTAATAAAACATTTAATAAAACCTGGATTTAAACCTAAGTAATTATAGATGGGCGTACGCATTTAATACGTAGGATTTGGGCTTGGTTGTGTGTGATTTTATGTGGACTTGTTTTGTGTCATTATTGTTGTGCTTGTGTGTGTAAGTTGTGTGTCGACAAGAAGGGCTATAAACATATGTTAAACCTGGGTCTAATTGTGTTTGAAAACATCTAATATCATTCACATTAACATGGGTGAAAAAGGGTTTAGGTCAGGGTTGTTTCTGTCCCACCCATGCTGTCCAGAAATTGAGTCAGGTTCAAGGGGGTCTATTTTAATGATAACGACATGTTTTTGCTTGATTCTTGATTCTAAAACCTGTGGAAAACTAGAAGGGGGGGGGGGGGGTTGAATAGTTTTACGTCTTTTTAATTTGTTATAAAAGATTGTTTGAAAGTTTTCTTTGTTTTCAAAAATTTAGATTCGATGCTATATGATATCAAGTCATACACAATATGAACAACACTAAATATGTACGATAAAGCAATAATAATGTAAGTAAATAAATAGATGAGAGTTGGAAAGATCGAACCGCAAGACAAAAGATTTATAGTGGTTCGGCTACAAGGTCACCTTCCTTGCCCTACTCCACTCCCTGAGCACCTAACTCGAGAGTTTTCTTCACTATGTCAACACTATGTCAACAAGCTCCCTTATGGCGGAGAAAACCTTACACACCAATGTACACACCACAACTACGTCACAACTTATTCACACCTTCTACACAACTACTTCACACCTATTCACTACTAGATCACAACACTACTTCACACCTATCTACATCACACCAATCTTCTTCACACCTATCTTCTTCACACCAATCTTCTTCACATCAATTTTCTTCACACCAATCTACTTCCTAACTCTTCTTCTTCACAACTAACTACTAACCAATCACACTATATATATACCTAGCTAAACTATCTTCTATCAAATATTCACAACTAATTTCACAAAAAAGATAAATACAATGATGATGCTCTAACAACTTAGATGTGGAGATCACAACAAGTTGTAATACTTCTTGTCTTGAGGGATAGAAGTATTCTTCTCTTGCACTTGAAAGAATAATGTTTTGATCACTTTGAAACAAAGATTTATGAATGTATGATCAAAGGATTAAGAGAATGAAAATGGAGATCTAGAACAGAAAGTTTAGGAGTGCAAAAGGTGAGAAAAATTCCAGATTTAAGGTGGTATTTATAGGCAACAAATTCTGACAACTGGAGCGTGCCGGTCCCCTTAAATCATGGCCGGCCCCCTTAAAATTAAGGGGACCGCCCCTTATAATTAAGGGGGCCGCCCAGCTGTAACAGCCAAAATCTTTGTCTTTTTTTGGAGAAAGTTTATTTGGTGAAAAACTAACTGATTTTGGTTAAAAATTTGAATTCATATATTTAGTATGAATAAAACATTTTTCTTTATTACCAAAAGTGTTTTTTAAAAATATATAATATGTTTATATAATTAAATAAACTTTGTAATACTTAATTAAATTTCCCTTTGATCATAAATTGCACTAAACATTTTGTTTATTCATACCTTAAGTGATTTGGATGTAAAGAGAATGCTAATCACTAAATACTTGTTTATGTCACAAGTTTTAGTTCTATGAGTTTATATTTTGTAATAATCAAAACATAGAGATATTGATAATATATTAATAATGTTTTTTAGGCATTATTTATGTCAACAATCTCCCCCCTTTTTGATTATTACAAAACCTTAAATTCAATAGGTATAAAATTTGTTTTTAGACAAGTATTTTAGAGTTTACACTTCTCTTCTCCCCCTTTTTGTAAAATCAAAAAGGTTAAGTCGAGTAAGCTTCATGGAAGAAGTTTAAACGGGTAGAATGCTCCCCCTTGATGTATGCTCCTCCTCATTTGAGAGCACCAAGGGAACGAGCTATGGAAATCTTGGCTACAAAAAATGTGTGAAGAGTACAAGACATATACATGCAAAGCAACAATTATGCAAATAAAATAGATTCATTCAAGCATCATGGAAATGATTAGCATTACAACATTCAATATGCTTGAAGCATATTGATTACAATAAAACAAAAGAAGAGACATAGTCCTATATAGCCTAAGAGAGCACTTGGACTTGCTTGCAACCCATGGTTGATTGTTTTATTTGCTTGAAGGGGAACATAAGCATAGAGCTTAGTTGTTAGATAGAGAGGGATATGGATTGGGGTATGGAGTAGAAGAGATATTCAATCCAAGAAATATCTTACGATGTTGTATTGAGTCAAGGGTGGTATTGGATGAGGACGAGTGAGGAGATATTCAATCCAAGAAATATCTTCACTCAAGTATGGAATTTGTTTTTGAAGGATCGAAGATGCAACAAGGGCAATAGTGAGTGTGGTTTGTAATTTGATCCAAGTTGAGAGAGTGGGGTAGGCAATTGTTATAGGGTGATGATGGAGGTTGCCCTTTGTTGCGTTGTGCACGATGCATAGCAAGGAGATCACTAAGGTTATTTCATCATGGAACTTTTACAACCATGGCAATGTGGAGAGAATCATTGTGTTGATATGGATGAATTGGGTTTGTGTAGTTGGAATTGTAGTTTTATGGTTGATCAAGCTTGTATGGATCATTATAAGTGGTTGGAGGGTGAGATGTGTAGTTTGGCATGAAAGAGGATGTTTGGCCAATGTTGTATGGTTTGTAAAGAGGATCAAATGAATGTCCTTGTGGATTTGGTGTAAAGTTTGGGAAGTAAGTGGTTAGAGGTGTTGAGTGATTTCCAACTTCATTGGTTATGATGGATTTGTTTCGAGGGCTTTTTCTTCGCCAAACGGGTTTTTCCGTCATCCTTGCTAGCCTTGAAGCTTTTGGTTTGTTTGGAGAAGTCATGAAGGGATGAATGGAGAGTGTTGAAGATTGGGGATATTTATAGTGTAAGATTTGTGTGTTTATGGATGGATAAAGTTTGTTTGGGAGATTAGGACAAAATATGTTGGTGAAAATTGGAAAATGTAGGTTGAAATGGGCTAAAAACCAGAAAAGATTCTGTAAATCTGTCCAGCAGATGGCCGGTCCCCTTAATTAGGGGGCGGTCCCCTTAAAATTAAGGGGGCCGCCTTACATAATTAATGGGGCCGCTCATCTGATGATTCCCAGATTGCCAGAATTGGGTTTTTGGCAGAAAATTTGCAGAAAGGTTGTGTTTTTGGATTTGGATTCAAGCAAGTTCAATTCCTTTAGGCAATATAGCATCTAATCTAATCAAGATATAGCATGCATGCAAAAACACTTAAGCAAAAGAGCAAATAAGCAACAAATAATAAGCTAAAGGAGACAAATAAAGGCAAGAGCACTTAATCTTCCTAAGGCACCTATCTTAGATCAAAGGCAAAGGCAACTAGTGAGTCAAAAATCTAGTGATGAAACAAGATGACAATGTTATGAGTGATTTTGTCCTAGTGTGTGCCTATATGCAACAAATGTGGAGTTGTGATTGTTTCGACTCCTAAATGCAAAAAAAAAAAAATTTCTTAAGAAACAATCCTAAATCTCCTTGATTCGATTTTTGCTCGATCAAGAATGTCAAAGATATATATTAGATTATATACCTTGACAATTTATGTGAGAGTTTATGCATGATTTTGGAAAAATGTTTTTAGCATTAGTCAACAATGCAAGGAAAATGATGTTCATGTAATTTCTAGATGTGAGAAAAATAATAATAAAAAAATTGATTGGGTTTTACAAAAGAGTATATGCAAAGAAAATAATGTTTCCCAATCTTTAATTTTGTGCGAAATAGATTCCTAGACTCAGAAATGGAGAAGTGGAAAAAAAGTAAATCTTATGCAAATTTAAAAAAAAAAAATTGTCTAAATGCAATAGTTAGTCAACTTGTTCTATCATTCCTAATCCTAAACGCAAGTGATTGAATAATTCACGCTTAAGGGGTTTAGTGAATATATCCGCAATGTTATCTTCCGATGCAACTTTTTCTATAGATATGTTCCCTTTTTGTTCATTATCCCTAAGAAAGTGGTGGCGTATTTCTATATGTTCAGTCCTAGAGTGTTGCACCGGATTTTTACTTAAATCTATCGCACCTTTGTTATCGCACATAATGGGAACGTTTTCTAACCTAATGCCATAGTCTATAAGAGCTTGTTTCATCCATAGTGCTTGTTGACATGCCTTTCCAGCGCTTACATATTCGGCGTCGGTGGTAGAAATAGCAAGAGCGGTTTGCTTCTTCGAAAACCAAGATGTTAGACAACATCCCATAAACATGCAAATACCGCTAGTGTTTTTTCTATCTACGTAGTCTCCCGCATGATCCGAATCTGCATAGACGATGGTTTCTATGCCGGATCCCTTAGGATACCATAATCCTAAGTTGTGAGAACCCTCATTTCTGGTTAGTAAACCTTCGCATGATTTCCTTTTATACCCTAAGTTATTTAAATCACATTCGTTATTTCGAACCCTAATTCTAGAAATCATAAATGTATTCATAAGGAACTTTAGCTTTCACTCCATTTATAAAGCTTCCATAACCTAAACTTTTAAAATAAATAGACCACAATATAACTAAGCCCTATACGAAATATACTTATGAGGCCCTTGAACGTTTGAATGCGAATAAAATCCAAGATTTGAACTATAGGTATACAAAATATGAAGTCCTAATTTAAGTTATAAATTAAAATAACACAACTTAAGTTATGATAACTATCACACGTCTAATGGTTTCTATTTTATTTTGTACATCATAATATCACCTTATAAGTGGCTAAATACATTGAAGATTTAAAAAATGAATAAGTCTCACTTATTCCCTTTAGACTCGGCAGATTCATGTGCCATCTCCCCATTATAATTGCCCTATCTCATTCACCTATATCACAACTGTATAACCACATATCTCTCACACATTCAAATCCTAATAAAATCATAGTGACGGCAGCCTATTGTTTCTTCAAGTAATATTGGTACGAAGGTCCTAGCTAAGTAGGTGATCGGGTTCGCGGGTAAACAAACGTTAGTAATCAGTTGTGGTGTGATCGTTGTCGTTTGGTATTGTTTTGGATCGTGGGTTGGACTCGAGTGTGGTCAAATTCTTGTTCTTGTTCTGTTCGTTTAATCCGACTCAAGGTATCATTCCTCCATTCTGTTTCGAAACCTACTCGATATATTTATATGCGTATCATATGTAAGGAGAAGTGAAAACGAGTTATATGGAGAAAAAAAAATGTGTTAAAATGTATATAAATGGCACGCTAAATCTGTAACGAGTAAACAATAAAAGTCACATAAAATCATGAAAAATATGAAACGCATAAGTTGATCTTTGTTTCTGTTTTGAATTCTAAGAACCTGTTGGATATACATACGAATGACATAAAAGTTAGGTCGCATGAAATAACGATATATATAACATGATCGATCTCTATTCGGTTTTGTTTTTCAAATGCGTTTTGATCCGGTTATTAAGGACAGGTGTATGACATAAATATATAAGTATTAGAACTGGTTATAAATGTGATAAACTAAGATGATCATGCATGTGGGTATATGTAATATAAATTTGATTATAGTGAGTATTTTATGTAAATAAATGGAACGTGTATGAATATTTACGTGAATAAGAGTTTGCTCGTGGTGTCTTGGTGTGAATGTGAGTATGGTTTGGTGTCGCATGCATAAGTTAGTAATCAATCAAGCCTTAATGATTCTTGGTGTCTTATTGTTGTTTTGGTTTCAATACATAGCTTGACTTCAGATACTAGTTAAACTTGTGTTCTTAATACTATATATAATTATATAACATATGAGATGTCATGGGTCTTGTTTGGTTCGTGTAAAAAGGAGTGTTTTTGAAATGGGTTGTAAGTTGTAACCTGATAACAAATGTAATTTAGAATTGGTTTTGGGGTTGGTTAAACGTGGGTTATTTTGGTGTCGGTTTGATCTAGTAAACATGCATGTCGAGAGTTATGTTAGTGTTGAATCCTAGTTTTGTTTTGAATGTGTAATACGAATATGATATGTCTGTTTCGAGTCGACTACGGATTTTGAAACTAATTCAGTATTTCCTAATTGTTCTAATGCGGTAAATAATTATTTAAACCTAAATTTACCTTTTAAACCCTACCGTTAAATATTTGACATATTTAAACCTTAAATTTTTATAATTTACATTTGTTACTCTGAACTTTACTATATTGCCATAATAGACCCTAAAATATGTAATTCACATTATTAAACCTTTAAGTTTATTTAATTATCATTTATAACCTTAAAGTATCAAAGTTAAAAATTCTGAAAATTTACTAAATACGAAAAGTTACTAACTATAAAAAGTTAATATTAGTCAAAATGACTTTAAAGTATAGTAAACTTAATAATGGACTGTTAAGTAATGCATGATACCAAATTTGTGTAGATCCATTGAAGGAAGAGTAGCAGGGATTCTTTGTTTTATTTGTGTTTCACTACATTGGATTTGGCATTGTCTTTTGGTTGCGAGGTGAGTTTTCGTGGCCCCATTTTACTTATGTTTTCCTTGGGGGAGAATGATACTCAAATCTATTTTATGCTGTGCTAAATCTCTTATTTTATTTGGACAAGTTGTGTGCTTATGATTATGCTAGGTGCATTAGTGATGTTATCTGTGTGATCTTATCTGTGTGATCTCATGTCATGGATTCATTTCCACTTGACATATATCTGTGTGATCTTATCTCATGTATTAGCTCCAGCTGGTAGGCTTGCATGTCATATTCATTTTCGGAGATGAAGAGTGTTATGATGGTTATTTGGGAGGATTCATATTGTGCTACTTGCCCTATGCTATCTCATTATATGCACACTTGTCCTAAACACCTATGCATGGCAACCTAGTTTTATTTACTTTAAACCTACGAACTCACCAACATTATGTTGACATTTTCGAGTATCATTTTCAGGTGAAGAGAATAAGACTGCTTAAGGAGTTGATCACTTGCATGGTTTAGCAAGAGACCTTAGGCATTTATCACTATGGGTGTTTTATGGCTTTTGGAGACTTGATTTCTAGTTTGGATGTTATGACTTTGTTTGGTGTATT
Source organism: Artemisia argyi (assembly GCA_030686995.1). Taxonomy (NCBI): domain Eukaryota; kingdom Viridiplantae; phylum Streptophyta; class Magnoliopsida; order Asterales; family Asteraceae; genus Artemisia; species Artemisia argyi. Next base: position 42,167,544 of record CM060697.1, read on the forward strand.
CTTACCCGTTTTGGGAGATCCTTTGATATTATATGATTATGTTGTTATGTTTCGACTATCCTTGACACAAGTTCCATGCTTGTTCAGGAGTCGTCATGACATTTGTTTGTTTGATCACTTAGTACATTCTCTATTGTTATTACCATGTGTTATGACGATTCCATTTCTCGTTACACCTCGAATTTCCGCCTTTGCGGGGTGTGACAGAATGGTATCAGAGCCTTGGTTATAGAGAATTAGGTGGTTTTACCTAGACTATAACCTAGGATTCCTCAAGTAGTATGCATCATAGGAACTATGTGTGCATTAAACTATGTGACTGCCTTTTTACCCTTATATTTTTCCCTCATTTTTTTTATGAGAACTTGTTTTATAAGGGATTATTTTATGGCATACCTTATATGGAACTTGTTGGTTTTGAGGGAATTATACTTTTGGTTTATTTTGTGGGCTCATATTTACTTATTTTGAGTGTTACCACTGACAGGTGTAACTTTGGTAATGAGTACACTTGTGAATGGATGCATATATAACTATGGGTGGCCAACGTAATTATAAATGCATCACGACACACGTGGAATTGTGAACACGGTTGCATCAAGAAGTATTAACATGTATAAATTGAAGACGAACAGTCGTATTTTGGCACTATATTCTTATTTATTCTATTTTCACTATCTATCTGACCAATATGAATACCTTTTCTTATATAGAACTATGGCTCCAATGACACGCAAATCCTCCAAATCCTCTAAACCCTCCAAACCTACTAATGAAAGCGAATCCGAAAATCCCCCAAACTATGCTACAATCATCGAATAACAACTTAAGGCACTACTCCCAGAAATTGTCACTCAAGTGGGTGACCACGTCATTAAAAATGGTGGAAAAGGAAAAAGTCATGGTGATGGAAGTAGTGGTAGTGGTAGTGGAAAGGTGGGATGTACTTTTAAGGAGTTCACTGTTTGCGGACCGAAGGAGTTTGATGGTAAAGGAGGTGCAATAGCACTTACCCGGTGGATAGAGAAGATGGAGTCGGTTATGGATATTAGTGAATGTGCTGATCACCAGAAAGTGAAGTATGCGGCTAGTTTCCTAATCAATAAAGCCCTAACCTGGTGGAATACTAAAAAACAGGCTAGGGGTGCAGATGCTGCGACTGCTATGTCATGGGAAGATTTTAAGGTGTTGATCATTGAGGAGTTTTGTCCAGATAATGAGATGCAGAAGTTGGAGACTCAGTTTTAGAATCATGCTATGGTGGGATCTGGTTACGCGACGTATACCGAAAAATTCCATGATCTAGCTAGGTTGGTTCCACATTTGGTTACTCCGGAGCCCAAACGTATTGCTAGGTACATCAACGGGTTGGTTCCTCAAATTCGTGGTATGGTAAAGGCTACTGAACCAACTACTCTTCAAAGTGCCATACAGAAAGCAGGGGCACTGACTGATGAAGCGGTCAGTTGTGGGTTACTTCCGAAGAACGGTGAAAAGAGGAAGGAAGATGGCGAGTCAAGTAAGCATGGAGGTTCTTGGACAGGCAACAAGCGGACTAAGACAGGAAAGGGGTTTGTGGCAGCTAAACCGGTGACTACAGACAACCAGGTGAGGAGGGGGTATACGGGTAATCTTCCCAAGTGTGACAAGTGTACTTATCATCATTCACCACAAAATCAGTGCCGTGTGTGTTTCAACTGCAATGGAGTCGGTCATTTTGCAAAGGATTGCCGAGCCGTGAACAGACATGTAACTCCGGTTAATGCGGTCAACATGGGGAATAATGGAAGGTTTTGTTATGAGTGTGGGGACCCAGGCCATTTTCGAAGCACGTGTCCTAAGCTGAATAGGGCACCTGGTCAGGCGGGAAACCGTTTGGCTATCGGGGGAAATCAGGAACAGGGAAATGCTAGAAACCAACCGAGGGGAAGAGTCTTCATCATGGGTGCGAATGAAGCTCGTCAGGATCCAAACATTGTGACTGGTACATTTTCTCTTAACAATCATTATGCTACTGTGTTATTTGATTCTGGTGCCGATTTTAGCTTTATCTCCACTGAGTTTGCGAACATGCTGAACGTAGAGTCTAGTGTGTTAAAACCCAGTTATATTATTGAAGTAGCTAATGGTAAAGAGATAGAAGTTAATAAAATCATCCGTGGGTGCACTCTACTATTAGAGGATACCCCATTCACTATCGATTTTATACCTTTTGGTCATGGGAGTTTTGATGTAATCGTGGGTATGGACTGGTTATCAAAATACAAGGCCGCAATTATCTGTCACGAGAAGGTAGTTCGAATCCCGTTAACAAATGGCTACTTTCTCCATGTTCTAGGAGAACGTACTAAAGAAAACCCAAAATCCCTTATGAGTGTGAAAACTAATGAACTAAAAGATATTGCTGTTGTCCAAAATTTTCCTGAAGTCTTTCCTGACGACTTGTCTGGATTACCTCCTAAACGACAAGTCGAATTTCGTATAGACCTAATTCCTGGAGCAACACCTGTTGCCAAATCCCCGTATCGTTTAACACCTTCAGAAATGCAGGAATTGTCTAAACAACTCCAAGAACTGCAAGACAAGGGTTTCATCCGCCCAAGTCATTCACCTTGGGGAGCACCTGTCTTATTCGTCAAGAAGAAGGATGGTTCTTTCCGTATGTGCATTGACTATCGTGAATTAAACAAGTTAACAATCAAAAATCGTTACCCTCTTCCCAGAATTGATGACTTATTCGATCAGCTACAGGGTTCCCGATATTTCTCAAAAATTGATCTTCGTTCTGGTTACCATCAACTGAGAGTACATGAAGCAGACATCCCAAAGACCGCTTTTAGAACTCGTTACGGGCATTTCGAGTTCACTGTGATGCCTTTTAGGTTAACCAACGCACCTGCCATCTTTATGGACTTAATGAACCGCGTATGCAAACCGTACCTGGACAAATTCGTTATTGTTTTTATCGATGACATCTTAATCTACTCAAAGTCAAAGGTGGAACACGAAAACCACTTGAGACTAATTCTTGAGCTACTTAAAAAGGAACAGTTGTTCGCTAAATTCTCGAAGTGTGAGTTCTGGTTACAAGAGGTTCAGTTTCTTGGGCATGTGGTGAACAGTAAGGGAATTCAGGTTGATCCCAAAAAGATTGAAGCAGTGAAGGATTGGAAACCGCCTACTACACCATCAGAGATACGTTCTTTCTTGGGCTTAGCAGGTTACTACAGACGATTCATCGCTAATTTTTCCAAAATCGCCAAACCTCTTACATTGTTGACACAGAAGAACAAAAGGTATGAGTGGAAGGAGGAACAGCAGAAAGCTTTTCAGACCCTAAAAGATAACCTATGTAATGCCCCAATTTTAACACTTCCAGACGGACCGGATGACTTCGTGGTATATTGTGACGCTTCGAACCAGGGTTTTGGATGTGTACTAATGCAAAGGGGTAAAGTGATTGCTTATGCTTCTCGACAGTTAAAGATTCATGAGAAAAACTACACCACTCACGACTTAGAACTAGGAGCGGTGGTTTTTGCTCTTAAGAGTTAGAGACATTATTTGTATGGGATGAAGAGTATTATTTATACAGACCATAAAAGTCTTCAACACATCTTCGATCAGAAGGAGCTGAATATGCGTCAGAGGCGATGGTTAGAACTACTCAGTGATTACGACTGTGATATTCGCTACCACTCGGGCAAGGCGAATGTCGTGGCCGATGCCTTAAGTAGGAAGGAGCGAATTAAACCAAAGCATGTACGGGCTATGAGTATGACTATACAGTCGGGTATAAAGGGGAAGATTTTGGAAGCTCAGGAGGAAGCATGTAAGGATGAGAATATTTCGGCGGAGATGCTCCGTGGTTTGGGGCAACAGATGGAAAAGAGGATGGATGGTGGATGGTACTTTTTAGATCGAATTTGGGTTCCTTTGGCGGGTAACGTAAGGTCTTTAATCATGGATGAAGCTCACACCACTAAATACTCCATTCATCCAGGATCCGACAAGATGTACTATGACTTAAGAGATGCTTATTGGTGGCCGGGGATGAAGAAAGATATAGCCACTTATGTTAGTAAATGCTTGACTTGTGCTAAGGTCAAGGCCGAACACCAAAAACCCTCGGGATTATTACAGCAGCCCGAAATTCCCAAATGGAAATGGGAGAGAATAACGATGGACTTCATTACTAAGCTTCCTCGTACTAGTAGTGGGCATAATGCAATCTGGGTTATTGTAGATAGATTGACGAAGTCTGCTCATTTTCTAGCAATCCGAGATGACTATGAAATGGAGAAGTTAGCCAGGATTTACATCAACGAGATAGTGGCAAGGCATGGAGTGCCTGTATCTATCATATCTGATCGTGATAGTCGATTTACTTCTCGATTCTGGAAATCGTTACAGAAGGCTCTAGGGACACAACTAGACATGAGTACAGCTTATCATCCACAGACTGATGGGCAAAGCGAGAGGACAATTCAGACTTTGGAGGACATGCTCAGGGCATGTGTTTTGGATTTTGGTGGAAGTTGGGACACACATCTTCCTTTAGCCGAGTTTTCCTACAACAACAGTTACCACAAAAGTATTCGATGTGCCTCATTCCATATGCTTTATGGAAGAAAATGTAGATCACCAATCCTGTGGGCTGAAGTTGGAGAGAGTCAAATGATTGGTCCGGAAATTGTAACAGATACTACAGATAAGATTTTTCAGGTTAAGGAAAGACTTAAGGCAGCTAGGGATCGTCAAAAGAGTTATGCTGATAAACGACGAAGACCGTTGGAATTTAACGTTGGCGATCATGTACTACTCAAGGTGTCACCTTGGAAAGGAGTGGTACGTTTCGGTAAAAAGGGAAAGTTGGCACCAAGATATGTAGGGCCATTCGAGGTTCTAGAACGTATTGGCCCCGTAGCTTATCGACTGAGATTGCCACAAAAGTTGAGCAACATCCACGATACGTTTCATGTGTCCAACCTGAAAAAGTGCTTGGCGGATGCTACCTTGCAAGTGCCATTAGACGAAGTGAAGATAAGAAGCAATCTATGCTTCGTAGAAGAGCCGGTTGAGATTATGGATAGAGAAGTAAAGAGTCTATAGCGTGGCAAGATATCCCTAGTCAAGGTCCGATGGAACTCAAAGAGAGGACCTGAGTTTACTTGGGAGCGGGAAGATCAGATGAGGGTTAAATACCCGCACTTGTTCGTTTAGCAGAGTTCTGGTAGGGGATCCAACTGAATTTCGGGACGAAATTCTTCTAACCGGGTGATACTGTGAGAACCCTCATTTCTGGTTAGTAAACCTTCGCATGATTTCCTTTTATACCCTAAGTTATTTAAATCACATTCGTTATTTCGAACCCTAATTCTAGAAATCATAAATGTATTCATAAGGAACTTTAGCTTTCACTCCATTTATAAAGCTTCCATAACCTAAACTTTTAAAATAAATAGACCACAATATAACTAAGCCCTATACGAAATATACTTATGAGGCCCTTGAACGTTTGAATGCGAATAAAATCCAAGATTTGAACTATAGGTATACAAAATATGAAGTCCTAATTTAAGTTATAAATTAAAACAACACAACTTAAGTTATGATAACTATCACACGTCTAATGGTTTCTATTTTATTTTGTACATCATAATATCACCTTATAAGTGGCTAAATATATTGAAGATTTAAAAAATGAATAAGTCTCACTTATTCCCTTTAGACTCGGCAGATTCATGTGCCATCTCCCCATTATAATTGCCTTATCTCATTCACCTATATCACAACTGTATAACCACATATCTCTCACACATTCAAATCCTAATAAAATCATAGTGACGGCAGCCTATTGTTTCTTCAAGTAATATTGGTACGAAGGTCCTAGCTAAGTAGGTGATCGGGTTCGCGGGTAAACAAACGTTAGTAATCAGTTGTGGTGTGATCGTTGTCGTTTGGTATTGTTTTGGATCGTGGGTTGGACTCGAGTGTGGTCAAATTCTTGTTCTTGTTCTGTTCGTTTAATCCGACTCAAGGTATCATTCCTCCATTCTATTTCGAAACCTACTCGATATATTTATATGCGTATCATATGTAAGGAGAAGTGAAAACGAGTTATATGGAGAAAAAAAAATGTGTTAAAATGTATATAAATGGCACGCTAAATCTGTAACGAGTAAACAATAAAAGTAACATAAAATCATGAAAAATATGAAACGCATAAGTTGATCTTTGTTTCTGTTTTGAATTCTAAGAACCTGTTGGATATACATACGAATGACATAAAAGTTAGGTCGCATGAAATAACGATATATATAACATGATCGATCTCTATTCGGTTTTGTTTTTCGAATGCGTTTTGATCCGGTTATTAAGGACAGGTGTATGACATAAATATATAAGTATTAGAACTGGTTATAAATGTGATAAACTAAGATGATCATTCATGTGGGTATATGTAATATAAATTTGATTATAGTGAGTATTTTATGTAAATAAATGGAACGTGTATGAATATTTACGTGAATAAGAGTTTGCTCGTGGTGTCTTGGTGTGAATGTGAGTATGGTTTGGTGTCGCATGCATAAGTTAGTAATCAATCAAGCCTTAATGATTCTTGGTGTCTTATTGTTGTTTTGGTTTCAATACATAGCTTGACTTCAGATACTAGTTAAACTTGTGTTCTTAATACTATATATAATTATATAACATATGAGATGTCATGGGTCTTGTTTGGTTCGTGTAAAAAGGAGTGTTTTTGAAATGGGTTGTAAGTTGTAACCTGATAACAAATATAATTTAGAATTGGTTTTGGGGTTGGTTAAACGTGGGTTATTTTGGTGTCGGTTTGATCTAGTAAACATGCATGTCGAGAGTTATGTTAGTGTTGAATCCAAGTTTTGTTTTGAATGTGTAATACGAATATGATATGTCTGCTTCGAGTCGACTACGGATTTTGAAACTAATTCAGTATTTCCTAATTGTTCTAATGCGGTAAATAATTATTTAAACCTAAATTTACCTTTTAAACCCTACCGTTAAATATTTGACATATTTAAACCTTAAATTTTTATAATTTACATTTGTTACTCTGAACTTTACTATATTGCCATAATAGACCCTAAACTATGTAATTCACATTATTAAACCTTTAAGTTTATTTAATTATCATTTATAACCTTAAAGTATCAAAGTTAAAAATTCTGAAAATTTACTAAATACGAAAAGTTACTAACTATAAAAAGTTAATATTAGTCAAAATGACTTTAAAGTATAGTAAACTTAATAATGGACTGTTAAGTAATGCATGATACCAAATTTGTGTAAATCCATTGAAGGAAGAGTAGCAGGGATTCTTTGTTTTATTTGTGTTTCACTACATTGGATTTGGCATTGTCTTTTGGTTGCGAGGTGAGTTTTCGTGGCCCCATTTTACTTATGTTTTCCTTGGGGGAGAATGATACTCAAATCTATTTTATGCTGTGCTAAATCTCTTATTTTATTTGGACAAGTTGTGTGCTTATGATTATGCTAGGTGCATTAGTGATGTTATCTGTGTGATCTTATCTGTGTGATCTCATGTCATGGATTCATTTCCACTTGACATATATCTGTGTGATCTTATCTCATGTATTAGCTCCAGCTGGTAGGCTTACATGTCATATTCATTTTCGGAGATGAAGAGTGTTATGATGGTTATTTGGGAGGATTCATATTGTGCTACTTGCCCTATGCTATCTCATTATATGCACACTTGTCCTAAACACCTATGCATGGCAACCTAGTTTTATTTACTTTAAACCTACGAACTCACCAACATTATGTTGACATTTTCGAGTATCATTTTCAGGTGAAGAGAATAAGACTGCTTAAGGAGTTGATCACTTGCATGGTTTAGCAAGAGACCTTAGGCATTTATCACTATGGGTGTTTTATGGCTTTTGGAGACTTGATTTCTAGTTTGGATGTTATGACTTTGTTTGGTGTATTCTTACCCGTTTTGGGAGATCCTTTGATATTATATGATTATGTTGTTATGTTTCGACTATCCTTGACACAAGTTCCATGCTTGTTCAGGAGTCGTCATGACATTTGTTTGTTTGATCACTTAGTACATTCTCTATTGTTATTACCATGTGTTATGACGATTCCATTTCTCGTTACACCTCGAATTTCCGCCTTTGCGGGGTGTGACAGAATGGTATCAGAGCCTTGGTTATAGAGAATTAGGTGGTTTTACCTAGACTATAACCTAGGATTCCTCAAGTAGTATGCATCATAGGAACTATGTGTGCATTAAACTATGTGACTGCCTTTTTACCCTTATATTTTTCCCTCATTTTTTTTTATGAGAACTTGTTTTATAAGGGATTATTTTATGGCATACCTTATATGGAACTTGTTGGTTTTGAGGGAATTATACTTTTGGTTTATTTTGTGGGCTCATATTTACTTATTTTGAGTGTTACCACTGACAGGTGTAACTTTGGTAATGAGTACACTTGTGAATGGATGCATATATAACTATGGGTGGCCAACGTAATTATAAATGCATCACGACACACGTGGACTTGTGAACACGGTTGCATCAAGAAGTATTAACATGTATAAATTGAAGACGAACAGTCGTATTTTGGCACTATATTCTTATTTATTCTATTTTCACTATCTATCTGACCAATATGAATACCTTTTCTTATATAGAACTATGGCTCCAATGACACGCAAATCCTCCAAATCCTCTAAACCCTCCAAACCTACTAATGAAAGCGAATCCGAAAATCCCCCAAACTATGCTACAATCATCGAACAACAACTTAAGGCACTACTCCCAGAAATTGTCACTCAAGTGGGTGACCACGTCATTAAAAATGGTGGAAAAGGAAAAAGTCATGGTGATGGAAGTAGTGGTAGTGGTAGTGGAAAGGTGGGATGTACTTTTAAGGAGTTCACTGTTTGCGGACCGAAGGAGTTTGATGGTAAAGGAGGTGCAATAGCACTTACCCGGTGGATAGAGAAGATGGAGTCGGTTATGGATATTAGTGAATGTGCTGATCACCAGAAAGTGAAGTATGCGGCTAGTTTCCTAATCAATAAAGCCCTAACCTGGTGGAATACTAAAAAACAGGCTAGGGGTGCAGATGCTGCGACTGCTATGTCATGGGAAGATTTTAAGGTGTTGATCATTGAGGAGTTTTGTCCAGATAATGAGATGCAGAAGTTGGAGACTCAGTTTTAGAATCATGCTATGGTGGGATCTGGTCACGCGACGTATACCGAAAAATTCCATGATCTAGCTAGGTTGGTTCCACATTTGGTTACTCCGGAGCCCAAACGTATTGCTAGGTACATCAACGGGTTGGTTCCTCAAATTCGTGGTATGGTAAAGGCTACTGAACCAACTACTCTTCAAAGTGCCATACAGAAAGCAGGGGCACTGACTGATGAAGCGGTCAGTTGTGGGTTACTTCCGAAGAACGGTGAAAAGAGGAAGGAAGATGGCGAGTCAAGTAAGCATGGAGGTTCTTGGACAGGCAACAAGCGGACTAAGACAGGAAAGGGGTTTGTGGCAGCTAAACCGGTGACTACAGACAACCAGGTGAGGAGGGGGTATACGGGTAATCTTCCCAAGTGTGACAAGTGTACTTATCATCATTCACCACAAAATCAGTGCCGTGTGTGTTTCAACTGCAATGGAGTCGGTCATTTTGTAAAGGATTGCCGAGCCGTGAACAGACATGTAACTCCGGTTAATGCGGTCAACATGGGGAATAATGGAAGGTTTTGTTATGAGTGTGGGGACCCAGGCCATTTTCGAAGCACGTGTCCTAAGCTGAATAGGGCACCTGGTCAGGCGGGAAACCGTTTGGCTATCGGGGGAAATCAGGAACAGGGAAATGCTAGAAACCAACCGAGGGGAAGAGTCTTCATCATGGGTGCGAATGAAGCTCGTCAGGATCCAAACATTGTGACTGGTAACCTAGTTTTATTTACTTTAAACCTACGAACTCACCAACATTATGTTGACATTTTCGAGTATCATTTTCAGGTGAAGAGAATAAGACTGCTTAAGGAGTTGATCACTTGCATGGTTTAGCAAGAGACCTTAGGCATTTATCACTATGGGTGTTTTATGGCTTTTGGAGACTTGATTTCTAGTTTGGATGTTATGACTTTGTTTGGTGTATTCTTACCCGTTTTGGGAGATCCTTTGATATTATATGATTATGTTGTTATGTTTCGACTATCCTTGACACAAGTTCCATGCTTGTTCAGGAGTCGTCATGACATTTGTTTGTTTAATCACTTAGTACATTCTCTATTGTTATTACCATGTGTTATGACGATTCCATTTCTCGTTACACCTCGAATTTCCGCCTTTGTGGGGTGTGACATAAGTGTATAGTGCCTTTAATGTATCGGAAGATACGCTTAACCGCTTCTAGGTGAGAGGTTTTTGGGATCCTCTTGAAAGCGGGCACAAAGGCAGACACTAAACATGATATCGGGTCTACTTGCCGTCAAGTATAGTAAACTACCTATCATTCCTCTATACTTGGTGTTATCTACGGACTCACCTTCATCATCCTTTGTGAGTTTTACTTCCGTAGACATGGGAGTTTTCATGGATTTTGAGTCTTCTAGGCCAAATTTCTTAAGCATTTCCTTAATGTACTTAGATTGGTTAAAGAATATTCCATCTTCTAATTGTTTTATTTGTAATCCTAGGAAGAAGTTAAGTTCACCCATTATACTCATCTCAAACTCATCATGCATGATTTTGGCAAATTCATCACACATGTCTTGACAAGTCGATCCAAATATGATGTCATCAACATATATTTGAATAATGATGAGATTTGGGTCTTTCCTTTTAGTGAAAAGAGTGTTATCTACCATTCCCATGGAATAATCATGTTTAATAAGGAAAGCTTTTAATCGATCATACCAAGCTTTGGGAGCTTGTTTGAGTCCATACAAAGCTTTCTTTAACTTATAAACATAATCAGGTTTTGCGAAGTTAATGAATCCTGGAGGTTGTGCCACATATACCTCCTCATTGATAAAACCGTTAAAGAATGCACTTTTCACGTCCATTTGGAATAACTTAAAATCTAGGGCGCATGCATAGGCAAGTAATATCCTAATAGATTCTAGTCTAGCTATGGGGGCATAAGTTTCGTCATAATCAATTCCTTCTTGTTGATTATAACCTTGGGCAACTTATTCCTATATACCCATTTAGTTCCTATGATAGTCATATTCATTGGATTTGGGACTAATTCCCAAACATCATTTGCTTTAAATTGATTTAATTCTTCTTGCATAGCTATAACCTAATTTTCATGTTTTAAAGCCTCATTAATATTCTTAGGTTCTATTGCTGAGAGGAAACAAAAGAAATTATTTTTATCTTGGGCTTGTGACCTAAGGGTTCTTTGGTTAAGATGTCCTATTATATTATCTAATGGATGTGATCTAGATTCTTTAACATTTGCAATTTCGTTATTTCCTAAGTTAATGTCTTCATTATCATTTCCTATGGATTTTGTTTTACTAACCTCAACAGCTTCATTTTCGACTAAGTCATCATCTTCTAAAGGTAAGGTTTTAGGAGGTGGTGGTGTTTCATCAAATGTTACATTTAGTGATTTTTCTACTTTCATGGAGTGTTTGTTAAGTATTATATATGCTTTACTATTTTGTGAGTATCCTAAAAATATTCCTTCATATGATTTTGGAGCAAACTTAGTGAGGTAATCCTTAGTGTTTAGAATGTAACATTTACTTCCAAATACCCTAAAGTAGCTTAAGTTTGGTTTTCTACCTCTTAGTAACTCATAAGGAGTTTTTCCTAGAATCTTCCTAATTGATACCCTATTAATAATATATGTTGATGTATCTACAGCGTGACACCAAAATTTTGTGGGATGGATTGTTCATTTAACATTGTTCTACTCATTTCTTGTAGTGTCCTATTTTTTCTTTCTACTACGCCATTTGATTGAGGAGTATGAGGAGCGGAGAAATTGTGAGATATTCCATTTAAATCACAATATTTTCCGAATTGTACTTCGTTGTCAAATTCCCTACCATGGTCCGTCCTAATGTGATGAGGCGAAAAATGATCCGTTTTTAGGGGGTCATTTAAGCCCGAATTCGAATTTATTTGATCAAATATTGCCCTAAATCGTTCCTTTTGTGATTTTAGGTACTTTGGGAGAGAAATCTGGAAAAGGAAGCAATTCGGACGTTTTTGGAGCATAAAAGTGAAGAAAACGCCAAAGTCTTAATTTTCCATGCAGGGAACAGTAGGTGACGGCGTCAAGAGCAACTCCTTGACGGCGTCAAGAGCAAAATTCCATGACGGTCCAGTAGAGATTTGACGGCGTCATGAAGGTAGGGCTTCAAGAGTAAAAAGTCATGACGGCCTGGAAATGATTAATACTTGACGGCGTCAAATGTAGATCAAGGCAGTCCGAGGAGAGTTTTGGCGGCGAGGTGACGGTGTCACCTAATTGGTCTTGACGCCGTCAGACCCATTTTTCTATATATAGTTTTCTAATTTTTCACATTTAAAGAGAGAAGTTTTGGGAGAAACCCTAAGTACGATTTTGGTGTAACTTTACAGGTTTTTCAAGGGTTCCAACCCCTTGATACCTTGCATGTTTAATCAAGATAAGTGTTCCTTTAATTCAATCAATATGTCTATGTGTTGGTTGTCTATATCTTGTTCTTATCTTAATTCCATCATGCTAGGCTAGATCTATCTTGTGTTTGCTTAGATCTAATGAAACCTAGATGTTGATTATGTGTTGATTACTTGTTTATTCTTGTCTTGGATGAATGATTTATATGTTAGGCTTAAGAAAACTGGCAGATCTCCAATTGGTAACATGCTTGAACGTCTTAAGAAACATGAACCGACGCGCACTAGGTCTTTATTGGTTGTATTTAATGCATGAGCCACTGTTTACAATCCCTATAGTTGTGCTAGGCATGGTGTAGGAGGAGATAAGAGCTCGTAGAATTGGGGAGTTAAGTGTGCCACCCCATGAATGGTATTAAGGAATACGATCCGTCATCCATGCAATTATAACAAGTAATTAACGTGTAAAAGATGTCTAGGGAGTAGTGAAATCTAAGTAAACACATTCTCTCCAATTACTGCTCACAACCTTAGTATAATTTAGTTTATTTTCATTTCTAGTATTTTATTTTGATTGCATCTTAGTATTGGGTTAGTTGATTAGCAACTAATTCCGCCCTTTCTTCCAAAACCCGAGATTTTAAATTGCTTTCTAAAAAAATATAAAAATACAAAAATAATCTTCCTTCATCATTAGAATTAGTATTTAGGCTTTCTAATCCTAGCGACACTATTCCTAGCTGAACGATCAATCCCCCGGTACTTGTCACTATACTATACTACAACGATCAGGTACACTGCCTGGTGGGGGTTGTAAGCTTCTCAAGATCCCTTGAGAGGTAAAGCCTGGTGCGATTCCCACGTATCAAGTTTTTGGCGCCGCAGCTCGGGGAATAGTTATTGTCTAGGTTAGAATTTATTTTTATTAGGTCTACTTGCTAGATTCCTTCCTAGTAAGATTTTATTTTTATTTTTAGGTTTTCTTTAGTCTATCTTATTTCTTTGTGCCTTTGTTCGTAACCACCCAACATCATGGACAACAGGAACATCTTTGAACCCGTCATCCCACCACAACAAAACCCACCACTAGAACCCCTTAGGCCCCGAACCTTAGGAGAGTATTCCCGACCTAGCCATCAAGGCTACCGAAACACCATTGAGCTCACCGGAGCCAATGTGACCCCCTTGCGATCCGACACCATCCGGTTGGTGCAAAGCGGATGTGCATTCCATGGACTTCGTTCCGAAGATCCAAACCAACATCTTAAGGACTTCCTCAAAATCGTAGATTCCATAGACCTAGATGTTGCAACTAGAGAGACTACCCGTTTACGCCTATTCCAATTCTCTCTACGGGATCAAGCTAGTCAATGGCTTGAGCGTTTACCCGCGGGATCCATCACCACATGGGATAACCTCACCAATCGCTTCCTTACTCAATTCTTCCCACCGGGGAAGACTGCAATGCTTAGAAATGACATCCTGATGTTTGAACAGCAGCAGGGTGAAACTTTTTACGAAGCTTTGGCCCGTTTTAAGGATCTCCTCCATAAGGTCCCTCATCATGGTATAAACCGTTGGTTACTAGTCCAGATTTTCTACGACCATGTTGACTATCACACTAAGCGCACAATTGATAGGGCCGCGGGAGGTAAACTGCGTGATAAGAATGCCGAGGAGTCTTGGGCAGTTATCGAGGAGCTCGCCACTGATAATCAGGAGATGTGGGAGTTTAATCATACTGTAAAAGCGGCTATTAATGCAGTCTCAACATTAGGAGTAACCACCGAAATCCCCGATGAACTCCTATGCAAACTTGAGGCCAAGGTTGACTATTTTGAGGAAAGGCAAAGGAGGCCTTTAAGTCCTAAACGAGCCACTGTCAATTCTGTCTTAAAACCAACTTCGGCACCATTATCTGAGTCGCCCTCTAGAGAAAGTGTTGAGACTTTCCAGTACTATGCCCCACCTTGTTCCCCTCCCAAGGAACTTAGCTCGGAGTTTGAAGCTAGGATGCGAGAATATATGGCAACTCACTCTGATCGGCTTGCCAGATTCGAGGAAGCAGTTTATAAGGAAAGAGAGGAGATGCAGGAGAAAATGAATGAGATGATAAGTCTGTTAGAGGAGTATGCCAACCAGAGAACCCCCGAAACAATACTATTAAGGAAAGAAAGCGCCACTCCCACCACCCAATTTGTTAACTCCATTACCATTGTCCAAAAGGATAACGAGAAGGTAGAAACTCCTGCTAAACAAACCTTAGAAAAACCACTAGAATCCCAACCTTTGAGTTACTACCTGAAACATGATATAAACAAAAACACCATAACAAATTGGATTAAGGGTGATGGGCGTAACCAACCTTCTAAACAGGTTTATGAGAAATAGGAAGAAGTGAAAGATGAGTATGATACGCTTCCTGGAGGATCAGTATTCGAGAAGCTATTGGTACAAAAAGTGGCTACTAAGCAGATAACATGCGGGAACTTTGAGATACCAACAAGCATCGGGGACTTGAAACATCTTAGTGCTTTTGCCGACCAAGGATCGAAAGTAAATCTTATGCCCCTAACCATTTACATCCAACTAACATCAAAAATGCCAGCACCTACTCGTGTTAGGTTATCTCTTGTTGGACACTCGTACGTATACCCCCTAGGAATCGCAGAAGATGTATTAGTTAATGTCGCAGGATTCATGTACCCCGTTGATTTTATGATCATCGATGATAAAGGAGATGGATGCATGCCAATAATCCTTGGGGCACCATTCCTCGCCACCGCTAGGGCTGTCATTAAGTATGAAGGTAGGAAGATTGAGCTTAAATCTGGAAAAAGAAAGATTAGCTTCCCCATGACCCCGCGGAGTGAGCATGAGAATTTGAGTTGGAGAAAAATCAAAAACAATATTGGCACGACACCCATTCGTGTTCAGAATAAAATTCTTGCATGGGAGGCAAGAATCAAAAGCTATAAGAAAGCAAAAAATGAAAGAAGAAAAAGCAATAAGGTTCAGGTCGAGCTCGAACATACTCGACCCGTAGAAAATCATATACCATTTGAGGAAGGGAACTTGGTACTCTTGAGGCACTTGGAAACAAATATTCCACCCGATAAACCAAGTCCTTGGTGGTATGGGCCATTCACAATCGAAGGTGTGAGCAAAGATGGGGTAGCTAACTTGAGAAGCAAATTAGGTGGGATGGTGATTGCGAATATCGAGAGATTGAGGCACTACCACCATAACAGTAATGATCGCAACTACATGGGATATATCATTTCAAATGATGAGATCACGTAGTAACCCATGACCTTGAGTCTAGCTACAAGACTCGTAAATAAAGAAAAGCGCTTCTTGGGAGGCAACCCATGTTTTGTGGGATTTTATTTGTTTGATTGTTATTTGCTTCCGTATGCATGCTTAATTTTTATTGTTGGTAGATCATGTTTCTCAATTAAAAAAGTGGAAATACTTTACTTTGTTGTTTTGGCCTAGTCTTAACTCCAGCTAAAAGTATTTTTGCAAAAGATAAGTGTAAGGGGAAACCCCAAATATGTTTTTTAAGAAACAAACCGATCATGATTCTCCACAATATTAAATGAACATGTATATTCGTATTTGTTAGTGTCAAATGCTTGTATTGAGTCATAATGAAGTTTTGCAGGATTTTCCAGGAAGTAGGACCAAGTTTTTCCAGAAATTTTCCGGAAACTTAACATAAGAATTTCTGCAGGTCAATTCTGACGGCGTCAGGAGTTTACTCTTGACGGCGTCAGGTGTAAAAATCTGGAAATTTTACCGGTTTTGTTTTTCTAACGGAGTCTTATGGTTTTTGTAAATTATTAAGTTTTATAATCTCCAGGAGATCTGCAAACTTCATTCCACAAGCATTATATCTTATCTTGTTTTCTAGGATTTAGTAACTTATATAGGATGCCGCCGATTTTACGCGAGGTTGTCTTGTCTATTTTGTCAGGTTTTACAGGTTATGTATGACAAGAAGATGATTTATATTCTGGAAGGGAAGCTTTGATTGTTCATTTTCTTGGAGGAAGATTTAACCTGGCCACCTTATTATCCATACCGAGCGAATCAGGGGAGTATTTGATTTCATTCTCTTTACTTTTTCACTTTTACATTCTTTACTTGAACATTGGGGACAATGTTCATCTTAAGTGTAAGGGGAGGGTAAAAAGATGATACCTTACATATGCACTTTCGCTTGAGTTTGTTTTGTTTGATGGTAGATGTGTAATAAAACTATGAGAAATACTTGTTAGTGCAATTTTAGCACCAAATTTAAATTTTATTACAACATTTAGGAGTGAAACTTTAGCCATAGCAAGCGTCTCATGGATAGGAGATTGTATGACTAGCACATAACCGTATATTCAGAAAAATTTTCCACCCAAATATGTGAGGTTCGCCTTTAGATTTGATAGGAAAAGCATTTACTATTAGTGCTTATGAGTGTACTGGTAGCATTTAGATTCTAGAACTTGCGTTAGTGATGCATCCCGAGACCGCTAGTGAGACTACATTCGTGTAGTAGGATTTACTACATGATAAGAGGCATTAGGATTACCCTTGTGTTAAACCCGTATTATAATTACTTGACCATTTAAGTCATATTACTTGGCTAGTTAAGTCAACTAATTTTTCCCACACCTTTAGCGTTGTACTCATTTTTAGTACACGAAACCCCTAGTACACCCCTCCGAGCCTATCTTTTCGTTTCTAACTTTAAGCATCTTACTTAAAGGAAGAATTTGTTACACCCCACTTAAATGTACAACCAAATCGCCTTAGCCTTCCGTGTATGCGCTCATTTTTAGTGCATTATTGTTATTTGTTAAACCCTAAGTTAACTATCTAATTGATTACATGGTTGCTAAGTCGAGTCATATCCTTGTACATATTGTTTTGGGACGATTGGGACTCATGGGTAAGTACTTATTTTATGGAGTAATGGGGAAGAACATCATTTATTACCCCCATATGTACGTTAATCTTAAAAGTGCTCCAAGTGTTTTGATTTTCTTAATTCGAGTCATTAGATTAGTTGATTGTAAAGTATGTAAAAATTCAAGTGTAAGGGGAATGCTCAATTCCCTATGATGTATTATTTTAGATGGTAGGGTAAGAGTGTATGCAAAATATATATATATATATATATATATATATATATATATATATATATATATATATATATATATATATATATATATATATATATATATATATATATATATAAAAAGAAAAAAAAAATAGAAAAGAAAAAAAAAAAAAAAAAAAGAGAGAAAACATACGGACTACCATCCCGTTTCATTCTATGTTCATTTTATGTTTTTGTTACTTTTCATTTATTAGCTTAAGTCGAGTCTAGTCTTGGCTTAGCAACGCCACATTGTACATGTAATTAACCAAGATTGTTAACACGCCACCAGTAAAACTTCCTTTATCCAACAAAACCGTGTATTTCATATCCCTACACCTAACGTTACAACCCTTTAAAAGACCTCTTTGATAGTTTATCCTAGGTGCTTACGCCATGTGGTGGAGGTTTGATCCTTTCCCAAGCCTATGGTAATCTATTTTGCTATGACAGGTAGTGAGAGATGTTTTCCATTTCCATATTGTAATTTACACTTTATTATACCCGAGAGATGTGAGTATCTAAACACTATTTGTGAGGTGCGTGTGTATAACCTCCGTGCTTGTCTATTGGTCTTTAGTGGAACGATTATTTGTTGTAATTACTTTTATATTAGTATTAAATGACCCCTAACTTGTCTTATGAGTAGAATAAAAGCGCATTTGCTTGAGGACAAGCAAATCTCAAGTGTAAGGGTATATGATGAGGCGAAAAGTGATCCGTTTTTAGGGGGTCATTTAAGCCCGAATTCGAATTTATTTGATCAAATATTGCCCTAAATCGTTCCTTTTGTGATTTTAGGTACTTTGGGAGAGAAATCTGGAAAAGGAAGCAATTCGGACGTTTTTGGAGCATAAAAGTGAAGAAAACGCCAAAGTCTTAATTTTCCATGTTGGGAACAGTAGGTGACGACGTCAAGAGCAACTCCTTGACGGCGTCAAGAGCAAAATTCCATGACGGTCCAGTAGAGATTTGACGGCGTCATGAAGGTAGGGCGTCAAGAGTAAAAAGTCATGACGGCTTGGAAATGATTAATACTTGACGGCGTCAAATGTAGATCAAGGCAGTCCGAGGAGAGTTTTGGCGGCGAGGTGACGGCGTCACCTAATTGGTCTTGACGCCGTCAGACCCATTTTTCTATATATAGTTTTCTAATTTTTCACATTTAAAGAGAGAAGTTTTGGGAGAAACCCTAAGTACGATTTTGGTGTAACTTTACAGATTTTTCAAGGGTTCCAACCCCTTGATACCTTGCATGTTTAATCAAGATAAGTGTTCCTTTAATTCAATCAATATGTCTATGTGTTGGTTGTCTATATCTTGTTCTTATCTTAATTCCATCATGCTAGGCTAGATCTATCTTGTGTTTGCTTAGATCTAATGAAACCTAGATGTTGATTATGTGTTGATTACTTGTTTATTCTTGTCTTGGATGAATGATTTATATGTTAGGCTTAAGAAAACTGGCAGATCTCCAATTGGTAACATGCTTGAACGTCTTAAGAAACATGAACCGACGCGCACTAGGTCTTTATTGGTTGTATTTAATGCATGAGCCACTGTTTACAATCCCTATAGTTGTGCTGGGCATGGTGTAGGAGGAGATAAGAGCTCATAGAATTGGGGAGTTAAGTGTGCCACCCCATGAATGGTATTAAGGAATACGATCCGTCATCCATGCAATTATAACAAGTAATTAACGTGTAAAAGATGTCTAGGGAGTAGTGAAATCTAAGTAAACACATTCTCTCCAATTACTGCTCACAACCTTAGTATAATTTAGTTTATTTTCATTTCTAGTATTTTATTTTGATTGCATCTTAGTATTGGGTTAGTTGATTAGCAACTAATTCCGCCCTTTCTTCCAAAACCCGAGATTTTAAATTGCTTTCTAAAAAAATATAAAAATACAAAAATAATCTTCCTTCATCTTTAGAACTAGTATTTAGGCTTTCTAATCCTAGCGACACTATTCCTAGCTGAACAATCAATCCCCCGGTACTTGTCACTATACTATACTACAATGATCAGGTACACTGCCTGGTGGGGGTTGTAAGCTTCTCAAGATCCCTTGAGAGGTAAAGCCTGGTGCGTTTCCCACGTATCATAATGGCTACTATTGTGCATCCTAATTTATTTTGAATCATTTTACTAAATATTTCGAATTTTTCAAAGGCTTGGGTCTTGTCACTTAAAAACCTAGTCCACGTGTATCGTGAGTAGTCATCTACTATTACTAAGGTATATTTGTTTCCTCCATAGCTCCGCACAGCGGATGGACCAAAAAGATCCATATGTAATAGTTCTAGGCACCTAGTAGTGGATACTATATTCTTAGCTTTGTGACTAGCATGAACTTGTTTTCCAATTTTACATGCATCAAAAAAATGCTTGTCATATTTTAGATTAGGCAAGTTTCTAACTAGTTCTTTAGAGGCCAAAGATTGTTTTTGTTGCATGTTAGCGTGTCCTAATCTCCTATGCCACAATGTGGGGTTTTCGTCTAGGGTTGTTAGGCATATCCTATCCTCAGGTTTGTTTCCTAGTTTCATAACATATATGCCTCCTTTCCTAATTCCTCTACCTATAATTTTTCCATTCTTAACTATTTCGCTATCCTCTTCGGTAAAGGTAACTCTACATTTATTATCGCATATTTGTCCTATACTAAGCAAGTTATATTTTAAATTATCTACATGCTCTACATTTTCAATAGTAAGTAAGTCTTGAGAAATCGTACCTTTGCCAATGATTTTTCCGCGTAAATCACTACCGAAAATAACGTTACCTCCATTGTATGCCTTGTATGTAGAAAATAGCTTGCGGATCCCCGTCATGTGCCTCGAACATCCGCTATCCTTGATCCATTCGTCAGGCTCCAAGTCAATTCCTAAACATATTTTGTCGGTTCCTTTTGCCATGAAACACTTTTCGTCTCTTGGTTTTTCCACTTCTTCTTTGTCACTATCTCTCCATGTTCCACTAATAAAGGCGCCTTGATTTTCATAACCCGGCGGCTTTAGAAATTCGCCAATGAGATGATTTGGACTTCCACATCTAAAGCACTTTCTTTTCCCATAGTTATCACTTCTATTTCTTTGGAACGGTTTTCTTTCGTCTCGTGGTGATCTAGTGAATCTTCCTCGTCTCTTGAAGAATTTCTTGAATTCTCTTACGGCCCATTGCATATTCTTCGTCTTCACTCTTGTCACTTGAAACATCATCATCACTAGGTTCCTTTTTGGCTTTTAGAGCAATGGATTTGGTTTGTTCTTTCTTGACTTTGACCGTTTCCGAATCTCTTCTTATAATTTCTTCATGGACCTTCAAGTTGCCAATAAGTTCATCTAGTGATAACGTCATCAAGTTCTTTGATTCTTCAATTGCCGTGACCTTAGCTCGCCATTTCAGATGCAATGCCCTAAGAAATTTCCTAACACAATTTTTACTAGAAAATGTCTCATCAAGTGCTTTTAAACTTGTGATAATAGTGTTAAATTTAGCAAAAGCATTATCAATTGATTCCTCTTCCGGAATCGTAAATTGTTCATATTGTTGTACAAGAAGATCTATTTTGTTATCTTTAACTTGACTATTACCTTGGTGAGTAATTAGTAAAGAATCCCAAATTTCTTTTGCAGTTTTACACATAAAAATTCTTTCATATTCTTTGTGTGGTAACGCATTATAAATAACCATTTTAGCCTCATTATTTTTTGCTAGTTTCTTTTTCAAATCATCATTTTGTTTTTCAAAAGATACAATTTCATCCATTTTAGTTTCAACATTATATTGAATAGGGGGAAAATCACCAAAGGTAATGACACGCCAAAGATCAAGATCTTTTGATTTCACATAGGTTTCGAATCTATTTTTCTAATATAAAAATCCATCACTTTCAAATAGTGGCGGTCTTTGCATAGATTGCCCTTCTAAATATTTTAAAGATTCCATAGATCGTTACAAGTTTTAAAATACAATATATTTTAAAAAATCTTGCTAGACGTGGCTCTTGATACCAATTGTGGAAAACTAGAAGGGGGGGGGGGTTGAATAGTTTTACGTCTTTTTAATTTGTTATAAAAGATTGTTTGAATGTTTTCTTTGTTTTCAAAATTTAGATTCGATGCTATATGATATCAAGTCATACACAATATGAACAACACTAAATATAGGGATGAGCATTTCGAACCGAATCCCGAAACCGAACCGGAACCATATCGGTACCGTACAGAAACGGTACCGTTCCCGATATACGGTACGGTACCGGTACTACGAAATAAGGAGGAAAAAAAATCGGGACCACTAATTCGGTACGGGACCAGTACCAAATCGGGAAATTCCCCAAAAAAAGGGGAAAACCCCGATTTCCTGGTACCGGTATCCAAATCCCATTCGGTACGGTACCGGTACCATTAACTTATGCTCGGGAAAAATTCGGTACCACCAATTCGGTACGGGTTCGGTATGGTACCGGTACCGTGCTCATCCCTAACCAAATATGTACGATAAAGCAATAATAATGTAAGTAAAGAAATAGATGAGAGTTGGAAAGATTGAACCGCGAGACAAAAAATTTATAGTGGTTCGGCTACAAGGTCACTTTTCTTGCCCTACTCCACTCCCCGAGCACCTAACTCGAGAGTTTTCTTCACTATGTCAACAAGCTCCCTTATGGCGGAGAAAACCTTACACATCAATGTACACACCACAACTACGTCACAACTTATTCACACCTTCTACACAACTACTTCACACCTATTCACTACTAAATCACAACACTACTTCACACCTATCTACTTCACACCAATCTTCTTCACACCTATCTTCTTCACACCAATCTTCTTCACATCAATTTTCTTCACACCAATCTACTTCCTAACTCTTCTTCTTCACAACTAACTACTAACCAATCACACTATATATATATACCTAGCTAAACTATCTTCTATCAAATATTCACAACTAATTTCACAAAGAGATAAATACAATGATGATGCTCTAACAACTTAGATGTGGAGATCACAACAAGTTGAAATACTTCTTGTCTTGAGGGATAAAAGTATTCTTCTCTTGCACTTGAAAGAATAATGTTTGGATCACTTTGAAACAAAGATTTATGAATGTATGATGAGGCGAAAAATGAACTATTTTTAGGGGGTCATTTAAGCCCGGAATTGAATTTATTTGATCAAATATTGCCCTAAATCGTTCCTTTTGTGATTTTAGGTGCTTTGGAAGTGAATTCTGGAAAAGGAAGCATTTTGGACGTTTTTGGAGCATAAAAGTGAAGAAAATAGCAAAGACTTAATTTTCCATGTTGGGAACAGTACCTGACGGCGTCAAGAAGGAAAATATGACGGCGTCAGGAGTAAAATGTATGACGACCCAGAGAAAAGGTGACGGCGTCAGAAGTAGGGCGTCGAGAGTTATTTTGGTGACGGCCTGGAGCAGAATTACACATGACGGCGTCAGAACCAGATCTAGGCAGCCCGAGAACTTTATTGGCGGCGAGATGATGGCGTCAGAAATTTACTCTTGACGCCGTCACCTCACAAAATCTATATATACTTTTCTATTTTTCATTCATTAGAGGAGGAACTTGTGTGGAGAATACTAGGGTCGAATCTAATAAACCCTAGGTCGTTTGTAACAGTATTTTCAAGGGTTTTCACCCCTTGAAACCTTTCATGTTCAATTAAGATAAGTCTTCTTTCAATTCATTCAATATGTCTATGTGTTGTTTGAATATATCTTATGCTTGTCTTGATTATAACATGCTAGGCTAGATCTATCATGTGTTTGCTTAGATGTAATGAAACCTAGATGTTAATTATAGGTTGATTGCTTGTTTATAGTTGTAATGGATGAATGATATCAATGTTAGGCTTAAGAAAACTAGCAGATCTCCATTGTGTAACTTGCTTGAACGTCTTAAGAAACATGAACCGATGTGTACTAGGTTTTTATGATTGTATTTAATGCATGAGCGAATTCTAGTGATCCCATGTTAGGAGCTTCTTAGCCGGCTCGACATAGGAGTGAAGTAGGAGCTTATAGAATTGGGGAAGTAAGTACGCCACCCCATGAATAGTATTAAGTAATACAATCCGTCATCCACGTAGCTATAACAAGTAATTAACCTATAAAAGATATCTAGAGAGTAGTGAAATCTAAGTAAACACAATTCTCCCATATATTGCTCACACCACTAGTTTAATTTAGTTTATTTTCATTTTTGCTATTTTATTTTGATTGCATCTTAGTAATTGGGTTAGTTGATTAGCAACTAATTCCACTCACTTTTCCAAAACCCGTGATTTTACTTGCTTTTAAAAAAATATAAAAATACAAAAGAATCATCCCTCACCTCTAGACCTAGTTTTTAGGCTTTCTAATCCTAGCGACACTATTCCCGAGTTGAACGATCAATCCCCCGGTACTTGTCACTATACTATACTACAACGATCAAGTACACTGCCTGGTGGGGGTTGTAAGCTTCTCGAGATCCCTCGAGAGGTAAAGCCTGGTGCAATTCGCATCAAGTTTTTGACGCCGCAGCCCGGGGAATAGTTATTGTCTAGGTTAGGATTTCTTTTTATTAGGTCTACTTGCTAGATTCCTTTCTAGTAAGATTTTATTTTTATTTTTAGGTCTTCTTTAGTCTATCTTTTTCTTTGTGCCCTTTGTTTGTAAAACCATTTTCATTTGTCTTCATGGCGGATGAGATTCCATTTAGATCATTAACAATAGCGGAACAATTAGTTTACTCGGATAGATTTGCTTCCTGTTGTTCCAATGAATTTTTAAGTCATCTTAGCTATATATAAGTGGAGATGGGTGTAAAGTTTGATAGGTTTGATGAGTTATGCGCATGTGTGGCCTATATTAAACAATCATTGTTAGGATCAATTCCTTTTAGTAAGACCCTTTGGAAAAATTTTGAGGAAAGCCTCCTAACCGTGAACCATGAGTTCAATGAATTGATGGGTTTGTATACATCACAACTTGGGGAAATAATTAAGGAGGATTTAGCCGAACATGATCATATTGAGCAAAAAGATGAATCCTTTAGGCAAATTGAACATTGTAATCAAGTTATTGAGGAAGGTTCTTATGAATCAGACTTAGAACTTGAAATGGCTAGAGAAGGATTTGAGATACTTAGGAACATGTTTAGGTTAGATTCTACTAAAACACGTGATGAGGATATAGGTGATGTTGAGATAAGGAAGGATGAGGTAAATAACACAAACCTACAAAGTACCCCACAACTCCCACCATCAGTTGAGGAATACACACCACCCGTGACTTACCCGGAAGAAGTAGAAGAGAATATAGGAGCCCCAATAGAGGTACAACCCTTGTACCAAACACCACTAGAGGATATAGGTTTGAATACTTGTAGTGATAACCTTACTCTTAGTTCTAGGGAATTACCTAGTGTTGATGAACCGGAACCTCAATCTTCACACAACTTTCCATCCTTAGATATACATCTAGGAGACAAAAGAAGAGCCGACCCACCCATCAACCCATGTAGTCCAGGTAGCTTTAGGATAAAGGTAGTGGACTCTAAGCCTTGTAGAGAGGAAGCCAATATAGGAGTGGAAAATAACCTTACATGCTTACATCACCCATTTATGATTGATCACAAGAAATATTATGGTTTTAAACCAGGTTTATTAGGTCAAGATGGATCCCCAACTAGTAGTCTCTTGAAGTTGATAGAAAATGATCCCTTTCTAGGAGAAAATCTTAATCCACCCATTAACCCGATTGAATTTGGTAAGGTTATGATGATAGGAGCACACCCCTTTGAGCATATAATTCATCCACCACACTTTCCTCACGTGGCATATTTCCACCCTAAGGGTGTGTATCGCTACTTCCACCTGCACTTAATTCAAAGTGTAGGGAAAACCTCCCATATTTCCATTAAATAAGGGTAGAGTCAGGCTCGTGACTCGAACAAAAACAAGCGCTTCTTGGGAGGCAACCCATGCTTTGTGTGATTTTTATTTGTTTGATTGTTATTTGTTTCCGTATGCATGCTTTATTTTTATTGTTGGTAGATCATGTTTCAAAACTAAAATGTTGAAAATACTTTATTTTGTCGTTTGACTTTGTCTTAACTTCATCCAAAGGTATTTTTCAAAAGATAAGTGTAAGTGAGACCCAAATTTGTTTATAAGAACGAAATTGAGCATGATCCACAACAATATTAAATGAACATGTATATTAGTAATTGTTTGAGTCAAATGCTTGTATCGAGTCATAATGATGTTTTGCAGGATTTTCCAGGAAGTAGGACATAAGTTTTTCCAGAAATTTGCCGAAAACTTAACATGAGATTTTTGCAGGAACATTCTAACGGCGTCAGGAGTTATAACCTGACGGCGTCAGGTACAAAAATTCTAAAATTTTTTTGCGAGTTTTGTTAATACCGGATGCTTAAAGTTTTTGTTGATTCTTTAGTTTTATAAACTCCAGGAAATTTGCAAACATTCATTCCACAAGCATTATATCTTCAAATTGTTTTGTTTTTATTCCTAAGTCTAGAATTACATCGAGTTGTGAGTTTCCTTTGTTCGGTTTGATGCTTTGGGGTTTTGTGTTTGTTTTCTCAGGTTTAACAGGTTATATTGGACAAGAAGATGATTTATATTTCTGGAAGGGAAGCTTTGATTGTTCATTTTCGTGGAGGAAGATCTAACCTTGTTAACACACAATCCACACCGAACGAATTAGGGGAGTATTTGATTTCATTCTTTTACCTATTTCACTTTTACATTCTTTAATTGAACATTGGGGATAATGTTCATCCTATGTGTAAGGGGAGGGTAAATGATGATACCTTATAGATACACTTGCACTTGAGTTTGTTTGTTTGATGGTAGGTGTGTAATAAAACTATGAGAAATACTTGTTAGTGTAATTTTAGCGCCAAATTTAAAATTTTTTACAACATTTAGGAGTGAAACTTTAGTCTTAACAAGCGTCTCATGGATAGGAGTTGTATCACTAGCACAAAACCGTACTATTCAGAAAAATTTTCCACCCAAATATGTGAGGTTCGCCTTTAGATTTGATAGGAAAAGCATTTACTATTAGTGCTTATGAGTGTACCGGTAGCATTTAGATTTTAGAACTTGCGTTAGTGATGCATCCCGAGACCGCTAGTGAGACTAGATTCGTGTAGTAGGATTTACTACATGATAAGAGGCATTAGGATCACCCTTGTGTTAAACCCGTATCATAATTACTTGACCATTTTACTTGGCTAGTTAAGTCAATTAATTTTTCCCACACCTTAGCGTTGTACTCATTTTTAGTACACGAAACCCCTAGTATACCCCTCCGAGCCTATCTTTTCGTTTCTAACTTTAAGCATCTTACTTAAAGGAAGAATTTGTTACACCCCACTTAAATGTACAACCAAACCGCCTTAGGCTTCCGTGTATGCACTAATCTCTAGTGCATTATTGTTATATGTTTAAACCCTTAGTTAATTATCTAATTGATTACATGGTTGCTAAGTCGAGTCATATCCTTGTACATATTGTTTTGGGACGATTGGGACTCATGGGTAGAGTACTTATGTTATGGAGTAATGGGGAAGAACATCATATTATTACCCCCATATGTGCATTAATCTTAAAAGTACTCCAAGTGTTTTGATTATCTTGATTCGAGTCATTATATTATTTTATTGTAAAGTATGTAAATATTCAAGTGTAAGGGGAATGTTCATTCACTATGATGTATTATTTTGGATGGTAGGGTAAGAATGTATGCAAAAAAAAAAAATAAAAAATAAAAAAAATAAATAAAAAATAAAAAATAAAAGAGAAAAAACATACGGACTACCGTCCCGTTTCATTCTATGTTTATTTTATGTTTTTGTTATTTTCATTTATTAGCTTAAGTCGAGTCTAGTCTTGGCTTAGCAACGCCATATTGTACATATAATTAACCAAGATTATTAACTCTCCACCAGTAAAGACTGCCTATATCCAACAAAACCGTGTATTCCATATCCCTACACCTAACATTACAACCCTTTAAAAGACCTCTTTGATAGTTTATCCTAGGTGCTTACGCCATGTGGTGGAGGTTTGATCCTTTCCCAAGCCTATGGTAATCTATTTTGCTATGACAGGTAGTGAGAGATGTTTACCATTTCCATATTGTGATATTACTTTATTACACCCGAGAGATGTGAGTATCTAAACACTATTTGTGAGGTGCTAGTGTATGACCTCTGTGCTTGTCTTTGGCCTTTAGTGGAACGATTATTTGTTGTAATTACTTTTATATTACTGTTAAATGACCCCTAACTTGTATTTTGACTAGAATAAAAGCGTATTTGCTTGAGGACAAGCAAATCTCAAGTGTAAGGGTATATGATGAGGCAAAAAATGAACCGTTTTTAGGGGGTCATCTAAGCCCGGAATTGAATTTATTTGATCAAATATTGCCCTAAATCGTTCCTTTTGTGAGTTTAGGTACTTTGGAAGTGAATTTTGGAAAAGGAAGCATTTTGGACGTTTTTGTAGCATAAAAGTGAAGAAAACGACAAAGACTTAATTTTCCATGCTGGGAACAGTACCTGACAGCGTCAAGAAGGAAAATATGACGGCGTCAGGAGTAAAATGCATGACGACCCAGAGAATACGTGACGGCGTTAGAAGTAGGGCATCAAGAGTTATTTTGGTGACAGCCTGGAGCAGAATTACACATGACGGCGTCAGAACCAGATCTAGGCAGTCCGAGAACTTTATTGGGGGCGAGATGACGGCGTCAGAAATTAACTCTTGACGCCGTCACCTCACAAAATCTATATATACTTTTCTATTTTTCATTCATTAGAGGAGGAACTTGTGTGGAGAATACTATGGTCGAACCTAGTAAACCCTAGGTCGTTTGTAACAGTATTTTCAAGGGTTTTCACCCCTTGAAACCTTTCATGTTCAATTAAGATAAGTCTTCTTTCAATTCATTCAATATGTCTATGTGTTGTTTGAATATATCTTATGCTTGTCTTTATTATAACATGCTAGGCTAGATCTATCATGTGTTTGCTTAGATGTAATGAATCCAAGATGTTAATTATAGGTTGATTGCTTGTTTATAGTTGTAATGGATGAATGATTTCAATGATAGGCTTAAGAAAATTGGCAGATCTCCATTGTGTAACTTGCTTGAACGTCTTAAGAAACATGAACCGATGTGTACTAGGTTTTTATGATTATATTTAATGCATGAGCGAATTCTAGTGATCCCATGTTAGGAGCTTCTTAGCCGGCTCGACATGGGAGTGAAGTAGGAGCTTATAGAATTGGGGAAGTAAGTACGCCACCCCATGAATGGTATTAAGGAATTCAATCCGTCATCCACACAACTGTAACAAGTAATTAACCTGTAAAAGATATCTAGGTAGTAGTGAAATCTAAGTAAACATAATTCTCCCATATATTGCTCACACCACTAGTTTAATTTAGTTTATTTTCATTTTTGCTATTTTATTTTGATTGCATCTTAGTAATTGGGTTAGTTGATTAGCAACTAATTCCACTCACTCTTCCAAAACCCGAGATTTTACTTGCTTTTAAAAAAGTATAAAAATACAAAAAGAATCATCCCTCACCTCTAGACCTAGTTTGTAGGCTTTCTAATCCTAGCGACACTATTCCTGAGTTCAACGATCAATCCCCCGGTACTTGTCAATATACTATACTACAACGACCAGGTACACTGCCTGGTGCAATTCCTATGCATCAATGTATGATCAAAGGGTTAAGAGAATAAAAATTGAGATCTAGAACAGAAAGTTTAGGAGTGCAAAATGTGAGAAAAATTCCAGATTTAAGGTGGTATTTATAGGCAACAAATTCTGACAACTGGAGCGTGCCGGTCCCCTTAAATCATGGCCGGCCCCCTTAAAATTAAGGGGGCCGCCCAACTGTAACGGCCAAAATCTTTGTCTTTTAGTGGAGAAAGTTTATTTGGTGAAAAACTAACTGATTTTGGTTAATAATTTGAATTCATATATTTAGTATGAATAAAACATTTTTCTTTATTACCAAAAATGTTTTTCAAAAATATATAATATGTTTATATCATTAAATAAACTTTGTATTACTTAATTAAATTTTCCTTTGATCATAAATTGCACAAAACACTTTGTTTATTCATACCTTAAGTGATTTGGATGTAAAGAGAATGCTAATTACTAAATACTTGTTTATGTCACAAGTTTTAGTTCTATGAGTTTATATTTTGTAATAATCAAAACATAGAGATATTGATAATATGTTAATAATGTTTTTAGGCATTATTTATGTCAACAAAACCTACTTCAGGTTGTTATCTACTTACATGTCACGTTTCATAATTTTTAGAGGTCGGGAAGGTGTCTTTTTGGATTTTACAAGATTAAGTGTCAATGCTGTTAAAAAGTAATCTGAAATTCAACTTCAGTATATAATTTTTCCTTTACAATCAGTGATGAATTAGAACCCCAAGTTTGGAGGGATTAAAACAAAGGTTATGGGTTATCTTCATGAATTTTTGTGGATTTTTATGAGTTGTAAAAATGTGTGTGTAAACTGCTTACTTTTCATATGTATAATCTGATGAGAAATCTGAACTAGTTGAACAAATGAAATTTTCTTCTATGGATGCACTTTGAAATAAATTCTGTAAAAATTACACAAGGTACTTGAGACATATGGGAACCTGGGATAATTATATGAGACTCCTAGAAAATACCTAAGTAGGTCTGACCTGCTTATATTTTAAAACCTGATTTTAATATAAAGGATAATTATGTGTCATAACCTAAATATATGTAATGCATTTGACCTGACTTATACTTGCAACATTAATGTGGTTATTTAAGATGTTTTTAAAAGCCTTAGTACATTACTTGAACCTAATTTGATATGGAACCTAATTAGTACATGTAAACATTAAATCTAAGTCGGAAAACCCTAGATTCCTAGTTTGAGATACAAAACCCTAAAATGTGTAATCCAGGTATCAATAAGCTAATCGGTATTGTATGAACGATAATCCATATAGATTTGTTGAAGAAGGCGTGACATCATTTTTCCCTTGTGTTCACTTTTTCCTTTGCTTCCATTTCATTTGCTAAGGTACAGATATTCTGCCTTTTTAGTAAAGGCCATCTTTCTCTCTTTTGTTTACTGCTTTGATTATGATCCTTTCAGTTAAGCAATTGCTATGTCCCTTTGTATGATTCCTATTTGTTGATCCTTGTGATTTGATATGAGTTGATATTCGTTTGCATGCTATAGTTTCTTTCCTTATAGCATTTCCTATTTCTATGCCCATTATATGTTTTGCCTATATGTGTTAGACTTATTAGCAAGTCATGGGGAGTCCATGGCCTTGCCACTGATGCACCAGTGGTATTGACACAATATGTGGAGGTGGGTTTTAGTCTACAGTGTTCCCTTTAAGCTAGCTATTCAGGCCTATATTTATTATTGTATATGTTTACTTAGCCTAGAGCTTTGTGCATATATATTTTTTTTGCAGGGGGCGTATGGATTCATCCTAATACTTGGTTTAGTATTAATTGGTGAATGTTTTGGTGTGTGTGCAATACACCTCTTTCACATTTGGTACAATGGAGGTCATGACTCCTATGTATAATTAGTATATATATTGTTGGGCATTCCTATTTGTTCTACTTCTTTTTGATTCTTATTATCATGCCATCTCTAATGTGATTAACTTATGTTTGCTTTATTTCTTTTGCTTACACTTATGACTCATTTCTTTTCCTTGAGTGTTTGGTATCCATTATTCGTATTGTCGTTGATCATATTCTATGTTTCCATATTATTGATTTCTATCTCAGCAGATTCGCTTGGACTTATGTCGTATTCACATTCGTTTTCCTTTTGTTATTAGTTTTCATTTGTTTATATCTGTTCACTGGGGTTTTTAAGCTCAGCCGCATTTTTTTTCCCTGCGGCAGGTTTTAGAAGGAAGCTTGGTTGAGTGAAGAGTACTTAGGAACTCTTAGTGGACTACATTGTTGATACCCTTCCGTGGATTAGAGTTTTGACTTAGAGTTTTCCTTTTGGTTCTTAGCTTGTTATTAGTTTTGGAAGTTGTAATTTGTAGAATTAGTCCTTTATCTTTTCACTAGAACTGCATTGTAACTATGTATTTCTATTTACTTGTGTTCTGATTTGACTCCAAAATGTTACACTTTAGCCCTTTACGGGTTGGGGTGTTACAATTTTGGTATCTGAGACAGGTTTAATCAACGGATTCAAAACCCTTAGAGCTTAGGCTATGACCTGTGAGTATTAGGCCCTCTAAGTTTTGCACCATAAGAGTTAGGGAACAACCGTTGAGAACTTGCTTTAGGATTTTCACTCTGAAACTTAAATTATGACCGGTGAGGATTAGGTATACTATAGGGCATTTGTTTAAGTATCGTTGCTTCCGCATCACTCTGATTCGTGCCTTGCTCTTAGTTAAGCCCTTTTAAGATTTTCTCCCTCTGGAGATTTGAAATTTATGATCCTGCACAACATGAGATTAGTGACCATATAAGTTTAGAACGCATTGAGAATTCTGCGGTAATATTTGACATTACATAAGATTCATTTTCTTTTGATTTCAACCTTTGAATCATTTGATTAACCATTTAGGTGCCTTTTCGGTCATTCTGAGAATTCATATGACCATGATGTATTTGACACATTCTGGGATTTCTCTTACTTTTGCTAAGCATATATAAGTCTCCCTATTCATTTCAATTGCTATGAGAAATCTTGTGGTGATTAACCATGAGTATAGGAATGTTTCCCCTCACTTCTGAATGATAAGATTTGCTATGCTGATCTTTCTTTCCTTAGAAAGTTAAATCCGATGTTATTCTGGTATGGATTGGTTGACTGAAAATCTAGATGCTTACTACTGTCATATTACGTCTCACCTTTGACATATTGAACCATTCTGATTTATTCTGTCATGATTTCCAATTGTTAAACTTTTGTTATCCTTACTACCCTGGAAACTCGTACGTTATTTTCGCGGTTGTGAAGTTTTCCTAGTACCTATGCTTGTACCCTGTGGGGTGAATCTCACTTTGAGAGAGTCATTTTGCAATCTGAATTTTCTGATGTAATCCCTGAATGAACCACCAAGATTTCCATCTGATTATAAATTTGCTTTGACCTGACACTGAGAGATTTTTTTAGTCACGACTCGAGGTTGAATATGATTTTCATAAAGGCATGTTTATATGATGCAAGTATTATGACGCCTGGCTAACGTGATAATAATTACATCATATAACTTGAACTTCTGGGGATCGTAGGATGTCTTTGAGAAGTGCCTGAGAACAGTAAAAGTTTGATGAGACAGAACCCTATCAGTATAGAATGACGTTTTACCTGATTTTGAAACTCCCTATCGATCACTACTAGTTAAATTGAGAGAACTGGTGGAGCAACAACCAAAAACTATGAAATGGTTTATTTGTCTTAGTGTATCTCTTGAGAATGCCTTAGTATTTTCGCGATGAAGAAGGATTAGAGCAGGAGAATTGTATTGACCTATGGAAGTTGAACTGTATCATTGTTAGAAATCATCATCCCCTACCTCGAAGCGACGATGTATCTGATTATCCTTAGTACGCGGAGTTTTCTTTAGATGGAGTTATGTCTTGAAGTTATTTCTGGAATTGCCTTTCGTATTCGTAATAACCTTTATGACTGTTAGTGATGCTAATAGTATTAACTAATGCTTTGACTATTCCATGGACTTGATGAATCGTGCCTTTCGTGAGTACTTAGACAAAGTTGTCATAGTATGACATTTTAGTACATTCAGAGACGAGGGAGAACATGAGAATCATTTTCGTATTATGTTGGAAATATGAAGATCATTTGTATATTCTGGAAGCATGACATTGGTTGGAAGATGTTCACGAATTGCATTACCATTGATGAATAAGGAAGAGAAGCTTAGTTTGGATGAAAACGGAGTTTTGGAAAAGTTGAAATAGAAATCAGCTTCCATGCTTTCAGATGAGTATCAATTTTGAGACATTTCGCGAAGAGACTTGGTTATGCCCTTATTCAGCACGGGGAAGTTATTGCTTAGGCATCAAGATAACTAGAACCGTTTGAGGAGAAATATTCAAATGCGTGACTTGGAGTTGGCGGCTGTGGCGTTTGCTCGCAAGATTTGAAGACATATCCTTCATGAAGATGGAATCAAATTGCATATATTATGAAGCTTAGGAGCAAGATAACGAACTACAATCTGTGAAGACTATAAGGAAGTTGTTATGATGGAGACACAGTTCTACTTTTGCTATCCCTCTTGGTTGTACTAAGACGTATAAGGGATCTAAAGAAGAATTAAAATTTTCAGGAACCTTGTAGAGAAATCTCCACGCACACTTAAGAAGAATGACATAATTTGAGTTGTGATGAATCATTTGATCAAGTCAGCTCACTTTTGCCTCTTAAAATGTGTATGCAATTAGCAAGTTAGCATAAATCCTTCGAAGGAAGATTATTCAATTACTTAGCACACCTGCAGTGATCGTGTCAGAGATTCGCATTTTACCTCTCAGTCCCAAGAAGAACTACTGAAGGCTTGAGAGACCAGACTCAAGTATAGTAATGCTTTTCACCTACAGACTGACAGATAAGCAGAACAACTATTCGAACTTGGAAGAAATGTTAAACAGGAGAGTTGAAAAGTGTTTAGTCCGATTGTGTTTGCTCATTAGATTAAAGGCATGCAAGTGACAAGGGTTGTCCTTTCAGATTTGATATGAACAGTGATGTAGAGCACCTTCTAGTTGAATTAAGTCAGGAATCTACTTATTGAATGTTTGGAGTTGATTGCAATGACTAATGGATTATTTACTATGGTGGAAGAGAAATTTTGAAACATTAGGCCAGGAATTTGTGTGTTCCGTATGATGTTCCCGTACAAAAGAGTTAAATGTTTTGGCATATAAGGAAGACTTGGTTCATAATACGTTAGTCCTCAGATTCATTCTTATCCATGCGGTGATCCTACCTATCCCATATTTCAATCTGATACGATTCAATACTCCGATACGGGCGTAGTTAAGCGTCAGTACGAATAGGATTCGAACCTCTTTAGGAAACTCTGGTTATGTTTGATAATTCGATATATGCTTCTCTGATTAGTAGCAAGTTTCTTAGTTCGTTCAGAACCTGATTTGATTCGTAAAGTTTACTACCAGCTAGAATCACTTCCGAATTTATTCTATATTCATCTGATGTTCCTGTATCTCTTGTGAGATTATGACTATCATCTGTTTCATGTTCATTTCACATTCGTTGGATCAGGTTCGTTATGATTTGTATTTTGGTGGAAAGCCTGGGCTATCCTATTTTGTCTGGATCGAGTCATGAGGAACTTTTCCGTTCATTAAAATTCTTTGGAGAAACCATTTCGAGAGAGTAATCGTTTTCG
This sequence comes from Artemisia argyi, assembly GCA_030686995.1. Lineage (NCBI taxonomy): Eukaryota > Viridiplantae > Streptophyta > Magnoliopsida > Asterales > Asteraceae > Artemisia > Artemisia argyi. The sequence goes on from CM060697.1 coordinate 42,202,868, forward strand.
TTTCAATTCGTGATTTGGTACGTTTTCGTTTAATCATTTCATTTCAATTTCGCAGACGAAATTTTCTTTATAGAAGGGAAGAGTTGTGATACCTTAAAATCTGGATTTGTAATTTTCGAACCAATTAAATTTTAATCTAAGCCTCTAATTTGAATATGAAATAAATAAAACTATAATATATGTAATGATCACAAAAAAAAAAAAAAAAAAAAAAAAAAAGAAAAAAAAAAGAAAAAAAAAGAAACAAAAAAAGAAACAAAAAAAAACCTAAAGTAAATTATATGACATATTTCTAAAGTAAATAATCTATGCTAAACTAACTTTTACTAAATAATAAGTTTCCTAAATCTCTAATATGTATTACATGATATCCTTTGCTTTGTACAACTCATGGTTCTTACTCCCTTTCAATATTAAAAATCACATGACCCTAATATGATTTGAAGATAAGAATGAACAAGTTATTCATGCAATATACTAATAAAATTAAGAGATATGATTACCTATTCTTTAGCCACAAGATATTTGACTAACATAATCACGTTGATACGGTATTGAACTCTTTCCAAAACAAAAGACATTTTTTCTCTCAACTTAAAACATATGGCCTCCTTTCTATTCTTTTTCATTCGACACAATCAAAATAACACACAAGAGTTTCTGGATAATTTTTCTCTCTCTCAAGGCTTCGAATGTGTTGCTAGGGCTGCTGTGAGTATTGAATTCGTAGGGTTGTGATCGTTTTCTTGTTCTCTTCTCTCTTTCTCTCGTTAAACAGCAGGTACCACCATCACTCTTGTTTTTCTTGATCCATTCGACACACCTAAACTTGTATGCTAATATGAATTCTTGTAATAACTAAACCTAATCAGATTCATGTTAGACTCATGTTATAATTAGTTTAATCTTCTTGTGTGTCTCGTTAACATATACATGTAAAAGTAATATGCCACATAAAATGATAAACTTTCTGCAAGTCGACCCAATCTTCCAGCCCCCTTTGGGTTATCATTAAAATATGTTAATATCATCAATAAGAAGCTATAGAAATCAGAAAACTTTGATTATATGTTGTGACGATGCTCTTGTGTTCTTTCTGTTTCGACCTGGAGTTAAACCTAAGTAATTATAGATGGGCGTACGCATTTAATACGTGGGATTTGGGCTTGGTTGTGTGTGATTTTATGTGGACTTGTTTTGTGTCGTTATTGTTGTGCTTGTGTGTGTGAGTTGTGTGTCGACATGAAGGGCTGTAAACATATGTTAAACCTAGGTCTAATTGTGTTTGAAAACATCTAATATCATTCACATTAACATGGGTGAAAAAGGGTTTAGGTCAGGGTTGTTTCTGTCCCACCCATGCTGTCCAGAAATTGAGTCGGGTTCAAGTGGGTCTATTTTAATGATAACGACATGCTTTTTCTTGATTCTTGATTCTAAAACCTACTTCAGGTTGTTATCTACTTACATGTCACGTTTCATAATTTTTAGAGGTCAGGAAGGTGTCTTTTTGGATTTTACAAGATTAAGTGTCAATGATGTTAAAAAGTAATCCGAAATTCAACATCAGTATATAATTTTTTATTTACAATCAGTGATGAATTAGAAATCCAAATTTGGAGGGATTAAAATAAAGGTTGTGGGCTATCTTCATGAATATTTGTGGATTTTTATGAGTTGTACAAGTGTGTGTGTAAATTGCATACTTTTCATATGTATAATCTGATAAGAAATCTGAACTATTTGAACAAATGAAATTTTCTTCTATGGATGCACTTTGAAATAAATTCTATAAAAATTACACAAGGTACCTGAGACATATGGGAACCTGGGATAATTATATGAGACTCCCAGAAAATACCTAATTATGTTATAAAAATTCCTAAGGGTCTGACCTGCTTATACTTTAAAACCTGATTTTAATATAAAGGCTAATTATGTGTCATAACCTAAATATATGTAATGCATTTGACCTTACTTATACTTGCAACATTAATGTGGTTATTTAAGATGTTTTTAAAAGCCTTAGTACATTACATGAGCCTAATTTGATATGGAACCTAATTAGTACATGTGAACATTAAATCTAAGTCGGAAAACCCTAAATTCCTAGTTTGAGATACAAAACCCTAAAATGTGTAATCCAGGTATCAATAAGCTAATCGGTATTGTATGAACGACAATCCATGTAGATTTGTTGAAGAAGGCGTGACGTCATTTTTCCCTTGTGTTCACTTTTTCCTTTACTTCCATTTCATTTGTTAAGGTACAGATATTCAGCCTTTTTTAGTAAAGGCTGTCTTTCTCTCTTTTGTTTACTACTTTGATTATGATCCTTTCACTTAAGCCATTGCTATGTCCCCTTTGTATGATTCCTATTTGTTGATCCTTGTTATTTGATATGAGTTGATATTCGTTTGTATGCTATAGTTTCTTTCCTTATAGCATTTCCTATTTCTATGCCCATTATATGTTTTGCCTATATGTGTTAGACTTATTAGCCAGTCATGGGGAATCCATGGCCTTGCCACTGATGTACCAGTGGTATTGAAATTATCTGTGGAGGTGGGTTTTAGTCCACATCGTTCCCTTTAAGCTAGATATTCAGGCCTATATTTATTATTGTATATGTTTACTTAGGCTAGAGCTTTGTGCATATATATTTGTTTTGCAGGGGGCGTATAGATGCATCCTAGGTACTTAGTTTAGTATTATTCGATGAATGTTTTGGTGTATGTGCAGGGGGATTTGGTACCCTCCAGTGAGAGGTAGTACCAACGGGAGTTGTCAAACTCCAATAGATCTATCAATTATATTCGCGTTTACTTGTGTAAAATATCACAAGCGATTAGATTCATGAATTTTGTTGTGTAGGGGTGGCAGATAGTTTACTCGTGTAACAACCAAAGAAAAAGACTTGTATTCGATTTAAAGAAAGCAAGTAGCATGTATCCCCCTTATAGGGTTTGTAAAGCATTTAAAAAGAGTGAGGCTATGAAAACTCACATGGGCTTAGGGAAATCTAATTGATGTGAAAAGTGACTCGGAGACTAGACTGCCTACTCATGTATCCTGGTGGTATTGTGGGTGTGGTTGTATGCCAAGCTTTAGTTATCTTGTTTAAGTTTCTTAAGTAATCATTCTTAGGGTTGTTAGTGTTTTAGATATAACATAACACCGTTTGGGCCATCACAATCCAGAAGTATATGACTCCTCACATGAAGCTCCCTACTATTATATTATGTTATCAACATAATACCGTTCGGGCCATCATAATTCAGAAGTTAATACTCCTCACGTGAAGCTCCCTACTATTGAGCTATGTTGTTATTAAGTTTCGTTATAACATAACACCGTTCGGGCCATCATAATTCAGAAGTCATGCAATAATCGTTTGAGGAGCCAGGGCACTTTAATTCGTAAACCCAGCAAACTCGTCAAAAAGAAATATCCACATGATACTCCTCACATGAAGCTACCTAGTATTGTGTTATGCTTCTAACTTTAAAGTAGGTTCTTATGAAAATATTTTCACTTTATACCCTTATAATTTATATATTTACAAAATCTACCCTACACTTATAAACTTATATTATTTAACTATCTAAACTTAGCAAAAATTAGTCCCTATACTTCTATATTTTAGGAAAATGGCAGAAATGACCCTTGGACTTATAAGTTTTCAAAATTTACCATTTATACCCTTTACTTAATAACTTTTGCAAAACTAGTCCTTATATGTTTATAACTATTTATCTTTTTATCCTAAGGTTATATAACTTTGCAAAAAGGGTCCTTATACTTATAACTTCTAAGAAATGTCAAAAATAGTACCCAGACTTAATATTTTCAGAAAGTTACCATATATACCCCTATGCATGGAAAACTTTGCAAAACTAGTCCTAATTTCATGCAAATCATATTTTTATAAAAAAAAAAGGTTTCCTAGCTTTTGATTAACTAATATTAGCTTAATTAAGTTACCTAGATCAGATTATAGCTTATGAAAAGGGCTTATAGTATAAAATTAGCAATTCGACTCTAATTAGGGTTTTAAAAAGAAAACTAGCAAATGAAAATAATCAAGGCTCAAGCAAGGGTTCCCAGGTGATCTAAGGCATCTAATATCTATCCTAGGACTGTAATAAAGTTAATAGAAGCAAGTATGAAAGCTTACGTGGCCAGAAGTGGGTGAACGAGGGTTTTAGGGTTTTCTAGGGCAAAACTAAGCTCGATAGGGCTTCTAAGCTTCTAGCACTCGACTTCTAAGGCTACAAGGGACTTAGTACTACTAACAGGACCAGAGAATGTTTAGGGTTAAGAGTTGAAGAGGGGTGAGTTGAATGGAATGGGTACGAGCCCTATTTATAGGGTCGTTTGGAGTAGTGACCAAGAAACGGAAGTAGGAGGTGTCGAGGGGGAGGTGACTAAGACAAGCTAGTAGCTGACTAATGGAAGCTACATGGTGACTAGGAGGGGCTACAATGGGGGTTTAGGGTTTGTGTGGTGGAAAAGAGGTCGCGGGTGAAGGAGGTGACAAGTAGGTGATGCACCTACTTGTGTGCTAGCTAAGGAGGTGCTAGGGTGTGTGCTTAGGGTGACTAAGGTACTAGGATAGGTGTTTGAGGTGCTTATGTTTAGGTTTTTGTTAACACAAATATCGTCTAAAAACGTTATTTATATTTTACGATCTTTGCTAAGTTTTGTTAACGACAAAGTGTAAACTTTAGTTTTTAGTAAAACATCATTTTAGTTATAGTCTTATTATAACTAGACTTTACATTTCATACATTTCATTCCAAACACAACTTTGCTATATTACTTAATATAGAAAACATAATATGACATCATAACTTACATCTTGTCATTTATGGAAAGCTTACTAAACTTAGTAGTTGACTTTCCATAAAGATCTCTTACACGTTTGGATAGTCTTTTACTCAATCCATAGTGTGTTGACTTATAGAAACATGATTTGATATTGCTTGATATGGAAAGATTTCTTAAGTATTTGACTGTCAGACTTGGCGGAACCCACAGGGTACAAGGGCGGAACCCTTGTTTTGGTTCCGCCGGATCCGCCAGTCAGCTAGCTTGGTTGGATATAACTACAAAGCCATTTGCAAGAAATCACTCATCACTTAAGGTCATATATTACATATATACTCTCATCTATCTAAGTAGCAACTTACTTGTTTGATTCTCTTATTTAGCAAAGGAGTTCACAAGTTCATCCGAGAAGTTACAAGTTTCAACTCAAAGTTGCAAGACTTGTCAGCCTTGTAGTGTATAGACTCTTGTAGCTTATACTTCATTTGTGTCTTGTATTGAAGTGATCGGTTAGTATTTTAGGCCTCAAAATACATAGAGTGAAAGGAGTGGTTGTACCTTTGTGAAAAGAACTCGACATCTAGCTTAGTGTCGGAAATAGTGGATAGGCGACGTTAGGTTAGTTCTACCTTGAACTAGGACCCGGTATTTAGCTTTATACCGTATAAAGGTGTAAGCGATGATTGTAAAGGTTTCTCCACCGGTGAAAGGAGCTTGTTGATTAGTGCTTGAAACAATCTAGTTGCATACTCGGGGCGTGGAGTAGGGCAAGGAAAAAGAGTTCTTGTAGCCGAACCACGATAAACAATTGTGTTGTGGTTTGATCGTTTCTTTCTTTATACTTGCATACTTATTATTGTTAATTAGTTAGAATCTTTAATTACATGTAAAGCTTTTAAAAGATAATTAAAGCTAAAAACCGGTAAACTATTCAACCCCCTTCTAGTTTTCCACAATTGGCATCAAGAGCTACCTTACTCAAGATCTTTAAAATATATTGTATTTTAAAACTTGGATCGATCCATGGATTTTGAAAATCTCAAAGAAGGGCAATCTATTTAAAAGGCCACCGCTATTTGAAAAAGAAAATGGAAAAGTATATTTGAAAACTAGGTGAAATCAATTTATTAAGATCTTTGGCATGTTATTTCCAATGGTGATTTTAAACTAACAAAAACAAGTTTTGAAAATCGAGATGACTATTTAAAAATTGATAAAAACACCAAAGCTAAGTTAATGGTCTATAAAGTTTTACCAAAGATTGAATATGAAAGAGTATATTTTTGACAAACGGCTAAGGATATTTGGAAAAATATATAAAACTTTCATCATGAAAAATATCAAGTCAAAGATGATCAATTTGATTTTACACATGAGTTAGTAATATTAGAAAAACTAATGGATAGACATTTAGTTGAAATTAATACAAGTACTACGAGTTTAAATGTTTTCAATGAAGGTATTAGTGACGAACAAAACATGTGTCAAGCTCAAAGAAGATACTTATACGAATCATGGAGTGACAAGGACGAAGAAAATTACAACTATCAGGGTTGTGTTTGTCTTTTTTGTTACACCAACAAGTAAGGTACATTTTAAAACCAAACACTTTTGCTTCGACACATTTATCCTAGAGTTTTCTAAACTAGAAAATGAGTCTAAACTTTTATGTAACATGGACCTAAAAACTATCTTTAACAATGAACCTTCAAAATCCCTTGTGAATAATTTTGAAAAAGAAATAAAGTTAGAAGATAAAATGTCTAGACTTGAAAGTAATGTTGAAATTGATCTAGGATGCATAATATGCCTAGATTACAAACATGAAATTTAAAGACAAAATGAAAAGGGAAAAATGTGAGCTAAATTTGAAGAAAGCTCATAATCTCTTGAAAGATTGTTGAAAAGTCAAAAGTCATTTAGAGATAAAACCGGATTAGGGTTTAACTCGAATGCATCGTCAACAAGTAAAACAAAGCAAGTAAAGTTTGTTGAGCCTAGGAGAGAGATTTAGATGTAACTCAATCTCTAATAGAATCTTATGATAAAAGGATTAAGGATATCATGTTTCTTTTTGTTTATCTAACCTCCTTGGATTCATGAGTATTTGAGTTTTCAAGCTTTCCTACAAGTCAAAGACAAAACGCTTTTTGTTTTTCTTCTTGGTTGCTTCTCTTTGGAGCTTAAAAGGTACGCGTTATTTAAACTTGCCTATTGGTATCTCACGTTGTTAGCATTAAGATTTATCATGTGTAGTACTAGTAATCCATACCTTTAATTGTTCTTTCTTTAGTAAGTTATAATGATGATTAGATCCTCTGCGATCAAAGGATTTCCACATTACAACGAATAGGAAATATAAGGTGCTTCAGCTCTTTAAAACTCTCAAGAATAGACACGAGAAACTCTTGAGAGAGAGTCTCACTTAATACTTGTCTACAAGTGAACTAACTAAGAATCTCCTTAGTGATAAGATAACCAACACTTTTGTGATGCTTGCAAATTTAGTAAAACAAAACAATTCACAAATCTTTGTAACATAACATCTTCAATCGTGTCTTAATTCAACTACTCTTCTAATAAAATTTGATATACAATATACAAAGGTAATGACGCACACTAGAGTACGTTAGGATGAATGGGAGAAAATGCTTTATAATCATCAAGGATTTGCACATCTAACTCGATACATAGTCTTATGAAGATGTGTCTCTTGAATATTTGCAAAACAACAAATTCTATATTTCTTATATATAAAGAAACCTAAAGAGTCGAGGAATCATTGAATTCAACATTCGATGAAAGACCACCTCCGTCCAAGATATCACCTTTGGTAGATGACGACTTAGTTGAAAGTCCAACGATAATGAGACAAGAAAGTTAAGAAAAATAACAAAGAAGATTAACTATTAAAAAAAAGGTGAAAATATAAATGTCAAAACATTAAGGACAAAAGTTCAAAATTAAAATAACGTCTTTTACCTTGTGTCAAACATTGAATCAAGCAATATAGACAAAGTCATAAAACTTGAATCATGAGTCATATTTGTAATTAAACAAATTTGATAAAAATAGTTTCTTGACATTAGAGTTAAACAACAATTGAAATATAATAGATCTTTCAATATAGATAATGAGGAAGTAATGTTAATCTATGAAAGACTTTTTAATAACTTAAGAAAGCAAGCTCCAAAAGCAAGGAATAATCACCCAAAGACATTCCTAGCTATTCACAAGTACACAATGATTAAGTGTTATATGACTTATCAAGAATGAGATTAGTGAATCCGTAGATAAAACTAAACATAGAGAAATGTTTGGAAGTTTACTTGGTCTCACAACAAATAGATCCAACATTATGTTTTGTACTTGTCTATGTGCTCGTTTTAGAAATAATCCTAAAACAATTCATTCTGAAGAGATTGTTTGGATACATCAAAAGGTACTACACATCTAGGATTATGGTATCTTGATGAGGCGAAAAATGAACCATTTTTAGGGGGTCATTTAAGCCCGGAATTGAATTTATTTGATCAAATATTGCCCTAAATCGTTCCTTTTGTGATTTTAGGTACTTTGGGAGTGAATTCTAGAAAAGGAAGCATTTTGGACGTTTTTGGAGCATAAAAGTGAAGAAAACGGCAAAGACTTAATTTTCCATGCTGGGAACAGTACCTAACGGCGTCAAGAAGGAAAATATGATGGTGTCAAGAGAAAAATCCATGAAGACCCAGAGAAAACCTGAAGGCGTCAGAAGAAGGGCGTCAAGAGTTATTTTAGTGACGGCCTGAAGAAGGATTACACGTGATGGCGTTAGACCCAGATCTAGGCAGTCCGAGAACTTTATTGGCGGCGAGATGACGGCGTCAGAAATTTACTCTTGACGCCGTCACCTCATAAAATCTATATATACTTTTCTATTTTTCATTCATAAGAAGAGGAACTTGTGTGGAGAATACTAGGGTCGAACCTAATAAATCCTAGGTCGTTTGTAACAGTATTTTCAAGGGTTTTCACCCCTTGAAACCTTTCATGTTCAATTAAGATAAGTCTTCTTTCAATTCATTCAATATGTCTATGTGTTGTTTGAATATATCTTATGCTTGTCTTGATTATAACATGCTAGGCTAGATCTTTCATGTGTTTGCTTAGAACTAACGAAACCTAGATGTTGATTATAGGTTGATTGCTTGTTTATAGTTGTAATGGATGAATGATTTCAATGTTAGGCTTAAGAAAACTGGCAAATCTCCATTGTGTAACTTGCTTGAACGTCTTAAGAAACATGAACCGATGTGTACTAGGTTTTTATGATTGTATTTAAATCATGAGCGAATTCTAGTGATCCCATGTTAGGAGCTTCTTAGTCGGCTCGACATAGATGTGAAGTAGGAGCTTATAGGATTGGGGAACTAAGTACGCCACCCCATGAATGGTATTAAGGAATACAATCCGTCATCCACGCAACTGTAACAAGTAATTAACCTGTAAAAGATATCTAGGGAGTAGTGAAACCTAAGTAAACACAATTCTCCCATATATTGCTCACACCACTATCTTAATTTAGTTTATTTTCATTTTTATTATTTTATTTTGATTGCATTTTAGTTATTGGGTTAGTTGACTAGCAACTAATTCCGCCCACTCTTCCAACAACCAAGATTTTTATTTGCTTTCTAAAAACATAAAAAATACAAAAAGAATCATCCCACATCTCTAGACCTAGTTCTTAGGCTTTCTAATCCTAGCGACACTATTCCTAAGTTGAACGATCTATCCCCCGGTACTTGTCACTATACTATACTACAACGATCAGGTACACTGCCTGGTGGGGGTTGTAAGCTTCTCGAGATCCCTTGAGAGGTAAAGCCTGGTGCAATTCCCACGCATCAAGTTTTTGGCGCCGCAGCCCGGGGAATAGTTATTGTCTAGGTTAGGATTTCTTTTTATTAGGTCTACTTGCTAGATTCCTTTCTAGTAAGATTTTATTTTTATTTTTAGGTTTTCTTTAGTCTATCTCATTTCTTCATGTTTTTGTTCGTAATCTTCACCATCCGACATCATGGAAGGTGGTAACATCTTTGAACCCATCAACCCACCACAACAAGACCACCACAAAACCCACTACTAGCTAACCAACCTCTTAGGCCCCGAACCCTAGGAGAGTATTCCCAACTTAGCCACCAAGGCTATCGAAACACCATTGAGCTCACCCAAGGAGCCAGTGTGTCTCCCTTGCGATCCGACACCATCCGGTTGGTGCAAAGCGGATGTGTATTCCATGGACTTCGTTCCGAAGATCCAAATCAACATCTCAAGGACTTCCTTAAAATTGTAGATTCTATAGACCTTGATGCTACAACTAGATTGTCAATCCGATTACGCCTATTCCAATTCTCTCTACGTGATCAAGCTAGTCAATGGCTTGAGCGTTTCCCCGCGGGATCCATCACCTCATGGGATGATCTCACCATTCGTTTCCTTGCCCAATTCTTCCCACCGGGGAAGACTGCGATGCTTAGAAATGACATTTTGATGTTTGAACAACATCAGGGTGAAACTTTCTACAAAGCATGGGCCCGTTTCAAGGATCTACTCCACAAAGTCCCTCATCATGGTATAAGTCTTTGGTTATTAGTTCAGATTTTCTATGACCATGTCGACTATCATACTAAACGTACAATCGATAGAGCCGCGGGAGGTAGATTGCGTGATAAGGATGCCGAGGAGTCTTGGGCAATTATTGAAGAGCTTGCCGCCGATAATCAAGAGTTATGGGAGTTTAATCATACTATAAAAGCGGCCATCAACGCAATCTCGACACCTAGAGGGACTAATCAAATCTCTAATGAACTCCTTTGCAAACTTGAGGCAAAAGTTGACTATTTTGAGGAAAGGCAAAAGAGACCCTTAAGTCCTAGACGGGCTACTGTAAATTCTGTCTCGAAAATGACTTCAACGCCGTTATCAGAGTCACCCTCTAGAGAGAATGTTGAGACTTTTCAAAACTATGCCCCACCTTATTCCCCTCCCGAGAAACTTAGCCTGGAATTTGAAGCCAGAATGAGGGAATACATGGTAACTCATTCAGAGCAGCTTGCTAGATTCGAGGAAGCAGTTTATAAACAAAAAGAGGAGATGCAAGAGAAAATGAATGAGATGATGATCTGGATGGAGGAGTATGCCAACTAGAAAACCCCCGAAAGGATGTTACTGAGGAAAGAAAGCGTCATCCCCACTACCCGATTTGTTAATTCCATCACGATTGTCCACACGGATAATGAGAAAGTAGAAACCCCTCGTGAACAAACCGCAGAAGAACCGCCAAGATCCCAATCCTTAAGTTACTACCTGAAACATGATATAAACGAAAGCACTATAACAAATTGGATAAAGGGTGACGGGCGTAACCAATCTTCCAAACAGGGTTCAGAGAAGGAGGAAGAGGGAAAAGATGAGTATGATACATTACCTGGGGGACCGATATTCGAGAAACTATTGGTACAAAAAGTGGCTACTAAGCAGATGGCGTGTGGGAACTTTGAGATACCGGCCAGTATCGGGAATTTGAAATATCTAAAAATTTTCGTCGACCAAGGATCGGAAGTGAATCTTATGCCCCTAACTATCTACACCCAACTAACGTCAAAAATGCCAGCCCCCACTCGTGTTATGCTGTCCTTCGCTGGACACTCTTACGTGTACCCCGTGGGAATCGCAGAAGATGTGTTGGTCAATGTCGCATGATTCATGTATCCCGTTGATTTTATGATCACCGATGATAAGGGAGATGGATGCATGCGAATAATCCTTGGGGCACCATTCCTCACCACCACAAGAGCTGTCATTAAGTATAAAGGTAGGAAAATTGAGCTTAAATCAGGAAAAAGAAAGATTAGCTTTCCCATGACCCCGCAATATGGGCAAGAGAGTTTGAGGGGGAGAAAGCTCAAAAACAACATTGACACATCACCTATTCATGTTCAGGAGAAAATACTTGCATGAGAGGCAAGAATCAAAAGCTACAAGGAGGCTAAACATGAAAGAAGCAAAAGCAATGAAATTCATGTCGAGTTTCAACATAGTCAACCAACGAGGAGCCATGTACCATTCGAGGAAGGGAACTTAGTACTCTTAAGACACTTGGAGATAACGATACCTCCCAATAAACCGAGTCCCTGGTGGTATGGGCCTTTCACAATTGAAAGCATAAGCCTAGATGGGATGGCTAACTTGAGAAGTAAAGGAGGAGGAGAGGTGATTGCAAGTATCGACAGATTGAGACACCACCACGATAGTAATGATCGCAACTACATGGGGTACATCATCTCAAGGGATGAGGTCACGTAGTAACCCATGACCTTGAGTCTAGCTACAAGACTCGTAAATAAAGAAAAGCGCTTCTTGGGAGGCAATCCATGTTTTGTGTGATTTTTATTTGTTTGATTGTTATTTGCTTCCGTATGCATGCTTTATTTTTATTGTTGGTAGATCATGTTTCAAAACTAGAATGGTGAAAATACTTTATTTTTTTTAACATGGGTTTCCGACTCGACATTGCGAGCCGACTAATCCCACGGCGACTACCCTTCTGGATAGCCCGGATTCGGCGCAGGTGAACCTTCGTGGCCACAAGGGGAAAATACTTTATTTTGTTGTTTGGCCTAGTCTTAACTTCATCCAAAGGTATTTCGCAAAAGATAAGTGTAAGGGGAAACCCCAAATATGTTTTTAAGAAACAAACTCGATCATGATTCTTCACAATATTAAGTGAACATGTATATTCGTATTTGTTAGAGTCAAATGCTTGTATCGAGTCATAATGATGTTTTGCAGGATTTACCAGGAAGTAGGACGAAGTTTTTCCAGAAATTTTCTGGAAACTTAACATAAGAATTTCTACAGGTCACTTCTGACGGCGTCAGGAAGAAATTCCTGACGGCGTCACGTGTAAAATTCTGGAAATTTTACCAGTTTTGTTTTTCTAACGGAGTCTTAAAGTTTTTGTTGAATCTTTAGTTTTATAATCTCCAGGAGATCTGCAAACATCATTCCACAAGCATTATATCTTATTTTGTTTTCTAGGATTTGTTAGCATATATAGATTGCCGCCGATTTTACGCGAGGTTTCCTTGTCTGTTTTCTCAGATTTAACAGGTTATATATGACAAGAAGATGATTTATATTCTGAAAGGGAAGCTTTGATTGTTCATTTTCTTGGAGGAAGATCTAACCTTGCTACCTTATTATCCATACCGAGCGAATCAGGGGAGTATTTGATTTCATTCTTTTTACTTATTTCACTTTTATGTTCTTTACTTGAACATTGGGGACAATGTTCATCCTAAGTGTAAGGGGAGGGTAAAATAATGATACTTTACAGATACACTTTCGCTTGAGTTTGTTTGTTTGATAGTAGATGTGTAATAAAACTACGAGAAATACTTTTTAGTGTAATTTTAGCGCCAAATTTAAAATTTTTTACAACATTTAGGAGTGAAACTTTAGCCACAGAAAGCGTCTCATGGATAGAAGATTGTATGACTAGCACAAAACCGTACCATTCAGAAAAATTTTCCACCTAAATATGTGAGGTTCGCCTTTAGATTTGATAGGAAAAGCATTTACTATTAGTGCTTATGAGTGTACCGGTAGCATTTAAATTCTAGAACTTGCGTTAGTGATGCATCCCGAGACCGCTAGTGAGACTACATTCGTGTAATAGGATTTACTACATGATAAGAGGCATTATGATCACCCTTGTGTTAAACCCGTATCATAATTTCTTGACCATTTAAGTCATATTACTTGGCTAGTTAAGTCAACTAATTTTTTCCACACCTTAGCGTTGTACTCATTTTTAGTACACGAAACCCCTAGTACACCCCTCCGAGCCTATCTTTTCATTTCAAACTTTAAGCATCTTACTTAAAGGAAGAATTTGTTACACCCCACTTAAATGTACAACCAAATCGCCTTAGCCTTCCATGTATGCACTCATTTTTAGTGCATTATTATTATTTGTTTAAACCCTTAGTTAATTATCTAATTGATTACATGGTTGCTAAGTCGAGTCATATCCTTGTACATATTGTTTTGGGACGATTGGGACTCATGGGTAAAGTACTTATTTTATGGAGTAATGGGGAAGAACATTATATATCACCCCCATACGTACGTTAATCTTAAAAGTACTCAAAGTGTTTTAATTTTCTTAATTCGAGTCATTAGATTAGTTATTTGTAAAGTATGTAAAAATCCAAGTGTAAGGGGAATGTACATTCCCTATGATGTATTATTTTGGATGGTAGGGTAAGAGTGTATGCAAAAAAATAAAAAATAATAATAAAAATAAAAAATAAAAAAAAATCGAAAAATCAAGAAAAATAAATAATAAATAAAAAAAATAAAAAAAAGAGGAAAAGAGAAAAAAAAAAACATACGGACTACCATCCCGTTTCATTCTATGTTTATTTTACATTTTTTTGTTATTTTTCATTTATTAGCTTAAGTCGAGTCTAGTCTTGGCTTAGCAACGCCATATTGTACATGTAATTAACCATGATTATTAACTCGCCACCAGTAAAGATTGCCTATATCCAACAAAACCATGTATTTCATATCCCTATACCTAACGTTACAACCCTTTAAAAAGACCTCTTTGATAGTTTATCCTAGGTGCTTACGCCATGTGGTGGAGGTTTGATCCTTTCCCAAGCCTATGGTAATCTATTTTGCTATGACTGGTAGTGAGAGATGTTTCCATTTCCATATTGTGATATTACTTTATTACACCCGAGAGATGTAGTATCTAAACACTATTTGTGAGGTGGTAGTGTATGACCTCCGTGCTTGTCTTTGGTCTTTAGTGGAACGATTATTTGTTGTAATTACTTTTATATTAGTGTTAAATGACCCCTAACCTGTATTTTGATTAGAATAAAAGCGCATTTGCTTGAGGACAAGCAAATCTCAAGTGTAAGGGTATATGATGAGGCAAAAAATGAACCATTTTTAGGGGGTCATTTAAGCCCGGAATTGAATTTATTTGATCAAATTTTGCCTTAAATCGTTCCTTTTGTGATTTTAGGTACTTTGGGAGTGAATTCTGGAAAAAGAAGCATTTTGGACGTTTTTGGAGCATAAAAGTGAAGAAAACGGCAAAGACTTAATTTTCCATGCTGGGAACAGTACCTGATGGCGTCAAGAGCAAAATCCATGACGACCCAGAGAAAACCTGAAGGCGTCAGAAGAAGGGCGTCAAGAGTTATTTTGGCGATGGCCTGAAGAAGGATTACACGTGACAGCATCAGACCCAGATCTAGGCAGTCCGAGAACTTTATTGGCGGCGAGATGACGGCGTCAAAAATTTACTCTTGACGCCGTCACCTCACAAAATCTATAAATACTTTTTTATTTTTCATTCATAAGAAGAGGAACTTGTGTGGAGAATACTAGGGTCGAACCTAATAAACCCTAGGTCGTTTGTAACAGTATTTTCAAGGGTTTTCACCCCTTGAAACCTTTCATGTTCAATTAAGATAAATCTTCTTTCAATTAATTCAATATGGCTATGTGTTGTTTTAATATATCTTATGCTTGTCTTGATTATAACATGCTAGGCTAGATCTTTCATGTGTTTGCTTAGATGTAATGAAACCTAGATGTTGATTATAGGTTGATTGATGGTTTTTAGTTGTAATGGATGAATGATTTCAATGTTAGGCTTAAGAAAGCTGGCAAATCTCCATTGTGTAACTTGATTGAACGTCTTAAGAAACATGAACCGATGTGTACTAGGTTTTTATAATTGTATTTAATGCATGAGCGAATTCTAGTGATCCCATGTTAGGAGCTTCTTAGCCGGCTCGACATAGGAGTGAAGTAGGAGCTTATAGGATTGGGGAAGTAAGTACGCCACCCCATGAATGGTATTAAGGAATACAATCCGTCATCCATGCAACTGTAACAAGTAATTAACCTGTAAAAGATATCTAGGGAGTAGTGAAACCTAAGTAAACACAATTCTCCCATATATTGCTCACACCACTATCTTAATTTAGTTTATTTTCATTTTTATTATTTTATTTTGATTGCATCTTAGTTATTGGGTTAGTTGACTAGCAACTAATTCCGCCCACTCTTCCAACAACCGAGATTTTTATTTGCTTTCTAAAAACATAAAAAATACAAAAAGAATCATCCCTCATCTCTAGACCTAGTTCTTAGGCTTTCTAATCCTAGCGACACTATTCCTAAGTTGAACGATCAATCCCCCGGTACTTGTCACTATACTATACTACAACGATCAGGTACACTGCCTGGTGGGGGTTGTAAGCTTCTGGAGATCCCTTAAGAGGTAAAGCCTGGTGCAATTCCCACGCATCATAGCTCAAAGGAACGGGAATAAAAACCATAGTGTATGCCAACTCGGATTATGCCGGTAATTAAGTTGATAGAAAAAGCACAAGTGGTACTTGCACTTTTATACTTACTTACCCAATGATTATCTAAAAGCTTGAGGATCTGAAATAAGTATTGGACGGAAAAGCATGTCAACAAGCTCCGTAAGAACAAGCATACTCACGTCCACAACAAAATTCCACTTATCAACATTTTCATCCTTTAGTTCAACTAAGGAAGCATTGACTTCAGTGATAATCTAATCCAATGGGATCTCAATTTACATACTGAGATCCATCGTCATCGCCTTGGTAAAAAATGTTCATTGAGGAACATTTCAACCACGGAAGTTTCATATGATAACCACATTGTCAACATTTTCACAAAACCTCTTGAATAAGAATCATTCATCCTTCTTAGACTTAGTTTAGGACTCATGTAAACTAAAACCATAGTTCTGAACATTAGAATAAAATCACAAAAATCAAAACAAATCATGAAATTTTCCACCTCTGCTGAACTGACGGAACCCTGCGACTAAACGGGCGGAACCCTCCTTTTGGTTCCGCCAGATCCGCCAACTCTGCAGTCAAATTTATCTCTAGTTTAAACCAAACACTCCCTAATCCACAACCACAACTCATTCACTGCTACAATTCACGACCAAAACATCTACACACACGAAAATTGGGTATTCTCTTCAATCATTCTCCATTCCTAGCAACATTGTAAGTATTGTCTAATTAATTGCATACCCGATTTAAGCATTGCATTCCTATTCACATTCAACCTCTAAAATCTTAGGGTTTATGTTATTAGTTATGAAAAATTATAAAACCTTATTTGAGAACTAAACTAATCATACCCTCACTTGATTATGTTCTTACAACATCACTATTTTCCAAACATCCTTTGTAAAACCATTGTTTAATCACATTCATAATTATGACATAGCACTTCATCACATTGTTAAAACAAATAAAAACATTAGGCCAAATTCATTTAAAATGCATAATCCTATATGCACTTTTTGGTTACATTTTAGAAATACATTTAATTAAGAAACACTAAGATCATAATATGTTTCAAGACAATAAGTTGCATCATAAAAATGTTTTTGAACATTAAAACGCATCATAGACAACCAAGTCTTCACATTGCTTGCATAAAAAAAATGCATACTAAAAAATATTAATCTTAACCATAATTTTATGATTTCTAGGAACAAACATGCCTCCCGCAACTCTCTCCGATCACAAAGGTACCCTCAAGTACTTACCCAAACACCATATGACCAAAGGTTTTACTCCACACCAAGTCGATGTCTTTAAGGGGTTAGAGAAGCGCTATGTTCATGAGGGTAGAACCATTGACCCATCCTTCCTAGAAGGAAACTCCATCCGTCAAAACTTAGCTACTATCAACTTTGATTGTCTCCTAGATATTCATGAGCCTATTTGTCCTACGTTTATTCTAGAATTCTATGCTACCGTTGTGCTCACAAGCGATGATAATGGTGAGATATTCGTAAAAGTTTTCTATCAATCAACATGAAACTATCCTATCTCTCGATAAGTTTGCAAAAATCCTTAGTGTTCCAAATAACGGTACTTGCCTTTACACGAACAAATGGCCACTTTCTTCTTTAGACACCGATGAACGTCATCCCCTTTACTCCACTCCTCTTGTTATCAAGGAAGTGATTCGTGACCATCTCTTCATTAGAACTTCCCTCACTAGGAAGGATCGCTCGGGTAAGGATGTGGACAAAGATCCATTTGGAATGGAACTTAATGAACTTCAACCTCAATGTAGGAGATGGGAAGAGGTTCTTAGAGCTAATGTCATAAGTTCCGTGGGGAATAGAGACCATGTGAACACATGCTTAAGCTATATGCTCTATAGTATCTCCACTAGACAACCTTTCAATTGGCTTACTACACGGCACAAAGAATGACCAATATACCTTTAAATGGAAAAACCGCTCTTCCATATCGAATGCTTCTCACTCATCTCTTTAGAGCCATCTCACCCATTCCACCTAATGAAAGAGGTATTCGTCTCGATTACTCCCTCATTCCTCACACCTTTGTTCCTCTTAGTGATAAATGAGTCTTTAAGACTCAAGGGAAACATCGTCGTTCTCCTTCTCCTTCATCCACATATTCACCAATGAGCGAAAATGATGATCTTCCAAACTCTAAGCTCGCCCCTCTTGATTACCTTCAAGAACTCACCGCTATTGAGAATGAGTCCGAAGAATTCAAACAAACGAAAGGGATGTGGAAGTGCTTTGGAAGGTACTTGGGAAATATTAAGAAGAAGTTGGACCGCTTGTAAGGAGCGTTTGGCACAACTAAGTTTTAGAACGTTAATATTGTTAAACTTTGTGACTTATGTTGTTTTGTACTTTTATACTCTATTAATATGGTTGAACAATGTATTGAACTAACTCTTATGCAGAATCAACGACATTTAGAATGTTGTCAAATTTTCAAGTATATGAAAAATTTCACTAAGTATAGTGAATTTCGCTAGCCCTTCGTCAAAGTCTAACGGTAAGAGTGTTTTCATATTCATTTTTTGCATTTCCTAACCAGATATGACTCTAAGTTTTTGTCCCAAGTCTTTTTGGAAATTTTCGATTTCGTCTCGATCACCAAAAATACGTTCCGTATTAATTCTGGGCACTAGCGGATCTGGCGAAACCAAAAAGTGGGTTCCGCCAGTAGTAATTCTAGGTAAACCCAGGTTGGCCCAACGAAAATGGCGGAACCCAAACAAGGGTTCCGTCCATGTATTCCCAGGGTTCCGCCAGACTACCTGGAAAATTTTCTTAGATTTTTAATATTACATTTTCCACATTCTTCCAAATCATCTTATAAGATTAGAAACTTATGCCTAACAACTAGTTACCTAGATTAGGATCATTCTTAGACATTATAATCAATAAAAACCCATTTCCCGCCAAAATTCAAATTAAACCATAACTAACCCAAGGAACCCTCACTCATAAGGCAAGGAACCCTCAAAAAGGTTCCTTCGTATCCTTGAAAAATCTGAGTCAAAACACAATGACAAGACCACTAAGCATTTAGTGGATATCTTGGTCTTCTTACTCCATCTCTTCCATTGGATTGACTTCCAATGATTTGACAACCTTCATAACTCTCCGAAATCATTAGAAACCTCCATTTTTGTATGGCACAAGATCAAATCCAAACACTCCTTTCCACACCATGATCTTCCTATAAATTGACTAACATTCACACTTCCAATTCACACCATCACCATCACATCTCTTAATCTTTCAAGTCTAGCTAGAACTTTGAAATGACTAAATCCAACACCTCATCCGAATCATCAAAGTCCATTAGAAATCGAATGAGTGTAAAACCATGTTGCTTCAACAAAACCATCCAACTAAGCTCATCATCATCAAGTGATTCATCACTCAACATTTCCTCACCCATCCATGATACTAATTTCCTTAATCTTGTCACCCCAACACCATCTCCAAAATCTTGCAAAACCAACATTATTCCTACTCCACCACCAATTAAAACACCTAGTGATCCCACATCATCTTTGGCACCAAATCAACCATCAAAAGGCTCATCACCTCAATCACCAACTTTAACACCAATGGAACTCTACCAAACACCACCAACATCACCACATCCATATTTAGAAACCTTAGAAGACCTACCACCAAGATCATCTAATCCACCACCATTGCCTTTTTTCGACACCATTGCTCAATTGGAAACTCAACAACAACCAAGGTTTCAACCAAATGAGTCATTAGATCATAAACCTCCTCAACCTTCATTAATAGAGCGTTTGGCTTATCGATATACTCGACCCTCAATCTTTCCACATGATCAACCAAAACCATTGTTGTTCCATCCAATATACAAAGAAATTCATGGTCCTCTCTATGAAGAATCAAGCAACCACCATCATACCCCACAACACAATCCACCTCAAACACATTCTCAACACTTTGATTCCCGATTTCCCACTTATGAAGAAAACGAAGCATCCATAGGATCCAATTCTTCAAACACTCACGAAGAGCTCAACACTAGTTTGAACCATCTCTATGCCTTCAAACATTTGGTTGACTCTCGTCTAAACCATGTCATAGAGTCTAAATCAGCATTACACTCATCTAGAGTAGGAAATCAAAACACCTCTCAACCATCCACTTTTGCCCTATCAAATGATGTACTAACAAACAATCAACTCCTTCCGCCAAACTTTCCTCGCCATAATTGCGTAAATTGTGAAGGATGTCGAAAAGACATCCGGGAACTTACACACGAAACGAGGTTTATCTTAAACCACATTTTGAAGTGTTTAGACACCATCTCTCATCCACCTCAAGCTTAGAGCATTCTTTGTGTAGGCCTTGCCTCATTAAAGAAATGCTAGGGACTACTCTATTTATAGAAATAAGAATTTCTCTTTGTTAGTTTAATTTTCTTTTATTTAGTAGACTAGAATTTTTCATTTCTTGTTATTGACTTTTGCAAGTCAATCTTTTACTTGAAATGACTTCTTCTCTACTATTTTTGCTTGCATTGTTGGTTGCTCATATATGGCTTGTGCTTTTGATATATTTGCTCTTATTCTCACATTTATGATATGGCTAAGCAAATTTTCATTATCATCAACTAACTATTTTTTTGTGTAGGTTCAAAATCCATGTATCCCTTCCTTATTACTCCAATTTAGGGGAGTAATATTCAAGGGGGAGCATGAGAATTGCATTATTTCGCATTGCAACTCTTTTTTTTGGTCTAGTGCGGCAACTAACTTCGTTTATTGTAGGTTCAAAATACATGTTTCCTACCTTGGCACTCCATTTAGGGGGAGCATTATCCAAGGGGGAGCACATGTAGTCTTCCGCTTCGTAACTCTTCTTTTTGTTTTGACAAAAAGGGGGAGATGTAATATTAAACTTGTTCTAACTTGTTCTCAACCTTAACTCTTGCATATCATATCATAAATTAAGTAAAACAAGTTTAAAATCAAACTTATATAAGACTTAACACTAGAATTAGTGATTTACTTAAAAACAAAGTTTATGTTTTGTCATCAACAAAAAGGGGAGATTGTTAATACAAATATCGTCTAAAAACGTTATTTATATTTTATGATCTTTGAGAAGTTTTGTTAACGACAAAGTGTAAACTTTAGTTTTTAGTAAAACATCATTTTAATTATAGTCTTATTATAACTAGACTTTACATTTCATACATTTCATTCCAAACACAACTTCGCTATATTACTTAATATAGAAAACATAATATGACATCATCACTTACATCATGTGCATTTATGGAAAGCTTACTAAATCTAGTAGTTGACTTTCCATAAAGATCTCTTACATATTTGGATAGTCTCTTACTCAATCCATAGTTTGTTGACTTATAGAAACATGATTTGACATTGCTTGATATGGAAAGATTTCTTAAGTCTTTGACTTTCAGACTTGGCGGAACCTCAGGGTACAAGGGCGGAACCCTTGTTTTGGTTCCGCCGGATCCGCCAGTCAGCTGGCTTGGTTGGATATAAATACCAAGCCATTTGCAAGAAATCACTCATCACTTAAGGTCATATATTACATATATACTCTCATCTATCTCCGTAGCAACTTACTTGTGCGATTCTCTTATGTAGCAAAGGAGTTCACAAGTTCATCCGAGAAGTTACAAGTTTCAACTCAAAGTTGCAAGACTTGTTAGCCTTGTAGTGTATAGACTCTTATAGTTTATACTTCATTTGTATCTTGTATTGAAGTGATCGGTTAGTATTTTAGGCCTGAAAATACATAGAGTGAAAGGAGTGGTTGTACCTTTTTGAAAAGAACTCGACATCCAGCTTAGTGTCGGAAATAATGGATAGGCGACGTTAGGTTGGTTCTACCTTGAACTAGGACCTGGTATTTAGCTTTATACCGGATAAAGGTGTAAGCGACGATTGTAAAGGTTTCTCCACCGGTGAAAGGAGCTTGTTGATTAGTGCTTGAAACTCTCAAGTTGGATACTCGGGGCGTGGAGTAGGGTAAGGAAAAAGAGTCCTTGTAGCCGAACCACGATAAACAATTGTGTTCTGGTTTGATCGCTTCTTTCTTTATACTTGCAAAATTATTATTGTTAATTAGTTAGAATCGTTAATTACACGTAAAGCTTTTAAAAGATAATTAAAGTTAAAAACCGGTAAACTATTCAACCCCCCTTCTAGTTTTCCACAGTTTTAACTAGTTTAGGTTTAGTTTAGACATAATCTTGCTTAGTGAGAGATTGGGGTCTAGCTGATGAGGCGAAAAATGATCCGTTTTTAGGGGGTCATTTAAGCCTGAATTCGACTTTATTTGATCAAATATTGCCCTAAATCGTTCCTTTTGTGATTTTAGGTGTTTGGAGAGTGAATTCTGGAAAAGAGGCTATTTTGGACGATTTTGGAGCATAAAGTGAAGAAAACGGCAAAGTACCAAAAATCCATGCTAAAGATACAAGGTGACGGCGTCAAGACTTCCTTCTTGACGGTGTCAGACATGAAGAATTAAACACCGTAGCTGGTGACGGCGTCAGATGGATAGGTGACGGCGTCAAAGTGGCCAAGAATAAAATACCGAAGGTGGTGACGGCGTCACATAGGCCGTCACAAGTGGATCTAGGGCGTCCGAGGAAGTATATGGCGGCGAGGTGACGGCGTCAGACTTAACTCTTGACGCCGTCAGAACGATTTTCCTATATATAGTTTTCTAGTTTTTTCATTAAAAAAAAGGAGAAGTTTTGGTGAAACCCTAAAGACGATTTTGGTGCCTCTTTTACAGGTTTTTCAAATTGTAATTGAGATAAGTATACTCTTAATTCAATCAATATGTCTATGTGTTGGTTGTTTATCTTTTGTTCTTATCTTAATTCTACTATGCTAGGCTAGATTTCTTTTGTGTTTGCTTAGATCTAATGAAACCTAGATGTTGATTATGTGTTGATTACTTGTCTATTCTTGTTATTGGATGAATGATATTATATGTTAGGCTTAAGAAAACTGGCAGATCTCCAAATGGTAACATGCTTGAACGTCTTAAGAAACATGAACCGAGGCGTACTAGGTCTTTATTGGTTGTATTTAATGCATGAGCCACTGTTTACAATCCCTATAGTTGTGTTGGGTCATGGTGTAGGAGGAGATAAGAGCTCATAGAGTTGGGGAGTTATGTATGCCACCCCACGAATGGTATTAAGGAATACAATCCGTCATCCATACAAGTGTAACAAGTAATTGACATGTAAAAGATATCTAGGGAGTAATAAAGTCTAAGTAAACACAATTTCTCCAACCACTGCTCACAACCTTAGTATAATTAGTTTATTTTCATTTTTATTATTTTATTTTGATTGCATCTTAGTTTTTGGGTTAGTTGGATAGCAACTAATTCCGCCCACTCTTCCAAAACCCGAGATTTTACTTGCTTTTATAAAAATATAAAAATATAAAAATAATCATCTCTCACCTTTAGAACTATTAATTAGGTTTTCTAATCCTAGCGACACTATTCCTAAGCTGAACGATCAATCCCCCGGTACTTGTCACTATACTATACTACAACGATTAGGTACACTGCCTGGTGGGGGTTGTAAGCCTCGCGAGATCCCTCGAGAGGTAAAGCAAGGTGCGATTCCCACGCATCAAGTTTTTGGCGCCGCAGCCCGGGGAATAGTTATTGTCTAGGTTAGAATTTCTTTTTATTAGGTCTGCTTGCTAGATTCCTTTCTAGTAAGATTTTATTTTTATTTTCTAGGTTTTCTTTAGTCTATCTTTTTCTTTGTGTGTTTGTTCGTAATTTCCATTGACTCTTCCGTTCACCATTATGGAGTACGCGAATCCACCATACCACCAACCACAAAGACCATTCTACCCTATTGATATCTTGAATTTCAAACAATATCGAGATGAACCCATATATGATGCATGGACTCGTTTTAAAATTTTACTTCGAAAATTCCCTCATCATAGTTTCTCTTTATCATCCCTAACCGAAACCTTTTACTATCGTGTCAGCCAATGTGACCAA
This sequence comes from Artemisia argyi, assembly GCA_030686995.1. Taxonomy (NCBI): domain Eukaryota; kingdom Viridiplantae; phylum Streptophyta; class Magnoliopsida; order Asterales; family Asteraceae; genus Artemisia; species Artemisia argyi. Next base: position 42,227,193 of record CM060697.1, read on the forward strand.
ATGCGCATCGATGATTTTGCCAATGGGGGCCCTAGGGAATTAAATGATGAAGAAGCGTGGGATACCATAGAAAACTGTGCCCAATATTATTATAGAGTAGACAACCCAACAAACAACATCACAAATCAATCAAAAACAATTTTGCTGGAGCAAACAGGAAGTTTGTCTGGGGATGAATATACTCATGTTGAGATACCTAGTTGGATGGCACCTAATATCATAGTACAAAACAAACATATAGGTAATCTAGGTACAATGGAGGATGAGGTGGATAATCCAAGCCCACAAAGTACCCCACAAGTCCTACCATCATTTGAGGCACATACACCGCCCGTGACTTACCCGGAAGAAGTAGAAGAGACTATAGGAACCCCAATTGAGGTAGAACCCTTGGACCAAGCACCACTAGAGGATATAGGTTTGAACACTTGTAGTGATAACCTTACTCCTAGTTCTAGGGAAGTTCCTAGTTTTGATGAACCGGAGCCTCAACCAAAACCATTACCCAATCTTTCATCCTTGGATGTGAATTTAGGAATTGAAATAGGTCCCGATCCACCCATCAAACCATATAGTCCGGGTAGTCTTAGGACAAAGGTAGTAGACTTTAAGCCTTGTAGAGAGGAAGCTGACATAGGAGTGGAACATGACCTTACATGCTTACATCACCCATTTATGACTGATCACAAGAAACATTATGGATTTAAACCGGGTTTATTAGGTCAAGATGGATTCCCAACTAGGAGTCTCTTGAAATTGATAGAAGATGATCCCTTTCTAAGAGAAAATCTTAATCCATCCATTAACCCGATTGAATTAGGTAAGGTTATGATGATAGGAGCACAACCCTTTGAGCATATAATTCATCCACCACTCTTTCCTCACGTGGCATACTTCCACCAAGATGGTGTGTATCGCTACTACCACCCGCACTTAATCCTAAGTGTAGGGAAAACCTCACCTTTATCCGTGAAATAAGGGTAGAGTCAGGCTCGTGACTCGAACAAAAACAAGCGCTTCTTGGGAGGCAACCCATGTTTTGTGTGATTTTATTTGTTTGATTGTTATTTGTTTCCGTATGCATGTTTTATTTTTATTGTTGGTTAATCATGTTTCTCAACTAAAATATGGAAATACTTTATTATGTTGTTTGGCCTAGTCTTAACTTCAACCTAAAGGTATTTTTGCAAAAGATAAGTGTAAGGGGAAACCCCAAATATGTTTTTAAGAAACAAACCGATCATGATTCTCCACAATATTTAATGAACATGTATATTCGTAATTGTTAGAGTCAAATGCTTGTATTGAGTCATAATGAAGTTTTTGCAGGATTTTCCAGGAAGTAGGACAAAGTTTTTCCAGAAATTTTCCGGAAACTTAACATAAAGATTTCTGCAGGTCCATTCTGACGGCGTCAGGCTATTGCTCTTGACGGCGTCAGGAGTTAAAAACCTGGAAATTTTACCGGTTTTGTTTTTCTAACGGAGTCTTATGGTTTTTGTGAATCATTAAGTTTTATAATCTCCAGGAAATCTGCAAACTTCATTCCACAAGCATTATATCTTACTTTGCTTTCTAGGATTTAGTAACTTATATAGGATGCCGCCGATTTTACGCGAGGTTGCCTTGTCTACTTTTATCAGGATTTACAGGTTATTTTTGACAAGAAGATGATTTATATTCTGGAAGGGAAGCTTTGATTGTTCATTCTCTTGGAGGAAGATTTAACCTGGCCAACCTATAATCCATACCGAGCGAATCAGGGGAGTATTTGATTTCATTCTCTTTACTTTTAACTTTTACATTCTTTACTTGAACATTGGGGACAATGTTCATCCTAAGTGTAAGGGGAGGGTAAAAAGATGATACCTTACATATGCACTTTCGCTTGAGTTTGTTTTGTTTGATAGTAGATGTGTGATAAAACTATGAGAAATACTTGTTAGTGCAATTTTAGCGCCAAATTTAAAATTTTTTACAACATTTAGGAGTGAAACTTTAGCCATAGCAAGCGTCTCATGGATAGGAGATTGTATGACTAGCACATAACCGTATATTCAGAAAAATTTTCCACCCAAAAATGTGAGGTTCGCCTTTAGTTTTGATAGGAAAAGCATTTATTGTTGGTGCTTATGAGTGTACCGGTAGCATTTAGATTCTAGAACGTGCGTTAGTGATGCATCCCGAGACCGCTAGTGAGACTACATTCGTGTGGTAGGGTTTATTACATGATAAGAGGCATTAGGATCACCCTTGTGTTAAACCCGTATTATAATTACTTGACCATTTAAGTCATATTACTTGGCTAGTTAAGTCAACTAATTTTTCCCACACCCTTAGCGTTGTACTCATTTTTAGTACACGATACCCCTAGTACACCCCTCCGAGCCTATCTTTTCGTTTCTAACTTTAAGCATCTTACTTAAAGGAAGAATTTGTTACACCCCACTTAAATGTACACCCAAATCGCCTTAGCCTTCCGTGTATGCGCTCATTTTTAGTGCATTATTGTTATTTGTTAAACCCTAAGTTAACTTTCTAATTGATTACATGGTTGCTAAGTCGAGTCATATCCTTGTACATATTGTTTTGGGACGATTGGGACTCATGGGTAAGTACTTATTTTATGGAGTAATGGGGAAGAACATAATATTATTACCCCCATATGTACGTTAATCTAAAAAGTGCTCCAAGTGTTTTGATTTTCTTAATTCGAGTCATTAGATTAGTTTAATGTAAAGTATGTAAAGATTCAAGTGTAAGGGGATTGCTCATACCCCTATGATGTATTATTTTGGATGGTAGGGTAAGAGTGTATGAAAAAAAAAAAAAAAAAAAAAAAAAAAAAAAAAAAAAAAAAAAATACGGACTACCATCCCGTTTTCATTCTATGTTCATTTTATGTTTTTGTTATTTTTCATTTATTAGCTTAAGTCGAGTCTAGTCTTGGCTTAGCAACGCCATCTTGTACATGTAATTAACCAAGATTGTTAACTCGCCACCAGTAAAACTTCCTTTATCCAACAAAACCGTGTAATTCATATCCCTACACCTAACGTTATAACCCTTTAAAAAGACCTCTTTGATAGTTTATCCTAGGTGCTTACGCCATGTGGTGGAGGTTTGATCCTTTCCCAAGCCTATGGTAATCTATTTTGCTATGACAGGTAGTGAGAGATATCTTCCATTTCCATAATGTTATATTACTTTATTACACCCGAGAGATGTGAGTATCTAAACACTATTTGTGAGGTGCTTGTGTATGACCTCCGTGCTTGTCTATTGGTCTTTAGTGGAATGATTATTTGTTGTAATTACTTTTATATTAGTGTTAAATGACCCCTAACTTGTCTTTTGAGTAGAATAAAAGCTCATTTGCTTGAGGACAAGCAAATCTCAAGTGTAAGGGTATATGATGAGGCGAAAAATGATCCGTTTTTAGGGGGTCATTTAAGCCTGAATTCGACTTTATTTGATCAAATATTGCCCTAAATCGTTCCTTTTGTGATTTTAGGTGTTTGGAGAGTGAATTCTGGAAAAGAGGCTATTTTGGACGTTTTTGGAGCATAAAGTGAAGAAAACGGCAAAGTACCAAAAATCCATGCTGAAGATACAAGGTGACGGCGTCAAGACTTCCTTCTTGACGGCGTCAGACATGAAGAATTAAACACCGTAGCTGGTGACGGCGTCAGATGGATAGGTGACGGCGTCAAAGTGGCCAAGAATAAAATACCGAAGGTGGTGACGGCGTCACATAGGCCGTCACAAGTGGATCTAGGGCGTCCGAGGAAGTATATGGCGGCGAGGTGACGGCGTCAGACTTAACTCTTGACGCCGTCAGAACGATTTTCCTATATATAGTTTTCTAGTTTTTTCATTAAAAAAAAGGAGAAGTTTTGGTGAAACCCTAAAGACGATTTTGGTGCCTCTTTTACAGGTTTTTCAAGGGTTCCAAACCCTTGAGACCTTGCATTGTAATTGAGATAAGTATACTCTTAATTCAATCAATATGTCTATGTGTTGGTTGTTTATCTTTTGTTCTTATCTTAATTCTACTATGCTAGGCTAGATTTCTTTTGTGTTTGCTTAGATCTAATGAAACCTAGATGTTGATTATGTGTTGATTACTTGTCTATTCTTGTTATTGGATGAATGATATTATATGTTAGGCTTAAGAAAACTGGCAGATCTCCAAATGGTAACATGCTTGAACGTCTTAAGAAACATGAACCGAGGCGTACTAGGTCTTTATTGGTTGTATTTAATGCATGAACCACTGTTTACAATCCCTATAGTTGTGCTGGGTCATGGTGTAGGAGGAGATAAGAGCTCATAGAGTTGGGGAGTTATGTATGCCACCCCACGAATGGTATTAAGGAATACAATCCGTCATCCATACAAGTGTAACAAGTAATTGACATGTAAAAGATATCTAGGGAGTAATAAAGTCTAAGTAAACACAATTTCTCCAACCACTGCTCACAACCTTAGTATAATTAGTTTATTTTCATTTTTATTATTTTATTTTGATTGCATCTTAGTTTTTGGGTTAGTTGGATAGCAACTAATTCCGCCCACTCTTCCAAAACCCGAGATTTTACTTGCTTTTATAAAAATATAAAAATACAAAAATAATCATCTCTCACCTTTAGAACTATTAATTAGGTTTTCTAATCCTAGCGACACTATTCCTAAGCTGAACGATCAATCCCCCGGTACTTGTCACTATACTATACTACAACGATCAGGTACACTGCCTGGTGGGGGTTGTAAGCCTCGCGAGATCCCTCGAGAGGTAAAGCAAGGTGCGATTCCCACGCATCACTAGCTTAGAGTTTAGTGCCTATATTAGGGTCCTATGGGTGCTTAGTGACTAATCGTAAGTCTCAAGAGGCTTATACTAAGTGGTGGTAGCTTATTGTTAAGTTTTGGGATAGTTTAGACCTAATTCCGGGAAGTTATGACCCACTTATGGTTTTGTGCTTAAGAGACTTGTGCCTAAGCTCTAAGGGATTTTACTAGGGTCTAAGGGTGCTAAGATATCCTATTGTTCCTAAGGTAACTTATACATAAGCCTTGAACACTTTCAAATTAGTTTTGGTAAGCAATTAGGGTTTTGTGAACACATAGGCCTGATTAGTGCTTAATTAGGGTTAGATTAGGGTTTTGTGATAAGTTTAGTGTGTTAGGTTGGTAGATTACTTATTGTGGAGTTGTTGTAATCTTATGCTTGACATACCAGAGGTTTATACGATGTGTGGGTAGAGATATTTGGCTTGTGTAGATACGTGAGCAAGTCTAGAGAGTCATGCAGGCAATGAATGCACATAAAAAGCAAAAATTTACCTGTGAAATACCTGACATAGGTATTTATAGTGGAAATGATAGTGATTAGTTTTTGTGGGTTGTTATAATCTTACCCCCTTTGAGAAAATCTCGTCCCGAGATTTATTAAACGTAGGAATCGTGAGGAAAAATTTCTGATACCGAGGAAGAGTGGTACGAAAGGAAGGAGAGGTTTGTACAAGCGGATTAGGAAATGCTTGCACAGATGCCAGATACTCGGGTTTATTCATTTATATCTCATTACTTACAAATAAAGGCGTCTCAATATTTGTAAACAAGAGCTTATAAATTCATAATCCATTTGATTTATAACTTTCTCATTAAAATGAAGAAGCGTCCTAGTTTATTTTAATAGGATAGTCATCATAAATCATCCTTAAGTAGTATCGGCGGAGAATGGAGAGAGTTTACCACACTTAAGGAAATGTGATACGGGAATGTTTTAGAGACAAGTTCATTTTAATAGGATAGTCATCATTTTAACTTTCTCATTAAAATGAAGAAGCGTCCTAGTTTATTTTAATAGGATAGTCATCATAAATCATCCTTAAGTAGTATCGGCGGAGAATGGAGAGAGTTTACCACACTTAAGGAAATGTGATACGGGAATGTTTTAGAGACAAGTTCCAGCCATGGTGAAGACAAGTTCTAGTTACGGTGGAGACAAGTTCTAGTCACGGTGGAGACAAGTTCTATGGTCTCCCTGATTAGCAACTAGTCACCTGGTATCATCCCATGTTATGACTAGAGTGACGGACGTCGAAGATCTCATTCTTTCAACTCTTGCAAGGTGAGATTTAATATCATAGTCGAATATAATGAGGATTAAAGTTTGACATGGATATTCTTACAAGTTCTAACTAATAGAATCTTGTGATATGACGAGAAATACAAGTTCTATCTCTTAGAACATTGTAGTATGAGATAGGGAGAGAGTTTAAAGTGAGGAAAAATAGAGTGAAAAATGACGGAGGAATGAAAGGATAGGAGGAAGTGGAAAAGGATAGGAGTATAGGATTAAACGGTAGAGGTAGGAAAGCGAGAGAGTAAGATTTAAATAGAAGAACGGGAAAAAGGAGAGAGAATGAGATTTAAAATAGGAGAGTGGGAAAAAAGGCGGGAGAGTAAGATTTAAACGGGATTTAAAAGGTAGAATGGGAAGAAGAGGGAGATTATACTTAAATGGAAGAGTGAGAGTATAGGATACCTGAAAAGATAGTATCCTAATGAAATTAAGATTTACTAGATTCCTTAAAAGTTTGTTTTCCTCCTAAGGTTCTTCTAGTTTTCATAACTAATCCTAAGGTTCTAAAGGTAATGTATTGATCTTAATTGGAAGATCCTATATTGGGAGAAGGGCTAGGTGATTTCTTGTCTAAGGATTTACTAGGAGTATCACTATACTTAGGTAGGGTTTCATGCTTAGTCTTTTGACCTATGTTGTCTAGTACTACGAGTATCACTATTACTATAAGTATCACTATTCCTAGATACTTGAATCCGGGTAATGTAGCATCCATAGTATCCTCTAAGTAGAATTCTTAATGTATAACCTATGAAACGTCAAATCTTAAGAAACTAAGTATGGGTAGGCTACAATCCTTAAATGTTTTATTCCTAGTTATAACTAGTAACCTCAAATTATAAGTCTGGGTTATCCTAATGGTATATCATTCTTAGGAATTTTCTAAATCCTTATACTATACCTTTGAGGATAGTATGTGGGAAATCTTAGTATGGGGTAGGCTACTTATGAGACTAGGTCTAGGCAAACTATAACCTTAAAATGACTTATATAGTGAAATCTTAACTAGTCTTTCTACCCTATAACTAGACTAGGTGCTAAAGGCTTATGGTAGTTTATTAATCCAATCCTTAGTTATTCCTAAGTTTCCTAGATTGTATCTAAAGACTTCTAATGTCTAATCTATGACTAATTCTAATATCCTCGATATTAAGTAAAATTACTAACTTAGGCTAAATTTATCCTATTGTAATGTCTTTCTTACCTTTCGGGCATGGGTTTTTCTCTAATTTGATTCTTAGCTAATAAGACCTCGAAGATTTCTAATCTTATTTTTGTATTTCCTCAATGATTTCTTAGAGATAGCCTATTTAAAATATCCTATGTCTATTTTTATGTTTATCTAAGGGCATCTTAGAGTTATTTCTAACCTCAAGTATGGAATCCTAGAGTTATTTCTAACCTCAATTATGGGAATTATAGAGTGTAATACAGTTTTCTAAGAGGGAATAACTATTTCAGGAATCATAGTAATTTAGAGGTGTAAAGAGGGAAGATTAGGAAAGAAGGCTAAGGAAGTAGTGAAGGATAAAGATACTGAATTTGGAAAGAATTCAGATCTCTATAATGTAGAATAGGAATTCTCATCATTAGTATCATATGAAATGATAAGGGAGTGTTTTTAAGGGATTTGGCTTTTAGGAGGTGGAAAAGAGATGAAGTTCGAGGAAAGTTGTTATTCATGACATATAATATCATAAAATAACAGGAGTGGAAGTTACAACTACATAAGGTCATAAATAACTTGCTTTTCAACAAGTGTCGCTTATTTATACCAAATGTCTTGTTGTTATATTTAAGAGGATAGGGATTTTAGGCAGATTGAAATTGGGAATAGGGAACTGACTCTATAAAATGACACTTTAGGCTTCCCTAAAATGCCTAAAGTTCAAGAATAAGTACCCTTATGAGGCGGCTCTCAGTAAGGTTTTGGGTTTGAAATCAAAACCCAAATGAGTTAAGGTTTAAAAGTTTTGAGAATCTATGAGTCTAAGGCATCGGGACCATTTATCCTAAGTTCCTAGGGGTTATAATGGGGTAAGGGTTTAAGGTAGGTTATAACAAGTACCCAACTTGTCATATCTTATGTCTAAATTCCTAGGGGTTAGGGTTTGGGATAACCTAGGGTAATCAAGAAGAGACATGCCTAATCATAGGTTAGCTAAGTTATCCTAAATTAAGGGCACTAGGAGGTGGAGTAGGAGGTATCTAAGGCATAACTTATATTATTGATTTCCTATCTTACATATCCTATAGGCATTATTCTAAGGCAAAACTCCTAAAGCCATAAAAGGCATACTATTTAGGGATTTCTTCCAAGGTTTTCTTAAATCTAAGGGTTTGGGTTTGTAATGTTTCCTAGATTTTATTGATGACATTCCTCATAATCATCAATCATCTTTTCTAAAGTACAAATCCTAAAACGGGCAAAGGCTATCTTATGGTGGTGTCTCATTTGATTTTTCTGTAATTTAGCTATCTTAAAACGGGATTGTTGTAGGCTGTTTCTTAAACTACTATAATCAGGTCGGGAGCCTAGGTTATTATCATGACCTTCTTCTATCTTCTCAATAAGGTCAAGGAATATTTCATCTAAGTTATTTAAAATATCTTCTACCTGATTTTCTAAAGTTGTCCTAGTGGAATTTTCTCCGACTTCAAATTTCCAAGATGAAGTGGGAGGGTTTACTAAGTAAGGTGTGGATGCTAAGTATAGGGTTGTCTAGGTTCATATCAAGGGATATAGGCAGGGATAGGTTTCCTAGGTATATATGGTTCTCTAGGAAGAAAGAACCCATGTGGTTCAAATCTTGGGGAGGGAAATGGCGGGTGTAAAATAGTGTTTGAGGGAGTAATAGGTGATGCCTTAGCATCGAATTCTCTTATACGTTTTAAGTGTAGGTCATCTACAAAAGGTGTAAAACCTAAGGGTGATGGTGTATCTATACTATTCCTAGGGATTTCCGGGATATTGGGAAAAAGATTTTTAAAACTAAGATCCGAATCATTCGGAGAGGGAAGAACATTCTCCGTATGTAGTTCGGATGAGGTAAACGTAAAGTAGTGGGGAGTAGGCATAACTATCTAATAACCCGATAGAATAATATAAGCTAACATATAAGTTAAGGAATACCTATTATGTAGATCTAATGAACTTATGGCTCTGGGAAAAAGGCATTGGGGAGTGTAGTGGCACGAAGGACTTTCTCGGGTATTGGGAAAAGTAGTTGTAGTTTAGGTTTTGACCTTATTCTCTACAACTTAAGCTCTGATACCAATCTGTAACACCCCCATTTTTCACTGATCGCAGTGGATTAAGTGTTTGGGGTATTACCTCATGGATCACAGATACAGTAATAGAAAAATGAGTCAAAAAAAGACATTTTATAAAAATGAGTTATCATTCGTTAAAATTATCAGAGTTTTATAAGAGGAGGTCCCGTGAATCTAAGTGTGAGATGTTATGTTTGAATGATAACCAAATAGAAAGCCTTTCAAGTCTCGTGCCACTCCATGCCATAATTTCCACAGAGCTCCGTTACCTAGGATACATGCTTAAAAAGTCAATACTAGGTGTTGAGTGAGAGTCATAGGTTTAAGTGTTAGTGAATACAAGTCCCTCAAGGTTCATGATGAGACGAAAACTGTTACACTTTTAAGGGGTCATTTAAGCCTTAAATCGCGATTATATGATCAAATATTGCCTTAAATTGTTCCTTTTGTCATTTTAGGTACGTTTGAGAAGAAATCTGAAAAAGAAATCATTTTGGACGTTTTTAGAGCATAAAAGTGAAGAAAACGACAAAGTCTCAAATTATGTTGGAAACAGTACTTGATGGCGTCGCACTCTACTAGGTGACGCCGTCACGTGTTGACAAAGAGGTGGATAATTATTTTACACTAGACGCGCCAGAAAGGAATTTTTGAGTTAAAGAGTGATGGCGTCACGTTATAAAGCATCAAGGACGTCACGTGTTATCATAAAGGGAGACGGCCTAGAGAAAATCCCAAGGTCACGGTGTCAGAAGTGAATCTAGGCCATCAAGGAACCCTAAGTACGGCAAGGTGACGACGTCACGACCCATAAGGTGACGCCGTCAGATTTGTAAAATCTATAAATACTCATCAAATTTTCATTCATTAAGGTTTTTAAACCTTTTTTCTTCCATTTTTAATTAAAGATAAGTATTCTATCAATCATTCAATATGTCTATGTGTTGTTTGATTCTATCTTACGATTGTCTTTACATTAACATGCTAGGCTAGGTTTGTTTGTGTTTGCTTAGATGTAATGAAACCTAGCTATTGATTATTGATTGATGTTTTGTTATTAATTGTTGTTGGATAAATGATATCAATGTTAGGCTTAAGAAAACTGGCTAATCTCCTATTGGTAACATGCTTGATGTCTTAAGAAACATGAATCAGATGTGTACTATGATTAATTGGTTGTGTTTAATGCATAATTGACTATTAATGAGGCCATGATAGGATACTAAACATGTCATCATAGGAAGAGATAGAATCTTATAGAGTTGGGGAAGGACGTACACACCCCCACGAATGGTATTAAGGAATACAACCCGTCATCTACGCAATTGTAACAAATCTATCAATTAATGACAGATAGCTAGGGAGTAATGAAACCTAAGTAAACACGTTTTTCTCCATATTAGTTTTCACACATTTATTTTCTTGTCATTTTATTTTTATTGCATTTGTAGTTAATTGGGTTAGTTGACTAGCAACTAATTCCGCCCACTCCTTCAAAACCCGAGATTTTTACTTGCTTTCTAAAAAAATATAAAAATACAAAAAGAATCATCCCTCACCTCTAGACCTAGTTTAGATCATTTTTAATCCTAATGAACACTATTCCCTGTGGAGAACGATCAATTCCCTGGTTCTTACTACATCGGTCAGGTACACTTGCCTGGCGGGGATTGTAAGCTTCTCAAGGTCCCTTGAGAAGTAAAACTTTTGTGTGACAATCCAAATCGCATCAAAGTTTTTGGCGCCATTGCCGGGGAATAGTTATTGTTTAGGTTGAATTTTATTTTTATTAGGTCTACTCATTAGATTCTTTTCTAGTGAGATTTTTATTTTTATTTTTATAGGTTTTCTTTAGTCTATCTTTTTCTCTGCGCCTTTGTTAGTAAATTAAGTTCATTGACTATCCCGTTTGCCATTATGGACAACGCGAATCCGCCCCTTTCACCTGAGGAAATGATTGTGTTGCGTGATCAGCTTGAAAGCGAAATTAGAGAGCTTAGGGAGCTTAATAGGTTAATTGATACTGAGCTTGAGAGTACACTTAATGAGTTAGCTAGCAATCGCCTTGTATTCAAATGAGGACTTAGGACCTAATGATTTTGCGGTTGTTGATAATATAGAAGGACTTGAGGAAGGGGAGATAGACCCAAAACTTGATGATTATTTCAATCTATATCCCACTAAGGAGTAAATCGCTTACTATAACAATCTTGTTGATAATCCTTGGCCCCCTTTTGTTAAGATTGACCCTAAGATTAAGAGAGGTAGCCCTAGGAATGTGAATATACCATGTATGATTGGGTATAAATACATTGATCAAGCCTACATCGATCTCGAATCTCCAATCAACATTATGTCTTCAAGTGTTTATAATGATATAGTAAAAACAAGACTCGAACCTAAGAGGGATCTCAAGTACCCCGGTGGAGTTTGTAATTTTGTCGGGAGAGTTAAAGGTTTACATGTCTTTGTTGGGAACTTTACTTATATTGTTGACTTTTATTGTTGTTGAAGACTTAGCTAGTGTTATAGATTTTCGCTTATCCCATGTTGTATTAGGTAAGCCATTTGGTGAGAAGTCCAAGTTAAAATGCGATCGGATAGATGGAACGGTCCAATTTTCTAATGAAATCGATAAGATCACATATAGGATACCTAATAGAATGAAGGAATTTTGTTATGTGCCTCAACTTGATATGGATAACATTAGTGCAATTGAGGACATTAACGAAGAAGATAAGAAAAAGGGAATGATTTTTGTCTGGGAAAAGAGGAGCCTTTACTATAAAGATTGCCTAACCCTCAGACCCAGGTATAGAGTTGACATGGAAATTGTTCAAAGGTTAAGAGAATCGATTGAAAAGTGGGAAAGGAAAACGTAATAGGCGTGACTTTGAGTCTAGCTACAAGACTTGTTAATAAAGAAAAGCGCTTCTTGGTAGGCAACCCAAGCTTATTTATTTGTTTGCTTGTTTTTTTATTTGTTTTATTTGCTTCCTTATGTGTGTTCTTATTTCTTTTGTTTATAATTCATGTTTCAAATGAAATTGTAAAAATGCATTATTTTGTTTTTAACTTCGTCTTAATTGCATATAAAGGTATTTTGCAACAGATAACTGTAAGGGAAATCCGAATTTGTTTTCAAAGAACGAAATGAACATGAATGATGACAATGAGATACAGACATATATATTAGTACTTGTTTGACTCAAATGCTTGTATCGAGTCATAATGATATTTTACAGGAATTCCAGGAATTAAGGTATAGGTTTTTCTAAAAATTTTCTGGAAACTCAACATAAAATTCCTGTCAGATCAATTCTGACGGCGTCAGCAATTAAAGCCTGACGACGTTAGGTACAAATTTTCTAGAAAATTTTGCAAGTTTTGTTTTTCTGCCAGAATTGTAAAGTTTTGTTAAATCTTTAACTTATAAACTCTAGGAATCTGCGAACATTCATTCCACAAATATTATATCTTTATTTGCTTTTTAGGATTTTATTTTATATAGATTTTACCGCCGATGTTACGCTAGGTTTTCTTGTTTATTTTCTCAGGTTTTACAGGTTATATTGGACAAGAAGATGTACATGGATGGTCAAGTCTTTGAGCATCAAAGTTTCAAGTTTTTGGCGTTGCTTTAATCTTGAAGTTGTTCCATTCCCTTGGAGGAGGATTTAACCATGTTACCGCATTATCCACACCGAACGAATCAGGGGAGTATTTGTTTCATTCTTTCATTTTCTTTACTTTTACATCTTTTAATTGAACATTGGGGACAATGTTCAGCTGAAGTATAAGGGGGGGGGGGTAAATGAAGATACCTTAGAGAAATATTTGTTTAATAGTGAATGTGTAATAAAACTGAGAGAAATATTTGTTAGGGTAATTTTAGCACCAAATTTAAATTTTTTGCAACATATAGGAGTTAAACTTTATTTTTAATAAGCGTCTCATGGATAGGAGTTCTATGACTAGCACACAAACCGTACCACTCAAAAAAAATATGAATAAGGTAGTGACCATCCAGGTATTAGATTAATTGACTAACGTGCCAACGATCTAGTGTATGACTTGGTGAACATCTGTTATGCAAATAACGCGCCAGCGATCGAAGAAGTGCACTAGTGACCATCCGTTAGTTGAAGCGTCAAAGACTCGTGCCAGCAATCTACTAAGTTCATACAGGTGAGGTTCGCCCCTAGACTTGTTAGGAAAATCCTTAGTGCTTATGAGTGTACCGATAGCACTTAGATTCTAGAACTTGCGTCAGTGATTCATTCCGAGGCCACAAGTGAGACTACATTCATGTAGTTAGATTTACTATATGATAAGAGGCATTAGGATAACCCTTGTTTTAAACCTGTTTTTAAAATTACTTGACCAATTAAGCCAAGCTACTTGACTAATAGAATCAAGTAATTCTACCACACCTTTACAATGTACTCATTTTTAGTACACGATACCCCTAGTACACCCCTCAGAGCCTATCTTTTTTGTTTCTAACTTTAAGCATCCTACTTAAAGGAAGAATTTGTTTACAATCCACCCCAAATGTACACCCAAATCGCCTTAGCCTTCTTTGTATGCACTCATCTTTAGTGCATTATTGTTATTTGTGTAAACCCATTGTTAGTTGTCTAATTGATTACATGGTTGCTAAGTTGAGTCATATCTTGTACATATTGTTTTGGGACGATTGGGACTCATAGGTAAAGTACTATTGTTATAAAGTAATGGGGAAGAACATCAATTATTACTCCCATATGTGCAAAATATTTTAAAGTACTCCAAGTGTTTTAATTATCTTAATTCGAGTCATTAGATTAGTTACATGTAAAGTATGTAAAAGTTCAAGTGTAAGGGGAGAACCAAGGCCCCTATGATGTATCATTTTGGATGGTAGGGCAAGAGTGTATGGGAAACAAATCGAAAAAATCAAGAAAAAGAAAAAAAATAGAAAAAGAAAAGAGAAAAACATACGGACTACCATCCCGTTTCTTTTATTTATGTTTGTGTTTATAGTTTATGATTAGCTTAAGTCGAGTCGAGTCGTGGCTTAGCAACGCCGCATTGTACATGTAATTGACCAAGACAATTGACTTGCCACCAGTAAAATATCATTTATCCAACAAACCGTGTTTTCCATATCCCTACACCCAACATTATCACCCTTGAAAAGCCCTCTTTGATAGTTTATCTTAGGTGCTTACGCCTAGTGGAGGAGGTTTTTGATCATTTCCCAAGCCTATGGTAATTTATTTGCTATAACAGGTAGTGAGTGATATTTTTTCATTTCCATTAGTTATATAGGTTTATAACACCCGAAAGATGAGAGTATCCAAACACTATTTGAGAGGTGCTAGTGTATGATTTCCGTGCTTATTTTGATTAAGGTGGAACGATTATTTGTTGTAATTACTTTTATATTAATGTTAAATGACCCCTAACTTGTATTTTGATTAGAATAAAAGCTCATTTGCTTGAGGACAAGCAAATCCAAAGTGTAAGGGTATTTGATTAGACGAAAAGTGTTACGCTTTTAAGGGGTCATTTAAGCCTTAAATCGTGATTATATGATCAAATATTGCCTTAAATCGTTCCTTTTGACATTTTAGATACTTTTGAGAGGAAATCTAAAAAAGGAAGCATTTTGGACGTTTTTGAAGCATAAAAGTGAAGAAAACAACAAAGTCTCATATTATGCTGGAAACAGTACTTGACGGCGTCACACTCTACTAGGTGACGGCGTCAAGTGTTGACAAAGAGGTGGATAATTATTTTACACTAGACGCGCCAGAAAGGAATTTTTGAGTTAAAGAGTGACGGCGCCACATTATAAAGCATCAAGGACGTCACGTGTTATCATAAAAAGAGACGGCTCAGAGAACATCACAAGGGGACAATGTCATAAGAGGATCACCATCAAGGAACCCTAAGTATGACGAGGTGACGGCGTCCAACGCATAAGGTGATGCCCTCAGAGTTGTAAAATCTATAAATACTCATCAAATTTTCATTCAATAAGTGTGGAACTTTAGGGAGAACATAGGGTACGAACCATAGTCGACTTTTGCAGCTATTTTGAGGTTTCTAAACCTTTTTTCTTTCATGTTTAATTAAAGATAAGTATTCTATCAATAATTCAATATGTCTATGTGTTGTTTGATTCTATCTTACGCTTGTCTTTACATTAACATGCTAGGTTAGGTTTGTTTGTGTTTGCTTAAATGTAATGAAATCTAGCTATTGATCATTGATTGATGATTTGTTATTAATTGTTGTTGGATGAATAATATCAATGTTAGGCTTAAGAAAACTGGCTAATCTCCTATTGGTAACATGCTTGATATCTTAAGAAACATGAATCGGATGTGTACTACGATTAATTGATTGTGTTTAATGCATAAGTGACTATTAATGAGGCCATAATAGGATACTAAACGTGTCGTCATAGGGATAGATAGAATCTTATTGAGTTGGGGAAGGACGTACACACCTGATGAGGCGAAAAATGATCCATTTTTAGGGGGTCATTTAAGCCCGAAATTGAATTTATTTGATCAAATATTGCCCTAAATCGTTCCTTTTGTGATTTTAGGTACTTTTGGAGTGAATTCTGAAAAAGGAAGCATTTTGGATGTTTTTGGAGCATAAAAGTGAAGAAAACGGCAAAGTCTTAATTTTCCTTGTTGGGAACAGTACCTGATGGCGTCACCAAATTCTACATGACGGTGTCAAGAGTAAAACAAGAGGTGAAGTGGATAGAGTCTATGAGGATCCAGAGAGTTTGTACACTAAAGGCATGACGGCATCACCATAAGCCGTCATGGTCCCTTTACACGTGACGGCCTAGAGAAAGTTGCTCTTGATGGCGTCAGATCTGAATCTAGGCAATGTGATATGATTATGGGCGGCGAGTTGACGGCGTCAGATTTCTCTTCTTGACGCTGTCACGTTAGAAAATCTATATATAGTTTTGTAATTTTCAGTCATTAGGAGAGGACAATTAGAGGGATAACTTGGAGAAACCCTAGCACGATTTTTTCAGTATTTTCAAGGGTTTTTACACTTTGAAACCTTTCATGTTCAATTAAGATAAGTATCCTTTCAATTCATTCAACATGTCTATGTGTTGTTTGAATATATCTTACGCTTGTCTTGATTTTAACATGCTAGGCTAGATCTCTTGTGTGTTTGCTTAGATGTAGTGAAACCTAGATGTTGATTATGGGTTAATTGCTTGTTTATAGTTGTTACGGATGAATGATTTCGATGTTAGGCTTAAGAAAACTGGCAGACTTCCATAGGGTAACTTGCTTGAACGTCTTAAGAAACATGAACCAATACGTACAAGGTTTTTATGCTTGTATTTAATGCATGAGCGAATTCTAATGATCCCATGTTAGGAGCTTCTTGCAGGCTTGACATAGGAGTGAAGTAGGAGCTTATAGAGTTGGGGAAGTACGTACGCCACCCTACGAATGGTATTAAGGAATATAACCCGTCATCCACGCAATTATAACAAACTATCAACCTGTAAAAGATATCTAGGGAGTAATGAAATCTAAGTAAACACATTTTTCCCATTTATTGTTCACACCACTAGTTTAATTAGCTTTATTTACATTTTTGTTATTTTATTTTGATTGCATCTTTAGTTATTGGGTTAGTTGATTAGCAACTAATTCCGCCCACTCTTCCAAAACCCGAGATTTTAATTGCTTTTATAAAAATATAAAAATACAAAAAGAATCACCCCTCACCCCTAGACCTAGTTTTTAGGCTTTCTAATCCTAGCTACACTATTCCTGAGTTGAACGATCAGTCCCCCGGTACTTGTCAGTATACTATACTACAACGATTAGGTACACTGCCTGGTGGGGGTTGTAAGCTTCTCGAGATCCCTCGAGAGGTAAAGCCTGGTGCAATTCCCACGCATCAAGTTTTTGGCGCCGCAGCCTGGGGAATAGTTATTGTCTAGGTTAGAATTTCTTTTTATTTGGTCTACTTGCTAGACTCCTTTCTAGTAAGATTTTATTTTTGTTTTTAGGTTTCCTTTAGTCTATCTTATTTCTTTGTTTCCTTTGTTCGTAAACTATCTCGATGGATAACAATAACATTGATCGTTTGATTCCTGTTATTCGTGTTTTTTGTCGTAGGGTTTTCCAAATGCCAGCCCCAATCCCTTTAGTGGAAAATGAGAACCCACCTAACCTCTCGCCTAACCACCACTTTGACAATAATTCTGAAATAGAGGATTCTGACCATGATGATGACCATAGGGCTAGTCCTTTTTACTATTCAGACTCCGATGAGGACCTAGGTGATGGTGATGTGATTAATGAGGAGAGGATGGAAGATGAAGTGAACCCTCTTAGGTATGTAGACCCTAGAACAAGGATTGAGAGTGATAGCTCATTCAATATACAATTTCCTTGTAAGATTGGATTTAGGAGCTTTGATGCCTACCTTAACTCATCTCTCCCAATGAACATAATCTCACGTAGTGAATATAATAAAATCATGGTAGATGAGTTAGAATACAAAGGAGATAATATTATTGCTAGGGCAATGTCATTGCATGTGTTTGTAGGAAGCTTTGTTTATCTTGTTGAGTTCATGGTTATGGAGAATCTAGGAGAATTTATTGATAGTAAGTTAACCCAAGTTGTGTTTGGGAAACCTTTCAAAAGGTTGACCAACCTTGATGAAAAACTTATGGAAGGGTTAATTACATTCTCGAATGGGGATGAAGATTTTGTTTACCAAATGCCCCGTGCACACCCTAGGTTCAAGGATTTTTCTATGGAGAAGTGTAGTAGGTATCCGCCCCTAGAAATGCTATGCGAGAATGATAAAAGAAAAGGGCTTAAATATCCTCATGAAAAAAATAAAAGGTATTATCGTGGATGTTTAGAGTTAAGTGATGATTATAAGAAAGATGAGGCGACTATTAGATGGCTCACCCTTAGTTATGTGAGCATAAGCGACACACGGTAGCCCATGACCTTGAGTCTAGCTACAAGACTCGTAAATAAAGAAAAGCGCTTATTGGGAGGCAACCCATGCTTTGTGTGATTTTTATTTTTGGTTTGATTGTTATTTGTTTCCGTATGCATGCTTTATTTCTATTGTTGGTAGATCATGTTTCAAAAATAAAATGGTGAAAATACTTTATTTTGTCGTTTGACTTTGTCTTAACTTCATCCAAAGGTATTTTGCAAAAGATAAGCGTAAGGGGAAACCCCAAATATGTTTTTAAGAAACAAAATTGATCATGATTTTCCACCATATTAAATGAACATGTATATTAGTATTTGTTAGAGTCAAATGCTTGTATCGAATCATAATGATATTTTGCAGGATTTTCTAGGAAGTAGGACATAAGTTTTTCCAGAAATTTTCCGGAAACTTAACGGCGTCATGTGTAAAATTCTGGAAATTTTGCTAGTTTTGTTTTTCTAACGGAGTCTTAAAGTTTTTGTTAAATCTTTAGTTTTATAAACTCTAGGAAATCTGCAAACATTCATTCCACAAGCATTATATCTTACATTGCTTTCTAGGATTTGTTAGTATATATAGATTGCCGCCGATTTTACGCGAGGTTGCCTTGTTTGTTTTCTCAGGTTTAACAGGTTATGTATGACAAGAAGATGATTTACATTTCTGGAAGGGAAGCTTTGATTGTTCATTTTCTTGGAGGAAGATCTAACCTTGCTACCGCACTATCCACACCGAACGAATCAGGGGAGTATTTGCTTTCATTCTTTTACCTATTTCACTTTTACATTCTTTAATTGAACATTGGGGACAATGTTCATCCTAAGTGTAAGGGGAGGGTAAATGATGATACCTTATAGGATACAATTGCACTTGAGTTTGTTTGTTTGATGGTAGGTGTGTAATAAAACTAAGAGAAATATTTGTTAGAGTAATTTTAGCGCCAAATTTAAAAATTTTTACAACATTTAGGAGTGAAACTTTAGCCATAGCAAGCGTATCATGGATAGGAGTTGTATGACTAGCACAAAACCGTACCATTCAGAAAAATTTTCCACCCAAATATGTGAGGTTCGCCTTTAGATTTGATAGGAAAAACATTTACTATTAGTGCTTATGAGTGTACCGGTAGCATTTAGATTCTAGAACTTGCGTTAGTGATGCATCCCGAGACCGCTAGTGAGACTACATTCGTGTGGTAGGATTTACTACATGATAAGAGGCATTAGGATCACCCTTGTGTTAAACCTGTATCATAATTACTTGACCATTTAAGTCATCTTACTTGGCTAGTAAAGTCAATTAATTTTTCCCACACCATTAGCGTTGTACTCATTTTTAGTACACGAAACCCCTAGTACACCCCTCCGAGCCTATCTTTTCGTTTCTAACTTTAAGCATCTTACTTAAAGGAAGAATTTGTTACAACCCACTTAAATGTACACCCAAATCGCCTTAGCCGTCCGTGTATGCACTCATCTTTAGTGCATTATTGTTATTTGTTTAAACCCTTAGTTAATTATCTAATTGATTACATGGTTGCTAAGTCGAGTCATATCCTTGTACATATTGTTTTGGGACGATTGAGACTCATGGATAAAGTACTTATGTTATGGAGTAATGGGGAAGAACATCATATTATTACCCCCATATGTGCGTTAATCTTAATAGTATTCCAAGTGTTTTGATTATCTTGATTCGAGTAATTAGCTTAGTTTATTGTGAAGTATGTAAAAATTTAAATGTAAGGGGAATGTTCATTCCTTATTATGTATTATTTTGGATGGTAGGGTAAGAGTGTATGCACAAAAAAAAAAAAAAAAAAAAAAAAAAAAAAAAAAAAAAAAAATTGAAAAATTGAAAAATTAAGAAAAAGAAAAAAAATAAAGAAAAAAATGAAAAAGAAAAGAGAGAAAAAACATACGGACTACCATCCCGTTTCATTCTATGTTTATTTTATGTTTTTGTTATTTTTGATTTATTAGCTTAAGTCGAGTCTAGTCTTGGCTTAGCAACGCCACATTGTACATGTAATTAACCAAGATTGTTAACTCGCCAACAGTAAAGACTGCCTATATCCAACAAAACCATGTATTCCATATCCCTACATCTAACGTTACAACCCTTTAAAAGACCTCTTTGATAGTTTATCCTAGGTGCTTACGCCATGTGGTGGAGATTTGATCCTTTCCCAAGCCTATGGTAATCTATTTTGCTATGACAGGTAGTGAGAGATGTTTTCCATTTTCATATTGTGATATACACTTTATTACACCCGAGAGATGTGAGTATCTAAACACTGTTAGTGAGGTGCTAGTGTATAACCTCCGTGCTTGTCTTTGGTCTTTAGTGGAACGATTATTTGTTGTAATTACTTTTATATTAGTGTTAAATGACCCCTAACTTGTATTTTGATTAGAATAAAAGTGCATTTGCTTGAGCACAAGCAAATCTCAAGTGTGAGGGTATATGATGAGGCGAAAAATGATCCGTTTTTAGGGGGTCATTTAATGTAACACCCCGAAATTTGATTAAGCAGCGGAAGTCTAATCGGGGTCATTACAGTTTAGTACACAGTCATACTCATAGAAAACAATTCAAAAGATTTCCAATATCATTCCATGAAAACTCAAATATTCAGAGTTACAAACATTTTTCCAAAATGTTAATTGTTTCACCAAAGTGGTGATGAGCTTGTAAAGAATGATATAATTATTGAAATAAAAGGGTGGTCCTGTGCCCTTTTGCCAGCTCCGTGCCACCATGCTTGCTAGTTTCCTGAGATAAACATGCTTAAAAAAGTCAACACAAAGGTTGAGTGAATCTATAGTAGTTTAAATAGTAATACTGTGAACACAAGTCAAGTATTTAAAATAAACAAGCCAAGATAGATAGATCTTGACTAAATCGGGTGTAATATTGCTCCTAAGCCTCACGAAATGCAAGCCTTAACATCGATTTGACATATTATAAAGATAATAATAATCATCTACACCACAGCGGATGTAAATGACAAGGGGCCCTCGGTGACAGGAAATGTGCCAAATTTCCATAATACCTCGAATACAGCACACCTCCTGCCAAGTGATCACCTTGGCAGAGGTGGGCTGCCATTCCAATAGATCTATCAACTATATTCGCGCTCACTCGCAAGTGATTAAGGTTCGTGATATGAGGGACTTGTAGCACAGGTGTCAACTTAGGCAATATCAGGTGATAACAGTATACAGAAAAATACTTGTGTTCGATTTATAGCATGTATCTCCCCATGAGGTTTAAAAACAATTAAAAATGTGGGACCATGAACTCACCTGAAAGGTGCGTGTGAATCACTACGGTGCTCAAAAGTGATGGTGTATTGCTATGGCTAGCAATGAAATTCCTCCGACTTGCGACCTATAAATATATTGTAATCGGTGTTTTAGATTCGTGTCATAAACGACGTGTGATATATCACGTGTAAGGTGATATCCGTTTCGGGTGTCTTAAATGTATTTCAAATATCTTTACGTAGTTATTAATACGAATCGGTGTTTGATTTTATATTATCTCGTCGTGAAAATAATAATGTTTAAAAATATTTATGTTTAAATATTTTTAATAAAGTTATGTATATTTATATATAAATATTAGAGTTAAAGAAAAATGTATATATGTATTTATAAAACTTATATGAAATAATTAATTATAAATATATTTTGTCACAAGTTAACCTTTAATTTTTACCAAATTTACACTTCTTACCCTTTGGTTAATAAAATCACAACATGGTCCTTTTTTGTACTTTTTACATTTCTTTCCCCTCACTTTGGAATAATTACGATTTGCACCCTTCATTTAATAAAATTCGGTAGTTTCCAAAAATAGACCGAAGGTTTTCATATTTGTCATATTTAGTCCCTAATGTGGGACTTATTGCAAAAATAGTCCTTGTCGAAATTTTTGAGAACCGAACTTCTTGACACAATAAAAAGGGACTTCGGACTTGTTAAATTTTGGTTTTCTAAAGTTTTATTCATTTGACTTTTCTTTCAAATTTTCAAACCGAAAATCTTATCATGCAAGATTCTTGGGCTCGTTAGCCCGGTAAGGCCCGAGTGGGTGTGTTTTTGTTTTAAAAACTTGTTCGACTAGCATAAGGTTTTGGTCTAGTATTCGTGGTTTAAAAACGTACTAGCTTTGCATGTTTGGTGATCTTGGTTAAGTTCGAGCCGAATAATGGGAGGGTCGAAGAAAGTACATAAGTTGTACGTGTAGAAATAAAATGGCGAGGGCTTTTCTAGGGGTGTCGAGTCATGTGATGAAGTAATGAAAACTTATATTAAAAATCATACGTGTGTCGTGTGATGTGCATGCTACGATTCAAAGTAGGAAAAGAAATAGGATAGTAAACTTACAACACCAAGAATTGGTGGTGAAGAGGTCGAGTGTTATGAGCAACGAGAGCAAATCCAAGTGATACCCTCTACGTGAGATGATCTTGTACCCAAACTTAGTTATCCAACTCGTTTCAACCTATTCCTTGCTTGTGTGCTCCTTGCGTCTTCTCGTTAGCAGCCAAGGAAGAAAGATAAGTGAGTTTTGGTGATGTGAGAATTGGGTGAACTCTTGCAAGTGTGAGAAAAGGCATTTAATGTGGTTTATATAGGATGGTGAGGGTGGTTGTATGTTCGGCATGGTGAAACATGTTTCTCAAGTGTCATTCGAAGGTAGACAACTTTGTCTCTTGTCTTGAGTCCTTGTCACATCGAGTTAGGGTGGTAAGGGGGCAACAATGGTTTGCTTGGATTATTTTAGGTGTAGCTTAGGATTGGTAGGCAATAAACAATGACATTTAGGCTCATGTGGTATTAGGGTGTTGGAGGTAAAAGGGACACACGATCCATAGGACAAACTCGACTAGGTGGTTAATAAGTTTACACGGTGGTTTGACGGCTTCATAGGGTGGCTTGAGGTTTCCAAGGTGCAAAGTCAATGGGGGTTGCAATGTTTGTGTCGAGGTGGTAGGGAGCAAGAAGAAATGTGCATGGTTACCATGGTTCCTTATTCTCGTTCGTTGTGGTAGCATGAGACGCAAAAGAAAAAAAAGATAACATGTATACGGGCTTGAGGGGAAACGAAGCCCAAACAAATATTAAGTGAAAATTTGTAGTGAGTGGGCTTGTGAGGGTGCTCGGCCCAAACGAAAAGAAAAAAAAATATAGTGGGAAGTCTTGTGGGCTGTAGGAGTGTCCGTTGGGCTTGAGAAATGGTTCGGCCCAAAGAAAAAATATAACGGGGTGTCGGTGTTCGTAATATGGTGAAGTTGATTTCGATATCGATGTCGGTTCGTGTGATTCTCATATGTATAAACGGTGTTATTCCTAGGTATATATATACTCATATATATACGTAGTGACAATAGTTGTAAAACAAATTTATTATATATACTTCATTATATACATATAATATTAATGTACCGGTGTCTAAATCAAAGTGTCGGGTCGCAAGTGGAGTTACCGGTGTTAATCCTCATTGGGTAACATCCAAGAGTGGCATTCGGGTGATATCGGGTGACAATGCATAATCGGGTGTTAGACCAACGGTGTTCAAAACAATCGGGTGTCAATTAAACAGTGAACATAACAATCGGGTGTCCAAACAAACAGTGTCTCATGTAAAAATTTCAAATTGGCCCGCAAAAATGGCTTAGTTAAGAATAATGTTGATGATTAGCATTAATAAATGACCTGGGATTTTACGGTGTATTACAGTACCCACCCGTTAGATTGGATTCGTCCCGGAATCCAAAGTTGAATCGGTGCTCGGGGTTGTCTCATCAAATAGTTGTGGGTATTTGGCGCGCATTTGATCCTCGCGCTCCCATGTGTACTCGGGTCCTCTCTTAGAATTCCATCTGACCTTAACAATAGGAATGCGACTATGCTTAAGTCGTTTGACTTCCCTATCCATAATCTCAACGGGTTCCTCAATAAAGTTCAACTTATCATCGATTCTGATCTCTTTCAGTGGTATCACAAGTGTTTCGTCCGATAAACACTTTTTCAAATTTGACACGTGGAAGGTATTGTGTACTCTACTGAGTTCCTCAGGTAGTTCCAATTTGTATGCCACAGGACCGATCCTTTCAATGATCTCAAAGGGTCCAACGTATCTTGGGTTTAACTTTCCACGTTTTCCAAACCTAATCATTCCTTTCCAAGGTGATACCTTAAGCATGACCTTGTCTCCAACTTGAAACTCTATTGGTTTCCTTCACACATCGGCATAACTCTTTTGCCGATCCCTAGCGGCTTGTAATCGTTGCCAAATCTTTACTATTTTCTCAATGGTTTCAAGTATCAACTCGGGACCTGAGAGTTGTACATCTCCAATCTCAGCCCAACAAACTGGTGATCTACACTTTCTTCCATAAAGTGCTTCAAACGGTGCAGCCTTAATGCTAGCGTGATAACTGTTGTTATATGAAAATTCTGCTAACGGTAGGTGTTTATCCCAGCCTTTTCCAAAATCAATCACACATGCCCTAAGCATGTCTTCCAGGGTTTGTATTGTCCTTTCACTTTGACCATCAGTCTGTGGATGGTAAGCTGTACTCATATCTAACTTAGTTCCCAAGGCTTTCTGTAAAGATCGCCAAAAGTTAGATGTGAAACGGCTGTCTCGGTCGGAGATAATAGAAATCGGCACCCCATGCCGGGAAACTATCTCCTTAAGGTACAGACGTGCAAGAACGTCCATATCATCAGTCTCTTTGATTGGTAAGAAGTGCGCTGACTTCGTGAGACGATCAACAATAACCCATATTGTGTCCAACCCACTCGATGTCTTGGGTAATTTAGTAATGAAATCCATTGTAATCCTCTCCCATTTCCACATTGGTAGCTCGGGTTGAACCAAAAGACTGTATGGTTTTTGATGTTCAACCTTTACTCTCGAGTAGGTCAAACACTTACCGACATACTCTGCAATGTCAGCTTTCATGTTTGGCCACCAATACAACTTCTTTAGATCTTGATACATCTTGTCCGAACCAGGATGAATGGAATATTTAGACTTATGAGACTCGTGCATGATGAGATCTCGTATTCCTCCATACAATGGAATCCAACTTCTGTCCTTGAAACACAGCCTTCCATCTGGTTTCTTGACAAATCCATTCGTGCTTTCTGGCATACCGTAAATTTTCTCGTGTGGTCTATTTTCTTCCTTAAGGGCCTCTGTTTGAACTTCAAGAATTTGAGACGGAAGTGGTGATCTAATCGTCATACCCAATGACTTAACTCTGAGGGGTCTAAGTTGTTCCTTTCGATTCAAGGCATCTGATACAACGTTTGCCTTCCCCAGGTGATAACGGATCTCACAATCATAGTCACTTAGCAACTCTAGCCATCGACGTTGCCTCATGTTCAACTCCTTCTGATCTAAAATGTGCTGAAGACTCTTGTGATCGGTGAAAACCGTACACTTGGTTCCATATAGGTAGTGTCTCCAGATCTTCAGAGCGAATACCACCGCTCCTAATTCTAGATCATGAGTAGTGTAGTTCTCCTCGTGGGGTTTAAGTTGTCTAGAAGCATAAGCGATTACTTTGAGTCTTTGCATCAATACGGCACCCAAACCTTGGATTGATGCGTCACAATATACCACGAAGTCCTCACTTCCTTCGGGTAGTGCTAATATTGGTGCTTCACAAAGCTTCTGCTTCAAAAATTGAAATGCCGATTCTTGTTCATCTCCCCATTCAAACTTCTTCTTCTTCTGTGTTAACTCAGTCAAAGGTTTAGCAATCCTTGAAAAACCTTCAATAAATCTCCAATAGTATCCGGCAAGACCTAAAAATTGCGTATCTCGGTAGGACTCGTAGGTGACGCCCAATTTTTAATAGCTTCGATCTTGGCGGGATCAACATGAATACCCTTACTATCAATAACATGCCCAAGAAATTGTACCTTCTCAATCCAAAAATCACACTTGGAAAATTTGGCGTATAATTTCTCTTCTCTGAGCAGTGTTAGTATCGCCTTCAAGTGTTCTGCGTGCTCTTCCTTACTACGTGAATAAATAAGGATATCATCGATGAATACAATCACGAACTTATCCAAATAGGGTTTGCACACTCGGTTCATTAAGTCCATAAATACAGCGGGTGCATTTGTTAGACCGAATGGCATTACTTGGAATTCGTAGTGACCGTATCTTGTCCTGAAAGCTGTCTTAGGGATGTCTTCTTCCCTAACTCTCAGTTGATGATAACCCGATCTCAAATCAATCTTCGAGTAGACACTCGATCCTTGCAGTTGATCAAACAAATCATCAATCCTTGGCAACGGATATCGATTCTTAACCGTCAGCTTGTTCAACTCACGATAATCGATACACATTCTGAAGGTTCCATCCTTCTTCTTCACAAACAACACCGGGGCTCCCCACGGTGATGAACTAGGGCGAATAAATCCTTTATCCGACAATTCCTCCAATTGTCCAGATAACTCCTTCATTTCCGACGGTGCAAGTCTATAGGGTGCTCGTGCTACGGGTGCGGCTCCTGGCATCAAATCAATTTGAAATTCCACTTGACGAGTCGGCGGAAGGCCAGGCAAGTCCTCAGGGAAAACTTCTGGAAAGTTCCTGACTACTGGCACATCCTCGAGTCGCTTTCTCTTCCGACTTCTTCTCGGTGACTTGAGCCAAAAAGACTTGACATCCTCGTTCGATGTACTTCACAATCTTGACGCAAGAAATGACGCTCAAACGTGTCTTACTTCGCTCTCCGCGAACAACCAGGGTTTCGCTATTCAGTGGGATGTGAACGACCTTTTCGTCACAAATAATCTTAGCGCGGTTTTCGGATAACCAATCCATTCCTACAATGACGTCGAAACTACCGAGTCTAATAGGCATAAGGTCAATGACAAATGGGGTGTCTAGTAGTCGTAGGGTGCAACCTCGGAGTATAGTGTTAGTGCTCACTAGCTTTCCATCGGCTAGTTCAATCTCATACGTGGTGTCTAGTCGGGTGGGTGTAATATTAAGCAGGGGTGCAAGTGAAATAGATACGAAACTTTGATCGGCTCCGGAATCAAATAAAACTTTAACGAGGCGGTTGTTTAGAAAGAACGTACCCGTGACTACGTTCGGATCCTGCTGGACATTTCCATCTCCCAGCACGTATGCTCTCCCACGTGCATTGTTACCCTTGTTAGGGCACTGACGCCTGTAGTGTCCTTTCTCTCCACAAGCATGGCATACTACAGCCACGGGTTGCAAGTTGGCTCCTGTCGCCTTGCAATCTTGTGTCTTATGTCCAACCCTTGAACACTTCCCGCACTTAGCATAGCAGGGTCCATTGTGATGCATCTTACACTTGTCACAGAATGGAAAAGGTCCAGCATACCTAGCATCCTTAACTGGTGCAGCGACATAAACTCTGACAGCTTCCTGTCGTCGGTTCTGTTGGTTGTGGTGGGTGTTTCTGTCATGGTGGTAGTTACGGTTGGGATTACGGTTGTTGTTGTTGTTGTTGTTGTTGCTGTTGTTGTTGTTGTGATTATTGTTGTTGTTGTTTGTCCTTCGATCATCAAACTTCCTTTTGTGATCGTTGTTCCCCTGAGCAGAGTTACGCTTAATCTCCCGGTCTAGCAGTCTTTGGGCAATGGACATTGCTTCATCCAAAGATTGAAGCTTAGACGAGGTGACGTTTCCCTCAATACTCCTGGGTAATCCCTCAATATACCTTTCCAACAACTTTTCCAAGTCGGGAACCTTAGAAGGGCAAAGTGTAGCAAGTTCCTGAAATCTCCTGTCGTAAGCCCTGAGATCATTTCCTTTCACAACCAATGTGTGAAACTCATCTTCTAACTTCTTGATCTCACCTCTAGGGCAGAACTTCTTCAACATCTTCTCCTTAAAATCAGCCCAGGTAATCTGATAGGCCTCCTCCACACCTATCTTCTGAGCAGTTGCATTCCACCAAGACAACGCGTCTTCCAACAATGTTCCAGTAGCAAACGAGACTCGGCTTTTCGCGGCACAACCGCTCCTCACAAACACAGTCTCAGATCGCTCAAACCATCGAGCAAGCTCTGTTACTCCTTCAGTTCCTTTGAAGTGAGATGGTTTACAAGCAATGAAGTCCTTATAGGTGCACTTCCGAGTCGCAGCAGACTCGCTCTCAGCAGTGGCTCGGTTATTGCTACTAGTTCGTGCCATTGCAGCAGCCTGTACTTCCAAAGCTGCAGCAACGCTGTCGGCAACCAACTTTCTTATAGCAGCTTGGGTCATAGCGGGTGACGAGGTAGCAGTAGTGGTTTTCCTTGGGGCCATAACTCTATAAAATCGTAAGTGCAAAAGTACAAATCCCAAACATCAATAACAAGAGAAATAGTGTATCCAACTCATAATAGTCGAGATCATCACAAAGTACATATCACAACCACACCATAAATACATACGTCAACATAACCATATCATTCATAAATAAACATCACGACATGTAACAACACACATGGAAATTATAATGAATCTCAATATGGGAGCATAATAAAAAGAAAGATCAGACAACTAGAACATCATAAATCAATATCAATACGTTACAATCGTAACCAACATAAAGTTTTAATAATTTTTGGAATTCATTGTTACAAAACAATAAGTTACAACAATTATTAATGCCACAGGCGGCAAGTTAAGATGTCTCTGTAAGTAATGACATGTCATAGATCTATGAAGGTCCAGGTGCGCCTCCTGATCTCCTCTCTAGCTCTCTGATCATCCGGATCATCTCCAACATCTCCATATCTCTGGATCTCTCACGGGCCTGAATCTCCTCAATAGTGGCTGAAAGTGTATGGATGGTAGAACTAGATGCAGCTAACTCCTGTGCCTGATGCTCCATCATCTCCTGTGTAATGGCTGCAATCGCTCTCAAATCATCAATCTCGTGCCTCTGAACATCTAGACGATGACCAAACTCAGTGATGGTAGCCTGTGCCTCCTCGATCTCTGTCCCCATCATCTCAAATACCATCTCTAAAGTTGTCCTATGTACTACGAGGTTCGTGACCTCCTCCTGCATACACTCTATCCTCTCCAAGGATATATCCTCTATAACACTCAACAGCTCGTCAAGACGACTCTCATGTCTAATCAATCTAGCAGCCAAAAGAGGGATAGTATGGTGTATCGGCTCTCCTGTGATCGGTAACACCGCTGAAGAGCCATCTCCAAGCTCAGCAGCCCTAGGTGATCCCTCAGCTAATCTCCATCTACGTATGTAGTCTAACAAAAACGACCATCGATGAGCATCAACCAATCTATGAATACCAGGTGAGGTGGGTGTCTCGGTGGGAGCAGGTGATGGTACAGGTGATGTAGCAGGTGATGGAATCGGTACAGTGGTAGTCTGAGAGTAGAAAACTGTAGGTGGTGGCATGGGTGGCAAAATCTCAGAGGTAGGAGGTGCAGTGTAAGTAGGCAACATGTAAGGATGTGGCTCAGGTGGGGGTGATACAGGTGATGGTGGGGGTGCTGGTGATACCACAGGTGTCAAATCTGGCATAGAAACAGGTGGTAATACAGATATGGGTGATGATACAGGTGTGGGTACAGGTGTAGATACAGGTGGTGTAACAGTAGAAGAAGGCAAAAAGCAGACTCGTTTCCGAGCCGTGCATTTGCGGGTATAGTCTCCCTCATGGTATCGAAACAACTCGCCGAAAGGCTCCCGCTCATAGGGCTCAAGAATCCTCACTCGCTTGCGCCGACGAATCGGTGCAGGCGGGGATGATGGTGGAACAGAAGCAGCAGTATCAGAAGTATCGGAGTCAGAAGACTCGTCATCAGCATCTGAACCGGTGTGGTGGCTAGCAGGTGGTGTAGGACGATCATCAGCCGCAAGAAACTGCTGAGATGTCAGGTACTGGTCATAAAGGTACTGTCCCTGTGTCATAGGTCCACAAACAGGACGAAAGAGAGGCTGAATAGCAAAGGAATCAACGGGTGTAGAAGCAACCTCACCCTCCTCAAAGGGCTCGGTGTCAGCAGATGGGTCTCCAGATGGAACAGGAGATGGTATAGCAGTTGATACAGGTTGGGTGTCATGGTTAGAATCATGGGTGTCTCGGGTGTCATGGGTGTCATAATCAGATAAGTCAATAGTAGGGTGAGTGGATGATGCTGGTACGACGTCGTCACTGTCGGACAAAATAATAACCGGGGGCGACATGGTACTGTAATATCCCAAAAATAGCAGTGATATAAGTCATTTAGTCTACATAATGCTACATGCACAGTGATCATGGTGTCATAGTGAACTAAATGCAATGGGTGCTAAAAATCAAACCTTAAAACATGACGTTGGCAAGCGCTGGCACGGAGGGCACTTTGGTGATAAATAGTTTGTTTAAAATTCGGTGAGGTTATAGTCCAATGTTTTGAAAAATCATTTGGTTCTCTATAACCATGGCTCTGATGCCAATCTGTAACACCCCGAAATTTGATTAAGCAGCGGAAGTCTAATCGGGGTCATTACAGTTTAGTACACAGTCATACTCATAGAAAACAATTCAAAAGATTTCCAATATCATTCCATGAAAACTCAAATATTCAGAGTTACAAACATTTTTCCAAAATGTTAATTGTTTCACAAAAGTGGTGATGAGTTTGTAAAGAATGATATAATTATTGAAATAAAAGGGAGGTCCTGTGCCCTTTTGCCAGCTCCGTGCCACCATGCTTGCTAGTTTCCTGAGATAAACATGCTTAAAAAAGTCAACACAAAGGTTGAGTGAATCTATAGTAGTTTAAATAGTAATAGTGTGAACACAAGTCAAGTATTTAAAATAAACAAGCCAAGATAGATAGGTCTTGACTAAATCGGGTGTAATATTGCTCCTAAGCCTCACGAAACGCAAGCCTTAACATCGATTTGACATATCATAAAGATAATAATAATCATCTACACCACAACGGATGTAAATGACAAGGGGCCCTCGGTGACAGGAAATGTGCCAAATTTCCATAATACCTCGAATATAGCACACCTCCTGCCAAGTGATCACCTTGGCAGAGGTGGGCTGCCATTCCAATAGATCTATCAACTATATTTGCGCTCACTCGCAAATGATTAAGGTTCGTGATATGAGGGACTTGTAGCACAGGTGTCAACTTAGGCAATATCAGGTGATAACAGCATACAGAAAAATACTTGTGTTCGATTTATAGCATGTATCTCCCCACGGGGTTTAAAAACAATTAAAAATGTGGGACCATGAACTCACCTGAAAGGTGCGTGTGAATCACAACGGTGCTCAAAAGTGATTGTGTATTGCTATGGCTAGCAATGAAATTCCTCCGACTTGCGACCTATAAATATATTGTAATCGGTGTTTTAGATTCGTGTCATAAATGACGTGTGATATATCACGTGTAAGGTGATATCCGTTTCGGGTGTCTTAAATTATTTCAAATATCTTTACGTAGTTATTAATACGAATCGGTGTTTGATTTTATATTATCTCGCCGTGAAAATAATAATGCTTAAAAATATTTATGTTTAAATATTTTTAATAAAGTTATGTATATTTATATATAAATATTAGAGTTAAAGAAAAATGTATATATGTATTTATAAAACTTATATGAAATAATTAATTATAAATATATTTTGTCACAAGTTAACCTTTAATTTTTACCAAATTTACACTTCTTACCCTTTGGTTAATAAAATCACAACATGGTCCCTTTTTGTACTTTTTACATTTCTTTCCCCTCACTTTGGAATAATTACGATTTGCACCCTTCATTTAATAAAATTCGGTAGTTTCCAAAAATAGACCGAAGGTTTTCATATTTGTCATATTTAGTCCCTAACGTGGGACTTATTGCAAAAATAGTCCTTGTCGAAATTTTTGAGAACCGAACTTTTTGACACAATAAAAAGGGACTTCGGACTTGTTAAATTTTGGTTTTCTAAAGTTTTATTCATTCGACTTTTCTTTCAAATTTTCAAACCGAAAATCTTATCATGCAAGATTCTTGGGC
Organism: Artemisia argyi; assembly: GCA_030686995.1. Taxonomy (NCBI): domain Eukaryota; kingdom Viridiplantae; phylum Streptophyta; class Magnoliopsida; order Asterales; family Asteraceae; genus Artemisia; species Artemisia argyi. The sequence continues at coordinate 42,259,663 of CM060697.1, forward strand.
TCGTTAGCCCGGTAAGGCCCAAGTGGGTGTGTTTTTGTTTTAAAAACTTGTTCGACTAGCATAAGGTTTTGGTCTAGTATTCGTGGTTTAAAAACGTACTAGCTTTGCATGTTTGGTGATCTTGGTTAAGTTCGAGCCGAATAATGGGAGGGTCGAAGAAAGTACATAAGTTGTACGTGTAGAAATAAAATGGCGAGGGCTTTTCTAGGGGTGTCGAGTCATGTGATGAAGTAATGAAAACTTATATTAAAAATCATACGTGTGTCGTGTGATGTGCATGCTACGATTCAAAGTAAGAAAAGAAATAGGATAGTAAACTTACAACACCAAGAATTGGTGGTGAAGAGGTCGAGTGTTATGAGCAACGAGAGCAAATCCAAGTGATACCCTCTACGTGAGATGATCTTGTACCCAAACTTAGTTATCCAACTCGTTTCAACCTATTCCTTGCTTGTGTGCTCCTTGCGTCTTCTCGTTAGCAGCCAAGGAAGAAAGATAAGTGAGTTTTGGTGATGTGAGAATTGGGTGAACTCTTGCAAGTGTGAGAAAAGGCATTTAATGTGGTTTATATAGGATGGTGAGGGTGGTTGTATGTTCGGCATGGTGAAACATGCTTCTCAAGTGTCATTCGAAGGTAGACAACTTTGTCTCTTGTCTTGAGTCCTTGTCACATCGAGTTAGGGTGGTAAGGGGGCAACAATGGTTTGCTTGGATTATTTTAGGTGTAGCTTAGGATTGGTAGGCAATAAACAATGACATTTAGGCTCATGTGGTATTAGGGTGTTGGAGGTAAAAGGGACACACGATCCATAGGACAAACTCGACTAGGTGGTTAATAAGTTTACACGGTGGTTTGACGGCTTCATAGGGTGGCTTGAGGTTTCCAAGGTGCAAAGTCAATGGGGGTTGCAATGTTTGTGTCGAGGTGGTAGGGAGCAAGAAGAAATGTGCATGGTTACCATGGTTCCTTATTCTCGTTTGTTGTGGTAGCATGAGACGCAAAAGAAAAAAAAGATAACATGTATACGGGCTTGAGGGGAAACGAAGCCCAAACAAATATTAAGTGAAAATTTGTAGTGAGTGGGCTTGTGAGGGTGCTCGGCCCAAACGAAAAGAAAAAAAAAAATATAGTGGGAAGTCTTGTGGGCTGTAGGAGTGTCCGTTGGGCTTGAGAAATGGTTCGGCCCAAAGAAAAAATATAACGGGGTGTCGGTGTTCGTAATATGGTGAAGTTGATTTCGATATCGGTGTCGGTTCGTGTGATTCTCATATGTATAAACGGTGTTATTCCTAGGTATATATATACTCATATATATACGTAGTGACAATAGTTGTAAAACAAATTTATTATATATACTTCATTATATACATATAATATTAATGTACCGGTGTCTAAATCAAAGTGTCGGGTCGCAAGTGGAGTTACCGGTGTTAATCCTCATTGGGTGACATCCAAGAGTGGCATTTGGGTGATATCGGGTGACAATGCATAATCGGGTGTTAGACCAACGGTGTTCAAAACAATCGGGTGTCAATTAAACAGTGAACATAACAATCGGGTGTCCAAACAAACAGTGTCTCATGTAAAAATTTCAAATTGGCCCACAAAAATGGCTTAGTTAAGAATAATGTTGATGATTAGCATTAATAAATGACCTGGGATTTTACGGTGTATTACATTTAAGCCCGGAATTGAATTTATTTGATCAAATATTACCCTGAATCATTCCTTTTGTGATTTTAGGTACTTTTGGAGTGAATTCTGGAAAAGGAAACATTTTAGACGTTCTTGGAGCATAAAAGTGAAGAAAACGGCAAAGTCCTAATTTTCCTTGCTGGGAACAGTACCTGACGGCGTCACCAAATTCTACATGACGGCGTTAAGAGTAAAACAAGAGGTGAAGTAGATAGAGTCCATGACGATCCAGAGAGTTTTTACACTAAGGGCATGACGGCGTCACCATAGGCCGTCATGGTCCCTTTACACGTGACGGCCTAGAGATAGTTGCTCTTGTCGGCGTCGGATCTGGATCTAGGCAATCCGATATTATTATGGGCGGCGAGTTGACGGCGTCAGATTTCTCTTCTTGACGCCGTCACGTTGGAAAATCTATATATAGTTTTGTAATTTTCATTCATTAAGAGAGGACAATTAGAGGGATAACTTGGAGAAACCCTAGCACGATTTTATCAGTATTTTCAAGGGTTTTTACCCTTTGAAACCTTTCATGTTCAATTAAGAAAAGTATCCTTTCAATTCATTCAATATGTCTATGTGTTGTTTGAATATATCTTACGCTTGTCTTGATTTTTACATGCTAGGCTAGATCTCTTGTATGTTTGCTTAGATGTAGTGAAACCTAGATGTTGATTAGGGGTTGATTGCTTGTTTATAGTTGTTACGGATGAATGATTTCGATGTTAGGCTTAAGAAAACTGGCAGACTTCCATAGGGTAACTTGCTTGAACATCTTAAGAAACATGAACCAATGCGTACTAGGTTTTTATGGTTGTATTTAATGCATGAGTGAATTCTAATGATCCCATGTTAGGAGCTTCTTGCAGGCTCGACATAGGAGTGAAGTAGGAGCTTATAGAGTTGGGGAAGTACGTACGCCACCCCACGAATGGTATTAAGGAATATAACCCGTCATCCACGCAATTATAACAAACTATCAACCTGTAAAAGATATCTAGGGAGTAATGAATCTAAGTAAACACATTTTTCCCATTTATTGTTCACACCACTAGTTTAATTAGCTTTATTTACATTTTTGTTATTTTATTTTGATTGCATCTTTAGTTATTGGGTTAGTTGATTAGCAACTAATTCCGCCCACTCTTCCAAAACCCAAGATTTTAATTGCTTTTATAAAAATATAAAAATACAAAAAGAATCACCCCTCACCTCTAGACCTAGTTTTTAGGCTTTCTAATCCTAGCGACACTATTCATGAGTTGAACGATCAATCCCCCGGTACTTGTCAGTATACTATACTACAACGATCAGGTACACTGCCTGGTGGGGGTTATAAGCTTCTCGAGATCCCTCGAGAGGTAAGGCCTGGTGCAATTCCCACGCATCAACACCCCCACGAATGGTATTATGGAATACAACCCGTCATCCACGCAATTGTTACAAATCTATCAATTAATGAAAGATAGCTAGGGAGTAGTGAAACCTAAGTAAACATGTTTTTCTCCATATTAGTTTTTCACACATTTATTTCTTGTCATTTTATTTTTATTGCATTTGTAGTTAATTGGTTTAGTTGACTAGCAACTAATTCCGCCCACTCCTTCAAAACCCGAGATTTTTACTAGCTTTCTAAAAAAATATAAAAATACAAAAAGAATCATCTCTCACCTCTAGACCTAGTTTAGATCATTTTCAATCCTAACGAACAATATTCCCTGTGGAGAACAATCAATTCCCTGGTTCTTACCACTACACTATACTACATCGGTCAGGTACACTTGCCTGGCGGGGATTGTAAGCTTCTCAAGATCCCTTGAGGAGTAAAACTTTTGTGGGACAATCCAAATCGCATCAGTTCAGTTGTTACACCCTTCAAGGAAAATGTAGTGTATGTGATAATTGCAATGCATGTACAATTATCAAGAGTTGGTTTGTTGCACTAAGCTCATGAACCACACGTTAACAGTCCAGATCATGGGGTCTGCAGACCAATCCATGATGGGACGGGAATGATAACTTGCCAAAGTTAATCCTTCAGATGGTTCAAATATAATACCTATTGGTACCCTCCAGTGAGAGGTAGTACCGACGGGAGTTGTCAAACTCCAATAGATCTATCAATTATATTCGCGTTCACTTGTGTAAAATATCACAAACGATTAGATTCATGAATTTTGTTGTGTAGGGGTGGCAGATAGTTTACTCATGTAACAACCAAAGAAAAAGACTTGTATTCAATTTAAACAAAGCAAGTAGCATGTATCCCCCTCACAGGGTTTGTAAAGCATTTAAAAAGAGTGAGGCTATGAAAACTTACCTGGGCTTAGGGAAATCTAATTGATGTGAAAAGTGACTCAGAGACTAGACTGCCTACTCACGTATCCTGCTGGTATTGTGGGTATGGTTGTATGCCAAGCTTTAGTTATCTTGTTTAAGTTTCTTAAGTAATCATTCTTAGGGTTGTTAGTGTTTTAGATATAACATAACACCGTTCGGGCCATCACACTCCAGAAGTATATGACTCCTCACATGAAGCTCCCTACTATTGTATTATGTTATCAACATAATACCGTTCAGGCCATCATAATTCAGAAGCTAATACTCCTCACGTGAAGCTCCCTACTATTGAGCTATGTTGTTATTAAGTTTAGTTATAACATAACACCGTTCAGGCTATCATAATTCAGAAGTTATGCAATAATCGTTTGAGGAGCCAGGGCACTTTAATTCATAAACCCAGCAAACTCATCAAAACGAAATATCCACATGATACTCCTCACATAAAGCTCCCTAGTATTGTGTTATGCTTCTAACTTTAAAGTAGGTTCTTATGAAAATATTTTCACTTTATACCCTTATAGTTTATATATTTACAAAATCTACTTTGGACTTATAAACTTATATTATTTAACTATCTAAACTTAGCTAAATTAGTCTATATACTTCTATATTTTAGGAAAATGGCAGAAATGAACCTTGGACTTATAATTTTCAAAATTTATCATTTATACCCTTTACTTTATAAATTTTGCAAAACTAGTCCTTATATGTTTATAACTATTTATCTTTTTAGCCTAAGGTTATATAACTTTGCAAAAAGGGTCCTTATACTTATAACTTCTAAGAAATGTCAAAAATAGTACATAGACTTAATATTTTCAGAAATTTACCATATATACCCCTATGCATGGAAAACTTTGCAAAACTAGTCCTAATTCCATGCAAATCATATTTTTATAAAACAAAAAGGTTTCCTAGATTATAGTTAACTAATATTAGCTTAACTAAGTTACCTAGATCAGATTATAGCTTATGCAAAGGGGTTATAGAATAAAATTAGCAACTCGACTCTAATTAGGGTTTTAAAAAGAAAACTAGCAAATGAAAATGATCAAGGCTCAAGCAAGGGTTCCTAGGTGATCTAAGGCATCTAATATCTATCCTAGGACTATAATAAAGTTAATAGAAGCAAGTATGAAAGCTTACGTGACCAGAAGTGGGTGAACGAGGGTTATAGGGTTTTCTAGGGCAAAACTAAGCTCGATAGGGCTTCTAAGCTTCTAGCACTCGACTTCTAAGGCTACAAGGGACTTAGTACTACTACTAGGACCATAGAATGTTTAAGGTTAAGAGGTGAAGAGGGGTGAGTTAAAAGGAAAGGGCACGAGCCCTATTTATAGGGTCGTTTGGAGTAGTGACCAAGAAACGGGAGTAGGAGGTGTCGAGGGGGGGGAGGTGACTAAGACAAGCTAGTATCTGACTAATGGAAGCTACATGGTGACTAGGAGGGGCTACAATGGCGATTTAGGGTTTGTATGGTGGAAAAGAGGCCGCGGGTGAAGGAGGTGACTAGTAGGTGATACACCTACTTATGTGCTAGCTAGGGAAGTGCTAGGGTGTGTGCTTAGGGTGACTAAGGTGCTAGGCTAGGTGATTGAGGTGCTTATGTTTAGGTTTTAACTAGTTTAGGTTTAGTTTAGACCTAATCTTGCTTAGTGAGAGATTAGGGTCTAGCTTAAGGTTTAGTGCCTAGAGTAGGGTCCTATGGGTGCTTAGTGACTAATCCTAAGTCTTATGAGGTTTATAATAAGTGGTGGTAGCTTATGGTGAAGTTTTTGGATAGTTTAGACCTAATTCAGGGAAGTTATGACCCAGTTATGGTTTTGTGCTTAAGAGACTTGTACCTAAGCTCTAAGGGGTTGTACTAGGGTCTAAGGGTGCTAAGATATCCTATTGTTCATAAGGTAACTCATACATAAGCCTTGAACACTTTCAAATTAGTTTAGATAAGCAATTAGGGTTTTGTAAACACATAGGCCTGGTTAGGGCTTAATTAGGGTTTATTAGGGTTTTGTGATAAGTTTAGTGTGTTAGGTTGGTAGATTACTTATTGTGGAGTTGTTGTGATCTTATGCTTGACATACCAGATGTTTATAGGATGTTTTGGGTAGAGATATTTGGCTTGTGTAGATATGTGAGCAAGTCTAGAGAGTCATGCAGGTAATGAATGCACATAAAAAGTAAAAATTTACCTGTGAAATACCGACATATGTATTTGTAGTGGAATGATAGTGATGAGTTTTTGTGGGTTGTTATAATACTCTGGCTGTACGAATGCTAAATATTCTGGAATTATATAGCTTTGGTCAGTGGATCTGCAGTAAACGGGTGTTTGGGACAGCGGGTTTGCAGTTATATGGGTGTTTATGACAGCGTGTTTGCAGTTATATGGGTGCTTGGGACAGTGGGTCAGCATCATTTCTGTCATGGGTGTTTGGTTCAGTGGCTCAAAACCTGGCTGTACGTTTGGTTTTTATCTCTGCTACATTTACATAATGGGCTGTATTGGTTTAAAGGTCTTGGGTCCAGTTGGTTTTGCTGCTACTTTGTTAGGAATGCACTTGATGTGTCATGTGGTATAGTTTTTATTTTTTGCTTGTAATATCTTTGTATTTTGCATTTATTTTCTTTCGTGTGTCGTTGTGTTTCTTAGGCCCCTTATACATAATTATCTTGTTAATATATTGATGCCTTTGTATGTATTTGGTCTAGTTGGTTGAAATAAATTAAGAAGTGTACAAAGTTTGTAAAAAATCGTTTTCCAACATATAGTTGCATATTTGGATCAACCGATCTACAAGGCTCATATAAAACTTCTCTTTGCATAGTCCAGACTCCAAGCAAAGTTTAAATTTATTACGGAGCACATACATTTTTGTTTTGAATTTGCCAGAATCTTTTGGATGTTTGCATCGAGATAATGGAGTATTAACATGTGTTTGCAATTATAATTCACTGAAAAGCATGGACTAATGTGCTTCATTTATTAGGATGCCAAACTTTTGTTGCATTCGAAATAATCCTGGTATTCATAAAATAATCAAATCCATGCAATGCTGTGTTATGAGTATTGTTGTTAGAGTCATAGAGATCATAGAGATCATCGCTTAACAAAATGTAATTAGAGAAATACTATATCCACTTAAACTTTATGATTTCTTTTTCCATAAAATAAAGTGTAGCAAAATGATTTGTTAAAAAAGAAGGGTTTGTAAAAGAAAATAAGTAGTCCAAGAGTTATGTCACGTAATTATGTAAAAGTTTGTCTGTAAATATTATGTGCATGTAGCAAATCTCGTGCAATAAGAAACTGTGGTACCGTATCGTACGATAATCTAGCAAGTTAAAAGTAAAGGAGATTCGAAAGATAAGTTATATTGATTTACTATTCATGTCCCGATTAAATTAACACTCAAAGACAAGAAATGGCGTACTAGAAGGATTCTTTGGGTTCTATTATACTGTAAATTATATATACGCACCAACGCATCTACCAAGAAAGTTATAAAATCCACACAATGCAAGAGAATTCATTAATGCTTTTAAAAACTATCCCAAACTATATCAAGTCTTATCTATCTATACTATTATATACTACGTATTACATTTGGGCCTATTCTATAATTAGAAATGTTTAAAATTCAAAAAAAAAAATTTCTTATTTATTATGGAAAGATTTCAAAATGAATTTGTTAAAAAGAAAGTTGGTTAAAAAGTTTGTTAGGAAGCGATTGGTTGTTCAAACTAAAATTATTTAGCTTAACTATCTCTAATATCTCTACTTATAAAACATGAAGACAAAACGTGCAACCAAATAACGCAAAATATAATCACACGGTACCCGCCGCCACATTACGAGAGTACGTTCTAGTTAGTGAATAAACACATTGCGCGAGTACCATTCTAGTAAGCGAATAAACAAAGCAGTGCCGACCAACAAAGTACCATAGAATTAATGGTTGCGTGACCAAGAATCACTTCTATTCCATCTAGAGGTTTATCAAAGAAATGCTATGAATACAAAACCTGTCAAGATCACTTAAAACGATGTAACTAGTTTTTAACGCGATAGCATTTCGAAGACAGGTAAATGCGGTCATTGTCTCATTGGGTTCTCCAAGACTAGACTACTAACTGAGTAACTAGGTACAACACATTATTAAGGGTGCGTTTGGTACTCATTCCTGAGAATCAAGTATCATTATGAAAGTAATAGTTGGTGTTTGTTTAGGGTGTCTGGGCCCACAACTATGACTATGAAAGTCTATTATTTTCCATACTCCATATATGGCTAGAGAGTAAGGAATGGAACTTTCATAGTTGAGTACTATCAAACTCATACCTATTGTCATTCCTCCCAGCATACCAAACGCACCCTTCATTCATTTAATATTTTAATTAAGCAAAACTAAAACGAAGTTATTGAAATGTCACCACAATCAAACAATATACAAAGATACGAACTCACTAACTTTATATACAAAGTACAAGATTAAATAAAATGTCACCATAATCAAGTCTAGCTTCCATTAATCAAAGATTAACAAATTAAACTTATTAATTTATTAAAAAAAATAAAAAATGACATCAGCTTTCCATAGCCTTGTAAATAACAACAAAACAAGGAAGTATGGCTCTCGGGTTATAAACAAACAGCTCCTCAATACCCGAATACGACCCGGTAAACCCACTAACCGAATCATAACACCCATCCTCATCTGGCGGCGCGTGTCCCTCCACGCGCTTCACTTTCCCAGCTATCACCCTGCAAACAAGCATCGCCCTGACCCCACGCGCCACTCCCACCAGCGCGTCATGCGCACGTCCACTGCTAGCGGTAGTACAAACCCCTTTCCGGCCGCCGTCGCCGGTGAAACCGTGGCGGATGACGGTGCAGACACCGCAGCCGGGGACGGAGGAGCATAAGGAGGATGAGGAGTTGAAGCCCAGTGAGCAGGTGACGGTGGTGCAGTGGAAGCGAAGGAGCTCGTTGCCGTCGGCGGCGCAGCGCGTGGGGGTGGAAGCGAGTGTGGCTTGGATTTTGACAGTTTCACGACAGTCTTCGAAACGTTGGATAGTGCGACGTGTGTTGTTGACTTTAAGGATGCGGTCAATTGTGAAGATCGGATGGCTCTTGTTTTGCCAGCTGGATTTGAATATTATCTCTACTATGTTTCGTCCTGAATCTTCGGGTCCTAACTCCGATACTACCAAATCAAATCAAATCAAAACAAAACACTAATCAATATCACTCGATAAAGATAGAAACTCTAGGTAAGTAAACTGCTTATAGAAAAAACTTCGACACAATGTAGGTTACTACTTTAGCTAATATGCTACTAGTTCATAGCAGATGCAAATTTCTTAGTGAAAAAACCATATAGATTCTTGATATTTGTACATATATGTCAATAACAAAAAGATTCGTTTAAACTTTAAACAAGTTTGGAGTGAAAAGAGGGTTAGATTTGGTTTTGCAAAAGAGGGTCTTTTGTTTACATTAATGCCTAGAGATTAAAGATACTAATCATGTTAACATTAGGTCCACAAGCTGGTAGTTGCATAGATTTTTCTTTTTAATAAAAAAAACTTGCAAATATTCAACAAAAGTTCATATCTAATGTGGAAAATAATCGTACTACCTAAAATGTGCCAAAATATGAAAAGACAAAGACATGTGGAGAAGTTAAAAGTGAAAATTATGAGGGAGAATATGTGTATAACATGTGATTCGGTATGAGTAGACTCGGCATGAGTTAAGGCATAAAAATCACGAATTTTAGTATGTCTAACATTGCTCATCTAAATTTTGACACATTCAATTTACCACTCTTCACGCATGTTAAAAACGAAAAAAGCTAATGCCGTTTACAAGAGAATCGACATGTCTGAGTGTAGCAGCTAAAAACCGGGTACAAACAAGTTCGAGACATCCGCATCTAAAAGCAATAAATCAATAATTGACGACAATCATGTTAGAACAAATATCTGGGTTACATAGCACATGAAAATATCCAAACATTTATATATATTAGTGGGAATGAAATTGACACTTCAATGGGAAAATGAAGACAGATTTATAATTTATAGAAATGGTCCCAAAGAGAATGTGGCTACATGATTACCCGTGGGAAGAAAAGCAAACACTTGTATAGACGCTAAAGTTACTTCATGTATATCCATTTAGTCAGGCATTCGGTAAATAACAGATTAGAATAAAAACAATATCATAACAGTTAAATATGTAAATGTCATTTTTATGCCATAAATGCACATATGTGACATTTTAACTCACATATTAACTCTTTCGTTATAGCCCAAAACTAAACTTAATGTGCCTTGAATGCCCAAATTAATGGGCCCAAAATTTAGTAGCACTATTACAGAATTTTATGAGGGTACTTTTTAGGAGTTACTATAATAATTTCCCTTTGATTTTAATTTTGTATTTAAGCTACAATAACGACAAACACATCTCTCGTAAACAAGTTGTTCTTTCTCTTTAACATGTAGTGGTCCAAATATTTCGGTTAGTTAATTTCTCCCGAGTTCTAGCTAGTTGCATAATATATTTTTAATCAATAATTCTAGATACCTCTTATTTTATAAAGAAAATTGAAATTGAAAAATTTACCAGCATGCCTAACAGCTTGATGATGTTCCAAGCTTTCCTTTTTTGGGAATACTTCTCCACACTCTGAACATAAACAAATTGTACTTCTAGGAATTGCATGCCTGCATGGTCAAATCATATATTGCAAAATTAAATAAATACACAACACAACTCCAGAATAAACATGTAAACTATAGTACTCCGTATAAATTTCTTGAAGCTAAGATTAGCCAACTTTTCCATCTTTTATTTGCGTCAATTAGTCAATGCAGTAGTCCAGTGATTTGACCATGTGTACCCCAGATATCCCACCATGAATTATTAAGAACGTGTATGTATGACTATTTGTCGTTAAATGAAAACTTCAACAGATCTATACAAACATTTTAAAATAATTTTACGCAAATAACCAACTTATTCATTAGCTTACACTCTATTAAAAAAAAACATAATTAGCTTTAACCTGTTCTTAATTGTTTTCTAGCTAAACTACGTTTACACAAATAACTAACTTATTCATTAGCTTACACTCTATTAACAAAAAAACATATATAGCTTTAATCTATTCTTAATTGTTTTCTAGCTAGTAAGTACTATATATTACTGTATGTTACAACTAAACAACTAAAAAATGAAAACAATCAAGCTAGGGTAAAAAGAAACCTTGCAGGATCAACAATGGCATGACACTCATAGCAACCAGAAAGCTTCCTAAACTGCATGCCACGTGAAGCTGAAGTATAACTTCCATGACCATTATTAGATCTCACTGAACCATTAGTCAAAGACCTAGTAGTAGTACTACTACTACTTGAAGAAGACACACCATTAGTAACATGTTTCTTCCTTCTTAGTACACTTGAATCTTGACCAGCAGTACTACTTTCAGGCGAGTTATCAGCCCTATGAACAACCCTAGTAGTGTGTCCATTAGCAACATCTTTAAAGTTGCATATTGAGCTACACGAACTCAGCTTTGAGTACCCATTAGGGTTGTTGTTCTTGACATCCATTTGCTTGCATTTCAAAAGGTTTTTTATTTGGTCCCATGATGAAGGCGGTGGTGTTGTAAGGTTTTGCTGTTTAGGTTTAGGGTTAGGGTTAGGGTTTTGTGAATGGTGTTTTCTTCTACGCTTTGTGGGTTGTACCTTGTGGGTGGTTTCCGGTGGTGGGAGGGTAAGAACTGCCATGAAAAGTACAAGTAAGTGATGCAAGGAGTGAAGAAGGTTATTTAGTTGTTGTTGTTCATGAGAGAAAGAGAGAGATGCTTTAGAAAAGGGTTTTGCTTCTTTTAATGAGTAGGAGTGGATCTGAGGTAAATTTGAGGAGGGAAAAGGGTTGGTGTAATTTAGTATTCTTTTTACTTTTTATAATTTTTATTTGTACTTTTTGGTTTAATATTTTGTGAATCAATACTTTTGGTGTTAGTAGGGTTTATTGATACGTTAGGTTCAAATTATGCTTTTAGATATGGTTTATTTGAAATTTATCTACGTATAGCACTTGCTAATATACATACTATGTATATTGATGCAAGCAAGCCTATGCTAATTTATTATTATATATACTGAAAGGAGAACCATTTACTGTTTAACACTGTAGCTACAGTAGACGAAACAGTGTCTGATTGCAAAATAGTCTCTAAGGTGAAATTGTCGTTGCAAGATAGGTCCTTGGAGACTAACGATGCAACATGTTGGGGACTAACGATGCAACATGCCGGGGACTAACGATGCAACAGGTCGAGAATTTTAGGGACTTTTTACGTAAAAAAACATATTATTTCTAGAATTATTTTGTACCTAACGAATTTACAAAAATGGTCCCTCAGGTTAGCTGTAAATAGCATCGTTAGTCCCCCGTTAACAATCTTTTGCAAATTTAGTCCTTAATAATTTTTTTCCCGATCGTTTTATTTCGATTTTAGATTAGACACAACATTCTCGCAGCAACGCGCGGGTGCCCCACTCATTTATTTCTAAAATCGAAAATATGTTGCTTGACGTGATACACGCTTTTAACAAAGTCTGTCACATATTATTGGAACCGATTAGACAACAAACATATATTATGCACATAAATTGTTTGATCGACATTATTAGATATCATATCTCAAGTTCTCAACATTATGTTATTGTTCATTAAAATGATTAAATCAATGAAAAAACCTCGAACTTGAGCTTCCTTTTTGGATGTTGATTGAACAATCCAGCAAGATTGGTTAATTAGTTAGGTAAATTACCAGAGCAATTTAACACGATTTGTTGCTTAATAAAATTGTTCTCGTATGTGATGAGTCTTAATGTAAATCATGGTTGTTAAGATCTCGATTATGATATTAGGATCTTACTATTTTACGATACTACAAACCAAAAATGACCCGGATCCTGCATATGATCTTAGCAAGCTTAAGATCATATAAGTGTTAGTCGTATGTATTTATCCGTTAGAGTTTGAGTCCATGTAATATTTGTATGGGCTAAAGCCCGAGGTCTAAAACATTTTTGTATGGGTATTTTATATACCACGTTTGATGATGAATGGAACATACGATTCACACAAAATTCTACATGGTATCACAGCCAATTGATCCTTTCCTAAACCCTAAATAATTTTTCTTTTTTTCTAGTTTCTTCTTCAGTCGATTGTTAGCTTCAGTTTGATAGCTAGTCGACAGTTGGTACCTGCTTATAGTCGATCGTTGGTTGCTGTTTGATAACCAGTCGACTGTTGTTACTTTCTTCTTGTCGATCGTTAGTTGATGTTTGATAACTAGTCGACAAGAGTTACTTTTGTTTTGTTGGTGTTCCTGTTTTATTCGGTAAAACCCTACTCCTACTCATCACGTTACTATTACTTTCATTCACTAAACGAAACCCTAACCCTACTTCTAAGGTTACTGTTACTCATCAAGTTACTGCTACATTCATGTTACTGTTACTTTAATTCACTCAACCAAACCCTAACCCTACTTCTAAGGTTACTGTTACTCATCAAGGTTACTTCTAAGGTTACTGTTATTGTCGAGATACATCATGACAGGCACTACTCCTCCATCTCAAGTTATCCTTCTCTCTAAAAAACTAATGACCATCAACAATATCCCCATTCTTGTTCCTGTCAAATTAGATGTTGAGGAGATGAATTACTCATCATGGACTTATTTTATCAAACATCTATGCAAAGGATATTCCATCTTGGATCACCTACTGGGCAAGTCTTCGGATGCTGCAACATCAAGTGCTCCACCATCACCTCCCGATGCCGAATGGTTAAAGATTAACACCATTGTCCTTTCTTGGATCTTTATCACCTTGTCTCCAACACTTCAACAACGTCTTGTTAATGAAGATCCTCAAACGGCCAAGGAGGCATGGGATATGCTTGCTTCAATCTTTAACGACAATAATCGTTCTCGCTCTATTGCATTGAAGGCCGAACTACATACTATAAAACTTGGGGATCTAAGTATTGATGCTTATTTTCGGAAGATTGAGAATATGGCTACTATATTATCTAGTTTGGGTTCACATATTAGCAACGATGATATTGTTACATTCGCTTTGGAAGGATTGCCCGCAAAATATGATAGTGTATCTACAATCGTTGCTCATCGCGAGGTTTTCTCGGATCTTAAAATGGTTCGTCCTATGCTCACCATGGAGGAGATGCGTTTATAGACTCGTGCTCAAGATGCTATTGTTGATTCTACCTCTTCCTCACCTATGGTTTTAATGGCTAACTCAACTCCCAATACGAGGCGTTCTATTGCCCCTAATGAAAAGGTCTACAAGCCATGTTTTTTGTTTGCGCAGGGGTCTTAATTGTCAGTTTGGTATCCACTGTAAGTTCCTTCATAATGGTATGCATGGTAATCCATCCCCTAAACCCACTGTTCTCCAACAACTTGTCACCTAGTGAATTAGTCACTCTTCAAAATCTTTTGGCAAATATGGGAACTACTAATGGTGGTAATGGAGGGGTTACTCACTCTGCTAATGGTGTTAATGGATCGACACCTCTGGCTTGTTATACTACTCCTCCGGGCTTTCATTCTCATAAGACTCAAGCTTTCCCACAAGCCCACCAGCTTCCTACTCAGGCCCACTCAACTTTTACGCCTACTGTTACCCAAATGTATTATGGGGAGGGTCATACGCAAGGTGGAGGTTCTCAACAGGGGGTTCAATTTAACTTGACATGGGGTTTGAATCAACAGCAGGGTCAATATAATATGCCAGCAGCAGCAAGGTTAGATTAATGTGACAGGGGGTTCGCTTCAGCAGCAGGGTCAGTTTACTATGGCCGGTAGTTCACAGCATGGGGGGGGGGGGGGGGTTCATCCGTCCCTATTACTTTACCGGGTCATGAAACTATTTAACCTCATGCTTTTACTACTGATACTCTTCAGGAACCTCAACCCGGTAACTAAAATATGGATACATGTGCGTCCTCTCACCTTAATGATTCGGTTAAGTGTCTTAGTGATGTTTTTAATTCGTGCATTTATCCGTCTGTTGCGGTTGGTGACGGGCATTCTATTCCTGTTATCAACTCTAACCATAGCATTTTGCCCACTCCTACTCGCCCTCTTCATTTAAATAATGTCTTAATTACTCCTAATATTGTTAAGAATTTAATCTCTGTTCGTCAATTTGTTCGTGATAATTATTGTACAGTTGAGTCTGACCCTTTTAGTTTTTCTGTTAAGGAGTTTCAAACGCATCGGGTGCTGCTCCGCTGTGATAGCAATGGAGACCTTTACCCACTCACTCAGCCTTCCACCATTCCGCATGCTTTTCTTGCGAGTTAGTATACGTGGCATCAACGTCTTAGTCATCCAGGAAGTGAAGTGTTACGTCGTGTCCTTTCAAGTAGTTGTATTTCATGTAATAAAGAGAAGTCTCCCGGTCTTTGCCATGCTTGTCAGCTTGGCAAACACGTGAAACTTCCATTTGTTAGTTCTAATAGTTTGGTTCATTCGTCATTTGATATTGTACACTCGGACTTGTGGACTTCCCTAATTTCGAGTCTTTCTGGTTTCAAATATTATGTCTTGTTTTTGGATCATTATTCTCAGTTTGTTTGGGTTTATCCTTTAGTTAATAAATCTGATGTTTTGTCTAAATTTAATTTGTTTTGTAGCTTTGTTCGTACTCAATTTAAGTGTGAAATTAAGTCTTTTCAGTGTGACCATGGTGGGGAATTTGATAACCAAGCTTTTCATAAGCTATTTTCAGATAATGAGATTCAATTTAGATTTTCTTGTCCTTGCACCTCTCAACAAAATGGGAAATCCGAAAGGATGATTATAACTATCAATAAACTTATCCTTACTTTGTTATTTCAAGCACATCTTCCTCCTAATTATTGGATTGAGACTCTTAATATAGTTGTTTATCTTTTAAATATATTACTATCACGTGTCATTGACAATGAAGTCCCATTTACTCGCCTTTTTGTATTAAAACCTAACTATAGTCTTTTGCGTACTTTTGGGTGTCTTGTTATCCCCACGTCGATACTAATAACAAACTTGGTGCACGGACCACACCTTCACTTTTCTTAGGTCATGCCACAAATCATCGTGGTTATCGATGTTTAGATTTGCACACCAATAAAATTATTCTTTCACGTCATGTTACTTTTGATGAGACAGTTTTCCTGTTTGCCACAAAGCCATCCACTACCACCACTCCTACTGTAAGTAAATCTTATGAATTTTTGGACGACTCATCTAATGTCATTTCCAATATTCTAAGATTGTCTCCCACCACTTAACCCAATGTTTCAAATGCTCCTCAAGATGTCCCTACATCCGATGCGCTTGTTGAGCCTCTTAGCCCACTTTCTGCGTCACCTATTGCACCAATGATGAGGCGAAAAGTGTACCGCTTTTAAGGGGTCATTTAAGCCCGAATTCGAGATTATTTTATCAATTATTTCCCTAAATCATTCCTTTTGTCATTTAAGGTACTTTTGAGGAGAAATCTGGAAAAGGAAGTATTTTGGACGTTTTTGGAGCATAAAAGTGAAGAAAACAACAAAGTCTCAAATTTTCTTGCTGGGAACAGTACCTGACGACGTCAAGAGTTTGTTAGTGACGGCGTCAAGAATGATAAAAGAGGTGGATGTGGAAAATACACGTGACGATCCAGAAAGTTTTTAGGCATATTGGCCTGACGGCATCACCTAGGCCATCAGGGTCCAAATACACGTGACGGCCCAGAGCTCATTCCTACATGACGGCGTCATAAGTGGATCTAGGCAATACGAATTTCATCATGGCGGCGAGTTGACGGAGTCAGAGGTTAACACATAACCCCGTCAGGATGCATAGTCTATATATATTTTTCCAAATTTTCATTTTAATGTATGGAACTTTGTGTGGGATATTAGGGCATAACCCCTAAGACGAATTTTACAGCTTTTTCAAGGGTTTCAATCCCTTGATTCTTCCATGTTCAATTAAAGATAAGTATTCATTCAAATCATTCAATATGTCTATGTGTTGTGTGATTATATCTTACGCTTGTCTTCTCTTTAACATGCTAGGCTAGATTTTTATTGTGTTTGCTTACATGTAGTGAAACCTAGATGTTGATTATGGGTTGATTGTTTGTTTATAATTGTTACGGATGATTGTATTCGATGTTAGGCTTAAGAAAACTGGCAGACTTCCATTGGTAACTTGCTTGAACGTCTTAAGAAACATGATCGGAGGTGTACTACGATTTTTGGTTGTATTTAATGCGTAAGAGAATTCTAATGATCCAATGTTAGGAGCTTCTAACGGCTCGACATAGGAGTGAAGTAGGATCTTATAGAGTTAGGGAATATTGTACACGACCCTACGACTGGTATTAAGGAATATAACCCGTCATCTATGCAATTGTAACAAGCTAATCAACCTGTAAAAGATATCTAGGGAGTAATGAAATCTAAGTAAACACAACTTTCCTCATTAATGTTTTCACCACATTAGTATAATATAATTTTCATTTATTTTATTTTATTTTGATTGCATTAGTAGTTAATTGGGTTAGTTGACTAGCAACTAATTCCGCCCACTCCTTAAAAACCCGAGATTTCACTTGCTTTCCATAAAATATAAAAATACAAAAAGAGTCATCCCTCACCTCTAGACCTAGTTTAGTAGGCTTTCTAATCCTAGCGACACTATTCTTGAGTTGAACGATCAATCCCCCGGTACTTGTCACTATACTATACTACAACGATCAGGTACACTGCCTGGTGGGGGTTGTAAGCTTCTCGAGATCCCTTGAGAGGTAAAACCTGTTGCGAGGGCGCAATTCCTACGTATCAACCAACTACATCCCCTACTGCCCCAACTACACCACCTACCCCAATATCACCGCATGTTCCCCACCCACTATTTCAATTCACCCCATGGTCACACGTTCTCGTGTCAGGACTACTCGTCCCAATCCCCGTTATGCTGGTCATGTGTCTACGATTTCTCCTTTACCCAGGTCTCATAGTGATGCGTTTCACGATCCCAATTGGCGAAATGCTATGTGTGATGAGCACGATGCACTTATTAAAAACAAAACTTGGACTCTTGTACCAAAACCACCGGATGCGAATATTATTCGCAGTATGTGGTTGTTTCGCCACAAGTATTTAGCGGATGGGACTCTTAGTCGCTACAAGGCTCGTCTTGTTGCAAATTGTAGTAATCAGATAGAGGGTGTTGAGGTTGATGAGACATTTAGTCCGGTTGTCAAACCTGGTACTATTCGGACAGTTCTAAGTTTAGCTATTTCTCGACATTGGCCGATTCATCAGCTAGAAGTCAAGAATGCTTTTTTACATAGGGATTTAGCTGAGACAGTTTATATGTATCAGCCGCCTGGGTTTCGTGATCCTATTCATCCTGATTTTGTCTATTTATTGCACCGGTCTCTGTATGGTATTAAGCAAGCACCCCGGGCATGGTTTCAACGGTTTGCTGCTTATATTACTTCTGTTGGGTTTAGTTTTAGCCAATGTGACTCATCTTTATTTATTTACAAACATGGTGATGATACTGTATTTTTGTTACTCTATGTGGATGATATTGTGCTCACTGCTTCATCTGATGGTTTATTTATAGCGGCTTATTGCTTCTTTACATAAGGAGTTCTTTATGACTGATTTAGATGCTCTTAATTATTTTTTGGGTGTTTCAGTTACGCATGACTCTTCTGGGATGTTTTTGTCATAGCGTAAGTATGCTATGGAGATATTGGAACGTGCACATATGATTGGTTGTAACCCTTCTCGGACTCATGTTGACACTGATTCTAAATTGGGTGCTGATGGTGATAGGGTTTCTGATCCTACGTTATATCGGGAGTCTTGCCGGTTCTTTGCAGTATCTTACTTTTACTAGACCTGAGATTTCCTATGCAGTGCAGCAGGTTTGTCTTTTCATGCACGATCCTCGGGAGCCTCACCTCTCGGCTCTTAAGCGAATATTGAGGTATGTTCGGGGTACATTAGACTATCGTTTGCAGTTGTTTTCCTCCTCAACTTCTTCATTTGTTGCTTATTCTGATGCTGATTGGGTTGGCTGCCCTACTACTCGGAGATCAACTTCCGGCTATTGTGTTTTTCTGGGCAACAATCTCCTCTCCTGGTCCTCTAAGCGCCAATTGACGCTTTCTCGTTCCAGTGCTGAGGCAGAGTATCGTGGGGTTGCCAATGCTGTTGCTGAGACTTGTTGGTTGCGGAATCTTTTACGTGAGTTGCACACACCTTTGTCTTCTGCTACACTAGTCTACTGTGATAATGTTAGTGTCGTTTACTTATCTTCTAATCCGGTTCAGCATCAACGTACGAAGCATATAGAGATTGATATTCATTTTGTACGGGATATGGTTGCTGCTGGTCAGGTTATAGTGCTTCATGTACCGTCACGTTATCAATATGCAGATATTTTTACCAAAGGTTTACCATATGCTTTGTTTCAGGAGTTTAGGTCCAGTTTGAGTGTCCGGTGTCCTCCCGCTCCAACTGCGGGGGAGTGTTAGTCGTATGTATTTATCCGTTAGAGTTTGAGTCCATGTAATATTTGTATGGGCTAAAGCTGGAGGTCTAGAACATTCTTGTATGGGTATTTTATATACCACGTTTGATGATGAGTGGAACATACGATTCACATACAATTCTACAATAAGATCCTAATCTTAACCATAAAATCTTAAGATTTAATCCGATCAGATTTTACTTTTTTCAATACACAAACTAAGAAAACTATACAGTTATTGATTGTGTTTTATAGAATTTAAAAACAACATGTTAATTTTTCCATATTAGGACAACATTTTCATGAAATATTTATATAATTTTGTGTTTATAAGATATAGTAATTTGTAGATTTGAATAATAATATAAATACTATTAGAAAAAGGATATTATATTAGGATCTTATAATCTTGATTCGATTTCACTATCTCGATTTTGTAAAAACGAAAATGATTCTGAGTAAAATCTCAATCTTGAAAACCTTGATGTATCAAAACTTATATGTATCAGATATTCACATGAATCACTAAGCACTAGAGACATTAGCTGATTTGCATGTTTAACCATGTCTACCTTGTGGAATGAGAGAGGGTCGTTATACACTTATACGGCACATTTCACTTCTCACCTCAAAAACTTTGACGTTTGAGCACACTCCTTCGATTATTTTAGCCTATAACATTGTTTTTCTTAGTTTGCGCATCACTCCATTACAAAGATTATTGAGAACGTACTATTCGATCAAATTAAAGCAAACATTGTTCAATCTGAAAAACATGCTGTCTTGTAAATTACATTTGTTAAAAGACATGTCTTTTTTTTTTCTTTTTTTTTTTTTTAATCCTATATAATTCTTTTAGTATGTTTACAGTAATGAAGAATTCTATACTTCGTGATTTGTATGGACCTATATTGGATATTAGGAATTATAATATTTTGCAAAAGTGATTAAATTTAAAATGTGAATCTTTTGGGAGGGGTGAGTATAAAAATATAACTAATTTAGTACGTGGAGAAGAGAGATTGTTTCCCGATGTCTTTGGACGTGCATTAACCGCTTGTACAATAGTACATATAATTGGCTAATGGATATTTTGAAATTCCCCCTAAAAGCCCATAACTTTGTGTCATTGTTTTTTGAAAATCAATAACTTTTGAGTTTCAAATATCAATCAGTCACTTTACGTTAAACATTTAGCAAAAGCAATTCAAAAAACTAGTTAATGGAGTACTACCTTTTTTCTATAATTTTCCCTTTCAGATAATCTAAACTCGTCAGCAGAATCACATGATATATATATATATATATATATATATATATATATATATATATATATATATATATATATATATATATATATATATATATATATATATATATATATATATATAGGGGGACTTTCTTACGAGAACCATTTTATCTGCGAGAACTGAGAGAACCACAAAAAACATGCATGCACGCCTTTTAAAATAAAATAAAAATACATGCAAATCATCAATAATCGTAAATATCCACCTATGTTCTTCAATATCATTATGAACTCATCATCTTTTTTCACAAAAACCTTACCCACGGCTGCAATGTTGTCGTTGCACGTCTTATAAGAACATACATGCACACCTTCAAAGAAAAATTTTGTATTTTCAATTTCTTATCAAATTCTTTAGAACAACTATGTTTTTTTTAAAACATATGTGTTGTCTTTAAAACATATGTGCAAAAATACAATTATTGAAGGCGTGCATGTATGTTTTTTGTGGTTCTCTCAGTTCTCGCAGTTAAAATGGTTCTCGTTTGAAAGTTACACTATATATATATATATATATATATATATATATATATATATATATATATATATATATATATATATATATATATAATTTTGTAAATGGATATTTGACTATTTGTGGTGTTTTTGTTTGAAAAGGAATTAAACTACTATAGTTTTTGTTTTGTATGTCGAGTCATATACATTTAATGACCAGATCAAGTGATATTATCACTAGAATGGACACATCGTGATTTGTAATTTAATTATAGAACTCAAACCATAAATCTAGCTAGAAGAAAGAAAAGTTTTGTAACTATTATATCTTTTCAACGGCAAGTCGACAACATACTACTTAATTAGGTTGATTTTGATATATAGATGTTCACTTCTTGGCTTCTTGCTATGAATCATAATTAACTGTTTTTCTTTTTATTGATTGACTTTATATTTAATGTTATTTGTGAATCTCATAAAGTTAAACGGTTAGTAGTAAGTCATTTTGATATTTTCACAAAAGTCTTCAGGTTAAAATATTACCACAGTATATACATATAGTATTGTAGTATATTGAGGTGTTCAGGAAAAAGGTCATAAACAGTCACACTAACATCTTGGTTGGGCCCTTGGGCCAAGTATTGAGTAAAAAACTCGACTTATTCGAGTCAATGGTCCATTAAACTCGACTTATTCGAGTCAATAGTCCATTGTAAAAAAAAAATAAAAAAATAAAAAAACTTATACACATGATGGATAAAAGCAAAATTCTTTTGTACACCTTTTAAAACAAACTTTCAACATTCGATCTTTACCAGTTTACCTTATCTTAGCTTTTGGTTTTGCTAGACTTGTCTTTACACATGAACAAATCTTTCAATAGATTGATGATACATAGAATATTAAAAAATTATATTTTTAGAATCAACGTAAGTACTGAAATGCTATTCATGAAAGGGACCTCAAAGTAGTTGACATTTTATGGTAGATATGGTCATAAATGAGACTATTGAATGATCACTCGATCTACCTAATCTATTGCATTGGATATTTGAGTACTCCCATACAAAAAAACCACCCAACACAACCACATCTTCCGAGGCATTGAAGTCAATGTGCGAAAGTATTCATTTTCCTTCATTTTGAGATATATTGTGAGGTTAAAGTCTGTGTGTAGTTTTATATGGCAACCAGTTATAAATGATAACGATGGTTCGTGAAAATGATCCAACAAGCTCCAATCTAACGTAAACGTGGATGGATTTGGTGTTATTAATATGCATTTTTCCGAAAAGTGAACACGGGTAACTTAGATGGTAACAGAGCGATGTATGGTGATCATTTTATCAATTATTTTTACTTCTAATTCGTAAGCTAACCTTCAAAAACTAATCACTTCAATGTTTCGAAAATTCGCTTAATTGGTGTTGCTACGAAATGGGTTATTTGCATATCAAGGACGCATACTCGAATTTAGTTTTGTGGATTTTTCTAGTTAATAATTAATTGTAGATTTATCTAGTTTTGTCAGTTTTATTTATATAAACGCAAATTCTACACAAGCTAAATACATTTAGAAAGTCCAAAGTTACAAATGAGAAGACTATGATACTGAAAATAAAATTGTAAAATGACAAAAATAAGTCATCGCAACATGTTTGATGTACATGTGATTTTTTTTTTTTTTTTTAAGGGCAATTAATTATCTTACAATATATAACCACAAGTTATTTCACATGCCCTAAGCAGGACTTGAACCTGCAACCATTTTGTCGGAGAGTTTCTCACACCACTAAGGCTGCATGCAATAAGGTACTCGACCGAGTGAGTCGACCAAAATCGAACTCGGTCTCATTGTTGTGGTTAGTAGGTCACAACCGATTTGGAGGATAGGGAGCAACGAAAACGGTCGAGACCACGACCGAGTGTATACACACATAAAAAACAAATGCCCACTTTCTAATTAATATTATTAAGGTCGCCTTTACTGGGGCACTGAATCACCTGCAGATTGGTGGAGAAAGAAAGCTGACGTGGCAGAGAAAATAATGGTGATGGACCTTTATTGTTGTGCCTAGCCTAAAGATATCATTGGAACACAACTACACAAGCCATTTGGTGCACATTTGATTTTTTTTGACAAAAGTCAAAAGCAAAAATTTTTGCAGGCCGAGATTGTATGAAACTTTTGGGTAAATTGTTTGTGATTTATGTAAAAATGGGGTCTCCATCTGCAACAAATTCACCTCAGCTGTTGTAAAATTTTAGTACTTATTAGTGGATTGGTCTAATCTGTGTGCAAATTTTCTATACTTAATGGATTGGTCGAATTTGTGTGATGGAAAGAAAAGACAAAACAGTAGCACACCCAAGACAAGCCTCAATACTCGTAAGTTTTTGGCGTCTTTGCCTATTCTATTTAACTTTGACTAATCACCTAATAGTATAAGATTGTAATATTGTTGGGTAAACATACCACAGCTATTAGACAAAAGATAATTAATATGTGAGCGAATGCATATTTTAACTAAAAATTTGTGGCACAAATATTTGTAATGAAATTAGCATCACTTATTTGTTTTATGATGTGTTGCAAACTTGCAACCGTTATTAAACAAGCTTTTTATCATGATTGTTAAACGCCAACCGCTTCAAATTACTACAAAACACTTCGCTCAAATACATCCTTAACTAAGTATTTTCCTTCTTTAGTTCAATGCAACTCTTGGTATGCCATTTTTCTTTTTTCATCATGGTTTAATCCGAAAGGTGAAAAATTGTGGGATCACCCTGTCCCATCACCATCGTTTTATCTAATGAAATGCCTAGTAGAATGATCAAAGCCAACGATCCTAAGCTCATTTAATTTCTCATCATATATCATCATGATTATTTTTCATGTTTTTCCACCAAAATATATTTCTACACACACATGCCCTATAAATAGTAGATTTCAAAATGGGACAAGTTGTCGACACTCTTTCAAAAGCGCAAATGGCACCCTTTTGGTCTGATGAGATACTTATTGATGAGAAGATATTGGATGTGTAAAAGTTGAAATTATGGTGTTATTGTATGGAGTATGAGATCGGAAGGGCAATGAAAGTGGTTAGGAATAAAGAGTCAGGAATAATGAGACTTTTTGGTCCTAACATTGCATTGCCATAGAAGAAATTGTTGGAAAACCATATTAAGGGGTTCTCTTGTATTTGATGATGCCTATTGTTGTTTGTGTTCATATACCAGACTTGCGAGGGAGGGCTACAAGAACTGGTATGGAATACACCAATGAATAAGATATGTAGTCAATACATTAGGCCCTCTTTTAGCGATGAAATGGAGCATTTATCTATGATGATGCCTACTGATATTGCTTATTATGTCCTATAGTGTGAGGGAAGGCTGCTGCACTATCTCGATGTAGGTTGGTTATATTGGCAAGAAATGTAGTCATAAGTGATCTGCATTGATGAATTGCTCAAGGTGAATATAGTTGTATTTAAGAGGTGTTGAATGCCTTAGGCCTCTATTGTTACAATAGGTGTTGTCGCATAGGATACTCCACTTAAAATGATCATATTTTTATTAGTTTTGCCTATAGATACATATAATATTAAAATATATGAGTCATATAATTCAAGTATATATGCAATTTCTTTTTATTTTACAAGTGTAATTGAACCTATTTATATTATTGCATGTGGGCCACCAAAAACCACAAGACGATTCTGTTTATTTGATTGTTTGTTCATGTCTAAAAACTAATAAGTAATTTGGTTGTAAAAATACTTTGTATTTATATTCATATTTTTCAACAAAAAACACTAACTCGATGATTAACATCTTCTAACGTTCATATAAATATGATCCTTACTTGAGAACCACAAGCTCTAATGATATCAGGCGAATCGGGAATAGAAGTGGTGTTATCCCTTAAGGAGAAGCTCGCGGTTGGTATCTCTGCCCGAGGATGCGGCACTAACTCGAGCCAACAACTAACAACTAACCCGCCGTTTAAAAAAAATGAATGAAAAAAATAAGTAAATGAAGAGTACATCAGTAGAATTTTGAAAAAAAGTTAAGGCCCACATGCTTTACAGTTTACACTCTCATAATTTTAACTACTGTAGCATTTTATATAGGATCCTAATTCCCAACTTGGCCCTTACATTTAAAAACAGTAATATCACTCTATGCCTTACAATTTTGTATGTGAAGATTTTTATCGGATATCTTATGTTTATAATTCGCTTTCACGTATCTACATGAAAAAAAAAACTAAGAGAAACCAAGTTTTCTTCAAATGTATAAAACTCAGCCTCGTTACTAATTCGATTATATAGATATAAATTTTTTGATGTCCATATACTAAGTTCGCTCAACAAGGTTTGCATAAGTACATAACATAAGATAACAGACCACGTATCGATTGCCATCCAAATGAAAATCAAACACACTTACATATTACCAAACAATATATATAAAACACCTTTTTTCACCTTCCTTTACCCATAACGACGTCTTATTGGAGAGCGTAGAGATGGATGTAACAACAACGGTGACGGTGAGAAAGACGAGTTAGAGGAAGGTCCCATTTTTGAATAGCGAACGGGTGTCTTTGTGGGATCTTCAACTTCTGAACGTTCAACCTTTTTGCAGCCAAATACGTTTGTAAATTTGCGCCATAGTGATCGTTGTTGCTTTGGTTTTGGATGACGGTTATCTTCCCACGCTTCTGGTCGTGAGGCAGAAGTGTAGTATGCCATGAAAATGTTTTTCGATGTGCAAGATGGGTGTGACTTTTTACAAGTTTATAGACAGTGATGTGGTTGAGAGCTTACGTTTATAGTTTTGTCTTAAACTAAACTTCTACTAACTCCAATATAATATAATGAAAGCAAATATTGCCATAATCATGCCACTTTATTTTTCTTATTTATTTGATAGATGCACACAAGTTTACTATGCTTAGATCATGAAAAACACTTGTATAGTTGCATCACTTGCTTGTAAGTTTTTTATATTGAAAACTGTAGCCTCTAATAGGGGACTGTTGATTTATTAAGTGTCGTTTACTTTGTGCAATTGTGCATATACTTTTGCACCGTGAAGATAACATTTTATAGTGTCTTTTGTTTGATTCATACTAGTACTAACTAAATTTTGAGTTTGAATCTTTTATGTCAACTGCTATTTTTAGAACCTTCTGATGTATTTGTGTTTTTTAAGCTTTGGTATTTGTATTAAGTGGATAAAAGTTCTTAATGATTATTTATGTTTTAAGAGGGTTTTTAAGATTGCCTATATAGGTGGGATTGGCAATCTTAAACAAGCAAATCTCAAACACTCTGTTTAATAAAAGTGCTTACTTGTTTATCTACTCTGAAACAAACACTTAAAAATAGGTTGTTATTTTTTTACTTAGTAGCAATTTAGCTAATTTTAAACTAAGAACCACCACCAAATGGTCTAGTTGTAAGGTCCTTGACTTTCATAACAAGAGGTCAATGGTTCAAATCTATCTAGGTGTGTACATTTAGGGGTGGCAAGGGAAGGGTCGGAAATGGTCCCAAGATAAACCCGGTGAGGCCGCATACACTTGAGTCAAAAAGGCTCGCTCTCCCCGGGTAACCTAAATAGAAAAACCACGTCCGTTTAGCTAATTTTAAACTGAGACCAAACTCTTATACTGCACCAAATTTCTTGGTTTACTACAAGGTACTGTAGCTTTACACAACATCACGGGATTCTATGCTAAAATTTTACAAAATACGGGCTTAATTTCACACACACAAATACGATCTTCAGAACTGAAAACTCATATTTCATGCTTATTGGCCTCCTTAAGTTCTAAAATAGACCCGATCCTTTAATTACAGTTATATTCAAAACTGCAGTGGGTTCGCTATCAAAGGATTAAGGACTATGGCTCAACCTATCCTAACTCTAAGCTGGTTGGGTTCTCTATTACCGTTTGATTTTAGACGCATAAAAGGTATAGGGTGAGAAAGTAAACTTGTAAGCAAATTTCTCAGATGTTATAGCAAATAGAGAAACAACGGATATAAGATCAATATTTCAATTCTCATATAGGGAACTTGTTATCTCACATTCACTGAATCGAGCTTGCTTTCCTCAACCTAGCACGTGTAACCCTAACAGGCTCTTCCATCGTCATCTCTTTAGGTGCAGCAGGACTGGAATTTGTTTTTAAAGAAGAACCTGAAGGCTCTATCTGTGTCTCCTCTGCTTCAGTAGTGGTTATAACTTCTGTCGGAACAGTTTGACTTCGTGCTAAGCTTGTTTTTTGAGCTTTCGCGGCAGCTGCCTTTGGAGGCACTGGTGGGGTCCATTCGGCATCTGATTGGTCTATTTCATGAGAACCTGAACTTGAAGATGATGATGAAGAGCTGGCAGCAGGCGCTGGTTGCTCTTTCGTCTCCTGTTGAGCTGCAATTTTTTCCTTGTGCTTGGGTGCAGGCTGACGAGCTCTGGCAGGTTGTTTCGGCTGTAGTTTCACATTAATTACTCAGTATAAGTTTCAGCGCAAACGTTATTCACATACAGCTAGAATTACAAAATCCAGAAAAAATACGCAATCCCATCAATTATTGAACTTTTTAGTAAATAGCATTTCGGACCACTTTAGTTGGCGACGACATGTAAACCAATTAAACTAATATTTTTATAATCTATAAAAAAGCTTAGTGCTTGGCCTTACTGCCTTAGGTAAGAACACACATAATAGTCAGAAACTAACAAATATGAGCTGCAATAATTTTTTTCAACTTAACAAGCCGAGGCCAAATTAGTTGGTTAGAAATGCAGATTTTATTATAAGTTTTTGCACTTCAGCTACCCTTATTTTAGATAAATTTAACCATTAAGGCTGCATAGGTTGTATCTAAGCAAATTGAAGTTCATCAAGAAAAAATAAGCGGTTGGCCCAACTGTATTTGCAAAAGTAACAAGATAGATTTATATATAGCTTATGTTGATATTAGCATATGGCTATGAATAAATCATAATACCTGAGGAGTTCGAGGTTTCGGTGTTGATTGTGAAGCAACGTATTGAATGATATCAAAAGTTCTTGTTTGTATATAGCTTGCAGCTCTTTGCCAGTATGAAACTGCCATATCTCCAGCCATTGTCCTCAGTTCAGACAGATTACGGTCAATGTCTGTTTCATGCTTTGAAATATATGGTCTAAAGAAGGACTCATAAACATATGCTGTCCCCTGAAATGATTGAAGCATAACAGCAAAGATAAACAAACATATACGATGAAAAGCGAACGGGTAAAAATCCAGTTCAGTCATCTACCAATATCAATTCAACTGAAATAAGATATATTTACCTTTGTTTTGGGGTACCACAAGTATATATAAAATGCCAACTTTGCTTCGCTGTACATCGGGACCCTTCACAAGTAGATAACCAGAATGAGAAAAAATGTACCAAAGAGCAAAACTAAAACTTTATCATGCGCCATATGTTAGACTGTCTGATTTGAGTTCCTACCATGAAATAAACGTGTCCCCAATCCGCTCACCAACAGTTAGTACAGCAACCAAGATCCTGCAAAAAAAAAAAAAAAAAAAAAAAAATCGTTATACAGTTTTAAGCACAAACTTAGCAATAATATCATCTCGACACAAGTAACATGTGGATATACCAGTATTGACACCAAAAGCGAAGTTGCTCTATATCAGGCTTATTCTTCTCCACGGTTTTAAAGCACTCATAGGCTGGATATGCATAACCAAACACCATCCTGCGTGTAACAAGATAGTTAATCACTAGAAAAGGTGAATCAAGATTCTCCCAACTGAAAAAGAACAAGTTTTGATCAAACATACACAAGCCCTCTGGTAAGAAAAGATCCAATCATCCTGTAAACCTGTTGGAAACAATAAACGCAATCGTTAATACACAAACACCACAACTAAATAGGTTAAAAAAAAAAACCATGATATCAAGAAAGCTAAATAATGATATGAATAAAGTATTGAACTAGTCCAGCTAAATGACAATAAAAAGAATTTTGTCCTGCCTAAATTAGAAATTCAACTAAACTGGCTTACTGTTAAGTTACTATAAAGAATACAAAAACACACAGATGGTTCCAAACAAATTGTAGCAATAACTAAACAGAAGTAAAGTCATTGTGGCTGTTAACAGGAAGAAAAAAATATCTATCCTTAATACTTTTCTCAGCACATATGAACAGGTTATAAATTCGGTCATATAAAACACTTTCAAGTAGCTAAACGAAAGCAAAAACTGTGGTTTCAAGCATATTGTCCCCGAAGAACCAGAAAACGAGATGCTCAAGTATTTTTCATCAACTACCAACAACAAAGTATATCAGTACTATACTCGTCAACTGTAGCATGACCAGTATGACTAACCAAACAAACAAAAACACTGAAACACAATCTTCAGCTCCCACAACCAAAATAGCGTCTGCAATATAACATAAAGAAATAACCTGGAAAGCATAAACCAAAGTTCTCTAAGTCACACTATGGGAGCAAAACATCCACATGTGCAAGTTTCTTCATATCTACTCTATAATCTCACTTCCTCAAATAGCGCCATACTAAAGCCTATACTAAGAAAACAGGCATATATACCTAATAAAAGCAACACATCTCATATATACTATTGTCCAACCCTGAAAACTGCAAATTTTGCTAAACATCAACCCGAACCACCAAATCACACAAAAAGCATATTCACAGTTTTTTTCATTCTTACCTACATAAATAAGCATCAGCACATTTTCTTCCACACATATTAACTAGTTACAGCATCTTATATCTTTAGCCAAATGCTAGTAATACAAGAAGCAGATGCTAACTTCTATAAAATGCATCAGACTTAAAATCACCAATCAAATCACTTATCATTTACCGAAATGCTAACTTGTTTACATCATGAGTATGAAATACATAACAAACATTGAACACAATCTTCAGCTACGATCCTGATTTTTCGTATCAGATTCCCACACATCAACTCACGTATATGATAAACATATAGAAATAACCTCAGAAATGAAAAACCAACGGTTAGAGAGTCACCAAGTATAAGAACAAACCAAACACATGTGCAAGTTTCTTCATATCACTTCCACAAATAGCCATGCTAAAACCTATACTAAGAGAATAAGCATTTATAGTAAAAAACTAATAAAAGCACCATATCTCATATACACTATTGTCCAACCCTTATAAAATGCAAATTTTCGTAAACATCAATCCGAAACCACCAAATCATAAGATATATTACTTTGTGATTTTACTATCATATTTGACCGTAAATCCTAACAATTGTTATTTTCGAGTATTTACAGAATAAGCAAATCCAAACACTATATCATGAAGTAGTTAATTTTAAGGAGCTTATATTCATAAACCGAAGCTTAAGCAATCACAATAAACGCGGAATTAACACTTTCATTCATCTTACCTAGGCTACATTAATTAATCACATTTTGTTGGACAAATATAAAACTTTGCGACGTCTAGAAGCTGAGTCTTAACTTGTATAAAAATACGACTAAATCGAATGAATCATAAAAATGCTCACCTAACCTACATTATACTCAATTAAATCATGTAAATTCATCTCAATTAAATCACCACAAGCTCAATTATCACCAGCAATAACTAACATTTAACAGAAATTCATACATCAAGCATCATATCAATTAAACAAACAAGTACTGAACTAATAAATAAAAATACTTATTAAATAACAGGATAGAGATAAAATGTATGATCGAAATTATATATAAATTAAATTTACAGGAGGTTTTACTAGTAATGAGAGTGAAGTGAGGTGACACGTGGATTGGTTTTATTGGTGGAAGAGTAACGCTCCGGCGTGACGGTTGATGGGCGGAGAGAGAGACAAGTGATTGGATTTTGAAATTTAATTCTACTTTTTTTCTTCTCCCTCTCTTGTGGTTGATACTTTGAGTTTTTGGGTTTTAGACCTCTTTTTTAATTTTTATTTCAATTCTTCAACCAATTAAACCTAATTTTTATTTTTTATGATGTTACTAGCAGGGTATAAAAATTTTCGATGGAATTAACAAAAATGTCACGGGAAGTCATTCCGACATCTAAATTTGCTTCGAGAACGAAATACTAAAAGATTTGGTAAACTACACTTTCCACCCTAGCATATATTTACAATCTTAGTCCCTAAAGGTGCAATAGGGTTCACACAAGGTCCAAAACACTTTCCTATATAAACCTCATTATACCCCCACTTAGGGTTTGACGCCCTTTCTCTCTCAAACCAGCTGCACCATATTTCTTCTTTTTCTTCAATCGTTTTTCCGGCCAAACAAACACCACCACCGGCCACTTAAACTCACCGCCACCACCACCACACTTCTTACAACCTCCCCATCATTTTGACATACATCACGCGCCAAGAAACACCTCCCAACACCACGATTAACACCACCACAGCTCGAGTTCATCACCAAAACCATCTCTCTCTCGTTTTATTAATACCGGCGGTCGAAGGTAGAAAAACCCACCACCCTTTTTGTCATTCTAGCGATAGTGGGGGATAAGTACATGAATTTTCAAGAGTTTTTGATTAAATAAAGATTAAAACTGATAAATATGAATCTAAATAATTGTTTTGTATCATTTTATTTCTTTTTGTTGTTGTCGTTGTTATTGAGTCGTGAAAACAAGGGATGTCGTGAGCTTGAGCTCACAGCCTTGTGTATCGAGTCGAGTTTTATTGAGTCGAGTCTTGGTCATAGATTCGTGTCTAGGTTAAGATGGAGGGTTGTATATTGTGTTTAAATGATTGTAATATTGGGTGTAGAGGTGTTTTTAATGCTATTAATGTAGAATGATTGTTGTACATTGTGTTTAAATGATTGTAATATTGGGTATAGGGGTGTTTTTAATGCTATTAATGTAGAATGAGGGTTGTACATTGTGTTTAAATGTTGTAATATTGGGTGTAGGGTGTTTTTAATGCTATTATTGTATAATGAGGGTTGTACATTGTGTTTAAATGATTGTAATATTGGGTGTAGGGGTGTTTTTAATGCTATTAATGTAGAATTCTAAAGAAAGTGGTCTGAATTTCGATTCATGCTAGTTTTTGTTGAACACAATGTTTTGGTTGTTGTAATTATGAAAATTGTTTGCTTTAAAGTGTTGTAAACCATGCATTATTTTTTTGTACATCTAAATTTTTTGAAGAGAGAGCTCTTCCTCTATTATAAGTAGTATAAATATATCCATTGATTGGTTACTTTTCCCCGTTTGAATATACACAATTTTTAGTCAAATTGTTTAAAGTACTTTGTATATATTTACAAAATATATTAAAAGAATCTAATATCATTTCATAAATGATGATTTGCACGTGTGAAGTTTTGATTTGCACACTTTTATGTACAATTAGTTAAAGTAGAATATATACACAGTACAACAGTTTAACGTATAGATTAGAGTGTCCTAACCAAAAAGTTGAGTGTGTAAGTTATTTCCTTTCACAAATGTAACAAATTTGGACACCTATTTTCAAAGTGCAAAACTGCAACCATGGGCACTGTCTATGTGAAGTCGAGAAAGAGAGATTATTTCGGTTTGCAAAAAACAACTGAACATCACCCCGATATGCTTATATTTAAGAAGAGTCGGTTCTGGTCAAGATTGCCCATCAAACTATACTTTTATGAATATTATTGTTCATTATTTTGAACTTGCTAACCACCTAATCCCTTATTGAATAACATGTCATACGAAGGAACTTTTAAAAACAACTAACACAACATTCCGTAAAAGTTAATACTACACAAGCTTTTCGAAACGATATTAGGGCAACTTATTATCTTAATTGTATGTGAATGTATGCTTTATAATTCAAATTAAATTATGTTACGATTATATATTAAAGAGCATAGTGTCCACCATGAGGTTTGTGACATGTGAGGTTGAAAATACGACAACCCTTTATTGTGGAGCATGAAATTGGACAACTGATTGATCCACTAAGCATAAGTCAAAGACAACACAAAACCCTGCATTTCTAGATGGGAAAATATGAATGAAAACAAACGAGATGAGTTATAATTTACTCCGTATCTTCTTTTCACTCTATACTGCCATGTATAAATATAAATACTCGAAATCAGGGGCGGAGCCATCATAGAAGTAGTGGGGGGCGATGCCCCCAACCGAGTTATTGTGGATACCCAAATATATAGGTAAAAGAATTAGAAATGATCGGAAAAAAGTCTAGTGCCCTCACCCATAAAATCAAAGTGCCCTCGTCGTTCTCAGCTTATTAACAATCGAAGAGTGGTCTGATGAAAAAAAGTTGTTTTTCCAATTACTCTTTCGATCGGAAAATATGGAGAAGGTACTTGATGCAATGATGGGTAGCTGTCAAAGTAGTGGATAAGTGATTTTTGGATAGTGGGGAGTGAGCCCCATAGTGGTAAATATCAAGGTTGTCAGGATCGCGATCCTGATCGTAGGATCGTACGATCCTACGATCCTACATATAAAAAACGAGCAGGATCGTAGTAGGATCTTATTTCTATCAGGATCGGTATAGGATCGTAGGATCGTAAACGATTCGATCCTACTACAAGCCCATGTTTTTATCTCGAGGGGAGCAAGATCGTTGTAGGATCGTAGGATCGCACACAGGATCGTAGGATCGTGAACGATCCGATCCTACTAGAAGCTCATGTTTCTTATTGTTTTTTCTTTTATCATTCATTTAAATTCATTTATCATATAAAATATTCTATAAAAGTATAAAACTACAACTCTTATACAATAATATATACATTTTCATAGGATCTTACGATCCCGATCCGATCCTACGATCCCGATCTTGCGAAGCCAAAAACGATCCTAGGTAGGATCCCGATCCTGACAACCTTGGTAAATATAATACTTATAATATACTCTGTATACGTAATAATATGTTGCTCTTTTTCATTTTATTGATTTGCATTGATAATTTGACATTGGGTGGGTAATAAAGATATATTTGGTGGGTAATAATAACATGGGATTTGGGAAATTTGGGTTCGACGTTTTGGTGATCAGTGCCATCCTAGAATCTTAAAATTGTACGAGTATATAAAGTGTAAGTGACATATGCAGTATTGTATTTTTAAGAATGCTTTTGTTAACTACACAAATAACATAATATTAATTCGTTCGCACTAAAGATTTTCTCAAATACTTTCTACATTATAATTATGATATAATAGTTCACATTTCTTTTATTTAAAATGTTAATAAAACAACAAGCGCTTTATACAATGTTTACGGCATTTGGTGTGCTAGATTTTTCGTTAATTTTGGTATGTGATCAATGGATATATCTTTTATATAATACAACAAAATCCTTATTGGGAGTTTTTCATTTCAAAAAAATGCATTCATACCTTATTTAGTAATAATTTTATTTAAAAAAAATATTATTTTCTTATTAGTTATTTTATATTTATCCATAACACAAGTAGAAGATAAATACAAAAAATATAGATAAGATGCAATTAATAATAAGATTAAAATTTTTAAATAATTATCTTTAATAATAAAAAAAAAACCTATAATTAAACATACTAAATCAAACAAAACAAAGATTAAATTATTTGTTTTTTAATAAATAAAAATATATGATTAAAAAATTTTTAAAAAAAACTCGCGCGTGCGCGGGCATTATAACTAGTGTATATATATAATTAATATATTTTACAACCTAAGTGAGTTTATTTGTATATAAACTAGTTGAAATCCTCATTCAAATTTTATTTTATCGACACCTAAACTTAAAATTAGTTTTATTTGCATCGTAACATATCACTTTTGTTGCATTTATATTAAACCCGACCCGACCCGATTTGTTAAAAACAAATTCTAAAAATGACAGATCGAAATTATGCTCGATGCCCCCCGTAATGACAATTCCTGGCTCCGCCACTGCTCGAAATGCATACTAACTAACTTTTGCGCCAAAGTTTGTAACCGATTCTTGTATCAAAATGACAAAGTAGTTTGCAAGATTCTTGTAAAATAATGTTAGAAATTGTTGTACTTGATGATGGATAACAAGTTTAGCATATTTTGTGCCCCTTGTCCACCATTATCACATCCATGGCCAGCCACCTCTTAAATTGAGGGCGATAATTCTTTACACGACACGAAGCACGACTTGATACCAGTACGAAAATGAATAGGTTAGGTTTGAGGTTAGAAAAGTTTGGGTTGAAAATAAGTAGACACCACTTGTCTCTTTAATAAATAGTTAGGTTTAAGTTGAGATTCTCAACCTGATTCTAACTTGTTAACATATTTAAATATGCTATTGTAGGAGTATATAACATTCATTGAAGTGGAATGGAGCCAACGCTATTCCAAAGCCTCTAGATACTTGACGTTAGTAAACCAACATGAACATGTCTTTTCTCTAGGTTAGTAAACCAACATGAACATGTCTTTTGTCTCTCCCAATGAGTGGCGGCCATCCCCAAAATCAAAAATTCAAAAACCTACAAGATGTCACTGCTACGATCTACATCACAAACTTCCCACCTCACCTAGAATCAAAGGATCTGTGGAAACAATGCAGCAATCATGGAACCGTGGCTGATGTATACATCGCGAGGAAACTATCTAAGGTTGGTAGAAGGTTTGCGTTCGTTAGGTTCTTAAAAATTAGCAACAATGAATCACTTATCAAAGATCTCAATAAGATCTGGATTGGACCCTACCATCTTTTCGCTGCTAAGGCCAGATTCGAACAGAGTCCTAACATCTCCCATAAACAAAACACTAAACCCCCTTCCCACAAAAAACCTATTCCCTCCCAGAAACAAGCAAACCCTAATATGTCTTACGCCAACGTTCTTAATGGAACCGAATCTAATCAACCATCGACTCAAAATAAAACCATTCTCAAATCCGTTACCCTAGAGGAATCTGATTTAATCGACACCTCGGATGTTAAGAACGCGATCCTTGCAAAGGTAAGAGATTTTCACCTCATTGATAACATCAATATTGCGTTGAATAAGGAGGGGTTTTATAACTTTCAATGTAAGTATATTGGAGGTCTATGGTTATGGATTGAATTTGATTCACATGAGGCTTGTCTCAATTTGCAAAACAATAAAGAAATATCCTGGTATTTTTCTCAAGTGAAGCTCATCCATCAACACTTTGTTATTGATGAATGTGTCGTGTGGATAGAAATTAGCGGCCTCCCTCTCAAAGCTTGGAGCCCCAAAGCATTCAAGAAGGTAGCTAATATTTGGGGGTCTCCTCTTCTTGTTGATGAAGATCCCAATGAAACAGTATCTATCGAAAAAGTGTGCATCAAAACTAAGATTCTTGGCCATATCAAAGACACGTGTAAAGTGACTGTCTTAGGAAAATCCTTCAATGTTTCTGTCAATGAATTTGCGGACTGGAATCCTGAAATCAAAGACTCAGTTTCAATTTCTAGTATAAACTCAGACAAGGTCCAACCCGTGAATCAGGAGGATGGTTTAAGTGAATATGGATTTACTGATATGGAAGACGGTGAAATCCCAAACCTTAGTGCCAATGAAGAAGTCGATCGTGTTAAAAATACTCAATGGGATGAGGATAACGACT
Organism: Artemisia argyi; assembly: GCA_030686995.1. Taxonomy (NCBI): domain Eukaryota; kingdom Viridiplantae; phylum Streptophyta; class Magnoliopsida; order Asterales; family Asteraceae; genus Artemisia; species Artemisia argyi. Next base: position 42,296,782 of record CM060697.1, read on the forward strand.
TTGGGAACTCCAAACCTGAACAAAAAGAAACCTCTTCTAAGGATAATCTTGAGACCCCAGTAGAGGATTCAAAAACGTTTTGCAAGCCTCCCGGTTTTGAAGCCTTTAACAGCAACAGTAATAACTCCTGTACCAGAAAATCATTTGCTCATCACAAACAATCTTCACACTGCTCTTTTGCTCCGGTCAAATCCTCTCGTATTATCAACTCTCACACAAATCCTCTTAGCAAACATGGATCAATGATTGAAGTGCTTGTATCCCAAATTGAAATGGGTAAAGTTTTGGGGTACGATATGGAAGGCAGTAAGAATGATCTCAAGAATTTCATCGATGGTCTTGGTGTTAACCAAGGTCATAAATGAATGTGCTTTCTTTTAACTCTTGTGGTCTAGGAGCGAATAAATGTAAATCCATTGCCAAACTTTGCATTAAACATAAAATCTCATTTCTCGGTATTCAAGAAATGCATATCTCCAAGTTAAACCCTTTTAAGGTTAAAAGCATTTGGGGTAACTCTCAGTTTGAATTTGCGGAATGTCCGTTTATTGGCAGATCTGGAGGTCTTGTTTCCGTGTGGGATTCGAATGCCTTTTCAAAGAATAAAGTGTTCCAATTTGATAATTTCATTGTTGTCGAAGGTACCTGGATTGCTTCCCATATCCACTGCTTCATGATTAACGTCTATGCCCCCCAAGATGTCAACAAAAAAGCCATTCTTTGGAACGAGATACATGATTTCATGTCTACTAATAAGGGTATGCACCTTATCTTTGGTGACTTTAACGAGGTCAGATTCCCTTCTGAGAGAATTGGTATGTCGTTTAATAACTCCTCTGCTAATTCCTTCAATAATTTTATTCGGGATGCTAACCTTTGGGACATTCCCCTTGGTGGTCATTTATTCACGCGCCTTAATAAACGTGGTGATAAATTAAGTAAGCTTGATCGTTTTTTAGCTTCAGACACTTTTGTCCCTTGTCTTCAGAATGTTTCTGGTCTCATTTTAGATTGTCACATTTATGATCATAGGCCTATTCTCCTTGAGCCTATAACTACTGATTTTGGGCCTACTCCATTTAAGTTTTATAACTCATGGCTTTTGGATAAGAATCTTCACTCCTGTGTTAATGAATTTTAGACCAGTTACAATTCTTGTAACATCGTGAACCCCATTATTAACTTTAAGAATAAGATGAAGGTCCTTAAAATTGTCATTAAAGATTGGTCCGCAAATCGTAGACACGCTCTTAACCACGAGAAGGAGGATATTATCAGAAAGATTAAAAGCTTTGACGCTTCCATCAGCTCCAACTCTTCTGACTTTGTAGCAGATTATCAACGTTCTTCTTGGATTGATAGGCTTTGGCAAATAGAGGTTAACGAGTCCCTTGATTCCAATCAAAAAGCCAAAGTCAAATGGTGTGCAGAGGCGGATGAGAACTCAAAGTTCTTTCATGCTATTGTCAATCAAAGACGCAGATACCTTGCTATTCAGGGGGAATTAAAGTTGATGGTCATTGGATTGTGGATCCCCCTGGGATTAAAGATGCTTTTATTTCCTTTTTTGAAAAGAAGTTTAAGCATATAGAGGTGATTAAGGTAGTCAACAGAAGCCCGTTTTACAAATCCCTGACAAATGATCAATCTTCTTTCCTGGACTCCCCGATTTCGTTAACTGAGATCAAGGCTGCTATCTGGGATTGTGGTTCGGACAAGTCTCCGGGTCCAGATGGTTTTACTTTCGCCTTCTATAAGGAGTTTTGGAACACTATTAAAGATGATGTTGTTTCATTTGTTCATCATTTTTTCGCTACTGGTTTGTTACCAAGAGGTTGCAATAACTCTTTTATTACCCTCATTCCGAAAGTTCCTAACCCCATGGTTGCTAGTGATTTTTGTCCCATTAGTCTTATTGGGGCTCAATACAAAATCATTTCCAAAGTTTTGGCAAATCGTCTAGCTTGTGTCATTGATACGATCATAAGTCATGAGCAGTCGTCTTTTATAAAAAACCGTCAAATTCTTGATGGGCCGCTGATGGTTAACGAGGTGATCCAGTGGTGTAAACGCAAAAAATCCAAGCTTATGGTGTTCAAAATTGACTTTGAAAAAGCCTTTGATTCCATCTCTTGGGATTTTTTGATTCGGGTTTTGTAGTTCATGGGATTTAGTGATAAATGGATTAAGTGGATTTCAGGGTGTCTCTCCTCTGCTTCTACTTCGATTCTGATTAACGGTAGCCCTTCGCGTGAATTTAGTATTCACCGTGGCCTTCGTCAAGGGGACCCCCTCTCTCCCTTTCTTTTTATCATAGCTATGGAAGGTCTTCATGTGGCTATGGAAGATGCTATAGCTGCAAGTATATACTCTGGTTTCTGCATCAATAATTTGAGCCTCTCTCATCTCTTTTTTGCTGATGATGCCCTTTTAATTGGTGATTGGTCGAGTAATAACATTAAATGTCTTGTTGCTATTCTTGATTGCATTCATAAAGTTTCGGGGCTGAAGATCAATTACCATAAATCCAAACTTTTTGGAGTTGGAGTTTCTCCTAATGAGATTTCGGCTCTTGCTGCTACTACTGGATGTAGTCCTCTGGCCTCGTCGTTCAACTACTTAGGCCTTCCTGTTGATTGCAACATGTCGCGCGTTAAATGTTGGGATCCTATTATTGAAAAGTTCTCCAGCTGATTATCTAGATGGAGAGCTTCTCTATTTCCTTTGGAGGAAGAGCGACTCTTATCTCCTCAGTTCTGGGCGCGCTTGGTACTTACTTTTTCTCCCTTTTCCCGATGCCGTCTTTGGTTGACAAGAAGTTGGAATCTATCTGTGCAAAATTTTTTTGGGGCAGTACGGATAGTTCTCATAAGGTTCACTGGATTCGATGGAAGGATGTTCTTGCGTCTAAAGATAAAGGGGGTCTCGGAATTGGCAGTTTATACGCTTTAAATCAATCTCTTATTCTGAAATGGCGTTGGAGATTTCTTACTAATCCTCATGCGCTTTGGGCTCGTTTGATTACTGCTATTTATGGTCACAACAAAGAACCTAATTCCTTTTTCAACCACATTAAGACTAAAGGTGTTTGGTCTCGTATTGTTGGATCTATAAATCATTTGCATGAGAAGAATTATATCCGTCTCCCTTCTATGAAGCGTCAAGTTAATAATGGTGCAACTACTTCTTTTTGGTATGACTCTTGGGCTGATTCTTCTCCATTAAAATCTTTGTTTCCTCGGCTCTTTCATTTAGCTGCTAACAAAGATAGCTCAGTTCGTGAGAATTGGCAAAACGGTTGGAATCTTGCTTGGGTTCGCAACTCTTTTTCTGGTTACAATGCTTCGCAGCTAGTCATTCTCCAGAATTTGATCTCTTCTATCATTCTCAATGATTCAGAAGACACGTGGACTTGGTCTTTAGGTAGGAATTCATTCACTGTCCGAAGCGCTAGATGTCTGATTGATGGGGAATTTTTGCCTGATCAAGGTCATTCTACTCGCTGGAACCAAATCATCCCGAAGAAGGTTAATATTTTTGTTTTGAGGGCCTCTCGCGACCGCCTTCCATCTAGATGGAACCTCAGCCATCATGGAATCGAGGTTAATTCGTTGAATTGTCCGATATGTGATGCTGGAACTGAAACTTCTTTCCATACGCTATGGGCTTGTTCTTTAGCTTCCTTAGTGTGGATTCGGGTCTTCAAGTGGGTGGATCTCTTCATCCCAACTATTTCGTGTTTGTCTGATCTTTTCATTTGGATAGATGATAGCACTTTGCCGGGTAAGCATAAGAAGATCCTCGAAGTCATTTGCTCCGCAAGTCTTTGGTCTTTATGGTGCTTTCGTAACGAATCCGTTTTTGGTAATGAGATTCCAAAACGTAGCTTAATATTTGATAAGATCGTAGATTTTTCTTTTAGATGGTTCTCTTCAAGATGTAATTCGCATACCATTTCATGGAACAACTAGATTCAAAACCCTTTAGTGGTTTACTCTCTGTAATTTTCTAGCGCCTTGCTAGTTTTAATAAAAATTTGCCGTTCAAAAAAAAACATGAACATGTCTTTTCTCTAGCTACAATTTGATCCTAGCTCCATCCCTAGGTCCATGAGTCAAGGAGGCACTAAACCGTATAAAAATAAGTACATAATTGATACAAAAAGAACCATACAATTACCTTTACACTTTTATCAGAAACCAAATGCGTACACGAAACCATTAAATCTGTAAATGACATCAGATGGATACGGTTTTCCTGAATCATAAGTTGTGGGATGATCAGCACATGCTTGTGTTTTTATCTAAAACGAGTCAAATACAAATATTAGCTAAAAAGTAAATAGCCAAACGGGTTTAAGAGCACCGAAGGTCTAGTTTCTACGCACACGAAATATAAAGAGGTACAAACAGAGTTTTAGCTTTATGAATTCTGACTTTTGTCCCATTAATATACCCGACATCAATATTCTTACATGAGCCACATTCATACAACAAATATCATGATCCTTCAACAAATACCACATATTTGCAACCAAAAATAGTTTTATCCAACTACACCAAGTTACATTCTAACACCACGAACACTCTCAAATCCAATAATTTATGTTATCTATTTTGAAATCATACCATTTTCAATACAAAATGTATTAGCTCTGGTTTTTAACAATTGTTAGTAAAACTAAACCACGTATGTAACACCCCCAAAATTTGGTATAGCGGAAGACTCAACAAGCTTTCGGGGTGTTACGGGGATTGGTATCCAACACAAGACATAAAAGAACGAGATAAAGTAAACATAAGAAAAATACAACCACGCGGGGTTTTTAATGTTTACATTTATCCCAAAATCAATCAAAGTCAGGCCCAAAAGAAATAAATATAGGTCCACAATTATTTATCAGAGTTTAGAAAATAGATCCATAACCAGGTGCCATAGCCAAGCCTCCAATCCAAGCATCCAAGGGCATCACTTAATTACCTGAGAAAATGCGCTAAAAGTCAGCTTTCGCTGGTGAGATCATAGGTTTAAATTCATAACTAAAATCAAGTGGACATATACGCAAAACGCTTGCTAGCTAGACTAGGCCTCAATCATCCAACCAAAATAATCCAACCAAGATGATCCAACCAAATCTAACCAACCCTATAGGTGCACGCTATAGCTCAAATCAATACCATCAATAGCTTACCTAGATCATGTCTAGGCCTCGCTCCATAACCAATCCAATAGCTTACCTATTTCGGGACTAAGCCTCGCTCAACAACCAATCAATAGCTTACCTAGTTCAGGACTAGGCCTCGCTCTATAACCAAATCAATAGCTCACCTAGTTCGGGACTAGGTCTCGCTCTATAACCTACCTAGTTCTATAAGCATAGCAAGTTTTAAAATAAACAAAGCGATAATAGTCCACATAAAATAATTTGCACGTTTCTCACCCCAAGTATTGAAAACAAAGTTCAAGAGTAAAAGTGGGGCTATGACTCACCTCAAGTCCAGCAATCCGCAAAAGAAATCGATAGATGAAAGACGTAAAGCAAACTCAAGTAACGGCAACTACAGACTCGGCACTTCCTAACAATATCAAACTCGTTCAGAATCATTTCCTCAAAATCAAATATTCCCAATCCCGAACGTATTCCATTTAACTTTCCAAAAATATCCATTTCTCGAATTATCTTCATATTAATTTGAAGTTTGACGTTTGGTATCCATATGGGTGGAGGGTCGACACAACTCAAACCAAGAAGACACAACGAAGGAAATAATAAACAATCTATAGGTCTAATATTAGCCCAGTATATTATTTAAATAAATCATCGAAGTTTATCAAATCCGTCGATTTGGTAATCCCCCATATTTATTTACGTAATATATCGTTCCAAGATTATACCCAACCTAAAATCACATAGCACAAAGAATACTATATGGTAAATATCGTAGTCCAATAAATTCCCTAGATATATCGTCAAATTTGCGAAATTCGTTAATTTAGCCAACTCCACGAGATATTTAGTGATTTATTATCCTAATACACGTACCACAACCTATGGGCGTCGTTGGATACGATGCCCATTAATATGCTCATTTTATATAGCTAAATAAACTCGATTTAACCCGTCGATTAAATAAGTTACGTAGTCATAGAAAATGGATATATTAATCGTCATATATCTGTGACAACACAAAAGTCACATAATAAAATCCACTTGGACTTAAGTAACCACAACTCGTATAACTCGATAAGTTTTTCCAAATTTATAAAAAAATTCATGTTTTATTTATTTATTACCCAACGTATTAGTTCTCGTCATTATTTCTAGTTATTTATTTATAATAATACTCCCGACATTTATTGCACCATTCTCATAGTACAATACTTATCGTTATATTATTATAACGTTTACTCGTGGTCGTTTTATTATTAATATACGCATTTATATATATATATATATATATATATATATATATATATATATATATATATATATATATATATATACATACATACGTTTCTCACGTCTATATACGTATATAAACGATTATATTATCAATAATATTATTACGAGTAATATTTTTAATGTTTCATTTTAAATATTTATCGAGTCATAAGAATTTGGTCACATGTCCGAGTCATCACTCTCGGCTCATAGTCCAAGTTCAAAATAAAATAACCAAGTCATAATAGATAATCCAACTCCGTCCAAATCAATCCCAAATCCACGTGCTACAACAATAAGGTCCGACTACGGCACCCGACTAACCTATCTCCGTCAATCTAAATAACCGTCTCACAATCGGTTCCCAAATATACTTCGACAACACAACTCCAAATTCAATCCAAAAGTATACCATGTCGAGACCACAAAGGGTCTCGACCCATCCATTGCATCGGCCAAAAACACAAGTCACAACAACAATAATACCCACAACAAGAAAACAATCAAGATACATATAATATGGGTTGGTTTACCACGCCAAACCCGAGCCAAATGACCCATTTGGGTCACGGCTAGAACCACGAGTCACAAGGACTCAATTCCAAGGCCACAAGGCCACGACATAGGCTCATACGAGAGCACTAAAACTGCCAAACGGACCCTCATGGGTCGCGGCACACCAAGACAACCACAAACATCAATTTGGTTAACCAAATCAACCAAGAATCAAACTAATCGGACCAAGGGTCCTCTTAGACTCCCAAACGAGTCAAAACTAATCACACCGAGACCATGGGGTCTCGGTTAAGCTCCAACGAGCTAAACCCAATACCAAACGCGACCCAAACATCATAAGTCGAGCACCAACCCGAGCCAAATAAATACCCAAGATACCAAACTTCATTTTTATCAACAAAACATCATTTCCCACTTGTTTTAATCAAAACCCAACAAGAAAATTTCGTGTACCCACGGTTTGGGTATAAATCGAGACACACGAGTTGAAACTCGTGGTCACTTACCTTCAAACGGCTCCAAGAATATGTTTCTTCAAAAACCCAACAGGAAAAGATGAAAAAGATGGTGTTTGTGTGGCGGTGGTGGTGATTTCGAGGTGTTAGGGTCGTCCAAATTGCGCGTGAGTTGTACCAAAAGATAGATCGGGATGAGGTGGTTAAGATGGTGGTGTTATTTTGTTTAGGAGAGGGGCAGTGGCGGCGTTAATGGGGGTTGTAGGGTGGCGGTGGTGTTGTATTTCAAGAGAGAGAGAGAGAGAAGTGAATATGGTGAGGTGTTGGTGTGTTTGTGTGGTGCGTGGGGTGATAAACCCGCAAACCAAACCGGATCCAAAGAAAGAAAAAAAATGAATAATAATAATAATAATAAAAATGATATTAGAAGTGTGGGTGAGGTAACCCGAGGTAAATAACGCGGACCAAACCCGAATCTCATTTAAAGTAAAACGACTCTCTCTCGAACCGAGCTCATTCCAAAATTTCAAAAATCTCACGATACGTTCCAAAGATATAAATATCCAAACCAACATTTAAAATATATAAAATTGTTAGGTTATCCTAGTGCCGGAGTCAATGTAGTGCCAAATAAATATCTCAAAAATAAATCATCACGAATGGACCAAACCAAACCATTAATAATCATCTTCTATAAATAACTCAAGGTTTAAAAATCACATTCCAACGTTTACAAATCTCATCACAAATAAACTTTTCAAATATCCCAAAAATTCGTAAATTTTAAAGTAATGCGGGTTTTCAAAATGGCTCCCTAATTTGCCAGTTGTCACATCCTCCCAGCCTCAGAAGAAACCCGTCCCGGGTTTCACTCGGAACAAACCATCTACGAAGTAAAAAGCTTCGGATATCTCTTTCGAAACTCATCCTCACGTTCCCAAGTGAATTCCGGTCCATGCCGCGAGTTCCAACGAACTTTGATGAGTGGAATACGACTTCTCTTAAGTCGTTTAATCTCTCTATCCAATATCTCAATCGGCTCCTCCAAAAAATTCAAACTTTCATCCACACGAATATCTTTAATTGGTATAACCGGTGTTTCATCCGAAAGACATTTCTTCAAATTGCTAACATGAAACACGTCATGAACTTTACTCAGTTCCTGTGGTAATTTCAACCGATAAGCCATGGGCCCAATTCTTTCCAAAATGAGAAAGGGTCCAATGTAGCGGGGGTTGAGTTTCCCACGTTTCCCGAAACGTATCACACCCTTCCAAGGCGAGACTTTCAGCATCACTTTGTCTCCAACCTGGAACTCTAGGGTTTTACGTCTCAGATCGGCGTAACTTTTCTGCCTATCCCTAGCTGCTTGTAATCGATCTCGAATTTGTGTCACTTTCTCAGTAGTCTCCAACATAAGCTCAGGGCCTGTGAGTTGGCTATCTCCAACTTCAGCCCAACCAATAAGCGAACGACATTTTCGGCCATATAAAGCTTCGAATGGTGCAGCTTTAAGACTTGTGTGGTAGCTATTGTTATAGGAAAACTCCGCAAGGGGTAGGTACTTCTCCCAGCCTTTACCAAAGTCTATTATGCATGCACGAAGAATATTCTCCAAATTCTGAATAGTTCTCTCACTTTGACCATCGGTTTGGGGATGATATGCAGTACTCATATCAAGTCTTGTCCCCAAAGCAGTTTGAAGTGATCGCCACAATGCTGACATGAAGCGGCTGTCACGATCAGAAATAATCGATATCGGAACTCCATGACGAGAAACAATTTCCTTCACATACAACTTCGCAAGTTTATCAACACTATCATCTTCACTAATCGCTAGGAAATGAGCAGACTTAGTCAAACGATCCACAATTACCCAGATAGCGTCACAACCACTAGCTGTCTTTGGTAATTTGGTAATAAAGTCCATTGTAATCCGCTCCCACTTCCAAACCGGGAGTTCTGGCTGCGTCAATAATCCTGACGGTCTTTGATGTTCGGCCTTAACCTTAGAGCAAGTCAAACACTTACTAACGTACAATGCTATATTTGCCTTCATATTTGGCCACCAATATAATCTCTTAAGATCCTGGTACATCTTGTCAGACCTAGGATGAATAGAGTATCTTGACTTATGTGACTCGTGCATAATCAATTCTCGAATTCCTCCATACAAAGGTACCCAACTTCGGTCTCCAAAACACAGTACTCCATCAGAACGCTTAACAAATCCTTTCTCATTTTCTGCCATCCCAAATATGTTCTCAGCAGGTCAGTTTTCTGCTTTCAACGCTTCCGTTTGAGCTTCTAATATTTGAGACGGTAATGGCGATACGATAGTCATTCCCAATGACCTAACTCGTAGCGGTGGTATCCTCTCCTTTCGACTAAGAGCATCAGCAACAACGTTTGATTTACCAGGATGATAACGAATTTCACAATCATAATCGCTTAACAACTCAATCCAACGTCGCTGTCTCATGTTGATCTCTTTTTGATTCAAGATGTGTTGTAGGCTTTTGTGGTTAGTAAACACTACACACTTGGTTCCATACAAGTAATGTCTCCATATCCTCAAGGCAAAAACCACAAAACCTAACTCCAAATCATGGGTGGTGTAGTTCTTTTCGTGCTTCTTGAGCTGTCGGGAAGCATAAGCTATCACCTTCTCTCGTTGCATTAACACAGCTCCCAAACCTTTATGCGAAGCGTCACATTAGACGACAAAGTCCTCATTACCCTCAGGTAACGCTAAGATAGGAGCACTACACAACATCTCCTTAAGTAATTGAAATGCTTCCTCTTCCTTATCTCCCCATTCGTATTTAACACTCTTTTGAGTCAATTTGGTCAACGGTTTTGCTATCTTCGAAAACCCCTCAATGAATCTTCGGTAATAACCGGCTAATCCCAAAAATTGACGAACTTCTGTTGGGGTCGTTGGTGCAGCCCAATCTTTAATCGCTTCAATCTTAGCAGGATCTACATGAACTCCTTGTCTATCAATCACGTGACCCAAAAATTGTACTGTCGGAATCCAAAATTCACATTTAGAAAACTTAGCATACAGTTTCTCTTTCCTGAGCAATTCTAAGATAAGCCTCAGATGCTCCTCATGATCTTTCTTACTCTTCGAATAAATTAGAATGTCATTGATGAACACAATCACGAACTTATCTAAGTAAGGCCTACACACCCGATTCATGAGATCCATGAATACCGCCGGTGCGTTAGTCAACCCAAACGGCATCACCTGAAACTCGTAATGCCCGTAACGGGTTCTGAAAGTCGTTTTCGGAATATCTTCCTCGCGAACTCGAAGTTGATGATATCCCGATCTCAAATCGATCTTTGAATACACACTCGATCCTTGAAGTTGATCGAACAAATCGTCGATCCTCAGTAACGGGTATCTATTCTTCACCGTTAACTTGTTCAACTCTCGATAATCAATACACATACGAAACGATCCATCCTTCTTCTTCACGAATAAGACCGGGGCTCCCCAATGCGAAGAACTTGGTCTTATAAATCCTTTTTCGGCTAACTCCGCTAGTTGTTTCGATAACTCTTCCAGTTCAGTAGGTGCAAGACGATAAGGCGCTCGTGCCACGGGTGCAGCACCAGGTATCAACTCAATCTGAAACTCTACTTGTCTAGTAGGCGGGATTCCCGGCAAATCATCGGGAAATACATCTGGAAAATCACGAACTATAGACACATCCCCAATGCATCTTTCCTTCTTCTCCTTCCCTCCTTTCTCAGAGATTTGAGCTAAGAAAAGGCAACATCCTTTTCCCATTAACTTCGGCAGTTTAGTACAAGATATGACCGCTAATCTAGATGGGCCTCTCAATTCCTTTCGATCTCCTGGTATATTTAAAATCTCCTTTCCGTAAGGCACACGCACGATCTTCTCATCGCAAAGTATGTGAGCACGATACTTCGACAACCAATCCATGCCAATAATGACATCAAAACTTCCTAATGTGACGGGTAGACGATCTATGTTGAAAGGACGATTCAGAAAATTTAACGTGCAACCGCGAATAATAGTCCTAATCCTTTCTATGTTCCCATTAGCTAACTCTACATCATAACCAATTCCTAAGGCCATCGGGGGTTTCTCTAGTAAGGGTGCAAACGTAGTGGACACAAAACTCTTATCGGCACCAGTATCAAATAGTATGGAAGCATAACGATTATTGAGAAGGAATGTACCAATAACGACGTTCAGATCTTCTCCTTTCTCGTTCCCAAGTGCATACACTCTTCCATGAGCAGCTCCAGCTTCCACACGTTGGTCCCCATTATCTTGTCGTCCACGGTTTCCTCCAGCTCCATGGTTTCCATGATTGTACCCATTACCACCCGATCCTTGATTTCCTCGGTTCCACGATTCCCTACACTCATTCCTATAATGTCCCTTCTTTCCACATCCATAACAAGTAACATTTGCCTTACTCATAGTTTCAGGAGTAGCTTGAACCATCGCAAGTGTTCGAGCTCTACAATCCTTAGCTATGTGTCCCATCTTAGAGCAATTCTTGCACATCACAGTACATCGTCCAGAATGATTCTTATAACATCGGCTACACTTGGGTGCATCTCCATTGTAGTTCTTCTTATCTCCATCTCCCATAGCATAAGCTCTAGTAGTTGTTTGTCGCTTGTTTCGATGATCATTACCCTTAGAATGATTATCCCTCTTCCTCTTTCCATTCTTGTCCTTCTCGGCTTCCTCCAATATCAACGAGTCCATCAATTGTTGAGCGATTGTGATAGCCTCATGAATGTTTGCAGGCTTAGCCGAAATCACATAATTCCTTGTAGCTACCGGCAACCCATCGGTATACCGCTCAATCCTTTGAGTCTCAGTCCTAACCATATCGGGGCAAAGCAAGGCTAACTCTCGGTAACGGCGATTGTGAGTTGCCATATCGGTACCTTTCACCTTATGATTCTAGAACTCAATTTCTAGCTTCTTAACCTCATTCCTTGGGCAGTAAGTCTGCAAAGACTTAAATTGCTCCCAAGTCATAGCATAAGCCATATCACTCCCAACCGAATTTCGGTAATTGTTCCACCAAGTTAAAGCTTCATCCTTGAAAGTAAAAGAAGCAAACTTTACCTTCGCATTCTCCGCACAGTTGCTGACATTGAACATTGACTCAGTCTTTTCTATCCACCTGACCAAGTAGACCACTCCTTCAGTCCCACCAAACTCAATGGGTCCACAGATTCGAAACTCCTTGTAGTTACATCCATTAGTACGAACAGGTGTAAATGTTCCAGCAGAGTTGTTGGAATGATTCGACTCAGCTAGTAGCTCAGCAACTCGTTGCTCCACAAGTTGATTGATCATTGCATGATCCACAGTAGGTGCATTCGGTGGAATATGATCATCGTCTCCCTGAACCTCAACATTTTTATTCCTGCAGGTTATCAGGAGTAGGGGTTTCAACATTTCGAGTAGGACGGCGTCCACGGTGACCAGGGGTAGTCGCTGCAGGACCGTTTCTGGTAGCTCTAACAGGGTTTCGTCATGGGGCCATTGATCAACATATTACCAACACGATATCAGCCGCGAAATTTGAACACACTTCTCCATGTACGCCAAAAACATAGAATATCATACGAAATCACCATCATCCATACAAGTAGCGATCGATACGTCATTCCAAAATACTAAAAGACATAATAAATACTAATCGTTCCATACGAGACGAACATACAATCCGAATAACATGACTTAAGAGATAGAATAACCAGCTCTCCTAACCAAGTACTCCCTGGCTTAGGAAGCAATACAACAACAACACAAATCCAATTCGATCTAGCCATGATGCTGGCGTTGACTCCTCAACTCCAATTCCAACACATCCAACTCTCTCTCCATAACGATCCCAACTCGACACTATGAGTATCACTATCTCTCTTGAGGTCTGTTACCTCCTTCTCCAACTCCGTGTTCCTCTACAACAGCTTGCGATCTGCCTCGCGAGCCATGAGGAAACCTCTTTGCAGACTCTCTATCTGCTCATGTATCTCCATCATACCTCTCCTAATCGCTATCGTCTTGCCCACGATAGTAATCAAATCAACTCTTAACTCAGTAATAACCATCTCAAGTCAATCAGCCGTCTGCGAGATCCTCTCACCCTGCATAGTAAGCCGATTCCAAATCCTACCAGTCTCACCCAAATCTGCAAGCTCAGCAGATATCTCAGATGGCGCGTCTGACGCCACGGGACTACCAGGTGGTGAATCAAACAAAAACGGGTGATCAGGTGAAACCGGCTCTAAAGGATGTAACGGGGAATCGGGCTCCGCAGAATGAGCTGAATGTGCTGGCAAACCATCATCAGCAGGTATCTCCTCCTCATGAGAATCATCATCCTCCTCATCATCCTGAGGGTCATCATTCTCCTGCTCACTCTCGTACTCCTCGTCGAAGGGGTACTCCATCACTCGTCATCTTAGAGCAGGTGAACCACGAGGCGATAAAGTCGGTGACTTAGGGCGATAATGGGACGATAAAGTAGTAGTGGCTAAATGCATGACCATCTCGTGTATGGGTCATCAGGGGCCATAGCGATCTGTGCTGAGCGACGCGTGCCAGCATAAACATCCTCAATAACATCGTACGAATAGGAGGTCATGGTTTGTGACAACAGCGTAGGGTAGGTGTAAGTGTTTCAAAACAACTAAACCGCGAACTCAAAATACCGTATCAAAAATCATCATATAATCCCAATCATATATATATATCAAGAAAGATTTAAAATACCGCATTACTAAAGACATTTATAAAACAATTAAGCCATATAAATCCTCAAACGCCAACCGATCACTTAATCAATAAATCTCAAATCCTCAAATCATCTCAAAAATCTCATATCTAATAATCATCTCAATATACCTCAATATAAACAATGCTGCTTCGGCTTGGCGGGCTGGCGGGCAATGGTCGAGGATCGTTTTCTATAAAAATCGGTTATAGTTTAGGTGTTTATTTACCTAGTTCTCTATAACCTTGGTTCTGATACCAATCTGTAACACCCCCAAAATTTGGTACAGCGGAAGACTCAACAAGCTTTCGGGGTGTTACGGGGATTGGTATCCAACACAAGACATAAAAGAACGAGATAAAGTAAACATAAAAAAAATACAACCACGCGGGGTTTTTAAAGTTTACATTTATTCCCAAATCAATCAAAGTCAGGCCCAAAAGAAATAAATATAGGTCCACAATTATTTATCAGAGTTTTAGAAAATAGATCCATAACCAGGTGCCATAGCCAAGCCTCCAATCCAAGCATCCAAGGGCATCACTTAATTACCTGAGAAAACGCGCTAAAAGTCAGCTTTCGCTGGTGAGATCATAGGTTTAAATTCATAACTAAAATCAAGTGGACATATACGCAAAATGCTTGCTAGCTAGACTAGGCCTAAATCATCCAACCAAAATAATCCAACCAAGATGATCCAACCAAATAAACCAACCAAATCTAACCAACCCTATAGGTGCACGCTATAGCTCAAATCAATACCATCAATAGCTTTCCTAGATCATGTCTAGGCCTCGCTCCATAACCAATCCAATAGCTTACCTATTTCGGGACTAGGCCTCGCTCAACAACCAATCAATAGCTTACCTAGTTCGGGACTAGGCCTCGCTCTATAACCAAATGAATAGCTCACCTAGTTCGGGACTAGGTCTCGCTCTATAACCTACCTAGTTCTATAAGCATAACAAGTTTTAAAATAAACAAAGCGATAATAGTCCACATAAAATAATTTGCACGTTTCTCACCCCAAGTATTGAAAACAAAGTTCAAGAGTAAAAGTGGGGCTATGACTCACCTCAAGTCCGACAATCCGCAAAAGAAATCGATAGATGAAAGACGTAAAGCAAACTCAAGTAACGGCAACTACAGACTCGGCACTTCCTAACAATATCAAACTCGTTCAGAATCATTTCCTCAAAATCAAATATTCCCAATCCCGAACGTATTCCATTTAACTTTCCAAAAATATCTATTTCTCGAATTATCTTCATATTAATTTGAAGTTTGACGTTCGGTATCCATATGGGTGGAGGGTCGACACAACTCAAACCAAGAAGCCACAACGAAGGAAACAATAAACAATCTATAGGTCTAATATTAGCCCAATATATTATTTAAATAAATAATCGAAGTTTATCAAATCCGTCGATTTGGTAATCCCTCATATTTTTTTATGTAATATATCGTTGCAAGATTATACCCAACCTAAAATCACATAGCACAAAGAATACTATATGGTAAATATCGTAGTCCAATAAATTCTCTAGATATATCGTCAAATTTGCCAAATTCGTCAATTTAGCCAACTCCACGAGATATTTAGTAATTTATTATCCCAATACACGTACCACAACCTATGGGTGTCGTTGGATACGATGCCCATTAATATGCTCATTTTAGATAGCTAAATAAACTCGATTTAACCCGTCGATTAAATAAGTTACGTAGTTATAGAAAATGGATATATTAATCGTCATATATCCGTGACAATACAAAAGTCACATAATAAAATCCACTTGGACTTAAGTAACCACAACTCGTATAACTCGATAAGTTTTTCCAAATTTATAAAAAAAAGTCATGTTTTATTTATTTATTACCCAACGTATTAGTTCTCGTCATTATTTCTAGTTATTTATTTATAATAATACTCCCGACATTTATTGCACCATTCGCATAGTACAATACTTATCGTTATATTATTATAACGTTTACTCGTGGTCGTTTTATTATTAATATACGCATTTATATATATATATATATATATATATATATATATATATATATATATATATATATATATATATATATATATATATATATATATACATACGTTTCTCACGTCTATATACGTATATAAACGATTATATTATCAATAATATTATTACGAGTATTATTTTTAATGTTTGATTTTAAATATTTATCGAGTCATAAGAATTTGGTCATATGTCCGAGTCATCACTCTCTGCTCATAGTCCAAGTCCAAAATAAAATAACCAAGTCATAATAGATAATCCAACTCCGTCCAAATAAATCCCAAATCCACGTGCTACAACAATAAGGTCCGACTACGGCACCCGACTAACCTATCTACGTCAATCTAAATAACCGTCTCACAATCGGTTCCCAAATACACTTCGACAACACAACTCCAAATTCAATCCAAAAGTATACCATGTCGAGACCTCAAAGGGTCTCGACCCATCCAATGCATCGGCCAAAAACACAAGTCACAACAACAATAATATCCACAACAAGAAAACTATCAAGATACATATAATATGGGTTGGTTTACCACGCCAAACCCGAGCCAAATGACCCATTTGGGACACGGCTAGAACCACTAGTCACAAGGACTCAATTCCAAGGCCATAAGACCACGACATAGGCTCATACGAGAGCACTAAAACTGCCAAACGGACCCTCATGGGTCGCGGCACACCAAGACAACCACAAACATCAATTTGGTTAACCAAATCAACCAAGAATCAAACTAATCGGACCAAGGGTCCTCTTAGACTCCCAAACGAGTCAAAACTAATCACACCGAGACCATGGGGTCTCGGTTAAGCTCCAACGAGCTAAACCCAATACCAAACGCGACCCAAACATCATAAGTCGAGCACCAACCCGAGCCAAATCAAAACCCAAGATACCAAACTTCATTGTTATCAACAAAACATCATTTCCCACTTGTTTTAATCAAAACCCAACAAGAAAATTTCGTACCCACGGTTTGGGTACAAGTCGAGACACACGAGTTGAAACTCGTGGTCACTCACCTTCAAACGGCTCCAAGAATATGTTTCTTCAAAAACCCAACAAGAAAAGATGAAAAAGATGGTGTTTGTGTGGCGGTGGTGGTGATTTCGAGGTGTTAGGGTCGTCCAAATCGCGCGTGAGTTGTACCAACAGATAGATCGGGATGAGGTGGTTAAGATGGTGGTGTTATTTTGTTTAGGAGAGGGGTGGTGGCGGCGTTAATAGGGGTTGTATGGTGGCGGTGGTGTTGTATTTCAAGAGAAAGAGAGAGAGAGAGAGAGAAGTGAATATGGTGAGGGTGTTGGTGTGTTTGTGTGGTGCGTGGGGTGATAAACCCATAAACCAAACCAGATCCAAAGAAAAAAAAAGAAATAATAATAATAATAAAAATGATATTAGAAGTGTGGGTGACGTAACCCGAGGTAAATAACGCGGACCAAACCCGAATCTCATTTAAAGTAAAACGACTCTCTCTCGAACCGAGCTCATTCCAAAATTTCAAAAATCTCACGATACGTTCCAAAAATATAAATATCCAAACCAACATTTAAAATATATAAAATTGTTAGGTTATCCTAGCGCCGGAGTCAATGTAGCGCCAAATAAATATCTAAAAAATAAATTATCACGAGTGAACCAAACCAAACCATTAATAATCATCTTCTATAAATAACTCAAGGTTTAAAAATCACATTCCAACGTTTACAAATTTCATCACAAATAAACTTTTCAAATATCCCAAAAATTCATAAATTTTAAAGTAATGCGGGTTTTCAAAATGGCTCCCTAATTTGCCAGTTGTCACAACGTAAAATCTATAAATCACATCACATAACACATATACATATCCCACTAATGACTAAACCACGTAAAACCTATAAATGACATCACGTAAAACCTATAAATCACATCACATACTAGTAAAAGGAGAACTGGCTACGGAATAAATCCCGACGACACAATGTCATCGGCAATAAACGCTAAAGGACATAAAAATCGCTTGACCGAGACTCTAATGCGTTGCATTTTTCAACCAACAAAGTACCAACGACATGTCTTCGGTATAATGTTAGTCAAATTTGACTTTCAATATTCAGCCCAATTTTTTGGCTATATTGTTTTCCGACCACATGCCGTTGGTACAAAATCACACAAAATAAATGATGGTCGAGGTTATTGTTAGATTAGTGCTAATCACGTGTCATGTATATGTCCCGACAAATTTGAGTTCCCACCTACTTCTAAATATACGCATAAAAACACGAACATTAAATTAAACGGGTGATTACTAAAGATTTAAAACAATAATAAACACGTTCTGATCATCATCGATCTCAAGCTTCTTCCGGCACCAAACAATCCATGAATACATAAATATCTTCATTTATCTTACTATTACATTTTTGTTTTAAAAAATTATATAACCCTAGAAAGGGTAGAAGATAGAGAATAGTTAGAATCTACATGAACAAAATAAATATTGACATACACTCAAATCTAAAGGTTGTTAATAAAGGCTTTTGAGTCAGCTACATGACCAAATTAACGTGCGATCTCTGACTTTATAGTGTGACCCAGTTGTTGCTCCTTTTCCCAACTTAACTTTGTTTCCATGCCGTTATAATCCGGTACATATTCCTTTAAACACAAAAGTAAATAGGTCAGTGAACCAACTGCCTAATGCAGTTGGCCACCAGCTACTTTAAAAGTCTGGGCCGAATCATGTGATGTCTTGAACCAACAAAAGGACGCGTGTTCAATTCCGTTCCGCAGCATGGTTGGGTATTGGGTGGAGGTATTTCACAGGCATCAAACCTTTGCTGGGTAAGGTTGATGGGTACCATTATAGTACACAGGGTTAAGGTGTCACTGCCAATCTACACTTTTTACCAACCAAATAGGTCAGTCACACATTATGTTTAGTCTCCGTAGTTAGAAAAATATTTATTTTCTTTTGAAATATTAACATTGTTAGCATAATAGAAGCTCATAACCTTACTTTTGAGGTGAGTGTACATGAAATCATGTTATTGTGATAAACGTTGGTCATAACGACATGTGTATATATACTAGATTTTAGGCCCGCCCCGCTGGGGCGGCTAGCTTTAAAAATAGTAATATAAGTATTAACGTGTAGCGACATAAATTAAGTAAAAAAAATGCTATTATTAATAAAATAATAATGTTGAACAAAACCTAACTAAGGTTAAGGTTGAAAATAAGAAAACAAAATATAGTTTATAATCTATGAAGAACTTCGCTATATACAACGTTGGTTGTAGAGTTGGTGTAGTTGTCGTCTCTGTCACAACATAGCACATTTAGACCTCTTACTTTTTACTCTTGAAGCGGTTACATAAAGTTGTCCGTGGAAAAAAACAGACCGTTCCAAATAGAGGCCAACCTTACATAAAGTTTGGGCCTTTACGTTCAAAATAGAGGACCACCCGATAGGTGGCTAGCTCCAAAAATTCTTTTAAGATAATGCATAGACTAAAAAACTTTATAAGATAACATTACAAAAAAAATGACATTAACAAAAACAAAAAAATTGTGTTTTTTACAAAAATAACTACCAACAATTATACCTTGCTTAAGCATTTCAAAAACTATAAAGTTGCTCATCATCCATCATCCATCATCCAAAACACAAAAACGCTTTACCCTATTCAAAATAGGGTGCCACTGAGATTTGGGTGGTCACTTAACAGCATAATAATCACTAAACCCTTAACATGACAAGAACATTGCATTGAGATTCGGTAGACGTTCTTCATGGATTTCTCATCTTTCTCGTGTATTTTCTGATGTTCTTCCAACCTTTGTGTAAAGAGCATGACAGTAACCACAAACCTCCATACCATTTTTTCAAGGTGTAGCAACATCACACACATAACAATAGCACTGCATTTTAACAATCAATAACATACGTATTAAGAAGCACAAATCCTAAGAAGCTCCAAATAACTTATAATTCATCAATAGTCTATGAAATGGCGTGTTCTACGTAATGCCATCTATTATAGCTGTCATCGTTTAAGGGTGTTTAAGACTAATTATTGTTGTGAAT
The DNA here is from genome assembly GCA_030686995.1 of Artemisia argyi. Classification (NCBI taxonomy): domain Eukaryota; kingdom Viridiplantae; phylum Streptophyta; class Magnoliopsida; order Asterales; family Asteraceae; genus Artemisia; species Artemisia argyi. Next base: position 42,317,098 of record CM060697.1, read on the forward strand.
TATTTCATACAGCTTATCTCAGTTACAAAAATAAAATATGCAGTTTAGTTATTCAATACCAAACACCCTTATTAAGTAGCACTATAGCAACATATTCATTTTTCTTGTAAGTGATCTTTAACGGAACAATGTTATTATGTTTGACAATCACATGTTAATAATATTAAGATATGATACAACGCTTCCTTACCACAGTAAACAACACCACATGTAAACCAACAAAGGGAGGTGGATAGAACCTATTACCATTCCCATACAGATTGGCAATAGCTCTGACAACCATTCTTGTGTATGTAGATCCTCAGCATTAGCTGCAATCATTGCCAGCAGACTAATACCCCCTTGAGCTATTACCAGTTCTTGATTATCTTCTACATACACCAAAAAAAGTAACAGTGAAGATTACCCTAAACACTTTAAAATGATTAAAAATAATTAAATTATATACATAGACGTGTAATGTGTAAGTGCATTTAAAAATTATGGTTGGCGCGTGTACACACACATAAAGAGCATGAAAAAAAAGGAGAAGAAGAGGAGAGACCATTCATTGCAAGATTGGCAATAGCACCAGCTGCTATTCTGCAAATTGTATCATCAAAGCTTCTGCTTTTAAAGAGCCACAACAGGTATGCATGACCACCATCTTCAACTATTCTTTCCTGATTTGTATCTGCACATAACACAACATAGGTTACATTTTAAAAAACATTTATTAATAATCAAGTAAATTTGGTATCCTGGAATAAGGTGTCTATTAAGTGGGTTCAAATCTACACAATTTAAAATATCTTTTAGTAGACTGCACGCAACATATGGCTTATTATATCACCATCTCCCACCCCATACAGTTTTGGCATGTGCAAAGAAACACTTACCATACTTTATACATAGCCTGATATATTGAAAGGCATTTCCGCATCAGGGAACCGTATTTGGTACGCGTATTGATAAGTGTATTATATGTCATCTAAAATTCAAAAGTAATATTTCATTTGCTTAGCATTTTGTTTAAAACATTGGTCTAAGAAATACTTCGCGTGCGATAAACTTATAATCTATTCAAGTTGTATATAGTAACAACTAATGTATTGTAGATGCAGGAAATGAAACTAACCCATATGGTGAAAAGTTATATAATTCCTCGTCAGTTTTGGTTGTACATAATATTTCTTCATCTCTGCATATAATGAAAACGTCATGTTCAATTGCCTGCGTTTTACACAAACCTATATACTATTGTTCAAGTATTTGTTAAATGGCAATATCATATTTAAATGAACATATATGCTGCTGTTTAAGTATCTATTATATGGAAGAAAAAAAGATGAAATAATAACTTGTTTAAGTATTGTGAGTGGGGCATTGTTATCATGACAAAAGCAAAAAATATGTAGCCATGTTAACACTTGATATACAACCAAAAAATAGCATTTCTTTTATTCATGTAGAATAGAACCATACTGATTTTTTTATACCTCAAGAACCTCCATCTTAATATCTTTATTTAATAACCTACTGTGAATGTGTAATATACTCCGTTCATATTGATTTGACCCATTGTAACTTCTTTTACGTATCGCGACTGCATTCCTAATGGTAACATTTTGGAGAATCCTATCAAGCCGTAACGATTTAACTAACTTCATCTTTTGTAGTGTTTCCTTGAGCTACATTCTCATAGTGATTCATCAAGTTTATTTGAACTCCCTTCACCAATTCCAATAAAAAAAAGTATCTATGTCAAACCTCTCCCGTGTTCTCTAGCATTATCGTGTATAGTTCCGCATTTCCCTACTTAATATGGACATCAACAAAAATAGATACTTCCACAAGTATCTTTTCAAATTCTCAAACAGATCAACATTAACAAACCACATGTAAATATAAACAATTATAGCACAATCATGGACTCATGATATACTCGAGATGGATTTCTCACCATATACTACTTTATGCAAATAATATGTGACTACAGATGGCAATAAAACTTTACGAGACGAACTACTACTTACATCACTCGATTTCACATAAAAATTCGAATGATCTATTTATTTATTCCTATACCTTTTCATATCTAGTTGACTCAGCCGTATAACCCAAATTTAGAAGTTATGGAAACTTCTTGAAAAAAGGCAAACTACAAATAGTACGATACCAGCTGCACAATAAGTTTAAGAGAGTATACACACTCGTCAAAATTAAATACCTTTAATAACTTGACATTGACCAATTTTGAAGGTGAATTACTGCTGTCCGGAATCTTTTGTGCTAATGTCACCATGGCCGAGTATTTCAAATGAAAGTCCCTTTCAAGGTGCTACACTGAAATCAACCATATTTGAATTAGAGGTGAAAATATAAATAGGTGAAAACCATATGATCGTGTGATTACCTTTAGTACATAATCATATATATCTGCTAAAGTATACTTAGTGACTCCATCATTCTGAATGTCTTCCCACTGTTCGTTTGCCCGTATGCGAAAATACTCACTGGTATGCAGTCATAATTATGCATGAGCATGTAGTGAAGCCAAAATCTTTATTAAAACAAAGTTTACTCACCATTGATACCGCCAACGACAATGAGCACAACGTCTTTCGCTCCATACTGGTACACATGCTTTGTGGAACAATCATAGTTGAAAACCCTGTATACACCAATCAAAAACCATAATCAATAACTCTAATAATTAAAAATTTTCATGACCACTTGACATTAATCTTCAAATAGTTTCTTAACAGATGCGGTTTTTGGGGGCTTTTTTTCCCTCGAGGGTCGGAGTGGAGAATTGCCTTAAAGAAAAGTGTAGCTTTGGGAATTGACTAAAAGAAAAGTGTAGCTTCGGGCATGTTCCCACATCCATTTTTAGAAGTTAAATTCAGAGAAGACTTGAATAAGCATCGCCAAGTTAAGTCGCTGCACAAAATATTATAGATCTAATTATCTACACAAATTGAATGTAATAGCATAATCTGACACATAATTATAAATATGAACACAAAAGAACACTAAATTAAGCTTTTGGAAAATTAAAATCATAATCCTAATATAAAAATATAATGAATTAAACAGGAACATGTAACTTACGTTTAACCTCAGACCATAAAATTATTGCTTGCAGAGTGAAAGATTGTGATTGAATGAGTGATGCACAGACATTCAAGTAGCAATGCAACCGATGAGCGATTCTTAGAATTTTTCTCCAAGCATCGAAAAGGAACCATTCCCTTTTAATGATAATGTTTCGGGTCTTGGTGGTGATCGGTTCAATACATTAAATATCGCTTGCACCTAATGGATTAAGTAATTGAAATTAGAAAGCAAAACAACACGAATCAATACCAGTAACACTATGTATGATAACTTACCCCATTTAAGGAGGTTTTCAAATGACCATCCAGTAACTATATAAGTTAATCCAAAGACTAAATGCTTATTGTGTTATAATACAAATATATGCTAACAAGCATTTTATGTAAATAAGCATACGTTAATTCAATAAGCCTACCAAAGCAATCTTTAAGTAGTTTGTCGTTACTCAATAAGAGTTGACCTTCATTAATAGTTGGCCAATTGGTATACTCAATAAGTTTAATGGCTTTCCAAACATTTGTTTCATAATAAGACCCTTTAAACCTTGTTTTTAGGCATTTCAGCTAACAATTGGTGCTCACGGACAAAATATGATTTGGTGAATGTTATATTAACCTCAAAAACCAAGCGATGTGTTAACCTAAAAAATCAATACTCATGTTTGGATAAACACTTACTCAGTACTGTGCCACACAGGAAGTGCATCTTTCCATCAAGGCTTTTTAGTGCAATTCCAACAGCTTGCCACTCGGAATTCCAGATCGAAGATGTACGCCATGTCGCCATCAATGTTCTGTGATATATCAACATTCAACATAAAGTTTTTAGATTTGTTGATGTTATAATGATAATAGAGAAACTTAATGACAACCATTTATCTTATGTAAATACTTCGAGTTATAGATAGACTTAAGTAAATTTTAGAGTAGTATATTAGATTGTATTTATAGAAGAGACCAGAAAATGCATACTTGATTAATAACAAATTTAAGGATGTCAGCTCTCTCAAGTTAAACCAAAGCCATATGAGTCATGCTTGGCATTGCACAATGAAACACAAGTGAATTCAATAACCTAAACAAACTGCAATTTATAACGAATTTACCTTCACACACATTTCGTCAAACACATGGTGTGCATAAAACACATCATCAGTTCATAGCAAATAATATAAAGAATTAAGTCTAATTCATAAAACAAAAACACTAATCCAATCATGTACAAAATTTGATATATAATTAGTACCATAAAAACAATCATTCACTCAAGAATCCACCAAGACATAGATTAAAACAAATATCTTTAGTATACCCAATTCATCAAATCAACAATCCAATATGAACATGTGTTACAATATTTATTTTCTTTTGAAATATTAACATTGTTAGCATAATAGAAGCTCATAACCTTACTTTTGAGGTAAGTGTATATGAAATCATGTTATTGTGATACAGACAAACGTTGGTCATAACGACAAGTATATATATATATATATATATATATATATATATATATATATATATATATATATATATATATATATATATATAACGAGTGGATAACGTTGGTAGAGCATGTCAAACCAAAGTTGAACGATTGTGAGCTATGTATGTGAAAGAAGTGATACCTCAAGCTTTGACATGAGTTCGTGGGCAGTTTTAGCAGAGACAATGATGCGACGAGCAATAGGTGTGATAAAGCCTTCATCAACAGCTTTGTCTATGAAAGATAACAATGAGTTGTAGTATCCACCCACGTTTAACAACCCCACCTGTATCATATCCATTGTAAATAAATACGTATGTTTTATATGTTGGAATTATAATATCATGATAATCGTATAAAATAAACCAAACACATCAAGAGAGCATATACGGAAGCGTTATAACAAGATCATATAATATGTAATTAATTAATCAAATATAAAAATAAACGTACCTTTGTGATTCTAGCACGAACAAGAATCAAATACAATCTTTAATTCAAGAACCCTAATTAGGGTTTATGTGGATTATAAGAATAGCCACTTACATTTTTGTTATTCAATTCAAGATACAATCAATAGTGTGATTGTACCACATTCTTGTACACACGTACTATTAACGATTCGATGTGAATGCTAGTTCTTGAATCACGAATAAAACAACTAAACAAACAAGATATGGCTTTATATAAAACAAAACAGGTCAAACCCTTTTGATTTATTAGTCGATCCATTAATGCTATGGATAAAGAAAAGAATGAATACCATGCATGCATATACATAGCATGACATACGTATAGTAAGAACATGCATGTATATAACAATCTGATAGATATCAAATTAGTAATACACTATCAATATAATATCTAAAATAAGGGTTATGCATGTCGCTCTTCTTTGTGAAGCCATTGGGGTGTTTATATAGCCCTCAAACTTGTTCACCAAGTTAGAGTCTATTACCTCCTCAACTTCCACAAAACGACACTCCAACCCCTCCATTCTTTTTCTTGTTTCGACCGATATTAACCAACACCCCATGGGTTTGGTTTTCATACTAATAAGTCCCTCATGTATTAGTTACTTTATTTGTGATTTAATAATTAAATATAACTATTTATATATTAATTATTTAACATCGATTCTCATACGTAAAGTGTGCAATCCCGTGATCTCGAGTTCGATCCTAACATACGACTACTAAAATAATGTCCATAATCTAACAACTCCCATTTGGACATATTTTAATAGTGTAATCACATCGGTTAGCGTCTAGCAACACTTCGATGCCTCTAGTACGATCTCGAGTAAGGCTCTTGGAAAAACCTTTTAATGATTTCTCATTATTATTATCCTTTTGTTTCTAGTACCACGTTAATAAGGATATGGATTAAAGTTATTCCTTAATTAACCATTCTGTTTCTCGTTGTTTGTGATTGAGCAAGATTACCAAATCTTCTGAACATATTCAGGGAAGATCTTGGGTGCGGCCGCACATGCATCTTACCAACCCTACGAGGGGCCCAACATTATTAAACTCCAAAAATAAATTTGAAGGAACAAATTCTATCTTGACTACAAGCATAACCCACAAACTTTGTAACACTTCCGAAAACAACCCTTATGACTACCAGTTACGTATAGCGTTAAGTTGTTCCACAAAAATGTACTACATTCATGACACTTATTTTGCATCTCAAGTCTGAGGATAACTTATCATTATTTACTTAATAACAAAATCCATAAAGTAACATCATGTAGTTGGGATAAGTCCTATATTCGGTATCATTGAATATCATCTGAAATGACATGACTACGCATCAATATACTTAAGTATATTATACCAACCTTCAGATTTGTTTTAATTTAATAATATTCTCATATTATTAACTGACAACGGACAATTTAGAATAACATTTATTCATGGATTAAACATGTAAAAACAGGATTACAATTTATTGTAAATTAAACATACCATGTATTTAAATTTATTATAATAATTGTTTAACATCCCTTATCCAAATACTAAATAGATCAATGCATGATAACTCTTGTTAATGAATTATGTCTCAAGTAATGATATTCATACTTGTTGACAAGGCATAAATCATCCAACTTTGATATATTGGAATTTTAAAAATACTTATTTCAAGAATTCAACTATTGAAGTTCTTATATGTGCATACTCAACTATTTTGATAATGTCATATTATATTTCATAAAATGTGTGACATCATTAATCACCAATTTATGATAATCAAACTTCCAAACATTTTAAAGTTTAAAGTATTCTTATTCTCTTAATGTATAATGCAACTATGCTTTTAGTAAGTATAACTAGTAATAGCCAAAGATGAAATCCTTACCATAACTAGGATAGAGTGTCACCTCAATTTCATTAGCATTATTGTATGCAAACAACAATATGTTCTTAAAAATTTCCCGTAAACATTAATATCTATTGTGTAATGTTTGATGCCCTTCAAACTTTCAAGATTTTTAGCTATGACAATTTTCATAACAATTGAAAAATTGTTCATCTATAGAATTTGGAAGCTGTTCCAGATTTAGGATGTGATTCTATAATCAAACATATTCTTATAGAATATTACACAAGTTATCTAATAACCTTTTAATTAGATATTAATATTGCCAAATCATCTTGTAATCAAGCATGATACAACAAAACATGATGTTCATGAAAAATCTTTGAGTCATACTAAAATTTTATTCATGTTATACATATCCTTTTAGACTTTCTAAATAATATATCATGTTATATTAGATTCATTTACCGCACATGTTTCAACAATAAACATTCATTCCAAGGTTGTATGTCTTATTTTCTAAATCTTTAAAGTTTCATTCCAAACTAAGACTTAACTTTTAACTTATATGGAATGTTACCTTTTATATGTTCCACAACATATATGATTTAAGAAATTAAACAAAATACTCCCACTAGCTTTTAGGAATACTTAGAAATTATCTTATTTTAATTATAAATCAAAACATGGATTTAATAATTAAACATAAGAGTAATATTCTAGATGCATGCATTTATCCATCTATGGATTATTGCACTGTGTACACTTCCAAAGATTTATTTGAATTCATAATCTCCTTTTGATTACTTATCGTCCTCGCTCAAGTAATCACTCAAGAAAAAGTTTTGATATTCCATTGTCAATTTCATAAATATGACAATCACAATCTTTATATATTTAATGTATTTAGAAAAGAATATTCAATCACAGTTAATTGCTTAAGTGTGATTAATAATTTTGTCATAAAACATACGTTAAATATGTGTTCAACATTGTCCATATAATTTCTATACAAAGATTTAAACCACAAGGGTTACCTAATCTTTGAAGAAACTCATCTTTATTTTCTAGTCTAACTATTAAGATAAACCACATTTCTAAAATTAATTATCTTTATGGACATCATTTTAATCATTCATATCATGTATACTTTACCCAATTTCATATTTGGTAATGTATCATAATGATTATCAGGTTTATAATAATCCTGTAAATCATAGCCCTCAACATATTAATCAAATACCTGAGATATATTGCTATTCTATGAATGATAATTCCATCATCTTGAGATTTAACATTTAACATTTTAATGTCAAACTTTATTATCATGTTGAGATTTAACATTCAAATGTCAAACTTCATCATGATATTTACTAGTGTATTTTTAGAAGATTATGTGTATTGTAATTTTATCTTTTAAAGATCAAAACTCCCACTTGCTTTTAGTAATTTAAAGACTATCTTTAAATACTTAGCAAATAAAGCAACAATACAATGTTCTCTTTTGGGATATTACAAATACTTATTGATTGTTCCTGACTTTACTTTGTTAATAACCTCTTCATAAGCAGTTAAACAAATTTAGAACTTTAATTTAAGACTTTATGTAATTCATCACATTCCATCATATGATAATGTCTTATTAATCTTCTAGGTTGGAGTTTTATTAAATATGTTCAAGCCATACTCAATATTTTAACCTTGATAACTTTTGGAAGAAAAGAAGTCATAGTTATCTTTAATCAAACAATATAACAAGAGTTTGATTTTCCTAATTGAACATCCCATAAACATTTGGTATTTCATTAGTATTAATATTGTAAGACAATCTAACAATATTTAAGATAACCATATTCGTTTTGACTTGTCTATTTACCAACTAATTCATTATAATGGTATAATAGTATTTTCAAGCAGATTACATGCTTTATAGCACAAGTACTTTTTACAAAGTCACTTTATGTCCATGTCTCTACAAGAAAACATAAACTGTTATAATCCCACTATACGTTATAAGTCTTTTAACAATTTAATGGCTACATGTTTATGTCTAATTAAAAAAAACATAACAAGATAACGTCTTACTTAATTATAAGTCTTATAACAATTAAAAGACTTTATGTTTATATCTTTAAAATGAAACATAAACATATTTAACTAAAGTAATTATGAACACCATCTGTTGGTTTCAATAGTAATTTCAAGTTAATTTATTACTTCACAATAATGTAAATAACATTATTTCTTTATTTATTTATGTCATTCCAAGAACACATAAATATTCAGATTGAAGTAATATTAGATTACTTTATTAATTTATGTCATTCCATGAATTCATAAATATACAAATTAAAGTAGTCTTGATATCTTATTGACACATGTTCTAATAGGTACCTAATTTAGAAACTACAAATTTTCATAGTTCAATTACATCAGTTGATCTGCTAGTAATGAAAATATGAAATTCACCTTGTTGTTGCAATCTAGCTAAGCTTTCACATAACATAAATAGCAACACCAAGTGTTTCTTGAATTAGATGTATATAATTCATATTAGAAAGTAATTCTCTTACCTTGCAGTCAAGAGAATCCATTAAATCATATCTTTATGAGTTATTTCTTGTACACATTAAAAATAACATTTCTCCCACTTGTGCATGGAACAACCTCATGTAGTTGATAAACAACACGCCATGCATTTGTTTATGTGATCAATATGATTGTGTCATAGATTTTAGCATAACAAGTAGATGTAGAACAACAATATCTAGCAAGGAAATGTACAAGACTATCCTTAAAAGTATGAGTGTCTACACTTGGAAAGTATTATCTTTAGCTACCAAGATGTCAAAGCTTGTAACTCCCACTGAATTAAGGATCATTACAATAATTCCTTATTCAGTAATAAGTACACAATACTCCCACTTAATTTGACAATATTGTAAATGTTTCATATCCAGTGAAAGAAAATAGTGTGCTTTTAACTTTTCTACACCTTTGAATGTCCATACGTAACAATTACTTATGCACTAAAGTGTGTATCCTACTATGTAAATGATGGACTATCCACCAAATGCTATTAACTTGAAAAATTGAGCATGCAATTTCTTCCTTAACAGGTCTACCATCCTACAATGTATGTAGTACCTTTTAAATAGCCAAAACAATTAGGTGAATAAACTAGTTTGTCTTTTACCATTTTGCGGTAATTAGTCTAGCTTCTAAATAACTCATAAAATGTCATACATAATTTTCTGTTAACCAAATATCATATTTATTATTAAGAATTTAATCACCGAATGAGGATGATGAAATACCTATGAAAAATATTCGCAATTTTCTTAACTATTAAAAAATTTGCTATGAATTATATTAGAATTTAGACATATCTAATATTCCTATTATCCTTTCTTATTCATGAAAAGGAATAGGATTGTGTCTCACTCTTCCTTCATAGAAAGGAGACTTCTTTTGTCTTTTAAGTAAATTATTCTTAATCAAACATATGTTTGAAAACAGAACTAGATCAATTTACCAAAGCCCAAAGTGCGTTTACGGTTTGAACGTTGTATTAATACATTAAAACGAATTACAAAATTCAATTTCTCCGATAATTAGGTCTTTAAGAAAATAAAATACTCATTGGTAAATATATTTATATAAACCATAGTATTTTCTTAAAGCTAGGATCCTAATTGACATAGTACCATTACATCAGTTGATATGCTAGTATGATAGTATTAAATAAGGTAATTGTCGTACAATAATTGGCATAACATTTGTCCAATTCTTAGATTTATGGGATTTACAATCACAAAACATTTGTATTGTAAGCATGTTTGAACCCCATCTTAATGCCTTGAGTCCAAGATCTCACTTCCTACTCAATTTAAGTCGTCTAACTTAAAAACTGCAAACTCATAAATCCATTACATCAATTGATCTGCTAGCAATGAAATTATGAAATTTACCTCTCCATTGCAATCTCGCCAAGTTCTCACATGACGTAAATTACAACTTCAAATGTTCTTAATTAGATGGCATTTGACTTAATTTTATAAGGGTATTAATTTTGACATATAATCAAAATAATGTATGAAGAAGCATGCATACAACTTCATAACATTGGTTTTATAAAACAATTTTATTACCAATTCACTAAGAGTGAAATAGCAAAGTTTTGATTGAGGTATCGGGTTCACCAATTAAAGAATTATCAAAAATTATCGTCCACTATATCGTACTTTTGCATAAGCCCTAAGGCTTAAGGTTTCGGATAATCATTGTGGAATTGTGGTCAATTCACCCTTAAGATGACAGTGTACATGTAATGGTTGTTCGGTAAGTCTAATTTACACACAAACGAGCGTTAAGACAGAGTGTTGTCTATCTAAGGCCACAATTTAATGCGAAGCCAACCTTATACCCAACTTATAGTGTGTAAACTTCGGTCGAGCATATTTAACCATTACGTACACAAACATCAATCAACCAATCCTTTGAAATTTAAGCCGTTAAAACCAAAACAGTTTCGCCATTTATTTAGTCCATATTATTTTTCTATTCAAAAATTATCCTTTTCCGTTTATAAACATGTCTCACATAATAATAAACAAAAAACAAGTAATACATAATAAAAAATAAAACAACCAAATAAACATATACATAACATAACAATTAAATATGTATAAACATGTAGCCACATGCAAATTTTATTCATAGTCATATTAATAATCAAGTATAGGTGTATTATGCATTTATTCAATTAAGGCTTTCTTCTTCAAAGGAAAAAGAGCCACATACATCGATAAATCGATTGCGTAAGCCAAAACTAAACAAATACCACATGGCACATAATTGATTACTTAATATTGGAGTCTTCCCCAATTCGACATCTATTAATAAATTTATATGTTTCGATATAACTTAACAATTAATTCATATATCCAATTTAAACCATTTAAATTATCGCATAATAAAATCCATGCAAATATGCACTTTTCATAGATTATGCTTAACAATTAACATATTTCACCAAGATCGTTTACTAAAATGCATAACCAATTACATGCCATCCTAGGGTTTCTAATCATATTAAAATCAAAACCAAAACCCTAAAAAAATAAATTGGGTAAAACGACCCATTAAAAAAATTAGGGTTAGGATAATGAAAACCCTAGAAAAATGTATTTAAACGAATCAAAATTCAATTTTTATGCGTTTCGATAATTAATTACACATTATAACGGCTCTAGATGCCACTGTAGGAATTATAATATCATGACCATCATATAAAATAATTCAAACACATCAAGAGAGCATATGCGGAAGCGTTATAATAAGATCATATAATATGTAATTAATTAATCAAATATAAAAATAAACGTACCTTTGTGATTCTAGCACGAACAAGAATCAAATGCAATCTTCAATTTAAGAACCCTAATTAGGGTTTATGTGGATTATAAGAATAACCCCTTACCTTTTTGTTATTCAATCCAAGATACAATCAATAGTGTGATTGTACCACGTTCTTGTACACATGTACTATTAACGATTCGATGTGAATGCTAGTTCTTGAATCACGAATAAAACAACTAAACAAACAAGATATGGCCTTATATAAAACAAAACAGGTCAAACCCTTTTGATTTATTAGTCGATCCATTAATGCTATGGATAAAGAAAAGAATGAATACCATGCATGCATATACATAGCATGACATACGTATAGTAAGAACATGCATGTATATAACAATCTGATAGATATCAAATTAGTAATACACGATCAATATAATATCTAAAATAAGGGTTATGCATGTCGCACTTCTTTGTGAAGCCATTGGGGTGTTTATATAGCCCTCAAACTTGTTCACCAAGTTAGGGTCTATTACCTCCTCAACTTTCACAAAACGACACTCGGACCCCTCCATTCTTTTTCTTGTTTCGACCGATATTAACCAAAACCCCATGGGTTTGGTTTTCATACTAATAAGTCCCTCATGTATTAGTTACTTTATTTGTGATTTAATAATTAAATATAACTATTTATATATTAATTATTTAACATCGATTCTCATACGTAAAGTGTGCAATCCCGTGATCTCGAGTTCGATGCTAACATACGACTACTAAAATAATGTCCATAATCTAACATTATATGTTTCTTTTCCTTAAATTTGAACACAGATGCACGAATCCTTTGACGATATACAAATAGACTATCCGATTTTGCCAAACAGTTCATGAACAATTCGTTAGAACGTTTGGTCCATTTACAATCCTACAAATTAGCATACTACAAGAAAATCACTTGTCGACTAGACAGTGAAGTTGGCTAAGTGTAGTTACATTTCAAAGACTGGGAAATAGTTCGACTTTTCATTTCAAAAGTTCTACCTTACGTCCTTGGATATAAAATGACGATTACGAGCATGTAGTATATTTGTACTAAACCAACTAACAATTCTCAGTGGTTGCTTGAAAATGAAGAAATATTGATTCCACGTATGGTTTAGTCATCATGGACCCAAACGTAAAAAAGTAGTAATACATAGGTGTCGTTGTGTAAATGACGATCGAATAAAAAGAGTGGGCCTTATTTTGGTGAGGGTACCGTGATTGGTAAGTCATATTTGTGTGAAAGTAAAACTTGTTGATTTCGGGTAATTTATACATTACCAATGCAATTTCAATAAGTAACACTTAGTGTAAGATGATTCAAAGCTTGAAACTTTTTTGAGTTAGGTTATCCCTTTTGAGTAATGGAAATGGTCATTACCGGTTTTTCATGGATCCCAAGTTGTGCCCATGTAATAACCTCAAGAAGTTCCTCTAGTGTACCATAACCACCTGCAAACAACATTATAGTAAACGTAATTCACAATTTAAACAAGAAGCAAAGAGTAATAGTATATATAGAGGTTATATATGTAAGTGACAAGATGTTGTTTATTCGATTGATCTCAAAAGCAGGAATACAAGATACATTTATAGCCTATCTTATGATCTATATATGGTAAATAGATAATCACAAGCTAATCACTAATCATGTACAGCTAATCGATCATATCTCTTTGCCTAGTAAGCGATCATATCTCTTTACTAATGTACAGCTAACAATATATAGATGTTATATATACCGGGCAAGGCTATAAATGCATCGGCTTCACGTGCCATTTCAGCCTTCCTCTGGTGCATATTCGAAACTGGTTTTACTTCCCCGATTGTTTCTCCCGTGATCTAAATTTTCAGACATTGACTGTTAATTCAGAAACTAAATACAATATAATAAAAAAAATTAAAATGACAAAGAAAACAAGAAAATAACAATTACAGTACCTCTTTAGGCATAAGTGACTTGGGTATAACCCAGCAAACAAGAAAATTGCTACATAAATCCAACGAGCTTTCCGTATACAAGCAATTAAGACAAAAATGTGATTCCTCTAAATGATCTTTATTGCTACGTTATTATTAAGAGGTTTAAAGCTATCCATTTTCACCAATGTTTTGATTTAATAGCACTGAAAGTTGTTTCACTATATGTTATCGGTTTCATAAGATGCTGCAATATCTTATTTGTGCTGATGTGTTATAACTTAAATAATATCTGATATGATGTTAATCAGCTCGAGTACAATATCAGAATAAAATAACGAAATAGTATATATACCCGATGACATGACGACCACCGTTATAAACAGCTTGAGAGATGAGACCCATCAACCCAATACTGCCTCCTCCATAGACCAAGTCGATGTTCCTTTCAACCTGTACACCAGTTATTTTTTTATTATTCCAACTCATTGTTTTTGGTTAATTAGTTACGAAATTTGAATATTTGTTGATATTTTGTCAAGAATTTTTATTATTTTTATTTCATTCTATTTTTAATGCCCACTATCTTGCACTTCTATTATTCTAACCATGATAAAAATTACTATTATATATGAGTTATAACAACAATGATGCAGTTTTGAATAGAATTTTGATAACTAAATTCATATTCAATGAAAGCATGTAATCCGTGGATTCGTATCAAAATTCTATGTATTAAGAAAACTTAAAAAGTCATGGCACGATTATATTATATGAATTCAAGTTAAACAAGCTATTAACAAATTACAACATGTTTTTTCTTAATAAGTTATTAAGATTAATTAAACGAGCTATATTATCCAAATATACAATAGGGAAGTGAGTTTATGAACCAGCGCAAGTAGCAGGAGTACTCAGACATCGACGATATTTTGATTTCAAATGCTAATTTGCGTATAAATCGCGATTTAGCAAAAAAGATACAATTGTTTTCCCGGTCCTTGCTTACTTACAGTTCAAAAATATTTGTACATCTGATCAATTTTGATTCTGATTTCGCCACACCATTGTTTGTTTGTGATCTAACTGTATCTTACACTCTGGATATGTTTTGGGCAACAAAATGGCTAGTCACCTTTAAGAACACAAAATGACTTAATTGTCTCTTACCAAAATGCTCACAATGAACTTTTTTTACATGAGTATATATGATGTATGATTTTACATTCTCCATAAAATCAGTTTACAGAGTGAAAAAAGTTTTCAAGCTTTTCACAAGTTTATTCGACGAAATTTGCTAGCAATCAATTATAGTAAATGAAAATCACAATCAATCTTTAGAAGATAATAACTGATGTGAAAATTATAAAACAGTCGTTAGAAAATACAGTGAGAAAAAGAAAAAGAAAAGAAAAAAAAAAAAAAAAAAGTTAAGCAAGAGTATTAGTACCAATTCGTCACCAAGTTGGATGGCCGGCTGGCCGCAACACGATAGATAGGGTTCTTGCCGGGGCTGCTACCACAAAAGACACATATACGCTTAAATCTTGACGGTTTCGCCATCGTTCCTCCACCCTGCTTGTTGCTTTCCATATTTGGAATTTGATAAACCTCTTCTTCTTTTTCCTAAATTATTATCACACAAAATAACAGATTATTAGTTTCTTTCTTGGGGTATACTTGAAAGTGATGGTAGGGATGATAGTTGTGGATGTAATGAAATGAGAAATGCATTCAAGGTATATATATACACACATACACACAATACTATACATTAAAGTACTGTAACACTACATGTAAATAAATATTAAGTTAATTTCACGACAATGTCATGATTGTGACAAATCTGAAGCTTAGACTATTTAATTTTTGGATTAGGGAAAATAAATATAAGTCTATAAGATGTCGGTTTGTGTTATTGTCTTATTAAAATGCAATTCGATCTATTGTTTCAGGATAGTAAGATAAAAGTTTGATATTGTGTTTTGACCAAGCAAATTGGTTAATGGTTTGGCATCAAACAAATTATTTACTACTACTAAACTGTTATATTCAGTTAATTATCTGCTTAGTTAGTTAGTTAATCATCATAAGTTACGTGGGTCAAAATAAACAATACTATAAGAAGACGTCAACTTGTTGGATGATTTCTATCATTTAGTAATGAGTTATAAACCTCGAAAAATATGACTTAATCATAAGATTGTCATGAAAAACAATTAAGACACTTTTTAAAATTTTCGGAAAAAGTTAACCGCAAAAAAAAAAAAAAAACTAAATAAAGCTCTCTTAAAATTGAGACGAATTTTTTATTGAATGCAAATGATGCAAATGTCCTAAGTCTACAATGGTTTATTATGAAACGCTTAGACAAACTCTTTTTTTTTTTTTTTTTTTTTTTTTTTTTTTTTTAAATTCTAAACCAGAACCTTTTTGTATCTTGAAATAGACTCATTTCCTATAGACCTTTTTAAATTATGTTTTAATTTAAAACAAACTCATTTGCATCTAAAATGAACCGATTTCTGGACTTGATCACATTTCAACTCAAATCTACTTTATACAAAATAATCTTATAATTAACATAACATATATAACCTGAAAGCGTTTCTGTACATATCATGGCAACGGAAGCTTACTACTACAAAAGTAGGGAGTTTGCCAAACACTCTCATTCTCGACCCATACTAAGTTAACTTGTTCATACACTACTAAGACAACTTGAACTTGAATATAAACATGTTTTGACACTAACTTAAACTTCTGAAAACATACGGGGCGTTACAATTGATATCAAAGTACTAGTTAGAGTCGCTCGTCATATAATCCGAGCGTAATCGTTTTCTCCCAACTTAGTGAACTCAAAACGGTAAGTCCCTGCAACTTAGTGAGTATACAGAACAAATATGAGATAAAACTTGTGATTCTAATATCAACATAATAGTCTACAACATGTCATGAAAGGTACGACTTTTCATCGTCTTGCTACTTATACGTGGGATATGATCTTGATTCTGAATTTCATAATATGTGATCACGTGCTTCTCGACTAGATGCATGCGTATTCGTCCTGCTATGATTAAGAACTTCCCGAACCAACGAGTACTCTTCTTGAGGTTCTAACTTGTCATCATGCTTATCTATACTCGGATCTTTCACAAGTGATGCTTGGTCGCATATACTTGACATGCAAATTCTAAACATAATTCATCCTCATCAAACGTAAATAGTATAATAAGCGTGTGTTATCCACAAAGGATGCTTTTATGAAAGTTATATCGTGCACTTCTTAAGCATGTTACATGACTTTTGATGCGTTTTTTGGGCACGCTTGACTTGATAAATAATAATCTTAATTATAAAATTAATAATAATGATAAATAATAATCTTAATTATAAAAATATTTACAAATAATGATAAATAATAATCTTAATTATAAAAATAATAATTGAAATTCTTAGGCATAAAAAATATATTATTTTCATACTATTTAATTATGAAAATATAAAAATTTAAATTAACTAATAATTAAATAACTAATAGATACGTAAACAATAACTAAAAAAATTACCATAAAAAAGTTACCAAAATAAATAAATATTTTTATTATTAAATAAAAATCTACATAATAGTTAAAATTCTGAGACAAATAAAAGTAGTATTATTTATAAATATTAATTACAATTATTTTTTTAAAAAATTAATAATTAAAATAATATAAATATATAATTATTATATAATATAAGATTAGTAATATAAAAATAATAATGAATATTATTATTTTAATAATAATAATAATAATAATAATAATAATAATAATAATAATAATAATAATAATAATAATAATAATAATAATAATAATAATAATAATAATGTTGAGGCAACATGATCAAGATCTCCTAATGTTTTAACGATGACAAATAAACCTTCGAAACACATAAAATAACAAACGGTAGCCAAAATTCTCCGAATCCATCTGGTGCTGGCACGCTGCCCGCGCGTCGCCAGGCTTCTGTATGGTTCGGGACGAATTTTGAAAGTCGGCTTTCCCCTTACCCGAAAAATGTGGATCTTTCAATACAGGTATGAATATGTTATGTGCTTAATTGAGAACACTCGAAACGAGTTTTGAGATTAGAGAGATCCCACTTTTAAAACACCCGATTACGGGAAAACACCAACTCAAGTTTTTCTAATACTTGCCTCTAGCCAAGGCTTTTCTAAACTTAGGGAGCTTATATACTTCACGTAACATAGCGTGAAAGCATCTATATGCTCATATCATGTGCTTATGTCCTCTCTAATCACGTAACGGGTTTACTCCCTTATTGGTCAAACTAAGTCCAAGGTCTCTTTGCGTAAACGCATCCTTACCCGCATGGGTTATGCTTTACATCAAGGCAAAGCACTTGACTTGTTTGCACCAAGGTGTTAGTTGAGTACGTCGAGTCGTGGAAAGTCACGAGATATGAAACTATGGATTCTCAACGTTATGTTACTTGGACCAATAAGTAACTTATGATTTTCTCAACTTATAATCTTAATTGTCTAAACCTTTTTCTTCTTAATGACAATAAAATTACTTCTTAATCCTTTCCTAATCACTTCTTAACCTTCTTAGTCACAAAAGACAAAGCCACCAAAATCTCCCACAATCCTTTCCAAAAATCATTTTCCAACATCTTCTTACATATTCCCTTACACCTCTAACACACTCTTACACCCTTTGACTCACACACTCTCCCACACAAGATTCCCTTCACTTTATACAATACCAATACACCTTTCTTATTCACCAATACTCTTCCCTATACACACATACACTCTTTTCTACACACACATCCTTTCACATACACTCTTTTCTACAACATACACACTTTCTCATGCATACACTCTTTTCTACACACACCTTTATTTTCAAAATACACACATTTCACTCACATACTCCTCTTCACACACACAAGGCTCCCCATCTAATCACTCTTACACATACTTACACATACAACTCACTCTCTATACACATCACATCTATACAACCCATATCTCACACTCTCCAATACTTCCTCATTCAAAATACACACACTACTCACAACCATTTCACCTTCTACACACACTAGGATCCCCATCACATCCAACACTTACATATTCCCTTACACACATCGCTTCACTCTTACACAATCCAACTCATACTCTACACACTCTTCATCTCAACCATTCATTCTCTTGCAACACATCTCAACCATCCATTTCTCCTTCCTCCCAAAGAAATGGAATATTCCTTGGAATATACTACTCTTAACCTAACCATGGTTTACCTCTAACCAAACTATGGTTACTTCTTAACTTACCCCATTCTTAACCCAACCATGGTTCTTCTAACCCAACTATGGTTAGTTCTCTACACTTAACCATGGTTAACTCTTAACCACACCAAGGATGGAACATTCCCTTGGATACACCATTTAACCTAACAATGGTTTATTCTCCATACACTTCTTTCTAAAACCAACCATGGTTAACTATTAACCATACCAAGGATGGAACATTCCCTTGGATACACCCTTTAACCTAACCATGGTTACTTCATAACCTAACCCTCCTCACTCTTCCCTATAGAGGAATATACCATGGCATATTCTCCTCTCACTTATGCCATGAAAGGAATACCATTTCTACCCCTACCAAATTACCCTTTCTACCTTTGGTAATTTGTTTTTCTAATAAACACTTCACAAAACATTTTCCAAATTGGCTATTTGAGTTGGTGAACCTTAGATTAATTAATGTTAAGGTTTTGTGTGAAGTACAATTGGGGGTTTAGCAAGGTAAGTTATTTATAAGGTCAACACCCGAATTTTTGGGAAAATCTTTACAGACGTCTGGCGCGCTGCCCACGCGTTGACGCATGGGTGACACGCCTGCCTTGGTAAATTTTTCCCAAGTTTGGGTTTTGCCTCTAAATACCATGCCTTGCCTATTGTATTCCTCACCCTTTGCCATTATTCTTTCTCTCTACATTCCTTCTCTCTAATCTCTCTATCTCTCTTGTGTTCTTAGTTAAACACACTTACATCTTTAAAAGAACACATTTTCTTGCAAGGGAATAATCACAAGAACCTAATCCACTCTTGTGATTGTGTCAAGGGTCTTCTTCTTATACGCTTTCTATTACAATCGAGTCTCTAGCTTAGGTTAGGGCTTGGTTTACAAAACAAATATTCATTCTTTCTATTTGTTTGTAAGGGAAGTCTTGTATCTTTGTGACCAAGCCTAGATCATTGGGGATCTAGTTGGGGTTTGATATTTCCGGGTGGAAGTTTTGGTTGTGGTCTTGGTGACCAAGGTAAAAGTCGAATCACGAGATTCTTTAGTGTGGTTTCCGAGGGCGGAATACCATGGGAGTAACTCCTTCTTTGTGAGCATCGATATTGGTGAATATCAGTGGAGTGAATTATAACGGTTTGTAGTTGATAACGCTCAAATTATGCATGTTTTTAGTGGCGTTATTCGTATATTTTTTGGTTATTTTTATATGCTTTTGTCTCATAATCGTATCAAAGTATGTTTGCAAGCATTTGTAGCCAAAAACAGGAAAAAGGAAGAAAAAGTGAAGGAAATGAAGGATTTGTCATTCCCAACTCGTGATTCATTTCATTCAAGCATTTCACAAAGAAGAATCCAAGTTTTCATCATTCCAAAGTTTGTTGACAAGGAATAATCAAGTTTAGACAAAGAACGAAGAGCCAAGTTAAAGATCAAGTTTGTTGCTGTCAGATAGCATCTAACCGATCGGTATTCATCCAACCGACCGGTTAGAAGAAAATGTTACAACCAACCGATTGGTCATAAATCCAACCGACCGGTTAGACGCAGAGGTCTCATCCAACCGATCGGTCAGAGCCCGATACCGATCGGTTGGTCAGCTCGTTAAAGTTTTGCAAGGAGTTTTCTATCTCATTCTATCCGATTCTAGGCCATTCTTTCTGGTATTCTAGGTCCTTCTATTCACTTTGGAGGCCAAGTTGCTGCATTGATGAGCCTAGGCTTGAGGAGTAGTATAAATAGAGGCTTTGTAATCTCATTTCAACACACAATTCAATATCACTCACTACACCATCAACATACAACAACAAAGCAACTATCAAACAGTTATTTACTAGTCTCAAAGTTCCAAATTCGTCCATAAAAGTTCAGGAAGCATTGGAAGTCCAAAAAGTCAACATTCGGAGGTCAAACTTTCAAGAAGTCAACACCAATACTTAGGAAATCATTTTCTACTCATTTGTAATCATATTCCAAATATTTGTAAGACTTTAATTATGATTTCTAATGTTCAATATTTTGAGTTTATGTTCATGTTTGCTATGAGTGGCTAGTAACCTTTTGAATTTGCTTAGATGATGTTAATTGCTTAATGATTAGTCTATGATTGTGATAACATGTTTTAATTCAATTTCAAGTCAATTCTAAAACCCAATTAGAATAAAGTTTCATAGTGACATTTGTTGAGTCAAGTTTAACTAGTTGCTTATAATATCATTGGCCGAAAGGGTTGTTATCATTCAACTAGTTATAATCTTTTGTCTATGAAAGATTGTTTTTCACCATAATTATTCTTGACTAAACAAAGGAACTAAGGTGTAATTGTAAAGAGAATACTTTTTGTTAATCAAATCCGATTGGTTGTAAACGCCTAATTGGTCGAAAGTTTTAGTAGTTTATAATCAATTGTAACTTTGTTGTCTATGATTAGGTTACCTTTTGTATTGACCATTTCTTAAGAGTATTTGATTAAATAAGAAACTATTTTTGTCTTTAAGGTTGTTAACTCAACTTTATGAACCTTGAATTGATCTTGAATTGATTGGTCCAAACCTAATGCATGTTTTTATAAACCAAAATCTTGACGAAGGTTTAACTTGTAGAAACAATGGATTAGAACACCAACTAATTCTAATTACCAAAATGTTAAGGAAGTTATCACAATCATGCTTTTCTTATGAGTAGTTAACTAGTCTAAGCAAGTGTAGTTTTTAATCATTTGAATTATCTTATAATCATTATCTTTAGTGTTAGAGATTTACTTTTTAAACTTATGCTTAGATTCACTCACAAATCCCTGCGAACGATCCTGACTTACCAACCCAATCTTGCTATAACAGATGAGTTCACTTGCTTGTATGTGTTATTTCTAGATCCGGTAATCGTGTTTATAAATTTAAAACTTGTACACACCGAACACACATCAAGTTTTTGGCGCCGTTGCCGGGGATTTTGATTGTGTTTTCTGTAAGTTTTAAAGTTCCATTTCTTTCCTTGTTCGTTTTCTAAAAAAAAAAATCTGAGCGAAGTAACCGATCGGTCACTCATTTAACCGATCGGTATTTCAAAATTGTTCAATCCAACCTTTCGGTATTCATTCTAACCGCACGATTCCTTTTTTCCTGATTTCCCAAATTGTTTCCATTCTTTGCTCGTTTGTTCCAAAGTTTCCGAGATTCACTTGGTAATTGTATGAACACTCGATCAACCGGAGTAGAACCAATTTCACCTCTTTCCAATCCGGAAAGTCTGATTCGTAAACCAAGAAGAAGAAGAACACTTTTTGTTTCACCAACCAACCGTGTACCAAGAGTACCAAACCCACCGTTTGATAATCTTTCCGAAGCCTTAGTTGTTTATAACCCATTCACCAATCAACCATTTCCAATGGCCGATGATCAACCCATGTGGGCCACAAACCGAACCGTAGCACCCACTCCTGGAGCTGCTATTGTTGATGTTAACCTTGGTGACAACTTCACCGTGAAGGGACACCATCTTTCTATGATCAAAGACAGTTAATTCGATGGCCGTTCGAGGGCCGATCCTCCCAAACACATTGCCGAATTCATAGAAATTTGCGGCATGTTTCGATATGGCAACACCGATGTCGATGCCATTAAACTCAAACTTTTCCCATCATCACTCGCCGAAGATGCCAAAGTGTGGTGTAACGAATTAACCCCAGGAATTATCAATACTTGGGAGGAGATGAGGCAAGCTTTTGTAAGCCGATTCTTTCCACCTGCCATGTTTGATCGTCTCATGGGAGAAATCCGTGCTTTCACACAAAACCCCAATGAATCTCTTGTCGAAGCTTGCCTTCGTATGAAAGATTTACTTCGTAGTTGTCATGGACATGGTTTAGGATGAGGAACCATTATCCAAATTTTCTACCATGGACTTGATGAAACATCTCAAGGAATTCTTGATGCTGGAGGAATTTTTCTTTACAAAACTCCCAACGAGGCATATCAATTGTGGAGAAATGAAAGAAATGCGAGAAGGTTGCAACAACTGTGGAGGTAATCACACTTCATCCGAATGTGACGATCAACCCATGGTTGGACCCAAAGAAGGGGAAGCCAATTATGTCCAAGGAGGATACTGTGGAGGCGGTTTTCGTGGTAATTATTACGGAAGAAATTCTGGAAATTGGCAAGATCGCCAAAGGGATAACAACCGTGATTCTCAACCACGAGTAGACAATCCAACTCCACCAAACTCTGACAAAAAACCAGAAGAAACTGATTTCGAAAAAATGATGAGAGATTTCGTGACTGCTCAAAGATCCACAAATGAATTTGGTAAAACCCAATTTTTCAATCTCAAAACCAAAGTTGAGCAAGGTCAAAAAAATCATCAAGCTTCTATTCAGGATCTTAAACAAAAATTTGGAAGACTCTCTGATCAATTTTCTTCACGACCACCTGGAACATTACCAAGCAATACCCAATCCAACCCAAAGCCTTCTGGATCAAATGACAAAACTTATCATCCACCACAAACCAGAAATGAGCATATCAATGTTGTATTCACAAGAAGTGGTCTTTCCTACGATCCACCAGCCAATCCCAATGAAACTCAAATCATCTATGATGATAGTGAAGAAGAAGCTGAAGCAGAAAAGGAAGATATTCCTGAAACACCAACCAAAGAAACAACCCAACCACTCAAAGCATACACTCCAAAATTTCCGTACCCACAAGCTCTTAGAAAAGAGAAAAAGGAGGAACGTTATAAGAATATTGTTGAGATGATCATAGAAGTTAGACTCAATATACACCTCGTTGATGTTCTAGCTGGAATGCCCAAATATGGGAAATTTTTGAAAGAACTTCTTAATAATAGAAATAAGTTAGAGCAAATTTATGCTGCTTTCCTCATTGAAGAATGTTCAGCCATTATTGAAAATAAAGTTCCACCAAAACTCGGAGATCCCGGAAGTTTTCTAATCCCATGCACGTTAGGAAACAACATCACATGTGATGCTTTAGCCGATCTCGGTGCCAGTATTAATTTGATGCCCTATTCGTTGTATTCTAAACTTTCAATTAATACTTTGAAACCTACAAAGATGAGTATTCGATTAGCCAACCATACATACCAATATCCTATTGGGGTTGCTGAAAACATGCTCGTCCAAGTTGGTAAATTTGTTTTTCCAGTGGATTTTGTAATCTTAGAAATGGAGAAAGATAGACAAGTACCTTTAATCTTAGGAAGACCTTTCCTAAACACCACTGATGCCAGAATCAAAGTTAAAGGTAAAGAACTCAATCTAGAAGTTGGAGAATATAGAATTACCTTTCTAATACAAGCAATGAAATATCCATATACCAGTGATGACACTTGTTTTAACATCGATGCAATCGATGAAGTCACTGAGGAAGAGTTGGATGCATTACTTGACGATTCTGATCCTTTCACAATAACTTCTGAGAAAATAAATGAAACGAATCTTGATAAAGAGTTCGCTGAATTTATAGAAGTAAAATTTGAAGAAGAAGATGAAGAAGTTGAGGAAGGAGAAATAGTTGAAGAGAATTTCGAAGAAATTACCATTAATGATCAAATAAGGATCAAGACATCTCTTCAAGAACCAGCCACCGATCTTGAGCTTAAACCACTTCCAAATAATCTTGAATATGCTTACTTGGAGGAGAATTCACTTCTTCCTATAGTCATATCTTCGTTGCTCAAGGATGATCAAAAAGAAAAACTCGTTTCAGTTCTTAAGAAGCATAAACGCGCTTTTGCGTGGAAAACTTCTTACATCCCAGGAATTAGCCCTGATTTCTGTAAACACAAAATCAATTTTGAAGAAGGTGTTAAACCTGTTGTTGAAAGACAACGTCGACACAATCCCAACATGAAAGAAGTTGTCAAGAAAGAAATCATTAAACTTCTTGACGCTGGAATCATATACCCCATAGAAGATAGTCCTTGGGTGAGTCCTGTTCTTTGTGTTCCCAAGAAAGGAGGAATGACTGTAGTGACCAACGAACGGAATGAATTAGTTCCTACTAGAACGATTACTGGACAGCGAGTATGTATTGATTATAGAAAATTGAACAAAGCCACCAGGAAAGATTATTTTCCTCTTCCATTCATGGATCAAATGCTTGAAAGATTAGCAGGCAACAAATGCTTTTGTTTCCTCGATGGTTTTTCAGGTTATTTCCAAATTCCCATTGATCCTTCTGATCAAGAAAAGACCACATTCACATGTCCTTTTGGAACCTATGCTTATCGGCGTATGCCTTTTGGTCTTTGTAATGCACCTACCACTTTTCAAAGGTGTATGATTGCTATATTCCAAGATATGCTTGAAACATCTATGGAAGTTTTCATGGATGATTTTTCAGTATTTGGAGATTCTTTTGAAGCATGTCTTTCAAATCTAGACAAAATGCTCGAAAGATGTGAAGCTGCACATCTTGTTCTTAATTGGGAAAAATGCCATTTCATGGTAACCGAAGGAATTGTGCTAGGACACAAAATATCAAGTTCAGAAATGGAGGTTGACAAAGCAAAAATTGATTTTATCACTAAATTACCACCTCCAACTTACGTTAAAGCCGTTAGAAGTTTTTTAGGACATGCCGGTTTCTACCGTCGTTTCATAAAGGATTTTCCCAAAATATCTCGTCCTATGACAAAACTTCTTGAAAAAGATTCTGTTTTTGATTTCAATGCAGATTGCATTAAAGCTTTTGAAACACTAAAGAGTCAATTGACTAGTGCTCCGATTATGGTTTCACCTAATTGGTCACTACCATTCGAACTTATGTGCGACGCAAGCGATTTTGCTGTTGGGGCAGTTTTAGGACAATGTGAAGGAAAATATTTTTGTCCTATATACTTTGCTAGCAAAACACTTAACAACGCCCAACAAAATTATACGGTTACGGAGAAAGAATTGTTAGCCGTAGTTTTTGCTTTTGAAAAATTCAGATCGTATCTCGTGCTTTCCAAAACAGTCGTTTTCACCGATCACTCAGCGCTCAAATATCTGTTTGCTAAACAAGATGCAAAACCGCGTCTTATCCGCTGGATTTTACTACTCCAAGAATTCGAAATCGAAATAAAAGATAAGAAAGGAGCAGAAAATCTTGCTGCCGATCATTTGTCTCGTCTTGAGAACCCAAATTTGGAAGAATTAAAGGAAGACGAAATTGATGATTATTTCCCCGATGAAACTCTTATGACCATCGATAAAGTTGATAAAGAGGAAATACCGTGGTTTGCAGATTTTGCAAATTATGTTGGTGGATATATTCTCAAGAAAGGATTAACTCATGCTCAATGAAGTAAATTCTTTTCGTATTTAAAAAACTATCATTGGGAAGAACCTTTTCTTTTCAAAATGTGTCCCGATGGAATGATCTGAAGATGTGTTTCTGGAGCAGAAACAAGAAAAATTCTTGATGAATGCCATCATGGCCCGACAGGGGGACATTACGGTCCTACCACCATAGCTAAAATTTTTTTTGATGCTGGATTCTATTGGCCAACAATTTTCAAAGAAGCTCATACTCTTGTTCAAAACTGCGATGCGTGCCAAAAATCCGGTAGTCTTTCTCGTAGAGATGAAATGCCTCAAAAGAGCATTCAAGTCTACGAAATATTTGATATTTGGGGAATCAATTTTATGGGTCCATTTCCTAAATCCCACAAATACAAATATATTCTCGTTGCAATCAATTACGTTTCCAAATGGGCTGAAGCTGAAGCCTTACCCACTAATCTCAAAAAGCTTTTTGCTCGCTATGAAATCCCTAAAGCTTTAATAAGTGATAGAGGAACCCATTTCTGTAATAAACAAATGGAGAAAATCATGAAACGATATGGAGTTCATCATCGTTTTGCTACAGCATATCATCCACAAACCAGTGGACAATTCGAAAATACTAATAGAGCATTAAAAAGAATAATTGAAAAAACGGTTAAAGACAATCCTTCTGTTTGGTCGAGAAAACTCGATGACGCTCTATGGGCCTTTCGTACGGCTTATAAAACTCCAATTGGAACAACACCATACAGAATCTTGTATGGAAAAACATGTCATTTGCCGTTCGAAATCGAACATTGTGCTTACTGGGCATTACGAAATTGTAACCCCGATCTGAAAGTAGCTGGAGAGAAGATTTTTGCAATTGCATGAACTCGATGAATTGAGGCTCCAAGCCTACGAAAACTCCAAGCTATACAAAGCCAGAACCAAAGCTTATCATGACCAAAAGCTTAGAATCAGAAAAGAATTCAAAGCTGGGGATAAAGTTCTGCTTTTCAATATGAAATACAAGTTCAAAGCTCCTAAGCTCAAACCCAAATGGATGGGACCTTATATAGTGAAACATGGATTTCCATCTGGATATGTCGAACTCTACGACAAGCATGGTGGAAGTTTCATTGTTAATGGTCATCGCGTTAAGTTGTATTATGTTAAGGAGCAAATGAGCAAACTTTCTATTGAATATCCACCCGAATCTGAATATGAAGCTATCACATTCATGGCACCTCATATGGAAAATATACCATGGGCACATGAAAAAGGTTTTATCTATGATGCTCTTCCTAGAGCACAGGAAAAAGTCGTATTGGAAGATATAGATGAAACTGGAGAAGTAATTGTGGTAGAAAACGTATTGTTCGTACCAAAATATCCTAAGAGGAAATCCCAAACCGCATCAACGTAGTTCTTGCGAAATTTGAGTCAGGCTGATGACTCGTAAATAAAACAAGCGCTTTTCGAGAGGCAACCCGTGTGTTTGCTATTTTATTTTTAATTCTTAGTTTATTTTCAGTGATTATACCCCGAAGTTTAAATCACTTGGTTGAACTTAAGTGTGGCGGTGTTTCACTAATTTTAATAAAACATATAGTCTTGTGTTTGTTTGTTTTAAGATTGATACATGAAATGATGAAGAAACTTGCACACTTGGAATAAAGAATCACAAAGGAAAATACGATTCATTTTCTTGTTTCACTATTTTCATACTTTGAAGTTCGTTTATCACATTGAGGACAATGCTTAACTTAGGTTTGTGTGTGTGTGTGTGTGGGGGGGGGGGGTGAATAGGTAAATAAGAATATTCCGTAAATTTCGAGTTGAATTTAAATTTTCGAGTTGAATTTAAATTTTGCTGCCCTTATGATCTAGTTGTTTTCACGCTTTTAGGATAATATATTAGAATAACTGGATCCATCCACTGGTAAAAATGGTAACTTTTGAAATTTGAGATGTGTCCTGATTAATATTGCAATCCATTCTGGGATCGATAACATTGGCTAGCACATATTGTAACCCTTTCCACTAAATTGTGAGGATTTGAGCCCATTTCTTATGAAGCATACATTATTTGATGCTTAAATCTTTTGTTATGAGTGTGCCAATGGTTTTATTTATTCTAGAACTTGTGCTTGTAAATCATTTTGAGACCGTTGTAAGATCACATTTCTTGTGTGATATAAGTATGCATATGTGATAAGAGGCAATTTTAGGATCTAACCTATATAGCCTTCCATTTTAATTTTTAGCTAGTTTCATTGACTAGTTAACCACCAACATAACCCTTTTTGTTAGCGTTCATTTTTAATGCTAGATACCTCTAGTTACACCTTCTGAGCCTATCTTTTCTTTTGATTAAATCCAGAAAAAAATACAAAAATATTTTACACTTTTTAGCCTAGCCTTACCCTTAGTCAAGTCATAGTTGGTTGCTAGCTATATGACAAGTTGGATGTTATGTGGGAAATTCTGAAGTATAGAGAGTAGTAATTCCGGAAGAAGTGATCAAAGCAAAGTTGAGAATAAGTCATCAAAGTAGAATGGTGACAAGTGATTTTATGTTAGTGTTATTTGTAAAAAAAAAAAAAGTATATATATCGAATAAAATAGCCAATGAGCTATAGTATTGAGTATTGTTCGCTTAAGAATGGAGTTCGAAAGAAGTACATGATATTGGTTCAAGAATAGCTAGCAACATTCGGTTAGTAGACTTTGACTATTTTGTATATTCTTTATCATTTACACTCTATAAATTTATCCCATGTCTTATTCCTACCCTTGACTCAAGTAAAATTATCAAGTATATGACATATAGTGACCATCCGATTTCTTAAGGAAATAACAATGCGCCAGCGATCTAAGGATATCCTTAGTGACCATCTGTTGTTTTGATACAAGAATTCGCGCCAGCGATCTATTTTGTTTTACATAAGATAGTTGAACGAAAGTCCTTATTATCCCTTTTTAGCCTTAAATCCGAATAAAAGCCCTCTTTGATATGAAAACTTGGTGCTTACGCCTTGACGGTGTAGTTATGTTTCTTGTATAAGCCTATGGTAATATTTAAATCATGACTGAGCAATGAGTGTGATTTCTCTTATACTTCACCCAAAAATGAGTGTTTAGAGTGAATTATATCTTATTCCTTTTTCGTGAGGTGATTAGTAATGTTTATCTAGCAAGAAAATCATTTGGGTATTGTCAAACATCTCAATGTTTCAACCATTTAAACTCAAAATGATGAATCTAACTTGTACTTGTACTTGGAAGATTTGCATCACATTTTTTCCAAAACATCTTTGAAGTATCATGTGGATGATATTTTATTTCTAGATTTGCTTGAGGGTAAGCAAAGTTCAAGTGTGGGGGATTTGATAACGCTCAAATTGTGCATGTTTTTAGTGGCGTTATTCGTATGTTTTTCGGTTATTTTTATATGCTTTTGTCTCATAATCGTATCAAAGTACGTTTGCAAGCATTTGTAGCCAAAAATAGGAAAAAGGAAGAAAAAGTGAAGGAAATAAAGGATTTGTCATTCCCAACTCGAGATTCATTTCATTGAAGCATTTCACAAAGAAGAATCCAAGTTTTCATCATTCCAAAGTTTGTTGACAAGGAATAATCAAGTTTGGACAAAGAACAAAGAGCCAAGTTAAATATCAAGTTTGTTGCTGTCAGAACGCATCCAACCGATCGTTATTCATCCAACCGACCGGTTAGAAGAAAATGTTACAACCAATCGATCGGTCATAAATCCAACCGATCGGTTAGACGCAGAGGTCTCATCCAACCGATCGGTCAGAGTCCGATACCGATCAGTTGGTCAGCTCGTTAAAATTTTGCAAGGAGTTTTCTATCTCATTCTACCTGATTCTAGGCCTTTCTTTTTGGTATTCTAGGTCCTTCTATTCACCTTGGAGGCCAAGTTGCTGCATTGATGAGCCTAGGCTTGAGGAGTAGTATAAATAGAGGCTTTGTAATCTCATTTCAACACAAAATTCAATATCACTCACTACACCAGCAACATAAAACAACAAAGCAACTATCAACCAGTTATTTACTAGTCTCAAAGTTCCAAATTCGTCCATAAAAGTTCAGGAAGCATTGGATGTCCAAAAAGTCAACATCCAGAGGTCAAACTTTCAAGAAGTCAACACCAATACTTAGGAAATTATTTCCTACTCATTTGTAATCATATTCCAAACATTTGTAAGACTTTAATTATGATTTCTAATGTTCAATATTCTGAGTTTATGTTCATATTTGCTATGAGTGGCTAGTAACCTTTTGTATTTGCTTAGATGATGTTAATTACTTAATGATTAGTCTATGATTGTGATAACATGTTTTAATTCAATTTCAAGTCAATTCTAAAACCCAATTAGACTAAAGTTTCATAGTGACATTTGTTGAGTCAAGTTTAACTAGTTGCTTATAATATTATTGGCCGAAAGGGTTGTTATCATTCAACTAGTTATAATCTTTTGTCTATGAAAGATTGTTTTTCACCATAATTATTCTTGACTAAACAAAAGAACTAAGGTGTAATTGTAATGAGAATACTTTTTGTTAATCAAATCGGATTGGTTGTAAACGCCTAATTGGTCGAAAGTTTTAGTAGTTTATAATCAATTGTAACCTTGTTGTCTATGATTAGGTTACCTTTTGTATTGAACATTTCTTAAGAGTATTTGATTAAACAAGAAACTATTTTTGTCTTTAAGGTTGTTAACTCAACTTTATGAACCTTGAATTGATCTTGAATTGATTGGTCCAAACCTAATGATTGTTTTTATAAACTAAAATCTTGACGAAGGTTTAACTTGTAGAAACAATAGATTAGAACACCAACTAATTCTAATTACCAACATGTTAAAGAAGTTATCACAATCATGCTTTTCTTATGAGTAGTTAACTAGTCTAAGCAAGTGTAGTTTTTAATCATTTGAATTATCTTATAATCATTATCGCTAGTGTTAGAGATTTACTTTTTAAACTTACGCATAGATTCACTCACAAATCCCTGCGAACGATCCCGACTTACCAACCCAATCTTGCTATAACGGACGAGTTCACTTGCTCGTATGTGTTATTTCTAGATCCGGTAATCGTGTTTATAAATTTAAAACTTGTACACACCGAACGCACATCAGTAGTCCACCGAAAGGATTATACTAGTGGAATAGTATCGTGTCATGGATTCTTAACTAGACGTACGGATGGTATAAACCCCCCATCCCGAACCACTATATATCGTGGTGTCTCTCTTTACTCGCTTTATATACTTTGGATTGTATTTGTGGTTGTTGTATTGATTGTACAACCACTTGGTTCATCTTCTTGGCTTAAAGTTTTTTAAACGTTTTAAAAGCCAAAGAAACCATATTCACCGCCTATACGGTTCTACAAATAATAATAATAATAATAATAATAATAATAATAATAATAATAATAATAATAATAATAAATGATAAATAGTGATACTAACTTGTAGAATTCTGAATTGCAACGTAATTCAACACATCTATCAAGTTTGCTATATATGTAATCTGAATTCCTTTAATCGACATAATTGGTTGTAATGCAATTACGTTCCTTTACAAACCAAACAATCTATGTAATGTAATTTGAGTTACAATTTCTTCCACCCTGTCAACCAGACACAATTAAGATGTAATTCAGATTATAGTTACAACAGATTACACCAAATTCCATCGAACCAAATGCCCCTTAAATGTTTTTAGTTAAATATTAGAAATATGAAAATAACTTTAGAAGAAAAACTCATCTATGTATAACACATATATTGTGCAAATATTGTGCAATTTTGTTTGTACCCTGTAAGTGTTGAGACATAGCTTTTAATCTTGGATTTAAAAAAAAACATACTGTATCATTTAAAAAAATAATTTGAATTATGTAAGGATGGTACTATCAGCATGTATCAACCACTTTTTTTGTACCTTATAAATTTTGGATCTTAGGTGCTCTATTTTGAATTTTGTATGGTACGAAAAATGATTGCCGACCAAATATTATAATTGATCTTATGTAAAAACTTATGTATCAACCACGTTTAATCATAAAATTACTCATACTTGACACGACTCCAGGTTCTCTTTGTAAATACTTAATTTTAATGGTGAGAAAAAAACCGAAAAATCGAATCGAAACCGAAAACACCGAAAAAGCCAAACCGAAAAAACCGCCCCATTTGACAAACCGATGGTAGTGGTTTCGAATTTTTTAAAAACCGAATGTTTGGGGCGGTTTTTGGTTTCATAAGAAAAACCGATCCAAAAAAAACCACCCCGTCCCACCTTTATATATGTTTTTATATAATTTTATCTATATAAAAAATTTGCAATTTAATTTTAAAGATTTGAGTATACAACTATATGTATTAAGAAAATAGTGTTGTTTATTGTCTATACATTCAAATTTGTTATATTTATAAATGTTATATCTTTGTTTTCGAACAGTAGAGTTCTTTGAATGTTTTTGCAAATGAAAAGTGTAAAGTCGCAAAGACCAGCATTTTATATTTTAGAAAATGTTTGGTTCTTTTGTACGTTTTTTCCAAGCTTTTGATTTCCGGATATTATGCAATTGTTGATCTTCGTTTAAATATTTTTGCTTGAAACTTAGAATCTTAATCTTTATATAAGATTAAAACTTGCTTGTTTTAAACTTTTCGAGTAAGAAAAATCCGAAACCGAACCGATTCAATGTCAAAAATCAAAAAACCGAAACCAAATAGTTTGTAATTTTCAAATACCAAAATATATGGTTCCGGTTTTGGTTTTACAATAAAACCGCCCCACCCCGCCCCATGCTCACCCCTACTTAATTTGTTACTTAGTTGTATATAATATATGAGTTTTTCTAAATTGTGATCTAGAGCCACATGTTAACGAGGGTCTCATAGTTTGAGTGTCTCCTTCTGAAAGGTCAGCAACCACAAAGTAGTCCTCATTATCCTCCAGCATCAGGCCTCACAACCACTGAATGGCCATTTAGAGCTTGACCCCTAAGCTGTGAGACCCTCTTTAACATGTGCCGTTAGGGCACAAGTTAGAAAAATCCATAATATATAACCTGGTGTAAAGCTAGAAAGGAGCAATCCTTAATGTTTAAGGTCGATTTTCAGAAGGCGTTTGACTCAGTCCGATGGGACCACCTCGATGAAATCCTGGGTAAGTTTGGTTTCGGAAATAAATGGCGTGGATGGACTCGCGGTTGCCTTCACTTTTCAAAGGCATCGGTTTTAGTCAATGGTTCTCCAACGGAAGAGTTTTCTTTCCATAGAGGGCTAATGGAAAGAGATCCTCTATCCCCTTTCCTTTTTGTCCTCGTCATGGAGAGCCTTCATGTTTCTTTTCAAAGTCTTATTGATAGACATATGTTTGATCCAATCTTTGTTGGTAAGGACAATGTGGTGCCTATCTCTCATTTATTCTATGCTGATGATGCTATGTTCATTGGTAAGTGGTCTTGCTTTAATGTTAGCGTCCTCATGATGATGTTGCATTGTTTTTTTTCTTGCCTCGGGTTTGAAAGTTAACGTTCATTAAAGTAGCCTTTATGGCGTGGGTGTTCGCCTCCCCGATATTCAACTTATGGCTGATCGATTTGGATGCTTAGCCAACAATCTCCCTTTCACTTATCTAGGTGTTAAGGTGGGTGCTAATATGAAGCGAGTTAACTCTTGCAGCGAGGTGGTTACAAAGGTGACGAGCAAGCTTTCTTCTTGGAAAGCTAAGACTCTTTCAGTAGGGGATAGACTCACGCTTATCAAATCTGTTCTTGGAGCTATACCCACTTATTACATGTCGTTGTTTAAAGTTCCTGAAGGTATTTATCTCATTTAGAAGGGCTTCGTAATAAATTTTTCTTGGGAGTTGATATGGACGATCGCAAGATCACTTGGGTTTGTTGGCGTAAAGTGATGGCGCATAAGAATCAGGGAGGGCTTGGTGTTAACAGTTTGTATGCCCTTAATCTTGCGTTAATGTTCAAATGGATATGGCGGTTTTTGTCTTC
This sequence comes from Artemisia argyi, assembly GCA_030686995.1. NCBI lineage: Eukaryota > Viridiplantae > Streptophyta > Magnoliopsida > Asterales > Asteraceae > Artemisia > Artemisia argyi. Next base: position 42,351,984 of record CM060697.1, read on the forward strand.
CTCATCGAGCCTTTGGACGTCATCAATGTTATTCATGGTAACACTGGTTCTCTTGATCATCCCACCTCGTCTCGTTTCCACAGCTCGACTTGGATTGGGATTATAACGGCCATTAACAAGCTTAAAAATAAAGTCGTAGATTTAATGGACTTTTGTAAATTGGTGATTCGCAATGGTAATATTAAAAGATTCTGGCATGAAAAGTGGCATAGAGATGTTTGCTTTAAAGAGAAATTCCATAGATTGTTTAATTTGAAGCTCCAAAAAGACACTTCGGTGGCTCACAAACTTCAAAATCCTAATGTCGCTATTTCTTTCAGAAGACCTCCTCGTTCAGGTATTGAGGATTATCAACTTAAAGAGCTTTTACAGATGCTTTTTTCGGTGGTTTTATCCTCGGCAAATGACCGTTGGTCTTGGACTCTTCATGGGCTTGGTGAATTTTCTATTATGTCGGCCAGAAAAGATATAGATAAGCATGTTCTTGTTGTTTCCTCCTCCCCTATGAGATGGTCTAAGGTTCTCCCTATTAAGCTTAATGTTTTCTTGTGGCGCATGTTTCTTGATAGGCTCCCTACTAGGACCAATCTTTCCAATAGAGGCTTAGATATTCCGAGTGTTTTATGTCCGAATTGTGGGGCTGAGGTGGAAACACGCAATCATCTTTTATTCAGTTGTTCGATGACCTTGGATTTGTTTCAGTTGCTTGGTTCTTGGTGGAGCATCCAAATCCCTAGCTTTGTTTATCCTTCTTCATGAGAGACGTGGTTTAGTGGTCTAAACTTCAACAACCTTCAAAAGTGTGTTTTGGAAGCCACGTTATTCTCCTTGTGGTGGCATATTTGGATGTTCAGGAACTCGACTTTATTTTCTTTGAAGAAGCCTCTCAAAGGGATGATTTTCGACAATATTGTTTATTAATACAAATATCGTCTAAAAAAGTTATTTATATTTCATGATCTTTGCTAAATTTTGTTAACGACAAAGTGTAAACTTTATTTTTAGCAAAATATAAATATAGTTTAAGTCTTTCATATATAAAATTTTATTTCAAAAGTAAACATCACATTTTGCTACAACTTACATTTCACATTTACATTTTACAAGTTAACTTTCATTTCATAATAATACTAAAAATGGAAACTTTTAGTATGACATCATGGCATGCATCATTTGTAATCTTGGAAAGATTTCCAAAATCTTAGAGTTAACTACTATAGATCTCATGTATATTTTGGAAAGTTTCTCACTCAATGTATCCAAGAGAGATTTGGTAAATCTCTTGGATAGATTTGGAAAGATTTTTTAGATCTTTCCTGACAGGGGTGGCGGAACCTTTAGGGACAACGGGCGGAACCCTTCGTGGCCTGCTGGCAACATTTGCCTATAAATAGCAAGCCACACTTGAGTTTTACTCATCACTTGCAATTATAATTTACACATACATACTCATTTTATTCATCTAACTCAGTAACATTTCATTTTTGTGAGATCTCTTGTAGCAAAGAAGATCACAAGTTCATCCGAAAGTAACAAGTCTTGTTAGCTTAGCATTGTGTAAACTCATGTAGTTTATACTTCATTTGATTGTGTAATCTTAGTAGTGATTGGTTAGTATTTTAGTCCTTAAAATACATAGAGTAACGGGAGTGGTTGTACCTTTATAAAAGAACTCAAAATCTAGCTTTGTGTCGGTAATCTTGTGTAAGCGACGTGTAAGGTTTTCTCCGCAGGTGAAAGGAGCTTGTTGACATAGTGAAGGAAACTCTCGAGTTGGATACTCGGGGAGTGGAGTAGGGCAAGGAAAAATGGTCCTTGTAGCCGAACCACTATAAACATCCGTGTTGTGGTTTGATCATTTCTTTCTTTACTTTTGCATATTACTTATTGTGTATTAGATTCAATTGTCGATTACACGTAAAGTTTTCAAAGATAACTAAATCAAAAACCGGTAAACTATTCAACCCCCCTTCTAGTTTTTCATAATTGGCATCAAGAGCTAAGTTACTCAATTTTTAAAAATATATTGTGTTTTAAAACTTGAAACGATCCATAGACTTTGAAAATTTTCAAAGAAGGGCAATCTATGCAAAGACCACCACTATTTGAACCTTTTATATATTGGAAAAACCGCTTTTAAACTTACGTGAAATCAAAAGATATAGATTTGTGGTATATAATTATTGAAGGTGATAACAAAATTGTTTTTAAACATCTTGCTAGTGGTAAAGATGAGGATAGCATACTTACAAAACATAGTGAGGATCAAAAAAGAAAAAAAAAAATAGTTGCTAAAAATGATGATTTATAATGCTTTACCAAAGAAAGAGTATGAAAGAATATTTATGTGTAAAACCGCTAAAGATATTTGGCAATCTTTAATAATGACCATCAAGGAAACTCACAAGTTAAGGATAACAAAATTGATCTACTTGTGAAACAATATGAACAATTTTCTATTCCCGAAGATGAAATAATTGATAGTGCATTTGCTAGATTTAACACTATGATTACTTCGCTTAAAGCACTTGATGAATCTTTTAGTAGCAAGAATTTTTCAAGAAATTTCTAAGAGCACTCCATCCGAAGTGGAGAGCCAAAGTGGCAGCAATTGAAGAATCTAAAGATCTTTCAAGCATGTCACTTGACTAGATAATTGGAAACCTAAAATTTCATGAAATGGTAATGGAAAAAGATTCGGAGATAGTTAAAGGCAAGAAAGAAAAAGTCAAGTTTATTGCCTTGAAAGCTAGAGTAGAATCAAGTGATGACGAAGAATCTAGTTCGGATAGTGATGATGAGGAATATGCCATGGCTGTTAGAGACTTCAAGAAGTTCTTTCAAAGACAAGGGAAGTTTGTAAGGCAACCTTGAGATGACAAGAAAGCTTTACGAAAAGATCGTGATGATAAGAAAGGAAAGGGTGAAAGAAAGTATTTTAGGTGTGGAGACACAAGTCATCTCATAGGAGAATGTCCAAACCACCCAAAAGGCAAAGCTCAAAGAGCCTTTGTAAGTGGTGCGTGGAGTGACAATGACGATGATGATGAAGAGCCAATGAATGATGAAATTGCTCTCATAGCTCATGACTCAAATGAGGTACATTCCGACTCATCTGGTTCTTCTATTGATGATGACACTTTGCAACAAGAATATAAAACTTTGTGACTTAAGTTTAAAGATCATAAACAAAAATAAATTTTTGAAAACTAAAAAGGAATTTTTAGAAAATGAAGTTTATAAATTAAAAGAAAAAGCAAAACGTTTAGAAAAGAGTAAAACAATTGACACGATATGTACATCATGTTAAGAGTTTAAACTTGAGATTGAAAAACTCAAAATTACTCAAAATAATCTTATTAAACAAACTAGAAAGTTTAAAAGGTTTGATAAAAGTATTTCTTGTGCGGATGAAATAACGAAACTTCAAAAGTCTCTATTTGATAAAACGGGACTAGGATTACTGAATCAGGAACATTAAGTAGTCTAACAAAATAAAAATGAAAAAGCATAAGAAAAAAAAAAACTGCCACAGACACCAGCGGACCAGACGGAACCAAATACAGGGTTCCGTCCGTTGAACCCAAAGGTTCCGCCATGTCTGTAGCAGAACAATTAGGTTCAAGTTTAGATCGTACAAAATTCGTTAAAGTCACAAAGAAGTCTAACACTAGTGTAACTGAAACAAAACTAAAACCGGCTATCAAGATTGGAGTAGGACTTGTTAAAAATGAATTTAGAGCTAGAACTTCACAACCAAGGTCTAAAACTCCTATTCCCAAACGCCCCTTTCCAAAGAGTAACTACAATGTTTAACCTAACTATCAAAATGGCTAGAACCAAAACTTGGCTAGATAATATCAAGTTCCAAATTACATGTCTTGAAACCCATTTCAACCATTTCCATACAAGAACCAAGGCAATGTTATGTTTAACCAAAATGGACCCATGAGATGTTGGGGACCAAACGTTTGAGTGTTTCTCATAAAATAGGTATGCTTGAAAGTGAGTTTGGAACTGGATGAATGGATCAAAGATAGCGGTTGCTCAAGGCATATGACGGGAAACAAAAGCCTCTTTTCTACATATCAAGAATGTGACGGAGGTAGTGTTACTTTTGGTAGCAAGCTTAAAAGCAAGATCATCGGAAAAGGTAAGATTTCTCATGACTCCCTCTTTATTGATGATGTCAGTCATGTAGATAACCTAGGTTTTAATATCCTTAGTATAATTCAACTTTGCCGTAAAAAGTATAACGTCCTTGATAGTGAAAATGGAAGTAAAATACTTAAAGACGGCATAACCGTAGCCAAAGTTGTACTTAAGAACAACGTATATGTCATGAAGATGGATCAAACATCTAGAGACAAACTTTGTCTTACCTCATTAGATGAATCTTCAACTTTATGGCATAGACGTTTAGGACATGCTAATATGAGACTTATCCAAACCCTCTCCTCTAAATACTTATTTAGAAACCTACCCAAGTTAAAATACGATCAACCTTTTTGTGATGCTTGCAAAATTGGTAAATAAGTTCATAGTAGCCATAAGGATAAAAATATGGTGTCTACATCTAGGTGTCTAGAACTTTTGCATATGGATTTGTTCGGTCCATCCGCTAAACAAAGTTATGGAGGTAACTTCTATATTTTGGTTATAGTAGATGATTATTCAAGAAAATTCAAAATCAATTAGGAACTTGCATTGTCTCAAATAGAACGGATCACAGTCGTGAATTTGACAATAAAATACAATTCGGAAATTTTTGTGATAAAAATGGTATAACTCATAATTTTTCGGCACCACGCACTCCTCAATCTAATGGTGTAGTAGAACATAAAAACCGAACTCTTCAAGAGATGAGTAGGACAATGCTTAATGAACAAAATATTTCACAAAAGTTTTGGTGTAATGTCGTTGACACGTCAACCTACATTTTAAATCGTGTCTTAATTCGACCATTTTTGAATAAAACACCATATGAATTATATAAAGGTAAAAAGCCTACAATAGGATATTTTAGAGTGTTTGGAAGTAAATGCTTTATACTAAACACCAAGTATTACCTTACCAAATTTGACCCAAAGTCTTATGAAGGTATATTTCTTGGATATTCACAAACCAGGAAAGCTTACATTGTTTTAAACAAAGAAATATTAAGAGTCGAGGAATCGTTGAACGTAACATTCGACGAAAGTCCACCTCCCTCTAAGACATTACCTTTAGTAGATGATGACTTAGTTGAAAGTCAAGTTATTGAAAATCAAGATAACATAGATAATGACAAGGAATATGAACTATTAAATAGAGAAATTGTCAACATTAAAGAATCTAAAATTTATCCATTAGATAGTGTCATCGGTAAAATTAACAAAAGAACCTTAAGATCAAAATTTCAAAATGAAAGTAACTTCTTTTGTTTTGTGTCAACCATTGAACCCAAAAATATAAACGAAGCCATAAAAGATGAATCTTGGGCAATAGCTATGCAAGAAGAATTAAACCAATTTGTTAGAAATGATGTTTGGATACTAGTTCCTCAACCGAGAAGTCAAACAATAACTGGAACAAAATGGGTATTTCGTAATAAAATTGATGAAAATGGTGCAGTGTCTAGAAACAAAGCTAGGCTAGTAGCACAAGGTTATAATCAACAAGAAGGAATTGACTATGATGAAACTTTTGCTCCGCTTGCTAGGCTCGAGTCAATTAGAATTTTACTTGCATATGCATGTGCACATGATTTTAAACTCTTTCAAATAGACGTCAAAGTGCATTTTTAAATGGCTTTATAAATGAAGAAGTTTATGTTGCTAAACCACTGGGCTTCACCGATTTTGAAAAACCAAATCATGTTTAAATACTTAAAAAAGCTTTATACGGACTTAAGCAAGCTCCAAAAGCATGGTATGATCGACTTAAGACTTTCCTAGTTGACCATAAGTACACCATGGGCTTAGTTGATAATACTCTCTTCACTAAGAAGAAAGATTCACATATTATCATAGTCCAAATCTATGTTGATGACATCATATTCGGATCAACTTGTCAAGAATTATGTGATGATTTCTCAAAAATCATGCATGATGAGTTTGAGATGAGTATGATGGGAGAATTCAACTTTTTACTAGGACTCTAAATTAAACAATTAGAAGATGGGATATTCTTTAACCAATCTAAATACATAAAAGACACGCTTAAGAAATTTAGTCTTGAAGATTCAAAACCAATCAAAACACCTATGTCCTCAAAAACTAAACACACCAAGGATGAGAAAAGTGAATCCGTAGATAACACTAAATATAGAGGAATGATTGGTAGCCTACTCTATCTCACGGTCACGGCTAGTAGACCCGACTAGGGCTGTAAACGAACCGGACAAAAACAAACGGAGCCTTGTTTATGTTCGTTCGTTTAATTTTAACCAAACAAATAAATGGACATGAACGCTTAAACAGACGAATTTTCTTGTTCATGTTCGTTTATTAAGAAAATGAGTTGTTCATGTTCGTTTATGTTCGTTCATTAAGATACTAAACGAACGCTAAACGAACATAAATGAATATAGACAAATAAATATAAATTTCATTAAATTATACAAAATATATTGTTTTATAAGTGTTGCTTTGTTTAAAACAACTAATTTTAAAATTATACTGTACAACTAAAGGATATGATATACAAACAAAAATAAATAAATGAACATAAGCGAACGTTAACGAACGCATAATCGGACGTTCACGAACATAAATGAACGAGCGTGAATTTTGTTCATGTTCATTCATTTAATTAAACGAACGTAAAATATTGTTCATGTTCGTTCATGTAGGACCGTAGAACAACCTAAATCACTATAGAATGAAGCCTAAATCTTAGAGAGAGAAAGTAGGTAGAGAGAGAGAGAGAGAGAGAGAGAGAGAGAGAGAGAACTCTAGTGTGTGAAATAATAACCTTGATATGACTAAGAGAACCAACCTCTCAAATGAGGTTTACAATAGTATTTATACTTATAGTCTAGGGCATCTCTTATCTTTTACTTTATTACATTAATGGCCCTTAGACTTTTACAAAACATGAATACTAAGCCTAAACTTCATCATAATGATATTCTAAAGCAACCTATGACTACACATTAATGACCGACACTTTTTATAAATAAAAATACGATTCTAACAATCTCCCCCTAAGTGTTGGTCATTGAAGGTTGCGTGACGTCATCATCTTTGTCCGTAAACTTTAATATTCATAGCTCTTGACGTCTTTAAGAATCATTAGATGAATCATAGTTCCAGTTCATCATGCTTCATTGTTGTTGAAGTGATCCGATGATGTCATCTGCCTTTCGTCACTTCTGTGTTTGTGGTGGTTGTCTGCCATTCCAACATGCTCATACGTCTTAAGTCTTTGTGATACATGCATTTGTTGTTTCTGTTCTTTCACTTTGATCTTTGTCACTTTACTTTGTAGATTCTTCTTTTTGGCGTAGAATCTTTCTTTGGCTGTTGCTATCCTTTGATCTTTGTGAGAACTTTCCTTTGACTTTGTGATGCATGTATAAGCATGTGGAATCTTTCGCCATGGAGATGATGTATTGCTGCAGGTAAACAGTTAGCAATAAACAACCGATACTTACAGATAAGGAATTAGAGATCGTCAACAGCATAGTGTGGAGACTCCTTCTAACCCTTACCATGGCCGTTCCCATATCAGATACTCCCGAAAGAGCTTACAAGACCTACTAAGTAGCTCAATGACTGGGAGAGTCGCTGGGGATCAGTCTACGACTGTGGACTGTTTGAAACCATCGCGAACACTAAGTGTAACCCATAAAGAATTACCGAAGTGACTTGCTATCAGGGCTGCTTGATGTTGACCCTGGCAGGAATTTCCGTTCAATCATTGAGAATATACATAAGTAATTCCTCTCATAAACGTTCTCGGCAGATTGGTACGATCTGCGAAGGACTCTTAGGTTTACATCTGGTGTCCTTAATGATGAACAACCAGTGTAGAGATATCATGTGTTCCTATGAGATCTTTTGATGAATCTCGGGGCTCTAGACTCAATAAGTGCACATTAGGTTTCCTATGCGGAGATTAGGGAGAGGTTTCCTGCTTCAATATCAACCATCTCTAAGAGACAGGTCGATAGATTACACCGGTTCCCCGTGAGAATGAAACAAGCTCTTTTAAGAGAACTTGAGTGGCTAGAAGGTTTAGTGCAGTGCATCACTGGGTCCATGACGTCTTTATCTTCAATACCGGTGTCACCTTAGTAACAACCAGTAGCATATGAATTGAACCCGGTGTCTGCCCTAAGGTTGAACATATGGAGGGCTATTTACTTTTCACCCTTTTTCATAACTTTTCTTTTTAATTCTTCAACCCCTTTTTTCTCCTTTTTTTTCAATCATACCTAAGGACTTCTAATTCTAATCTATTGGAATTGTCCTTGGGTAGATCCCTCCGGCTTTGGCGGATCATAGGACGGTTTTCCCTAACCTTAGTCACCTTATAACTCCATGAATCCTATAATTGCCATGAAACCTTTGATTGAAAATCTCTCAAAGTGTTTATGAATATAAACACATTTTTGTTGACACTTTGAGAGTTTTTGTTTCTTATGAAGGACTCCCCCTTCACATGTGCTCATGAATTTTTTAAGAAATTTGCACATGCGTGAGGAGTTTGCACTTTTTGAATTGATCCACTTTCAGTGAACATGACCGATTCGAGACACGCTTACATCACTAGTTAGACTAGCTTGAAGTTATTACCCGTCCTGGTCAAGTCCAAAGAAAGTCTCTCGATACGGTACATTCTACTCAGACAAGTCCTATTCGAGACACGCTTACATCACTAGTTGGACTAGCTTGAAATTATTACCCGTCCAGGACAAGTCTTTTCGATTACTGACATATTAAGTTTCGTCAATTCATTGGTACTTTCTGAGTCGAGCTCTTTTGAGATTCAGTCACAATCTTTAAACATCTTTGATCACATTTTAATCATGTCTTCTCCCCCTCAAAAATAGCATATTGTGATATTTTTGATATCAACAGATTAAGGAAAAGCTTTTAGGAGAGAAAGACAGATTTGTTGTTGCATGAATTCGGAACTATTTTGTTTTAGAAATACTCCCCCTCAAAACTCGCATATGTTTTTGAGAAATGTTAAACTTTTTAAAGTTTAGAGGGAAGGAGTCATCTTGAAGCAAAATTCTGAAAGAGAAAGAAGTTTCAGATTTGTTGAATTTTGCATCAAGGTTTTTTGAAAAACAAAGACTTCTCTTTGTTTGAATAGGAATGTCGCACTGAGGCGTACAACAGTGTCCATTTTTAGGATAAGTGCACTTTGTTGATTAAAATCATTTTTGGGTAACACTTTCCTTTCTTTGAAAACTTGAGTTGTGCACTGTAAGGTGTACAAAAGTCATTTTGATGATGAGCACCGATTTTGATAGATTTTGAAAATCTTATTGAAAAATCTTGAAAAGGTGGTGCTCAAAATGTAAGAGAATTTTGAAAATCTAATTTATCATTAGATCAACAATCATGGTCTTGAGCTTAAAGATTTTGAAAGTTTTTCTAAAGAAAACTCAAGCCAGATAAGTGTGTGGTTTTCGTTTTAGGATAAGTGCTCAAAATATATTTGAAATCTTTGTTTGATTAAGCACTTTCCTATCTTTGAAGCGCGGGTCCTGAATTGATGTGTCCAAAAGCCATTCGATTAAGTCCTTATTTGAAATCTTTTCGAGTTGTTATACCCGGACTTAAGTTTTGAAAAGATTTCACTTTGAAGCACGGGTTGTAAGCTGAAGTACTTACAAGCCATCGTGAAGAAAGTTTTGAGAAACGACATGTTTTTAGAAAAACATATAAAGAACTCCCGTTCAAGCATCTGTACATGTCCGTATCATTGTTTAATGACATATCTAGAAACGTACAAAATATTGATTTATACGAGAGACATGACGTGAGAAGAATATTTTTGGATTTTTTGATTTTATATTGTTTTTGTATTTTTTGAAATTTTATATTTTTGTATTTTGTTTTTGTTTTTATAAAAGAAATGGAAAATCAAAAATAGAAGATTGAAAGAATGATTTTATAGAATTTATAGAACCCTCTGAAGAACTGGGTTCTGAGATAGTTGAAGCACCTGTAACCAAAGACGAAGAGGTTTCACAAATAACAGTGTTAGAAGTACATGAAGCATCACTCTGCGGGTGTTGACTATCAACGGGTGTAATGGTTTCTACTTCCTTTTCCTAATGATTATCACTATTATTTGTGTTGGTGCAACTATCAAAAATCTTTCCTGTGGGAATCCATCTAAGACCAACTGTTTTAAAAACTTTTCCCGTGGGAATCCACCTAAGATAAGATCTAGACGTAGTTTTCTTATTAGATGCAGCGGAAGTCTCAGTCTTGGAAAAACTACATCCTTTCGGTATCCACCTATTAGGTTTCTTAACCTCTTGTTTCATATCAACGGGTTTGTTTCTAGTTGGTGTCTTAGTGGATTGTGTCTTGACACTTGATTTTCCTTTCTTGAGAAATTGTGCAATACATGCATCGTGATTAGCTGAAAAAACACATTTTTGACATGTAGAACAGACAAATTCAACATCGTTGTTTAATATAGCAATTTTAACTTTGTCACTACAGTCTTTTGGAAATTGCTTTTTGTTGTTCGATGAGACCTTGGAATTCTTTGTGTTACATTCTACGTTCCTATCATGCTCTTTTGTGCCACTACTCTTAGATGCAAGCCAATCCCTAGTATTTTGTTGATTGTTCCTAGGTAATGGTTTACTACTACTAGCAGTGCTTTGGAATCTTGTAGAATTCATCACACTAAGTTTTACACCTAAAATTCCATCTTTTTGAAGTTGTGTCTTTTTCCTAGCTTCCTATAGATGGGATTTTGGACCATGTCATTAGAACCGACAGACTCTTTAACAATTTTTATGGTCACATTCGGTGTATTATTCCTAGAAGAGCCAGGTGTACTCACATTTGTGTTTCTTTTAACAACCAATTTTTGTTTGTCAACAATCTTTTCGTTTTCACTTTGCTGGGGCAAGGGTGTTGGAGTGACTGGTTTTGTCAAATCCCTTTTCTCATCGACTTTTGGAGCAAACCGTGAAATAGACATTTTTGGTTTTAGAACGTGTTTGGAACATTTGGTTTCTCCAAAGTCGATGGTTTTGCAAACTTAGTATCCTCACCCTTCCCTTTTTGATTTTCAAGCTGAGCCCTCAAAAGATCATTTTGCTCTTTCATGTTCTTGAAGCACGCTCATAAGACAATTTGTCATACTTGCATTCTTCTCTTTTTCGATCAAGTTGTTTAAAACATGACACATTTTCTTTTTCAAGATTTATAAGAGCATTTTCATATTTTGAAACAATTGCGGAGGTCTCAGCTCTTAGTCTTTCATCGTCTTGAACAGAATATGTTTGTAAAATGATGGACATAATATCAGTGGTCATAACAGCTTCGAAGAGAGAATCATTTAGGTCTTCCAAAACATTGATTTGCTCAAAAGATTCATTAGCCTTCTTTATCAGGGATTTGTGATCCATGACGAAGTCAGCTGTTTCTTTCAAAAATGCTTGTTCAAAATGAATTACACGAGCATGGATGTTATTAATTTGAGGAGCAAATTCATTTTCGAGAATCCTTTTAAGCTGTAAATGAACCGTGGAATTCCAGTTGATCTCATTAAGTCTCGTTTTAGATTCTAAAGTCGTTTTAAGTTGCCCAATTCTGGTTTTAAGATCATCAAGATATCCCCGTGCAGCACTTGTGTTAAAAGTGTTGTTTGAGGAAATCTGTTCCAAGTTAGAAATCGATTTGGAAGCAACTACTTTCTTAGAAAACATTTTTGAGAATGGTCGTTTTATGGAAAACACAGATGGTTCTTTTTGTGGAACAAAAGTAATACCCGAAAGTTTGTTCAATTTGTTGTAATCAATGGGTTTCAAATCCTTTTGTTTTATTTTAAGAATGCTCTCTTTGACATGTTCTATCCTTTGCACAGAATCCCGAACGACGGGAGGATCATGTTTGGTGTAAAAAACACTACCATTGTATAAAACATTCTGTTCTTCCTGAGCTTTCTTGAGATTACAAGGATTGTTGTTACCAAGAGCCATTTTGTGTTTCGTATGGTAAATCGGATTAGTTTGGTTTGAAATTAATTTCATTGTTTGACTTGACTGACCCGACTTAACCACTAATTCTTCTAGATGTGCAATCTTGTGTCCTGACTCTACGATTTCTTCTAAAAGTTTATCTTCTTTCATTGCAAAGTCCTTTTTCAACTTATCCCATTCTTTTTCAAGATTGGTATAAGCTGTTTCTTGTTTTGAAAGTTGGTTTGTTAATTCAGAAATTTCTTGTTTTAAAGAGTTAATGGTTTTTGTTGAACTTATTTCAAGATTAGCAAACTTGGTTTTCCATTCCCTATCTTTAACAAGTAACTTCTTATAACCAATTTCAAATTCTGAATCGCGTTCTTTGTGAATTTGAAAACTCTTTGCATTTTCCTTGTATCTCTCAAGCTCAGTGGTCAATTTCTCATTCGCGGCCTTAACATCGCGATTGACCTTTTTCAGTTTCTCGATTTCAATACCATAATTATTTAATAATGATTCAAATAAAGCACGTGTTTCCTCATCATTCTCAGCATGCGGTGAAATGAAGCCTCCATTATGATTCACATCTGGAGTTGCTGAAGGAGTATTGCTACTACTTGACGTGTCCAGGTATGTATCATAAGTGGGTGCTTGCTTCTCAGAATGCTGTTCCTCATGAGGAGGCATATCAAATATATCATTATTATGACATGTGTTGAAATTTGATACCTCAGATGGTGCACTGGTGTCATAAACAGGAAGTGTGTCAGAATCCGTGTCATACTTAGCTTCCTGAAGATTCGTCATGAATATGCATTTCGCATCGATATCCTCTCTGTCTTCCATTTCATCCATAAGAGACATAAAATCATGTTCTTTGCATTCAACTGAAACCCTGCCTTTTCTTTTTGTGCCAACAGTACTGCTTTCTGCAAATACTCTAGATCTTTCTTGTTCGGCTTAGTAGGACAGTTCCTTGCCATATGACCTACTCCTTGGCAGTTGAAACACTTTACCGGATTACCCTGATTCACATTTCCTAGATTCCCAACAGCTGGAGCTGCAACATTCCGATTCGGATTACCCATTGCCTGATTACCAACATTCTGACCCCTCTGATTTCCAACATACTGACCCATCTGATTCCCTGCATACTGACCATACTGATTCCCTGCATACTGACCTGCATTCTGCATATTCTGATTACCCATGTTAATTCTAGTAGCATATCCTTGCTGATTCCCATAAACTCCAACCATTTGGCCTCTGTTGCTCATATTGAAACTCGGCTGAGCGATCTGCCTGTTGCGAGTATTCGATGAAATCCTTTGGTTGTTGTTTGTTGGTGTAGAATAGCGTCCTTGGAATGCTTTTGTCAGAAAAGCAAACGCTTGAGTCAAGGCTGCAGTAGCTTCATCATTGTCAGTGAATTCTGGTTCTTGGAAATGTGGGTATTGCTGTTGTGGAATAACATGTTGTTGCTGTGGATAGAATTGTTGTTGGTAGACCGGTGTTGGTTGTTGAATGTAGGATGGTTGCAAGTAGTTGTGAGTGTAGGATGGTGATGCTTGTTGTGTGTTCACTGGTAAAGGTGTTGGTGTATCAGCCATTAATGCTAGAGGATCATGCTTTTTAGCTAGTAATTCAGCTCTTACTTCATTAGCTTCATCTTGATTTTGCTTCAAGAAGTCATACACTTGATCATAAGTAACTTCATTCAAATTCTTTGTCTGATAAACAATAGTGACATATCTTCCCCATTCTGGTTGAAACTCATTCAGAAAAATGGTGTTGTTAGCAATATTTGTCTGACTGAGGTTGTGTCTTGATAAATCATTCATGATCTTACAGAATCTGTGGTAGTACGTCTCTATGGATTCACCAGGAATTGAAGTAAGCTTGCGAAGTTCCTTAAGCAGTTGTGTTTCCATTTCCTGTTTCCCGATGTCTGTCCCATACATTAACCTCTTGACTCTTTCCCAGACTGCATGAGCACTTACTTCACTGTCAACAGTAGCATAGATGGTTTCAAGTAAACCAAGAACGACGAAATGAAATGCCTGATCAACAGCTTCAATCTGTTTTCTGTCTTCCACAGTGTATTCAGTCTCATTCTGTTCTCTGTAGTATGGTTGTACTGGGGGGTACCATTTGGATCACCAGGGTCTAGTACTTGTGATGGTTTGAAGGGTCCATCCACAATGGATTTGATGAGAAGACTTCCATTTGTTTTGCTCTTAAGATAACGCATCATACGACTAGCCCACTGTGAGTATCCACCCTTTGACAGCATGGGAGGTCGGTTTTCGGCACCGGCAGCATGAATATCTTGTTGTGTTGCCATGGATTGACTTCTAAGTGAAAAGTTGTTCTTAGGATCTTTTGAAAGATAACAAAGGTTGTTGTAGATTAGATGATATTTTGTGATTTCAAATTTTCCCTCAAAAAAAAAAATGAATACGAAAATTTTCTTTCTCAAAATTTGAAAATCACAAAGAAATACAATTCTAAGGTTACCAGAAAAATTTGAGTTTTCAAAATTTTGACGCCAAATTTTACCGAAAAAATTTGAATTTTGGCCTAAAAATTTGAATTTTCGGCCGAAATTTTCAACGTTATACCAAACTTTGAATCTCGTGTAAAAATTGAACGTTTAGTCTCGTGTAAAATATATATATATATATATATATATATATATATATATATATATATATATATATATATATATATATATATATATATATATATATATATATATATTTTGCAAACTCGGTAAGATTTGATTATGGCAAACTCGGTATGTTTCTAACTCGGTATGTCTCTAACTCGGTATGTCTTTAAAGATCCAAATTCGGTATGTCCCTAACTCGGTGTGTCTTTAAAGATCCAAACTCGGTATGTCCTTGAAAGTTGTCTAACTCGGTATGGCTTATAAACTTTCAAACTCTTTAAATACTTTCAAACTCGGTATTGCTTATTAACTTTCAAACTCGGTAGGTTTAGAAAATTTGGGCAGAGTTTCGTCGAAGTTTAGAGTACAAAAATCCTTACTCGATAAACGATAAGGAATCAAGGCTAACTCGCCAATAGAAAACTTAACTCGATAATATTGGTAAAGCTAACTCACTGAAAATCCAAACTTAACTCGATAATAACCCAAACTCGCCAAAAAATCCAAACTGTCTGAAAATCCAAAAAATCCAAACTCGCCAGAAAATTCAAACTCGCTAGAA
Organism: Artemisia argyi; assembly: GCA_030686995.1. Taxonomy (NCBI): domain Eukaryota; kingdom Viridiplantae; phylum Streptophyta; class Magnoliopsida; order Asterales; family Asteraceae; genus Artemisia; species Artemisia argyi. The sequence goes on from CM060697.1 coordinate 42,367,365, forward strand.
ACACCCAAACTCAGTAAGACTAGTAATCCTAACTCGATAGAAAATGAACCTAACTCGCTAAGACCTTCCTTACTTGATAAGATGCAAGAGTAACGAGCCCTAGAACTTGTAAAACAACCACGAATTCAAGTTTATTCAGCCAAATACTATCTAAAATAACCTAATATTATCCCTAGGCGATTGATACCACTTGTAGGACTGTAGAACAACCTAAATCACTATAGAATGAAGCCTAAATCTTAGAGAGAAAAAGTAGGTAGAGAGAGAGAGAGAGTGGGAACTCTAGTGTGTGAAATAATAACATTGATATGACTAAGAGAACCAACCTCTCAAATGAGGTTTACAAGAGTATTTATACTTATAGTCTAGGGCATCTCTAATCTTTTACTTTATTACATTAATGGCCCTTAGACTTTTACAAAACATGAATACTAAGCCTAAACTTCATCATAATGATATTCTAAAGCAACCTATGACTACACATTAATGACCGACACTTTTTATAAATAAAAATACAATTCTAACAGTTCATTTAATATACAAACGAATATAAACGAACTTTTTACCGAACGGTTCATGAAATGTTCACTGAACGTTTAGTTCGTTTACAGCCCTAGACCCGACATTATGTTTAGCGTTTGTCTATGTTCTCGTTTTCATGAAGATCCTAAAACAACCCATCATGAAGCCGTAAAATGAATATTTAGATATATTAAAGGCACTACACATTTAGGATTATGGTGTCCCAAAGGAACGGGAATAGAAACCATAGTGTTTGCCGACTCAGACCATGCCAGTGACTATGTTGATAGAAAAAGCACAAGTGGTATTTGTACTTTTGTTGGACATTATCTCATCTCATGGTTTTCTAAGAAACAAACGGCTCTTGCAATCTCAACAACTGAAGCCGAATACATATCGACCGGAAAAGCATGTCAACAAGCTCTTTGGATGAAGCAAGCTCTTGTAGACTACGGAATTCAACTAAACTCTCCATTCTTTGCGACAACAAAGGAGCCATCGACCACAGCAAGAATCCAGTCCAACATGCTCGTACTAAACATATTGAAATCCGTCATCACTTCTTTCGTGACAATGTTCAAAAAGGAAACATCTCCATTGAGAAAGTTTCCTCAGAAGACAACATTGCCGAAATTCTCACAAAACCTCTTAAACGTGAACCATTTAACCTTCTTAGGCTTGGACTATGACTAATGGAACCTACATTATAGTTTTAAATGTTATAATAAAATCGTAAAAATCAAAATAAATCCAACTTGTTTTCCTCCAGCCCTCGACGGAACCCTTCAACAAGGCGGGCATAACCCTCTTTTTGGTTTCGCCTGATCAGCTGATCCCCAGGGCTTAATTCTTTTTATGTATTAAACCAAATATTCCTTATCTCTCCACCATATACCAATATCAGTTACTATTCGCTCCATTACTCTACCACACACGAAAATTCAGTATCTCCTTCATTACTCTTGCTCTCTAAACATCATTGTAAGTATACTAAACATAATTACACTCCGGATCTGTGTCTAGGATTTCTATTTATGCACAACAACTGAAAACTTGGGGTTATGCATTAACTTTAGAAATCATGTAGAGCATTTGTTGTAAACAAAACTAATCATGTTTTTCCTTAGTTAGAAATTGCGTCTTGTAGGACATTATCATGTTTACCAAACACCCCATGTCAAATTTTTGCAAAAATACTTCTTACAACTAGGACAAATATTTTTTTTTACATTGTTAAATACAAAATAAATACGTTATGTTTTAAACATCATTTGCATAATGTCTCTTGAATGCTAAAGGAAATACATAACTAATATGTATTTTCGGGTACATTCAATCGAAGCTACATTAAATTAGGAGCGTTTGGGTTAAATCTAGTTTTAATACAAAATTTGCATGATAAAATGTTAAGCATTAAAATGAGTCGAGATAACCGCACCTCCACATTGTTTGCATATAGGCACATACTAGAACTTCAACAATAAAATTATCGTCAACTTAGTCAAAAATTTGATATTTTTGTTTTTAGGAATCATCATGCCTCCCGCAACACACTATGATCATAAAGATACTCTTTACTACCTACCAAAACACCACAAAACCAAAGGCCTCACTCCCACTCAAGTTAAAAACTTTAAGGCTCTAGAGAAACGCAATGTCCATGAGGGTAGAACCATTGACCCTTCCTTTCTAGAAGGAACCAATCTTTGTAGGGAACTAGCCGGAAACAACTTTGATTGTCTCCTCGACATTGATGAGCCCGTTTGTCCTAGATTCATCTTAGAGTTCTATGCTTCTGTCACCTTTGAAACCAATGACTATGGTCTCATGTCTTTGTCATTCATGGTTAGTGGTCATCGATACAACATCTCTCTTGATGACTTTGCTCAAGTCTTAGGTGTTCCGAATTATGGTACTTATCTCTATTCGGACAAACACCCTCTCATAATCCTTGACTTGGTCATTGACCGCATTCATCCTTATGATACTCCTCTTGTATCCAAGGATGTCGTTTGTGATCATCTCTTTGTTAGGACTTCCAACACTAGGAGAACTCGGTCGGGAAATGAGGTTGATAAGGACCCTTATGGTATGTAACTCAATGAGCTAAGCCTCAATTTAAGAAGTGGGAAAAAGTCATTAGGGCCAATGTCATTAGCATTATAGGAAATAAGGATCACATCAATGTTTGCCTTTGCTATATGCTTTACTCCGTGTCCATGCGCCAACCTTTCAACTTGGCTTACTACATAGCCAAAAGGATGGCCGACATTCCTGTGCAAGGCACCACCGCTATGCCATATGGAATGCTCTTGACTCGTCTTTTTAGATAATTTGCTCCAATTCCTCCAACCCAACGAGGTCTTCACCTAGACTACTCTCTCATTCCACACACCTTTGTCCCACTTAGTGATAAGAGAGTCTCTAAAGCCCAAGGAAAACGCCCTCATCCTCCTACTTCCTCATCATCATCATCCATGAGTGAAGATGACGGCTTACCCAACTCTAGGCTACCAACTCTTGAGTACCTCCAACAACTATCGAGGATTGAGAATGAGTCACCCGAGTTCACGCAAACAAAGGGGATGTGGAAATGCTTCGGAAGGTACCTTGGCAAGCTCAACAAGAAGATTGATCGCTAATGGGAGCGATATTTGGGTTATTTGGCATAACTAGACATTTGCACTATTTGGTTGTTTAAACAACGTGTTTTATGGATATTTGTATTTGTAGGATGTTATGGTGACATTTATACTATGTTTGTACTAATCAAATATGCAGATGTGCAACTTTGAGAAGTTGCCAAATTTTCATTATTTTCACTAAGTATAGTGAAATTCGGCGGCCCTCGTTCAGATATAGTACTAAGTTTATGTTTTAGGAGTTTTTAGAAAATTTGAAAATCGTTTCGACCTTCGGAAAAGCCCTCTGTTAAGGATTTGGCACCCGCGGATTTAGCGGAAAAAAATTCAGGGTTCCGCCTGTGCATCAATTTGGTACCGCCAAACTTGGCCCAACGAATTTGGCGGAACCAAAAACCAGGTTCTGCCTGTGTAAACGTTTGGTTCTGCCGTAGCCTGCAGAAACATTTCCAAATTTTTGAAATTTCGACTTTAAAATGACACCAAACCTTTCCTTTTAGTTAGAAACACTTATATTATCAGTATTTAAGTACTTAGAACCATTTTTAGTCTTTAGAACCAATAGGAAACCACTTCCCGCCGAAAATTCAATTTAACCAAAACTAACCAAAGGAACCCTTCTACATAAAGCAAGTAACCCTCATTTTGGTTCCTTGGAATCCATGGTACTTCTAATCATAAAGATTTGATATGACCACATAGCATTTAATGCATATCTTGGTCTTCTTACTCCACCATTTTCATTGGATTGACTTCCAATGATTTGACAACCTTCACAAACCTTCCAAATGATTAGAAACCTCAAAATTTGTATGGATGAACATCAAATCCAAACACTCCTTTCCATATTTCTTCAACTTTATAAATTGGATCATCTTGGACCCTTCCAAATCACACCATCACCATCACATCTCTGATCTTTAACCTCTAAACCACCACCTTTGACAATGACAAAGTCAACCAACTCCTCTCCACCATCACGACCCATTAGGCGAACCGCCCGAATTAGTGTCAAACCTTGTTGCTTCAACACCACAATCAACTTAAGCTCATCATCTTCGGATGAATCACCACTCATCATCTCATCACTAATCAATTGATGATAACTTTCTCAACCTTGCTACTCCTACACCATCACCAAGACTCCAAAATGTTATCACCACTCCACCACCAACAAAAATACCCGTTGATCCAACTCAACCATAAAAATCTGCATCACCTACAAAATCACCAAATATTGAACCTATGAAACTTTTTGCCACTCCACCAAACTCACCTCATCCCTTTCTACAAGACTTAGATGACCTTCCACCAAGATCAACCAATCCTCCACCATTGCCTTCTTTTGGCTCCATTGAGCAAATGGCAAATCAACAACCAATGGCTTTCTTTGAGCCCAATGAACCGTTTGAGCAAGATCCATCTCCACCACAACAACCTTCACAAGAACCTCAACTACAACCATTGTTATCTCACCCCATTCACAAAGAAATCCATGGACCTTTGTATGGTGAACCAAACTTCCTACACCATGATCAACCACCAACTCAAGAATCTCAACCACAATCCCAATCACAACACTTTGAATCTTTCTTTCCCTCGTATGAGGAAATTGAAGCTTCGTTGTGGAACAACCCTCCTAACACCCATGAGGAGATCAATGATCGCCTCGACAACCTCTATGCCTTCAAAAGCATGGTAGACACACACCTCCACCAAGCAATAGAATTTCAAACCGCATTGCTCTCATCTATTGCTAACCCAACATCAAACCAACAAACTACCACCATTCCACCAACAACAACAAATGATCTTCTCCTACCCAACCATCACTATGGTTGCTCTCAATGTGAGAGAACGGCAAAAATATGTGAAAGCATTAAAATCATGCTTCACCAAGTCCAAGATGAAGCCCTTTTTGTCCTCCAACACATCCTTGAACGCTTAAACGCCCTCTCTTATCCTACCCACCTGTAGGACTAGCATTAGGAGGATAGTTTTCAATGGACTTTATTGGTGTTTCCTTTTATAGATGTAGGATTTTATTTCTTAATTATTTTTCCTTTTTTGCATTTCTTTTTTAGAAGTAGGACTTCCTTTTCTTGTCTTTTGACTTTTGTGAAAGTCAAAATTTTACTTGGAATGGAATGTTTTCTCTTCATTATTTTGCAAATTTGGTTGATTCTCTTACTTGTTGTGATTGTGATTTGATGGATTATACTCTCATGACTTGTGTTGTTTGACATTATATACTTGTCTATTTCGACAACTAACTCTTTTTTGCTGGATCAAAATCCATGTATCCTTACTTGGCACTCCATTTAGGGGGAGTATTGACCAAGGGGGAGCAATGTCTTGTACCACATTTCCGTACATGACTCTTCTTTTTGTTTCGACAAAAAAGGGGGAGAAATATATTAAACTTCAACTCATTTTTATTTATTTCTGACCTTTCTAATATATAGTAAAATGAGAATAGAAACAAGTTTAATATAGATTTTTAAGACTTTAACACTATAATTATTGATGCGCCGGATTGCGCCTTCGCAAAAGGTTTTACCTCTCAAGGGATCTTGAGAAGCTTGCAATCCCCATCAGGCAGTGTACCTGTTCGTTGTAGTATAGTATAGTGACAAGTACCGTGGGATTGATCGTTCAACTCTTGGAATAGTGTTCGCTAGGGTTAAAATTCTACTAAACTAGGTCTAAGGGTGAGGGATGATTCTTTTTGTATTTTTATATTTTAAATGAAAGCAAGTAAAATCTCGGGTTTTAAAGGAGTGGGCGGAATTAGTTGCTAGTCAACTAACCCAATTAACTAAAGAATCAATCAAAATAAAATAAAATAAACTTAAATTAATGTGTAGTGGAAACAATAATAAGAGAAAATGTGTTTACTTAGATTTCATTACTCTCTAAATATCTTTTACGGGTTGATTAGCGTGTTACAATTGCAGGGATGACGGGTTATATTCCTTAATACCAGTCGTAGGGCCGTGTATGATATTCCCTAACTCTATAGGCTTCTACTTGATTCTAGGTTGAGCCGACTACTAGCTCCTAACGTAGTATCACTAGCAGTTGCCTACGCATTAAATACAACCAATAAATCGTAGTACACCTCCGATCATGTTTCTTAAGACGTTCAAGCAAGTTACCAATTGGAAGTCTACCAATTTTTTTAAGCCTAACATCAAATTCAATCATCCACAACAATTATAAACAAACCATCAACCACTAATCAACGTCTAGGTTTCATTACATCTAAGCAAACACAAGAAAAACCTAGCCTAGCATGTTAAAAAGAAGACAAGCATAAGATAAAATCAAACAACACATAGACATATTGAATGATTATTCGAAAACTTATCTTCAATTGAACATGGATGGAACAAGGGTTGAAACCCTTGTTGTTACAGAAAATTCGTCAAGGGTTTGCACACAAAAGTTCTCCAAAAGTTCCACCCTTAAAGAATGAAAATTAGAAAACTATATATAGATTTTACACCTTGACGGCGTCACGTTATAGCTTGTGACACCGTCAACTCGCCGCCAAATTAAAGGTCGTATTGCCTAGATCCAATCTTGACGCCGTCGTGTTGAGAATAAGCTCTGGGCCGTCACTTGTAAATCAATCCTGACGGCCTTGGTGACGCCATCAGGCGTTTTTGCCTTGAAATAGGTCTGGGCCGTCTTGTGTATTTTCTATATCCACTTCTTTTGCCAAGCTTGACGCCGTCACTTGTATGGCCTTAACGCCGTCAGGTACTGTTCCCAGCAAGGATTTTGAGACTTTGTTGTTTTCTTCACTTAATTGCTCCAAAAATGTCCAAAATGCTTCATTTTCTAAATTTCTCCTCAAAAGTACCTAAAATGACTAAAGGAACGATTTAGGGCAATAATTGATCAAATAATCACAAATTCGGGCTTAAATGACCCCCCAAAAGCGTACACTTTTCGCCTTATCAATTATTAGTTTGATTAAAAATAAAATTTATGTTTTCTCCTCAACAAAAGGGGGGAGATTGTGAATACAAATATCGTCTAAAAAATGTTATTTATATTTTACAATCTTTGCTAAATTTTGTTAACGAAAAAGTGTAAACTTTATTTTTAGCAAAACATAAATATAGTTTAAGTCTTTCATATATAAACTTTTATCTCAAAAGTAAACATCACATTTTGCTACAACTTACATTTCACATTTAGTATGACATCATGGCATGCATCATTTGTAATATTGGAAAGATTTCCAAAATCTTAGAGTTGACTATTGTAGATCTCATGTATATTTTGGAAATGTTCTCACTCAATATATCCAAGAGAGATTTGGTAAATCTCTTGGATAGATTTGGAAAGATTTTTGAGATCTTTCCTGACAGGGGTGGCGGAACCTTCAGGGACAACGGATGGAACCCTCTCAAAAGGGTTCCGTCGTATCCGTGGCCTGCTGGCAACATTTTCCTATAAAGAGCAAGTCACACTTTTAGTTTTACTCATCACTTGCAATTATAATTTACACATACATACTCATTTCATTCATCTAACTCAGTAACATTTCATTTTTGTGAGATCTTTTGTAGCAAAGAAGATCACAAGTTCATCCGAAAGTTACAAGTCTCAACATAATGTTGCAAGTCTTGTTAGCTTAGCATTGTGTAAACTCGTGTAGTTTATACTTCATTTGATTGTGTAATCTCAGTAGTGATCGGTTAGTATTTTAGTCCTTAAAATACATAGAGTGACGGGAGTGGTTGTACCCTTGTAAAAGAACTCGACATCTAGCTTTGTGTCGGTAATCTTTTGTAAGCGACGTGTAAGGTTTTCTCCGCCGGTAAAAGGAGCTTGTTGACATAGTGAAGAAAACTCTCGAGTTGGATACTCGGGGAGTGGAGTAGGGCAAGGAAAAAGAGTCCTTGTAGCTGAACCACTATAAACATCCGTGTTGTGGTTTGATCGTTTCTTTCTTTACTTTTGCATATTACTTATTGTCTATTAGATTCAATTGTCGATTACACGTTAAGTTTCAAAGATAACTAAATCAAAAACCTGTAAACTATTCAACCCCTCTTCTAGTTTTTCGCATTGTTTCTCATACTTTCTTTTGGGTAAACAGTAGGTGTAGGAGTTTTAATGTTACTCGGGTTGCGTGGCTTAATGACCCGCTACACGCTATCTTGATGTAATTTCTTCTTAGTCTAGCTTCTTGCTAGCTCTTTTTAATAACATTTCGCCGTTCAAAAAAAATCATACACACAATACACTAGATCCGATCCACACACGTCATTACTAAACCATTTAACTATAGACAATATTTCACCATTCGTCTCTAAACTATACACAATTCGCGCGTTTCGTCCCCTAAAAATTTCTTTGGCGTTTTCGTCCCTGAACTATGCAAAATTCGCGCAGTTGGTCCTTTTGACAAACGGATGTTGTATTCCTTCGTTATCTGACGTGTCTACTATGGGTAGTTTCGTCATTTCACAAATAAGCCCTTCTAAAAATGTGGATCGTTTGCGTATTTGGTCCCTAAAAGGTTTCTATAAAGAAACTTCCCATCACTTTTTCCCGAAGTTTTCTTTTTCAAAAGATACTGCCTACAAAAAACTTTCCCGCCTAATCACATCAACATAAAATCACTAAAGTCTCGAAAATTGTCCCAGAACTCTGCCAAGAATGGCGTCTGTAACAATGTTCGCACCAACATGGAAGATGAGCAAAAGAGGAGTCAGGGTTCCTGGAGAAGAGTTGGAGACGGAATGTGAGAAGGATTATGGTAATGAGTTGAAATCCAGTTGATTTGAGTTTATTTTTCTCTTAGCTTGTGTTTATATATGTTTAGGTAGTTAGTAATTGACTTTATATTGCAGAATTTGAGCAGAATTTATTCACCATACGTATACATCATGGAGGGGCCTTTATGCGTTTCCATGATAGGGAATGCATGGGTGGTGCAGAAGACATCTGCTAGCATTAAAAATATGTAATAGAAAAGTAATGGTCATTCTCATAAATATAAACTTTGTATGTCATGTGGTAGGAATAGAGTTTGGGCTATGGACTTAGTAAAACTAATATGTTAAGTGTTATGTCATGTAAGCCTTTTATATTTATGTAATCCAAGTCCAAGCCCAAGGCCATAGAAAGCCTTTAGGGTATTATCTCATGTACTATATAAACACCTCAAATGAGTCATTTGAGGTGTACCCGTGTGTGTATTGTGTGTATTTTTTTAATAAAAGTTCTCTTCATCTTTATACTCTCTTTATCCATCTTAACGCCACACATATATCATATCAAGTCACCATCTTTACTTCATATTCATGCTATATTTGTGTTAAAGTTGATAGATTTAAGGTCCTACAAGTGGTATTAATCGTCTAACAATGATTTAGGAGTGTGTGGTAATCGTTTTCATCAAGTTTTTTCTTTAAACTTGCGTTTTTTCATAAAAAACATGGGATTTTATCTAAAAAGCTTTGATTTTTACAAGTTTTAGTGTTAAAGTTGTAGTTTTTATTAAAGTTTTAGTGATTATAAGTGTTTGGGGAAACATTTGATCAAAAGAAACAAGTGGAAAAAGTGTTTTTGGTTGAAAAAATTGGATTTTTAGCTGTTTGGGTCATCTTACGCGTAAAAAGGACAAGCACTACCAAGTTCTTAGCTGGAAATTTTACTTTTTGGTACGTTTACACGTGAGTTTTAGCAAAAAAAAACCCCTTTTCTACGCATAAAATCACTTTCTACGCTTAAGTTTTAGCAGAAAACCCTTTTTCTACACGTAAGATTCAAATCCTACGCATAAGTTGAGTTCTTACGCATAAGATCCTACACCTAAGTTGAGTTTCTACACAAAAGATTGGATTTTACGCATAAGTTCTTACGCAAAAGTTCCTACGCAAAAGTTTTATTCAACGATCAATGATTACTCAGTACTTTCCTAGCTTGGACAAGTTAGTGAAATACTTTGACACGGGATATCTTTCAAGCTTGGACAAGTTTGAGAGATCAGTTTGGTTGAAAAAACCTTACGAGTAACATTCTTACGCATAAACTCTAAGTTTACGCGTAAAAATCAAAGCTTACGCATAAACATTCTGTTTACGCATAACCTTAATTTTTACGCATAACCTAAAAGTTTATGCATAAGTTTTCTTACGTGTAAGATTTGAAGTTAACCATAAGATTCTAAGTTAAGCATAAGATTCACTGTTTACGCATAAGTTCAAGGTTTACGTATAAGAATTTGACTTTTGACAACCAAACTTCAAACGGCCATAACTTTTGAACCGTAACTCTGTTTTCGACGAATCAGCTATCAAAACGACCGTGAAACAGAGAAGAAGGACACGTTGAATCATCTAAATATAATTTAACCCAAGCTTCGAGGCCCAAATCCACTCCAAAAGAAAGTTATTGAGGTTTTAAGGTATTAGATCAAATTTTTCACCATAAAAACTTGCATCAACTTACACTAAACACAACTCCTACTTCGTTGAATCAATCCAAGATCAACTTTATCATCTATCAATGGCAACTCAGCAAGATATTCATGCAGCCGGTGCAGAAAACCGACCTCCCATGCTGTCAAAGGGTGGTTACTCATAGTGGGCTAGTCGTATGATGCGCTATCTTAAGAGCAAACCAAATGGAAAACTTCTTATCAAATCCATTGTGGAAGGACCCTTCAAACCAAGATAAGTACTAGACCCTAGTGATCCAAATGGAACCCCCCAGTACAACCATACTACAGAGATCATAATGAGACTGAGTACACTGAGGAAGATAGACAACAGATTGCAGCTGATGATCAAGCATTTCATCTCATCATTCTTGGTTTACCAGAAACAACTTATGCTACTGTTGATAATGATATATTTGATATGTCTCCTCATAAGGAACAACATTCTGAGAAGCTAGCACCCACTTATGATACATACCTGGATATGCCAAGTAGTAGCAATACTTCTTCAGCAACTCCAGATGTGAATCATAATGGAGGCTTCGTTTCGCAGCATGCTGAGGAAACACGTGCTTTATTTGAATCATTATTGAACAATTGTGGTATTGAAATTGAGAGAGTTAAAAAGGTCAATCACGAAGTTCAGGCCGCGAATGAGATACTGACCATTGAGCTTGAGAGATACAAGGAAAATTCAAAAAGTTTTCAAATTGACAAAAAATGCGAGTCAGAATTTGAAATTGGCTATAAGAAGTTACTTGTTAAAGATAGAGAATTGCAAGACAAATTTGATATTCTTGAAATTAGTTCAGCAAAAACCATTAATTCTTTGGAACAAGAAATTTCTGATTTAACAAACCAACTTTCAAAACAAAAATCAGCTTATATCAATTTTGAAAAAGAAAGGGATGAGTTGAAAAAGGAATTTGCAAAGAAAGAAGATAAACTTTTGGATGAAATCATAGAGTCAGAACACAGTGTTGACATAAATAATGTCTTAAAACATTGTTAGCATATTAACAATGTCTCTATGTTTTGATGATTACAAAGCATAAACTCATTAATCTAAAACTTATGACATAAACAAGTTTTTGGTGCTTAATACTTGTCTTTGCTTCCATATCACTTAAGGTATGAATAAACAAAGAGTTTATTACATTTCATGATCAAAGGAAATTTTATATTAATACATAACATTATATAAAATGATTTTAACATTTTATATATATATTTGTAAATCATTTTTGGTATAGCTTTATTAAACCACAAAAATATGATTTCAAATTTCCAACCAAAAATGGCAAATTTTATCCAGAAAAACTTTTGAAATGTTCAGGAGGGCGGCCCCCTTAATTTTACTAGGCGGCCCACTTAATCATTAAGGGGACCGGCCTACAATTAAGGGGACCGGCACGCTCCAGAACAGTATTTCCCCCCCCCCCCCCCTTTAAATACTGATTCATCCCTCAGATTTTTCTCACCTTTTGCACTTTTAAACTTTCTGATCTAGATCTATTTCTCTATTCTCTCATCCTTTGATCATAAGTGTATATATATTCTTTGTTTCAAAGTGATCCAATTTCCATCCTCTCAAGTGCAAGAGAAGAATACTTCTATCTTCCTAGACAAGAAGTATTACAACTTGTTGTGATCTCCACATCCAAGTTGTTGGTGTATCATCAAGATTATTTACATATTCTTTGTGAAGATTGTTGTGAATATTTTCTTGTAGATAGTTGTGTTAGATATAGATTGTGTGATTAGTTGATAGCTTGGTGTGAAGAAGAAAAGCTAGGAAATCTATTGGTGTGAAGAAGATAGAGTTGAAGTAGTTAGTTGTGAAGTAGATTGATTTGAAGAAGGTGTGTAGAAGTTGTGACTTAGGTGTGAAGGTGTTGTGGTGTGATTATTGGTGTGTAAATTGGTGTGTAAATTGGTGTGTATATTGGTGTGTAAATTGGTGTGTAAGGTTTTCTCCGCCATAAGGGAGCTTGTTGATATAGTGAAGAAAACTCTCGAGTTAGGTGCTCGGGGAGTGGAGTAGGGCAAGGAAGGTGTCCTTGTAGCCGAACCACTATAAATCTCTTGTCTCGCGGTTCGATCTTTCCATCTCTTACTTATTTCATTACAAGTTTTAAAAATTAAGTAAACACTAAAACTATTTTTACAACTAATTAAAAAGACGTAAAACTATTCAACCCCCCTTCTAGTTTTCCACAATTGGTATCAGGAGCCACGTCTAGCAAGAATTTTAAAATATATTGTATTTTAAAACTTGTAACGATCTATGTAATCTGAAAAATATTTAGAAGGGCAATCTATGCAAAGACCACCACTATTTGAAAATGATGGATTTTTATATTGGAAAAATAGATTCGAAACCTATGTGAAATCAAAAGATCTTGATCTTTGGCATATTATTACCTTTGGTGATTTTCCCCCTATTCAATATAATGTTGAAACTAAAATGGATGAAATTGTAGCTTTTGAAAAACAAAATGATGATTTGAAAAAGAAACTAGCAAAAAATAATGAGGCTAAAATGGTTATTTATAATGCGTTACCACGCAAAGAATATGAAAGAATTTTTATGTGTAAAACCGCAAAAGAAATTTGGGATTCTTTACAAATCACTCACCAAGGTAATAGTCAAGTTAAAGATAACAAAATAGATCTTCTTGTACAACAATATGAACAATTTACGATTCCGGAAGAGGAATCAATTGATAATGCTTTTGCTAAATTTAACACCATTATCACAAGTTTAAAAGCACTTGATGAGACATTTTCTAGTAAAAATTGTGTTAGGAAATTTCTTAGGGCATTGCATCCGAAATGGCGAGCTAAAGTCACGACTATTGAAGAATCAAAGAATTTGATGACATTGTCACTAGATGAGCTTATTGGCAACTTGAAGGTCCATGAAGAAATTATAAGAAAAGATTTGGAAACGGTTAAAGTCAAGAAAGAACAAGTCAAATCCGTTGCTCTAAAAGCCAAAAAGGAACTTTGTGATGATAGTGACTCAAGTGACGAGAGTGAAGATGAAGAATATGCAATGGCCGTAAGAGAATTCAAGAAATTCTTCAAGAGACGAGGAAGATTCACTAGATCATCACATGACGATAGAAAATCGTTCCCAAGAAATAGAAGTGACAATTACGTGAAAAGAAAATGCTTTAGATGTGGAAGTCCAAATCATCTCGTTGGTGAATGTCTAAAGCCGCCGAGTTATGATAATCAAGGTGCATTTGTTAGTAGAACATGGAGTGATAGTGACAAAGAAGAAGTGGAAAAACCAAGAGAAGAAAAGTGTTTCATGGCAAAAGCAACCGACGAAATATGCCTTGGAATTGACTTGGAGCCTGACGAATGGATCAAGGATAGTGGATGCTCGAGGCACATGACAGGGAACCGAAAGCTATTCTCTACATATAAGGCATACAACGGAGTTAACGTTATTTTTGGTAGTGACTTTGCGTGGAAAAATTATTGGCAAAGGTACGATTTCTCAAGACTCACTTACTATTGAAAATGTTGAACATGTAAATAATTTAACATATAACTTACTTAGTGTAGGCCAAATATGCGATAATAAATGTAGAGTTATCTTTTCCGAAGAAGATAGCGAAATTATAGGTAGAGGTATTAGGAAAGGAGGTGTATATGTTATGAAACTAGGAAACAAACCTGAAGATAGGATATGCCTAACGACCCTAGACGAAAACTCCACATTGTGGCATAGGAGATTAGGACATGCTAACATGCAACAAATACAATCTTTGGCCTCTAAGGAATTAGTTAGAAACTTGCCTAATCTAAAATATGACAAACATTTTTGTGATGCATGTAAAATTGGAAAACAAGCTCATGCTAGTCACAAAGCTAAGAATATAGTATCCACTACTAGGTGCCTAGAATTATTACATATGGATCTTTTTGGTCCATCCGCTGTGCGGAGCTATGGAGGAAACAAATATACCTTAGTAATAGTAGATGACTACTCACGATACACGTGGATTAGGTTTTTAAGTGACAAAACCCAAGCCTTTGAAAAATTCGAAATATTTAGTAAAATGATTCAAAATAAATTAGGATGCTCAATAGTTGCCATTAGGACGGACCATGGTAGGGAATTTGATAACGAAGTACAATTCGGAAAATATTGTGAGTTAAATGGAATATCTTACAATTTCTCCGCTCCTCGTACTCCTCAATCAAATGGGGTAGTAGAAAGAAAAAATAGGTCACTACAAGAAATGAGTAGAACTATGTTAAATGAACAATCCATTCCACAAAAATTTTGGTGTCACGCCGTAGATACATCGACTTATATTTTAAATAGGGTATCAATTAGAAGAATTCTAGGAAAAACTCCTTATGAGTTATTAAGAAATAGAAAACCAAACTTAAGCTACTTTAGGGTATTTGGAAGTAAATGCTATATCTTAAACACTAAGGACTACCTCACTAAGTTTGATCCAAAATCATATGAAGGAATATTTTTAGGATACTCACAAAATAGTAAAGCATATATAATACTTAACAAACACTCCATGAAAGTAGAGGAATCACTAAATGTAACATTTGATGAAACACCACCACCTCCTAAAACGCTACCTTTAGAAGATGATGATTTAGTCGAAGATGAAGCCATTGAGGTTAGTAAAACAAAACCCATAGGAAATGATAATGAAGACATTCACTTAGAAAATAACGAAACCGTTAATATTAAAGAATCTAGATCACATCCATTAGATAATATAATAGGACATCTTAACCAAAGAACCCTTAGGTCATAAGCCCAAGATAAAAACAACTTCTTTTGTTTCCTCTCAGCAATAGAACCTAAGAATATTAGCGAGGCTTTAAAGGATGAAAGTTGGATTATAGCTATGCAAGAAGAATTCAATCAATTTAAGGCAAATGATGTTTGGGAACTAGTCCCAAATCCAAAGGATATGACTATCATAGGAACCAAATGGGTATATAGGAACAAGTTAGACGAGAATGGAATAGTTACTAGGAATAAAGCTAGGTTAGTTGCCCAAGGTTATAATCAATAAGAAGGAATTGATTATGATGAAACTTATGCCCCCGTAGCTAGACTAGAATCAATTAGGATATTACTTGCCTATGCTTGGCCCTAGATTTTAAGTTATTCCAAATGGATGTGAAAAGTGCATTCCTTAACGGTTTTATCAATGAGGAGGTATATGTGGCACAACCTCCAGGATTCATTGACTTCGCAAAACCTGATTATGTTTATAAGTTAAAGAAAGCTTTGTATGGACTCAAACAAGCTCCCAAAGCTTGGTATGATCGATTAAAAGCTTTTCTTATTAAACATGATTATTCCATGGGAATGGTAGATAACACTCTTTTCACTAAAAGGAAAGACCCTAATCTCATCATTGTTCAAATATATGTTGATGACATTATATTTGGATCGACTTGTCAAGACATGTGTGATGAATTTGCCAAAATCATGCATGATGAGTTTGAGATGAGTATGATGGGTGAACTTAACTTCTTCCTAGGATTACAAATAAAACAATTAGAAGATGGAATATTCTTTAACCAATCTAAGTACATTAAGGAAATGCTTAAGAAATTTGGCCTAGAAGACTCAAAACCCATGAAAACACCCATGTCTACGGAGGTAAAGCTCACAAAGGACGATGAAGGTGAGTCCGTAGATAACACCAAGTATAGAGGAATGATAGGTAGTTTACTATACTTGACGGTAAGTAGACCCGATATCATGTTTAGTGTCTGCCTTTGTGCCCGTTTTCAAGAGGATCCCAAAACCTCTCACCTAGAAGCGGTTAAGCGTATCTTCCGATACGTTAAAGGCACTATACACTTAGGATTATGGTATCCTAAGGAATCCGGCATAGAAACCATTTTCTATGCGGATTAGGATCATGCGGGAGACTACGTAGATAGAAAGAGCACTAGCGGTATTTGCACGTTTATGGGATGTTGTCTAACGTCTTGGTTTTCGAAGAAGCAAACCGCTCTTGCTATTTCTACAACCGAAGCCGAATATGTAAGCGCCGGAAAGGCATGTCAACAAGCACTATGGATGAAACAAGCTCTCGCAGACTATGGCATTAGGTTAGAAAATGTCCCCATTATGTGCGATAACAAAGGTGCAATAGATTTAAGTAAAAATCCGGTGCAACACTCTAGGACTAAACACATAGAAATACGTCACCATTTTCTTAGGGATAATGTACAAAAAGGAAATATATCTATAGAAAAGGTTGCATCGGAAGACAACATTGCGGATATATTCACAAAACCCCTTAAGCGTGAATTATTCAACCACTTGCGTTTAGGATTAGGAATGATGGAACAAGTTGACTAAATTATATTGAATTAATTCAAATTTATACTTGCATGAAATTTATTTTTTTTCATTTCACCTTTTCTGAGTCTAGGAATCTATTTCGCACAAAATTAAAGATTGATAAGATTCATTTTCTTTGCATAAACCTTTTTGTAAAACTCAATCAATTCTTTCTAAAAATTATTCTCACAATCTAGGAATCACATGAAGATCATTTTCCTTGCATTGTTGACAAAGTGTAAAAAAATATTGTCTTTCAAAATCATGCATAAACTCACACATAAATTGTCAATGTATATAATCTAATATATGTCTTTGACATTCATGATCGAGCAAAAATTGAATCAAGGAGATCATTTGGATTGTTTCTTAGGATCGTTATTTCGTTGTGCATCTAGGAGTCGAAACGATCACAACTCCACATTTGTTGCATATAGACACTCACTAGGACAAATTCCTTAATAATGATGTCATCTTGATCCATCACTAGCATTTCACTCACTAATTGCCTTTGCCTTTTATCTAAGATAGGTGCCTTAGGAAACTTAAGTGTGCTTGCCTTTACTTACCTCCTATTGCTTATTATGTGTTGATTATGTGTCCTCTTGCATGCATGCCATATCTTAATTAGATTAGATTCTATATTGCCTAAGAGAATTGAACTTGCTTGAACTCTAATCCAAACACATAACCTTTCTGAAAATTTTCTGCCAAAAACCCAATTTTGGCAACCTGGAAATCACCAGATGGGCGGCCCCCTTAATTATGTAAGGCGGCCCCCTTAATTATTAAGGGGACTGCCCCCTAATTAAGGGGACCGGCCATCTGATGGTCGGGTTTATAGAATCTTTTCTGCTTTTTAGCCCATTTCAACCTACATTTCCCAATTTTAACCAACACACTTTGTCCCAATCTTCCAAACAAACCTTATCCATCCTTAAACATACAAATCTTACACTATAAATATCCCCAATCCTCAAAACTATCCATTCATCCCATCATGAACTCTCCAAACAAACCAAAATCAAAAGCCTCAAGGCTAGCAAGGATGACGGAAAGACCCGTTTGGCGAAGAAAAAGCCCTCGAAACAAATCCATCATAACCAATGAGATTGGAAGTCATTCAACACCTCCAACTTCTTACTTCCCAAACTTTACCTCAAACCCACAAGGTCATTCATTTGATCCTCTTTACAAACCATACAACATTGGCCAACCATCTTCCTTCAAGCCAAACTACACATCTCAACCTCCAACCACTTATAATGATCCATACAAGTTTGATCAACTATCAAACTACAATTCCAACTACACAAATCCAACACATCCATACCAAACCTATGATCCTCTTCACATTGCCACGGAAAAGCAAAAGTTCCGTGATGAAATAAACCAAATCCATGATCTTAGTGATCTCCTTGCTATGCATCTTGCATAACGCAACAAAGGGCAACCTCCATCATCACCCTATGCAAATTGCCTTCCCCACTCTCTCAATTTGGATCAAGTTACCAACCACACTCACTTTTGCCCTTGTTGCATATTCCTTCAAAAACAAATCCTCTACTTGAGTGAAGATATTTCTTGGATTGAATATTTTCTCACTCGTAATCATCCAATACCACCCTTAACACGGTACAACATCGTAAGATCCACCTCTTCCGCTCCATACTCCACCCCATATCCCTCTCAATCAAACATCTAAGCTTTATGCTTATGTTTCCATTCAAGTAAATAACACAATCAACTATGAGTTGCAAGCAAGTCCAAGTGCTTCTTTAGGCTATATAGGACTATGTCCTTCCTTTTGTTTTATGATGATTAATATGCCTTAAGCATATTAAATATTGTAATGTTTTCTATGATGCTTGAATGAATCTATTTTTATAACTATTGCTTTGGATATATATGTGCCTTGTTCTTTTCTAATATTTTGTGTAGCCAAGACTTCCATAGCTCATTCCTTTGATGCTCTCAAATGAGGGGGAGTTTACATCAAGGGGGAGCATTTACCTTTTTGATTTTACAAAAATGGGGAGAAGAGAATGTTAAACTCTAAATTCTTGTCTAAAAATTATTATGTTTTAGACCTCATGAGTTTAAGGTTTTGTAATCATCAAAAAGGGGGAGATTGTTGACATAAATAATGTCTTAAAACATTGTTAGCATATTAACAATGTCTCTATGTTTTGATGATTACAAAGCATAAACTCATTAATCTAAAACTTATGACATAAACAAGTTTTTGGTTCTTAATACTTGTCTTTGCTTCCATATCACTTAAGGTATGAATAAACAAAGAGTTTATTACATTTCATGATCAAAGGAAATTTTATATTAATACATAACATTATATAAAATGATTTTAACATTTTATATATATTTGTAAATCATTTTTGGTATAGCTTTATTAAACCACAAAAATATGATTTCAAATTTCCAACCAAAAAGGGCAAATTTTATCCAGAAAAACTTTTGAAACGTTCAGGAGGGCGGCCCCCTTAATTTTACTAGGCGGCCCCCTTAATCATTAAGGGGACTGGCCTACAATTAAGGGGACCGACACGCTCTAGAACAGTATTTCCCCCCCCCCCCCCTTTAAATACTGATTCATCCCTCAAATTTTTCTCACCTTTTGCACTTTTAAACTTTCTGATCTAGATCTATTTCTCTATTCTCTCATCCTTTGATCATAAGTGTATATATATTCTTTGTTTCAAAGTGATCCAATTTCCATCCTCTCAAGTGCAAGAGAAGAATACTTCTATCTTCCTAGACAAGAAGTATTACAACTTGTTGTGATCTCCACATCCAAGTTGTTGGTGTATCATCAAGATTATTTACATATTCTTTGTGAAGATTGTTGTGAATATTTGCTTGTAGATAGTTGTGTTAGATATAGATTGTGTAATTAGTTGATAGCTTGGTGTGAAGAAGAAAAGCTAGGAAATCTATTGGTGTGAAGAAGATAGAGTTGAAGTAGTTAGTTGTGAAGTAGATTGATTTGAAGAAGGTGTGTAGAAGTTGTGACTTAGGTGTGAAGGTGTTGTGGTGTGATTATTGGTGTGTAAATTGGTGTGTAAATTGGTGTGTATATTGGTGTGTAAATTGGTGTGTAAGGTTTTCTCCGCCATAAGGGAGCTTGTTGATATAGTGAAGAAAACTCTCGAGTTAGGTGCTCGGGGAGTGGAGTAGGGCAAGGAAGGTGTCCTTGTAGCTGAACCACTATAAATCTCTTGTCTCGCGGTTCGATCTTTCCATCTCTTACTTATTTCATTACTTATCATTGTTATATATTTCGTATTGATATTTGTTTGTATTGTGCAATACTTGAGATCACATATTATCGAATCTAAGTTTTAAAAATTAAGTAAACACTAAAACTATTTTTACAACTAATTAAAAAGACGTAAAACTATTCAACCCCCCTTCTAGTTTTCCACACACAGGATTGCAAAACTAGAAGAATTAGTGGTTAAGTCGGTAAGTCAAGTCAAACAATGAAAATGATTTCAAATCAAACTAATCCGATTTACCATACGAAACACAAAATGGCTCTTGGTAACCCAACTCCCTGTAATCTCAAGAAAGCTCAGCAAGAACATAATGTTTTTTATAATGGTAATCTTATTTACACCAAACATGATCCTCCCGTCGTTCAGGATTCTATGGAAACAATGGAACTTGTCGAAGAGAGCATAACTAAAATGAAACAAAAGGATTTGAAACCCAATGATTACAACAAATTGAACAAACTTTCGAGAATTACTTTTGTTGTACAAAAAGAACCATCAGTATTTTCCATAAAACGACCATTCTCAAAAATGTTTTCTAAGAAAGTAGTTGCTTCCAAATTGATTTCTAACATGGAACAGATTTCCTCAAATAACACTTTTAACACAAGTGCTGCAAGGAGATATCTTGATGATATTAAAACCAGAATTGGGCAACTTAAAAACACTTTAGAATCTAAAACGAGACTTAATGAGATCAACTGGAATTCCACGGTTCATTTACAGCTTAAAAAGATTCTTGAAAGTGATTTTGCTCCTCAAATTGATAACATTCATGCTCATGTCATTCATTTTGAACAAGCACTTTTGAAAGAAACAGCTAACTTTGTCACGGATCACAAATCCCTGATAAAGAAGGCTAATGAATCTTTTGAGCAAATCAATGTTATGGAAAACCTAAATGATTCTCTCTACGAAGCCGTTATGACTACTGATATTGTGTCCATCATTTTACAAACATATTCTATTCAAGATGATGAACGACTGAGAGCTGAGACCTCCAAAATTGTTTCAAAATATGAAAATGCTCTTATTAAACTTGAAAAAGAAAATGTGTCATATTTTAAACAACTTGATCGAAAAAGCGAAGAATGCAAGTATGACAAACTGTCGTATGAACGTGCCTTCAAGAACATGAAAGAGCAAAATGATCTTTTGAGGGCTCAGCTTGAAAGTCAAAAAGGGAAGGGTGAGGAAACTAAGTTTGCAAAACCATCTACTTCGGAGAAACCAAATGTTTCAAACATGGTTAACAAACCAAAAATGTCAATTTCACGGTTTGCTCCAAAAGGCGATGAGCAAAAGGATTTGACAAAACCAGTCACTCCAACACCCTTGCCTAAGCAATGTGATAATGATAAGATTGTTGATAAATGAAAAGCGGTTGTCGATACACCAAAAGTGATAACACCTGGCCTTTTTAGGATTAGTCCCACTAGTGCGTCTGCCTCAACATCTAAGACAAATGCGTGCAAAAAGGATAATTCTAAAGAGTCTAGTGATGCTAAAAAGGACAACAATATAAATCCTAACGTGTGTGCCTTACCTTCTACAGGATTAGAAAGCACCTCTAGGAGCATCAGACTAAAGCCTAGGAGCAATACAAGGAACAATAGAGTCTTGTCTGCCTCTACGAGTAGTAGCAAGAATAAAGTTGAAGAAGTAGAAGAACACCCTAGGAAGTCATCGCTTTGTAATAAGAAACATGATTCATCTGAATGTAATGTCGAAAGTACTGGTTCTAATGCATATAATGACTCTGTTTGTTTAATATGCAAAAAATGTTTAATTACTGATGTTCATGATGAATGTGTTTATAAGAATGTGAATGTTACGCCTGAACAGAAGTATGTTCCAAAGGGAACTAGTGCTAGATCTAGATCTATAGAAAGATTAGTTGCACACTTTAGGCCTACCACTAGTAGTCGAATGCCTAGGAACTACCTTAAGTTTTGTATGTGGATACCAACGGGTAGAGAGTTCATTCTTCAGAATGGCAAATTGGAAGTTGTTCAAAATAAACATGTAGCAACCTTGGATGTGTGTGATTCGGAATTTACTCCTAACCCCATGGAACCAAATTTAAAACGGTTTCCAAATACAAACTCTTCTGTTATTGGCAGGTTATCGAAATTTGTCTTTGGATCGTTGACTCGGGTTGCTCCAAGCACATGACCGGGAATTTAAAGCTGCTGATCAATTTAGTCTGGAAATTCATGGGAACTGTACGCTTTGTAAATGATCATGTTGCAGCTATTCAGGGTTATGGAGATCTTTGGTTTGGGAATTTTTTAATCACTCGAGTTTACTACGTCGAAGGGTTGGGACACAATTTGTTTTCAGTTGGGCAGTTTTGTGATTCAGATTTTGAAGTTGAATTTAGGAGAAACACGGTTTTTATTAGAAATTTGGTTGGTGACGATCTCTTAACTGGTAATCGTGGTACAAACTTGTATGCTATCGACATCAACCAAATGGCTTCTACATCACCAATTTGTCTTATGACAAGGGCAACCGAAACTAAGTCCTGGCTGTGGCATAGAAGATTATCCCATCTCAATTTCGACACCATCAACAAGTTAGCCAAAGACAACATCGTCACCGGACTTCCTAAGTTCAAATACACCAAGGAACACCTTTGTCCATCACGCGAACAAGGAAAAAGCAAAAGAGCATCATATAAACCTAAAACCGTAGCTAGTTCAGAAGCAAGGTTACATATGTTGCACATGGACTTATGTGGTCCAATGAGAGTTGAAAGCATTAATGGGAAGAAGTATATTCTAGTTATTGTTGATGATTATTCAAGATATACGTGGGTAAAGTTTTTGAGGTCAAAAGACGAAGCACCAGGTACCATCATCACCTTTTTGAAGCGTATCCAAGTTCTACTTCAAGCTCCAGTAAGGATTGTAAGAACAGATAATGGCACAGAATTCACTAATCAGGAGTTAAGAACCTACTTTGAAGATGTGGGAATCACTCACCAAACATCAGTTGTTAGAACTCCATAGCAGAATGGGGTAGTTGAAAGAAGAAACCGAACTCTTGTGGAAGCTGCTCGCACAATGCTGATTTTTCTAGTGCACCACTCTTCTTATGGGCTGATGCTGTAGCCACTGCTTGTTTTACTCAAAATCGATCCCTAATCCATCCAAGATTCAATAAAACCCCATATGAGCTAGAGAACAACCGGAAACCAGATATCTCTTACCTTCACGTGTTTGGCGCTTTGTGCTATCCGACAAATGACAAAGAAGAT
The DNA here is from genome assembly GCA_030686995.1 of Artemisia argyi. Classification (NCBI taxonomy): domain Eukaryota; kingdom Viridiplantae; phylum Streptophyta; class Magnoliopsida; order Asterales; family Asteraceae; genus Artemisia; species Artemisia argyi. The sequence continues at coordinate 42,390,904 of CM060697.1, forward strand.
CTAGGAAAGTTAAAAGCTAAGGGTGATATTGGAATCTTCATTGGATATTCAAAAAACTCGAGGGCATTCAGGGTGTATAATAGAAGAACGAAAAGGATAATGGAGACGATGAATGTGAACTTTGACGAGATTTCACAAATGGCTTCTGAGAGATACGCTCTAGAACCCGCGCTTAATCCGATGGCTTTTAATCAAAATAGATTAGGACCCGCACCAAACCAGCAAACTTCTGGATACATCAGTTCAGGACTCGTGCCTCAAGGAGCTTATTCAACAAACACGGAAAAACCTTTAGAACAAGAACTGGAAAATTTCTTCGAGTTAATGTTTGATGAATACTATGGTGGAACTTCGACAAATGCATCTCCACAATATTCCACTGCACCCGCTCAAAACCATCAACCACCACCACCATCACAAGATGCATCTACAACAGTCGAAGCTGAAGCACCAACTCCCTCAGCATCATCAACATCTACTCCAGCAGCTCCAGTTATTGAAATTGATCTACCAATAGTTGATGAGCAAAACCAAAACACAAATTTTCAAGAAAAACCAACAAATAATTCAAACGATGTTGCGTTAGAAGAAGAAGAAGTATTTGAAAACCCGTTTGCAACAGACTCTGCTGAATCTTCTTCAAGGTTACAAGAACCATCTAACACACATAAGTTAAACCCAAGGTACCCTTCTATGTTTCAATGGACAAAAGACCATCCAATAGAACATGTTATTGGTGAACCTTCAAAGCCAGTTCAGACAAGGAGACAACTTGCCATAGATCTCGAATTATGCATTTACATTTGCTCAATAAGCCTCAAAGAACCAAAAAACATTCGGTAAGCAATGACAGAAAACCCTTGGATAGAAGCAATGCAGGAGGAAATTCTTCAATACCAGTTACATGATAGTTGGGAACTTGTTGAACGACCACTTGATATACATGTTCTTGATCTCAAGTGGTTGTGGAAGAACAAACTGGATGAGGAAATGACCGTTATTCACAACAAAGCTCGTCTCATGGCTAAAGGTTATCCACAAGAAGAAGGGATAGATTTCGATGAATCATGAGACGAGCTTTGTTGTGAATAACGGCAAGAAGAAGGGATAGATTTCGAAGAATCATTCACGCCTGTAGCTAGACTTGAAGCAGTCCGGATCTTCTTAGCCTATGCAGCTCACAAAAACATCACAGTCTATCAGATGGACATTAAGACAACTTTCTTGAATGGAACTCTGAAAGAAGAAGTGTATGTGAGTCAACCAGAAGGATTCGTTGACAAAGATCATCCAGACTACGTCTACAAGCTTAAGAAAGCCATTTATGGTTTAAAACAAGCTCCAAGAGCGTGGTATGACGAACTATCATCTTTCTTGCTCAATAACAGTTTCACAAAAGGAACGGTTGATGACACCTTGTTTACCAAAAAATTCAATGATGAAATTTTGATTGTTCAAATTTATGTGGACGACATTATTTTTGGAGCAACCAATCCTAACCATTCAAAACATTTTTAAAATCTCATGAAAAGAAAATTTGAAATGTCCATGATGGGGGAACTAAAATTCTTTCTTGGTTTACAAATACATCAATCCCCTTGTGGTATTTTTATCAATCAAGCTAAATATACAATAGAGATTTTGAAAAAACATGGAATGGAAAACTGTGATTCTGTTGGTACACCAATGGTCACTTCACCAAAAATAGGTGCTGATTTGTTTGGGAAACCCATCAATCTGAAGAAATATTGGAGCATGATCGGTTCTCTCATGTAGCTAACTGCTAGTCGACCCGATATTCAATTTGCTGTATGTTTATTAGCACGGTTTCAGGCAAAGCCTACCGAACTTCACCTCAAAGAGGTTAAACGGATCTTTCGGTACCTACGAAGCACTATTAACATGGAACTTTGGTATCTGAAGGATTCGGAGTTTAATCTAACAGCATTTTCAGATGCAGACCATGCTGGTGATCAAGTGATAGCAAAGAGTACATCAGGTGGAGCACAATTTTTACGTGAAAAGCTAGTAAGCTGGTCGTCAAAGAAACAGGATTGTACTGCACTATCAACCGCCGAAGCCGAGTATGTGTCTCTAAGTTCTTTGGATGCGGACACAGCTCACAGATTATGGCTTTACTTTTGGCAAAATACCTATGTATTGTGACTCAAAAAGTGCCATAGCCATCTCGTGCAATCCTGTACACCACTCAAAGACGAAGCATATCATAGTCCGCTACCATTTCATCAAAGAGCATGTAGAAGAGGGCACTGTTGAATTATTTTTCGTTAAGACTGATTACCAACTCGCCGATCTATTTAATAAAGCCCTTCCAAAAGAACGGTTTGACTATTTAGTTCGATGAATTGGCATGTGAAGCCTAACTCCGGAGGAGCTAGAACATCTTCTCGAATCTTCTTGAAAAATGTTTTCAAAATCGCTTCGCTATAAATATTTTTGAAAAAACAAAATACAAAATTTGAAAAACCAACAAAAACAAAATACAAAAATATAAAATTTCAAAAAATACAAAAACAATATAAAATCAAAAAATCCAAAAATATTCTTCTCACGACATGTCTCTCGTATATACCAATATTCTGTACATTTATAGAAATGTCATTCAACAATGATACGGACATGTACAGATGCTTGAACAAGAGTTCTTTTTAATGTTTTTCTAAAAACATTTCGTTTCTCAAAAGTTTCTTCACAATGGCTTTCGTATACTTCAGTACGAACCCCGGACCCAAATGATGACTTATGATTGTTTCAAATCAAGGACTCGTATTTTCAAGGACGAAATCTTTTTTAAAAAGTTCGAGTTTAAACAAATGAAAAAGATTTCAAACAAAAACTCATTTTCAAAACAGAATTCTTGAGCACTTTTTCAAGATTGTTCAAAAGATTTCTCAAAATCTCTCAAATGAGTGGTCAAGATAACTCCCTCTAAACCCTTAATTGATTTTAAAATGAGCTATCATTAAGGGGGAGTACAAAAACAAAAAATGTTCCAAATTCATGCAAAATGAAATCTGTCTATCTCTTCAAAAAGCTTTCTCTTAATCAGTTGATATCAAAAATATCACAATATGCTATTTTTGAGGGGGAGAAGACATGATTAAAATGTGATCAAAGATGTTTAAAGATTGTGACTGAATCTCAAAAGAGCTCGACTCAGATGTACCAATGAATTGACGAAGCTTAAAATGTCAGTAATCGAAAAGACTTGTCCTGGACGGGTAATAATTTCAAGCTAGTCTAACTAGTGATGTAAGCGTGTCTCGAATAGGACTTGCCTGAGTAGAATGTACCGTATCGAGAGACTTTCTTTGGACTTGACCAGGACGGGTAATAATTTCAAGCTAGTCTAACTAGTGATGTAAGCGTTTCTCGAATCGGTCATGTTCACTGAAAGTGGATCAATTCAAAAAGTGCAAACTCCTCACGCATGTACAAATTTCTTAAAAATCCATGAGCACATGTGAAGGGGGAGTCTTCAAAAGAAACAAAAACTCTCAAAGTGTCAACAAAAATGTGTTTACATTCATAAACACTTTGAGAGATTTTCAATTGAATGGTTTTATGGAAACAATAGGATAGTCATGAAGATATAAGGTGACTAAGGTTAGGAAAAACCGTCCTATGATCCGCCAGAAGGACAAATCCAATAGATTAGTATTAGAAGTCCTTAGGTATGATTGAAAAAGGGAGAATATGAGAAAGGAGAAAGAAGGGTTTGAAGAATTAAAAAGAAAAGTTATGAAAAAGGGTGAAAAGAAATAGCCCTCCAAATGTTCAACCTTAGGGCAAACACCGGGTTCAATTCGTATGCTACTGGTTGTTGCTAAGGTGACACTGGCATTGAAGATAAAGACGTCATGGACCCAGTGACGCACTGCACTTAACCTTCTTAACCACTTAAGTTCTCTTAAAAGAGCCTGTTTCATTCTCACGGGGAACCGCTGTAATCTATCGACCTGTCTCTTAGAGATGGTTGATATTGAAGCAGGAGACCTCTCCCTAATTTCCGCATAGGAAACCAAATGTGCACTCATTGAGTCTAGAGCCCCGAGATTCATCAAAAGATCTCAGAGGAACACATGATACTTCTACACTGGTTGTTCATCATTAAGGACACCAGATGTAAACTTTAGAGTCCTACGCAGATCTTAGCAATCTGCCAGAACATTTATGAGAGGATTCACATTTGTGATTCTCAATGATTGAATGGAAACTCCTGCCAGGGTCAACATCAAACAGCCTTGACAGTAGGTCACTTCGGTAATTCTTTATGGGTTACGCTTAGTGTTCGCGGTGGTTTCAAACGGTCTACAGTCGTGAAGTGATCCCCAGCGACTCACCCATTCGTTGAGCTACTTAGTAGGTCTCGTAAGCTCCCTCGGGAGTATCCGAAATGGGAACGGCCTTGGTAAGGGTTAGAAGGAGTCTTCACACTATGCTGTTGACGATCTCTAATTCTTTATCTGTAAGTACCGATTGTTTATTGCTAACTGTTTACCTGCAACTATACATCATCTCCATGGTGAAGGATTCCACATGCTCATACATACATCTCGAAGTCAAAGGAAAGTTCTCACAAAGATCAAAGCAAAGAAAGGTTCAAAGAAAGATTCTACACAATGTGAAAGAATCTACAGAAGTAAAGTGACAAAGATCTGTGTGAAAGAACGGGAACAACAAATGCATGTATCACAAAGACTGAAGATGTATGAGCATGTTGGAATGACGAACAACCACCACAGACGCAGAAGTGACGAAAGGCAGATTGCTCCACATCACAAAAGAACAAAGAATGATGAAAAATCAGTTATCAAAGATCACAAAGCATGAAGGAACAAAGACTAAAGGCTATTCTACTACGACACGCAATGGTCAACAACAAAGAACAAAGAAGACCTAATCACGTGGAGCATCATTCGAATGACCACCCCTTAGGGAGAGATTGTTAGCATTAAAAATATGTAATAGAAAAGTGATGGTCATTCTCATAAATATAAACTTTGTATGTCATGTGGTAGGAATAGAGTTTGGGCTATGGACTTAGTAAATCTAATATGTTAAGTGTTCTGTCATGTAAGCCTTTTATATTTATGTAATCCAAGTCCAAGCCCAAGCCCATAGAAAGCCTTTAGGGTATTATCTCATGTACTATATAAACACCTCAAATGAATCATTTGAGGTGTGCTTGTGTGTATATTGTGTGTATTTTTTTAATAAAAGTTCTCTTCATCTTTATACTCTCTTTATCCATCTTAACGCCACACATATATCATATCAAGTCACCATCTTTACTTCATATTCATGCTATATTTGTGTTAAAGTTGATAGATTTAAGGTCCTACAACATCTTTGATAGGGTGGATGTTGATGTTTTCTCTGTGTTGATTGTGGAGGGGCCTTGTTATTGTTTTGTAATCAAGTATCTTGGCTTCGTTTTTTCTTCTTTTTTGCTTGGGTTGATTGCGTTGCATCTACACTTGCTTGTTCTTCAATACCCCCTGCATTTTTTTCCCAGACCTATAACACCACCACTTACTTTCTCCGCCTCTGCACCACCAGCTTTAGTTTCTACAACAACACTTCCACCCGTGTATGCATGCCTCCAACACTTAACATCCATACAACAGATAAAGCATCTTTCGTGTAACACTTGTACCTGTGGATCATTACCAGTTCGAACACCCAGACCTATAAAACCACCACCTATCTTTCTCTTTAAATTTGGACTTGAAGGTTGTGCCATATCTTTGGTTTGGACAAAATTGAAATGAGATGAGACTTTACTTCACTATCCTAGTTGGTAGGATCATTTACTTTATTCTAAAGGTTGTGCCATATTTTTCTATTTTCAAAAACACCCGTTTGACTTTCATTGTGTGATGTAGGTTAAGGAGTATTAAATGCTCACATCAATTGAATGTCGTGGCATTTTGTGTTGGGAAATGACTGTTTTAGCCTTGGTTATGCAAACACTATTTTCTTCTCATGTATGCACACATGATAAAAGTAAGACATGTCATGACTGCTCATAGGGCACCAAGCACTATTTCTATCTTTACTGTCACGTGAATACTTTTGCATTTTTTAAACACTAACCAAGCATAAGTTTTCCTCTATAAAAACCAAAGACACCAACCAATCTCCCACCACCCAATTCTAGCTTCTGAAACAATGAGTTCCAAGAACAAAGGTTGTTTCAAACACACCCTCAATTGCAACATCCTTCTCCTTTTCATTTATAACATACCTTTTTTTAATTTTAATTGTTTTCTTAACTTTTTGCAGAAATCATTTATGTTAACAGCAGTGACTCAAGCTCCATCAACAACTGGACTGAATCAAGTTCCACCAACAGTTGGGATGGCTATTTTCCAAAGGGCTATTCAGGTTCAATGACCAAAAAGAATGATGCTAGGAAGTTTAAAACTCCTAAAAAGACTGAGAAATAGCTTTTTGATGAAAGGAAAAAGGTGCTAGGCCTTCCCAATGCTCGGTTCAGTGAAGACAATGGTATCAAACCATTTGCTCCAGCAATTGCCAAAGCTTTTCCAAAATGGAAGGGTGAAAAGAAAATGTATTAGTTGATTTAGGAGGTAGTATAATTGAATAAACTTGTTGTAACCTGAATAAACATGTTGTTACCCTTTTGTACTAGTTTATTTGGTGTTTGTAATTGACCTGTTGAATGGTAGACTAACCTTGTACTACCGATAAGATAACAACACTACCAGTAGTAACTAATTAGTACTGTTAGAAGAGATTTTGTACTACCAGTATTAATGTTTTACTACTGTTAGATATAAGGAACTTAGTACTATTGAGCCTTCCAAACGTGTGAAGTCCACCCAACCCAAAACATTAAGTACAATTCATAGGTACATTTCAAAACGAAATGGAAATATAAATGTGTTAAAAATTTTGATGGTTTTGTCTGGTTTAAGTATGTTTGTCATGAAAGACTATTAATTTGGTTCCCTGGTAGTATTTTGTCATTTCAGAAAGTTAAGACGCAACTTGTTTTAAAGGATTGTGCTTTAAAACAAAACTAAACTATAAGGCTATAGTTTGACTTAGGGAAGTCAATAAACCATAAGGCTCTAGTTTGACTTAATAAAGTCAACTAAGTGAACAATTTTTGAATATTCACTTGTAAACATGTTTTTTTTTTTTACTTTGAAAAATCAACATGGGTAAACTTACCTTATTACAATTTATATTTTACCATTTGCATATGCAGTATAGTGTCGTGTTTGGAATAATAACCGAATTTGACTATTAAAGTCAACATATTTTTTTGGTCAACAATGTGAATAATACCACTATTAGATATACACATGAAAATAAGCATAAATTGAAGGTCATACGGGTGCATAAATTGAAAGTCAAACGTACATCATGAAAATAACCATAAACTTTATTTGCAAAAAAATAAATAGATAAAACATGCAATTGAAAAAAAGAAACTCACAAAATCAACAATAAAATTATTATTAAACCAACTTTTTCCATTACACGATTAAATTAATCGGACTCATATGCCTTACACAATTCATCATACGAGAATGTTTCTAAACATTCTTCTTCTTCTTCTTCTTCTTCTTCTTTACATTCAACATATTTGTTTTTCTTTTTATCCTTTTCTTCTAATATCCTAACAGCATTGATCTCCTTCCAATGCTCCTCGGACCTCTTTTTTGCAGCAAGCCTGCGTCTTTCAACTTCAGAAGCGCTTGGAGCAGCCTTCTCCTTTTCTTCATCCACCTCCTTCTTATCCTTATCCTTCGAGCCTTTTTCCAATAAAGGCACCTCTGCCTCTTTTGGAACTTCCCTTGGTCGTTTCATCACTTCCTTGTTTTCTTCTTCTGTGTTGTCGGTTGCAACAACATCTCTGGCTCTCTTGGTTCCTGATATTTTACTTACACTTTAAGTTGTTTGATGTTTGATAGTAGTAGATTGGTATGCTGCATAATGTGGCAGTAACCAATATATAGACACATAATGGGGAAAATGAAGAGTCTGTATTAAATTTTACAGGCTTTTTTCGGACTCTTCGGTTCCCCATTATTTGTTGTAAATATTAACACATTTATATTTCCATTTTCTTTGGGAATGTTCCTATGAATTATATTTAATGGGTTAGGTTGGGTTTGGTGGTCTTCACACGGCTTTATTGGCTCACCAGTATTAAGTTTCTTATATCTAACAGTAGTAAAAATTTAATATTGTTAGTGCAAAATTTGACTTTATTAAGTCAAACTACACCCTTATGGTTTGTTGACTTCCCTAAGTCAAACTACAGCCTTATGGGGTTTTTTTTTTTTTTTTTTTTTTTTTTTTTTTTTTTTTTGAAAAAAAAGCATAATCCTTTAAAACAAGTAGCATCTTAACCTTCTGAAATGACAAAATACTAGGGGGTAAACCTTTAAAACAAGTAGCATAATCCTTTAAAAGCATAATCCTTTAAAACAAGTAGCATCCTCACTTCAATGGGATAAACCTTGAAGAGTGGGTAGCTCCAATACCAGGGAACAAAATCAGTAGTCTTTCATGACAAACATACTTAAACTAGACAAAACCATCCAAGTAGCATCCTCACTTCAATGGGATAAACCTTAAAGAGTGGCTAGCTACAATACCGGGTCTACCGTGCTTAACAAGCTTGTATGAGATACAAAACTCAAGCAAGGTGTGGAAAACAAGAAGGGGGGGGGGTTGAATAGTTTTACGTCTTTTTAATTTGTTACGAAATAATTTGTTTACATGTTTTGTTTACTTTCAAAAATTGTAGATTCGATATTATGTGAATTCAAGTCTTGTACAATATAAACAACTACAATTAAATACTAAAGCTATAATAATATAAGAAATGAAATGAGTAAGTGATGGAAAGATCGAACCGTGAGACAAGAGATTTATAGTGGTTCGACTACAAGGACACCTTCCTTGCCCTACTCCACTCCCCGAGCACCTTACTCGAGAGTTTTCTTCACTATGTCAACAAGCTCCCTTATGGCGGAGAAAACCTTACACACCAATTTACGCACCACAACTTAGTCACACCTTATTCACACCTTCTACACAACTTCTCCACATCTAGTCACTACTAAATCTTCACAACTTCTTCTTCACACATATCCACTAGTAAACCTTCACTACTTCTTCTTCACACCTATCTACTTAATATACAGTACTTCTTCTTTACACCTATCTTACTTCACAATATCAACACAACTTGCTAATCTATCTTCTATCAAATATTCACAACTAAGTACGCAAAGAAATAGATATAATGAATGATGCTCTAACAACTTGGATGTGGAGGTCACAACAAGTTGTAATACTTCTTGTCTTGATGGATTGAAGTATTCTTCTCTTGCACTTGAAAGGATGAGACTTGGATCACTTTGAAACAAAGATTAATGTACTTATGATCAAAGGATTATAAGAAATGGAAGTGGGGATTTAGATCAGAAAGTTTTGGGGTGCAAAAGGTGAGAAAAATCTGTGAAATGAACCAGTATTTATAGGCCAAAAATATACTGTTCAGGAGCGTGCCGGTCCCCTTAATTAGGGGCCGGTCCCTTTAATTATTAAGGGGGGCGCCTAAGGAATTAAGGGGGCTGCCCCCTCCAGAACGTTGGACTTGTTTGTCCTTTTGTGGGGAAGGTTTTTCTGGATTATATTTGCCATTTTTGGTTAAAAATTTGAATCCATATATTTATAATGATTTAAACATATTCTTTTAATTCCAAAAATTATTTTGTAAAAGATATAAAATGTTAGTGACATTTTATAAAAAGTCTAGTGATTGAGAAAAATTTCCTTTGATCATAGAATGCAATAAATACTTTGTTTATTCATACCTTAAGTGATTTGGATGTAAAGTGAGATATTTAATGCTAAGTACTTGTTTACGTCATAATTTTTAGTTCAATGAATTTACGTTTTGTAATTATCAAAACATAGAGATGTCGGTGAATGTTAACAATATTTTTAGGCATTATTTATGTCAACAATCTCCCCCTTTTTTGATGATTACAAAACCTTAAACTCATTAAGTCTAAAAATTAATTTTTAGACAAGTATTTAGAGTTTTATATTCTCTTCTCCCCCTTTTTGTAAAATCAAAAAGGTTATGCCGATTAAGTTTCAACGGGTAGAAAGCTCCCCTTGATGTGTGCTCCCCCTCATTTGAGAGCACCAAGGAAACGAGCTATGGAATGTTTGGCTACAAAAAATATGTGAAGGGAACAAGACACATATATGCAAAGCAAGAATAAAGCAAACAAAAATAGATTCATTCAAGCATTTAAGATGATCATAGAAATGAACATCATTACAATATTCAATATGCTAGAAGCATATTGATTATAATAAAATAAAAGAAACAACATAGTCCTAAATTTGTCAAAGAGAGCTCTTGGACTTGCTTGCAACCCATGGTTGAGTGTTTTATTTACATGAGGAGAACATACGCATAAAGCTTAGTTGTTTAATGGCGAAGGATACGGAGTAGGGTATGGAGCGGAAGAGGTGGACCTCACGATGTCATATCGTGTCAAGGGTGGTATTGGATGAGGACGAGTGAGAAGATACTCAATCCAAGAGATATCTTCACTCATGTAGAGGATTTGTTTTTGGAGGAAGATGCAACAAGGGCAAAAATGAGTGTGGTTTGTAACTTGATCCAAGTTGAGAGAGTGGGGTAAGGAATTTGCATAGGGTGATGATGGAGGTTTCCCTTTGTTGCGTTGTGCAAGATGCATAGCAAGGAGATCACTTAGATCATGGATTTGTTTTATTTCTTCGCGGAACTTTTGCTTTTCCATGGCAATGTGAAGAGAATCATTATGTTGATATGGATGAATTGGGGTTGTGTAGTTGGAATTGAAATTGTTGGAAGTGTAGTTTGATGGTTGATCGAACTTGTAGGGATCATTGTAGATGGTTGGAGGTTGAGATGTGTAGTTTGGCATGAATAAGGATGTTTGGCCAATGTTGTATGGTTTGTAAAGTGGATCAAACGAATGTCCTTTTTGGTTTGGTGTAAAGTTTGGGAAGTAAGAAGATGGAGGTGTTGATTGATTTCCAACTTCATTGGTTATGATGGATTTGTTTCGAGAGCTTTTTCGTCGCCAAACGGGTTTTTCCGTCATCCTTGCTAGCCTTGAGGCTTTTGGTTTTGGTTTGTTTGGAGAGGTCATGATGAAATGAATGCAGAGTTTAAAGAATAGGGTATTTATAGTGTGAGATTTGTGTGTTTATGGATGGATAAGGTTTGTTTGGGAGATTAGAACAAAATATGATTGTGAATTTTGGGAAGTGTAGGATGAAATGGGCTAAAAAGCAGAAAAGATTCTGTAAACCCGACCATCAGATGGCCGGTCCCCTTTATTAGGGGTCGGTCCTCTTAATCATTAAGGGGGTCGCCTTATATAATTAAGGGGGCCACCCATCTGGTGATTTCCAGATTGCCATAATTGGGTTTTTGGAAGAAAATTTGCAGAAAGGTTGTGTTTTTGGGTTTGGATTCAAGCAAGTTCAATTCTTTGAGGCAATTTAGCATCTAATCTACTCATAACATAGCATGCATGCAAAATTACTTAAATAATAGAATAATCAAGCAATCAATGATTACCAAGAGTAAACAAGGAAAGGCAAGGCAATCAATTCTACCTAGTATAACTATCTTAGATCAAAGATAAAGGCAACTAGTGAGTGAGTAACTAGTGATGGAACAAAAAAAGACAACATTATATGTGATTTTGTCCTAGTGTGTGCCTATATGCAACAAATGTGGAGTTGTGATTGTTTCGACTTCTAAATAAGAAAACTTCCTAAAAAATCCGAAAAACTCCTTGATTCGATTTTTGCTCAATTCATGAATGTCAATGGTATATATTAGATTGTATATTTTGACGATTCATGTGAGATTTTAAGAATGATTTAAGAGAATGTTTTTAGCATTAGTCAACAATGCAAGAAAGATGGTTTTCATGTGTTTCCTAGATGTGAGAATAGTTTTAAAGAAAGTTCGATTGGGTTTTATAAGAATGTTTATGAAATAAAATGAAGTTTCCCAATCTTTAATCTTATGCGAAATAGATTCCTAGACTCAGATATGAAGAGGTGGAAGGAAAAAAAAAAAATTTATGCAATGAATAAGTGGTGTAAATGCAGTAAAATTTAGTCAATTTGTTCCATCATTCCTAATCCTAAATGCAAGTGGTTAAATAATTCATGCTTAAGGGGTTTAGTGAATATATCCGTAATTTTATCTTCCTATGAAACCTTTTCTATAGATATGTTTCCTTTTTGTACATTATCCCTAAGGAAGTGGTGGCGTATTTCTATATGTTTAGTCCTAGAGTGTTGAACCGGATTTTTACTTAAATCTATCGCACCTTTGTTATCGCACATAATAGGAACATTTTCTAACCTAATGTCATAGTCTATGAGAGCTTGTTTCATCCATAGTTCTTTTTGACATGCCTTTCCAGCGCATACATATTCGGCTTCGGTGGTAGAGATAGCAAGAGCGGTATGCTTCTTCGAAAACCAAGATGTTAGACAACATCCCATAAATGTGCAAATACCGCTAGTGCTCTTTCTATCTACTTAGTCTCCCACATGATTCGAATCCGCATAGACGATGGTTTCTATGCCGGATCCCTTAGGATACTAATGAGTGTCTAAATACTCATCATTTTATACCAATCTGAGCTGCCAAAACATCCAAAAATACTCAAATATGCATCAAAATACTGAAAATATCTTAAAAGTGTGTTTTATATGTTTCAAATGCAAAAATAATCAAAAACAGATGAAAAACGTACAAAGTTTGCATAATTGGCAGTTTCAGTCCCTCAAGTTTCATAAATTGTCAAAACTAGTCCCTGAAGGTTTCAAATAGAATAAAAGTCAACTTAAGTCCATGGGAAGTCAAATTTATTCACAAATAGTCCCTGGATGAAAATTTACACAAAATGGCAACTTTTACCCCTCAAGTTTCAAAATTGGCAAAATTAGTCCCTGGGTATTCAAAAAGTAAAATCTAACAAATATTACCCTTGAACTATTCATGAATGATAATTTGGAACATTTTGATAAACTTTTGGGAATGTTACAGTTTAACCCTTCTAGTTTCAGAAAATAACACAAATGGTCCTTATAAGTTTTAAAATATAAAAATACAATTTTGGTCCTTGTGTTATTATTCTATGGCAGGTTTGGTCCCTTGAAAGAAGTTTGGAAAGATGGCAAGATCAGGCCCTCAAGTATTGGCAGTTTACAACATTGGTCCTTGGGCTTTATAACCTTACAAACCAAACGGATCCTTAGTTATATTAATACCACCAAACCAATCCACAAAACAAATAAAAAGCCCACCCATTATCCAAGCCCATACACTACCAGCCCAATCCCACCCTTAATTATATTACCAGGGTCAAACAAGTCAACCCCCGCCAAAACCACTATCACTGTTCACCTTCCTCACCCCCAGCCTGAAACACCAAAACCACCATGGTTTGGCCACCTATCCTCCCCAACTCATACCCTACTCTCTTGCACCACCTCACCTCAGCCCACAAGCAATTAATGCTTCCCCACCTTCTAACACTCAACCTTCCCCTCCTTTCCCTTGTTTTTCTTCCAACTTGACCTCCAAGTTTCAAAAGCCACCCTATCTTGTCCCCTCCACCTATATAAGTATACAAGAAGCAATTAATGCTCTTAAAACAGCCTCAAGCTATCTAACAGACTTTTGGCGCCGAAAGTACATTCAAAGGCTGAGATCACCTCTGCTTATCCAAGGGTCAAGAATTAAAGTGGGATTTATTGTGTGGTCACCAAGAAACTCAGAGGGTATAAAAAGAAGAGAAGGAGCAGAGGAAAAATCACTTTGGGATAGCCTTAGTCACGTAGTATAATTAATCTTTAATGCTTTCTTTAAATTAATGTAATTTACAGTTTTAATTAGTGTAATGATCCTCAAATTAGTGTAATGGAACTTCATTTACAGTTTAATTCAAGTTATCTTTCTGTTTCAAGTTTTTACTTGATTATCTTTAAATTTCAAAGTCATTTAAATTTCTTGTTGATTAGTGTTGTTTATTGGACTCTTATAAGTCATATAAGCTCCTGACGAAAGCTTTAAAGCTTTTAGAAACCTTAATTCAGCTTTAGTCTTTTAAAATCAAAAATCACTAAAAAATTCTAGAAAATCATTGAAAAATCAAAAAGCTATGTGTTCATGGTGTACAAGCTTAGAGCAGGGCAAATTCTTGATGGCCTTTTGGTTTAGTGCTTCATGGGAAGCTTTAGGTAGTAAGTAATTCTTGGTTTTTGTGGTTTTCAGCTTGTTACACCTTGTAAGCCATTTTTACAATTTTTGCATTTTATTGCTTAAGTTATCTATCTGCTTTGATCTTTCTGTTTTTATGTTTATTTGTTATTAGTTAATGATTATATAGCTTAATCTAGGTTGTTCATGTTTTGGATTTGATTGTGGCTTGAAATGGCATTTTGACAGTTATTTTCATAATTTTTGAGAATCATAGGTATAGACTTGTGTGACTCCTTGTGTATGCTGAAAAGGGTCCAATTTGACATCTTGGGTCCTCTGGATTTGATGGATTAATTTTATACAGTTATATGTAATGATAAGCTCAAATTAGTCCAATTTAAAGGTTGTTTGGATTTGATAGATGAACTGAGTTAAAGGCCATGTATTGTGTTGTTCTTGTTTGATATATGCTATATATGACTTACATGACTCAGGGAAACCTTAACCAAAGGATGTAGCATGGTAGAAAGTCAATTTGACACTTGACTGTCTCGTTATGAGCATTCTGAGGTTGTCTTAACCTAAAACCTTGCATATGTGTTTAATTATTGTTAATATTTGTTAGTTTCATGTTCTTATAACTTAATATGTCTTATTTAGTCATTAAATTCCGATCAAAGTTGATCACAGTCAACTTTGATCATAAAATAAAAAAGTCAAAATTCAGCTTTGGTAGTTTTTGAATAAACTTTAGAATTTTGTGTAGAGCTTAATATTGAATTTCATAACTTGTGCTTATAGTATGTTTTAGTTTAGCTGCTTACCTTTCTGTATGATTTTTGTTAATTTTTAGTTTAGCTGTTTCATAGCTTAAAGTAGTGCTTAAAGTTGCTTATTTTTGCCCTGTGCACAAGTTTGTCTGTCAAGTTCATGAGCTTGCATAAGCCTCATGACTTGACCAAACTTGGTGCACTTGGCTTATTTGTGTTGCCTTTGTGGCATGTTTGTTATATGTAAGCTTATTTTCCTGTTTGTATCTTATCTAGATAGCTTATCAACCCCACCTTTTTGTTCACCTTACTCCCTTCACTGAAGCAAACAGTGAAGGTGAGTACTATATCCTAAGCTCATAAAAAGCTCCTCACTGAGCTTAAGCTTGTGGTATTTGGCTTTTTACAAAGCTCAACTACCCATCTCAATAAGTCAGTGCTAGTTGAGCTATTATTAGCTTATTTGATAAGTCTAATTAGAACTTGTTGTTTGCCCATTCACAAAATATCCCTGTGCATTCAGTGGTATTACACCATTTCCACAAGCTCTAATAAGCTCATTAGTGATCATTAGCTTGTGTAATTTAGCTTTTTGAGAAGCTCTACTACCCAACTATATGAACCTGTGCCTAATATTCACTTTGTAGCTCATTTAATAGGGCTGCAATAAGCTTTAACCTATCACCAAGTTGAAAATTGTACTGATGACTCAGTATACTTACCCAAACTCACATAACTTCATAAGCTTTAAAAAAGCTATCTAGTTGGACCCAGCTGGTGAATTTTAGTTCCATGTGGAGCTTGTCTACTAGCTTATAAGTTTCAACTTTAAAATCCCATCTTGCAGCTTATTCAATAGGGCTGCAAGTGGCTTTTTGTGTGCCCCATGCATATCAAACATTGAGCAATCAGTGTTTTGATGGCTTTTTCAATGGCTTCTCAAAAGCTCAGCTGTGGACCCCACAGCTTAAGCTTTAGCTTTTTGGAAAGCTCACCAACACTTCTTGCTAACTCAATATTAACTTTGGCTTTTGAAGCTTATTTAATAAGCTTAAATGGCCATTGCAAATGACTGCAGGGGTGTTTGGATCTGCAGTGCACTGGAAGTGCTTATTAGCTTGTTTCAAGCTTATTTGCCAATTCCAGTGCACAAGCTTGTATATTCTTATCCATTAAACTTGTACAAATTTATCTTTCCTTTCATTTTACCTTTTCAAGCTTGTTAAGAGCTTATGGATCCACTGTGAGCTTATTGCTTAACTGAATGATCCATAAGCACTTAAACTGCTTATTTTCTTTGTCTATAAACTTCCATTTTCTTTATACTTGTATAATAATAATATATATATTAGTCCAGAAAAGAGAAAAACCAAAAAGAAGCTTTAATACTAGTGATAGCTTCTATTTAAGAAGTTTTAAGCTTAAAAAGCCAACTGAGGTGGAAATAAGCTCACACAGAGCTTATTCCCAAGTTTTGTAAAAGTTGTCTTTGTTAAAGTTTCATATTATAGCTTATTATAAAGTTTTGCAAAAAGAAAAATCCAAAAATAAAATAAATGAAAAATAAAATAAAAGTGCAAAAAGGTTGTGTATGGGATTCGAACCTAGGTTCCCTTGGTGACAAGTTCACTGCATAACCCACCTAGGCTAGCTCACTTCTCAGTTATCATTTGCACATTTTTATTCTTATAGTAGCAAACAGCTTAGCTTATTCAAATAAGCTTATACGAGCTGTTTGGCTTATTACAGCTTATCTGGATAAGCTATGAGCTTCATAATTTTTTCCCAGCTTCCTCATTAGTAAATAGACTTTCTGTAATTTTTTCACATTTTTTACTGTTCATACGTATTTATTATAATTAATAATAGTATTAGTAAATAAATAATAGTAAATAAATTATAATAAATAGAATAATTATATAATAAATATAATTTTTGTTTCAAAAATTCTTTTATATTATTTTAAACTTTTCCAAATTTTTATTTTATTAATTTAGGTTTATTTTAGATTTTCTTTATATTTAGTTAATTATTAAATAGTAAATAATTAATAATAAATACATAAATAGTGTAATAAATATATTTTCAGTTTTAAAATTCATTTTATAGTATTTTAGATTTTTCTAAGTTTTAATTTTATTTTTCTAAGCATTTTTTAGATTTTCTTTATATTTAGGTAATTATTAAATAGTAAATAATAGTTTTTATTTAATAGTAAATACATATATACTTGTATAAATAATTTTAATTTTCTAATAATTTTCTTATTCTTTTAGGATTCCAACAATATAATTTTCACATTTGTGGGAGTTGTATTTAACGGTATTCACTTTTATTTTGGTACGCGGACGTTTATTTAAACGTAAACGTACGCGTTTTACATGTTAGGGTTTCTGATTGTACGTTTTTACTGAAATAGCTGTGACAAGAGCTATTTACTATTCACATTTCTAGTGTTAGTCAGTCAGATTCCTGTTTTTATATTTAATTTCACCTAGACACAGATTCATTGTATTACAGATTTCACACCTCGTTGAGACTTAACGACCTAGGAATATTCTATACTCCTCGTTCATAATTGCTTTTCCTCCCAGGCTGTCCAGGGCCTTTGTTACGGTTGACCGTTCACAAGTGGTTGGCTTGTGTGACAAAACCTGGCTGGTTTGGGAGGAATCAAAATTTGGCGCCGCTGCCGGGGAGGCTGTGCAGCGTATAACGATTTTTTTTTTTTTTTTTTTTTTTTTTTTTTTTTTTTTTTTTTTTTGTATGTGTTGTTCAAATATCTATCCTTGTATGTATATTACTTTATCATTCAACTCCCGGGCTGTCAGGGCATATTTATTACAGTTAATCATTCACAAGTGGTTAGCTAGCGTGATAAACCTGACACTAGCCTAGGAGGTAGTGATTACATATACTATATCATATTTCATTTCATAAACAATATAAAATACAAAAACATTTTTCCTTTGCACACAACTTGCCCAGTTTGATTAGTCCCTCAGTTACAACATTTGGTTGTTGGCTGTTTACAGTTACTGAGCTCTGTCAGACCCAGATTCCCTTTCGAGGGGCGGTTGTTAGGATTTATTTGTATATATATATAAAAATCTAAAAATACAAAAATATTTATAAAAGTTAAAAATCAAAAATAATCTCCTAACCTTAATATTCATAATTATGTGAGTGGACCCCACTCCAATTTCTCATCCAATCTGTGAGTGGCAATCCCACTCCATTTCCCCATGGACAATTTAATTCGGGGTCAAGTCAAGCTAGCGACTCGGGAATCAAAAACAGTAGCATAAACAAGGGTTTTCACCCGTGTGTACCACCTAAGTGTGGGGGTGTGCCCCACATGTTGTATATATTTTGAAAATGAAATGAAAAATTGTAAATACAGAAAAATAAAATAATTGTTGTGTTACCACACTTAGTTTTAAATGTTATCTTTTTATGTTCAAGGATTCGGCATAATAGCCGGGATTTTGAATATTGAAGACAATATTCATTTCTAAGTGTGGGGGGGAAATTCTGGCGAATTTGATCACTTATATACCCTTGTATGCCCTTTTTCCCCAAAAATGGCCAAAAATTTAAATTTTTTTTCATTTGGTGTTAGTATTTTACACTAAACACAACAAATGGTAATCAATCCACCATGTCTAACACACATAAAGATTGGCTAATCCAAGAGCAAACGGCTCTTGGTAAAGATATCTCAAACCCGTTGATGGCTTGCAATTTGCCCAAAATTGTATGGTACCTCAACTCGCCATATCCTAAAAAGCGAATGAGTTGGCTAGCCAGCAAGATTAAGGCTTGTGGTAAAGGCAGTGGAAAAACCATAATTGGTAATCAGCTCACCAAGATGTTGACTATTCCATCAAGAGTTGGCTAGTCCAGAAGCAAACGGCTTTTGGTAAAGACAAATCAAATCCGTTGACAGCTGGTGGTTTGCTCAAAATCACACGGTTATCAGGTGTACCACAGTTCTTACATCTGGCTACTCCAGAAGTGATGGCTTTTGGTAAAGAGTTTTTCAAATCCATTAAGTTTTTCTCAAAAGATTGCTAGGGACTAGCAATAGTTTAGTGTGGGAGATTGATAAGTGTCTAAATACTCATCATTTTATACCAATCTGAGCTGCCAAAACATCAAAAAACACTCAAATATGCATCAAAACACTGAAAATATCTTAGAAGTGTGTTTTATATGTTTCAAATGCAAAATTAATCAAAAACAGATGAAAAACGTACAAAGTTTGCATAATTGGCAGTTTCAGTCCCTCAAGTTTCATAAATTGTCAAAACTAGTCCCTGAAGGTTTCAAATAGAATAAAAGTCAACTTAAGTCCATGGGAAGTCAAATTTATTCACAAATAGTCCCTGGATGAAAGTTTACACAAAATGGCAACTTTTACCCCTCAAGTTTCAAAATTGGCAAAATTAGTCCCCGGGTATTCAAAAAGTAAAATCTAACAAATATTACCCTTGAACTATTCATGAATGATAATTTGGAACATTTTGATAAACTTTTGGGAATGTTACAGTTTAACCCTTCTAGTTTCAGAAAATTACACAAATGGTCCTTATAAGTTTTAAAATATAAAAATACAATTTTGGTCCTTGTGTTATTATTCTATGGCAGGTTTGGTCCCTTGAAAGAAGTTTAGAAATATGGCAAGATCAGCCCCTCAAGTATTGGCAGTTTACAACATTGGTCCTTGGGCTTTAAAACCTTACAAACCAAACGGATCCTTAGTTATATTAATACCACCAAACCAATCCACAATACAAATAAAAAGCCCACCCATTATCCAAGCCCATACACTACCAGCCCAATCCTACCCTTAATTATATTACCAGGGTCAAACAAGTCAACCCCCGCTAAAACCACTATCACTGTTCACCTTCCTCACCCCCAGCCTGAAACAGCAAAACCACCATGGTTTGGCCACCTATCCTTCTCCACCTGTCCTCCCCAACTCATACCCTACTCTCCTACACCACCTCACCTCAGCCCACAAGCAATTAATGCTTCCCCACCTTCTAACACTCAACCTTCCCCTCCTTTCCCCTGTTTTTCTCCCAACTTGACCTCCAAGTTTCAAAAGCCACCCTATCTTGTCCCCTCCACCTATACAAGTATACAAGAAGTAATTAATGCTCTCAAAACAGCCTCAAGCTATCTAAGAGACTTTTGGCGCCAAAAGTACATTCAAAGGCTGAGATCACCTCTGCTTATCCAAGGGTCAAGAATTAAAGTGGGATTTATTGTGTGGTCACCAAGAAACTCAGAGGGTATAAAAAGAAGAGAAGGAGCAGAGGAAAAATCACTTTGGGATAGCCTTAGTCACGTAGTATAATTAATCTTTAATGCTTTCTTTAAATTAATGTAATTTACAGTTTTAATTAGTGTAATGATCCTCAAATTAGTGTAATGGAACTTCATTTACAGTTTAATTCAAGTTATCTTTCTGTTTCAAGTTTTTACTTGATTATCTTTAAATTTCAAAGTCATTTAAATTTCTTGTTGATTAGTGTTGTTTATTGGACTCTTATAAGTCATATAAGCTCCTGAAAAAAGCTTTAAAGCTTTTAGAAACCTTAATTCAGCTTTAGTCTTTTAAAATCAAAAATCACTAAAAAATTCTAGAAAATCATTGAAAAATCAAAAAGCTATGTATTCATGGTGTACAAGCTTGGAGCAGGGTAAATTCTTGATGGCCTTTTGGTTTAGTGCTTCATGGGAAGCTTTAGGTAGTAAGTAATCCTTGGTTCTTGTAGTTTTCAGCTTGTTACACCTTGTAAGCCATTTTTACAATTTTTGCATTTTATTGCTTAAGTTATCTATCTGCTTTGATCTTTCTGTTTTCATGTTTATTTGTTATTAGTTAATGATTATATAGCTTAATCTAGGTTGTTCATGTTTTGGATTTGATTGTAGCTTGAAATGGCATTTTGACTGTTATTTTCATAATTTTTGAGAATCATAGGTATAGACTTGTGTGACTCCTTGTGTATGCTGAAAAATGTCCAATTTGACATCTTGGGTCCTCTGGATTTGATGGATTAAGTTTATACAGTTATATGCAATGATAAGCTCAAATTAGTCCAATTTAAAGGTTGTTTGGATTTGATAGATGAATTGAGTTAGAGGCCATGTATTGTGTTGTTCTTGTTTGATATATGCTATATATGACTTAAATGACTCGGGGAAACCTTAACCAAAGGATGTAGCATGGTAGAAAGTCAATTTGACACTTGACTGTCTCGTTATGAGCATTCTGAGGTTGTCTTAACCTAAAACCTTGCATATGTGTTTAATTATTGTTAATATTTGTTAGTTTCATGTTCTTATAACTTAATATGTCTTATTTAGTCATTAAATTCAGATCAAAGTTGATCAAAGTCAACTTTGATCATAAAATAAAAAAGTCAAAATTCAGCTTTGGTAGTTTTTGAATAAACTTTAGAATTTTGTGTAGGGCTTAATATTAAATTTCATAACTTGTGCTTATAGTATGTTTTAGTTTAGCTGCTTACCTTTCTGTATGATTTTTGTTAATTTTTAGTTTAGCTGTTTCATAGCTTAAAGTAGTGCTTAAAGTTGCTTATTTTTGCCCTGTGCACAAGTTTGTCTGTCAAGTTCATGAGCTTGCATAAGCCTCATGACTTGACCAAACTTGGTGCACTTGGCTTATTTGTGTTGCCTTTGTGGCATGTTTGTTATGTGTAAGCTTATTTTCCTGTTTGTATCTTATCTAGATAGCTTATCAACCCCACCTTTTTGTTCACCTTACTCCCTTCACTGAAGCAAACAGTGAAGGTGAGTACTATATCCTAAGCTCATAAAAAGCTCCTCACTGAGCTTAAGCTTGTGGTATTTGGCTTTTTACAAAGCTCAACTACCCATCTCAATAAGTCAGTGCTAGTTGAGCTATTATTAGCTTATTTGATAAGTCTAATTAGAACTTGTTGTTTGCCCATTCACAAAATATCCCTGTGCATTCAGTGGTATTACACCATTTCCACAAGCTCTAGTAAGCTCATTAGTGATCATTAGCTTGTGTAATTTAGCTTTTTGAGAAGCTCTACTACCCAACTATATGAACCTTTGCCTAATATTCACTTTGTAGCTCATTTAATAGGGCTGCAATAAGCTTTAACCTACCACCAAGTTGAAAAGTGTACTGATGACTCAGTATACTTACCCAAACTCACATAACTTCATAAGCTTTAAAAAAGCTATCTAGTTTGACCCAGCTGGTGAATTTTAGTTCCATGTGGAGCTTGTCTACTAGCTTATAAGTTTCAACTTTAAAATCCCATCTTGCAGCTTATTCAATAGGGCTGCAAGTGGCTTTTTGTGTGCCCCATGCATATCAAACATTGAGCAATCAGTGTTTTGATGGCTTTTTCAATGGCTTCTCAAAAGCTCAGCTGTGGACCCCACAGCTTAAGCTTTAGCTTTTTGGAAAGCTCACCAACACTTCTTGCTAACTCAATATTAACTTTGGCTTTTGAAGCTTATTTAATAAGCTTAAATGGCCATTGCAAATGACTGCAGGGGTGTTTGGATCTGCAGTGCACTGGAAGTGCTTATTTGCTTGTTTCAAGCTTATTTGCCAATTCCAGTGCACAAGCTTGTATATTCTTATCCATTAAACTTGTACAAATTTATCTTTCCTTTTATTTTACCTTTTCAAGCTTGTTAAGAGCTTATGGATCCACTGTGAGCTTATTGCTTAACTGAATGATCCATAAGCACTTAAACTGCTTATTTTCTTTGTCTATAAACTTCCATTTTCTTTATACTTGTATAATAATAATATATATATTAGTCCAGAAAAGAGAAAAACCAAAAAGAAGCTTTAATACTAGTGATAGCTTCTATTTAAGAAGTTTTAAGCTTAAAAAGCCAACTGAGGTGGAAATAAGCTCACACAGAGCTTATTCCCAAGTTTTGTAAAAGTTGTCTTTGTTAAAGTTTCATATTATAGCTTATTATAAAGTTTTGCAAAAAGAAAAATCCAAAAATAAAATAAATGAAAAATAAAATAAAAGTGCAAAAAGGTTGTGTATGGGATTCGAACCTAGGTTCCCTTGGTGACAAGTTCACTGCATAACCCACCTAGGCTAGCTCACTTCTCAGTTATCATTTGCACATTTTTATTCTTATAGTAGCAAACAGCTTAGCTTATTCAAATAAGCTTATACGAGCTGTTTGGCTTATTACAGCTTATCTAGATAAGCTATGAGCTTCATAATTTTTTCCCAGCTTCCTCATTAGTAAATAGACTTTCTGTAATTTTTTCACATTTTTTAGTGTTCATACGTATTTATTATAATTAATAATAGTATTAGTAAATAAATAATAGTAAATAAATTATAATAAATAGAATAATTATATAATAAATATAATTTTTGTTTCAGAAATTCTTTTATATTATTTTAAACTTTTCTAAATTTTTATTTTATTAATTTAGGTTTATTTTAGATTTTCTTTATATTTAGTTAATTATTAAATAGTAAATAATTAATAATAAATACATAAATAGTGTAATAAATATATTTTCAGTTTTAAAATTCATTTTATAGTATTTTAGATTTTTCTAAGTTTTAATTTTATTTTTCTAAGCATTTTTTAGATTTTCTTTATATTTAGGTAATTATTAAATAGTAAATAATAGTTTTTATTTAATAGTAAATACGTATATACTTGTATAAATAATTTTAATTTTCTAATAATTTTCTTATTCTTTTAGGATTCCAACAATATAATTTTCACATTTGTAGGAGTTGTATTTGACGGTATTCACTTTTTATTTTGGTACGTGGACGTTTATTTAAACGTAAACGTACGCGTTTTACATGTTAGGGTTTCTGATTGTACGTTTTTACTGAAATAGCTGTGACAAGAGCTATTTACTATTCACATTCCTAGTGTTAGTCAGTCAGATTCCTGTTTTTATATTTAATTTCACCTAGACACAGATTCATTGTATTACAGATTTCACACCTCGTTGGGACTTAATGACCTAGGAATATTCTATACTCCTCGTTCATAATTGCTTTTCCTCCCGGGCTGTCCAGGGCCTTTGTTACGGTTGACCGTTCACAAGTGGTTGGCTTGTGTGATAAAACCTGGTTGGTTTGGGAGGAATCAGATACCATAATCCTAAGTGTATAGTGCCTTTAATGTATCGGAAGATACGCTTAACCACTTCTAGGTGAGAGGTTTTGGGATCCTCTTGAAAGCGGGCACAAAGGCAAACACTAAACATGATATCGGGTCTACTTGCCGTTAAGTATAGTAAACTACCTATCATTCCTATATAGTTAGTATTATCCACGGACTCACCTTCATCATCTTTTGTGAGCTTCACTTCCGTAGATATGGGAGTTTTCATGGGTTTTGAGTCTTCTAGGCCAATTTTCTTAAGAATTTCCTTAATGTACTTAGATTGGTTAAAGAATATACCATCTTCTAATTGTTTTATTTGTAATCCTAGGAAAATGTTTAGTTCACCCATCATACTCATTTCGAACTCATCATGCATGATTTTGGCAAATTCATCAAACATTTCTTGTCAAGTCGATCCTAATATAATGTCGTCTACATATATTTGAACGATGATGAGATTTGGGTCTTTCTTTTTAGTGAAAAGAGTGTTATCTACCATTCCCATGGAATAATCATGTTTAATAAGATAAGCTTTTAATCGATCATACCAAGCCTTAGGAGCTTGTTTGAGTCCATATAAAGCTTTCTTTAGTTTGTAAACATAATCAGGTTTTGCGAAGTCAATGAATCCTAGAGGTTGTGCCACATAAACCTCCTCGTTGGTAAAACCATTGAGGAATGCACTTTTCACGTCCATTTGGAATAACTTAAAGTCTAGGGCGCATGCATAGGCAAGTAATATTCTAATAGATTCTAGTCTAGCTACGGGGGCATAAGTTTCGTCCTAATCAGTTCCTACTTTTGATTATAACCTTAGGCAACTAACCTAGCTTTGTTCCTAGTTACTATTCCATTTTCATCTAACTTATTCCTATATACCCACTTACTTCCTATGATGGTCATGTTCATTGGATTTGGGACTAATTCCCAAACATCGTTAGCCTTAAATTAATTTAATTCTTCTTGCATAGCCATAACCTAACTTTCACCCTTTACTGCTTCATTAATATTCTTAGGTTCTATTGCTGAGAGAAAACAAAAGAAGTTATTTTTATCTTGTGCTTGTGACCTAAGGGTTCTTTGATTAAGACTTCCTATTATGTTATCTAATGGATGTGATTTAAATTCCTTAACATTTACGACTTCGTTATCTTCTAAGTCTATAATTTCATTATCATTTCCTAGGGGTTTTGTTTTACTAACCTCAATAGCTTCATCTTCGACTAAGTCATCATCTTCTAAAGGTAATGTTTTAGGAGGTGGTGGTGTTTCATCAAATGTTACATTTAATGATTCTTCTACTTTCATAGTGTGTTTGTTAAGCATTATATATGCTTTACTATTTTGCGAGTAACCTAAAAATATTCCTTCGTATGATTTTGGGTCGAACTTAGTAAGGTAATCCTTAGTGTTTAAAATATAACATTTACTTCCGAATACCCTAAAGTAGTTTAAGTTAGGTTTTCTACCTCTTAGCACTCATAAGGAGTTTTTCCTAAAATTCTCCTAATTGATACTCTATTAATTATGTATATTGATGTATCTACAGCGTGACACCAAAATTTTTGTGGGATGGATTGTTCATTTAACATTGTTCTACTCATTTCTTGTAGTGACCTATTCTTTCTGTCTACTACGCCATTTGATTGAGGAGTACGAGGAGCGGAGAAATTGTGAGATATTCCATTTAAATCACAATATTTTCCGAATTGTACTTCGTTATCAGATTCCCTACCATGGTCCGTCCTAATAGATACTATAGTGCATCCTAATTTGTTTTGAATCATTTTACTAAATATTTCAAAATTTTCAAAGGCTTGGGTTTTGTCACTTAAAAATCTAGTCCACGTGTATCGTGAATACTCGTCTACTATTACTAAGGTATAATGGTTTCCTCCATAGCTCCGCACAGCGGATGGACCAAGTAGATCCATATGTAATAATTCTAGGCACCTAGTAGTGGATACTATATTCTTAGCTTTGTGACTTGCATGAGCTTGTTTTTCAATTTCACAAGCATCAGAAAAGTGTTTGTCATATCTTAGGTTAGGCAAGTTTCTAACTAATTCTTTAGAGGCTAAAGATTGTATTTGTTGCGTGTTTTCATGTCCTAATCTCCTATGCCACAAAGTGGATTTTTCGTCTAGGGTTGCTAGGCATATCCTATCTTCCGGTTTGTTTCCTAGTTTCATAGCATATATGCCTCATTTCCTAGTTCCTCTACCTATGACCTTTCCATTCTTAACTATTTCGCTATCCCTATCGGTAAAGGTAACCCTGCATTTATTATCGCATATCTGGCCTATACTAAGTAAGTTATATGTTAAATTATCTACATGCTCAATATTTTCAATAGTAAGTGAGTCTTGAGAGATCGTACCTTTGCCAATGATTTTTCCACGCAAGTCACTACCAAAAATAACGTTACCTCCATTGTATGCCTTATATGTAGAAAATAGCTTGCGGTTCCCCGTCATGTGGCTTGAACATCCGCTATCCTTAATCCATTCGTCGGGCTCTAAGTCTATTCCTAAGCATATTTCATCTATCGCTTTGGCTACAAAACATTTTTCGTCTCTTAGTTTTTCCACTTCTTTTTTGTCACTATCACTCCATGTTCCACTAACGAAGGTGCCTTGATTTTCGTAACCCGGTGGCTTTGAACATTCGCCAATGAGATGATTTGGACTTCCACATCTAAAGCACTTTCTTCTCCTGTAATTATCACTTTTATTTCTTTGAAATCTTCTTTCGCCTCGTGATTTTCTAGTAAAACTTTCTTGTTTCTTGAAAAATTTCTTAAATTCTCTTACGGCCATTGCATATTCTTCATCTTCACTTTCGTCACTTGAATCATCATCGTCATTAAGTTCCTTTTTGGCTTTTAGAGCAAGAGATTTGGTTTGTTCTTTCTTGACTTTGACCGTTTCCGAATCTCTTCTTATAATTTCTTCATGGACCATCAAGTTGCCAATAAGTTCATCAAGTGATAACGTCATCAAATTCTTCGATTCTTCAATTGCCGTGACCTGAGCTCGACATTTTGGATGCAATGCCCTAAGAAATTTCTTAACACAATTCTTACTAGAAAAGGTCTCATCAAGTGCTTTTAAACTTGTGATAATAGTGTTAAATTTAGCAAAAGCATTATATATTGATTCCTCTTCCGGGATCGTAAATTGTTCATATTGTTGTACAAGAAGATCTATTTTATTGTTTTTGACTGGACTATTACCATATTATAGGGCAGGGTTAATGTGAGATCAAACTTAAAGTTGTAAAAATAAGATCTAGTCTAAACAGTCACTAAAACCATTTTATAAATAACCATATTAGCAATAATACACAAAAAATAAAGTATTAATATGAATTAACATTTTAGCAACTAATAACCAACTGATACATGAGTTTGATTAGTGATACACAACTATAAATTTACATGTCAAATCAAAGTGTATCACCTTAACCTGATACATTACACGTTGAATCAAAGTGTATCACCTTAGTTTCGTCAATTTAAAAAAGAAAACCATCGGAACTTTAACAATTTTAGTTGTACTCAATAAAAAATTTAATTTTATTTTAACGAGAGTGTCACTTATCAGATTTTAGTTGTATCTTATTTTTACAACATTAAGATTGATCTTATTTGATCTAGATTATATATATATATATATATATATATATATATATATATATATATATATATATATATATATATATATATATATATATATATATATATATATATATATATATATATATGGGGATAGCTTGACTACAATTCTTCTTAAAAAAATACACATGAAATGAATCTGAGACCCACAAAAAAAATTTAGGACCCACAAAAAAAATCAGGGATCCAAATTTATAGCACAAAATTATAGCCAATTGACTACAATTAATTGTAGCTAATATATTCCATATATATATATATATATATATATATATATATATATACTAAACGTGGGGAGGTTGATGGGTGCCGACCACTGTAGCTGCTACAGTGGTTGCTACAGTAACTTTTTATTTTTTATTTTATTATTTTTTAAGTATAAACGGTCGTTAGCTATTCAACGGCTGTTAACTAACGACCGTTATCTTTAACATTTTAAAAAAAAATTGTACGCACTTTGTCATTCATCTCAGTGGTTCATTGTAAATTTAGTCCTCACATAATTTACATAAATGGTCCTTCATGTTATACATCAGTTGTAAATTCAGTCCTATTTGTACAGTATTAACAACCGTTAGTTATTTAACGGCTGTTAACTAACGCCCGTTACTTTAACATTTAAAAAAAAATTACGCACTTTTTCCTTCATCTCAACGGTTTATTGCAAATTTAATCATCACATAATTTACATAAATGGTCCTTCATGTTATAAATCAATTGCAAAGTCAGTCCCAGGTAACTAACTTCACGTTAAGTAGCTAACGGCAACAAAAGAATTCCGCAGCAACGCGCGGGTATCAACACTCGTATATACTAAATGTGGGGAGGTTGATGGGTGCCGACCACTGTAGCTGCTACAGTGGTTGCTACAGTAATTTTTTTTTAAGTGCTAATAGTCGTTAGCTATTTAACGGCTGTTAACTAACGACCGTTATCTTTAAAATTAAAAAAAATTTTGTACGCACTTTGTCCTTCATCTCAGCGGTTCATCGTAAATTTAGTCCTCACATAATTTACATAAATGGTCCTTCATGTTATACATCAATCGCAAATTCAGTCCTATTTGTACAGTACTAACAGACGTTAGTTATTTAACGGCCGTTAATTAATGACTGTTAGTTTAACATTTAAAAAAAAATGTACGCACTTTGTCCTCCATCTCAGCGGTTCATTGCAAATTTAATCCTCACATAATTTACATAAATGGTCTTTCATGTTATACATCAATTGCAAAGTCAGTCCTAGGTAACTAACTTCACGTTAAGTAGCTAACGGCTACAAAAGAATTCCGCAGCAACGCGCGAGTACCAACACTCGTTAGTAGCTGAACTCAATAAATTTTAAACTTTGACACACATGTTATTTGAAAACACCCACTGTTACTATTAATCCAAAATAAAATCCATTAAACTTTATATATTAACACATCATCAGGTTTAATAATAGAGTAAACTGCAAAATACATACATTCAATACTTTACATCGTTGTCAAAAGCGTTCGACTATCAACATCACATCGTTAGCAAAACTTAAACATATTACATCTCTAGGGATGTTTTCAAATGCTTTTTCGTTATCTGCTAACATTGATCCCGTGAGGTGTTTTTCATCATTTGGTTTGTCACAACTACCATCATTCCCTTTTATTTGTCTACTTCACTTGATCACTTCATTAATAACCTCCCAAAAATCGCAAAACATACGAATACAATTATGTTTAATCTAATAATTTGTTATTCGTATTTCATGGACTGATCAAATTTAAGGTTGGTGGTAGTTTGGACAAACAAAATGACAAAAAACTCCATATATGGGACATACATCAGTAGATAACGGGGAAAAATTGCATCGTTAGTTACTTAGTTTCCAAGGATGTAAAATATTTGATTTTTGCTAACGGAGGGATGTAGAGTTAAACTGTTTGAAAAAAAAATTCGCATTGTTAGTTTCTAAATGAAAACTCCAAATTTCGGACAATGATGTAAATTGTGAAAATTTGCAAACCAAAGAGGATGTATTTTGTAGTTTACTTCAATAATATAATAAATAGCTCTATGTAAGGGCTTCTACAATGAGAGTTTTAAGAAAAAAAGAATCTAAAACACATGAAAAGCTTTATCTTTTGTTTTAACCATAATGGGATCTTATCTTACGTACATATGTTATAAAGAGGTCTAAGATTTTGAACATGTCCATAATTTAATGCATATGAATTGGAGAACATATGACAAACATGTAAAAATCTTTATACACAGTGAAAAAAAGTTTATAACATCGAAAGCTTTGTGAGTTTATGATATAAGATGGTAGGACAAACTTATAAACCTTTTAAAGGTCCACCATTGTGGATGTTCTAAGCTCTATATGTTTACTCATTTACAACATTTTATTGTTATCACTTTTTATTGGAAAATAGATTATTATTTTAAGCAATTTTGCAGCATCAAAATAAATATTTTACACACGCTACAAGAAGCGGAGATTAAAACTTATGTGAAAATTTAAAGCAGTATTTGACCTGTAAAAAGTGGGCCTAACCCTTGGGGATGTGGTAATACATCTAAGAAATTATTCCATCGAACGTACTCCCCTCTGGATGCGGGAATAGCGGTATGGACTAAATGCCCTGTCCAAGCCAAGGAACTTACGCCGAAGAGTCCTGATAAATGATGATTGAGATGAGATTCTGCATTTTTGAACCACGAAATACTCGGTTTCCATTTCGGTTGTAGGTGTAACCAACCGCTATTAAAGATATGGCAGAAATAAATAATAGAAAAAGAGCTCCAGTACAAAGATCTTCATTAGTTCGTAAACCGATTGTATATCTTAGAAAATAGTAAATTGCGGTGAGAAACCAGAGGAACAAGTTAGGCAAGAGTATTAGCATCAATTCGTCACCGAGTTAAATGGCAGCAACGCCATAGATGGGGTACCTGCTAGGGCTAATAAAATGTGACAAAATAAATGAGTAATAATGAAAACAAAAACGGGCTTAATGGGCCGATGTGTTGTAGACATAGGTATGTATGGGTTGCTTCTACAAAGTCTGTGTATCTTCTTGTCTAAAATACATGATATAAATAGTTGTCGTGTTATTTTAAATTTAGTTATGAGTTTTTCTTTTCAATCATATCCATTTACTAAAATCTTTATTTCTATTATTGTTGAAAAAGTGTTTCTTTTATTAAATAACATCATAATTACTTAAAGTGCAACAATACTGTCAAGTTATTACTAATTTTCATAAGTATATTAAGTTTATCACGTAACTATAGTAACCAATTTTAATTTTGTTCGATGTTTTTCGATAAATTGCCAGTTTAGACAGCGCCCGTTTAGACCGTTGTCAGAACCCGCCCGACCGCCCATTTTGCCAGACAAAGAAAATTCATAAAACAATGTGTTCACCATGATCGGGTCTTGTTCCCTAACAAACACACACTTTAACCACTAAGCTACATGTGTCTTATTAGCTCATCTATATCTATACTATATATAACGTAGGAATGAATCTATCTCCTCTTATTCTTAAAATTTAAGGGTAATTGCATATATACCTATTAAAACTTGCATATTTGCATATTTTCCCAAAACATGCTTAAACATTATTGTACATTATGCATTTAAAACTTGTATTTTGAGTAAAATGCAAATATTCAAGTTTCAATGGGTATATATGCAATTCCCCCTAAAATTAATACTTACAAGCCATAATGCTTATTGTACAATACACAAAGCACTATTAATGATTTTTTTCATCAATCTTAATTTTAAGACATACAAGTCTTAAAGCTTAATGTACAAAACACAAAGCACTATTAATGTAGTCAATTAATTAACGGGTCAATAAATACAATTAATGTCGTTATTAAAACACCCTTACACAAGAAATACAAATTATCAAGCATATTGTACAACAATCTTAAACACGATTCCTGCATTAAATGTCACTAATACAAATAATAAAACACATTATATAAATATTCAAGCCCGAACAGACACAGGCCAAACAGGCACAAGCCCGAATGGGCACGGGCCAAACGAGTTAATATTATACGAATCGCTTTAAAAAAGACACAAAAAGACGGAATAAATTCCTTAATCGTAACACCTCAATTAAATATATTATATGTTTTTCTTTAAAAACGATTGTAATGTTCTACAATTGAGAGAAATTATGTATCTGTTAGTGCCATTTAACTTTTCAATAGGCAATACATGCCCATTTCAAAAAAAGAAAAAAAGAAAAAAAAAAAAAAAAAAAAAAAAAAAAAAAAAAAAAACGAGGGAAAAATATGCCCACATCGTTTACAAATTAGCCTATTTTTTTTTTCTTATTTTGTGCACAAATTGCCACCTCTAATAATTATTATCACACTTGTATAATTGAAAACATTGTCATTAGTACATCACATGCAATTCTTGATATCAATAAATTTATTATAAAAAAAATAATATACTAAAATACATGATTTACCAAAAATAATTATTTCAGGGTACCCGCCGCTGCAATGCGCGGGTACCCTGCTAGTGATATATAATATGAAAACTAATATAGATTTAAAGAGATTTACTATTCACTGAACTTAACACTATTTTAACATAACGGTCGAGGAATTTTCTTTATTTGATTGAATTTTTGTTAAAAAAATTATGCATTAAAAACTTGTATTTAGGTAAATATGTAAATACACAAGGTTTTTTTTTTTTTTTTTTTTTTTTTTTTTTTTTTTTTTTTTTTTTTTGATAAAGGGTTTATACCCGGTGAATATATAAAAAATGATGATGTTGTTAGGTACATGGGAGGATGGTAATGAGCCACCTTAAGAAAAACCTAATAAGACACTCTATATGCTTTGCACATACACAAAACATAACAACCAAAATCGAACCACGACCTAAAGGACCTACACATGATAAGCAGTACACACAAGGACCTCTAGATACTAACTAATCAACCACCATCTGATATAATACTCGAAATCATCCACGTCCTATACATTTGTTCAACACGAGGCTTTTTCTTAAACCTAATTGATGCAATCTTTAGCCTCACAATATCAGCCACAATCTTAAACAGCTGCTCTGGATTTCTTTAACCTTTTCCATGAACTTTGTTGTTGCGTTCTTTCCATACGAAATACGAAGAAGCAGCTAAGATTAAACGACCAACAATAATAGTAACGCTATTCCTATGAGCAATAGGGAGTAACCAATCAACAATGTCACTCCATTTAGACGAAATGAGGCTTATTTCATCATTGTTCAATAATTTGATCTAAACTTTTGATGAATAAGCACATTCGAAGAAAAGGTGATCATGAGAATCAGGTTGCACTTTGCATAGCGGACATCGAAGCAGGTTTAAGTCAATATTACTACCGACATCCCATTGCCTCATTCGACCTTGTGTGAATAACGTTTATTCATAACTAACCACATGTGGATAGCATGTCTTGGGATACAATAAGACGACCAAACTAACTTGAACCACTCGACTTCATTGCCATAAACATGAACAGAATTCCATGCATTTCGGACAGAAAAAGATGATAAAGTGCCATAATGAAGCTTCCATTGTAACATATCAATCTGATCATGATGCAAAGTTGGGACACTTACCTGATTTAAAACGGGAAACAAGCTAAACCAGGAATGAGGCCACGTCCATGAACCATCAGAAATCATGGTTGCCACTGTTTCTTGACGATTAAACCCGACATTACTTGTGGCTTTATATGACACGTGATTCATGAAAGGGCATCGAGCTTCTCATGTGTTGAACCACACTGATGCTTTCTCACCATTACCTATTTTGTACCAGATATGGGGACGAACAATATTACGAATTTGCAATACTTACGCCATCCCCAACTCACATTTGATATAAGGCTAATGAACCGATTCATTATCTTACTACCATTTTGTAAAACAACAAACAGTTTCGCTAGCATTTTGTAAACAATATCACAATTATCCTATAAGTCTACTACACTTTAGAAACTATTTTACTCCCCTATGAACTGCTTTGCTGCTAAACCACAAAACTAAACCACAATTTTGCTACAATTTTACAAGTGATAAATTATTTTCCTATTACTCTATAAACTATTGTACAACCCGTTCTATAAACTATTTTGCAATCACCATATGAACCATTTGCTAATTGAAAAGCCCTTTATGTTACTACCTCTTGGTACTGTTAAAGTAAATTGAAAACTTATGTCATGAAATTCGATTGATATTAAACATTGAACCCTACTCACGCTTGACAACTACACTCCATCAATAAGCACATGAAATTTGTTGAAACAAACATACCTGACTACACATTTTTCCTTGACATCTTTGCTTTTAAGGACTTCCTTTTTGAAATGTGCTTATAGAAACCACAACACTCGTAATTGTATTCTTTCCGAGATACCCATTTTGATGTGCTAAAATTTCTCTGGTCTAACTTTATTGAAACTTTTGTATATTAAAGGGGTGACTAAATGTTAACATTTGAGACATGGTTTTACCCACACCATGTTTAAAGACTGTTTTACTGAAACTATGAGTCTTTTGAAGTCGCATCAGTTTACCTAATTGCAAATTTTTCAGCAAAGAACCGAAACCTATCCCTATCGTCAAAGTTCGTAGAAACTCGCAAAAAGAATCTGATTCACGTGGAGAACATGAAGATGAATTCTTGTGCGTATATACTCATCTCTTTTCGACCGTAATGGGTAACTTGAATTGAATCGAGAGGACGCGATTCTGTTTAAGGAGGTGTGACTGTAACAAACCGGAATTTCCCAAACTGATTTTAAATAATAAATGTCAATTTATTATTACCTAACTATTGAAGGCTTTGGCATGGCATGACATGGTCATAGACAACTCTGACATATTTGGGACCACTTAAACTTTTATATGGGCCTGTATTTCCGCACTATTTTTGAACGATTTAAATTTGAATATTTTTGATAATGAAAGTTATTCTAAATGGTTGAGATAAAAACCGTTCTTTGTACTTGTGTTATGATACCGATTTAGTAGCACCCCAGTAACATGTATGCTTCCGCTGGACCCGATTTTGGGGGTGTTACAATATGACCAAAGGTCTTACTCCACACCGAGTCAATGTCTTTAAGGGGTTAGAGAAGCGTTATGTTGAAGAGGGGAGAACCATTGATCCATCCTTCCTAGAAGGAAACTCCATTCGCCAAGACTTAGCTACCATCAACTTTGATTGTCTCCTAGATATTAATGAGCCGATTTGTCCTAGGTTCATTCTAGAATTCTATGCTACCGTAGATCTCTCTAGTGATGAAGATGGTCATATATCCATGGAATTTTCTATCAATCAACACAAAACTATCTTACCTCTAGATGTATTTGTTAGAATCCTTGGTATTCCAAATAATGGCACTTGTCTTTACACGGACAAATGGCCACTCTCTACTCTAGACACCGTTGAACGGGATCCCTCTTATGACACTCTTCTTGTTAGTAAGGAAGTGCTTCGTGACCATCTCTTCGTAAGAACTTCCGACACTAGGAAAAATCATTCGGGAAATGAGGTGAACAAAGATCCATTTGGAATGGAACTTAATGAACTTAAACCTCAATTTAGAAAGTGGGAAGAGGTTCTTAGGGCTAATGTCATAAGTTCCGTAGGAAATAGAGATCATGTGAACACGTGTCTAAGTTATATGCTCTATAGTATCTCCACTAGACAACCCTTAAATTGGCTTACTACATGGCTAAAATAATGGCCGATGTACCTCTAAATGGAAATACCGCTCTCCCATATGGGATGCTTCTCACCCACCTCTTTAGAGCCGTCTCACCTATTCCACCAAATGACAAGGGTATATGCCTTGACTATTCTCTCATTCCTCACACCTTTGTTCCTCTTAGTGGTGAGAGAGTCTTTAAGACTCAAAGGAAACGTCTCCGTTCTCCTTCACCTTGATCCTCATCCTCACCAATGAGCGAAGACGATGGTCTTCCTAACTCAAAGCTAGCTCCTCTAAAATACCTTCAAGAACTTCCCACCATTAAAAATGAGTCTGAAGAATCCCTAACTTCTCTAAAATAGTTTTCTAGAAATCGTATTGTGAGACTCTAAAACTCATATGTCTAATACCATCCTAAGGCTCCTTTTATAGGCATAAGGAAAACCTTAAGTCGGTTTACAATATTTACTTGAACGACAAGTAATTATCCCTAACTAATTCTAGAATATTCATATAATATTACATAATAATCCTTTAAACAATATTGCACATAAGTCCTTGTTCTTCGAAGTACTTTGAATAATCTTCAATACCTAGCAGTACTTTGACTTTGTTCAGCACGTTGACTTTGAGCAGTACTTTGACATAGCAGTACTTTGATCTTTCCAGCAGTACTTTGATCTTCATATCCCAACAATTCTCCCCTAACTTGAACTCCACTTGCTTGATTTCAAGTTTCTTTGCTTTCTTTGATCTTCAATATCTTTATCATCAAGGAAGATTGTATCTTTATCTTTTTTCTGTCTTGTATGTCAAAGTGCTCTTCTTTATCAGCATCAGATGATATCTTCACAGCAACTCATCAAAATTTCGACAAAGTGTACATCAAATCTTTTAAAGTTCCATACTATTCTCATCACTTCCGGATGTGTAAACTTCTGTGAGAGGTGAATCATTGAATTTTAATGGATTTTGATGTCTCTTTACCAAAGCCATTAACTCTGGAGTAACCAATGTTTAGGTTAGAACAACCATGGTACATTGATAACCATATGATTTTTAGCAAATCATCAGCTATCAACAGATTTGATTAGTCTTTACCAATAGCCATTTGCTTTTAGACTAGTTAGTTCTTTAATTTCAACCATGGTGAACTAATTACCAAAAATGGATTTTCTACAGCCTTTACCACAAGCCATTTTCTTGTGGACTAGTCAACTCTTCACTTTTACAGATATGGTGAGTTGAACATCATACAATTTTTAGTAAATTGTCAACTAAAAATGGATTTGATTATCACATCAGAGCCGTACCCTCATGATAAGTCAAACTCTTTCTAGTCTGTTAGACATGGTGAGTTGATTACTATTTGTTGTGTAGTACAAGTACTAACACCATGTATTACTCTTCAAATCCTTTTATT
This sequence comes from Artemisia argyi, assembly GCA_030686995.1. Taxonomy (NCBI): domain Eukaryota; kingdom Viridiplantae; phylum Streptophyta; class Magnoliopsida; order Asterales; family Asteraceae; genus Artemisia; species Artemisia argyi. The sequence goes on from CM060697.1 coordinate 42,428,000, forward strand.
GATATCATATTTTGCATCAAAAACTCTTGTTTTATTATACAAAAAGCTTTTACTCGTTTTTATGCAGCAAGCAGTACTTTGGTAAAGTATTGTTTGTCTTGCAGTACTTTGAGAAATGTACTTTTTATTCAAAAAGATTTATATAATTAAGATCGTACCAGCACTTATGCAATATCATTCTTCTGAAGTAGTCCATCTTATGAATAGCTTTATCACCATAAATGCTACTTCTGTTTCATTCTCAACTTCTATTCCATGATCCAACATCCTGAGCATAAGTTCTCTTATCAAAGGATATCTTCTTTCAGCTAACATATGAATCATGGTACCATCTTCCATCTCAAGTGAATGAACCCCTGATGACTCAAAGAATTTCCATCTTGTTATTTCCTAGTTTTCTTGATCATTCCATTGAGTATCATTACTTGTTTCTTCAGTTTCCCAGATGGTTGTCAAATCTCCAAGTAAGATTAATTCCACTCCTGTTGCTTTAATATTCTCATAGTAAGTCTGCACTTGTAAATACAAATTGTATAGATCTTCTCTATCTATTATGTGCAGAACATCCCATAGCATATTAAACACAATGAAGCTTTCATCCTCTCTGTTGAACATAAGATAATTTCCTTCAGTTGATTCAACCACAGAGAATGAGATAATCTTAGACTTTGTTCCAGAGTCTTCTGTTTTCTGGTTTTCAAAATCAACAACTCTGAAATAATTCTTCAGTTCATCAATTGTATCTGATCTTATCATCTTAAGCCTCTTTGACAATTGATCATCCTGAATAGCTTTCTTCCTTTTCAATTTTCTTTTCTCAGCTTGTTCTTTCATTACATCTTCTAACTTCTTTTCTGTTTCAGCATCCATAGGCACAAAGTTATCCAGCTCTCTTTTAATAGATTCTTGAACACTATCCCACAGTGCTTTCACATCTGGATACCTTAGCCTTTGTAAATTCTTGTATCCTCTTCCTTTCAAGAAAATTATCATCCAATTTCTTTCTTGATCAATAGTCATTGGTCTTCTTGTTGCAGCAACTGACTTTCTTGTCTCTTCTAAGTATTCTGCATCATAAACAGCTTGTTCCTGCCTAGCAATCTCTTCATTCTTAGCAATCTCAATTTCTCTCAGCTGTGCAAGAGTATAGTTCTTCTTCTTGGTTTCCTTCATAATCCCTTTTCCTTTGTCTTTTGGATCTAAAGCTTCAGGTTCAGAAGAAGATTCAGAGACTTGCTGTGCAGGCTAAGAAATATGTATACCTGTTGGTCTATCCAAGTTGAGCATTATTTGAGCTATTGTCTCATCATCACTGGCTGTATGCTCTTTGACTTCTTCTTGCTGAACTGGATTAGAAGGACCAGCTTCATCTTCAAATGCTTTTGTAGAAGGTCTAGTTGTAGAAGTTCCAATTTCACCAATATTCATTGCAGCAGTACCTTGCACATCAGTACTTTGCATACCAGTACATTCATCAACAGTACTTTGAACATCAGTACTTTGAATATTTTCAACTTGTTCATCAGTTTCTTGCTCATCAACTTTTTCTTCTTGAATAATATTCTCAGCCCCATCAGTCTTTTTCTCTAGCACAAAGTTCAAAGGTTCTTCTGGATAATGCCAAAGATGAGCATCTTCTGAATATTGAAACCCTACATCATCTTCATTTAAATTATCTTCTTGATTCTTCCCCAATTTGAAAGATGATGACTTCTTCTTACTCTTCTTAGACTTAGAGGCCTTCTTGGCTGACTTAGACTTCTTCTTTGTGGATTGCTTCTGTTCTTTCACATAAAGTTTAAAGTTCTGAACAAGTGGCCACACAAACCTCTTCAACCTTCTGAATTTATTCCTCAATCTTGTAATCTCAGCAGCCTGGTTGTTAATGACTTTCTTCATCCTTCTGAACTCCCTAGTCAAAGCATAATTATCCAAAGGTCCCTTAACTCCCTCATCTCCTCCAGGTGTTTGAAACCCACCTGTGGAAGTATAATCAATGGGAGAAAGTACTGGAGTAGGCTCTGAAGCAGTACCTTGCAGAGAAGCACCTTCCTTAGAAACAGAATGTGAAGAAGTACCTTCTGCAGAAACAGACTTTTCCTTTGAAACAGGTACTGAGACAGTTCTTTCACTTGAATCAACAGGCTGTGGTGAAGCAAGAGGTGGTGTAGGAGTATGTACTGATGCAGAATTGTTAGATTTCTCGGATTGTTCAATATGAGCAGAACCACTAGCTTCAGCAACCTCATCCCTAACAGCTTGTGCTACTTCCAACATATAAGCATTCAAAGGTGTATTGTTACTCGAAAACTTAACTCCCTTGTGAGACATAAAAGTAAACACCTTAGGTGGAAGCATAACACTAGGTATATAATCCTGAGGTTTTGGTGTCCCTTCAAGTGGTTTTTCTAAGAAAAGCTGAACAAATCTAGGGTACATCAAGAATGGTGAACCAGCCTTAGTGTGTGCAATCATACCATCAAGAATCATGTAAGAAAAGTTAAATGGCTGATTGGTAACTAGGCCAACTAAGGCAGAAGCTATGGCATGTCCAAATTGATCCCAAGCAGTACTTTTGGGACTCAAGCAATGAAGCAAAACATGAATTAAATATTTCCAATGAGGACTTACCAATTCTTTCTGAAAAGTAAGCTTGTTCAAAGCTCCTTCATACCCAATATCTCTTAGTGCATCCCAAAAATCTTGCTTGTCAAACAAAACAGTGCCTCCTTCATCATCAAATAGCAAGATCTCCCTGATTGTTGCTTCAGTAATACGAATTGCTCTTCCTACCACTGTGGAATGAATGACATCCTCTCCATCTTCTAGTTCAGCCCTAGCCGTAGCCCAAAACTCTTGTATCCAAGGGCCAATAACTTCTGGATTCACTAAAAGTGAGTAATTGATGGATGAGCCAGTGAGAAAGTCAATGATTCCATGAAAATCAATGTTCTTTTGTGTTTTCTCCAGGTTAGCAATCATCTTGTGTTTGGTGATGGTTGGACGGTTTTCCATTGTAAGTGTGATTGAAAGAAGAATGATGATTGATGAGTGCTCAAACACTCATCATTTTTGGTCAAATCTGAACTGCAAAACATACAAAAACACTCAGAAATGCATCAGAATACTAAAAATATTTCAAAATTGTGTTTTATATGTTTTAGATGCAAAATGAGTAAAAACAGATGAAAAACGTACAAAGTTTGCAAAATTGGCAGTTTCAGTCCCCCAACTTTCATAAAATGACAAAACTAGTCCCTGGTAATTCAAAATATGGAAAATTATCACCAAAGGTCATTTTAAAATCATAAGTTGTCATATTTAGTCCTTTGGTGAAAAATCTGAAAAGTTTTGAGAATTTACAATTTTGGTCCCTGGAGTTTCAAACATTGGCAGAATTGGTCCCTGGTGGGATATTTGTGAAAGAAAAATCAATTTTGGTCTTGTGGTTACTTATTTTGGCAAATATGGTCCTTGGGTAAAATGTTTGTGAAAATTACATGTTTGGTCCCTGTATTTTGCAACTTGTTTGATTTGGTCCCCGGATGTGTGAAAATGGAAAAATTAATTCATGGTCCATGTATTATTGGAAGTTATCAAGTTTGGTCTTCATGATAAATTTGGGAAAGTTGCAGTTTCAGCCCCTTGTTTTTCAAATTTTACAAACATGGTCCTTGTGTTTTTACACTTAATCAAACGGACCCTTAAAAATTATTAAAATCCAACAAACAAACCCAAAGCAAACACAGCCCACCCAACATTATCCCCAGGCCCATCACCACTTTCAGCCCAACACCCAAAATAAACCCCCGTTTTATTTAAAACCCCGGTCAAACCTTCGTTGACCACCCCTAACCTCCCAACTTGCCCTGCTAAACCCTCTGCTACACTCCACCCCCTCCTCCACCTCAGACCAAACCCATCTCTTGTCCCCCCTTCCAAACTACTACCCTCCAAAACCCAATTATTACACAAAAAACTCCAAGTAATCCACACCCTGCCAAAATAAGCTTTCCCGCCAAAAATGGTTTCAATGGCCATGATCATTTCAACTAATCCAATGGTGAGAAACAGATGTGCGAAAGTCAGAAAAAGACCCCAGGACCTATAAAAGTGAAGGAAGAAGCAAGAAAGAAGGATAAGTAGTATAGGGTAGTTTTATTATGTCGTAGGTAGTATAACCTTGTTTCCAGTTAATCCTTTGGCCTTTTTTATGTTGTAATTAGTAATTTCATTATAATTTAAACCTTTGTCAAGCTGTAATTCCAGTCTTTCAGTCTCTTTTCAGTTTAAGCACATTTCATTTGAAATTTTCTATTCTAATTAATATTTGTGGAAATTGTGGTTTAGAGTGTATTTAAGCTTCCTTAAGTTACTTATAAGTTTTTCAAAACTTGAGCATCATTTCCAGGGTCTTTACTTACAAAAATAAAAATACAAAAAAATTATATTTAAATAAGAAAAATATTAAAAAAAAATCAAAAATCCATGAAAGAAGAAGTTGAGGAAAGGAGCATGGTTGATTCATGAATGCAGGGGAATTAGTGGCTTAATGGGAATCTAATAGGAAGAGTATTTGGTTCTTGGTTTTATGATCTGAGCTTGGACCATTTTGTAAGCTCATTCCTTGAATTCTGCCATTTCACTGTATAATTGTTTTGTACATGCTCTTGTTTATGTTCTTGTGATTTTTAGGCACATTTAAGTAATCTTAATTTTTAATGTGGTACAACTGTTCACTAGTTTCTCTTTTGTTAAAAGTTGCTCATTTAACTGTCATATGTAAGTTTCATTGTGATTTCATGTTATTTACTGTTATTATGTATGCATCTGTGTTTAAAAGAGTTCATTACATCAACATTTAAGCTTATGCATTAGTTTCATATCTTTGTTTAGGTTTTTGAATCTCAAATCCTCATAAACAACTTTTAAAGGGGTGTTTGGTACTGCTTGTTCAACTGAGTTTCTGAGGTTGATATGGATAAAAGATAGCTTAGACATCACCCTTAGGTTTAATTTAGCTCAGTCAAAGTTTTGAAATTGGTGGTTTTCAAGCAAAAAGTCAAAATGACCATTTGATCATCTTAACTGCCATCTGTTGTGGTTTTATGATCCACAATTCCCCAATTCAGTTCAATGGTTGTTATCCTAGCCCTATATAACCTTATTTTAGCATAAAAAACCATATCCAGTAATCTAGGATCACCAAAAGTTCAAATAAGTCAACCCTTGTATGTTATTGAAAAAAGTCAAATGTTCATATTTCAGATTTTTGCAAAACTTGCATGATTTTTGTAGATTGGTGTGATGTGATTCAAGCTTTAAGCTTTTTAGGAAAGGAAGCCCCCCAGCTAGTCTCCTAGATTCCATAGTTTTTATATTTTTTAGATTTTTCTGGAGGGCCCCACATTGCCCCAAAGTAGGCTACAGGGCTGCAACTTCCTCCGTGCACAGCAGATACATGCCCACCACCACCACTTGGTGGTGGTTTTCTGGCCACCTCAGTGGTCCCCACTACCTCCATTTTAGCTCATTCAAGCCCCTCCTACCAGGCTCCATTAGTTGACCATAAGTTTGACCTTGGAACCACTGGGACCCACTTGAATCAACTCCACAAACTTGTCACATTTTCTGTGTGGCATTAAGTTTTCAAGTGCCTATTTGTTGGCTTATTTACTTATTCAGTGGTCCCCTCTAGCTTTTTCTTGTTCAAACATGTTCCCTAAACTTATTTGAATCATAATTAACCATTGTGGGTCCCACCTAATGCAATTTTAGCTTATTTCTTGCCTTGGTCAACCAAAGTCAACTATTTGGCTTTTTGTTTCATAATCCGCTTATTTTTTATTTCTACCAAAGCTGTTTTTATTAAATTTTCATGTTTTTAGTTGTAAAATAGTTTTCCAAAAAGAAAATCCAGAAAAAACAAATTTAAATTAAGTGATAGTTTCTATTTAATTCAATTTATCTTTTAATTTTCATTTTTAAATTTTTGTTAAGCACTTAGCTTTTTTATATTTTTATTAATTACCTTTTATATTAAAGTAATTTTAGTAAATTTTGCAGATTTTTATTTTATCATTTGGTATTTATTATATTTAATATTAGTTTTATTAGTAATTAATTAATAATTAAGTTTTAAATAGCATAATTAGTTTTTATTAAGCAAAACCTAGTTTTTATATTTTTCCTAGCTTTTATATAATGTAAAATAATTTTAGGAATTTTCTTAGGATTTTTACTGTTCATTTTCTATTTTTCTTAATTTAAAATAGTTTAATTAGGTAATTAATAATTAATTAGTAATTAATTAATAGAAAAATTACAAAAAGACAAAAATACTTATTTTTAATTTTAAAATTAGTTTTAGTTATTTTATAATTTTAGAAACTTTATTTTCAATTTTCTAGTATTAAATTAATATTATATTGTATTTAAGTATTTTAAATATTAATAATTAATGTTAATTGGTATTTAATTAATATTAAATAATTAGTTAGTGTAAAAATTTATTTTCTTTTTCTAAAAATTTTCTTTTGTCTTTTAGTTTGTGAAAAAGTCATTTTCACCCCCCGGGTGTTTTCAGATTTCACTTTTCACGTTTTATTTTGTACGTTTACGTTTTATTTAAACGTGAACGTACGCGTTTTTAGGTTTAAATCGTTTCTGGTTTTTCTGATTTCACAGTCTTATTCATATAGCTTGTTTAAGCTATTTCCTTGTAGATTCCTTATTATAATCATTCACAAAACCTTTTCCTGTCCAAATTCACCCGATCACGAAACCATCACACCTCGTCGGGACATAACGACCCGGGGAAACACTATACTTGCGCGGAGCATTGACTCTAGACTGTTTGACCTGGTTGACCATCCCTGGTCAGTTTAGGTTGACCGTTTGGAGCCGATCAAATTTTGGCGCCGTTGCCGGGGAGGTTGTGCGCGTATTCTAAACGGTTTTACAGATTAGTGAATCTGGATATACACTCATTGTATATTTACCATCCTTGTGTATATTTTCATAAAAACTGTTCCTGAAAACTTTTTAAAATTTGTTTTCAACGAACACAAAAACACAAAAAGATTTTCTTTCTTATAAAATGTTTATCAAAAATACCAAAAATATCCATCTTTACCCTCATACCTTTTTGATTATTCATTCCTTTACCCTCTATCCTTTTGATTCTCACTTCTTCAACTTGTCCCGTAATTGATTCTAATGGCACCTCTCGATGACGATTTCTTTGAACAAAGGGCCTTTAATAGCAAAATTGAAAAACTTATGGCCTTGTCAAAGATATCGAGATGTCGTGTTGATTATGATGGACCATCGATCCCTATTCCCTCTCCGATGAGGGAAATGGATCAAGAAACCGAGGTGACAAAGGTCCATGTACTTCCCTCTGATGATGGAAGTGCTAAATACGTCCAACCTACGGTTACCCAAAAACCTAAGCTCACAATTGCTCCTAAATCGTCAAAAATTGATCCTAACCTTTCATGGTTTACGGTTAAAAGTTTGTCAAGCAAACGTATTGAGCTTAGGGCAGTGACTGAAAAGAACGACTTGCCCAATCTTCACGTTTATCAAGAACAAAAACCCGAGACCATAACGGAAGTGGTGGAAATTGCTAGCTCTAAGAGCACACCACTTGTCCCACCTCCGGATTTTATCCCTTGTGTTAGTTGTGGTGAGCCACTTTTTGGTTTACCATGTCGTTGGTGTACATGTGTACAATGTGGTAATGATATTCGAGACGGGAGTTGTTTGTTTTGTGGTTCAAGGAATTCATTTCCTTATGATCCTAATCAGAACTCATTCAACGACTCTTCAAATTTTTCCAATTACCCATCACATTCATACGAGCAAGAATCATATTATCCAAATCACAATGATTGTTCGTATCAAAATACACCAAACTTTTTGTGTGAATACTGTGGAGGTCCTCACCAAGGTTTTGATTGTCAAAAAAGTCAAAATTTTGGTTATGACCAATATCCATACAATTCACCAAACCAGACTCAACAGTTTAACTGTTGTGAGTACTGTGGTGGCCCACACTACAGTTCTGATTGTCAATCGGGCAACACGCTTGTCTATGAGCAATTTCCTGATAGCAATTATGACTCTAGCACATACGACTCACAGCTACATGAGTTTTACTGTTGTGAATACTGTGGAGGCCCTCATTGCAGTTCTGATTGTCAAACAAGGAATCCATTTCCTTGTAACAATTATGATTATTCATCTCAAGACCAACCTCCACAGTACCAATTGACCCAAGCAACTCCTCAATTCCCGCAAGACCTTTGTCATGAGGTTCTTGAAGCATTTAAAAAATTTAAGGAGGGGTTAGCTACTACATCGTTTCAAGTTTCTCGTGAGAAATCAATGGTAGAATTACTTGCTGAAGAACGAGATGCTAGAAACGAAATGAGCATGGAAGAATTACTTGCTGAGCAAAGAGCGGCTAAAATACGTGCCAATCTTCGCTATGCTGCTTTATATGATGATGATGATGATGACAGTGATGATGATGAAGATAAAATTGTTATTATTCAAAACGATTCATCAGATTCATCAGTTGTGATTCCTTCCATTGAAAATCAGGGAGAAAATAATGTGACAAAGTCACTAGCCGTTGATCAAATGGAACTTGAAACTTCCATAGCTGCTAGTACTTCTAAACTCCCTCAATCTATTGATATCACACCCGAAGTTCACACTCACTCTCTAAATATGGGGGATGAGCATCTTAGCACTGTTCCTCAAAAGGAATCGGACGAATTCATAAAGTCTAGTGTTGAGAACCTTGTCCCAATCCCAGGAGAGTCACAGGGGACTTTTGATCATGTGTGTGACTTACCTTATCACCTTGAAAATCCAAAAGATCATTTTGAGACTTTCTCCGATTTTAATGATGATTGTACATCTTATGGAGAAGTTGAGTATGAGGAGGCACCATTGCCTCATTCAGATGTTGACCATCTTATTGAGGAGTTCACAGATGAACTTACTCACATCAATCCACTTCCATTGGGAAGTCGACCTTGAAGCCAATATGGGAGAAACTGAAAATCTTTTAAACTCTAATCCCAACATCGAGCTTAGTATTTCACATGCTGATGAAAATTCTATATCTTCTGGAGACATCAGTCATGTGGAAGGTTTACCTTATGAGCTAGTTAGCTTAGAAGAAGAGAATGATGAGATTGACACTGAAATCAAGGATGAAGCACTTCGTGCAACATTATTGAATGTCAATCTCCTAATTTCTAAAATCGAGGCTTTCAAAGAGAAACCTATTTCATCTTCTATCCCCATTAAGGACAGTGACATTTTCTCCGATGATCCTATTCCGGAGTTTGAAGCTTTTACTTTTGATCATATGGGAGAGAAGATTAGTGGCAGTACCACTCCTCATTCTCAAATTTCTCTCCCCGAATATGATTCATCCACCTTTGAGGAGTTCTCCGGTGAACTCACTCATATCATGACTCCTCTGGAGTATGATAGCCCGGGGGGAGATACACTCAATCATGATAATTTACAAATTCCCACCCTCCCACCCGGGATGTTTTCAAACCAAACGAGCTTAACCTTTGAAATCCAAAATCAGGCTAATGAGCCTGCTTTCGAGGACGAAGATCAAATCATGATTTTCATCATGGTTTTCTTCCTGTTCTTCACCTACCGGGTGACTTCTCTTGTTCTTCACTCCTTCGGGAATGAAGACATTATCTTTGACCCCGGCATCACCGCTTATAGTTTATACTATTTACAGCCGGGGTACTTATCTCATCGGTGTGGAACTTTCACGTGCTTCAAATGTTTGTCCAAACATCATGAATGAAAGTCCGATGGAGATTGTTTCTTCCACATCATGCTTCCCCAAGGACAAATGAATTCGGGGTCGAGTCAAGCTAGCGACTCGGTAAACAAAAATAGTAGCACGCTTATAGGGTTTTCACCCTAAGTGTGGAGGAGTCACCCATGCTATGATTACAAAAGTGAAAAACAAAATGGTGTTTTCCACGCTTAGCTTGTAATGTTGCCCTTTTACGTTCAAAATGTCGGCATAATATCTGGGACTTTGAATATTGAGGACAATATTCATCCTAAGTGTGTGTGTGTTGGGGGGGGGGGGGGTGTTTCGCTATTCTAGCGAATTTTATCACATTTTACTATCTTATACCCCCGTTTTTGACCAAAAATTTTAAAAAAATTTCACTGGTGCTTCAAAATTTTTGTGGTAATCAGTCCGCCTTGTCTAACCGACAAAAGGGATTGGCTAGTCCAGGAGCAAACGGCTCTTGGTAAAGACATCTCAAATCCGTTTATGGCTTGCAATTTGCCCAAAATTGTATGGTACCTCAACTCGCCATATCCCATAAAGCGAATGAGTTGGCTAGCCCGCAAGATTATGGCTTGTGGTAAAGGCAGTGGAAAATCCATAATTGGTAATCATCTAACCAAGATGTTGACTATTCCATCAAGAGCTGGCTAGTCCAGAAGCAAACGGCTTTTGGTAAAGACTAATCAAATCCGTTGACAGCTGGTGGTTTGCTCAAAATCACACGGTTATCACGTGTACCACAGTTCTCACACCTGGCTACTCCAGAAGTGATGGCTTTTGGTAAAGAGTTTAAAATCCATCAAGTTTTCAAACAGTTTATTGCTAAGGACTAGCAATAGTTTAGTGTGGGGGATTGATGAGTGCTCAAACACTCATCATTTTTGGTCAAATCTGAACTGCAAAACATACAAAAACACTCAGAAATGCATCAAAATACTAAAAATATTTCAAAATTGTGTTTTATATGTTTTAGATGCAAAATGAGTAAAAACAGATGAAAAACGTACAAAGTTTGCAAAATTGGCAGTTTTAGTCCCCCAACTTTCATAAAATGACAAAACTAGTCCCTGGTCATTCAAAATATGGAAAATTATCACCAAAGGTCATTTTAAAATCATAAGTTATCATATTGAGTCCTTTGGTGAAAAATCTGAAAAGTTTTGAGAATTTACAGTTTTGGTCCCTGGAGTTTCAAACATTGGCAGAATTGGTCCCTGGTGGGATATTTGTGAAAGAAAAGTCAATTTTGGTCTTGTGGTTACTTATTTAGGCAAATATGGTCCTTGGGTAAAATGTTTGTGAAAATTACATGTTTGGTCCCTGTATTTTGCAACTTGTCAGATTTGGTCCCCGGATGTGTGAAAATGGAAAAATTAATTCATGGTCCATGTATTATTGGAAGTTATCAAGTTTGGTCCTCATGAAAAATTTGGGAAAGTTGCAGTTTCAGCCCCTTGATTTTCAGATTTTACAAATATGGTCCTTGTGTTTTTACACTTAATCAAACGGACCCTTAAAAATTATTAAAATCCAACAAACAAACCCAAAGCAAACACAGCCCACCCAACACTATCCCCAGGCCCATCACCACTTTCAGCCCAACACCCAAAATAAACCCCCCGTTTTATTTAAAACCCCGGTCAAACCTTCGTTGACCACCCCTAACCTCCCAACTTGCCCTGCTAAACCCTCTGCTACACTCCACCCCCTCCTCCACCTCAGACCAAACCCATCTCTTGTCCCCCCTTCCAAACTACTACCCTCCAAAACCTAATTATTACACAAAAAACTCCAAGTAATCCACACCCTGCCAAAATAAGCTTTCCCGCAAAAAATGGTTTCAATGGCCATGATCATTTCAACTAATCCAATGGTGAGAAACAGATGTGGGAAAGTCAGAAAAAGACCCCAGGACCTATAAAAGTGAAGAGAGAAGCAAGAAAGAAGGATAAGTAGTATAGGGTAGTTTTATTATGTCGTAGGTAGTATAACCTTGTTTCCAGTTAATCCTTTGGCCTTTTTTAAGTTGTAATAAGTAATTTCATTATAATTTAAACCTTTGTCAAGCTGTAATTCCAGTCTTTCAGTTTCTTTTCAGTTTAAGCACATTTCATTTGAAATTTTCTATTCTAATTAATATTTATGGAAATTGTGGTTTAGAGTGTATTTAAGCTTCCTTAAGCTTACGTATAAGTTTTTCAAACCTTGAGCATCATTTCCAGGGTCTTTACTTACAAAAATAAAAATACAAAAAAATTAGAGTTAAATAAGAAAAATATAAAAAAAAAATTCAAAAATCCATGAAAAAAGAAGTTGAGGAAAGGAGCATGGTTGATTCATGAATGCAGGGGAATTAGTGGCTTAATGGGAATCTAATAGGAAGAGTATTTGGTTCTTGGTTTTATGATCTGAGCTTGGACCATTTTGTAAGCTCATTCCTTGAATTCTGCCATTTCACTGTATAATTGTTTTGTACATGCTCTTGTTTATGTTCTTGTGATTTTTAGGCACATTTAAGTAATCTTAATGTTTAATGTGGTACAACTGTTCACTAGTTTCTCTTTTGTTAAAAGTTGCTCATTTAACTGTCATATGTAAGCTTCATTGTGATTTCATGTTATTTACTGTTATTATGTATGCATCTGTGTTTAAAAGAGTTCATTACATCAACATTTAAGCTTATGCATTAGTTTCATATCTTTGTTTAGGTTTTTGAATCTCAAATCCTCATAAACAACTTTTAAAGGGGTGTTTGGTACTGCTTGTTCAACTGAGTTTCTGAGGTTGATATGGATAAAAGATAGCTTAGACATCACCCTTAGGTTTAATTTAGCTCAGTCAAAGTTTTGAAATTGGTGGTTTTCAAGCAAAAAGTCAAAATGACCATTTGATCATCTTAACTGCCATCTGTTGTGGTTTTATGATCCACAATTTCCCAATTCAGTTCAATGGTTGTTATCCTAGCTCCATATAACCTTATTTTAGCATAACAAACCATATCCAGTAATATAGGATCACCAAAAGTTCAAATAAGTCAACCCTTGTATGTTATTGAAAAAAGTCAAATGTTCATATTTCAGATTTTTGCAAAACTTGCATGATTTTTGTGGATTTGTGTGATGTGATTCAAGCTTTAAGCTTTTTAGGAAAGGAAGCCCCCCAGCTAGTCTCCAAGATTCCATAGTTTTTGTATTTTTTAGATTTTTCTGGAGGGCCCCACATTGCCCCAAAGTAGGCTGCAGGCTGCAACCTCCTCTGTACACAGTAGATACATGCCCATCACCACCACTTGGTGGTGGTTTTCTGGCCACCTCACTGGTCCCCACTACCTCTATTTTAGCTCATTCAACTCCCCTCCTACCAGGCTCCATTAGTTGACCATAAGTTTGACCTTGGAACCATTGTGACCCACCTGAATCAACTCCACAAACTTGTCCCATTTTCTGTGTGGCATTAAGTTTTCAAGTGCTTATTTGTTGGCTTATTTACTTATTCAGTGGTCCTCTCTAGCTTTTTCTTGTTCAAACATGTTCCCTAAACTTATTTTAATCAGAATTAACCATTATGGGTCCCACCTAATGCAATTTTAGCTTATTTCTTGCCTTGGTCAACCAAAGTCAACTGTTTGGCTTTTTATTTAATAATCAGCTTATTTTTTATTTCTACCAAAGTTGGTTTTATTAGAGTTTCAAGTTTTTAGTTGTAAAATTGTTTTCCAAAAAGAAAATCCAGAAAAAACAAATTTAAATTAAGTGATAGTTTCTATTTAATTCAATTTATCTTTTAATTTTCATTTTAAAATTTTTGTTAAGCACTTAGCTTTTTTATATTTTTATTAATTACCTTTTATATTAATGTAATTTTAGTAAATTTATCAGATTTTTATTTTATCATTTGGTATTTATTAGATTTAATATTAGTTTTATTAGTAATTAATTACTAGTAATAATTAAGTTTTGAATAGCATAATTAGTTTTTATTAAGCAAAACCTAGTTTTTATATTTTTCCTAGCTTTTATATAATGTAAAATAATTTTAGGAATTTTCTTAGAATTTTTACTATTCATTTTCTATTTTTCTGAATTTAAAATAGTTTAATTAGGTAATTAATAATTAATTAGTAATTAATTAATTGAAAAATCACAAAAAGACAAAAATACTTATTTTTCATTTTAAAATTAGTTTTTAGTAATTTTATAATTTTTGAAACTTAATTTTCAATTTTCTAGTGTTAAATTAATATTATATTGTATTTAAGTATTTTAAATATTAATAATTAGTGTTAATTAGTATTTAATTAATATTAAATAATTAATTAGTGTAAAAATTTATTTTCTTTTTCTAAAAATTTTCTTTTGTCTTTTAGTTTGTAAAAAAGTCATTTTCACCCCCTGGGTGTTTTCAGATTTCTCTTTTCACGTTTTATTTTGTACGTTTACGTTTTATTTAAACGTGAACGTACGCGTTTTCAGGTTTAAATCGTTTCTGGTTTTTCTGATTTCACAGTCTTATTCATATAGCTTGTTTAAGCTATTTCCTTGTAGATTCCTTAGTATAATCATTCACAAAACCTTTTCCTGTCCAAATTCACCCGATCACGAAACCGTTTTATAACCATCACACCTCGTCGGGACATAACGACCCGGGGAAACACTATACTTCCGCGGAGCATTGACTCTAGGCTGTTTGACCTGGTTGACCATCCCTGGTCAGTTTAGGTTGACCGTTTGGTGCCGATCAATGATCGTAGAAGAATTTGGTGAGATTGATGAATGAATACGAGTTTGTAAAGATGAAAAAGATATGTGTAAAGAAGGATAATATTCAAAGAATCATGGTTAATTAATAATTTTACTATTATTTTTGGAAGGTATCTTCCCCATATCTTTCGAAAGTTTGTTACCCGTATTTCTGACCGTTGGAACAGTATCTTGACACGTCAGCACATCCTCCAAAACACCAAGCAGTACTTTCCATATAACATGGAGCAGTACTTTCATCCGTGAACAAAGCAGTATGTTGACAAAGTACTTTTCCACAAAAATATCTATTTAGCGTTGACTGTTTGACCAAAATATCTGTTGAAATTCAGCCCGAGATAATTAATACTTTCCAAATTAATTCTCCAAAGCTACCAAGGCAAGTAGAATTGAATGATCATCATTAATAGCCCTTGAGACGTTCTTGCCTATAAAAAGAACTTGCAATAAACACTTCTCTTCATCAACACTTGTAACTCACATCACAAAAACCCTAATCAACATCATGAGCCATTTCCCTTTGGTTTACATCACTTCTGATGACTCCACTGATTCAGAAATTTGTTATTACTCTGATTCTGACTTTGACTCTGATGCTGGATAGAATGGTTACTTTCCTCCTGATGCAGCAAGCTCTAACAACCCAAATCCTAACAAAAAGGTGTCTGTCCCTGCTCCTACTCTAAATATTTCTAGTGAACTCCCACAAGCTTTAACACAGGCTCTTGAGTCAACCATAAAGAACATGAAGTGGCCTCCTCAAAGAAAACCTACAAGACCAGAGAGACCTCCAAAGCAAGTACTTGGCCTGGCTTGCCCAAGGAAACAGGCATCTTTTGATGACAAAAGAAAGACTATTCAGAAGGGAAAGCAGAGCTATCAAGGAAAAGGAAAAAGGCCAATGGAGTAGGGTGTAGGTTGGATAGGTTTGGTGTAGGTTGTTTTGAGTAGTTCACTCTGTGTCTTGGTTGTGTAGCTTTGTCTTTGTTATGTCAGTGTCTCTGGAATGATGAATGTAACCCTTTGAAATAATAATGAATAAAATGTCTTTTTCTTTTGAATGATACATGTAGCCTCCCCTCAAATAATGACTAACTACTAATGCCTCCCCTCAAAAATAGCTTAATTATTTATCATACCAATACTCACTACTAAGAAAGTAAATCTTGAAACATCAAAGCCCTTTGTGAGTAAATCTGCTACATTATCATCTGTATGGAATTTAATCACATTTATGAGCCTATGCTCATAGCAATCTCTGATAAAATGATGCCTAATCTGAATATGCTTTGTCTTGGAGTGATAAACTGGATTCTACACAATACAAATGGTACTCTCATTATCAATGTTGATAGGAGTGTTCTTGAAGTTGAATCCATAATCCAAAAGCTGATTTTGCAACCAAAGTACTTGTGCACAACAACTTGCAGCTGCTACATATTCAGCTTCTGTGGAAGAAGTTGCTGCAATTGTTTGCTTTTTGCATTGCCAAGACACTAATCTATTTCCAAGATATTGGCATCCTCCAGTGGTTGATCTTCTATCATAGTTATCACCAGCATAGTCACTGTCTGAGAAAGCTTCTAGATGAAAAGGAGACTCCCTAGGATACCACAATCCTAGCTTAGGTTGTTGCCTAAGGTACCTATAGATTCTCTTGACAGCATTCAAATGTGAAACCTTGGGTTGAACTTGATGTCTTGCACATAAACAAACAGCAAAAGTAATATCAGGTCTAGATTCAGTTAAGTACATAAGACATCTAATCATAGACCTGTTTAGTTTAACATCAACATCTTCACCATCTTCAGCTTTTTCCAAAGGTTTGTTAGCATCAACAGATGTAGATGCTGGCTTGACAGTAGTGAAGTTGAATCTATTAATAATGTCTGCAACATACTTATCTTGACTTATAAAAATTCCACTGCTTGATTGTTGCACTTGAAGCCCCAAAAAGAATGTTAATTCACCCATTGAGCTCATCTGAAATTCTTTTTGCATAAGATCTTCAAATTCCTTCACCATTGACTGCTTTGCAGCTCCAAAAATAATATCATCCACATACACCTGGACAAGCATGATATCCTTTTTATCTCTTTTGATAAACAAGGTCTTGTCTATAGCATCTCTCCTGTAACCATGTTGCAATAGAAAAGTGGAGAGTCTTTCATACCATGCTCTAGGAGCTTGATGAAGGCCATACAGAGCCTTAATAACCTTGTAAACTTTGTTTGAATGAGCAGGATCTTCAAAACCAGGAGGTTGTTTAACATAAACTTCCTCTGTGATAGTGCCATATAGAAAAGCACTTTTAACATCCATCTGATATACAGGAAAGCCCATATATGATGCAAAAGCCAAAAATAGCCTTATGGCTTCAATCCTTGCCACAGGAGCAAATACTTCATCATAGTCTACTACTTCTTCTTGTTTATATCCTTGAGACAGAAAGCAAGCAAATAAACACAATTGCTGATCCTTGTGATTCACCCTGTTCTGCTTGTAAATAAAGCTAAGTAAAGAAGTATGTTGTTGGGACATATTCTTAGCTTTAGTTCTTGTGAGCACTCCTGAAGTAGAAGGTCCAATAATTTTACTCACGGGATGATCTTTATGAATTCTTAGTGTAGGAGTTGGTGAAACTTCAAGATTATCTTCCAAATTTGTGAAATCAATGTCTTCATTGGAATCTGAGAAAATGCCTTCTTTTTCCAATTCATCATCAGTATCTTCCAAGGCAGGCATCGTTGGATCTGTTAAATCATCAGCATTTTTCCAATTTGAAGTATCTAAGACGTGAGAACTACTTTCAAAAGGATTAGTAGTACTTTGGGGCAAAGTATTGTCAGTGCCTTTAGCCTTATTCTTTTCTGCTTCATAAGCTCTCCTCTGATCATCTTCATAGGACTTAGCAATTGTTTCTTGAAGAAACATCCTATTAAGTTCATCTTGGATAGCTTGGTCTTCATCAGATACTGTGGACTTTGGTTGAACAGTACTTTGTGGATCAATAGTACCTTGAGATGCAACAGTACTTTTCTTCTCATCACTAGGTGCTTCATCAAAATCATCTTCAGATCTTATATTGACTCCATGAACAATGTATTGTGATTCTTCTTCATTGAGAACAACTTGATTTTCTTCCCTTATAGGTACATAGTTCATGGATGAGGCCATTAAATAAAGATCAAACATCCAATCAGGACCTTTACCTTTTTGATTTTCTTATTCTTCTAGAAATTCAACATGAAGACATTCTTGAACCTTCTTGGTAGCCCTGTTGTAAACTTTGAATCCTTTGCTACTGGTACAATAACCCAATAAGTATCCTTCATCTGACTTACCATCAAAATTTCCCAAATTATCATCCATGTTCAAGATATTCAGGGGATATCCAAAAGGTTTCATGAACTTAATGTTTGGTTTCTTTCCCATGAGTAACTCATAAGGTGTCTTCATCTTAGGTTTTGCCATTGACACTCTATTCAGCACATAACAACCAGCACTTACAGCTTCAGCCCAAAATGGAACAGGTAATTAGGAGTCTGCAAGCATTGTCCTTGTTGCTTCTATCAAAGTTCTATTCTTTCTTTCTGCAACTCCATTCTGCTGAGGAGTTCTAGCAATACTAAACTCCCTTTTAATCCCTTTCTTAGCACAAAATTCATCCATAAGCTGATTCTTGAATTCAGTTCCATTATCACATCTAATGACTCTAACCTTGAGTCTTAACTGATTTTCAAGTGCTATTATAAGATCATGAATAGCATCAAAAGTTTCATCTTTGAATCCCAAGAAAAAGACCCAGCTAAATCTGTTACAGTCATCTGTTATAACCAAACAGTACTTCTTCTTGTTTAAACTGAAACTGGTCCAAACAGATCCATATGCAGCAATTCCAAAGGCTCCCTAAGAGTTTTTTCTTCAAGCTTTTTACATGAAGCCTTTTGTTGTTTACCCTTCTTGCAAGCCAGACATGAATGATCAAGTTTGAATGTTTTAGAAGGTAAACCTCTAACTAAGTTTCCTTTGACTAGCTTGTTGATGTTCTTGAAATTTACATGCCCTAGTATTCTGTGCCATTGATGTGCTTCTTCCATTGTTGCCCTTGCAATCAAGCATGTTCCTCTTTTAGCAGAATTAATGTTCTTCAAGTCTATGCTATACACATCATTGGTTCTTGGTGCTCTTCGCATCACCAAGTTTTCATCTTCTAATCTAAATTCAAGGGAGAGAATGAGACATTCTGTTTCAAGAAACAACACAGGGTACTTCTTGTCACAGATCTGAGAGACTGACAAAAGGTTGAATTTAAGCTCCTTCATATATCTAACATTCTCAAAATCAATTGATCCTGCCTTAATGGTTCCTTTGCCAGTGATTCTCCCTCCATCAGGATCATTCCCAAATGCAACTCTTCCTCTAAAATAAGCCTTAAAATTTGACAAGAGCTCCTTTTCTCCTGTCATGCTTCTAGAGCAACCACTATCCACAATAAGATGATCTTTAAGCTCCTTTGCTGGGTTGCCCTGCATAAAAGTGAAAAGGGTTAGTTTCTTTTAGGAACCCAAGCCATTCATGACTTGTGTTCCCCTTGTGGAGTAACATACTCAAATTCCTTGAGTATGTAATCACCACTGTTTTTGAAAATGCTATCAAGAATTAATGTTTTTGTTTCCAAAACCTGTGTTGAATTGTTATCAACACTCCCTTTTTCACCCTTATTTTCTGAAAGTACTTTGTCACCCTCAGCAGTACTTTCTTTCTTAACCCATTTAGTGGTAACTTTTGGTGTTGGGTTCTGTGTTCTAGCAGCTTTTCTTGAGTTGTAAGGCCTTCTAGGTTTGTAAGAATTGAATCTCCTAGGTCTTACACTTGAGTCATTGCTAGCAGTACCTTGATTGGGAAACTTCCTAACAGTACTTTGAGAAATATTTCTTGAAGGTACTCTGGGTTTGGAGAATGGTCTTTTCTGATAAGGGTACCTATAGTCTTTTGAGAAATTATTATGGTTAACCCTATTTGAGTAATTCCAAGCTGGTTTATTCTCCATTGGTTTATTCTCTTTGTGCTTATGGTTTGCAGATGTGGGCTTTGGTTATTTGTTGAAGTATTCGGAATGATAATCATAGTCCTTGATCAAATGATGAGGACTGTAACATACAAAGCATAACTTTGGACCCATCATCCCAAATCCATTCCCAAAAGGTTTTCTATAATAAGCAGTATTTTGAAAAGAGTTTCTTATAGGTACTGCTGAATGATCAGCAGTACTTTGAGAAGTTCTTGGAAGTACTGCTTGTTTTGAAAAATGTTTTTCACTCTCAGAGCCCATATTATTATCCCTAGATGTCTCAACAGATTTTCTTAAAGACTCAGGACTAGATTGACTTGAATTAGATAGACCTTTAAGCTTTTTTCTGAATTCTAGGTTGTCTACTCCAAAACAAGAAACATTTGTCCTAGGTGGTTGAAAACTACCTGGGGGTAGAGGAACTTCATTATATCCTTTGTTTTCCTTAAACTCAGGAGGTGTTGAACAAGGTGATTCCTCATCACTAGATGTGTTTGTTGGGATCATAGTTTTCACTATTTTATCAAGTCTCGGTCATTTGTAATAATGTTAGGTTTCTTAACTATTATTTACTTTCATTTACTAAATGTATTAAGTTTACTAGGCTTAAGGTATGAAACCCATGGGCCTCAAAGCCCACGAAATGATGAAAGGAAGGAGAGGGAGTGTTGCCCTAGCTCCTTCCCTATATATAGAAGCCTTAGGTCATTTGTAAACTTGGTTGGTTATTTGATTTCTTAAGGAAACTCTTGCACTTATATTTCTATTATTCATATAATCACCCAACTCCTTATATCTATCTCATTCTTATACTTGTGTTTACAAAATGGTGACCTAACAAGTGGTATCATTCGCTAGAAGAAGGTGTAGTTATTGTTTTCATTGATTTTTGATCTTAAATTTTTTTTAAAATCGAATTTTTTGTGAAAATTTTTATACTTTCTTGTTTGTTTCTTGGTCTTTATCACATCTTTGCTTAAAAACTTGTGTTAAAAATCAAAACAAACCAAAAAGTTCCAAACTTTTATCAAAAAAATTCGACTTGGTGATTTGTACTATTTTTTGAAATCTTTTTCATTTTTGAAAAAGTTAATAAAGTTTTCAACTTTCTTAAAGATCTCATCATTTTATACTTAAAAGTACAAGAATCTTGAAATAAAAACGATTTTTTGGTTAAATTTCTTTGAAAACAAATTCGGCTACAATTTCGCAATCTTCTACATACAAAGTTTCGAGATCTCTTGAAAAGTGCTCTATATCGACTTTGTTTTGTGGACTCAGTATTTTTCTTTCTTGTATAAGAAAGAAAGTTACTTCGACGTTTGGATAAGTTTCGAAATTGTATAATTTCGAAACGTTGCTTTTGAGGTTGTGTTCTCAAAAATATTATACTTTTCGAAATCACAAAATCCTTTCGCAAACTTTTACAATTTCGAAAACTTCTTCAGGTTTTGAAATTTCAAGTTTTCGAAAATTTCTTAAGTTTCGAAATCCCTAAAGTTTCGAGAACTTGATTTGTTTCGCAATCCCAATATTTTCGAAATCCCAAATTTCGCAATCACAGTTGAAGACAACTTTCGCAATCCGAAGTTGAGCACAGTTTTTCGAGATTTAGCTAAATCTATACCTTCTACAAGATCCATTTCCACACAAGTGTTCTAAGATGTCTCAACCACCTAATTACTACTTCCCTCATACTCAGCAACAACAACATCAGCAGTATCAGCAACAACAATACCATCAGCAACAACCGTATCAACAACCTTCACAATCACACGTTCAAAAACAACCGTTTAATCCACTACATCATTACCTAATGATGCAACAACATCAAATCATTCCTCAACAACAACCATATCAAATGCCACAACAAAACACTCAGTTTTCCTCCAAACAACCTCACTGGTTTGACAGAATGTGTGAGGTTATTACAACTCAACAATCCCGACATGAGGCAGGATCACTTGAAACACCTCCAATGCTGACACCTGGGAACTATGTTCAATGGTCAAGTCGATTCTTACGATTTCTTGAATTAAAGAAACCTCATGGGAAATTCTTGAAGCAAGTGATACTTGAAGGACCATTTGAGTGGCCAACAAGATTTGAAGTTGGTGATCCAAATGCTGATCCTCCACGTCCTCCTGGTGATAGACATCTTCCAGAATCTCAACTCACAGAAGAACAGAAATTACATCGTGAAGCTGATGAGTATGCAATGGCTTATATACTTCAAGGAATACCAAATCCAATTTATCGAAGCGTCGATGCTCAGAAAACAGCCAAAGCTATGTGGGAACATGTCCATCTCCTTATGGAAGGCACTCAATTGAACAAAGATGATATGGAATCCAAACTCTACATGGAATACACAGACATCACAATTGAACCAGGAGAGTCACTTGAATCCTACTATCATCGTTTCACAAATGTGGTCAATGATCTGGAACGTCACAAAATCACAATACCAAGGATAGCAGTGAACTCCAAATTCGTCGGTAGTCTTGGTCCAGATTGGCACAAATATGTGACATTTGTTCGTCAAACAAAAAATCTTCATGATGCTCCATATGGTTTGTTGTATGATTTCCTGAAACACCATGAACCTGAAGTTGAAAAAGATTGAGCTCTACGAGGAGGATACACACCAACACCAACACCAAATTCTTTGGCTCTCGTAGCTCAATCTTCCTATGCTCCACCACCAATGTCAAATCATGCATATGTTCAAGAGCAGAATTACTTCAGTTATCCACAGTCTTCTACCTCGAACCAAATGGTCCCTTATGATTCATCTCCACAGAATGCTTCTACTCAACTCGTTCCATTAAACAACAATGATGCAGTGTATTACTCAAATTCCAATGACGATGTCGATGATGACTTTAACACGTTGAATCAGGGACTTGCTCTTATTGCTCGTGCTTTTAGCAAATTCTCCAACAAAACAAACAACCGTCAACGGTCATCTTCTAACACAAGGAATCAAGCTGTTGTCAATGATGGAAGAGTGGAAATTCAGAATCGTAGCTATGGTCGATCTGGTTCAGGAAGTTCTTCAGGAAACTTTGGGAATGGTCAGAGGTTTAGCAACAATGTGGGGTTCAGGAACAACTCAGGGTCTTCTCAGCAAAGGTCTGAACCAGTTGCAACTAGGAACTCCAATACAGGGAATGCAGCTGTGATGCTTATGGCCAACATGCAGGAACTTCAGTTTAATGATTCAGGTCCAGTGTATGACACTGATGGCTTGTCACAGGTACATGACCAAAAAGCATGCCTAATACCATGAAATAGCCTCACCCTCTGCTTCTGAATCAGATATGGAGCAAGTTGTTCCATCTAAATCATCTTCATCTTCTCAAACAGATGAACAAATAAGCACAGTTGTCATATTTGATGATGACACAGTTGTTTCATTTGATGATCCTATTGAGAATGATAAACATGATCATTTAGAACAACATGAACCATCATTTGATCCAGACCCTGACCTAATATTGTTATCTAAACAACTGGATGCACAACAATTTCAAATCATAAAATGCAACGAGAAAAACAAAGTTTTAAAAGAAAAAAATGCGTCACTTGCAAGAGATATTGAATGTTATAAAATTCAACTTTCAAATCAGGAAGACAAGATTAAAAATGCAAAAAGTTTTGAAAAAGCTTTTCAAGATTCTTACAATAAAGAACAAGATCTTCAACGCAAAATGCAAGATTTAATTGAGTCAAACGGAAAGTTGATTTCGAAACTCGAAAGTGAAAAGTGTGAATTGAAAATGCAAATTGAAAATGCAAGTTGAACGTCTTCAAACAGTTCTTTAAAAAACAGAAACAGAATTGTCAAATTGCAAAAAGGAGTTTTGTGAACATAAAATACGAAAACGGAAGTATATAGATGACTTACTCGGTGATATCGTTGATCTTGAAAAACAACTCAAAGAATTTCGTCACATTGTTTACAAACACGGGAACTCTGTCACAACAATTCAGAAATTTGCTTTAAAACCAAGACCCGATAAAGGATTTGCACTTTGCGATTTCAAATCAATGTTTCTTCACACATCATTCAAAGAAAATCCTAAGATTTACAGTATGGATCACATGTTTGATAATACAATTGTGCGTGCTGTTGTTTTTGATACTGAGGAAGAAGAAGAACTTGAAGACGAGAGTCGATCAAAAATGAGTTATGTTCAATATTGGACACCATATGACTATTCAAAAGCTCCACCTCTTTCTAAATCTTTTGTTACTCAAAAGGAATTACCTGAGAAATCATGGTTTGTCGAAGAGTCATATGTTTCATCCTCTAATGCGGCCCTTGTCCAAACTGTAGCACAAATAAATGGTCCTTTACCATCATCCGGTGAACTTACACCTTTACCAAAAAGTTGTCGTGTCTTAAACTATTACAAAACTTTTATGGAAGACATCGAAATTTTGGAGGAAACAATTGCACGCAATTCTGAAATAAAAGTTGAAACTTTTCAATCCGCTTACGAGCGAGAAAAAAGACATATTTTTCAAAAACAAATGTTGCCAATTGTCAAACACCTCCGTCTTTGTGCTACACGTTGGGATCAGGAACTTCAAAACGAGGTCAAAAATATGATAAACTTTTTCAACTCAACTGAAAATGAGATTTTGGTTCAAAATCAAAGAAATAGAGTTTTAAAAAATGATGTTGATCGACTCTTGGAACAAGTTCTCAATGCTGATATTTTGTCTGTTATCATGAATGATCTCTATAAATCTGGTACTTCTATGCTTCTGGATGATCTTTGTGTTGATAATAACTTGTTGAATGAGGAAATTGAGACACTCAAACAGGAAAATGATAAATTGAGAATGACAAATGATGATGTGACAAAACAGTTTTCAAAAGAAATTTGTCTACTCAAACAGAGGATTGAATGGTGTCAAGCTCAAAGTCTTGAACGGGAATTGAAACTTCAAAATCAAAATATTTCAAACTCTTGTCAGATTTGTAAAAACAACGAGTCTTTAAAAAGTTTGTGTCTCCGATACGAGATAGAAATTGCGGATTTAAAAATTGAAAATGCCGAATGGCAACAAAACCACGATGACATCAAATATTGCAATGGTTTACTTGAGTCTGAAATCCAGGATAAAAATCACATCATCATTGATTTGAAAGAGAAAATTAAGCTAATTCAAAAGGGAAAGATGGTTGACACCACGGTGATAGCACCAGGAATGTATCAATTAAACAAAACTGCTAAAGAAAATGTCATTCAAAACACTAATGTTGATAACTCCACTTCTACAGGACTAGTCTCCACTAATAGCGTTAGCAGACCCAAGCGAAAAAGTAAAAAGAAGAATAGGATCTTGCAACGTAAGAGAGGACAACTAGAAGCTCAAGAAGTAGAAGATCAACATAGGAATTTGAATAAAACTCATGTTGCATCAGATTTAGATTCTAATCTGGCAAATTGTAATCAAAATCTAAATGTAACGAATGATGAACCTTTGAATGTTTTGAATATTAATGCATCTTGTGTGTTTTGTCGTAAAAGCGTATCATCTGGTGATCATACAAAATGTTTAGCTAATTCTCTTCTCAATCGTCATAAGAAACGTAGGACACGCATTCCTTCTAGGCCCACTACTGCCTCTAAGTCTAATTTAGGAAAGCCGTCTTCTACGGTTTCTAATGAAGTTGAAGTTACCCCCATAGGTGCCGAGAACAAATCTAGGAATGAGCCAACTACTAGTGCATTTAACATTAAGAAAGCAAAAACTAGTTGGAACTGGCAACGTTGGTTACAATACAAACCAGACTTTAAATGGATTCCTAAATTGTTGAATACATGTGTTTCTAACCAACAGGAACCCACACTATCTTTGGGTTCCACCCTTACTTCTGTTCCATCTGTGTCTTCTTCTTGTAATGCAGGTGGTACAGATCGTTCTCTGGATTGTTGATAACGGATGCACCCGACATATGACAGGCAATCTCAAACTGTTACACAACTTTGTCTCAAAGTTTATTGGTACTGTCAGATTCGGGAATGATCATTACGCTCTAATCATGGGATATGGTGACTATGTCAACGGGAACATTTAAATCAGTCGTGTATATTATGTGGAAGGCCTTGGACACAACCTTTTCTCTGTTGGTCAATTCTGCGATGGGGATCTAGAAGTTGCATTTCGTGAGAAAACTTGCTTTGTTCGTAACTTAGAAGAAAACGATCTAATGTCTGGCTCACGTGGCTCCAATCTTTATACAATATCAATGTCAGATATGATTGCAACATTTCCGATATGTCTTCTCTCCAAAGAAGAATCAACTAAATCTTGGTTATGGCACAAACGTCTTTCGCATTTGAATTTAAAAACAATGACTGACCTTGCTCGTTACAAACTTGTTGATGGATTTCCAAGATTCCATTTTACCAAAGATCACTTATGTTCTACCTGTGAACAAGGAAAAAGTACTCGGGCTCATTTTCCTTCAAAACCTGAGCACAGTACGAATCATGTTTTACAATTTCTACACATGGATTTGTGTGGACCAATGGGTGTTCAAAGTATCAACGGTAAACGCTACATTCTTGTAATTGTGGATGATTATTCAAGATGGACTTGGGTCTACTTCTTACGAAGTAAAGATCAGGCTCCTTCCATGATCATTACCTTTCTCACAAAAATTCAAGTTCACTTACGCAACACGGTACGAATGGTCAGAACTGACAATGGAACTGAATTCAAGAATCAGACACTTAGGTCATATTATGAGAAAGTGGGAATTGAACATCAAACATCTATTCCTAGAAGCCCAGAACAGAATGGAGTTGTTGAAAGACGCAACAGGACGTTAGTGGAAGCTGCTAGAACTATGTTGATTAATGCTCAATTACCAGATTACTTGTGGGCAGAAGCTGTTTCAACCGCATGTTATACCCAAAACCGTTGCATGATAACAAAACGCCATCGTAAAACACCTTATCAAATTGTTCACAAAAGAAAACCGAATATCGATTACTTTCATGTATTTGGAGCACTTTGTTATCCGAAAAATGATCGTGATGATTTAGGTAAACTTAAAGCAAAGGCTGACATCGGAGTGTTCGTTGGATATTGTGAAAATTCAAAAGGTTTTCGGATATGGAATCGTCGTACAAGAGAAATTCAAGAAACCATTCACGCTAATTTTGATGAACTCACACAAATGGCTTCTGAGCAACACAGCTTAGGACCCGAATTCAACCGTCTTAACTCTCCAGAATCTTCGGCTGAACCATTGCACTCAATCGCAAAGAATTAGAAACCTTGTTTGCTCCACTATTTGATGACACGATTGAATACCGTCCTACTGAGGTCTCACAAAATTCCGCTGCTCAACCTGATAACATTCCAGTACCAGACTCACCTCTACAAACAACTACAAGTGTTGAGAGAGACGGTCCTCCAATTGTATCACCATCTACAGCAGAACAAACTGGTTCTAACTCCCGCCATCCAGCTGAAGATCCAACACCACAATCAGTTCTACAACCCGCAGAGCATGATCCTGATGCGTTCTTTAATCCGTTTGCACCGGCTCCTACAGTTCCTGATATAGCTGAGTTGTCAATACGCAATTTGGATCCTGCTAACATGCGAGATACTTATCAACTACACCCTTCAACACACAAATGGACACGAGACCATCCACTAGTTCATATTATTGGCCATCCAAATGCACCTGTAATGACAAGACAACGACTTCACACTGATGGAGAAACTTGTATCTATGCACTCACAGTTTGTCACGAAGAACCTAAGAACATTAAAGAAGCAATGACTTATGACAACTGGATTGAATCTATGCAAGAGGAATTCAGCAATTCATAAGATTAGAAGTCTGGGAATTAGTTGAAAGACCTGACGGAGTCTTTGTCATCGGGTTAAAATGGACCTGGAAGAATAAGCTTGATGCAGAAGGAACAGTCATACGTAACAAATCACGTCTGGTAGCAAAAGGATACTCCCAACTCGAAGGACTTAATTTTGCTGAATCCTTTGCTCCAGTGGCTAGACATGAAGCTGTTCGGATATTTTTGGCCTATGCTGCACACAGGAACATGGTTGTTTACCAAATGGATGTGAAAACCGCATTTCTTAATGGAGAACTCCGTGAAGAAGTGTATGTGAGCCAACCAGACGGCTTCGTTGATCCTGAGCATCCTAATCACGTTTACCGACTCAAAAAGGCACTCTACGGACTTAAGCAAGCTCCACGGGCATGGTATGACAAACTGTCCAATTTCTTGCTGGCCAATAAATTTTCTAAAGGATCGGTGGATCCAACACTATTTACAAAAACCTACGGGGAGGACTTACTTGTTATTCAAATATATGTCGATGACATTATTTTTTCCTCAACAAAAAGAAGTTACTCTAATGATTTTGCAAAATTAATGAAAGATAATTTTGAAATGTCCATGATGGGTGAACTTTCGTTCTTCCTAGGACTACAAGTTCATCAATCACCCCGTGGAATTTTTATAAATCAGTCTAAATATGCTCTTGAAATTTTAAAGAAACATGGAATGATGTCTTGTGATACTTATAATACACCAATGGGCTATACCACAAAACTAAATGCTGATTTACATGGGACTCCTGTTGACCCTACCAAATACCGAAGTATGATTGGGTCCCTCATGTATCTCACAGCTAGTAGACCTGATATAGTATGTGCTGTCTACATGTGCTCTCGCTATCAGTCTAAACCAACTGAAAAACACCTCAGTGAGGTCAAAAGAATCCTTCGATACATAAAGGGAACCATTAACTTGGGAATCTGGTATCCGAAGGATTCTGGATTTGAACTAATTGCTTTTTCAGATGCTGACCATGCAGGATGTTTAGACATACGCAAAAGTACATCTGGTGGATTACAATTTCTCGGAGACAAACTTGTGTCATGGCAATCAAAGAAGCAGGACTGCACCTCACTGTCGTCAACAGAATCTGAATACGTAGCCATGTCTGCTTGTTGTGCTCAAGTCATCTGGATGAGATCACAACTTAAGGATTATGGCTACCTATTCAACAAGATTCCTATCTACCGTGATTCCAAAAGTGCAATTACTATCTCCTGCAATACAGTACATCATTGCAAATCCAAACACATCGATCTCCGATATCACTTCATCAAAGAGCATGTGGAAAAGGGTACCGTTGAACTTTATTTTGTTGGGACTGAATACCAATTGGCGGACTTACTCACCAAATCCTTAGCACCATCAAGGTTTGCTAGTCTAGTTCACCAAATTGGTATGCGTTGTTTGACTCTAGAGGATCTGGAAAAGTTTTTAAAACATAACTAATCGTCAAACATCAAAACTATCTTTGTAAATATTTTCTTAAATATAAACCAATCAAAACACAAAAAGATTTTTCATTTTTTATTCACTTAAAAAAAATGCAAGTATATCACCTCTATTCAACATCTTGTCATGGTTTTTTCTATATTTTTTACAAAATGTTGAGGGGGAGATAAGCTCCAAATGCTTCACATTTTTTCTTAAATTGATATACTTGCATATTTTCTATATGATGCGGTTCTTCGGAGAATGTGGAAGTATTATGTTCATTCCCGTGTCTCATCTCGTTTAAGGTTTCACTTACAATGGCGGTTAAGAATATATCTTTGTTTTTCACTCATTTGTCATTTAACTTTAGGAATCACCATGTATTATCTAAAGTTAAGGGGTAAAAAGTGTCATTTATCAAAAGATGTTTCAATATAAACAAAACAAACACACATTTTCCATTTTTTCGAAAACCAGACAACCTAAAACCCTCCATAATTGAAACCGACGGCTACAATTCATTAGAGTAATCCGTGCTTGTGATCTTCAATCTGTAAGTTCCTTAGTGATCTTTAGGGTATTACAAACATAGGTTTTCGTTTAATTGTAAATCCAACGGCTAAACTTCTTGGAAAACCGATTTCGAGAACTAGGGTTTTGCGATTTCGAAAAAGGCTATAATCATGCTTAGGAGTTTGATTCTTGATTGGGTTTTGTTATAATACTTGTTTCTAACCTAACCACATCTCTTTATCATGCTTTCCTTCATGTTTATATCAATTTAGAAATCTAGGGTTTGGTTCGATTTGAGATATTTTGATTCTATGTTTGATTGCTTTGTATTATTGGTGGGATATGTTTCTATGGTCACAAGTATACATGTTTGAATTGATGTTGTTGATCTACACAATTGGTGCTTGGTTCTCGATAAGCTAGTATGCCTCGGTCATAGTTAATTTCTATCTAACTGAGTCTATATGTGTTGTATGCTGTTATAATGTGCTTCTTACATGTGTTTGTGATATGCTAGAACCATTGATACTCATTAGACTCAAATTTGAATTATTATCGAGAACTTGTTCTTGATAATTATCGAGATCTTAGATAACGTGCATATTGGTTATATCTAATTGGTGTTTATCAATCTTTATGACAGGCCTGAATCATTGGATAATAAAATTGCAAAAGAAACGTACGTATGGATAAATTTCGAAAAAATTATTGTACAAGAACTTCTTTCGAAATCCCATTTTTTTTCGCAAATCAAGTTTTCGCAATCACGTCATTTCGAAAACCCTCTTATTGAGTGTTTGCGAAAGTTTCTCAAACGCTTTGTGTTTTCGAAAAATCTTGTTTTTTCGAGAATACATACTTTGAAAATCTTTTGCAATCTCTTACATAAGAGTGTTTGCGATAAAAATGTATCACTGCTCTAACGTTTTCGAGAACCATGCTTCTTTTCGAAATCACATATGAGAAAATCTTTCGCAATCACACATCCTTGAATCTTTTCGAAAAATATTTCACTTAAGTATGTTCTCGATAAAATTATTATCGAGAACACACTTGGAATATTTTTTTCGAAAACCTTCATTATGATTGTTTGCGAAAATTTTTTCTTATGACTGTTTTTTCGAGATCATGATTGATTTATTTTTCGAAATCTTGAAAATATTGCGAAAATATGTTGATGGCTTGTTATAATTTCGCAGACATGTAATTATGTTGTGATTGTGTTGTAATCATCATTTGTTGTAACATGATGTGTAAATATGCTACTTGGATCATTTTTGTGCTTAAGTGTATGTGCTCTAATTCTAATTGATTTCGTGATTCTAAATGATCAATGTTCTTCAAGTATGCATTATATGTCACTTCACACATAACATAATGAAACATTCATGCTTAATTGTCTTAAGTAGATATCGATATCCAAACTCAAAATTGTGCTAACACGTAACAAATTTGGATGTTTGGTTTATGATTATACTTTTCAGATTAACATGGCTGAACACAACGAGAATGTCCCTGAACAAGCTCTTCCATTACTCACCATGGATGACATCACTCCCGAAAACTACAATGTCACAATTGGCAACAACAATCCACGAGTTGATTTCGACAAATTGAGAATTACAGAGAACTCGTGCATGATTGTCAAAGATATTCTACTTGCACATCCATGCAAACATCTGCTCATCTGTTCTACTTCAGTTCCTCTGTTCTACCTTCATCAGTTCTGGATAACGGCTAAGGCAAATTTGGATGATGAGTCTTTTACTGTTACGCTAGATCGTCAAGTCTACAATGTTAATCACGACATTCTTCGTACAGTCCTTCACCTGCCTCAAGCTGACAACGAATTTGCTCCAATACTGCCTGAACTGGACCTTCTTGATTTCTTTGTTGAATTAGGATATGATGTTGATGACAACGTACCTCTAGTCAAACATTCCCGATTCAATGCCAAGAATATCCCTCAGCCTTGGAGAACATTCTATCTGTTGGTTGTAAGATCGATATCAGGAAGAAAGAGTGGTCATGGACATCCTAGGCTTGAACATTTGAAAACGTTTTGGGGAATGGTGACTTTGACACCTATAGACTTTGCAGTACCAATCATGAATGATATAGTCTACATCATTCAAACCGATCGTGTGAAGACTATGATACCATTCACAAGATTCACCAAGCTTCTTATAGAACATCTCTGCAAAGACACTCCAGAATTCATCAAGAGGATGGCAGATCCTAATGAGCCGAAACACCTCTTCGAGGACGATTTCACCACCTCATTCATCAAGACGACCACTTCCTCTACCAAGATCAAAGGAATGAGGCTTCCCGAATACCTTCTTGATGACAAAATCAAGACAAGTCTGAACTACAAGCTGTATGACAATGCTTACAAAGGGGTACAGGAAGAAGCCACTATACAGACTCGGAGCAAAGGAGGTGTAAAGTCTGGAAGAACTACAAGCACTACTGGCTCACCTCAGACTAAGTCTAAGGCTGCTCCCAAGACTAAACCATCTGTTAAACCCAAGTATTCTGCCAAACCTAAACCAACATCCAAGTCTACACCTGCCACCAAGCCTAAGAAGAAAGCAACTCCTGAGTACTTTATTCGGGATGAACCTACACCTCCACCTTCTGACACCGAATCCGAGTTAGATACGGAATCTGAAGAAGAAGAACCAGATTATGAACTGAGAGTAAGAGCACCTGATGAAGGATTTCCTGCAATAGAGATCGCCATACAACAAAGTCTTGAAACTTATGAAGAAGAGACAAGGAAAAGAAAAGGGATCACTATTCATGAGCCCAATGATGATGAAGACGAACCAATCGTTGAACCATTGGTCGACAAACGCAAACTGAAGAGTATAGTTGTCGACACTCGAGCTAAAGAAAAGCGACTTCGGAAAGAACAAAGGAAAGCAACTCTCGAAAGCCGACTCATGTCTCAACCTTCAACACCACCACCTATCGATCAGTCAGAACATGAAGGAGCCACTAGTAGCATGATTCCTCCCGTTGTATCCACTATGTTAGAATCAGCTCCACAGCCTGATGACACCGGTAAAGATACAGACAAAACAGGAGATGTCAATATGACAGAAACTGCTAATGTAGAGGAGAATGTTGGCGGACAAGAGAACATAACTACGGATCAGGAACATGAATACCTCATTACTCCAGAGTTCCTTGCACGTGAAGCAGAGGAAGCAGAGGAACGTCGTAGAAAAGAAAATGAAGAGAAGAACGCGTTCGACACCAACATATTTCTTAAGTCATCTTCTCAGCAGACTTCCTCAGCAAAACCTCCACCTCCTCAAGACTCTCCACCAAAGGATCTGACTCCTCCTGCTTCTTCTTCAAACTCTCACAACGAGTCGTCGTCCGAATCATCACCTCAGCATTCATCTCCCATACCTTCAGAAACCGCATCAAAACAACATTCAATCAATGAACCGAAACAACCAGTTGATCTTCAGGAGCAAGTCAACAAACTTACCAACATGGTTACCAGTCTTACCAAACAAGTTGAAGATTTTCAGGAGTCAAAGCAGTTGATCGATAAGTTCTTGAACTCTGATTACACAGGATTTATCAGGCTGCCACACATGATTTTCTCTCTGAAAATCTAGTCGAGATGATCACTCCTGAAGTAGCAAAACTTCTTGAACCAATCAAGGACAACTTGGATCACAGAATCAGAAGTGTCACTAGAAAAATGTTGTCAACTACACCATTCACACTTCACACTGCAAAACCTTCTACTGTTGCTCCAACCGTCCCTGAATTATCTTTCAATGAAATGCTTGCCAAACTCTTCGACAATGTTGCCTCCAAAACCACACAGACTACTGAAGAAAAAGCACTTTATGATGCTATGGTGGCTTACATAGCCAAAGAGTCATGCAAAGATGCAGCTGGAACCCTGAAAAGGATAAGAAAAGATGACGATCCTGACCCAAACTCTAAAGGCAAGAAATATAAGTCTGGAACCGGTCCCTCATCTTCTCTACAACCACAAAAGGACTCCACTCCTCCTGGAAATCAACAACACCCCTCAGCTATTGGTCAAGGTCAAACTGAAGAGGAAGAAACTTTCATGGAACCTACAGATGACTACCAGGGTCAACCTAACACCGATTACCGTGCTTCACCTATTCATGATTCTCATGCTGGACCATCATCACCATCCAAGGCTAAAGACAAAGATGCTACATCTAAGTCCAAGAAATCAAAGAAGAAAAGACGTCATTCATGGCTCGACAATGATGACATTCCTCAGAATGATTGGCTGACAGAAATGGTTCAAGCTCAACCTCCTCTCGAAGAAGAAGAACCCCTTCCGGGTAACACTCTACAGTTTATCCAAGTCATAATGAAGGATCTTCAGATCAACAAACTCACAAAGGCGGAGCTCAGAAGAATCAATAGGGATGCACAAGAATTCCTCAAGAAAAGATCTGGAAACAAAGTAGAATACGAATATCATATGCAGAATATAGCTAGTGCAATGTCTGCCGACTTTGACTGGCTAAATCCTGAAGTGAATATCGATCTCAGTTCCAAAAATCATGAAAAACCTTACTTCATTGACTGGACCAAACCATTACCTTTGAAAGGATTTCCAGACAAACCTAAGATACCTTACAGCTTCTTCTTCAACAAAGATCTTCGTAACATCCAGCTCACCCAGGAAACATCCAAGAAGAAATATGCTTCCTCACTCACAATCTCAGTACCTGCCGCACGATACGAAATTCCTGCCATTGAAGAGACCACTCGTATTTTCAGCAACTCCATCGTAGCTTACGACAGAGATGCTCTACACGGAATTCAACACTAGCCAGAACGTCGTCATCTCGGTTATACCAGCAGATTAGGAGAGAAATCATTAGAAAATGTGAAGCAAAAATCTAAGATCATCGCCATCTTGGAGATTCAAGAGTCGCAACAGTTTAACTACATATTCATGCGTGAAATTGTTGTTAAACGAGAAGATGAAAAGAAGTACAAGTTCTCAGAAGCAGACTTTCCAGACCTTAATCTTAATGACATCGAAGACATGTATCTCGAAAAGGTTAAAGGAAGAATGCGTGGATTCGATAGAGATGTACAGTACAACTTCATGGCATCACTACTTCTTTACATCCGACGATTGATAGTTCAAGAAAGAGTGGAAGATCTTCAACTTGGAGTGGAAAGTTACCAACAGAAGATCAATTTGACAAAGCCGCAATTCACATTTGATGGAATCTATCAAACGTCACAGTTTACTCTCAACCAAGATCCTTTTGGTTTCACCTACATCAACAGCAAAAAGCTACAAAGTTTCATGAGGTTCGATGAGGTACACAAATTCTGTGAGGTTACACTCAAATCTGTTCGTGATGGGCTGGTCAAAAGGTTGAATGATGATCGCCGAAAGATAGCTAAGGGGGAACAACCTAGATGGAAATCCAGCACAAGAAGACAAGTTCGTAACTTTATCTTAAAGATTGAAAACAGGTTATTTCGACGGGAACAGATCAGACGACTGGAAAGCTATATCGGTGTCAGACCATCGTTTCCTATCAGACTCTTCGAAAGACCAGAACCCAAGTTCACTGACTTTGATGCTCCACTTCCTGACGAAGATTAACTTGGTACTTTTGGTTATTCTTTTCAATATCAATTGTTTCATTTGATTGAATTATTTTCATTGTGGCTTGTGTACGTATTACAGTGCACAACCCGTACTTGTAAAGAAAGGACCCTGAGGTACGCATCAGTGCCTCAATCCTAAATATAAGGAGCGAAGGCTTCTTACTTTTGAGTAGAATTAATCAAACATTTATGATTTTTCATAATTCTGCTCAAAAGGACAAGTATTTCACCTCAATAAGACCTAATCACTTGTTGAGGGGGAGCACTTGTCAAAAACAAAATACTTTGCTCTAAAATCAAAAGTTCTTAGTGAATCTCCCCGTAAGACTCAAAAGGCATATTTTAATCTAAAAGTTTGTCAAAAACATCATTTTATATGCTATTTTTGAGGGGGAGAAAATGAAAAAGTGATTAAAATATACAAAGTCAAAGCTTAAAAGTTGTATCATGTGCGAGCTAGACTCAGTATTGACCCAGGAATTGACGAGAAAATAAAAGTTAGTAATATCGAAAGGACTTATCCTCGACGGGTAATAACATCAAGTTAGTTACTAGAGCTAGTTGTCACCTAAAAGCTGACAATGCATCTCTTTAACTAACCACGTAAGCGTGTCTCGAAAAGGATATGTCTTAGTAGAAATGTACCGTCTCGAGAAACTTTCTGTGAACTTGATCAGGCCGGGTAATAACTTCAAGCTAGTTTAACTAGTGATGTAAGCGTGTCTCGAATTAGTCTTGTTCACGGAAAGTGGATCAATTCAAATGATTGCTCCTCCCGCATGTGCAAATTTATTAAAACACTTATGAGCACATGTGCAGGGGGAGCCCTTCAAAAGTATACACAAAACTCTCAAAGTGTTAAACAAAATATTTGATTAACACAAACACTTTGAGAGATTTTCAATCAAAGGTCTGTCGGAGTTATAAGGTGATTAAGATATGAATATCCGTCCTATGATCCGCCAGAGCCGGAGGGATCTACCCAAGGACATCTCCCATAGTTAGAATTAGAAGTCCTTAGGTATGATACGAAAAAGGAGAAAAGAATGAAAGGGAAAGAAGGAGTTGAAGAATTAAAAAGAAAAGTAAAGAAAAGGGTGAAAAGAAATAGCCCTCCATATGTTCAACCTTAGGGCAGACACCGGGTTCAATACGTATGCTACTGGTTGTTGCAAAAGACAACACTAGTATTGAAGACAAAGTCATCATGGACCCAGTGACGCAATGCACTAAACCTTCTTAACCACTCAAGTTCTCTTAAAAGGACTTGTTTCATTCTCACGGGGAACCCGCGTAACCTATCGACCTATCTCTTAGAGACGGTTGATATTGAAGCAGGAGACCCCTCCCCAGTCTCCGCATAGGAAACCTAGGTGTGCACTTATAGAGTGTAAAGCCTTGAGATACATCAAAGATCTCTTAGGAACACTTAGTATTTCTACAACTGGTGTTCTACATAAATGGGCATCAGTTGTAAATTATCGAGTCCTTCGCAGATCTTAGCAATCTGCCAAGAACGTTTATGAGAGGATTACGTAAGTATTTCTCAATGATTGAACAGAAATCCTGCCAGGGTCAACATCAAACAGCCCTGACAGCAGGTCACTTCGGTAACCTCACAAGGGTTACGCTTAGTGTTTGTGGTGGTTTCATTACGGTCTACAGTCGTGGAGAGATCCCCAGCGACTCACCCAGTCATTGAGCTACTTAGTAGGTCTAGTAAGCTCCTTCGGGAGTATCTGATATGGGAACGGCCTGGATAAGGATTAGAAGGAGTCTTCACAATATGCTGTTGATGAGCTCTAATTCCTTATCTGTAAGTACCGGTTATTTATTGCTAACTGTTTACTCGCAGGTACTTCACTTCCATGATGGTAGATTCCAACATGCTCATACATACATCTTGAAGTCAAAGAAAGCTCCCCCAAAGATCTTAGCAACACAAAGTTCCAAGAAAGATTCTACGCCAATAAGAAGAATCTACAAAGAATAAAGACAAAGATCTCAATGTATGAAAAGGAACTTCTTGTAGGTGAAAGTCTAAGTCCAAAGATGTGTGAGTATGTTGGAATGGCGGACAACCATCACAGACACAGGAGTGACGAACGGCAGATTACTTCATAACACAATCACTACATCATCACCAAAGAACAGAGACATAGAGCAAAGTACAACCATTATCATTCAAACCATTTTGAAGACGTCTAGAGTTTTACATGTCACAAGTCAACGACAAATATGAAGACGTCAAGCAACCGTGATGACCGACCCTTAGGGGGAGATTGTTGGGATCATAGTTTTCACTATTTTATCAAGTCTCGGTCATTTGTAATAATGTTAGGTTGCTTAACTATTATTTACTTTCATTTACTAAATGTATTAAGTTTACTAGGCTTAAGGTATGAAACCCATGGGCCTCAAAGCCCACGAAATGATGAAAGGAAGGAGAGGGAGTGTTGTCCTAGCTCCTTCCCTATATATAGAAGCCTTAGGTCATTTGTAAACTTGGTTGGTTATTTGATTTCTTAAGGAAACTCTTGCACTTATATTTCTCTTATTCATATAATCACCTAACTCCTTATATCTATCTCATTCTTATACTTGTGTTTACAAAATGGTGACCTAACAGTGTTTCCCTCTAAGCTTATGAATTCTTCATCACTAGTTGAGGTCTCCTGAGAAAGATTTAATTCTTGGTTCCTAGATGAAAGTACTTCTGAATTATTACCATAACCTAGGCTAGTTTTGATGTTTGTTGTTCTTTATTTTTCAACAAAACTAACATGTGACAGACCTGATTCTTTCCAAGCAGCAAGTTTTTCTAGCAATTTATCTTTTTCTTTAGTGACCTTTTCTAATTCAAAAACTTTACATCCTAACTTCTACTCACTTAACTTTAACTGATAATCTTGTTGCTCATATTTTTCAGCCCATGCTACTTCATTATTCTCATGAGTGATTATCTTAGCTTCCATGGACACTAAAGTTAATTGGTAACCAGCTATCTTAGATCTAGCCCTTCTATAGTTATCTCTTTCAGTTTCATATTCTTTAAGCATCTTTTTATAAGTGTTACTACATTTGGAATATACCTCAAAGATAGTGGATGAACTTGGTGA
Organism: Artemisia argyi; assembly: GCA_030686995.1. Taxonomy (NCBI): domain Eukaryota; kingdom Viridiplantae; phylum Streptophyta; class Magnoliopsida; order Asterales; family Asteraceae; genus Artemisia; species Artemisia argyi. Next base: position 42,466,306 of record CM060697.1, read on the forward strand.
AGTAGCCATCATAGCAAGTTGAACAGGTTCTTCTCACTTTCCATGCTCCAATCAAAGCTTCCTAGACCATCTCTTGACTCCAAAGCTTCATATCTTGGTTCTTCATCAAAATTTGTGCTCCAATCAACCTCTTCTATTGCAACCATAGAGTAGGTTACTGGTTCATCATCAAATTCATTACTCCAATCAACTTCTGACAAGTTTTCTTGAGCAACCAAAGCTTGTGACTTTGGCTCAGCAATGCGGACCTCTTTTCATTCAACCTTAGGTTTAGGTTGTTCAATCATCCTGTTTGCTTGATACTTTGCAAACTTGCATTCTCTTGCAAAGTGACCAGTCCTTTGACAATTAAAGCATTCAATCTTAGACTTGCCAAATGCTATCCCCTGCTTAGCATTGAAATCAATACCTCTCCCTTTCTTGTTCATAAACTTCTTGATCCTTGCAGTGATCATGGCAACCTGCCATCTTATGTCAATTTCTTCCATAGCATCATCATCAATTTGCAGAACATCTTCTTGATAAGTAACAGGTAGAGTGGCTTGTTGGGCAAAGAATGAGCACAAAACATCATCTGAATTGGGGGTATGTGATGAAGTGGTAGTGATCATGGTTGTACATAAATTATGTGTCTCTGCAATAGTACTTTGGACATGATAAGCAGTACTTTTAGTAGAAGTACTGCTTCTATTTTCAGAAGATACAAAAGCAATGTTGTGAGAACTTGAACCTTTGTTACCCTTCATCTTATGCTCATACACCTTTAGATTGTTGTAGAGATCATCAACTAGTGTCCAATCCAGGTTGTCCTCTAATCATGGTAGCAACCACATGCCATGCAGATGGCAAACTCCTCAAGAACTTCAAGTTAGCATCTTCAACTGTTGCCTCTGCTCCATATAACTCTAGCATACTGAGTAGATTTTGATATCTATCATAGGCAGAGTCAAGACTTTCTCTTTCACCAACAGTGAAGGTTTCAAACTGCTGCTTCAAAAGGTTCATGTGCATCTTCTTGGAAGCATCACTACCTCCAAATCTTGTTTTAATAGCAGCCCATAGTTGTTTTGCATCCTTGGCATCATGAAACTTCAATAAGTGACCATCAGGAATAGAAGAAAGCAGTATGTTAAGAGCCTTATCTTGATTTCTTTTGGTGGCAGCTGGTAAGGATGGTTTAGGTGGTGTTGGTTGTCCTGGGATCTCTAATGGTTCATCAACAACCATATTGCCATTGACAATCGCATCCCATAGTGCATGGTCTGTGATGGCAATGTACTGCCTCATCTTCATGCTCCATAGATCATATTCTCCCTTCTTGACAATAGGAATTCTGACTGCAGTGTTGGATGGGGCAGGTGGAACATCTGTCGACATCTTTAAGGGTTTGTAGTAAAATCGGGTGTAAAGGTTTTCTTCTTAATTAGAGTTTCCACACAAGCTCTGATACCACTTGTTGGATCGATATACTCTGACCAAACTACTTTGTAGCTTGTAAGGTTTTAACAATCTTGAATAACTCAAAATAATTAATATTGAAACACTGATATTACTTTGTAAAGTATGTGGAATCTACTAACACAAAGCTAAGAAGAACTTTATTTATATTAAACCAACTCTTGAACCTGCTTCTCTAAATACAGATTCACTAACAATCCCTAACTTCTCTAAAATCGTTTTCTAGAAATCGTATTGTGAGACTCTAAAACTCATATGTCTAATACCATCCTAAGGCTCCTTTTATAGGCATAAGGAAAACCTTGAGCCGATTTACAATATTTACTTGAACGACAAGTAATTATCCCTAACTAATTCTAGAATATTCATATAATATTACATAATAATCATGTAAACAATATTGCACATAAGTCCTTGTTATTTGAAGTACTTTGAATAATCTTCAATAACTAGCAGTACTTTGACTTTGATCAGCACGTTGACTTTGAGCAGTACTTTGACATAGCAGTACTTTGATCTTTCCAGCAGTACTTTGATCTTCATATCCCAACACAAATATTTAGTTGAAGTAAATACAAGTACTACTAGTTCAAATGTGGTCATTGAAGGTATCAATGACGAAGAATACATGAGCCAAATCCGAAGAAAGATTATAAATGAAACATGGAGCGACATGGACGGTGAAGAGGATCATTATATAGCATGTGAAGATTGTGAAGCATATAAAGCCACAAATGAGGTACAATCCGAAACCAAACACTTTTGCTATGATCAATTAATATTAGAGTTTTCAAAATTAAAAAACAACTTTAAATGTTTTTGCAATATATACTCAAAAATCACGTTTAAAAATGAATCTTCAACATCTACTGAAGAAAATTTTGAAAAAGAAATAACTTTAGAAGATAAAATGTCTAGACTTGAAAGTAATATTGAAATTGATCTTGAATGTAATAATTGTCAAGACGTCAAATTAGAAATTAGAAAGGAAAATGAAAAAGGAAAAATACTAACTAAATTTGAAAATAGTTCCAAATCTCTAATATACTTACTTAATATTGAAAAGGCTTTTGATGACAAAACCGGTTTAGGATTTAATGCTAATGATACTTCGACAAATAATCAAAGCAAATGAAGTTTGTAAAACCTAGTGGAGAAATTTAGAAAATTGCTCTAGTTATAATAATTGTTTATCTCTTGAGACAAGAAAGTCATTATCATAATGTGAAAGCATATTGATAAGGAATTCTTGCACTTGTTATCAACATCTATACCGTATGCATTTTAAATGCAATGGATGTTGTAACTAACCATCTAGGACCCATAAGATTTTGGTTACCAAGTTGTTTTACATGTTAGGTGTCAAAATCATGAGGTTGGCACACTTGCATATATGTGAAGTTTGGCGAACCATTATGACATGCATTTAAACCTTCACGTAATTATGCTTCAAGAACTTGTTTGCGATACTATGGTGTAGTCTTGTTATGAGTATTCTATTGCATTGCTTTCTCTCTACGGTCTTCTTGGGAATTCGTTGTTTCTTCATTTCACAAGCTCGTAAGTCTTATTGAGTTAAATCAATTAAAGACGCAAGGTACGCTTTCTTTTTTAAATTATAACTCAAACTTCCAAAATTGTACTTATATGTCCTTGTGATGACTTTGTTTATTGTATAACTAACACCGCGGATATATTCACTAAACCCCTTAAGCATGAACTATTTAACCACTTGCGTTTAGGATTAGGAATGATGGAGAAAATTGACAAAATTCTATTGCATTTTCACAAATTACTTATTGCATAAAATTGCTTTCTTTTCTTTTCTTCGTCCTTGAGTCTAGGAATCTACTTCACAAAAATTGAAGTTTGGAAACTCTATATTGCATAAACATTTTTATAAAACCCAATCTATCCGAACAATTTTCACTTTTAGCAACAAGTATTGTAAGTTTTTAATAACACATTTCATCTAATTTCATCAAACCTTGATCATAATCACTATTAGGCATTTTATTTCAATTTCTTCAATTTCATTTTTTTTAATCGAGTCTAGGATTTTCATAACCAAATGCTTCCTATAGGATTAGAATGCTTAATTAACATTAAAACCCAATAATCACAAACCATCCTATTAAAATTTTTGAATAAGTTTATATACTACTTTTCAAAAAATTTCTTAAACACATTGTTGAATAATGCTAAAAACATTTTCTATCAAATCATGATTGATATTTCACATGTAATTGTCAAATTATATAATCTAATATATATTCCTGACATTCATGGGTTAAGCAAATCGAATCAAGGAGAATTTGGATTGCTTCTTAGGATATCTTCATTTTTGCGTTAGGAGTTGATGCGTGGGAATCGCAACAGGCTTTACCTCTCGAGGGATCTCGAGAAGCTTACAACCCCCACTAGGCAGTGTACCTGATCGTTGTAGTATAGTATAGTGACAAGTACCGGGGGATTGATCGTTCAGCTTAGGAATAGTGTCGCTAGGATTAGAAAGCCTAAATACTAGTTCTAAAGGTGAGGGATGATTATTTTTGTGTTTTTATATTTTATGGAAACCAAATTAAAATCTCAGGTTTGAAGGATTTGGGCGGAATTAGTTGCTAATCAACTAACCCAATACTAAGATGCAATCAAAATAAAATACTAGAAATGAAAATAAACTAATTTATACTAAAGTTGTGAGCAGTAATTGGAGAAAATGTGTTTACTTAGATTTCACTACTCCCTAGATATCTTTTACACGTTAATTACTTGTTATAATTGCATGGATGACGGATCGTATTCCTTAATACCATTCATGGGGTGGCACACATAACTCCCCAATTCTATGAGCTCTTATCTCCTCCTACACCATGCCCAGCACAACTATAGGGATTGTAAACAGTGGCTCATGCATTAAATACAACCAATAAAGACCTAGTGCGCGTTGGTTCATGTTTCTTAAGACGTTCAAGCATGTTACCAATTGGAGATCTGCCAGTTTTCTTAAGCCTAACATATAAATCATTCATCCAATACAAGAATAAACAAGTAATCAACACATAATCAATATCTAGGTTTCATTAGATCTAAGCAAACACAAGATAGATCTAGCCTAGCATGATAGAATTAAGACAAGAACATGATATAGACAACCAACACATAGACATATTGATTTAATTAGAAGAACACTTATCTTGATTAATCATGCAAGGTATCAAGGGGTTGGAACCCTTGAAAAACCTGTAAAGTTACACCAAAATCGTACTTAGGGTTTCTCCCCAAAACTTCTCTCTTTTAATGTGAAAACTAGAAAACTATATATGGAAAAAGGGGTCTGACGGCGTCAAGACCAAATAGGTGACGCCGTCACCTCGCGGCCGAAACAATCCTCGGACTGCCTAGATCTACATTTGACGCCGTCAAGAACAATACATTTCCAGGCCGTCATGACTTTAACTCTTGACGCCCTACCTTCATGACGCCGTCAAAACTCTTCTGGGTTGTCATGGAATTTTACTCTTGACGCCGTCAGGAAACTACTCTTGACGCCGTCATGCACTGTTCCCAGCATGGAAAATTAAGACTTTGGCGTTTTCTTCACTTTTATGCTCCAAAAACGTCTTAATTGCTTCCTTTTCCAGATTTCACTCCCAAAGTACCTAAAATCACAAAAGGAACGATTTAGGGCAATATTTGATCAAATAAATTCGAATTCGGGCTTAAATGACCCCCTAAAAACGGATCATTTTTCGCCTCATCATATACCCTTACACTTGAGATTTGCTTGTCCTCAAGCAAATGCGCTTTTATTCTACTCAAAAGACAAGTTAGGGGTCATTTAACACTAATATAAAAGTAATTACAACAAATAATCGTTCCACTAAAGACCAATAGACAAGCACGGAGGTCATACACAAGCACCTAACAAATAGTGTTTAGACACTCACATCTCTCGGGTGTAATAAAGTGTAAATTACAATATGGAAACGGAAGATATCTCTCACTACCTGTCATAGCAAAATAGATTACCATAGGCTTGGGAAAGGATCAAACCTCCACCACATGGCGTAAGAACCTAGGATAAACTATCAAAGAGGTCTTTTAAAGGGTTGTAATGTTAGGTGTAAGGATATGAAATACACGGTTTTGTTGGATAAAGGAAGTTTTACTGGTGGCGAGTTAACAATCTTGGTTAATTACATGTACAATGTGGCGTTGCTAAGCCAAGACTAGACTCGACTTAAGATAATAAATGAAAAATAACAAAAATATAAAATGAACATAGAATGAAAAGGGATGGTAGTCCGTATGTCTTTTCTCTTTTTTTCTTTTTCTATTTTTTTTCTTGATTTTTCGATTTTTTTTTTTTTTTTTTTTTTTTGGCATACACTCTTACCCTACCATCCAAAATAATACATCATAGGGGATGAACATTCCCCTTACACTTGAATCTTTACATACTTTACAATAAACTAATCTAATGACACGAATTAAGAAAATCAAAACACTTGGAGCACTTTTAAGGTTAATGCACATATGGGGGTAATATATGATGTTCTTCCCCATTACTCCATAAATAAGTACTTACCCATGAGTCTCAATCGTCCCAAAACAATATGTACAAGGATATGACTTGACTTAGCAACCATGTAATCAATTAGAAAGTTAACTTAGGGTTTAACAAATAACAATAATGCACTAAAAATGAGCGCATACACGGAAGGCTAAGGCGATTTGGTTGTACATTTAAGTGGGGTGTAACAAATTCTTCCTTTAAGTAAAATGCTTAAAGTTAGAAACGAAAAGATAGGCTCGGAAGGGTGTACTAGGGGTTTCGTGTACTAAAAATGAGTACAACGCTAAGGGTGTGGGAAAAATTAGTTGACTTAACTAGCCAAGTAATATGACTTAAATGGTCAAGTAATTATGATACAGGTTTAACACAAGGGTAATCCTAATGCCTCTTATCATGTAGTAAATCCTACCACACGAATGTAGTCTCACTAGCGGTCTCAGGATGCATCACTAACGCAAGTTCTAGAATCTAAATGCTACCAGTACACTCATAAGCACTAATAGTAAATGCTTTTCCTATCAAATCTAAAAGCGAACCTCACATATTTGGGTGGAAAATTTTTCTGAATATACGGTTATGTGCTAGTCATACAATCTCCTATCCATGAGACGCTTGCTATGGCTAAAGTTTCACTCCTAAATGTTGTAAAAAAAATTAAATTTGGCGCTAAAATTACACTAACAAGTATTTCTCATAGTTTTATTACACAGCTACCATCAAACAAAACAAACTCAAGCGAAAGTGCATATGTAAGGTATCATCTTTTTACCCTCCCCTTACACTTAAGATGAACATTGTCCCCAATGTTCAAGTAAAGAATGTAAAAGTGAAAAAGTAAAGAGAATGAAATCAAATACTCCCCTGATTCGCTCGGTATGGATAATAGGATGGCCAGGTTTAATCTTCCTCCAAGAAAATGAACAATCAAAGCTTCCCTTCCAGAATATAAATCATCTTCTTGTCATACATAACCTGTAAAACCTGACAAAATAGACAAGACAACCTCGCGTAAAATCGGCGGCATCCTATATAAGTTTCTAAATCCTAGAAAACAAAATAAGATATAATGCTTGTGGAATGAAGTTTGCAGATCTCCTGGAGATTATAAAACTTAATAATTCACAAAAACCATAAGACTCCGTTAGAAAAACAAAACCGGTAAAATTTCCAGATTTTTAACTCCTAACGCCGTCAAGAGTAAACTCCTGACGCCGTCAGAATTGACCTGCAGAAATTCTTATGTTAAGTTTCCGGAAAATTTCTGGAAAAACTTGGTTCTACTTCCTGGAAAATCCTGCAAAACTTCATTATGACTCAATACAAGCATTTGACTCTAACAAATACGAATATACATGTTCATTTCATATTGTGGAGAATCATGATCGATTTGTTTCTTAAAAACATATTTGGGGTTTTCACTTATACTTATCTTTTGCAAAAATACCTTTAGGTGGAGTTAAGACTAGGCCAAAACAACAAAGTAAAGTATTTCCACGTTTTACTTTGAAACATGAGCCACAAACAATAAAAATAAAACATGCATACGGAAGCAAATAACAAACAAACAAATAAAATCACACAAAACATGGGTTGCCTCCCAAGAAGCACTTTTCTTTATTTACGAGTCTTGTAGCTAGGCTCAAGGTCATGGGTTACTACGTGACTTCATCATCAAACGTCACATCCTCCTCACTAATCATTTCATTGTTATTTTCTTGGTAGTGTTTTACACGTTGTATGTTAATCGTGAATTCCCTACCTTCATCATCTATTAACACTACCGCTCCAAATTTAGAAGAATTCTTTACCGTGAACGGTCCATACCATCTAGACTTAAGTTTTCCCGGAAATAATCTCAACCGAGAATTGTATAATAGGACCTTGTCTCCCTCTGAAAATTCTTTGGGTTTCTTAATTCTCTGGTCATGCCATCTTTTAGCTCTTTCTTTATATGTGATGGAGGATTCGTAGGCTTCTAGTCTAAGCTCATCAAGCTCGTGTAATTGCAAAAACCTATTATTTCCAGCAGTTGTGTAATCTAAGTTGCATGCCCTAAGCGCCCAATAAGCCTTGTGTTCTAATTCTACCGGTAAGTGACATGCCTTACCATACACCATGCGGAATGGGGTCGTTCCAATAGGTGTTTTGTAGGCGGTTCGGAATGCCCATAAGGCTTCGTCGAGTTTAAATGACCAGTCCTTTCTGTTTTGACTAACCGTTTTTTCAAGTATTCTTTTAATAGCTCTATTGGTGTTTTCGACTTGGCCATTGGTCTGTGGATGATAGGCGGTGGAGAATCGATGGGGTACTCCATACCTCTTCATGACCTTTTCCATTTGTGCATTGCAAAAATGTGTTCCCCTATCACTGATGAGAGCTTTCGGAATCCCGAATCTTGCGAAAAGCTTTTTCAGGAAATGAATGACTACTCTTGCGTCATTGGTCCTAAGGGCTTGTGCCTCAACCCATTTTGAAACATAGTCAATGGCGACTAAGATGTACTCGTTTCCCCCTGAGGATGGAAAGGGTCCCATGAAGTCAATCCCCCAAACATCGAATACCTCACAAACTTGTATAAAGTTCTGAGGTGCTTCATCCCTATGTGATATATTTCCGGCTCGTTGACATGCATCGCACGCCTGCACCATTTCTTTTACATCACGGAAAATTGTGGGCCTCCCGCATCGAGAATCTTTCGGGCGGTAACGTTTATCCCATGATGCCCGCCAGAGGGACCAGAGTGACATTCCCTCATAATCTTTACTGCCTCATTTTCCGAAACACAACGCCTTATAATGTGGTCAGGACACCTTCGGAATAAAAAGGGTTCATCCCAAAAGTAGTATTTTAGCTGGGAAAAGAACCTCTTCTTTTCGTACTTAGTCAGGTGTTCAGGAACGAGTCTACTTGCGGGGTAATTAGCAAAATCGGAGTACCACGGCTCCGAGTCACTCACTAACATGAGTTGTTCGTCAGGAAATGAATCCCTAATCTCACTTCTTTCGTGCTCATCCAAGGGGTTCTCGAGACGAGATAGATGATCTGCGGCCAGATTTTCTGCTCCCCTCTTATCACAAATCTCAACATCGAATTCTTGTAGCAACAAGATCCACCGAATTAGTCGTGGCTTAGCATCCTGCTTCGCGAAGAGATATCTAAGAGCCGAGTGATCAGTGAAGACGACTGTTTTTGAAAGGACAAGATATTGTCGGAATTTGTCGAATTTAAATACTACGGCCAATAGTTCTTTCTCGGTGGTGGAGTAGTTCTCTTGAGCGGGATTCATGGTTTTGCTATCGTAGTAAATAGGTTGGAAAAGCTTGTCACGTCGTTGACCTAATACAGCCCCGACAGCGAAGTCGCTAGCGTCACACATGATTTCGAATGGTAACTCCGAGTTGGGTGTGATCATGATTGGAGCTTGAGTGAGTTCCCTTTTTAAGAGATCGAATGCATCCTTGCATTCTTGGGAAAAATCGAACGGAGCATCCTTCACAAGTAATTGAGTCATTGGCCGAGCGATTTTGGAGAAATCTTTGATGAATCTCCGATAAAACCCGGCATGCCCCAAGAAGCTGCGTATTGCTTTGACAGTCGTGGGGTATGGTAACTTAGATATAGCTTCAACATTAGCTTGGTCTACCTCTATTCCATTTCCTGAGATCTTATGTCCTAACACAATCCCTTCCTTCACCATGAAATGACATTTTTCCCAGTTTAGCACCAAGTTGGTTTCCTCACACCGTTTAAGCATCTTTTCTAGATTAGCAAGACAGCGGTCGAAGGAGTTCCCGAAGACTGAAAAGTCATCCATGAACACTTCCATGTTGTCTTCCATGAGTTCGTGAAATATTGCGGTCATGCATCGCTGGAAAGTGGCGGGGGCATTACATAGCCCAAAAGGCATCCTTTTGTAGGCGAATGTTCTATAAGGGCAAGTAAACGTGGTCTTTTCTTGGTCCTCAGGTGCTATGGGAATCTGAAAATATCCAGAGAATCCATCCAAAAAGCAATAGTACTCGTGTCCAGATAATCTTTCCAACATCTGATCAATGAATGGTAAGGGAAAGTGATCTTTCCTTGTGGCATCATTGAGCTTTCGATAGTCGATGCATACCCGCCATCCAGTGACAGTTCTCTGGGGCACCATCTCACCCTTATCATTCTTTACTACAGTCATTCCACCCTTTTTAGGTACAACCTGTACAGGACTGACCCATGGGCTATCCGAGATCGGGTAAATCAATCCTGCATCTAAAAGTTTTATGACTTCTTTCTTCACTACTTCCTTAATGTTAGGGTTCACACGCCTCTGGGGTTGCATGGTAGGTTTATAATCTTCTTCCATGAGAATCTTATGTGTGCAAAAAGTCGAGTCAATCCCCTTAATGTCGGCTACACTCCAGGTAAGCCCCCCTTGTATTTTTTTAGGACCTCTAAGAGTTTAACTTTTTGTTCATGTTCCAAGGAGGAGTTTATGATTACCGGGAGTTGACTCTCTCCCTGAAGAATGGCATACTCCAAATGGTTAGGGAGCTCTTTAAGATCTACGTCAGGGGGCTCGATAATAGAAGGTTTGAGCTTGTTTTTGGGCTTTCGGAGCTCGAGCTGCTCCGTTGCCTCTTGTCTGGGGTAGAAGGAGACTGCATTAACATCCTCCATCTTTTCCACCTCTAGCAAAGGCAGAAAACCTTCGTCACGTAGCCAGCCTTCATCGATCCGTTCATCGACACAACTATCAATGACATCTATGAGTTCATCTACTTCCCCGATAAAATAGAGCCGGTTGGCTGCTTCGAGGGAGAGGTCCATAGAATCCTTAATGTTGAAGGTTGTGCTATCGTCTCCCACTCGTAATGTTAATTTGCCATCGTAGACATCGATGACAGCACGAGCGGTAGCAAGAAATGGTCTACCTAAGATGATGGGTACCAAGTCATCCTCCTCCATATCCAGGATTACGAAGTCAACCGGGAATTTGAATTTCCCAACTTTGACTAGCACATTCTTGCATATCCCTACGGGGTACTTGACCGATCTATCGGCTAGTTGGATGTTCATACGGGTAGGCTTCAATCCAGAGTATCCTAGTCTACGGAACATAGAGTGGGGCATGAGATTTATACTTGCTCCTAAATCAGCAAGAGCATTCTTGATTGATAGAGGTCCTATGGAGAAAGGCAGGGTGAAGCTGCCTGGATCATCTACCTTCTTTGGTAGCCCTCGATGGGTCACCACTGAGCATTCTTCCCCCAGGGTCATAAGACCCTCGAGTTTCTTCCTGTTAACGAGTAGCTTTTTGAGGTATGTGTTATACTTTCGCATGTGATAGCAAGCATCAAGGAGGGGTATGGTGACAACTGAGTCTTTTAGGTATGACAAGAACCTCTTGTTATCATTTTCAGTTTTCTGGTTCCTTAATCGGGACGGGAATGGGATTCTCACAGGTTGGTTAGGCAGGGCCGATGGGGAAGGGGTCGTCACGGGCGGTTGGTCTGGGGCGCCAACGCCGACATCCTCCTCCTCCTCCCCAGGTTTGTCTAGATCGAGGGTAATGGGGGACGAGTTTGGGTAAGGAGGGTCCTTGGTTGTCGTTCCAGCTCGTGTGGTTATCGCGAGCATGGGGTCTTTTTTACTTACTAATGGCGTTTGAAGATTATCTAGGGCTGAGTTAAGCTTGTTGAAAAATTCTCCAATACCCTCCTGCTGCTCGTCGAAAAGCTCATTAAGGCCTTTCATTTGCAAGTCTTTTTCTTGAGTGAAGTGACCAAGGTCATCTTCGAAATTGCTCCTGATTTTGAATTCAGGGCCTTCCTCCCCTTCTCTTTTCTTTACCAGATTTCCCCAAAGGGTGTAATCGTCATTTTGGTAAAAAGGCAAAAGGGAGGGATCAGCATAAATGTCCCCTCCTGACAAGCATGCATGTTCAGTTGTGGTTGCTCCTTCACATTCTTCCACCTCATGCGGGCCCCCACAGTAATCGCAGATCAAGTAAGGATTTGACAGTTGTTTAGGTAATTGCGATCCAGATAGGAATTCCACTCTCTTGTGAATTTTTCTCAACCGATCCGAGGTGATTTCAGAAATGCTAACAGTCGACTCAATTTCATCCCAAGTGTCATCCTGGTCCTGAGCATATTCTTCAATCCTATCCCATCCTTCCTCGGCACTAAGATTGGCCAATCTTCCTTTTCTAGATTGGTTAATTCCGTTTCGGTCTTTAGAGGAGACATTATCGTAGAAGATTTGGACCAAGAGCCAAAGGTCAATGCCATGATGGGGAACTTGTCTTATTAAATCTTTGAATCTAGTCCACGATTTATGGAAGGGTTCATCCTTCCCCTTCCGGAAACGGAGGATCCTATCTCTAAATGCTGAGGTTTTTCCAGGTCGAAAGAACTTCTCAAAGAACTTGGATACGAGTTGCTCCCATGTGAAAATAGATTCGGAAGGGAGTTTGTCATACCATTCTTGGGCTTTTTCATATAAGGTGAAAGGAAAGAATCGCAATCGGGATGTGTTTCTAGTAGCCCCATCCGTATGGAGGGTGTCTACTATTTTCAGGAAGTCCTTGATGTGTTGGATTGGATTTTCCTCATCTAGTCCGCGAAACTTACACACACTTTTGACAAGCCAAACATCGTCTGCATGCAAGACCTCGTTGGTGTGTTCGTTTGGGTAGACAATGGCGTTTGAGAAGCCACGAGAGGTTGGGGAGGAGTAGTCTTTAAGACGCTTAGGAATGGGGGTTGCGGGAGTTCTAGTGTCGTCGCTGGGTTGGGAGCTAGGGGTTGTGACATGGTTTTCTGAATTTTCTTCAGAGAGAGGTGCATCAAAATCGATGGCAACGCTGGATGGTTCAGAAGTTGAGTGATATTGTCTCAATCTATGCAGTTCCCTTTCGGGTTCCGCATAAGGCAAGACAAGGTTTCGAGTGGAACTACGACTCCTAGTGATCCTAAGGTTAAGGGATTCATCATTTGCCATGATGGCAGGTGGTGAAGAGTTACGAACAAAAGCACAAAGAATTGAGATAGACTAAAGAAGACCTAAAAATAAAAATAAAATCTTACTAGAAAGGAATCTAGCAAGTAGACCTAATAAAAAGAAATTCTAACCTAGACAATAACTTTTCCCCGGGATGCGGCGCCAAAAACTTGATGCGTGGGAATCGCAACAGGCTTTACCTCTCGAGGGATCTCAAGAAGCTTACAACCCCCACCAGGCAGTGTACCTGATCGTTGTAGTATAGTATAGTGACAAGTACCGGGGGATTGATCGTTCAGCTTAGGAATAGTGTCGCTAAGATTAGAAAGCCTAAATACTAGTTCTAAAGGTGAGGGATGATTATTTTTGTGTTTTTATATTTTATGGAAAACAAATTAAATCTCGGGTTTGAAGGATTTGGGCGGAATTAGTTGCTAATCAACTAACCCAATACTAAGATGCAATCAAAATAAAATACTAGAAATGAAAATAAACTAATTTATACTAAAGTTGTGAGCAGTAATTGGAGAAAATGTGTTTACTTAGATTTCACTACTCCCTAGATATCTTTTACACGTTAATTACTTGTTATAATTGCATGGATGACGGATCGTATTCCTTAATACTATTCATGGGGTGGCACACATAACTCCCCAATTCTATGAGCTCTTATCTCCTCCTACACCATGCTCAACACAACTATAGGGATTGTAAACAGTGGCTCATGCATTAAATACAACCAATAAAGACCTAGTGCGCGTTGGTTCATGTTTCTTAAGACGTTCAAGCATGTTACCAATTGGAGATCTGCCAGTTTTCTTAAGCCTAACATATAAATCATTCATCCAATACAAGAATAAACAAGTAATCAACACATAATCAATATCTAGGTTTCATTAGATCTAAGCAAACACAAGATAGATCTAGCCTAGCATGATAGAATTAAGACAAGAACATGATATAGACAACCAACACATAGACATATTGATTGAATTAGAAGAACACTTATCATGATTAATCATGCAAGGTATCAAGGGGTTGGAACCCTTGAAAAACCTATAAAGTTACACCAAAATCGTACTTAGGGTTTCTCCCCAAAACTTCTCTCTTTTAATGTGAAAAACTAGAAAACTATATATAGAAAAAGGGGTCTGACGGCGTCAAGACCAAATAGGCGACGCCGTCACCTCGCCGCCAAAACAATCCTCGGACTGCCTAGATCTACATTTGACGCCGTCAAGAACAATACATTTCTAGGCCGTCATGACTTTAACTCTTGACGCCCTACCTTCATGACGCCGTCAAAACTCTTCTGGGTCGTCATGGAATTTTACTCTTGGCGCCGTCAGGAAACTACTCTTGACGCCGTCATGCACTGTTCCCAGCATGGAAAATTAAGACTTTGGCGTTTTCTTCACCTTTATGCTCCAAAAACGTCCGAATTGCTTCCTTTTCCAGATTTCACTCCCAAAGTACCTAAAATCACAAAAGGAACAATTTAGGGCAATATTTGATCAAATAAATTCGGATTCGGGCTTAAATGACCTCCTAAAAACGGATCATTTTTCGCCTCATCAGGAGTCGAAGCAATCGCATCTTCACATATGTTGCATATAGGCACACACTAAAACAAAGTCAAGAATCAATTTGTCACATTTGTTCCATCACTAGATTCCCACTCACTAGTTGGCTTTTGTCCTTACACTAAGTTAATTGTCTTAGGAAATATAACTTGCTTATTTGTTCTTTTACATTATTGTATTTGCATGAAATTATATTATATGCTTATTTGCCTACATATATACTTTCCATGCATACTTCATTAAGATAATACATGCTTAGTTGCCTAAAGAGATGAACTTGCCCAACACCAAACCTCAAAACAAACATCTTTCTGGATAAATTTTTTCCATAAACCCATTTCTGGTAATCTGGGAACCAGGCCTTGGGCGGCCCCCATAATTATAAAGGGCGGCCCCCTTAAAATTAAAGGGGTCGGCCATTAATTAAGGGGGCTGGCCACCTAATGGGCGAGGTTCCCTGTTTGCCTTCTGCTTTTTAGCCCATTTCACCCTACTTTGATTCTTCACTTCCTTAAATTCACAAACACATTTTGTCTAGCAAACCCTCTACTTATTATCCTTCCATTAATACATAATCATCACACTCTAAATACCTCTCCTCATCACATATCGTTGATCAACCATTCCAATCATGACTTCTCCCAAAAAACCAAAATCAAAATCCTCAAAGCTAGCAAGGATGACCGAAAAGCCCATGTGGCGAAAGAAACAAAGCCCTCGAAACAAATCCATCACAACAAGTGAATTTGGTAATCAATCAACACCTCTAAACACTTACTTGCCTAACTTCACTCCAAACCCACAAGGACACTCCTTTGAACCACTCTGCAAACCTTACCACATTGGCCAAACATCCAATTTCATCCCAAATCACACATCTCAACTTCCATCCAACTACAATGATCCACATCACTTTGGTCAATCATCAAACTACACCTCCAGTAACTTCACTACCAACTATACAACCCCAATTCATCCACCTCCACCAAATGAATCACTCCACATCACCACGGAAAAGCAAAAATTCCGTTAAGAAATCAACCAAATTCGTGATCTTCGTGATCTTAATGCCATGCATCTTGCACAACGCAACTTGCACAAACCTCCCTCCTCTCCATACTCAAATTGCCTACCTCACTCTCTAAACCTGGATCAAGTCATCAATCATACCCACTATTGACCTTGTTGCTACTTTCTCCAAAAACAAATCCTTGACCTAAGTGAAGATATTTCGTAGATCAAATATCTCCTCACTCGTCCTCATCCAATACCTCCACTAATTCGGTACAACATACCTAGATTCACTCCTTCCGCTCCACACCTCTCACCATCATACCACTAAATCCAATCACCATGCTTCCATCTCTAAATAAAATCATCACAAACTTTTGTACTCCATGCAAGTTCAAAAGACCTCTAGTCGGCAACTTAATATTATCTAATGTAGTTTGTTAGAAAAGCATATATACTTATATATATGCCTTTGTACTAATGATTATGTTTTCAACATAATCTACTTAAATAATCAATGAATGTTTCTTGTGTCTTATTATTATTACTTGCTTTGCTAGTATTCATGAACTTCTCTTTGGTTTAGATACATGTTTGCATGTTTAATATAGGTTTATAAATATGAATTACTTGCTTTTCTAAAAGACCAAGACTAATACGAAATGTTCCAATAGAGCTTCCTGCAAACATAAAATAAAAATAAACCACTTTTAGAAAATTTTTGAAATTTGGTCGCCTGGAAATTCACCAGATGGGCGGCCCCCTTAATTATAAAGGGCGGCCCCTTTAATTTTAAAGGGGCCGGCCAGAAATTAAGGGGCCGGCCATCTGGAACAGTTTTTACACTGTTTTCTTTTGCACCTTGTGACTCTTTTTGCTAGTCCCAGCTACCATTTCCCTTAAAAACTAAATTGATTTTGGAATCTAACCATGTATTTTCAAATTAATTCCATTTCTAAACATGTTTTCAAGCTATAAAACCCTATACACCTTTCATTCACAACCCATCATCATCATATTAAACCAAATCACCATGTCATCACCAAAAACCACCATCTCCAACAAAGCCAAGAAACAAAAACTTATCATCATACCACCAAAACAACTCTTCATTGACATTACTAATGAAGATAACACCACTCCATCACCACCACCTCAATGTTCATCTCCTAGTGCTCCCAATGCACCATCCAAAACGCCATCAACTCATGGAACCTCTACCTCCTCCATACCATCATCTTCATCAATCAATGACTACATCAACACTCACTTATCACCTCCACCAAGAATACCACCACCACCACCTATTGAAAATGCATCTTTAGACATCACCCTTTCATTATCACCCATCACACCTCTTGATGCACAATTTTTACCATCACCAATCAACCCACCAAACTTCAACCCCATCTCATGGAGCCTACTTGAAGCTCATGGTGATACTTTCCTTTGTTGCATCCATAACCGTACCATCATCTTTGGCCTAAGAGATGACATACACTACATGTTTTCATATATTGAAAGCTTGTTCCCTCAACCTCCACCAACAACATCCACACCTCCACCACCAACATCAACCACACCTCCACCTCTACCAACATCAAACACACCTCCATCAACACCATCATCTCCACCTACAACAATGCTTCCCCCAAACTAAGCATGTCTCATGTTTGGAAAATAAAAATTATTTCAACCATTTTGGTGGCAAGCTCTAGGAAAAACATTTCTATTGGAGCTTTGGTTATTTATTCGTTTACTTGTGTTTGCTTGTAATCCCTTAGGGCATTAGTTTGTTGAACAACTTGTTTATGCATCGTGGATACATGTTGCTTGCAATCTTATTATCATTTAGTTGAAATGTTCCTTTCATGCTCTAGTTGCTTGTTATACATATTAGTTTCATGCATCATGTATATGGTTTATTCTAAATATTTTTGCAAGCATTCCATATCTCGATTTGTCTTATAACCTTGAAACGAGGGGGAGTACGCGTCGACGGGAGCTCTAACATCGTCGGGATAACCTTTTTGATGCTAACATAAAGGAGGAGAAATGATATAAACTCACTAAAATACTAGTATACATATTCATTTTTAACTTAATGAGTTTAGATTTTGTAATCATCAAAAAGGGAGAGATTGTTGATATAAATAATGCGTAAAAACATTATTAATATTTCTCAATATCTATATGTTTTGAAAATCACAAAATCTTAAATCATTTTAAACGTAAAATCATTACGTAAACAAGTATTAAGTGACAAAATATCATTATATCTAACTTAATCATTTAAGGTATGAATAAACAATTTTCTAATACATTTTATGATCAAAGGAAGGTTTATTTAATCATTACAAATTATATAAAATGGTATAAACATTTTATATATTTAGAAAAACACTTCTGATAATTAAAGGAAAATGTTTAATTCATAATAAATATATGAATTCAAATTTTTAACCAAAATCAGTTAAATTTTCACCAAATAAACTTTCCCTACAAAAGACAAAGAATTCTGGCCGTTACAGGTGGGTGGCTGATACATGGGAATCGCACCAGGCTTTACCTCTCAAGGGATCTTGAGAAGCTTACAACCCCCACCAGGCAGTGTACCTGATCGTTGTAGTATAGTATAGTGACAAGTACCGGGGGATTGATCATTCAGCTAGGAATAGGTCGCTAGGATTAGAAAACCTAAATACTAGTTCTAAAGATGAGGGATGATTATTTTTGTATTTTTTATATTTTTTAGAAAGCAAGTAAAAATCTCGGCTTTGAAGGATTTGGGCGGAATTAGTTGCTAGTCAACTAACCCAATACTAAAGATGCAATCAAAATAAAATACTAAAACTGAAAATAAACTAAATTATACTAAAGTTGTGAGCAATGAGTGGAGAAAATGTGTTTTCTTAGATTTCACTACTCCCTAGATATCTTTTACACGTTAATTACTTGTTATAGTTGCGTGGATGACGGATTGTATTCCTTAATACCATTCATGGGGTGGCGCACTTAATTCCCCAATCCTATGAATGCCTACTTCACTCCTATGTCGAGCCGGCTAAGAAGCTCCTAACATGGGATCATTAGAATTTACTCATGCATTAAATACAACCAATAAAACCTAGTGCACGTCAGTTCATGTTTCGTAAGACGTTCAAGCATGTTACCATTTGGAGATCTGCCAGTTTTCTTAAGCCTAACATTGAAATCATTCATCCAATACAACCATAAACAATTAATCAACACATACTTAACATCTAGGTTTCATTAGATCCAAGCAAAAACAAGATAGATCTAGCCTAGCATGATGGAATTATGACAAGAACAAGATATAGACAACCAACACATAGACATAATGATTGAATTAAAAGAACACTTATCTCAATTACACATGAAAGGGTTCAAGGGCTGAGAACCCTTGAAAAACCTGTAAAATTCGTACCAAGTTCGGACTTAGGGTTTCTCCAAAACTTCTCTCTCTTTTAATGTGAAAATTAGAAAACTATATATAGGAAATAGGGTCTAACGGCGTCAAGAACAAATTTGTGACGCCGTCATCTCGCCACCAAAATACTCCTCGGACTGCCTTAATCTACTTTTGACGCCGTCATGTGTTATGTGTTTCCAGGCCGTCATGCATTTTACTCTTGACGCCCTACCTTGTGATGCCTTCAATTTTGTACTGGGTCGTCATGGAAATTACTCTTGACGCCGTCAGAATTTCCTTCTTGACGCCGTCACCTACTGTTCCCAGCAAGGAAAATTAAGACGTTTTCTTCATTTTTATGCTCTAAAAACGTCCGAATTGCTTCCTTTTCCAGATTTCTCTCCCAAAGTACCTAAAATCACAAAAGGAACGATTTAGGGCAATATTTGATCAAATGAATTCAATTCCGGGCTTAAATGACCCCCTAAAAGTGGTTCATTTTTCGCCTCATCATATACCCTTACACTTGAGATTTGCTTGTCCTCAAGCAAATGCGTTTTTATTCTAATCAAAATACAAGTTAGGGGTCATTTAACACTAATATAAAAGTAATTACAACAAATAATCGTTCCACTAAAGACCAATAGACAAGCACGGAGGTCATACACAAGCACCTCACAAATAGTGTTTAGATACTCACATCTCTCGGGTGTAATAAAGTTTAAATTACAATATGGAAACGGAAGATATCTCTCACTACCTGTCATAGAAAAATAGATTACCATAGGCTTGAGAAAGGATCAAACCTCCACCACATGGCATAAGCACCTAGGGTAAACTATCAAAGAGGTCTTTTAAAAGGGTTGTAATGTTAGGTGTAGGGATATGAAATACACGGTTTTGTTGGATAAAGGAAGTTTTTACTGGTGGCGAGTTAACAATCTTGGTTAACTACATGTACAATATGGCGTTGCTAAGCCAAGACTAGACTCGACTTAAGCTAATAAATGAAAAACAACAAAAACATAAAAATGAACATAGAATAAAAAGGGATGGTAGTCCGTATGCTTTTTTCTCTTTTTTTATTCTATTTTTTTTTTTTTTTTTTTTTTTTTTTTTTCATACACTCTTACCCTACCATCCAAAATAATACATCATAGGGAATGAACATTCCCCTTAAACTTGAATTTTTACATACTTTACAATAAACTAAACTAATGACTCGAATTAAGAAATCAAAACACTTGGAGTACTTTTAAGATTAACGTACATATGGGGGTAATAAATGATGTTCTTCCCCATTACCCTATAAAATAAGTACTTACCCATGAGTCCCAATCGTCCTAAAACAATATGTACAAGGATATGACTCGACTTAGCAACCATGTAATCAATTAGAAAGTTAACTTAGGGTTTAACAAATAACAATAATGCACTAAAGATGAGTGCATACACGGAAGGCTAAGGCGATTTGGGTGTACATTTAAGTGGGGTGTAACAAATTCTTCCTTTAAGTAAAATGCTTAAAGTTAGAAACGAAAAGATAGGCTCGGAGGGGTGTACTAGGGGTTTCGTGTACTAAAAATGAGTACAACGCTAAGGGTGTGGGAAAAATTAGTTGACTTAACTAGCCAAGTAATATGACTTAAATGGTCAAGTAATTATGATACGGGTTTAACACAAGGGTGATCCTAATGCCTCTTATCATGTAGTAAATCCTACCAGACGAATGTAGTCTCACTAGCGGTCTCGGGATGCATCACTAACGCAAGTTCTAGAATCTAAATGCTACCGGTACACTCATAAGCACTAATAGTAAATGCTTTTCCTATCAAATCTAATGGCGAACCTCACATATTTGGGTGGAAAATTTTTCTGAATAGTACTGATGTGTGCTTATTCACACATCCTTTTTAGACCTAAAATCAGACCAAATACACCAAATACTAACCAAAAATGCCAAGAGAATGCATGTTTTTGTATTTGTGTATGTGCAGGTACGGATATGTGAAAAATAGACAAAAACAAAGCCAAAACCGACAAAAACGAGCACGAGAATGGAAAAAGGTCAAAAGCCGGAGCCGGGGAAGCAAAATGACAAAGAAAGCTCAGAATGTCATTTGAAGTCCTCAGAGATTCAGAAAAGTTTCATAATTAGTCCTTGGGCAAAGTTTGGAGAGAATGGCAGATTTGGTCCCTGAATTTCATAATATTACAAACTTGGTCCTTATTATTATTACTAAATCCTAAACCTTTTAACAACCGGATCCAAGACCTTTACAGCCCATCCCTTACCACTTTTACCCCATCAGCCCAACACCTTAATATACCTCCAAGCCCACTCCTTCTTATACCCGGCCCACAACCAATATAATAAAAATACCCACATCCCGTTTTACCGCCCCCTCTTTTTAATCCCAAACCCAGAAAAACATTGTGGCATGAACCCTAGTTACTGTACACCTCTAATTACCCTTCGTTAATAATTATTACCCACAATTAAAAGCTTCTAGAAGAGATAGGGAATGACAGGGTGTGTATGAAGAGACGCGTGGACCAATGGGACAAGGCTTTAGCTATCGTGCTCCACTACCAATGGAATCAATAGACCTCAATGGCTGCTTGATGATCAAGCCTATATGGACGGATGAGATTAAAGCTGATGAGGACATCCAGAGGCATCTCCAAACCCTAGTATCTCAGGCTATATATATGCCCACTCCTCATTCATGTAGAGTTGTCCATCCTTTCATGTTCTTAGAAAGGGTTTTAGACCATTTTTATTATTGTTGTCATTTAAAATTCAGTTTTAGTGTAATTTTTTTTATTTCAAAGCACTGTACTCTTTCATCTTATTAATACAACTCAGCTTATTTCTCAGCTTATTGTCTTTCATTTTCCTTTTAAAGTTTCAAGCATTTGTTTTCTATTTAGTACGCTCAGTGGTTTGTTGTTGTTCATTTTTATCACCATTTAAATCTTTGTTGTTCCTTTTATTGAAAAATCCAAAAAAATAGGAAAAACAGAAAAATCTAAAAATAGTTTAAAGTTTTTGTTTATAGTTTCAATTCAGTTGTTCTTGCTTATTGGTGACTCACATCAGCTAACTAATAGCTTTGTGAGTCATCATTTGTCCTTATTTCTCAAAAAGCAAAAAGTTTACAAAAGTCAAGGAAAGTCAGCTTTGCTTATTTGAAATAAGCTCAGCTTACTTTGGTGTGTTAGGCAGCCAAAAAGGTGACACTTGGCCTGTCAAAAGACAGGCAAGCTCAGTGAATCCCCCTCTTTTCATGCTGAGGGGGAAGTTGCTTTGTAAGTTTATTGTTTTCTCATTTTCAGTTTCATTATTGCATCTGTCATACTTATTGGATCTGAGTTATGCTTGTTGCTGATATTTGATTCTGTAATTCTTGTTTGAGTTGGTGCTATTGGATCTGTTGGTTCTGAGTAGTTTTGAATTGGTTTGGTGATTGATTTGAGGAATTAGTAGCACTCATAAGCTAAAACAGTAGTCATCAGGGGTGTTTGGATCAGGTTTTAAACCTGTGTCCCACTTGTTTTCTCACTATAAAATTGGTTCATTCCTCTTAGTTTTGGTTCATATAGGTAGAGTAGATTCATAAGTTCATAGTTTATCTAGTAAAAAGTCACAGTTGGCTTATAAGGTAATTTCTTTTAGCATAACTTGAGTTGGAAATTTGTGATTACTAATTCTGATAGACTTAGTGAATATCTAGGTAGGTTAGCTTTTAAAGTTGATTATCATATCACCTAGGAGTAGATTTAAACAATTGAAATTGGGATTAGTCAAAGTTTATTTGCAAATCAGAAAGTCAAAAACAAAGTGATATTCAGATTTCAGTCACTACTTTGAGAGAACTTGTAGGATTTAATAATAACTGGAATTACTTGTGGATTCTTGTTTTCTAAACTTTGGCAGTAGGTGAACTAAAATCAAAAAGAATTTTTAGGTTTGGACATCTTTTGCTTATCTAAATTTGAGCTTAAAGTGGACTGTTTGGCTTATGTATTCCCCTGCACCACAGTTATGACCCTCTCTTCTAGGGTAGTTTTAGGTTAGTGAATTGGACCTAGGTTCCATTTTGTTTGTTGTTTTGTGATCTATGGTAACTAGTAAGTAGTTAGCATCCATAATTTGCTTCTTATCAGCTTATCTTCTCAGCTTATTTGTCTCATTAAGTGAGGTGATTAAGGCTAGTTTCTGATTTCTAGAATAGGGCTGCATTTTGGATTTGATCATTACAAGTTTGGTTTTATTGTTCCTTTGAGCTTTATAATACTTGTAGTTACTGTTGCAATTAGTTTTTGGCCTCTGCTTAACTGTTTTAGCTTATTGCTTATTCCATTTGAGCTTATTTGATCTATTTGCACCATATCCTGTGTTTGTGAGCTTATTGTTGGTTCATCTTTGCTTATCTGAGCTTATTTTATCTTATAATCAATTGGTTAAAGTTTGAATTGATTTGGTCAAGATTTGCTTTTCAATAAGCACTTTAAAATAAGCAGTTTCAAGCTAATAAGCACTTCCAGTGCTTATTTTTCCATTTTTATATTTTTCCTAGATTAAGAATATTATTTTAGAATTTCCCTGAAATTTTCATATTTTTCTGAGTCCGTTTGCTATTTTTCTTATTTAATTTTCATTTATATTCATTTTTAATTACTTTTTAATTATTAAAAAATACAAAAAAAAATCAGAAAAAGCCCAGAAAAATCCAAAAAAAATATTAGAAAATTATTTTTAGTTGTTTTAGAATTTTAGAAAGTTAATTTGGATTTTTCTCACTTTTATTTCATTTTCTTTTGATTTCTAAATTAGATAAATAGTTTTTAATTCATAAAAAATTATTAAAAAGTCAAAAAAATATTTTTCTTTTTCTCAAAATTTTCTTTTATCATTTTAGATTTTTAAAAATTATTTCCAAGTCCTTAGGAGTAGTGTAGCTTAAAAGTCGCGTTTTATTTCGTACGTTAACGTTTATTTTGCGTTTTAGCGTACGGTTTCGATTTTACGTTACGTTTTTAGTTTCCCTATTTGATTTACGTGCTTAGTTGATTATTTGTGCTTTATTTACTTATTCGTTAGTATAATTTCATCAAATCACTTTTTTACCACTTTTCACGACACGATTTTCCGAATCGAGGATTCGAAGTTCCATTCAACTTTCGTTGGGATACGACCCTGGGAAATACTTTCCTAAGCATTTCTTCGGTAAATAATTATACTACTAAAACGAACTAACCAAGTACGGTTATGTGCTAGTCATACAATCTCCTATCCATGAGACGCTTGCTATGGCTAAAGTTTCACTCCTAAATGTTGTAAAAAAAATTTAAATTTGGCGCTAAAATTGCACTAACAAGTATTTATCATAGTTTTATTACACATCTACTATCAAACAAACAAACTCAAGCGAAAGTGCATATGTAAGGTATCATCATTTTACCCTCCCCTTACACTTAAGATGAACATTGTCCCAAATGTTCAAGTAAAGAATGTAAAAGTGAAATAAGTAAAAAGAATGAAATCAAATACTCCCCTGATTCGCTCGGTATGGATAATAAGGTGGACATGTTAGATCTTCCTCCAAGAAAATGAACAATCAAAGCTTCCCTTCCAGAATATAAATCATCTTCTTGTCATACATAACCTGTTAAACCTGAGAAAACAATCACAAAAACCCAAAGCATCAATCCGAACAAAGAAAACTCACAACTAGAAGTAATTCCAGACTTAGGAAATAAAACAAAACTATTAAAGATATAATGCTTGTGGAATGAATGTTTGCAGATTTCCTGGAGTTTATAAAACTAAAGAATTAACAAAAACTTTAAGACTCCGGTATAAACAAAACTAGCAAAATTTCCAGAATTTTACACATGACGCCGTCAAGAGTAAACTCATGACGTCGTCAGAAGTGACCTGCAGAAATCTTTACGTTAAGTTTCCGGAAAATTTTTGAAAAAAACTTATGTCCTACTTCCTGGAAAATCCTGCAAAACTTCATTATGACTCGATACAAGCATTTGACACTAACGAATACTATTATACATATCTATTTAATACTATTGTGGTTCATGCTCAATTTCGTTCTTATAAACAAATTTGGATCTCCCTTACACTTATCTTTTGCAAAATACCTTTATATGCAATTAAGACGAAGTTAAAAACAAAATAAAGCATTTTCACAATTTATTTTGAAACATGAGCCACAAACAATAAAAATAAAGCATGCATACAGAAACAAATAAAATCAAATAAACAAACAAACAAATAAAGCTTGGGTTGCCTCCCAATAAGCGCTTGTTTTTGTTCGAGTCACGAGCCTGACTCTACCCTTATTTAATGGAAATAGAGGAGGTTTTCCCTACACTTAGGATTAAGTGCGGGTGAAAGTAGCGATACACGCCCTTAGGGTGGAAATATGCCACATGAGGTGAAGGGGGCGAGTGAATGGGGAAAGAGTCTACCACCTTCATTGTTAGGTTACCCGAATCCTTTGGTTTGATGGGTGGATTTGAAGTTAGAAGAGTTTTATGACAAAGATTTGAGCTCTTGCCATTTTCATGAATAGTATGCTCTAACGGTTCTTCATCCACTCCGGTTCCCATCTTTTTTATTTCAACTTCATCTTCATCTTCGTACTCAAACTTGCTTTCATCAAAGAAGCGGAGTGTTGGCATTTTGAAGTTGGAATCTTGGAAAGAGGTTTTATGGGTAATGGGTTTGGTTTGGAAAATCATCGAGACCTTATGCATCAAGGTTGGTTTGAGTGATTTAGAGGTTATGGTGTAGGCGTGAGAGTTCCCTTTCTCAAAAGGAAGCTTATGAGAATAGAAGTTATTCTAGGTTGAACTCACAGAGAGAGTTGTTTCATTGTACCCATCACTGCTTGTTTCATTAGGGATTGGGAATTCAAAAATCTTTTCGATCTTCTTGGGTATAGCTTCTTCCCTAATTTTCTCCTTAATCCTTGATATAAACTTATCAGCCAAGTCCATGAAAAGACTTCGGGTGTTTTCCATGCGGGCTTCTAATTGTTGGATTTGCCTCTCTTGGTTGTTTACAAAAGTCAGCATTATCCCTTCGAATTCCTTTTGTCGTGAATATTCAGGAAACATATATTTACTGTCTGTATTCACATAACCAGAGGGATTAGCCATGGGCATCTCGGCTCTTATCAATTCCTTAACCTGCCTTTCGATGTTCTCAAATAACGGTTCTTGGGTTGCATTCATGTAATCTAAACTTTCTTCCTCCAAGAACATTGGATCCTCCCATTCTTCTTGTTCGTATTGTGCTAAGTCCTCAATGACCTCCCAGCACTTATCAACACTGAGCTTACTCAATCTACCATTGGCAGTGTGATCTATAGCTTTTCTAGTTTGGTGATTAACTCCATCATAAAAGATTTGGATTTGAAACCAAAGATCGAGGCCATGATGGGGGACTTTGTGGAGTAGTTCCTTGAAACGATTCCATGTTTCATAAAGAGTTTCACCTTGACGTTGTTGGAACATCAAGATGTCATTCCTTAGCTTGGTAGTTCTCCCCGGTGGGAAAAATTTAGCAAGGAAACGAGTGGTGTGATTATCCCAAGTCGAGATAGATCCCGCGGGTAGATGATCAAGCCAATGGATAGCTTGGCATCTACGATTTTAAGAAAGTCCTTAAGGTGTTGAATTGGGTCTTCGGACACATGTCCGTGGAATGCACATCCATTTTGCACCAACCGGATGGTGTCGGGTCGCAGGTGGGCTACAATGGCTTCTTTGGGAAGCTCAATGGCGTTTCGGTAACCTTTGTGGCTTGGTTGGGAATACTCTTCTAAGGTTCGGGGCCTAAGAGGTTCTACTGGTGGGTTTTGCTGTGGTGGGATGACGGGTTCAAAGATGTTCCCATCGTCCATGATATCGGGTGGTGAAGAGTTACGAACAAAAACACAAAGAAATAAGATAGACTAAAGAAATCCTAAAAATAAAAATAAAATCTTACTAGAAAGGAATCTAGCAAGTAGACCTAATAAAAAGAGATTCTAACCTAAACAATAACTATTCCCCGGGCTGCGGCACCAAAAACTTGATACGTGGGAATCACACCAGGCTTTACCTCTCAAGGGATCTTGAGAAGCTTACAACCCCCACCAGGCAGTGTACCTGATCGTTGTAGTATAGTATAGTGACAAGTACCGGGGGATTGATCGTTCAGCTAGGAATAGTGTCGCTAGGATTAGAAAACCTAAATACTAGTTCTAAAAATGAGGGATGATTATTTTTGTATTTTTTATATTTTTTAGAAAGCAAGTAAAAATCTCGGGTTTGAAGGATTTGGGCGGAATTAGTTGCTAGTCACCTAACCCAATACTAAAGATGCAATCAAAATAAAATACTAAAACTGAAAATAAACTAAATTATACTAAGGTTGTGAGCAATAAGTGGAGAAAATGTGTTTACTTATATTTCACTACTCCCTAGATATCTTTTACACGTTAATTACTTGTTATAGTTGTGTGGATGACGGATTGTATTCCTTAATACCATTCATGGGGTGGCGCACTTAATTCCCCAATCCTATGAGTGCCTACTTCACTCCTATGTCGAGCCGGCTAAGAAGCTCCTAACATGGGATCATTAGAATTTACTCATGCATTAAATACAACCAATAAAACCTAGTGCACGTCAGTTCATGTTTCCTAAGACGTTCAAGCATGTTACCATTTGGAGATCTGCCAGTTTTCTTAAGCCTAACATCGAAATCATTCATCCAATACAACCATAAACAAGTAATCAAGACATAATTAACATCTAGGTTTCATTAGATCCAAGCAAACACAAGATAGATCTAGCCTAGCATGATGGAATTATGACAAGAACAAGATATAGACAACCAACACATAGACATATTGATTGAATTAAAAGAACACTTATCTCAATTACACATGAAAGGGTTCAAGGGCTGAGAACCCTTGAAAAACCTGTAAAATTCGTACCAAGTTCGGACTTAGGGTTTCTCCAAAACTTCTCTCTCTTTTAATGTGAAAATTAGAAAACTATATATAGGAAATAGGGTCTGACGGCGTCAAGAACAAATTTGTGACGCCGTCATCTCGCCGCCAAAATACTCCTCGGACTGCCTTGATCTACTTTTGACGCCGTCATGTGTTATGTGTTTCCAGGCCGTCATGCATTTTACTCTTGACGCCCTACCTTGTGACGCCTTCAATTCTGTACTGGGTCGTCATGGAAATTACTCTTGACACCGTCAGAATTTCCTTCTTGACGCCGTCACCTACTGTTCCCAGCAAGGAAAATTAAAACTTTGGCGTTTTCTTCATTTTTATGCTCCAAAAACGTCCGAATTGCTTCCTTTTCCAGATTTCTCTCCCAAAGTACCTAAAATCACAAAAGGAACGATTTAGGGCAATATTTGATCAAATAAATTCAATTCTGGGCTTAAATGACTCCCTAAAAGTGGTTCATTTTTCGCCTCATCAGTGGCCCCCTTAATTATAAGGGGTGGCCCCTTTAATTTTAAGGGGGCCGGCACGCTCCTGTTGTCAGAATTCTTTGCCTATAAATATAGGTTCATTCCTGCAATTTTTCCTCACCTTTTGCACTATAACTTTCAGTCCCAATCCTTTCAAATCATCTTCCTAAATTCTTTGACCATATGATTATAAGTTTTTGTTTCAATCCCTCACCATTCAAAGTGCAAGAGAAGAATACTTAGTTAAGAACACTACTACAAAAAATCCCACAGAAACCGGTCAAAATGGACCATGAAGAGTGGTTTTGAGACCACTCTCTGAAGGGGGGTATCTCTATGATCGAAACATATAGAAACCGGTTACGCAACCTATCTCTATTAGAAGCATCGACACCAGTTTTCTCCCTACGAATTGGTCTCCATATTAAAATAAACACGCATGTTTTATTGAAAATCGAGACCGGTTCTCCCAGAACTTGTCTTCATAGAAACATCCACCTGTCTTTATACAGAGTAAAAAAGATATGTTTTATCTCAAAAACCTGTCTTTTTGTTAATTTCTTTTATTAAAAAAAACTGCTTTTGGAATTTTTCAATAAATTCCATAATTCACAATTTGACTCACCAAAATAAAGAAATATAAATGCAACAAATATAAATAAAGTGATTTAGATAGCCTACAAATGTCGAAATCAACAAAGTAAATTAAGATAATACTTTCAATTCAACTAAACATAAATCCTAAACACTAGAATTCAACAAATAACTATAAAGAAAAACACTATAATTCAACATAATTAAACATAATTATCTAGAGGATCAATCGCACCACAATGTAAACCATGCACCAATGATCGCGTTCAACTCTTTGTTCTCTAATGGACGCTTGTCACTCGAAGGTACCTGTAAGTAAATTAATTAAATAAAAACGTCAGCAATCAAAAAATGCGAGCCATAAATATGCTACTGAAAGTAAAATTATGATAGACTCATGAACAAAGAAAAGATGAACCAGAACTTATTTAATTTCTAGTACCCCAAACAACTTACACATTTATAACATAGTAATTTTCTTACAGATGGACATCCTCAACTGCATTCAAGAGTAAACTTGCTCTTATCAGCAGAAGTACAATTTGAAGTAAGACATACCTTTCCATAACCCTATTCTAGTCATTGTAAGACAGCAAAGAAGTATTCCATCCATTTGGTTCATTATGTAAAGGACATAGAGGCGAGCTACAAGAATTAATTATATAAATAATTTTGAATCTTGCTTATCTATATCATTCCTAATTGAAAGCAAATTCGTAAGATCAAGATCTGCATAATCCTAAAGTCAGTTTATGATCTAACTACATTGCTGAATAGTTGATGTTGAACATGCTTCAGGTAACATATACATTTTGATTCAACAAAATGAAGAACCGGAATAAATCTACATGGATGAAATACTCAAAACACTGACCTCTAGATCCGCAAACTCAAACCATGGGCAGCAATCCAGAATTTCCCAAACAAAGACAACTGTGTCACGTACAAGGAAACCTGCATCTGGTTCGAGCATATCTGAAACTTTCATGATCTGAAGCACAGAATTATTCCAGGCCTTTGTACAAATAGATGACTCCTTCCACAGTCTTGGAAGGATTCTTTTGATTCATTACAGCCATCCTGTATTTTATCCAAAAGTTCTTATCAGGATCAGTGCCGACTGATTGATCGCTCTCCCAAGTATATGCATATTGTGTCAAAAGATTCATAAACCCCTGCAATAGAAAAACAAATGGTCAAGAGAATGAACTTCTTGTTTAACTACATGTTTGGTGATCAGATAAAAACCACCCACCAAGCCGGAGCTCGCATCCACCAGCTTGAAAGACTTTGCTGAATATTTTACGGGTTTCCATTAGAATTGCTACTTATGATTACTTATATAGAAAACCGTTTGCTATTATTAAAGTTGCTTATCAGGGGTGTTTAGGATTGCCTATTGAAACTATTTATCCCCTTATAAGTAGTTTCAATAAACATTCACCGACACACCCTATTAGTATATTAATAAGCAGTCTCTATAAAGAGAAAATTCAATAAGCAACCCCAAGCAGCCCTATAAGCAATTAAGTTAATAAGCAATCCTAAACGTCCCTCTAAGCTATTAATTCAGTGTGCAAGCCCAAACAACCCTATCAACTATGTATTTAAAGTAATTCAAATTCAATTCCACCCAACCCACACATATCAGTAATTAGTAAACACGTCAAATACATCACCTTTGAATGAGCACGACATGTACAATCAATCCTAAATAACATCTATAGTTAAATCAGTAATTTTAGACTTGACAATAGGCATGAGCTTTGGGAGCTAGTAAGGTGGATACCATCAGAACAACAGCCTCCTTGTATCTTGATTCTTGACTTCAACCTCCTTGACTACCCGACAATCCTTGATCATATACATTACCTACAATATTCATGCACCAAATGATTATAAGCTCATTATCTCATTAATCTGAATTCGAACTATTCAAAAACTTGAGCTATATTTGTCAAAAGTCAAACCTTGATAAGATGGCCCATCCTAACATTAACTGGAATCCATCTACATCGCACAATAAAATAAATAGATTAACGAGATGTGATAAATTATTACCACTAATTCGGTCCAATCTGTGACTTGCGTGTGAAAGGGGAGAAACAGAAACAAGTTTCACTCACATCTTAGTTGTGATGGATCTCTATATCTGTGTGTATTGTAGTGCTGAAACTGCATTGCACATTTACAGACTACTTTTCGTCTATTTCCATCCTTAGCTAAAGATTTACAGCTTAAAGCTCTTTTATCTGCGGATAAAAAACATCATTTAGTGTAAAACATATTCCCTATTTAGTTTGTGAAACCTTTAGAAGTTCCAACCATTAAACTATGAATCATACCCTACCATCCGAATGCATGCTTTCATCAATTCACATATTCTGGAATATTTTTTGTACCTATATTTGCAGTAAACATCAATAATAAAAAGCAAATCTCATCAACTTAGACTAAACTAAGCATCGTATCGTATAGGCTCGAAATGTTATAACTTATAACAATAACAAAAAAAAACGTTGCTGCGCTATAAGAATCCCAAAATATAATAACCATTTTCCTTTATAAGAATAATAATAACAATTATAAAGGAACATTTACAACATTTTTACTTTTCAACAACACTTAGAGTTTCTATTTGGCAGTTCATGAAGAGTAAGTGTGTGTTGTACCAGTTCCGAAATTTATAATATGTTGTTCTGTATTAAAAATTAGTACCTTCGAAAATTCTATATAAGCCTAATAGTTCGTCTAAAAATTAATGCTAATTGGGATTCTGGGATAAAACAAACCCTTTTAAAAATACACAACAAACATAAGCCAATATTAAATCTATAATATACACATTCATGAAGCCTTTAATTAACACACAAAAACAGAATTAATAGATACCAACATTCAGCCTAAAAGATCAAGTAAAAATATAGGAGAAAGAGATGGCGGTAACTCACCATTAGCGGCGGAGCGGTTGTAAGTATGATGAAGGGAGGTGGGTGGTGACAGTATGTCTTCCGGTAGTGCGTGTGTAATAAAATGATGAGCGGTGGATGTGCGATTTTGATTTTGGGGAACTCACAGATTTTGATTTAGATTTAGGGGAACTCACAGATGGTTTTTTATTCAAAGAGCAGAATGGGGTTTTTGAATTGGGGAAATCCAATGAGCGGGATAAAACAAAATTTGGGGAAAATGGGAGGTAAACTAAATTTTGGTAGAAGTATTTCTGAGAAAAATACTCAAATTTTAATAACGTAATTATATAAAAGAAAATTACATTTATTGCTAATGAAAGACATGTACTCCGTATATCAAGATTCCACAGATTAACAATATTTTAATCTTTAAAGTGGTATCATTACTAGATAATTACTCGCACGTATTGATGGTGTATTAATTTTCTTGTGCATTTTTTTTATGTATATATATGAGTGTTGATTAAGTAAGACTATGAGAGTGGATAAAGTTACGGGTGGTAATTTCTAACCCGACATGAAACCGACACGAAATTAACATGTTTGGGTTGAGTCTAAATACATTTCGGGTCGGGTTTGCGTCAACCCATCTAACCCGTTTATTAAACAGGAAGGTTCAGGTTGACAATAAATTAAGCGGGTCGACCTGCCAACCCATTTAAGATTTTTTTCTTAAAGTAAAAATTATTCGTATTTTATTATATGGGTTAAATGGGTCGACCCATTTAAAATGTTTAACTCTTGTAATAGGCCTACTTTTGTATATAAAAGAGGTTAAATGGGTCAACACAAAACCCGTTTAACCTATTAAACCCGTGTAATCTATTTAACCCGCTAACCCAAGTATATATACAGCTTAAATGGGTCAAGTTCGGGTTATATGTAAACAGGTTAGGGTTGACATAGCTGATCTGATCATTTAAATGGGTCATGTTCGGGTTGGGGTTTTCTGACCCGCTAACCTATCAACCCGAACCCGACCCGAATGTCCACCCCTAGATAAAGTTAGCGATTTAAATTGTAAGTAAGTATTTAAATATTTAATTATTGCATTGCCTTTTATAAGTATGGGTATTTTAAGTCTTACAACATTACTTATTTTTTGAATTTAAGCAAACGTGTTTGTTCTTTGTATGTAGTATAGATAGTGGCCTTATACTTAGTAAAATATCCTATTTTATTTTTTATTTTTTTAAGACTACTAATTATCGCAGAAAATCTCACGTGTTCTAAGCAAAACATGAACCCACAACCATTTGGTTAAAGAACACTCTATATTATCCTAATCTTTTTACACCTTTGTTCATGATGTTCTCACGGAGTTACACATGCCTCTCTGTACGTTATTGTGACAATGTTAGTGCCATATATATGTAATCCAAACCCGTTTAACACTAACACATGAAACATGTCGAGATATATATATGTATTGTTTTCTATCTGGTGGCTACCGGTCATAATCGTATACCTCTTGTGTCATAAAGATATCAGTATGCACACATCTTCATCTAGGGGTGAGCATCGGTCCAGGACTGGACCGGACTGGATCGGACCCACAGGACCGAGGACCGAATTAGCCAAAAAGCCAAGACTAAGGACCGGATCGAATGTGGTCGGTCCGGTCCGGTCTCGGTTAGTCCGTCGGTCGGTCTGGTCCAACAAGGCCAAATAAACGATTTGTGGTCCGGACCGGACCAGACCGACCGGACTAAGTATCGAATTAGCCAAAAAGCCAAGACCGAGGACAGGACCGAATGTGGTCGGTCCGGTCCGATCCGGTCTGGTCTTTGTCGGTCCTTCGGTCTGTCCAGTCCGTTCCGGTCGTTTGCTCAGCCCTATATTCATCAAATGCCTAGTGTTTAGTGACCTCTAAACGTAAATTATTGTATCTAAATTTTCAAGTTATACGTATCTTTATGGTTTAGTGTACTTTATGGAAAATTATATTGTTATGAATATTAAAGTTTTGCTAGAAGAAATTATATTTTGTAAAATAACAACTAGTGATAAAAAAAATGAAAAAAGAAATTATTTATTTTCATGGTGTGATTGACCGACCAGACCGAGTATCGAATTAGCAGAAAAGCCAAGACCGAGGACAGGACCGAATGTGGTCGGTCCGGTCCGATCCGGTCTGGTCTCTGCCGGTTCTTCGGTCGGTCCGGTCCGTTTGAATCATTTGCTCAGCCCTATCTTCATCAAATGCCTAGTGCTTAGTGACCTCTAAAAGTAAATTATTGTATCTATATTTTCAAGTTATATGTATCGTTATGGTTTAGTGTACTTTATGGAAAATTATATCGTTATGAATAATAAAGTTTTGCTAGAAGAAATTATATTTTGTAAAATAACAACTAGTGATAAAAAATGAAAAAAAAAAAGAAAAAAAGAAAACAAAAATTATTTATTTCATGGTGTGATTCGAACCACGGTCCCCGTCTAGAATCAGACTATGTCTTACCAATGGACTTGTCAAACATCTTGTAATACGTTTAAATTTGCATTTATTTATTTTTAACTTCATTATATGTAATTTTCCAAAATATATGAAGACCGGTTTTACCAGTAGAACTAGTTCTTATGTGTTTAGTATATTAGAAACCGGTTTTCTTATCAAGACCGGTCTGTGTTGCTTCCATGCCCCCAACTTTTCTACAATAAAAACCGGCTTTTATACAACCGAGCTCTATCAAGGGGTGTTTATAGACTTTTTGGTAGTAGTGGAAGTATTGTAGATGTGTGAATATTGTTAGTAGTTGTGTAAATTATTTGTAAAAGTGTAGAAGTTTTGTAATAGGTAGATTTAGGTGTGTAAGTAGTGTAGAGAAGTAGTAAAGAAGAAGTTTTGTTATGAAGAAGAAGAAGTTGTGTTGTGAAGAAGAAGAAGAAGAAGAAGTAGTGTTGTGAAGGAGAAAGTATGGTGTGAAGAAGTAGTAACAAAAGGTGTGTAGTGACTAGTGGTGTGAGATTGGTTCTAGCTACGATTAAAACTCGACATTTAGCTTAGTGTCGTTAATTGGTGTAAGCAAAAGTCGTGTAAGGTTTCCCCGCCAAAAGGGAATTCGTTGATTTAGTGAAGAAAGCTCTCGAGTAGGTGACCCGAGAAGTGGAGTAGGGCAAGGAAGGTGTCCTTATAGCCGAACCACTATAAATCCTTTGTGTCTCGGTTTGATCCTTCCATCTCTTGCTTATTATCTTATTTACATCATTTTTACTTATGTAGACATAGACATTTACATATTGTTACAACTTATCATATTGTGCTAATATTGATTCCACATAAAGATCAAACTAAAGGTTCATTCACAAAAATAAAGTTTTTACAAACAACCTAAAAGGATAAAATACATATATACATATATATACAAGTTCAATTGATCATTTCGATCAAGTATAGCTTTCAAAACAAAACTTAAATTGAAGTTATCTTTTAACAATTGTTTTATAAATAGAAAACAACGTAAAACTATTCAAACCCCCCCCCCCTCCCTCTAGTTTTCCACAACAACAACATCCATGGTCCTCCATATGAAGAACCTAATTTCAAAAGAAACAATCCACCTAAAACTCAACCACCACCTCAAGAACCTCAATGTCAATCACAACACTTTGAATCCTTGTTTTCTTCATTTGAGGAAAAGGAATCCTTATGGAATGACCCACCTAACACAAACCAACAAACAACTAGTATTCCACCACCACCACAATCAACCACAAATCCAATCCTACCTAATCCTCATCATGGTTGTACGCAATGTGAGCTAACAATCCAAATTTGTGAAAGCATAAAACCTATGCTTCATCAAGTTCAAGATGAAACCCGCTTTGTCATCTAACACATTATCTAATTGTCTAAACACTCTTTCTCATCCTCACCAACCATAAACCTTAACTTAGGAAGATGTTTCTCATCAAGGACAATGTTGGTCTTTTTATAGACATATGACTTTTTCTCTTCTAAGTTACATTTTCACTTTTATTTTTCAAAAGTAGGACTTCTTATTCCATATCTTTTCTTTGACCTTTGTCAAAAAAAAATTACTAAGAATATAAGTAGTTCTGCTATATCTTTTGCATTATGGGTTGATTGTCTCTTTCTCATAAGTATGATGTGCATTATGGTTTATTTTGTTTTTATATACTTGTCTTGTTGGTTCAAAATCCATGTATCCTTTCTTGGCACTCCATTTATGGGGAGTATTGTCCAAGTGGGAGCATTTGCATTATTCCCTACGCAACTCTTCTTTTGTTTCGACAAAAAAAGGGAGAAAATATATTTAAACTTACAAACTTAAAATGGTTTTCATCAAGTAAGTAAAACAATTTTAAATACAAACTTTTAAAGACCTAATACTAGAATTAGCGATTTACTTAAAAATAAAGTTTATGTTTTGTCATCAACAAAACGGGGGAGATTGTTAATACAAATATCGCCTAAAAAGTTATTTATATTTTACAATCTTTGCTATATTTTGTTAACGACAAAGTGTAAATTTTGGTTTTTAGTAAAACAAGATTTTAGTTTTAGTCTTATATAATTAGACTTTACATTTCATATTAAACATAAACATTGTTATATTTCCCAATATATAAAATATAACATGACATCATGGCATCAATCATGAGCATTTATGAAAAGGTCTCTAAATCTTGATAAGACTTTCCATAAGATCTCTTACACATCTTGGAATGATTCTCACTCAAACTATTGTGTGTTGACTTGTAGAATCTTAATTTGACATTGCTAGTTATGGAAAGATTTCTTGTAGTCTTTGACTGTCAGACATGGCGGAACCCTAGGGGTACAATGGTGAAACCCTTGTTTTGGTTCCGCCGGATCCGCCAGTCTGCTGGTTTGGTTGGCTATAAATACCAAGCCTTTTGCAAGAAATCTATAATCACTTTTAGCTATAGATTATATACTTACTCTCAATACTCTTATCTAACTCAGTAGCAACTCACTTGTGTGATTCTCTTTTGTAGCTAAGAAGTTCACAAGTTCATTCGAGAAGTTACAAGTTTCAACTCTACATTGCAAGACTTGTTAGTTCTGTATTGTATAAACTCTTATAGTTTATACTTCATTTGTATCTTGTATTGAAGTGATCTGTTAGTATTTTAGTCCTTAAAATATATAGTGTGACGGGAGTGGTTGTACCCTTGTAAAAGAACTCGACATCTAGCTTAGTGTCGGGAATAGTGGTTAGGCGACGTTAGGTTGGTTCTACCTTGAACTAGGACCCGGTATTTAGCTTTGTACCGGATAAAGTGTAAGCGACGATTGTAAGGGTTTCTCAACCGGTGAAAGGAGCTTGTAGACTAGTGCTTGAAACTCTCGAATTGGAAACTCGAGGCGTGGAGTAGCGCAAGGAAAAAGAGTCCTTGTAGCCGAACCACGATAAACAATCGTGTTGTGGTTTGATCGTTTCTTTCTTTATACTTGCATATTGATTATTGTTAATTAGTTAGATTCGTTGATTACACGTAAAGCTTTTCAAAGATTAATAAGTTAAAAAGCGGTGAACTATTCAACCCCCTTTTAATTTTCCACGTAACATTTCAGGACCAAATAAATAACCTGAACAATGAACTAAAAGCAAAAATGGAATAAATGAGTGACCTTGAGGATACGAATCTGTTGAAACAACCGAAACAACTATGGGCAGCAACCTATTTCTTCATTCCATTCTTTTGACGTTAAAAAATAATAATAACATAAATAAAAAAATAAAAGAGTTACGAAAGAGATGCTTGATGTCTGTGTTTTAGTGCAGCTTCTGTACCAGCCAATTGTTTCTTGCTTTTTACGTTACAAACAAATTGCATTACCATTCGGAGATCTCATCCCCTTTTCACAGCAAAACTCTTTTCTACGTGAACTCAACCAAACGGGCGTGTTACCTAAGACATTGTTCATCTTTTATTTAGAAAATGCATGATATGTAAAATTGGCATACTAACATTGAGGTGAGGATAATGAGAGAAATCAATGTAAAGGTTTTCTAAGAAGCGTGCAAGGGGAAATTTAGTCACGAAAAAGGTCCAAATAACGATTTTATCCGAGATGGAAAACTTACTTGATTTGATGAATATTAAGGTCTTTTTGAATTGCGTGCATATGTATATAGTATATTAGTATGGAGTAGACATTGTGGGTCTTTAGGTTGAAAATGGGCCATTTTAAGTTCGGGTTGAAACAGACGAGTCATGATCCCAGTTTTTTTGTAATTACTACTTGGCGGGTTTTTGCACAGCCCCAAGAAGATATATGTTACACCCCGGAATATCATTGATACAAAATCCATGATTAACAATGGTATTTGTTCATATTTTTATCCCTGAAAATTAATCTGAATAATCTATAAATACGAAACTGTATGTATTGTGTTTTTCTTTTATGCAATTAGTAGCTAAGTTCCAGTAATTTTTAAAGAGTCAAGTCAGTCCTCAATATTTTACATTCGTTTTTCACCCTTACTGAATATTGTTGTTTTTGTAACTTACAAATTCTTTTTTAGCCAAAGACATGAGATCAATGCCGATAGAAGCAACCCATGCATTTTCGATAGTTTCTTTTCTTTCTATTCATTCACACAATTGACGACCACGTCTGATGTCATCACTCTCATTCTCTGTGTACTAAATTTTTGATCACTTGTTACTTTCTTCATTAGAAATTTGCATTAAATCTTGTAGCAATGTAAAAAGTTAGCTCAGTTTACTCATACACTTGTTTATAATGCTGTCATACGTAATAACAAACTTGTAACTATTTCATACGAATAGAAAATAGTAGCAATATATCTATCTAGATGAATCCCAACACACAAAATAATAAACATCAAACCATGTTCTCAAATTACACATAAAACCATTGAAACATGAAGTTACAAATTCACAGCTCCTTGATGTATTTGTATCAAAATAAGTAACCAAGAGTAAAAAGCCAACAACAATAATAAATTAATAATACTAAGATTTTGGTTGAAAAAAATGACTGATCTGAATATATGAGCATATGCCAAATAGATCTAAAGGAAATGATTTTTGTTAAAATTCCTTTAAGGTCTCCTACCGCGCGCTGTATATTCGCATGACTATGAAATCATTGAATATTGTGGCCATATTCCTTTAAATTCTTTTTGTTCTAAGACAATAAGGAGAAAGAGATGGATATTGAATTATCTTGTTGTCTTGACATACGTACATAAACACTAAACCTGTCTCACTCGTGACAATTGGTGTCCAGGGAACCACAACGGCATGAATAAGGGATGTCGTGCACAATATTGTCTATGTTAGTTACTCTCATTTATGATTAATTTTCTGTATGATTTTGTTAACTAAAAGAAGTTACTAATCTAACAAGGTTGAGTTCATTTAATTCGAACACTTGTTTAGTTTCGAACCAAGTGTTTAATCTTGTTAAGGTATAAAAACGAAACTATAGCTTTGAATATAGATTTATCATTTAATTTTTCATTTTAATTTTCAACAAATAAGAATGGCACCTTCTTATTAAAAAGATAACATAAGTAAGTTAATAAATAAATAAATATGTGCTCAAATAAATTGAACAGTACGCTACCTTTCGCTTGATATCAGAATACTTGCCACACGATTGTAGCTTATTTTTGCTTGAGAACACATCTTTTGCTTGTTTTTATAATTATTTTTAGAAAGTACTCGTACTATTCATTTGCAAAAATTTTGCAAATTAATAGAGTAACGGAGGATATTTGTTAAAAAAAAAAAGGATATAAAATTGTGGCCTCATTCAACTAGGGGTATACATTATTTGGGTAATACCCGTATAAACCAAAAACCGAAACCGAACCGATTCGAAAATAACCGAACCGAACTTGTAACAAAATAGAATTTTTTAAAATCAAATCGAACCGAATTAAATATTTGATTTTCGGTTTGGTTATTGTTTTGACAATCTAAACTGAAAACCAAATTCAAATAAATATATATATACTTTTTTATATATTTATATAAAAAATTATATTAAAACTCTTTCATACTATAAATAACATTTTTTAAGCTTGAAAATATTTTTGTGCTAAAAATCTATATAAATGAATAAATAAATAATTAAAATTATGTAATTCGGATAATTTGATTCGGTTTTAGGTTATGGGGTTCGGTTATTTGGTTCAGTTTCGGTTCGGTTAAATCAATTCGAATTCGGTTTGGTTCAATTCGGTTTTCAGTTATACAAAAAAAGTTAATCAAACTAATCGAACCGAATAAACAAAACCACCTGATAACTGAACCAACGAACACCCCTACATTCAACATTTTGATGAGGCCCATTTTCTATCGGATTTCGAGGCCTGCTAGCAATACTCAAGAGCCCACTAATAAGAAGGTAAAGGTTTTGGTCTTTTGGATACAAATAGAGCCTTGCAAAAGATTTCATGGTTTGAGAAATGAAATTTAATTTTTAAAATCCAATACAAGTCCATGGTTATTTATTTACGATGAATGAGGTTTTATATTTTCAGTTTATCAAAAACGGAAAAGTATTAGCAAGGGACGAAGCGAATGTAAGGGGACAAGACAATTTAGGGAAGGAAGATGGACTGGATTCTACGTTGCCTAATTAGGAAATCATCGTGATTGTTTCTGATCATTTCTGTGTCCACCACCAAAGTAATGATGTTTGAGCCTGAGACATTTTGTTAACATATCAATGTCTGAACACTAGAACATCTTGATGGTGTTTTTACGCTTTAACTATTGCATACAAAATATTACATCCTAGGTTTCACATTTTTGTTCAAAACGAACAAAGTTTAACATTCAAGTTTTTCAAGTCTATGTCCTTTTAGCCACTGATGACGTATAGTCTATATATGGGCCACGTGCCCAAATGATAAACATTACTAAGGCCAATAACCACCATGCGTGGGCTATTATAACTTGGGCCGCATTAATAATGGAGTGGGCTCACGCAAGCCCAACCAAACTATATACGGTATAGATAAGGATCTTCTATCTATGGAATAGATATCCTTAACCCGGATAAGCACCATGTGTGCAAAACGTAAGGAGCACAAACCCTACAAGGATTCTGCGCCTATATAAGGAATGACATAATTCTCATTAAAGGTAAGATTCACAAACCCTAAAACTCTTTACGAGAACCGTAAATCGATTACTTACTCTCACGCCGGAGTCTAATCGTGGGAGACAATCCCACGATAAGCCTAAGGGTGTTGTTTATTTTCTTAGTGTGCAGGTTTCAAGCATTAAGAAGCGAATTGGTACGAGAGCAAGAGCCCAAATCAGGAACGCCCAACTTTTGTATCAACAAGTGGCGCCATCCGTGGGACCCCTACTAAGAACTAAGGAACTAGAATGACGAAGAATAAAAATTCAAGCCAGCGGACTCCGCAGTTGGAAAAAACACATGACCCCCAGAGGAAGAATCAACAAGATTCAACCCCTAGGCAGGCTGCTGGGAGAACCAGCGCACCTGGTCACCAAGAGGCGGGAACAACCCAACCTCTTCCAATAGTAGAACTGCCTATAAGGACTCCCCAAGCCACCACGGTGGTTCCTAGCGTTGAGGAACTTCAGCGCACCCTCTTCACTACTCCTCACCAAACGGTACCTACAGTGGACAACATTGTACCACCGGGCGCGCCTAACCGAGATAGGGTGCCCAATACTGAGGCAAATATTCTTGCAGCAACTGAGGACACACCCGACCTAACGTTGGGAAATTTTGTATCCCAAAATTATGAAACCCTAACTACCCTCATGCAAGAAGAAGAAAGGAGAAGGTCGAGTACCAGCCTACAAGCCCGGCTCAATTTTGGTCCTGAACGCGAATCATCACCATCGCGCCACCCATGAGGAAGACGCGCAGATAACGAAAAACGTACCACTATCCACGATAGGCTGGGTACGACTTCTGACTCACAATATTCAGAGGAATATGAAGACAATGAGAGACGCAATAATGTTCACTCCAGACTTGGCAGTCGAGGGATACAAGACCGATTAGGACCTCAACATTAATCGCACCAGGCTTTACCTCTCAAGGGATCTTGAGAAGCTTACAACCCCCACCAGGCAGTGTACCTGATCGTTGTAGTATAGTATAGTGACAAGTACCGGGGGATTGATCGTTCAGCTAGGAATAGTGTCGCTAGGATTAGAAAACCAAAATACTAGTTCTAGAGATGAAAGATGATTATTTTTGTATTTTTATATTTTTTTAGAAAGCAAGTAAAAATCTCGGGTTTTAAGGATTTGGGCGGAATTAGTTGCTAGTCAACTAACCCAATACTAAAGATGCAATCAAAATAAAATACTAGAAATGAAAATAAAACTAAATTAACTAAGGTTGTGAGTAGAACTTGTGTTTACTTAGATTTCACTACTCCCTAGATATCTTTTACACGTTAATTACTTGTTAAAGTTGCGTGGATGACGGATTGTATTCCTTAATACCATTCATGGGGTAGCGCACTTAATTCCCCAATCCTATGAGTGCCTACTTCACTCCTATGTCGAGCCGGCTAAGAAGCTCCTAACATGGGATCATTAGAATTTACTCATGCATTAAATACAACCAATAAAACCTAGTGCACGTCAGTTCATGTTTCCTAAGACGTTCAAGCATGTTACCATTTGGAGATCTGCCAGTTTTCTTAAGCCTAACATCGAAATCATTCATCCAATACAACCATAAACAAGTAATCAACACATAATTAACATCTAGGATTCATTAGATCTAAGAAAACACAAGATAGATCTAGCCTAGCATGATGGAATTAAGACAAGAACAAGATATAGACAACCAACACATAGACATATTGATTGAATTAAAAGAACACTTATCTCAATTACACATGAAAGGGTTCAAGGGCTGAAAACCCTTGAAAAACCTGTAAAATTCGTAATAGGTTCGGCCCTAGGGTTTCTCCAAAACTTCTCTCCTTTTATGAATGAAAATTAGAAAACTATATATAGAAAACTGAGGCTGACGGCGTCAAGACCAAATAGGTGATGCCGTCATCTCGCCGCCAAAATACTTCTCAGACTACCTTAATCTTCATCTGACGCCGTCATGTGTTATGGTCTTCCAGGCCATCACGTCTTTTACTGTTGACGCTCTACTTGTGACGCCTTCACGTTTGTACTGGACCGTCCTGTAGGACCTTAGATATATCAACTTTAATAACAATAAAAGCACTAGATGAAGTAAAGATGGTGACTTGATATGATATATGTGTGGCGTTAAACTTGAAAGAGAATGATAAGATGAAGAGAACTTTTATTAATAAAACACACACAACACACACACAAGCACACCTTACAAATGAGAGGTAAGGTGCCTTTTATAGTTCCATACATGATGCCTTAAGAGGCTTTCCATGGGCTTGGGCTTGGGCTTGGGCTTGGGCTTGGACTTGGTTTACATGGATTATAAAGGCTTATGAAACATAACTAATAACATATTAGCTTACCAAGACCAAGGCCCATTAACTATTCTTATAACACAAACTACAACACATTACAACGTTACAATAAATGAGAATGACCATCACTTTTTAATATAATTTTCAATGCTAACAATCTCCCCCTAAGGGGTGGTCATTCGAATGATGTTCCACGTGATTAGGTCTTCTTTGTTCTTTGTTGTTGACTATTGTGTGTCGTAGTAGAATAGTCTTTAGTCTTTGTTCCTTCATGCTTTGTGATCTTTGATGACTAACTTTTCATCGTTCTTTGTTCCTTTGTGATGTGGAGTTATCTGCCTTTCGTCACTTCTGCGTCTATGGTGGTTGTTTGCCATTCCAACATGCTCATACATCTTTGGATTTTGATATTCATATGCACGTAGTTCCCTTTCTTTCACTTTGATCTTTAGTCTTTATACTTTGTAGATTCTTCTTTTTGGCGTAGAATCTTTCTTTGAACTTTGTGTTGTATAGATCTTTGAGGGAGCTTTCTTTAACTTCATATGTATGTACGAGCACGTGGAATCTGTTGCCATAGAGATGAAGTGTCCCTGCATATAAACAGTTAGCAATAAAACATCCGGTACTTACAGATAAGGAATTAGAGATTGTCAACAGCATAGTGTGAAGACTCCTTCTAATCCTTACCATGGCCGTTCCCATGTCAGATACTCTCGAGAGAGCTTACAAGACCTACTTAGTAGCTCAATGACTAGGTGAGTCACTAGGGATCACTCCACGATTGTAGACCATTTGAAACCACCGCGAACACTAAGCGTAACCCATAAGGAATTACCGAAGTGACCTGCTGTCAGGGCTGCTTGATGTTGACCCTGGCAGGAATTTCCATTCAATCACTGAAAATCACAAAAGTGAATCCTCTCATAAATGTTCTGGCAGATTGCTAAGATCTGCGTAGGACTCTTAAGTTTACATCTGGCGTCCTTAATGATGAACAACCAGTGTAGAAATATCATGTGTTCCTATGAGATCTTTTGATGAATCTCGGGGCTCTAAACTCGATAAGTGCACATTTGGTTCCCTATGCGGAGATTAGGGAGAGGTCTCCTGCTTCAATATCAACCATCTCTAAGAGACAGGTCG
Source organism: Artemisia argyi (assembly GCA_030686995.1). NCBI lineage: Eukaryota > Viridiplantae > Streptophyta > Magnoliopsida > Asterales > Asteraceae > Artemisia > Artemisia argyi. The sequence goes on from CM060697.1 coordinate 42,511,015, forward strand.
ATAGATTACACCGGTTCCCCGTGAGAATGAAACAAGCTCTTTTAAGAGAACTTGAGTGGTTAAGAAGGTTAAGTGCAGTGCGTCACTGGGTCCATGACGTCTTGTCTTCAAGACCGGTGTCACCTTAGTAACAACCAGTAGCATACGAATTGTACCTGGTGTCTGCCCTAAGGTTGAACATATGGAGGGCTATTTCTTTTCACCCTTTCTCATAACTTTTCTTTTTAAATTTTCAACCCCTTTTTTCTCCTTTATCATTTTCTCCTTTTTTCAATCATACCTAAGGACTTCTAATTCTAATCTATTGGATTTGTCCTTGGGTAGATCCCTCCGGCTCTGGCGGATCATAGGACGGTTTTCCCTAACCTTAGTCACCTTATAACTCCATGACTATCCTATCATTGCCATGAAACCGTTTATTGAAAATCTCTCAAAGTGTTTATGATAATAAAACACATTGTTGTTACCACTTCGAGAGTTTTGCAATTTTGAAGGACTCCCCCTTCACATGTGCTCATGTAATTTTTAAGAAATTTGCACATGCGGGAGGAGTTTGCACTTTTTGAATTGATCCACTTTCAGTGAACATGACCGATTCGAGACACGCTTACATCACTAGTTAGACTAGCTTGAAGTTATTACCCGTCCTGGTCAAGTCTAAAGAAAGTCTCTCGATACGGTACATTCTACTCAGACAAGTCCTATTCGAGACACGCTTACATCACTAGTTAGACTAGCTTGAAATTATTACCCGTCCAGGACAAGTCTTTTCGATTACTAACATTTTAAGCTTCGTCAATTCATTGGTACTTACTGAGTCGAGCTCTTCTGAGATTCAGTCACAAACTTTAAACATCTTTTATCACATTTTAATCATGTCTTCTCCCCCTCAAAAATAGCATATTGTGATATTTTTCATATCAACTGAGTAAAAAAAACTTTTTGGAGAGAAAGACATATTTCATTTTGCATGAATACGGAACATTTTTGTTTTTTGTACTCCCCCTTAATGATAGCACATTTTAAAATCAATTAAGGGTTTTGAGGGAGTTATCTTGAGCACTCATTTGAAAGAATTTGAGAAATCTTTTGAACAATCTTGAAAAAGTGCTCAAGAATTGTATTTTGAAAAACGAGTTTATGTTTGAAATCCTTTTCGTTTGTTTATACTCGAACATTTTGAAAATGATTTCATCTTTGAACGTACGAGTCCTTGATTTGAAAATAATCAGAAGTCATCATTTGAGTCCGGGTTTCGTACTGAAGTATACGAAAGCCATAGTGAAGAAAATTTTAAGAAACGACATGTTTTAGAAAAACATAAAAAGAACTCCCGCTCAAGCATCTGTACATGTCCGTATCATTGTTGAATGACATTTTTAGAAACGTACAGAATATTGGTTTATACGAGAGACATGTCGTGAGAAGAATATTTTTGGATGTTTTGATTTTATATTGTTTTTGTATTTTTTTTGAAAATTTTATATTTTTGTATTTTGTTTTTGTTGGTTTTTCAAATGTTGTATTTTTTTTTTTTTTTTTTTTTTTTTTTTTTTTTTTTTTTTTTTTAAATATTTACAGCGAAGCGATTTTGAAAACATTTTTCAAGAAGATTCGAGAAGACGTTCTAGCTCCTCAGGAGTTAGGCTTCGCATGCCAATTCGTCGAACTAAATAGTCAAACCGTTCTTTTGGAAGGGCTTTAGTAAATAGATCGGCGAGTTGATAATCAGTCTTAACAAAAAATAATTCAACAGTACCCTCTTCCACGTGTTCTTTGATGAAATGGTAGCGGACTTTGATATGCTTCGTCTTAGAGTGATGTACGGGATTGCACGAGATGGCTATGGTACTTTTTGAGTCACAATACATAGGTATTCTGTCAAAAGTAAAGCCATAATCTGTGAGTTGTGTCCGCATCCAAAGAACTTGGGCACAAAACGCAGATAGAGACACATACTCGGCTTCGGCGGTTGAAATTGCAGTACAATTCTGTTTCTTTGACGACCAGCTTACAAGCTTTTCACCCAAAAATTGTGCTCCACCTGATGTACTCTTTGCTGTAACTTGATCACCAGCATGGTCTGCATCTGAAAATGCTGTTAGATTAAACCCCGAATCCTTCGGATACCAAAGTCCCATGTTAATGGTTCTTCGTAGGTACCGAAAGATCCGTTTAACCTCTTTGAGGTGAAGTTCGGTAGGCTTTGCCTGAAACCGTGCTAACAAGCAAACATCAAATTGGATATCGGGTCGGCTAGCAGTTAGGTACATGAGAGAACCGATCATGCTCCGATATTTTTTCGGATCGATGGGTTTCCCAAACAAATCAGCACCTATTTTTAGTGAAGTGACCATTGGTGTTCCAACAGAATCACATTTTTCCATTCCATGTGTTTTCAAAATCTCTATTGTATATTTAGCTTGATTGATAAAAATACCACGAGGGGATTGATGGATTTGTAAACCAAGAAAGAATTTTAGTTCCCCCATCATGGACATTTCAAATTTACTTTTCATGAGATTTTCAAAATGTTTTGAATGGTTAGGATTGGTTGATCCAAAAATAATGTCGTCCACGTAATCTTTGAATTTTTTTATAAACAAGGTGTCATCAACCGTTCCTTTTGTGAAATTGTTTTTAAGCAAGAAAGATGATAGTTCGTCATACTACGCTCTTGGAGCTTGTTTTAAACCATAAATTGCTTTCTTAAGCTTGTAGACGTAGTCTGGATGATCTTTGTCGATGAATCCCTCTGGCTGACTCACATACACTTCTTCTTTCAGAGTTCCATTCAAGAAAGCAGTCTTAATGTCCATCTGATAAACTGTGATGTTTTTGTGAGCTGCATAGGCTAAGAAAATCCGGACTGCTTCAAGTCTAGCTACAGGCGCGAATGATTCCTCGAAATCTATCCCTTCTTCTTGTGGATAACCTTTAGCCACGAGACGAGCTTTGTTGCGAATAACAGTCATTTCCTCATCCAGTTTGTTCTTCCACAACCACTTGAGATCAAGAACACGTTTATCAAGTGGTCGTTCAACAAGTTTCCAACTATCATGTAACAGGTATTGAAGAAATTCCTCCTGCATCGCTTCAATCCAAGGGTTTTCTGTCATTGCTTCCCGAATGTTCTTTGGTTCTTTGAGGCTGATTGAGCAAATGTAAATGCACAATTCGAGATCGGTGGCAAGTTGTCTCCTTGTCTGAACTGGCTTTGAAGGTTCACCAATAACGTGTTCTATTGGATGGTCTTTTGTCCATTGAAACGTAGAAGGGTACCTTGGGTGTAACATATGTGTGTTAGATGGTTCTTGTAACCTTGAAGAAGATTCAGCAGAGTCTGTTGCAAATAGGTTTTCAAATACTTCTTCTTCTTCTAACGCAACATCGTTTGAATTATTTGTGGGTTCTTCTTGAAAATTTGTGTTTTGGTTTTGCTCATCAACTCTTGGTAGATCAGTTTCAATTACTGGAGTTGCTTGAGTAGATGTAGATGATGTGGAGGTAGTTGGTGCTTCAGCTTCAATTGTTGTAGATGCATCCTGTGATGATGGTGGTGGTTGATGGTTTTGAGCGGGTGCAGCGGAATGTTGTTGAGATGCATTTGTCGAAGTTCCACCATAGTATTCATCAAACATTAACTCAAAGAAATTTTCCAGTTCTTGTTCTGAAGGTTTATCTGTGTTTGTTGACTGAGCTCCTTGAGGCACGAGTCCTGGACTGATGTGTCCAGAAGTCTGCTGGTTTGGTGCGGGTCCTAATCCGTTTTGATTAGAAGCCATTGGATTAAGCGCGGGTTCTAGAGCGTATCTCTCAGAAGCCATTTGTGAAATCTCGTCAAACTTCACATTCATCGTCTCCATTATCTTTTTCGTTCTTTTATTATATACCCTGAATGCCCTCGAGTTTTCTAAATATCTAATGAAGATTCCAATATCACCCTTAGCTTTTAACTTCCCTAGATCTTCTCTGTCATTCGTCGGATAGCACAAATCGCCAAACACGTGAAGGTAAGAGATGTCAAGTTTACGGTTGCTCACTAGCTCATATGGGGTTTTATTGAATCTTGGATGTAATAGGGATCGGTTTTGAGTAAAACAAGCAGTGGCTACAGCATCAGCCCATAAGAATATAGGTGCACTAGAGAAAATCAGCATTGTGCGAGCAGCTTCCACAAGAGTTCTATTTCTTCTTTCAACTACCCCATTTTTCTGTGGAGTTCTAACAACTGATGTTTGATGTGTGATTCCAACATCTTCAAGGTAAGTTCTTAACTCTTGGTTTGTAAATTCTGTGCCATTGTCTGTTCTTATAATCCTTACTGGAGCTTGAAGTAGAACTTGTATACGCTTCAGAAAGGTGATGATGATGCCTGGTGCTTCGTCTTTTGATCTCAAAAACTTTACCCATGTACATCTTGAATAATCATCAACAATAACAATAATATACTTCTTCCCATTAATGCTTTCAACTCTCATTGGGCCACATAAGTCCATGTGCAACATATGTAACCTTGCTTGCGAACTAGGTACGGTTTTGGGTTTGTATGATGCTCTTTTACTTTTTCCTTGTTCGCATGATGGACATAGGTGTTCCTTGGTGTATTTGAACTTAGGAAGTCCGGTGACGATGTTGTCTTTGGCTAACTTGTTGATGGTGTCGAAATTGAGATGGGATAAACGTCTATGCCACAGCCAGGACTTAGTTTCGGTTGCCCTTGTCATAAGACAAATTGGTGATGTAGAAGCCATTTGGTTGATGTCGATAGCATACAAGCTTGTACCACGATTACCAGTTAAGAGATCATCACCAACCAAATTTCTAATAAAAACCGTGTTTCTCCTGAAAGCAACTTCTAAGTCTGCATCACAAAACTGCCCAACTGAAAACAAGTTGTGTCCCAACCCTTCGACGTAGTAAACTCGAGTGATTAAAAAATTCTCAAACCGAAGATCTCCATAACCCTGAATAGCTGCTACATGATCATTTCCAAAGCGTACAGTTCCCATGAATTTCCAGACGAAATTGATCAGCAGCTTTAAATTCCCGGTCATGTGCTTGGAGCAACCCGAGTCGACGATCCAAAGATATATTTCGATAACCTGCCAAGAACAGAAGAGTTTGTATTTGGAAACCGTTTTGAATTTGGTTCCATGGGGTTAGGAGTAAAATCTAAAGCACATTCAGAGACAGTTGCTACTTGTTTAGCTTGAACTATTTCTAATTTTCCGTTCTGAAGAGTGAACTCTCTACCTGTTGGAATCCACATACAAAACTTAAGGTAGTTCCTAGGCATTCGACTAATAGTGGTAGACCTAAAGCGTGCAACTAATCTTTCTATAGATCTAGATCTAGCACTAGGTCTTTTTGGAACATTCTTCTGTTCAGGCGTAACATTCACATTCTTAGAAACACATTCATCGTGAACATCAGTGCTTTTATTGTTATTAAAGTTGATATATCTTAGATTTTTGACTTTTGACAACCAAACTTCAAACGGCCATAACTTTTGAACCGTAACTCTGTTTTCGACGAATTTGCTGTCAAAACGACCGTGAGACCGAGAAGAAGGACACGTTGAATCATCTAAAGATCATTCAAGCCAAGCTTCGAGGCCCAAATCCACTCCGAACGGAAGTTATTGAGGTTTTAAGGTTTTAGATCAAATTTTTCACCATAAAAACTTGCATCAACTTACACTAAACACAACTCCTACTTCGTTGAATCGATCCAAGAATCAACTTTATTAATCTACACTTCATCAATGGCAACTCAGCAAGATATTCATGCAGCCGGTGCGGAAAACCAACCTCCAATGCTTGAAAAACATGGATATCTCCCATGGACAAGCCGCATGCTTCGTTACATCAAAACAAAGTCTGATGGTAAATTAATGATCAACTCCATTACAAATGGTCCATTCAAGCCAAGACAAGTTCAAATTGAAGGTAATCCAAATACAACACCTCCTACTCAACCATTCGTGCGTGAACAAACAGAAGAAGATTACACAGAGGAAGACAAGAAGCAGATCGCCACAGATGATATGGCAATGCATTTAATCCAACTTGGATTACCAAGGGAGATCTTTGCTGCGGTCGACAGCTGTGAAACTGCTTATGCTATGTGGGAACGTGTTACAAGGATTTGTCATGGAACAAAGATTCGACAACAAGACGTTGAGAACAAACTTCTTACTGAATGGGAGAACTTTACATCCACTAAAGGTGAACAGAGTGAATCTTACTACACAAGGTTTTGCACTTTGATGAATGAGTTAATTAGAAACAAGTTGACACCTCGAACAATTGCAACAAACATCAAATTCATCAATAACTTTCCAGAAGAATGGGGTCGTTATGTTACAATTGTCAATCAAACAAAGGATTTACATAAGGTGAATTATGATCAACTCTATTACTTTTTGAAGCAAAACCAAGCTGAGGCTAATGAAGTAAGGAAAGAAAGATTGGCAAAGAATCATGATCCTCTTGCATTAATTGCTACTACACCAACACCGCTACCAGTGAACACACAACAACCATCATCATCTTCCACTCACAACTACATGCAACCTTCATACATTCAACAAACAACACCGGTCTACCAACAACAGTTCTACCCACAGCAACAACAACATGTTATTCCACAACAGCAATACCAACAATTCCAAGAACCAGAATTCACTGAAAATGATGAAGCTACTGCAGCATTGACCCAAGCGTTTGCTTTTCTGTCAAAGGCATTCCAAGGACGCTATTCTACACCAACTAACAACAACCAAAGGATTTCATCGAACACTCGCAACAAGCAGATTGCTCAGCCGAGTTTCAATATGGGTAATGGAGGTCAAATGGTTGGAGTTTATGGGAATCAGCAAGGATATGCTACTGGATTTAATATGGGCAATCAGAATATGCAGAATGCAGGTCAGTATGCAGGGAATCAGTATGGTCAGAATGCAGTGAATCAGTTGGGTCAGTTTGTTGGAAATCAGAGGGGTCAGAATGTTGGTAATCAGGCAATGGGTAATCAGAATAGAAATGTTGCAGCTCCAGTAGTTGGGAATTTGGGAAATGTGAATCAGGGTAATCCGGTAAAGTGTTTCAACTGTCAGGGTGTAGGTCATATGGCAAGGAACTGTCCTACTAAGCCGAACAAGAAAGATCTAGAGTACTTGCAAAAAGCAGTGATGTTGGCACAAAAGGTTCAGGCAGGGTTTCAGTTGAACGCAGAGGAGAATGATTTTATGGCTCTTATGGATGACATGGAAGATAGAGAGGATATCGATGCGAACTGCATATTCATGGCGAATCTTCAGGAAGCTAAGTATGACACGGATTCTGATACACTTCCTGTTTATGACACCAACGCACCATCTGAGGTATCAAATTTCAACACATGTCACAATAATGATATATTTGATATGTCTCCTCATGAGGAACAGTGTTTTGAGAAGCAAGCATCCACTTATGATACATTCCTGGACACGCCAAGTAGTAGCAATACTCCTTCAGCGACTCCAGATGTGAATCATAATGGAGGCTTCGTTTCACAGCATGCTGAGAATGATGAGGAAACACGTGCTTTGTTTGAATCATTATTGAATAATTGTCGTATTGAAATTGAGAATGTGAAAAAGGTCAATCGCGATGTTAAGGCCGCGAATGTTAAATTGACCGCTGAGCTTGAGAATTATAAAGAAAACGTTAAAGCTTTTGAATTTCATAACAAAAGATTGTCTGAATTAGAAACTGGTTATCAAAATTCCGTTTCAAGGGAAAAACAATTGCAACTCAAGTTCTCATTTGGTTTCTCTGATACCACTTGTAGGACCTTAGATATATCAACTTTAATAACAATAAAAGCACTAGATGAAGTAAAGATGGTGACTTGATATGATATATGTGTGGCGTTAAACTTGAAAGAGAATTATAAGATGAAGAGAACTTTTATTAATAAAACACACACAATACACACACAAGCACACCTTACAAATGACAGGTAAGGTGCCTTTTATAGTTCCATACATGATGCCTAAAGAGGCTTTCCATGGGCTTGGGCTTGGACTTGGTTTACATGGATTATAAAGGCTTATGAAACATAACTAATAACATATTAGCTTACCAAGACCAAGGCCCATTAACTATTCTTATAACATAAACTACGACACATTACAACGTTACAATAAATGAGAATGACCATCACTTTTTAATATAATTTTCAATGCTAACACGTCATGCAATTTACTCTTGACGTCGTCAGGATGTTGTTCTTGACGCCGTCACCTACTGTTCCCAGCAAGGAAAATTAAGACTTTGGCGTTTTCTTCACTTTTATGCTCCAAAAACGTCCGAATTGCTTCCTTTTCCAGATTTCTCTCCCAAAGTACCTAAAATCACAAAAGGAACGATTTAGGGCAATATTTGATCAAATAAATTCAATTTCGGGCTTAAATGACCCCCTAAAAGTGGTTCATTTTTCGCCTCATCATATACCCTTACACTTGAGATTTGCTTGTCCTCAAGCAAATGCGCTTTTATTCTAATCAAAATACAAGTTAGGGGTCATTTAACACTAATATAAAAGTAATTACAACAAATAATCGTTCCACTAAAAACCAATAGACAAGCACGGAGGTCATACACTAGCACTTCACAAATAGTGTTTAGATACTCACATCTCTCGGGTGTAATAAAGTATAAATTACAATATGGAAACGGAAGATATCTCTCACTACCTGTCATTGCAAAATAGATTACCATAGGCTTGGGAAAGGATCAAACCTCCACCACATGGCGTAAGCACCTAGGATAAACTATCAAAGAGGTCTTTTAAAGGGTTGTAACGTTAGGTGTAGGGATATGAAATACATGGTTTTGTCGGATAAAGGAAGTTTTTTACTGGTGGCGAGTTAACAATCTTGGTTAATTACATGTACAATATGGCGTTGCTAAGCCAAGACTAGACTCGACTTAAGCTAATAAATGAAAAATAACAAAAACATAAAATGAACATATAATAAAAAGGGATGGTAGTCCGTTTTTTTTCTTTTCTTTTTCTATTTTTTTTTTCCGATTTTATTTTATTTTATTTTTATTTATTTATTATTTTTTTTTTTTTTTGCATACACTCTTACCCTACCATCCAAAATAATACATCATAGGGAATGAACATTTCCCTTACACTTGAATTTTTACATACTTTACAATAAACTAATCTAATGACTCGAATTAAGAAAATCAAAACACTTGGAGCAGTTTTAAGATTAACGTACATATGGGGGTAATAAATGATGTTCTTCCCCATTACTCCATAAAATAAGTACTTTACCCATGAGTCCCAATCGTCCCAAAACAATATGTACAAGGATATGACTCGACTTAGCAACCATGTAATCAATTAGATAGTTAACTTAGGGTTTAAACAAATAACAATAATGCACTAAAGATGAGTGCATACACGGAAGGCTAAGGCGATTTGGTTGTACATTTAAGTCGGGTGTAACAAATTCTTCCTTTAAGTAAGATGCTTAAAGTTAGAAACGAAAAGATAGGCTCGGAGGGGTGTACTAGGGGTATCGTGTACTAAAAATGAGTACAACGCTAAGGTGTGGGAAAAATTAGTTGACTTAACTAGCCAAGTAATATGACTTAAATGGTCAACTAATTATAATATGGGTTTAACACAAGGGTGATCCTAATGCCTCTTATCATGTAGTAAATCCTACTACACGAATGTAGTCTCACTAGCGGTCTCGGGATGCATCACTAACGCAAGTTCTAGAATCTAAATGCTACCGGTACACTCATAAGCACTAATAGTAAATGCTTTTCCTATCAAATCTAAAGGCGAACCTCACATATTTGGGTGGAAAATTTTTCTGAATATACAGTTATGTGTTAGTCATACAATCTCCTATCCATGAGACGCTTTCTATGGCTAAAGTTACACTCCTAAATGTTGTAAAAAAATTTTTAATTTGGCGCTAAAATTACACTAACAAGTTTTTCTCATAGTTTTATTACACATCTACTATTAAAAACAAACTCAAGCGAAAGTGTACATGTAAGGTATCATCATTATACCCTCCCCTTACACTTAAGATGAACATTGTCCCCAATGTTCAAGTAAAGAATGTAAAAGTGAAATAAGTAAAAAGAATGAAATCAAATACTCCCCTGATTCGCTCGGTATGGATAATAAGGTGGCCAGGTTAAATCTTCCTCCAAGGAAATGAACAATCAAAGCTTCCCTTCCAGAAAAATAAATCATCTTCTTGTCATACATAACCTGTAAATCCTACGAAAACAAACAAGGCAACCTCGCATAAAATCGGCGGCAATCTATGTAAGTTACTAAATCCTAGAAAACAAAGCAAGATATAATGCTTGTGGAATGAAGTTTGCAGATTTCCTAGGGATTATAAAACTTAATAATTCAACAAAAACTTTAAGAATCCGTTAGAAAAAATAAACTGGTAAAATTTCCAGGTTTTTACACGTGACGCCGTCAAGAGTTATCTCGTGACGCCGTCAGAAGTGACCTGCAGAAATTCTTATGTTAAGTTTCCGGAAAATTTCTGGAAAAACTTGGTTCTACTTCCTGGAAAATCCTGCAAAACTTCATTATGACTCGATACAAGCATTTGACTCTAACAAATACGAATATACATGTTCACTTAATATTGTGGAGAATCATGATCGGTTTGTTTCTTAAAAACATATTTGGGGTTTCCCCTTACACTTATCTTTTGCAAAAATACTTTTAGGTGGAGTTAAGACTAGGCCAAAACAACAAAGTAAAGTATTTCCACTATTTAGTTTGAAACATGATCTACCAACAATAAAAATAAAGCATGCATATGGAAGCAAATAACAAACAAACAAACAAAATAAAATCACACAAAGCATGGGTTGCCTCCCAAGAAGCGCTTTTCTTTATTTACGAGTATTGTAGCTAGACTCAAGGTCATGGGTTACCGTGTATCGCTTATGCTCACATAACCAAGCGTGAGCCATCTAATGGTCGCCTCATCTTTCTTATACTCATCTCCTAACTCTAGACATCCGCGATAGTATCTTTTATTCTTTTCATGAGTATACTTAAGCCCTTTTCTCTTATCATTCACACTTAGTATTTCTATGGGCGGATACCTACTACACTTCTCCATGGAAAAATCCTTGAACCTAGGGTGTGTGCGGGGCATTTGATACACAAAATCTTCATCCCCATCCGAGAATGTAATTAACCCTTCTATGAGTTTTTCATCGAGGTTGGTCAACCGTTTGAAAGGTTTTCCAAACACAACTTGGGTCAACTTATCATCAATAAATTCTCATAGATTCTCCATAACCATGAACTCAACAAGATAAACCAAGCTTCCTACAAACACATGCAACGGTATTGCCCTAGCAATAATGTTTTCTCCTTTGTATTCTAATTCATCTACCATGATTTTATTATACTCATTACGCGAGATTATGTTCATCGGGAGATATGAGTTAAGATAGGCGTTAAAGCTCTTAATCCGATCTTACAAGGAACTTGGATGTTGAATGAACTATCACACTCAATCCTAGTTCTAGGGTCGACATACCCAAGAGGGTTTATTTCCTCTTCCATCCTATTCTTATTAATCACATCACCGTCATCAAGATCCTCGTCGGAGTCTGAATAGTAAAAAGGACTAGCCCTACGGTCATCATCATGATCAGACTCCTCTAACTCAAAATTATTGTCAAAGTGGTGGTTGGGCGAGAGGTTAGGCGGGTTCTCATTCTCAACTAAAGGGAGTGGGGCGGGCATTTGGAAAATCCTACGACGAAAAACATGAATAACAGGAATCAAACGATCAATGTTATTGTTATCCATCGAAATAGTTTACGAACAAAGGAAACAAAGAAATAAGATAGACTAAAGAAAACCTAAAAATAAAAATAAAATCTTACTAGAAAGGAATCTAGCAAGTAGACCTAATAAAAAGAGATTCTAACCTAGACAATAACTATTCCCCGGGCTGCGGCGCCAAAAACTTGATACGTGGGAATCGCACCAGGCTTTACCTCTCAAGGGATCTTGAGAAGCTTACAACCCCCACCAGGCAGTGTACCTGATTGTTGTAGTATAGTATAGTAACAAGTACCGGGGGATTGATCGTTCAGCTAGGAATAGTGTCGCTAGGATTAGAAAACCTAAATACTAGTTCTAGAGATGAAAGATGATTATTTTTGTATTTTTATATTTTTTTAGAAAGCAAGTAAAAATCTCGGGTTTTAAGGATTTGGGCGAAATTAGTTGCTAGTCAACTAACCCAATACTAAAGATGCAATCAAAATAAAATACTAGAAATGAAAATAAAACTAAATTAACTAAGGTTGTGAGCAATAAGTGGAGAAATTGTGTTTACTTAGATTTCACTACTCCCTAGATATCTTTTACACGTTAATTACTTGTTAAAGTTGCGTGGATGACGGATTGTATTCCTTAATACCATTCATCGGGTGGCGCACTTAATTCCAAAATCCTATGAGTGCCTACTTCACTCATATGTCGAGCCGGCTAAGAAGCTCCTAACATGGGATCATTAGAATTTACTCATGCATTAAATACAACCAATAAAACCTAGTGCACGTCAGTTCATGTTTCCTAAGACGTTCAAGCATGTTACCATTTGGAGATCTGCCAGTTTTCTTAAGCCTAACATCTAAATCATTCATCCAATACAACCATAAACAAGTAATCAACACATAATTAACATCTAGGTTTCATTAGATCTAAGCAAACACAAAATAGATCTAGCCTAGCATGATGGAATTATGTTAGGTCACCATTTCTACAACATAATCACATAAAATTCTAGAGAGAGAAAGAGAGTTTAGAGAGAGAGAGTGGAAGGAACACCAAATAACAATATGAGACTAATAACCTTACTAGTGAACCAACCAACCTCAAAATGAGGTTGTGAATACATATTTATAGGAAAGGATTAGGGCTACACTAAACTTACACATTATGACATACTTAGCCCTTAGACTTTATCCAAACCTATAAACCAAGCATAAACTTACAAAATACGTAAAACAATAAATGTTATAGTTAAGTAACGCAACCTATACCAAAACTAAATGACCGACACTTGAAATAATAAAGTCTATTCCCAACAATCTCCCCCTAAGGGTCGGTCATCAAAGGTTGCTTGACGTCGTCATCACCTATACTTTGACATTGTAGTAGACGTCCTCAAAAATGGTTAGAATAATCTTTCATCGTTCTCTGTACTTTGTTCCTTGTTGATGTGATAGTGATAATGATATGAAGTTGTCTGCCGATCGTCACTTCTGGTGTCTGTGGTGGTTGTCCGCCATTCCAACATGCTTATACATCTTTGGACTTTGACTTCTGAAAGCGCGAAGTTCCTTAGCATATACTTAGATCTTTAGTCTTTATACTTTGCAGATTCTTCCTGAAGGCGTAGAATCTTTCTTTGAACTTTGTGGAGCTAAGATCTTTGGGGGAGCATTCATTTGCTTCAAGATGTATGTATAAGCATGCTGGAATCTACTATCATGGAAGAGATGTACCTGCAGGTAAACAGTTAGCAATAATCAACCGGTACTTACAGATAAGGAATTAGAGCTTGTCAACAGCATATTGTGAAGACTCCTTCTAACCCTTATCCAGGCCGTTCCCATATCAGATACTCCCGAAGGAGCTTACGAGACCTACTAGGTAGCTCAATGACTGGGTGAGTCGCTGGGGATCACTCCACGACTGTAGATCGCTATAGAACCACCAATAACACTAATCGTAACCCTTGTGGGGTTACCGAAGTGACCTGCTGTCAGGGCTGTTTGATGTTGACCCTGGCAGGAATTTCCGTTCAATCATTGAGAAATACTTGTGTAATTCTCTCATAAACGTTCTCGGCAGATTGCTAAGATCTGCGAAGGACTCAATAAGTTACAACTGGTGCCCATTGATGTAGAACATCAGTTGTAGAAATACTAAGTGTTCCTAAGAGATCTTTGATGTATCTCATGGCTCTAGACTCTATAAGTGCACACCTAGGTTTCCTATGCGGAGACTGGGGATGTCCTGATTCAATATCAACCGTCTCTAAGAGATGGATCGATAGGTTACGTGGGTTCCCCGTGAGAATGAAACAAGTTCTTTTAAGAGAACTTGAGTTGTTAAGAAGGTTTAGTGCATTGCGTCACTGGGTCCATGACGACTTTGTCTTCAATACCGGTGTTGACTTGTGCAACAACCAGTAGCATGCGTATTGAACCCGGTGTCTGCCCTAAGGTTGAACATATGGAGGGCTATTTCTTTTCACCCTTTTCTTTGCTTTTCTTTTTAATTCTTCAACTCCTTCTTTCTCCTTTCATTCTTTACTCCTTTTTTCATATAGTACCTAAGGACTTCTAGTTCTAACTATTGGTGGTGTCCTTGGGTAGATCCCTCCGGCTCTGGCGGATCATAGGACGGTAATTCCTAACTTAATCACCTTATAACTCCATGATTATCCGACAATAGCCAAGAAACCTTTGATTGAAAATCTCTCAAAGTGTTTGTGATTGTCAAGCATTTTGGTTAACACTTTGAGAGTTTTGTGTTTATGAAGGGCTCCCCCTTCACATGTGCTCATATGTATTGAATAAATTTGCACATGCGGGAGGAGCGAGCACTTTTGAATTGATCCACTTTCAGTGAACAAGACCGATTCGAGACACGCTTACATCACTAGTTGGACTAGCTTGAAGTTATTACCCGGCCTGGTCAAGTCCACAGAAAGTTTCTCGAAATGGTACATTTCTACTAAGACTAATCCTTTTCGAGACACGCTTACGTGGCTAGTTAAAGAGTTCCATTGTCAGCTTTTAGGTGACAACTAGCTCTAGTAACTAACGTGATGTTATTACCCGTCGAGGAAAAGTCTTTTCGAATTTGCTAACTTTTATGTTTCGTCAATTCCTGGGTCAATTCTGAGTCGAGCTCGCATGAGATTCAATCTTAAAGCATCCATTGTCATCCATATTTTAATCACTTATACTTTTCTCCCCCTCAAAAATAGCATATAAGATGTTGTTTTTGAAGAAACATTTGATTAAAATATGCTTTTTGAGTCTTGTGGGGAGATATCAACAAGAACTTTTGTTTTCCAAAACGATGAGTTTTCAAGTGCTCCCCCTCAACAAGTGAATACTCATTGAGGTGAAATACTTGTCTTTTGAGCAGAATTATGAAAATCAGAAAATGTTTGATTAATTCTACTCAAAAGTAAGAAGCCTTCGCTCCTTATATGAGGATTGAGGCACTGAAGCGTACCTCAGGGTCCTTTAAATACAAGCACGGGTTGTACACTGTAATGTGTGTACAAACCATAGTGATTGATGAATGAAAATTAAGATGAAACAAGGTTAATGTTATACCAAATTGATCACATTCGAGGAGTGTCTGGACGGCGGTAAGTGAGTATGTCAGGAATTGGTTCCCTTGCTCCAATCAAGCTCTCCAACCTGCGTATCTGCTCCCTGAACCTAAGCTTCTGATCAATCCTAGCCAAGAACTTCACTGCTTCTTTCACATCTCTTTTATTCCATCCCACATTAATCCCACTATTATGTTCCTTGATCTTTTCATTCAGCTTAATTCTGACAAATCTGAGAGTCTGATCCCCGAATTTATGAACCTCTTCGTATTTCATGAAACGGTAGCCATCATTGTGCAGGTAAATCACTCCAAAAGGTTTGTTGTTGAAGATGAAAGGTCTTAAACGAACGTTAGGAGGATATAATTGTGGAGCAGTAAAGTTGAGTGACTTTTGATAACTTTCGACCCCGAGTTGTGCATCTTCGACTCTTGCTTTGATGATGGTTTGGCGCATGAAGAGCAAAATGGAGTTGATGACATCATACTGAAGGCTACCGGACAGGTTATGAAGTTTGCCTTGAACCTTGAGCAAGTATATGTCAGCAATGTCATTAAGGTTCAAGCGATGATAGTCAGCTTCACTGAATGTATAAACTTGGTCATCACTGCGGCGGACCTCAATTTTATCAAGAAAGTTATAACCATATCTTTTCTCGGTATTTGGGACTGCTGTGATGGCAAGAATACGATGGTTTGAGAAGACTCGGTGATTGGATCGGAATGTCAGCTTGTACTTGTAGAACCATTTACGCATCTCTGGCCAGGGAAGTGTACACAAGGCAGCTTCATGATCGTATTTGGAGATAGAGGTGGAATGCAAGCCTCTCATTTGGTCTTCGAGTGTTTCCAGAGGATATGAGGCAGCCCTGAATTTGGTGAGAGATGTTGCATAACGGTGATTTGGATTCGTGTTCCCATGAATCAGATAGAGAAGATCTTTGTTGAAGAAGTATTGCTTGGGGAGCTTAGGTTCACTTGGAGGACCAACAAGAGGTAATGGTTGTGAGAAGTCTTGATAATGGAACTCATCAACGAGGGGTTCCGTGCCATGATAGAGTCTATCCCAAGACGGTCTCTTTTCCCAAGTAATGTTTTCAGACAGAGCTCTTGCAACCTCCTCCACGTTGTATTCAAACTCAAGTTCAGTTGTAGTGCATGTCTTGAACTCGGTGAACCCTGCTTTGCGAATCTTAACTAAATCAGACAGCTGAAGTCTTTGAGTCTGCATCACCTTTTTAATCCTTTTTGTGAAGCCTATAATTGATCCTTCAGTCATTTCTTCAGCTTCAGGGTCATCAGGGTAAGCATCAACCATTTCATCAAACCAGTTAAAGGAAGGAGCATCAGGGTTAATCCATTCAGGAGCAGGAATTAACTGAGCATCCTTGGGTGGTTCTGTAATGGTTTCGGTGATAAGTGGAGGGATTTCATCGACATTGACATCAACATCTTCAGTAGTTTGTGAGTGGTGAGGTTCTTCAGTAGATAATGGAGGATTTGGTTCATCAGAAACATTAGCAGTAGTGGTGTTGGTAGGAGCAGTGGAGGTGGGACCGGACACTTTCTTCCTCTTGTCAGGTTGTGGCTGATCATCAGGGTCAGAATCATCATGTCGACGCTTGGTGGCAGCAGTCCTTTTGCAGGATTCTCCTTTCTTTTCGGCTTTCTTGATGGACTTTATAAGTGCCTTGCGTAGATCAGTTTCTTCTGGATCATTCACGATAGCTTCCAGTAGCTTACCTTTGAGATCACCAACGGATGGTTTAGTTGGTACGGTCTGAACAGTGATTGGCGTAGTTTTGAATCTGTTAGATACGAGCTCTGCAAGATTCCTATTGACATAATGTCTCATAGCAGAAGGAAGTTCCTTATCAACGTACTTCTGAACTTCCCCAGGTAGTCTCAGTTTCACCTGCTCCTTAACAGCTTCATCAACTTTATAAGTTTTGAATGCTTCAATCTTACGCTGTTGCTCATTTACTTGTTTTTGGAGTGAGTCGTATTGATCACGTAATGACTTCAACAGGCTTGAGTGAACCACAGTGGTGTTAGGGATTTGCTGTGGAAGACTTTCAGGTTCTAATAAAGGTTGTTGTGGTTGTACGGTTGGTTGTCCTTCATCAACTCCTACCATGTCAATAGGGGTATCTTGACTGGTTTTAAGCAGCTCAT
This sequence comes from Artemisia argyi, assembly GCA_030686995.1. Lineage (NCBI taxonomy): Eukaryota > Viridiplantae > Streptophyta > Magnoliopsida > Asterales > Asteraceae > Artemisia > Artemisia argyi. The sequence goes on from CM060697.1 coordinate 42,528,625, forward strand.
CCGACTCCTCATCATCATTTACTTCTTCCTCATCATTAACTTCTTCGCTTCCTGATCCTTCTTCCTCTTCGCTACTCCCTTCATTCTCAGATTCCTCCTTGTCTTTGTCTTGTGAAGCCTCAACTACATCTTTAGATTCAGCCGGTTTGTCAATCGATTCGGTTTGTTCAGAACTTGATGACTCAGCTTCATCTCCAGAGTCATCATCAGCTGCATCTTCAGATTCATCATCAGCTGCATCTTCAGATTCATCATCAGCTTGTTCAGAAGATGATTCGGCTTGTGAACGTGTATCTTCTGATGTTTGATCTTGTTCAGATTCTTCTGGAGATGGGATTACTGGCTCTTGAGTTCCAGATCCTTCACCTTTCTTGGTGACTTTAGCAATTCTTTCCTCTTCAGAATCTTTGCTTTGTCTTAGGGTGAGTTGCAGCTGTTCATCTTCTTCTGATTCAGACATTGGTGAGGTAACTGATTCGTCTAGAGTAACAGGTGCTTTACCTTTATCTGCCTTCTTGCTTGAGATCTTAGAGTGTTTATCAGCTTCTGTTTCAAGTTGAGCATCTCCTTCATCATCAGTAGGTTCATCTGGAAGAGTAGTCACTTTCTTCTTAAGCTCTCTTGTCACCCTTTTGGATCTTGACTTTGGAATGGTCTTAATTTGAGAGGCTGTAGAAGTTGTTTTTGAAGTTGACTTTTTAGACGTTCTCTTTCTCTTCGTCTGAGTCAAACCCACTTTACCTATTTTCTGAGCTTCAACATACCAAGAGTATACCTCAGATTTACGAACATCATCAGGTATAAGACTATCGGGAATTTTCATTCCTTGTACTTGTGTGTTAGTCTTCTGAATCCTGGTTTTCTTGTATGTATGATCCATAGACGGGGTGTGAATCTTGTCTTCTGATCGAACATCAATATCTGGGTGTTTCTTCATGAAGTGAGCAATGAGACATTTGGTAAATCGGAAGAATGGGATTCTCGAGGTAGATGATTTGAGAAACTGTCTTGCATGATTAACCATGTCTATCCAGATTAATTGAGCATAGTCTAACTGAACTTGTTTGACAACCCCCCAGAAGATCTGCATAGTTTCAAGAGTAGGGTGTTCATGACCGGTTTCTCTCCCTGTTAAACTGTTGGCGAGAATAGAGTAAAGCGTGAGCCATGGTTGTGGAATGTATTTCCTGTCAACGTGGGATATGTTTCTTAGCTTGATTTTTGATTCATCGTACTGAAGTTCCCGAAGAAGTTTAATAACATCAGATAATGACGGCATGTGAGGGAACTTTTTGAGATTCGGCAGACCGAGAACAGTACGGAGGGTTTGTACATCGAACATAACCAGTTTGTGATCAAGATGGACCCCCAGTGACTTTTCATCTTTGCTGATTTCAATACTTTCCCAGAACTGTGTTAAGTATACCTCAGGTACTTCCGTAGTGATGGTGAGGAGGTTGTGAATGAAGTGTCTCTTAAGGATTTCCGGAATGATATAACAAGTATCATGACATGTGATTATGTCAAGATCTATTCTGTGGTTTGTCTTAGCAATAACTCTTTCATCTCCTTGAATCAATTCATGCCTTGGTGTAGATTTCTTTGCCATAATGAGACCTGAAATGATTCATAGACCAACAAGGATCACAAAGTGATTAGCTTGTTAGTGTTAGATAAACGAGTAATATCCGAAAAAACAATCGCTTAAGATAAAGTCACAGATTCAAATTATGATACATCAACCAAGAGACATACACAATCCTCATTAGAATCAATCAAATACTAAGATAAACATAAAACACGATCATTTTACATTGATGAAAAATCCATGACTTGACAAAATTAAAAAATTTCGGCAGCATTTCTTTTCATAAATGTTGAAAAATTAGAACCCATACTCGATGGTTCCATTATGAACTCCTGTCTCGGAGTAAAATAAGTATACCATTAATAGCATAACTCGAAAAATAGTGTTCATAACTCGAAAAATCCATTACGTTCCAAACTCGATAGTTGTGAAAGAAAAGATTGTTTTGGTTCCAAACTCGATACACAGTTGTGTTTCTAACTCGAAAAGATGTTTTGGTTCCAAACTCGATAAGCTTTTGTATCAAACTTGATAGACATTATAGTATTCAAACTTGATATGCCCAATCCAGTTTCAAACTCGATAGTTACTTAATGTCTTAAACTCGATAATCAGTTAATACTCAAACTCGATAATCAGTTGGTCTCAAACTCGATAAAGCAGTTAATACTCAAACTTGATAATCAGTTGGTCTCAAACTCGATAATAGACTAGCTCTTAAACTCAAACTCGATATCCCTTCTTGTATCAAACTCGATAACAATTAGCACTCAAACTCGATAACTCCTTGAGTCTCAAACTCGATAACTCCTTGAGTCTCAAACTCGATAACTTCTTGAGTCTCAAACTCGATAACTCCATGAGTCTCAAACTCGATATCAATTTTAGGCTCAAACACGAAAACAATTATAGTCTCAAACTCGAAAACCATTATTAGTCTCAAACTCGAAAACAAAACACTTATGAGTCTCAAACTTGACAACAATTTTAGTCTCAAACTCGAAAAATGATAAGGTACACAAAATCCAACATCTGTTGCAAACTCGATAAGCCCTAGGTGTTGCAAACTCGATAATCTCTTATCAAAAAAATCACAATAAGCAGTGCCAAGATTCAAGGAAAAATCAACCTAAATACAGCCAATCATACAAGCTCAGTTTACTCAGAAGAAAAAAATGGGCTTATGAAACTTAAAAACACCTAAGGATCTCTTAATTGAGGTAACTACAATTATAACCAAGTTGGAGATAGTTTCAATTAGACATGCTGCAATTGACTATAACCATTAATTAACCTAAATCTCAGCATGCTAAAAACACCCAAATCGAATTATACACAAACCCTAGACCCTCGAATGGACACAGATAAACATTTAAGAGCAAGTAAAGAATAAGTAATTGTGAAAGAAACTCACAATCAATAACACAACCTTTTGGGAAAAAATTACTTGACTTCTTGAAAAAAAAACTTATGGGTTTGAATTAATGTTGGGCGCGTTTGGTGTCTTCAGGGAATGAAGAAGAAAAATCATTAAAACCGTATAAAGAAAACTTATACTTAAGAGTTTAGAATAATGTCACTTTTGGCCCTCCTACTTGTAAACTCTTATAAGTTGTAAAACTTAACACATTTAGTCCCTTAACTTTTAATAAAAAATAAAACGTAACGAGAATAAAGGATGTGGCCTCCTCTTGAACCAAACATAAGAAATAATTTTGAAAGTCTTTAAACAAGCAATGGTTCAAGAGGAGTCGAGAATGAACGAAAATAGTGATGAGGAAAAAAAAATTAAAGAAGTAACAAAAAAATAAAGAAGTTAACAAATAAATCTTTTTCTCCCCCTCAAGATATGCATGTAATAATGATTGTTTTAGAAAACGTTGTTAACATGCATGTCTTGAACAAGGGTTTTTTTTTTTTTTTTTTTTTTTTTTTTTTTTTTTTTGAGACAATAAAAAATATTTTACAAAGATAGTTTGATGTTTGACGATCATGTATGTTTTAAAAACTTTTCAAGATCAGTTGGAGTCAAACATCGCATACCAATTTGGTGAACTAAACTTGCAAACCTTGATGGTGCTAAAGATTTGGTAAGTAAGTCCGCTAATTGGTACTCAGTTCCAACAAAATAAAGCTCAACTGTACCCCTTTCCACATGTTCTTTGATGAAATGATAACGGAGATCGATGTGTTTGGATTTGCAATGATGCACAGTGTTGCAGGAGATAGCAATTGCACTCTTTGAATCACAGTAGATAGGAATCTTGTTGAATAGGTAGCCATAATCTTTAAGTTGTGATCTCATCCAAATGACTTGAGCACAACAAGCCGACATGGCTACGTATTCAGATTCTGTAGATGACAAAGACGTGCAGTCCTGCTTCTTAGATTGCCATGACACAAGTTTGTCTCCAAGAAACTGTAATCCACCAGATGTACTTTTGCGTGTGTCTAAACATCCTGCATGATCAGCGTCTGAAAAAGCAATTAGTTCAAAACCAGAATCCTTCGGATACCAGATTCCCAAGTTAATGGTTCCCTTTACGTATCGAAGGATTCTTTTGACCTCATTGAGGTGTTTTTCAGTTGGTCTTGACTGATAACGTGAGCACATGAAGACAGCAAAAACTATATCAGGTCTACTAGCTGTGAGATACATGAGGGACCCAATCATACTTCGGTATTTGGTGGGGTCAACAGGAGTCCCATGTAAATCAGCATCTAGCTTTGTGGTATAGCCCATAGGTGTATTATAGGTATCACAAGTCATCATTCCATGTTTCTTTAAAATTTCAAGAGCATATTTGGACTGATGTACAAAAATTCCACGGGGTGATTGATGAACTTGTAGTCCTAAAAAGAACGTAAGTTCACCCATCATGGACATTTCAAAATTATTTTTCATTAATTTTGCAAAATCATTTGAATAACTTCGTTTTGTTGACGCAAAAATGATGTCATCGACATATATTTGAACAACAAGTAAGTCCTCCCCGTAGGTTTTTGTAAATAGTGTGGGATCCACCGATCCTTTAAAAAATTTATTGGCCAGTAAGAAAGTGGACAGTTTGTCATACCACGCCCGTGGAGCTTGCTTGAGTCCGTAGAGAGCCTTTTTGAGTCGGTAGACGTGATTAGGACGCTCAGGATCAACGAAGCCTTCAGGTTGGCTGACATAAACTTCTTCACGGAGATCTCCATTTAGAAATGCCGTTTTCACATCCATTTGGTAAACCACCATATTCCTATGAGCAGCATAAGCCAAAAAGATCCGAACAGCTTCATGTCGTGCCACTGGTGCAAAGGATTCAGCAAAGTCTAGACCTTCAAGTTGGGAGTATCCTTTTGCAACCAGACGTGATTTGTTGCGGATGATTGTCCCTTCTGCATCAAGCTTATTCTTCCAGATCCATTTTAACCCGATGACAAAGACTCCGTCAGGTCTTTCAACTAATTCCCAGACTTCTAATCTAATGAACTGTTGAAATTCCTCTTGCATAGATTCAATCCAGTTGTCATAAGTCATTGCTTCTTTAATGTTCTTGGGTTCTTCATGACAAACTGTGAGTGCGTAGATGCAAGTTTCTCCATCTGTGTGAAGTCGTTGTCTTGTCATAACAGGTGCATCTGGATGGCCAATAATGTGAACAAGTGGATGGTCACGAGTCCATTTATGTGTTGAAGGGTGTAGTTGATACGTATCTCGCATGTTGGCAGGATCCATGTTGCGTGTTGACGACTCAGCTATATCAGGAACTGTAGTAGCTGGTGCAAACGGATTAATGAACGCATCAGGATCATGCTCTGCGGATTGTGGAACTGATAGTTGTGGTGGATCTTCAGCTGAAAGACGGGAAGTAGAACCAGTTTGTTCTGCTGTAGATGGTGATACAATTGGAGGACCGTCTCTCTCAACACTTGTGGTAGTTTGTTGAGGTGAGTCTGGTACTTGAATATGATCAGGTTGAGCAGCAGAATTTGGTGGGATCTCAGTAGGACGGTATTCAATTGTGTCATCAAATAGTGGAGCAAACAAGGTTTCTAATTCTTTGCGGTTAAGTGGCAAAGGTTCAGCTGAAGATGCCGGAGAGTTAAGACGGTTAAATTCGGGTCCTAAGCTGTGTTGCTCAGAAGCCATTTGGGTGAGCTCATCAAAATTAGCGTGAATGGTTTCTTGAATGTCTCTAGTACGACGATTCCAAATCCGATAACCTTTAGAATTCTCACAATATCCAACGAACACTCCGATGTCAGCCTTTGCTTTAAGTTTACCTAAATCATCACGATCATTTTTCGGATAGCAGAGTGCTCCAAAAACATGAAAGTAATCGATGTTCGGTTTCCTTTTGTGAACAATTTGATATGGTGTTTTGCGATGACGTTTTGTGATCATACAACGGTTTTGAGTATAGCATGCGGTTGAAACAGCTTCTGCCCACAAGTAATCAGGTAATTGAGCATTAATCAACATAGTTCTAGCAGCTTCCACTAACGTCCTGTTGCGTCTTTCAACAACTCCATTCTGTTCTGGGCTTCTAGGAATAGATGTTTGATGTTCAATTCCTACTTTCTCATAATAAGACCTAAGTGTCTGATTCTTGAATTCAGTACCATTGTCAGTTCTGACTATTCGGACAGTGTTGCGTAACTGAACTTGAATTTTAGTGAGAAAGGTGATGATCATAGAAGGAGCCTGATCTTTACTTCGTAGAAAATAAACCCAAGTCCATCTGGAAAAATCATCGACGATTACTAGTATGTAGCGTTTACCGTTGATACTTTGAACACGCATCGGTCCACACAAATCCATATGAAGCAGTTGTAGAACATGATTCGTACTGTGCTCAGGTTTTGAAGGAAAATGAGCGCGAGTACTTTTTCCTTGTTCACAGGCAGGACATAAGTGATCTTTGGTGAAACGGAATCTTGGAAATCCCTCAACAAGTTTATAACGAGCAAGGTCAGTCATAGTTTTGAAATTCAAGTGTGAAAGACGTTTGTGCCATAACCAAGATTTAGTAGATTCTGCTTTGGAGAGAAGACATATCGGAGATGTTGCAATCATATCTGACATTGAAATTGTATAAAGATTGGAGCCACGGGAGCCAGACCTAAGATCGTTTCCTTGTAAGTCACGAACAAAGCAAGTTTTCTCACGAAATGCAACTTCTAGATCCCCATCACAAAATTGACCAACAGAGAAAAGGTTGTGTCCAAGGCCTTCCACATAATAAACACGGCTTATTTCGATGTTCCCACTGATAAAGTCACCATACCCCATGATTAAAGCGTAATGATCATTCCCGAATCTGACAGTACCAATGAACTTTGAGACAAAGTTGTGTAACAGTTTGAGATTGCCTGTCATATGTCGGGTGCATCCGCTATCAACAATCCAGAGAACAATCTGTACCACCTGCATCACAAGAAGAGGACACGGATGGAACAGAAGTAAGGGTGGAACCCAAAGAAACTGCGGGTTCCAGTTGGTTAGAAGCACAAGTATTCAATAATTTAGGAATCCATTTAAAATCAGGTTTGTGTTGTAACCAACGTTGCCAATTCCAACTAGTTCGAGCTTTCTTAATGGTGTATTCACTAGTGTTAGGCTGATTCCTAGACTTGTTCTCTGCACCTATGGGGATAGCATCAACTTCATTTGAAACCGTAGAAGGCGGCTTTCCTAAGATAGACTTAGAGGCGGTAGTGGGCCTAGAAGGAATGCGTATCCTACGTTTCTTATGACGATGAAGTAGGGAATTAGCTATACATTTTGTATGATCACCAGATGAAACGCTTTTACGACAAAACACACAAGATGCATTAATATTCAAAACATTTAAAGGAACATCATTCGTTACATTTAGATTTTGATTAGAATTTGCCAGATTAGAATCTAAATCCGATGCAACATGAGTATTATTCAAATTCCTAAGGTGATCTTCTACTCCTTGAGCTTCTAGTGATCCTCTCTTACGTTGCCAGAGCCTATTCTTCTGTTTACTTTGTCGCTTGGGTCTGCTAACGCTATTAGGGGAGACTAGTCCTGTAGAAGTGGAGGTATCAACATTAGTATTTTGAATAACATTTCCTTTATTAGTTTTGTCTAATTTATACATTCCTGGTGCGATCACCGTGGTGTCATCCATCTTTCCTTTTTCAAGTGTCTTTATCTTCTCTTTTAACTCAATGATGATGTGATTCTTATCCTGAATGTTTGACTCAAGTATGCCATTACAATATTTACTGTCGATGTGGTTTTGTAGAAATTCGGCGTTTTCAATTTTTAAATCCGCAATTTCTTGCTCGTATTTGAGACACAAACTTTTGAAAGACTCATTGTTTTTGCAAAGCTGCCAAGAGTTTGAAATAGTGTGACTTTGAAGTTTCAATTCCATTTTAAGACTCTGAGATTGACACCATTCAAGCCTCTGTTTGAGTTGACAAATTTCTTTTGAAAACTGTTTTGTCACATCATCATTCTTTTTCCTCAGATTATCATTCTCATGTTTCAGTGTCTCAATTTCCACTTTCAACAAGTTATTATCAACATCATGTTCATGCTTAACCATAGAAGTACCAGAATTATAAAGATCATTCATGATAACAGACAAAATATCAGCACAGAGAACTTGTTCCAAGAGTCGATCAGCGTCATTTTTGAAAACTTTAGTTTGTAGCTTTTGGACCAAAATCTCATTTTCAGCAGTAGACATCAAAAACGTTTATCATATTTTTGACCTCCTTTTGAAGTTCCTGATCCCAACGTGTAGCACATAGACGAAGGTGTTGAACAATTGGTTTCATTTGTTTTTGAAAAATATCTCTCTTTTCTCGCTCGTAAGCGGATTGAAAAGTTTCAATTTTTATTTCAGAATTGCGTTCAATTGTTTCCTCCAAAATATCGATGTCTTCCACAAAGGTTTTGAAATAATTTAAGACACGACATTTTGGTAAACGTGTAAGTTCACCGGATGATGGTAAAGGACCATTTATTTGTGCTACAGTTTGGACAGGGGCCTCATTGTGAGATGAAACATATGACTCTTCGATAAACCATGATTTCTCAGGTAAATCCTTTTGAGTAACGAACTTGACTGGATTTTTTGAATAGTCATATTGTGTGCAATATTGAACATTACTCATTTTTGACCGACTCTCGTCTTCAAGTTCTTCTTCTTCCTCAGTATCAAAAACAACAGCACGCACAATTGTATCATCAAGCAAATAATCCATACTGTAAATTTTAGGAGTATCTTTGAATGCATTGTGAAGAAACATTGAATTGTAATCGCCAAGTGCAAATCCTGTACCGGGTCTCGGTTTTAAAGTAAATTTCTGAATTGTTGTGACAGAGTTCCCGTGTTTGTAAACAATGTTACGAAATTCTTTCAGTTGTTTTTCAAGATCAACAATATCACCGAGTAAGTTATCAATATACTTCCTTTTGCGTATTTTATGTTCACAAAAATCTTTTTGACAACTTGACAATTCTGTTTCTGTTTTTGAAAGTTCTGTTTGAAGACGTTCGACTTGCATTTTCAATTCACTTTTTTTCACTTTCGAGTTTTGAAATCAACTTTCCGTTTGACTCGATTAAATCTTGCATTTTGCGTTGAAGATCTTGTTCTTTGTTGTAGGAATCGTGAAAAGCTTTTTCAAAACTTTTTGCATGTTTAATCTTGTCTTCCTGATTAGAAAGCTGAATTTTGTAACATTCAATATCTCGTGCAAGTGACGCATTTTGTTCTTTCAAAGCTTTGTTTTTCACGTTGCATTTTGTTATTTGCACTTGTTGAGCATCCAGTTGTTTAGATAACAATAGTAGGTCAGGGTCTGGATCAAATGATGGTTCATGTTGTTCTAAATGATCATTTTTATCATTCTCAATAGGATCATCAAATGAAACAACTGTGTCATCATCAAATGTGACAACTGTGCTTATTTGTTCATCTGTTTGAGAAGATGAAGATGATTTAGATGGAACAACTTGCGCCATATCTGATTCATAAGCAGAAGGTGAGATTATTTCATTAATAAAGCATTCATTGAGGTCATGTACCTGAGACAAGCCGTCAGTGTCATACACTGGACCTGAATCATTGAGCTTAAGTTCCTGCATGTTGGCCATAAGCATCACAGCAGCATTGGCTTCCAGATCTTCCATGTCATCATCATTGTTCACATTTGCCATGAAGTTGTTGTCCTGTTCAGGGAAATGTCCATCTTTTTCATCCTGAAGAGCCATGAGTAATGCCTGCTTGTGAAACTTACTACCCCGAGTTCTCGGTTTGGGACATGCTGTAGCAATATGACCTTGTTCATTACAATTGTAGCACCAAACTGCATTCCCTGAGGTGGAGTTCCTTGTAGCAACTGAGTCAGACCTTTGTTGAGAAGATCCTGAGTTGTTCCTGAACCCTCCATTGTTACCAAACCTCTGACCATTCCCATAACTTCCTGAAGAACTTCCTGAACCAGATCTACCATAGTTACGATTCTGAATTTCCACTCTTCCATCATTTACAACAGCTTGATTCCTGGTATTAGAAGATGAACGTTGACGGTTGTTCGTTTTGTTGGAGAATTTGCTGAAAGCACGAGCAATAAGAGCAAGTCCCTGATTCAACGTATTAAAGTCATCATTGTCATCATCATTGCAGTTGGAGTAGTACGCAGCATCATTGTTGTTTGACGGAACAAGTTGAGTAGAAGAATCTTGTGGAGATGAATCATAAGGGACCATTAGGTTTGAAGTGGAAGATTGTGGATAACTGAAGTAGTTCTGCTCTTGAACATATGCATGATTTGACATTGGTGGTGGAGCATAGGTAGATTGAGCTACGAGAGCCAAAGAATTTGGTGTTGAAGTTGGTGTGTATCCTCCTCGTAGAGCTCGATCTTTTTCCACTTCAGGTTCATGGTGTTTCAGAAAGTCATACAACAAGCCATATGAAGCATCATGAAGATTCTTCGTTTGACGAACAAATGTCACATATTTATGCCAATCAGGGCCAAGACTACCAACAAATTTGGAATTCACCGCGATCCTTGGTACTGTGATTTTATGACGTTCCAGATCATTGACCACATTTGTGAAACGATGATAGTAGGATTCAAGTGACTCTCCTGGTTCAATTGTGATGTCAGTGTATTCCATGTATAGCTTGGATTCCATGTCATCTTTGTTCAATTGAGTGCCTTCCATAAGGAGATGAACGTGTTCCCACATAGCTTTGGTTGTTTTCTGAGCATCGACACTTCGATAGATCAGATTAGGTATACCTTGAAGTATATAAGCCATTGCATACTGATCAGCTTCACGATGTAGTTTCTGTTCTTCAGTGAGTGCAGTTTCTGGAAGAGGTCTTTCACCAGGAGGACGTGGAGGATCAGCATTTGGATCACCAGCTTCAAATCTTGTTGGCCACTCAAATGGTCCTTCAAGTATCACTTGCTTCAAGAATGGCCCATGAGGTTTCTTGAGTTCAAGAAATCGTAGGAATCGACTTGACCATTGCACATAATTACCAGGTGTAAGCATTGGAGGTGTTTCAAGTGATCCTGCCTCATGTCGGGATTGTTGAGTTGTAATAACTTCACACATTCTGTCAAACCAGTGAGGTTGTTTGGAGGAAAACTGAGTGTTTTGTTGTGGCACTAGATATGGTTGTTGTTGAGGAATGAGCTGTTGCTGCATCATCAGGTAATGTTGTTGTGGATTGTATTTAGGAGGTTGTTGATTCATTATGTGCGGAAGGTATTGTTGGTGCTGATACTGCTGAGGTTGTTGTTGCTGAGGCGGATGTTGTTGAACATAAGGGAAGTAGTGATTAGGTGGTTGAGACATCTTTCGTGATTATGGTAAACAAAGATCGTTAAAGATTAATAAAGGTTGAAATTAGTGTTGAGAAACGTGATATTAAATTCGGTATGTTAAGATGTTGTTTCGAACTTGGTAGGTAGTGATTAGTCTTCAAACTTGATAAGTCCAAAATTAAACTTCCAAACTCGATAAGTAGGAAAATTCCAAACTCGATAAGTAGTATAATACCAAACTCGATAAGAAGTATAATTCCAAACTCGATAAGTCCGAAGGTTTCCAAACTCGATAAGTCAAGCTACCAAACTCGATAAGCCAGAAGTTCCAAACTCGATAAGTCAGAAGGTTTCCAAACTCGATAAGTCAGAAGGTTTCCAAACTCGATAAGTCAAGCTACCAAACTCGATAAGCCAGAAGTTCCAAACTCGATAAGGTAAAGAAATTTGGACAGAGTAACACTTTAATAAAGTAGCAACTGATCCTAACTCGATAATCGATTAGGAGAACAAGGCTAACTTGCCAAACAACAAAAAAAATCCAAACTCGATAGAATTTAGTTACCTAACTCGATAGAACTTACTTGGCTTTCTAACTTGATAAAACTTAATGTAATTCTAACTCGATAAGAACTAAGGAAATTCTAACTCGATAAAAAAATCCAATGTAACTTCTAACTCGATAGAACCAACTAGACTTTAAACTCGATAAAAAACCAAGTGAAACCTCTAACTCGATAAAGTTCAATCTTACTACTAACTCGATAAAGAACTTATGAACAGTGACCGAATTTTAAGAAAAATCACTTTAAAACCAAGTTTTTCTACCAAATCAAACCTAAATCAACCTATATAATCCCTTGGCGAATGATACCACTTGTTAGGTCACCATTTCTACAACATAATCACATAAAATTCTAGAGAGAGAAAGAGAGTTTAGAGAGAGAGAGTGGAAGGAACACCAAATAACAATATGAGACTAATAACCTTACTAGTGAACCAACCAACCTCAAAATGAGGTTGTGAATACATATTTATAGGAAAGGATTAGGGCTACACTAAACTTACACATTATGACATACTTAGCCCTTAGACTTTATCCAAACCTATAAACCAAGCATAAACTTACAAAATACGTAAAACAATAAATGTTATAGTTAAGTAACGCAACCTATACCAAAACTAAATGACCGACACTTGAAATAATAAAGTCTATTCCCAACAAATTATGACAAGAACAAGATATAGACAACCAACACATAGACATATTGATTGAATTAAAAGAACACTTATCTCAATTACACATGAAAGGGTTCAAGGGCTGAAAACCCTTGAAAAACCTGTAAAATTCGTAATAGGTTCGGCCCTAGGGTTTCTCCAAAACTTCTCTCCTTTTATGAATGAAAATTAGAAAACTATATATAGAAAACTGAGGCTGACGACGTCAAGACCAAATAGGTGACGCCGTCATCTCGCCGCCAAAATACTTCTCGGACTGCCCTAATCTTCATCTGACGCCGTCATGTGTTATGGTCTTCCAGGCCGTCACGTCTTTTACTCTTGACGCTCTACTTGTGACGCCTTCACGTTTGTACTGGACCGTCATGCAATTTACTCTTGACGCCGTTAGGATGTTGTTCTTGACGCCGTTACCTACTGTTCCCAGCAAGGAAAATTAAGACTTTGGCGTTTTCTTCACTTTTATGCTCCAAAAACGTCCGAATTGCTTCCTTTTCCAGATTTCTCTCCCAAAGTACCTAAAATCACAAAAGGAACGATTTAGGGCAATATTTGATCAAATAAATTCAATTCTGGGCTTAAATGACCCCCTAAAAGTGGTTCATTTTTCGCCTCATCATTTACCAAGCGAAGGGTCTTCCAAGTCTGGGAGCAAGAGAATTCACGACAGATTGGGGAGGAGAATATCCCCAAGTGAGAGCCCTCAAGCTCTTCCTCCAAAGGAAGCCGGCGCAAGCGCCGAAAAGAAATCACTCTTCCTCCAGCGACTCCTCAGACAACGAGGATAGGGAAACAGGAGACTGGAAGTCAAGAGGAAGACGTCGCAAAGAAGAAAATGAAGACATGTCTCTTCCATGGCGTCGTCAGAAAGTTGATGCATTTACACGACGCATCAGCGATTACTCTGACCACAAAAGGAGGCGCATGCCCACTAACGTGAAAACATATGATGGGATAGGTGATCCGGATGACCACCTAAAAGTTTTCGAATCGGCTGCTACTATCGAAAATTGGCCACAACCTGTGTGGTGCCATATGTTTAATTCCACATTAGTAGGGAATGCGCGCACATGGTTTAGCAAACTCCCACGTCGGAGCATCGGTGGATTTGAAGAATTACGGAAAGCATTCCGCTTAAACTTCACCCAAAGAAATAAGTGCGCTAAAAACCCTGTTGAATTAGCCAGAGTAAAACAGCGCCAAGGGGAATCGACCAGCGCTTTTATGGAACGCTTTAAAGATGAGTGCATACAGGTCAAAGCGTGTCCCGAAATTCTAAAAATTTCAGGGTTCATGAATGGGATTAAAAACCCAGAACTCATTCGGAAGCTAAACGATAAGGTTCCCCAAACTATCGATGAGCTAACAAAGCGCACAAGATCCTTCATACAAGGAGAAGCAGCCGCTGCGGACAGTAAAAAAGGCTATTCTAATTTTAGCCAACAAGAACAGCCTAGGAGACAATCCAATTATCAGAATAACAACTGCAGCAGGAATTATCGCAGTGGGTGAAATAATGACAAGTATACCCCTCTTACAAAAACCCCGGGGGAAATATTTGTTACAGAAGGAGCAAACTTCCCAAAGCCTCCGCCAATGCGCACCGCAGAGGACAAGCGCATAGGGTATGGATACTGCGAATATCATGGCCAGAAAGGCCATACAACCAACGAGTGTGTCCAGCTACGACAATTGATTGAAAAAATTAGTAAGAGAAGGCAGAATGGACCACCTCGTAAAAAACATTAAAGAAGGAAAGGATAAACAAAGGAATGGGGGCAAGAAAGAACCTCCCAAAGACAAATCTGACACCATATACATGATACAATCATGGCAACGCAAAATAAAACAAAAAGTCAGTCAAAAATTCTCTCCAGAAAAAGAGATATCCTTCCCTACTCTATCTGCGGACAACACAGTAGTAGAACCTCTAACTATTGAAATACATACGGGGGGACATGATATCCACCGCATGTACATCGATGGGGGAGCATCCGCAGACATCCTATACGATCATTGTTTCAAAAGGCTACAACCTGAGATCCAAAGTCAATTGATACCAGCTACAACGTCGCTGACTGGATTCACAGGAGAAAAGATTTGGCCTATGGGGCAACTGCAACATGGATTAATTTCATGGTAATCAAGTCTCCGTCACCATACAATAGAATCATTGGGAGACCTGGAATATCATCCATGCACGCTGTACCATCCACAGCACATGGGATGCTCAAATTTCCAGTGGAAGGAGTTGTTATGATTGGGGTAAAAGCAGTCAGATATTATTGACCAAGGTCAATAAGTCAAAGACAGCCTCGTTCCAATACTCCGGTGATAGTATAGTGTGTCCCCGGGTCGTTAAAGTCCCAGCGAGATTGAAATGGTGCTATTTGAAATCGTTTAGGAATGAGTGGCACTGAGGACAGTAGCCTAGATGATATGGAATTGATTTTGCTAATGATATTTTGGTATTTGTACACAGATATAATATTCACAAATAATAGATATACAGATATATGTACAAATTTACAATTTGGATCACGTAACAGACAGAAAAGTGGGATTTGGTAAATTACAAACTATAGGGGGTGCTTTTAAAATTTTTGAAACTTAAAATTAAAAGAAAATTGAAAATGAAAATGAAAATGAAATTATAAAAATGATTATTTTACTATTTAAATATTATTTAATTAATTAAACTAATTTAAATCTAATTTAAATTAACTAAAAATTACAAGGATTATAAATTAAACTAAAAATTTGCAAAAACAATTTCTAAACTTTAATAAGAACTTGAAGAAAGAATAAAAAATAAAAATAAATATTTTTGTCTTTTTTATGAGTTTTTTTATTAATTAAAAACTATTTATATTAATTAAACTAATTAGACTATTTTAAATTACAAATAATACTAAATTAACTTAGAAAATTATGAGAAAATTTATAAAACTATTTAACCATCACAGGAATCCTACAAAATTATAAAAACTTCTAAAAATTATGTTTAAGGCTAATCCACTAATTAATTCCCTTTTAATTAACTTAAATCTAATTTAAATAATTAAAATAAGAAATATGGAAAATGAATAGTATAAACTAAAAATATATTTTCTAAAAGTATTAACTAATTTATAAAACTTAGAAAAATTATAAAAACGTACTGTTGTTACTAAAAATTTAAGAAAACTAATTAATAACTAATATTACCTATTTAATTAATTAAACTAGTTTTTAATCTAATAAATAGTAAACAGATTAGGAAAAATATAAGAAAATTATTTTAAATACTTAAAGGTACTAGAAAATTTATAAAATTATAAAAATGGAAAAGTGCTGATAAATAAGCTGAAATGAAAAATGAAAAATGAAAAAGATAGTTTCTATTAAATAGAAGCTATCACTATTTTTATGTTTGTTTTTTTGGAGTTTTTCTTTTAGACAGCTAAATATAAGATGAAAATAAGATACTTTTGTGAAACAACTTTTTACAAAGCTTAAAAATAAGCAGTGTGCACCCCTTTTACTTAAGCAGTTTGACTTTTATTGACCAAGAAGCAAAATAAGCACAAATGACTGTAGGTGGGGTCCACAATGATGAAACTAGGTACAAATAAGCTATTAAGATACAAATAAGCACTTTGCAAACTTGAACTTAACTCAGAAATTGGACAAACTTGAGGACTGATTCCAGGTGGGGTCCACTTACTCCTAGGTCAAACCAAGGGTCAATTCTTGATCCCTGATAGGAGGGGGGTTGTCAAAACCAAAAATGAACCACTGGGGCCCACTGATGTGGTCTACAGCCACCACCAAAGTTGGTGGTGTTGTGGTGGTATGCTGGTGCAGGGGATGTAGCAGCCCTGCAAGTGATTTTGGGCTAAGGTAGGGCCCACCAAAAAAATCCTAAAATTATAACAACTATGGGATATTGGAGATGAGGTGGGGGACTGATAAACCTCAAAAGATCAAATGCTAAATCTTACTACAAAATTCAACAAAAATCATGCAATAATTGAAAAAAACTGAAAACAAACAATTTGACTTTTTTATATAAACCTAGATATTGACTTATTTGAAATTTGATTACTCACTAATGACTGGAATTGAAGTAATAAGCTATCCTAAGGATGAAATAAGCTAAATAAACAACTTATGCAAGGAAATGATGAATCAAGAGTCCTAAACCATAAACAGATAAGCTGTTAAGATGATTAAAGGTGAAGTTTGACTTTTTCTTGTTTTACCCCTGAGTTTTATGGTTTATTTGAACTAGTATGAACTATTGTAGCATATATGCACCAATATTACCCCTTGAAACAGCAAGAGCAAAGCTGAGACCCTTAAACCAAACACCCCTTTATGCTTATCTATCTTATGTTTTAAGAAGCAAAAAGCTGTGAGGGCTTATGAGGCTTTTCAAATTCAACTTTTTATGAAATATTAGACTTAATTGACTGCTTAGAAACAGAGATTAACCACAAACACACAATAAAACCACTTAACTAATTTGACTGTTAAACTAAGATTTAAAGTAACTATGAATTCTAACAAGCAAGTTATTAATACTAAACTATAAATCACTTAAATAACAATCAAATAGCACAAGAAACACAGAATGGCAATAAACAAGCAAGCAATCAAAATCTATAATGAGATAGGATTTTAGAGGAACTTTAAAATAAGCAATTCTTACAAATCACCCCTAGCATGAACAAGGAGTTTTGCACTGATGCCTATCTTTAGATAGGCTAAGTCCACTCCCAAGCTTGCCCACAAATGCTTCTCAATACCTGCAATCAAGCTCAAAACAAACCAGTTGACTATTGTTGACTTTTTTTGGATTTTTGATTTTCTTTATCTAAGCAGTATTTTAAGAGTCTCTAAAAGCTTAAATAAGCTTTAGGGGAGCTTATATGGCCTAAGAGTCCATACACACTTAATGATAACCATAACTCAGTACACTAAGAAACTCAAAATGAAATTGAAAATGGCACAATCTGAGATACCAAAGGAAGCTTGAAATTGATTACTTAAAAACTTGAAATTACATTTAAACAAACTAGTACAGTGCTTAAAAGCTTAGAAAACCAATGGAAATTTAAATTACAATTAATTCGACATAAATTATACTAAAATTAACTACACACTTGCTTCCTTGCATCCTTCTTCCTTTTATAGCTGACTTCTAGGGTTTCCCCACTCCTCTGATCAAATCCCACTTTGAATCTTGACCATTGGATGATTAAATTCCATCTCCATCGTTTATATGTTTTTGGCGGGAAAGGTGTTTTGGACTAATTCAGGAAAGAGGGTGGGTGGTGCATTAAATGTTGATGTGAGGGTAGGTGCAGGGGGTGTGGGGAGGTGATGATGAGACTGCAAGTTGTTGAGCTATAGACCTTGATAGATCTTCTTGAGCACTCTAGAATCGTTAGTAATGTCACTGTAATCAATAACACACTAATAGACAATCTCTGCAACTTGTATTTATAAAGAGGAAACAAAACACAAGGTTGATACTAAGAACTCTTGATCCTCTATGGATCTTTTTAATTATATTCAAAGAATTTTCTAAAAGTTATTCAATACATAAACCGTGTGTTCCTTTTATACTCAAGGAACCCTAAACCGTTTCTCAAGAAACGTATACTCTAAAACTTCTAAAAGATATGCATTATCACTTCCTAAATAAACTCATGCATATCCAAACTACATTACATAAAATACGGAAATACTATATCCGCAGAAACTAATAAAGCTGAAACTAGTCTTCAGCAGATACACTGCTTCAGCAGAAACCAACTCTTCAGCAGGATCCTTTCAGCAGAAACAGCAGCAGAATTCTTACTTCACAGAATTCCCAACACAAGTGGTGGTGGGCTGCAATACCAGGGTGGTTTGGTGGTTTGGCTGGGTGAGTGAGGGAGAGGGAAAAAGGTGGGGGTTGACTGGTATTTGACCAAGGTCAAAGATTTGACCCCGGTTTTATTAGTAAAAGGGTGTGGGTGGGCTGCTTTGGTGATGGGCCTAGGAAATAGGGATTGGGCTTGGTGGTTTAATGGATTGGATCTAGTGTTGGTTTGGAGTAGTATTATTTAGGTCCGGTTTGGTGTTTTGATTTCACAAGGACCATTTTTTAAATTTTACCGAAAGTTGAGGGGTGAAACTTGGCACTCTTCCAAAGTTTACTCAAGGGTGTTTCTTGCCAAGTTATAAATAGTATGAGGTCCTAGTATGATTTTTCCATTTTTATTTCACCAGGGACTAAAACTGCCAAACTTTCAAACTTCAGGGACCAATTGTGTAATTTCACCAAACTTTTCCACTAAGGATCAATCCTGCCATAAAAGGTTAGTGCAAGGACAAAATTTGTTTTTCTCAAAGTTTTTAATATCCCAGGGACCATTTTTGACAATTTTCCAAAGTTCAGGGACTAAACTTGACATTTTGTGAAACTTTGCACCAAAGGACTAATTGTGTAACTTTTTGATTTAAAAGGACCTTTGGTGACTTTTCAAGTTTTTAGAACAACTAGGGACTAGATTTGACAACTTTTGAAAGATGAGGGACTGAAACTGCCAATTTTGCAAACTTTGTACGTTTTTCATCTGTTTTTTATTATTTTGCATTTGAAACATGTAAAACACTTTCCTGGGATATTTTCACTATTTTGATTCAATATTGAGTATTTTTAGATGTTTTGGCAGCTCAAAAAAGGTAAAAATGATGAGTATTTACACACTCATCAATCCCCCACACTAAAACATTGCTAGTCCCTAGCAATCTTTTGAGAAAAAACTGATGGATTTGAAAATCTCTTTACCAAAAGCCATCACTTCTGGAGTAGCCAGGTGTAAGAACTGTGGCACACGTGATAACCGTGTGATTTTGAGCAAACCACCAGCTGTCAACGGATTTGATTAGTCTTTACTAAAAGCCGTTTGCTTCTGGACTAGCCAGCATCTTGATGGACTAAGTCAACATCTTGGTGAGCTGATTACCAATTATGGATTTTCCACGGCCTTTACCACAAGCCATAATCTTGTGGGCTAGCCAACTCATTCGCTTTATGGGATATGGGGAGTTGAGGAACATACAATTTTTGGCAAATTGCAAGCCATCAACGGGTTTGAGATGTCTTTACCAAGAGCCGTTTGCTCCTGGACTAGCCAATCCATTTGTCATTTAGACTTTGGCGGACTGATTACCACAAAAATTTTGAAAAAAAGTGAAAAATTTTTGAAAAATTTAGGCCTAAAAATGGGGGTACTTAGAAAGTTTTGTGATAAAATTCGTAAGAATCCCTCCCCCCCCCCCCCCCCCCCCACACTAGAATTGAATATTGTCCTCAATATTCAAAGTCCCGGCTATTATGCCGAATCTCTGAACGGAAAAGCTAATATTCGAAACTAACTGTGGGAATATCGATTTTATTTTTCACTTTATTTAACTGTACATATAAACATTTTTCATTTTTTTTTTTTGAACTGAAACTTGTATACATATTTACTTTTCAAAAGGTGGGGGACGGCCACTCCCCCACATTAGAGTGGTAGAAAGTAGAAAGAAGTCAGAAATACGAGTGAAAACCCATATATGTTGCTAATTTTTGTTCACCGAGTCACTAGCTTGACTCGATCCCCGAATTCATTGGTCCATGGGGAAAGTTTGGAAATCCGGGACAACCATGGGTGGTATGTCCTATCCAAAATAGTGTTTCAAACGGTGACCATTCACTTTGAAGTTGGGACCTTCGGGTTGAGATAACTCAACAGTCCCGTATGGATATACTTTAGCAACAGTGAATGGTCCAGTCCATCGGGTTTTTAATTTCCCCGAGAAGATCATTAATCTCGAGTTGAAAAGAAGGACTCTGTCACCGACATTGAAAACGCGGTTCTTGATCTTAGGCTTGATCACGAAGTTCGTTTAATTCATTGATTTGAACCTTACGGTGATCACCCGCTTTATGAAGATCATAGTTTGCATGTTTCAAGGCCCAGTAGGCTTTGTGCTCGAGCTCGATCGGTAAATGACACGCCTTCCCGTATACAAGCTTGTATGGAGTATACCCGATGGGTGTTTTGTAAGCTGTACAGAAGGCCCAGAGTGCATCATCTAGTTTATCCGACCAGGAAGCACGGTTTTCACCTACTGCCCTCTCAAGAATCCATTTTATACCACGGTTGGAAACCTCCACCTGCCCACTTGTTTGTGGGTGATACGCGGTAGAAAGACGATGAGTAACACCGTACTTTAGCATGACTTTTGCGAATTGATCATTGCAAAAGTGTGTACCGCGATCACTAATGATGGCACGTGGAGTTCCAAAATGAGCAAAGAGGGATTTCAGAAATTTCACAACAACTCGGGCATCGTTAGTGGGTAAGGCCTTAGCCTCAACCCATTTTGACAAGTAGTCAACAGCCACGAGAATGTATTTGTTTCCACGAGAAGATGGGAATAGCCCCATAAAATCAATGCCCCAGACGTCAAAGATTTCACAAACTTGAATGGCATTTTGTGGCATTTCGTTCTTTTGTGAAATATTCCCGTGACGCTGACAAGCATCACAAGCTTTGACTAACTCGTGGGCATCCTTATAGATCATGGGCCAATAGAAACCAGAATCAAACACCTTTTTGGCGGTGTAGTTAGGACTATGGTGGCCCCCGGTGGGTCCATCATGGCAAGCCTTGAGAATATCAGCGGCTTCCTGTCCGTATACGCATCGCTTGATGACTTGATCGGCACAGATTTTGAAGAGAAAGGGGTCGTCCCAGAAGTAATGCTTAACGTCTTTGAAGAATTTGTTCTTCTGTTGGGACCTCATCCCCTTAACAATGAAGTTACCCGCATGGTAATTTGCAAAGTCGGCAAACCATGGGGTAGTAGAGTCACCATGAAAAGCAACCGCATTGAGTGTCTCGAGAGGAAATGTTTCATTTATTTCCTTTTTCTCGTACATATCCTGATGAGGGTTTTCTAATCATGAGAGATGATCAGCAGCAAGGTTCTCAGCTCTTTTTTTTATCACGGATAATGATATCAAATTCTTAGAGGAGGAGAACCCAATGGAGAAGTCTCGGCTTTGCATCTTGCTTTGCAAATAGGTACTTCAAAGCCGAGTGATCCGTATACACTACGCATTTAGTCAGGATTAAGTATGGCAGGAATTTTTAAAAGGCATATACCACAGCTAGGAGTTCTTTTTCAGTGGTGGTGTAATGACCTTGAGCCTCGGTCATAGTTTTGCTTGCGTAGTGTATAGGCTGAAAGTATTTTGCTTTACGTTGCCCCAAGACCGCACCTATGGCAAAATCACTAGCATCGCACATAAGCTCAAAAGGTAGGTCCCAATCGGGGGCAACAAGAATCGGTGCCTCGGTAAGCTTTTTCTTTAATGTTTCAAAAGCTTCGATGCACTCAGGAGAGAAGATGAAAGGAGCATCCTTCTCGAGGAGATGGGTCATAGGCCGGGCAATCTTAGAGAAATCTTGGATAAACCTACGGTAGAAGCCGGCATGACCCAAAAAGCTCCTAACACCTTTAACGGTGGTGGGATGAGGTAATTTAGCAATGACATCGATTTTGGCTTTGTCAACCTCAATCCCATTTTTTGAAATTTTATGGCCGAGGACGATGCCCTCTTTAACCATAAAGTGACTTTTCTCCCAGTTGAGACTTAAATCTGTTTCTTTGCAACGTTTAAGCATCTGTTCCAAGTGGGAGAGACAGGTCTGGAATGAATCCCCGATGACTGAAAAGTCATCCATGAATACCTCCATGGTTTTCCCGATCATTTCGGAAAAGATAGACATCATGCACCTCTGGAACGTGCCTGGTGCATTACATAAGCCGAAAGGCATACGTCTGTAAGCAAAAGTTCCGTAGGGGCATGTGAAGGTAGTCTTCTCTTGATCCTGGGGATCAATGGGGATTTGGAAGTAACCCGAAAAACCATCGAGGAAGCAGTAGTATTCATTCCCCGCAAGTCTTTCAAGCATCTGGTCCATAAAAGGGAGAGGAAAATGTTCTTTACGGGTGGCTTCATTTAGCTTTCGATAGTCAATACATACACGCCAACCCGTGACCAAACGAGTTGGAATCAACTCGTTATCCTCGTTGGTGACAACGGTAATGCCACCCTTTTTAGGAACACAATGAATTGGGCTAACCCAAGGACTGTCAGATATAGGATAAATCAATCCCGCATCAAGAAGTTTAAGAACCTCTTGTTTGATAACTTCGTGGATTTTGGGATTTACCCTTCTCTGTTGTTGCACTGCTGGCTTAAAGTCATCCTCCATTAAGATTTTGTGTGTACAAAAGTCCGGGCTTATGCCCTTAATGTCGGAGAGTTTCCAAGCAATTGCTTGCTTGTTTGCTTTAAGAACCTTTAGGAGTGCTGCCTTTTCCTCATCTTTTAAGTCTTTAGCAATAATGACGGGCAATTTATTATCACCCTCCAGAAATGCATATTCTAGATGAGGAGGCAAGTCCTTGAGCTCAACCTCCGGAAAGTCTTCAGTTATTTCAACATTTTTGACTTCCGCTTTATGAAGTATTTTTTTAGACGGAGAGGGTGAAGGATCGTCATTTAACAATCTTTCAAGGAGAATAATGTCCCCCTCCGGGTCAAGATAGTTTTCATCAACCCCATCTGGGATTGAACTATCTTGAGCAAGAAAAGCCTCGACCTCTTCCAGAAGGAATTCACTTCCCTCAAACGGAGTGAGGGAAGGGGAAGGGTCGGAAATGATAGGATCAGTAGAAAGACTGCCACTGGATGAAAAACCAAGGACTTCTTGAGAATACTTCTCAGACGCAACATCGATGATGTCAATTCGGTTAACCGTTTCAGCGTCATAGTTGGAGGAGTATCTTGAAGTCTGATCAAGATTGAATGTGATGGCTTCACCACCAACACGTAGAGTGATTTATTCTTCGAATACATCAATTAAAGCACGACCCGTTCTTAAGAATCCCCTCCCGAGAATGAGAGGAACTCTTGGGTCAGCATCGAAATCAACAATCACGAAATCTGCCGGAAAATGGAACTTTCCTACTTTCACTAAGATATCTTCGGCAATGCCGAGAGGACGGGATATAGTACGGTCTGCAAGCTCGAGTATCATGCAGGTCGGAGTGAGAGCAGGAAGAGAGAGTCTTTTCCAGACTGTGTAAGGTATCAGGTTAATGCTTGCGCCAAGATCGACCAAGGCAAAGCATTCAACCATCCCTGGGAAAATACAAGGAATGAGAAATTTTCCGGGATCTCCAAGCTTTTCGGGAAGCTTTTTCAAGAGCACTGCTGAGCAATGCTCATTAAGAGGAGTTTTTTTCCATCTCACAGAGTTTTTCTTTGTTGCTTATCAGATTTTTTATTGTCGAAGCAAACTTAGCCATGAGAAGAAGAGCATCCGCGAAGCTAATATCAAAGTGTAATTCTTGGAAAATTTGATAAAATTTTTCCATCTGATGGTTAGCTTTTTCGCGGTTCTTTTGATCATTCATACGTGAAGGATATGGAATTGAAGGCTTAGGATCATTCTTTGGAATTTCATCAGAACTCACAGGGGGATCAAATACAACTTTCGGCTTATGAGCCGGGACCGGGACAACTTGAGGGTGGACGTTGTTGATACCTCCGTTATTAGTAGGAAGTACCGTGTCCGTGGTAACCTCAGGTTCACGTTCCGCTACCTTAGTAGGAGGGGAAGAAGAGGTAGAGGGAATCGAGGGTCCATTGTAGGATACCCCACTTCGGGTGGTGATCGCTTTGACATCGCCCCTCGGGTTAGCGATCGTGTTGCTCGGTAGTGTATCTGGGCCCGAGGGTCGATCATTTAAAGACTTCTGAAGCTCAGAGATCTTGATGATCAATAACCGATTCGTTTCCTCTTGTGCTTTCATGAATTGTTTTAGCATTTCATCGGAGGAAGACGAGGGTGGAACAACGTTTTGAGGAGGATTTTGAACACGGTTGTTTTGAAAATTCCCTAGATTTTGATAGTTGTTACCCTAAAAATTGTTTCTCTGATTGAAATTACCCTGATTGTAATTCCCTAGATTTTGGTTTCTTTGAAAATTTCCTTGAAAACCTTGGTTTTGATTGCCATTTTGAAAATTGTTTTGATTAAACTGGCCTTGATTTTGGTTCGGGTTTTGGAAATTTGAGTTTTGACCTTGGTTAAAATTCTGATTCGAGTTACGGTTTTGATTTTGGTTAAAACCGGGAGGTCCGAGAAAATTGTTGGAACGATAGCTTAAGAGGTTACGGTCCCCTTGTGGTTGGTAAGAATTACCCCCGTATTGTAGGAACCGTGAGCAGCATAAACGTTCTCTTTAGGAAAGCCAGCAGTAGTTAGACACTCGGAATAAAGATGTGGGCCCCCACAAGTTTCACAACTTCGGGCCACGGCTTTCACTTGTTGATTTTGAATCGTTTGGTTCATTCTTAACACAGCCGTAGAGATATCATCCATCTTTTTGGTAAGAGCAATTATTTCAGGAGATGATGATGAAGGAGTAACTGAATTACATGACGCATCCCTCTCCACAGAGGAATCCCAAAAGTTATGGTGGGCAGTCATGTTTTCAATCAAGTCATAGCACTCTTCGGGACGCCTTTTCATAAAGGTCCCACCAGCAGCAGCATTGAGAATATCCCGGTGCCTCAATGTCAGACCATTATAGAAGGTATCTATGATGGTAACTTGCAACATACTGTGGTTTGGGCACTGATCAATAGCTAGCTTATAACGTTCCCAAGCCTAAAAAAGAGACTCATCGGGACGTTGCCGGAAGTTGCTGATATCATTTCGTAACGTGGTAACCATGGAAGGTGGAAAATATTTTGCTAAAAACTTGGTTACCATTTCATCAAAGGTACGAATAGAATTCTTTGGGAGTCGGTCAAACCATGCAGTGGCATGATGAGTGAGAGAATAGGGAAAGAGGTACAACCGGAGGGCATCATCGGTGACACCATGCTGTTTCATGCTTTGGGTGACCGTGAGATATTTGTCAAGATGCTTGTTAGCATCGTCACCCGGTAATCCGTGAAATTGACACGAATTCTGAACTTGTTGGATCACGTGGTGCTTGAGGCCAAAGTCCGTAGCCTCAATAGTGAGTGGTGCAATAGGCCCACCCCGCCCTTGCATGGTAGGCTGGCATAGCTCCTCCATCGTTCGGAGATTGGGAGCTGGCACATCCCTGGGAGGGTCAGGGGGTGGTAATGATGGTGGTGGCCTAGCGGCCATTTCGTTTTTTGGTTCTTCTGTATCAGAACGTAGCTCGGGTACGTTTTTCTGATTTTTACGTTTTGTTTATGACCGAGTGCGCATGCACTAAAAACAATTTTTCAAAACAAGATTGAGGCAAAACCACAGTGAACTTAAACCAATTATCACAAGTGAATAACTTCTTTAAAAAAGGTACACCACTCACAGGGATATAAAGGCAAGTTTTAATCTTAAGTTTGGGAACTTATTATGTCCACACCCCCAGTTGGTAGGTGTTCAGCCTTGGTTTGCGGTGGTAAGATTTTATGTATTTATTAATTTGAAAAATTGCTTTAGGCTTATGGGTGTGTGTGCAGAAAACTTGGGAAATATTTTGGGAACTGATTCGTTAACCGAAATCGTTCTTTTAAGATTACTCGCAGGCTGGCGGGAGGAAGTAAATAGGTTTCCTCTTCAGTTCGCAATTTAATGTCAGAACTTACCTTAAACCAACTGTTTCAGGTTGTAATCTTAAAGAAAACGAAGTAATTTAACTTCACAGTTTGTTTTGTTGTTTTTAATTTTTTTGGTGTTTTTAACACTTTAGGAAAAGTATTAATGAACTTTTTGATATGATTATATTTTTACAAAAACTTTTTACAAATTTGTGTGAAATTTGTACAGGGAGGGTTTTGAAAACCACTAAAATTAAAACGATTTTTAAAAACACGCAACAACCTCCCCGGCAGCGGCGCCAAATTTTGATAGGGGTAAAAGCAGTCAGATATTATTGACCAAGGTCAATAAGTCAAAGACAGCCTCGTTCCAATACTCCGGTGATAGTATAGTGTGTCCCCGGGTCGTTAAAGTCCCAGCGAGATTGAAATGGTGCTATTTGAAATCGTTTAGGAATGAGTGGCACTGAGGACAGTAGCTTAGATGATATGGAATTGATTTTGCTACTGATATTTTGGTATTTGTACACGGATATAATATTCACAAATAACAGATATACAGATATATGCACGAATTTACAATTTGGATCACGTAACAGACAGAAAAGTGGGATTTGGTAAATTACAAACTACAGAGGGTGCTTTTGGAAATTTTGAAACTTAAAATTAAAAGAAAATTGAAAATGAAAATGAAATTATAAAAATGATTATTTTACTATTTAAATATTATTTAATTAATTAAACTAATTAAAATCTAACTTAAATCTAATTTAAATTAACTAAAAATTACAAGGGTTACAAATTAAACTAAAAATTTGCAAAAATCTAAACTTTAATAAGAACTTGAAGAAAGCATAAAAAATAAAAATAAATATTTTTGTCTTTTTATGAGTTTTTTTATTAATTAAAAACTATTTATATTAATTAAACTAATTAGACTATTTTAAATTACAAATAATACTAAATTAACTTAGAAAATTATGAGAAAATTTATAAAATTATTTAACCATCACAGGAATCCTAAAAAATTATAAAAACTTCTAAAAATTATGTTTAAGGCTAATCCACTAATTAATTCCCTTTTAATTAACTTAAATCTAATTTAAATAATTAAAATAAGAAAAATGGAAAATGAACAGTAGAAACTAAAAATATATTTTTTAAAAGTCTTAACTAATTTATAAAACTTAGAAAAATTATGAAAACCTACTGTTGTTACTAAAAATTTAAGAAAACTAATTAATAACTAATATTACCTATTTAATTAATTAAATTAGTTTTTAATCTAATAAATAGTAAACAGATTAGCAAAAATCTAAGAAAATTATTTTAAATACTTAAAGATACTAGAAAATTTATAAAATTATAAAAATGGAAAAGTGCTTATAAATAAGCTGAAATGAAAAATGATAAAGATAGTTTCTATTAAATAGAAGCTATCACTATTTTTATTTTTGCTTTTTTGGAGTTTTTCTTTTAGACAGCTAAATATAAGATGAAAATAAGATACTTTTGTGAAACAACTTTTTACAAAGCTTAAAAATAAGCAGTGTGCACCCCCTTTACTTAAGCAGTTTGACTTTTATTGACCAAGAAGCAAAATAAGCACAAATGACTGTAAGTGGGGTCCACAATGATGAAACTAGGTACAAATAAGCTAAAGTGACTTAAATAAGCTGAAAAGAACTAGCAAAGATCACTGATAAGCTATTAAGATACAAATAAGCACTTTGCAAACTTGAACTTAACTCAGAAATGGGACAAACTTGAGGACTGATTCCAGGTGGGGTCCACTTACTCCTAGGTCAAACCAAGGGTCAATTCTTGATCCCTGGTAGAAGGGGGGTTGTCAAAACCAAAAATGAACCACTGGGGCCCACTGATGTGGTCTACAGCCACCACCAAAGTTGGTGGTGTTGTGGTGGTATGCTAGTGTAGGGGATGTAGCAGCCCTGCAAGTGATTTTGGGCAAAGGTAGAGCCCACCAGAAAAATCCTAAAATTATAACAACTATCGGATATTGGAGATGAGGTGGGGGACTGATAAACCTCATAAGATCAAATGCTAAATCTTACTACAAAATTCTACAAAAATCATGCAATAATTGAAAAAAACTGAAAACAAACAATTTGACTTTTTTATATAAACCTAGATATTGACTTATTTGAACTTTGACTACTCACTAATAACTGGAATTGAAGTAATAAGCTATCCTAAGGATGAAATAAGCTAAATAAACAACTTATGCAAGGAAATGATGAATCAAGAGTCCTAAACCATAAACAGATAAGCTCTTAAGATGATTAAAGGTGAAGTTTAACTTTTTCTTGCTTTACCCCTGAGTTTTATGGTTTATTTGAACTAGTATGAACTATTGTAGCATGTATGCACCAATGTTACCCCTTGAAACAGCAAGAGCAAAGCTGAGACCCTTAAACCAAACACCCCTTTATGCTTATCTATCTTATGTTTTAAGAAGCAAAAAGCTGTGAGGGCTTATGAGGCTTTTCAAATTCAACTTTTTATGAAATATTAGACTTAAATGACTGCTTAGAAACAGAGATTAACCACAAACACACAATAATACCGCTTAACTAATTTGACTGTTAAACTAAGATTTAAAGTAACTATGAATTCTAACAAGCCAGTTATTAATACTAAACTATAAATCACTTAAATAACAATCAAATAACACAAGAAACACAGAATGGCAATAAACAAGCAAGCAATCAAAATCTATAATGAGATAGGATTTTAGAGGAACTTTAAAATAAGCAATTCTTACAAATCACCCCTAGCATGAACAAGGAGTTTTCCACTGATGCCTATCTTTAGATAGGCTCAGTCCACTCCCAAGCTTGCTCACAAATGCTTCTCAATACCTGCAATCAAGCTCAAAACAAACCAGTTGACTATTGTTGACTTTTTTTGGATTTTTGATTTTCTTTATCTAAGCAGTATTTTAAGAGTCTCTAAAAGCTTAAATAAGCTTTAGGGGAGCTTATATGGCCTAAGAGTCCATACACACTTAATGATAACCACAACTCAGTACACTAAGAAACTCAAAATGAAATTAAAAATGGCACAATCTGAGATACCAAAGGAAGCTTGAAATTGATTACTTAAAAACTTGAAATTACATTTAAACAAACTAGTACAGTGCTTAAAAGCTTAGCAAACCAATGGAAATTTAAATTACAATTAATTCGACATAAATTATACTAAAATTAACTACACACTTGCTTCCTTGCATCCTTCTTCCTTTTATAGCTGACTTCTAGGGTTTCCCCACTCCTTTGATCAAATCCCACTTTGAATCTTGACCATTGGATGATTAAATTCCATCTCCACCGTTTATATGTTTTTGGCGGGAAAGGTGTTTTGGACTGATTCAGGCAAGAGGGTGGGTGGTGCATTAAATGTTGATGTGAGGGTAGGTGCAGGGGGTGTGGGGAGGTGATGATGAGACTGCAAGTGGTGGTGGGCTGCAATATCAGGGTTGTTTGGTGGTTTGGCTGGGTGAGTGAGGGAGAGGGAAAAAGGTGGGGGTTGACTGGTATTTGTCCAACGTCAAATATTTGACCCCGGTTTTATTAGTAAAAGGGTGTGGGTGGGCTGCTTTGGTGATGGGCCTAGGAAATAGGGATTGGGCTTGGTGGTTTAATGGATTGGATCTAGTGTTGGTTTGGAGTAGTATTATTTAGGTCCGGTTTGGTCAAGGGTGTTTCTTGCCAAGTTATAAATTTTACCGAATGTTGAGGTGTGAAACTTGGCACTCTTCCAAAGTTTAGTCAAGGGTGTTTCTTGCCAAGTTATAAATAGTATGAGGTCCTAGTATGATTTTTCCATTTTTATTTCACCAGGGACTAAAACTGCCAAACTTTCAAACTTCAGGGACCAATTGTGTAATTTCACCAAACTTTTCCACCAAGGACCAATCCTGCCATAAAAGGTTAGTGCAAGGACAAAATTTGTTTTTCTCATAGTTTTTAATATCCCAGGGACCATTTTTGACAATTTCTCAAAGTTCAGGGACTAACTTGACATTTTGTGAAACTTTGCACCAAAGGACTAATTGTGTAACTTTTTGATTTAAAAGGACCTTTGGTGACTTTTTCAAGTTTTTAGAACAACTAGGGACTAGATTTGACAACTTTTGAAAGATGAGGGACTGAAACTGCCAATTTTGCAAACTTTGTACGTTTTTCATCTGTTTTTGATTATTTTGCATTTGAAACATGTAAAACACTTTCCTGGGATATTTTCACTATTTTGATTCAATATTGAGTGTTTTTAGATGTTTTGGCAGCTAGAAAAGCTAAAAATGATGAGTATTTACACACTCATCATGTGGTATAACACAACGGTACCACCAAAAGAATGCAACGCAGTAACCACTGAGGTGGAGAGTATTCCAGAACAGCGCACAGAAAAAACACCAAACTTAAAGGTTGCTATTCATCCCGATTACCCTGAACAACAAATCTCAATTGGAGGATCTTTATCTAACAAAGGTAAAGCAGCTGTGTGCGCACTCTTGCAAAAGAACCTAGATATCTTCGCATGGGAACCAAAGCACATGACCGGAGTGCCACCCTCTATCACGGAGCACAAGCTACAAATCCAACAAGGATATCCCCCAATACGCTAGAAGAAGCGCGACCAGGCCCCAGATCACGCAAAAGCTATTCTGGAAGAGGTACACAAGGTCGTAGACGCAGGCATCATGCGCGAAGTATACTATCACAACTGGCTTTCTAACCCAGTTATGGTAAAGAAGAGTGATGGCAGTTGGAGAATGTGTGTGGACTTCACAGACCTTAACAAAGCATGTCCACAGGACTGCTATCCACTGCCAGAGATAGACTGGAAGGTAGAATCCCTGTGCGGATATCCTTTTAAATGCTTCCTAGACGCATACAAAGGGTATCATCAAATACAGATGGCAGTCGAGGATGAAGAAAAAACAACTTTCCACACCAGTCAAGGGGTTTACTGCTACACGAAAATTCCTTTTGGCCTAAAAAATGCAGGTGCAACATACCAACGATTGGTGGACACAGCTTTCGAAAAACAAGTAGGTCGAAACTTGGAGGTCTACGTTGACGACCTTGTCATCAAAAGTCACACAGAGGATGAATTGGTGCGCGACATCGAGGAAACGTTCAAAACATTGGGACAAATAAACATGAAGTTAAATCCCAAGAAGTGCACCTTTGGCGCAACTGAAGGCATGTTCCTCGGATACTTAATAGAACCTGATGGAATCAAGCCTTGCCCAGAAAAAACAAAAGCTGTTATTGATCTTCCTTCACCGCGCACACTCAAAGAAGTCTAGTCATTAAACGGAAAGCTATTGGGGCTAAACCGTTTCTTATCTAAGTCAGCAGACAAATCACTCCCTCTCTTTAAAACACTCACGAAGTGTACTAAAAAGGGAGACTTTCGTTGGACCAAGGAAGCAGAAGAAGCTTTCCAACAACTAAAACAACATATGGCATCTCTTCCCAAACTTGTCGCACCACGACCAGGGGAAGAGCTAATCATGTACTTATCTGCAACCCATGGAGCAGTTAGCGCAGTACTATTGACAGATAGGAACTCCGTCCAGACACCCATATACTTTGTAAGCAAAGCACTGAAGAAGACAGAGACTAACTATAGCGCTATGGAAAAGCTGGTCTTAGCCCTAGTATTCGCAGCTAAAAGACTGCGCAGATACTTTCAAGCGCACCCAATAGCTGTAATCACAGATCAGCCAATCAAACAAGTTATCTCTAAACCTGACGCATCATGACGGCTACAAAAGTGGAGTGTGTTGTTAAGCAAATATAACATCTCGTATAGACCGCGCACTGCAATCAAGGGACAGATATTAGCCTATTTCATTGTTGAGAAGCCAGATACCGATAGTCTAACCTCAACAACCAAAACATATCTGCAGGAACCCTGGATTCTGTTCACGGATGGATCCTCATGTGTGGATGGATCAGGCGCAGGCCTTATTCTTACTAATCCAGAAGGTATGGAATTCACCTATGCGCTGCGCTTCGATTCGAATTTACATCCACAAACAATGAGGCAGAATACGAAGCCCTACTAGCTGGACTGCGTATTGCAATCCAAATGGGTGTACGCAACTTGGAGGCAAACGTAGATTCGCGGCTAGTCGCTAACCATGTGCTAGGTGAATATGAAGTCAAGGATGAGCACATGATCCAATACCTGGATAAGACCAAGTCCTTAATTAAGAACTTTGATAAGTTCATAATAAAGCAAGTACCTAGAGGGGACAACAGGAAAGCTGATGCGCTTAGCAAGATTGCATCCACAAGCTTTGCACACTTATCAAAACAGGTATTGGTAGAAACCTTACAAAACAAGTTAATCTTGGAGATGGAAGTATCCACAGTGATAGAAGAACAAGATCCTACATGAATGACACCTATCATTGAATTCATTAGCAAGGAAGTCTTACCACAAGATCATAAGGACGCTCGAAGAGTGCGGCGCACAGCGCAGCGATTTGAACTACGGGACAACATCCTCTATCGACGTTCTTTCTTGCAACCTTGGCTACGATGTGTTGGACCTCTTCAAGCAGACTATGTACTCCGAGAAATCCACGCTGGATCATGCAGCATGCACTCAGGGCCGCGATCTGTTGTAGCGCGCGCTCTACGGTCGGGGTACTATTGGCCAACTATGCACCGCGACGCGCGCGATATGATAAAGAAGTGCAGCAATTGCCAAGTACACAGGCCAATTCCGCGCCAACCGCAACAAGAGCTAACACCCATTACCTCACCATGGCCATTCTACATGTGGGGCATTGACATCGCAGGACCCTTTCCAGTTACAGCAGGAGGGCTAAAATTCCTCATCGTAGCCATAGACTACTTTACGAAGTGGATTGAGACAAAGGCAGTGGTGAGTATCACGGGCAACCAGGTCAAACGCTTTGTATGGGATAACATTGTCTGTCGCTTCGGACTTCCTGGAGAGATCATATCAGACAATGGGAAGCAGTTCTACGACAACCCATTCAAAGATTGGTGCGCGCAATTGAACATCACACAACACTTCGCTTCAGTAAAACACCCACAAACCAATGGTTTAGTTGAGCGTGCAAATCGCAGTCTAGGTGAAGGAATAAAAGCGCGCCTTGACAGACATAAAGGAAAGTGGGTGGACGAGCTATCACATGTCTTATGGGCGCATCGCACCACAATCAAAACCAGTACTGGAGATACACCATTCTCCCTTGTCTACGGAACATAAGCCGTCATACCAGCTGAGATAGGAATGCCAACTATACGAACAGCAGAGGTCAACGTCACAACAAATGACGAGGAGCGGCGCATAGACTTGGACTTACTGGAAGAAAGACGTGAACGCGCAGCTATACGCGAAGCAAAGGCTAAGGCAAAAATGAAGAAGTATTATGATGCAAAGGTCAAACACACTTCCTTCAGGCCAGGAGACTTTGTATACCGCACCAATGATGCAAGCCACGCAGAAGACACAGGAAAGCTCAGACCCAAACGGGAAGGACCCTACGAGGTCACCGATGCGCTAGGCAATGGCGCCTACAGGTTACGCGATATGGAAGGTCACGGCCTAGCGCGCACCTAGAACATCTGCAATCTTAAAAGATGCTATCTTTAGGAAAGGCTACGGCCCATACACAGACACCTTTGCACTTTAGGATATGCCCGATAAGTGTTTGTTTTTTCTTTTCTTTCTTAGGAATTGTCTTTTACTTTTTCAAAAACTTGCAAATATCAACAAAATGTTATGGTTTCTAGCTAACTCCATAACGTATTTCACTTTATTGCGTACATTCTTATATATGTCAATATTTTTATCTTATATTTTTGCCTACATGGAGTGCATGCACTAATTAAAGACCCACGAAGGCATAAAGGATGAGTAAACCTACTAATTCACTCGTTGAGTAAAAGGGTTGCAAACCCATCAACATTGGATCACGCATCCTTGCTAAGCGCCTTACTTTTAGACGTTGAGGTAAGTTTACCTTGCGCATCCCACGACGGATGCGCAAATATCAAGTACACTATACGAAGCTTAGCAAATAACGAGCCAAAACTCTTGGTCAAATAACAAAACTTTGCAAAAAATTAAAGCAAGTTTATTCTCATAATTTATCTTAAGTTACGCACTTAATTTAAACATAAAAGAGTATCTTATTCAATCTTTTTACACACAAAAGACAATTACTATAACATGAAAAAGATACACTTCGTTATTTATACAATAAATATACAAGTTACAAAACAGCCTATATACTATGGCGATGCTCAGGGCTATCTTCCGGTGCAGCGGAACTTCCTGCCTCTTGAAGCTTTCTCAAGAGCAATGCATCCTTAGGTGACACAGTCGCTACACTCACAGGCACCCCATCATACCTGGGAATATGTGCAGCGCTTACACCGCATAGGACGACTTTGTCCTTAATCCCCTTTTTCAGGGCAGCTCTCTGTGCGTGGCGCTCTAACACCTCCTTCAGAGAAATTTCCTTCTCAAGGGAAAATGGGTTCAGCATGTGGCGAGGCAGCGCAAACACAGGAACCTGGAGTTGCGACTCGTCGGGCTTGAGGAAGTAGTACGGCTGCGCCTTTGCATCCTCCAAAATATGGCGCTCCAGGGTCAACCCCTCCATAATTACCTTTATGGGGTTGTCCTGGTCGCGCTCCAACCGTGCAATATGGGGAAGCTCCAGAAGTTTCATCCCCTCCATGGCCTGCACCAGCTCATCATATGCACTTGCGTTATAGCCAGGCACCTCAGTCAGGGCCACGTTCAACGCCTTTGCCTCATGGAGCTCCTCCATAGCTTGCGACTTTCAACGCTCCACAGCGCACTCCACCACTTTCCCAAAAGTCTCCAACACCTCCGTAGAATCCAAGGTGCCCATAGCAGCCAGGCGCAGTCCATGACTGATCAACCACCTACATCAACAAAGACAATTTGCGTTAGCAGAAACATACAAACAAATATAAAAGCAACATTGCAGGAAACATGTAAAGACGTACATGCGCTCAGCCATGGTAGACATCAGATGAGGGTATAACTCCTCATCATAGTCTATGCTCAGGCCGCGTAGCTTCTCTTCCTGCACCTGAATAATCTTCTCCATACGCACCTTGAACTCAGCAATGTTCGCAAAGTGCTCCTCCTTCTTCTCCTCAAGATACCTTACCGCCCAGGTAAGGTTGGCCCTAAACTGATGAAGTTCCCCCGCGCGCTTGCTGCAGCTCAGCCATCGCGGTCAACTTCTCGTTTGTGACCTTGTCTGTGTATGCCTTGAAGGACCCCACCTCCGCCTGCGCTTCAGCCAGCTGCGCACGGAGAATAGCTATCTCCTCATCTTTTTGGGCGAGAGTGCTACTCTCCCCGACGTATCTCGTCTTCAACTGAGCAACCAGCTCAGTTTGACGCTCAGCAGTGGCAGCCAACTCCAACAAAAATTGCTGCGCAGATACGCCTTCATCTACCTTTGCTCCCTCCTCCTTGTTTTCATTCTGAGGAGGGACCACTGTCTCCACGAAGGCCCCATCATCCTTCGCGACATCATCGCTACGATAAACAAGGAACACAGTTAATACATATTACGACAAGTAAAAATATATATATGAAGCATGAGGTAGAAGACTTACATAAACGGAGAGGTCTTTGCAGCCTCCTTTTCCACACCAGAAGCGGATGTGTCCTCCTCCGCAGATGACTCCGCATCTCCAATAAGATGGCGCCTCCTTTTGGAAGTACCACTGCCACCAGCCTCTCCTTTGCGCTTCAGCTTCCGCGCTACCTCCTCAGGCTTCAGTATCTCCACGCAATCAGATGATTCAGCGTGCGCCTCCTCCTCATGCCCCTTCTCCACAGTTGGCACCACGCTCTGTACGGAGTAACTTGGAGAGGCGGCGAATCTTCATGGCCAACAGGCCCCAACACCGTCAGATGACCCGCAGTCGCTTCCAAAAGTGGTTGCTCATTCTCCCTCAGAGGGCGCACGCCAATGGTCACCTGCTTTGGCTTCTCCAGCTTTACCACCGCAAACAAATCCATTTCTGCGCAACAGGAACAAACAACAAAAACAGAGATTAGTTATTAAACGTGCGCATAGAGAAAAACTTACATTAGTAGAAGCAAAAAGGGATGAACACCCACCCCGGCCTTCCTCATCAATGAAGGTTGGCACCTCGTCCACACCCCCGAAATAGCTGCGACTCAACCCCACATGAACCAAAAACTCCTCCGGATAAGGGTTAATGGGGATGCGGTTGACATCAATGGTCTGCGCATTGGCCAAACTATA
Source organism: Artemisia argyi (assembly GCA_030686995.1). NCBI lineage: Eukaryota > Viridiplantae > Streptophyta > Magnoliopsida > Asterales > Asteraceae > Artemisia > Artemisia argyi. Next base: position 42,565,294 of record CM060697.1, read on the forward strand.
GGAACCGGGTGCGGGGCGCCCATCCCTCGGCAACGTATCTTGAGTGTAAAACTCAAAGGGCGATGGAAACACCACATCAACAACCCAGAAAAAATACTCCCTCCAATGCCTTATGGAGTCTACCTTCTCGGTATAGCACTGAAGCTTCCCTGCGTGCTTCGCAAAGGATACCCATCCATGCGACCACGTTGTGTTGTAGAAGGCGCGGAATAGGTCAACGGTCGGTTCTATCGCAAGTAAATGACAGTTTACTTCAAAATTCGATACCTTCGCCGCACCTATACAGTGCAGCTGTGAGATATGAAGACGATAGAAATTGAGCAAATTGCTCAAGAAAATAGATATAGGTACGCGGTAATTAGCGTACTCAAAAAAGCGCGTGTATAGTCCTACTTTCCCTTCGGGGAAATCGGCTATACACGCATCGACGTCTGGAGCCTCTGGATGCACATCCAGAGGAATGAAGTAGTCAGATGAAAACTGACGCACATCATCCTCACTCATCGCAGAGCGAAACTCCTCTAATTGGGCAACCATTTTCAATGTATTTACTAGAATACGCACACGAAATTACCTAATCAAACAGTTACTTTCTTTGCAAAAAAACGCTTTGACGAAATGTGCAATGGTGAGTATGTGTTTTTACTGTGTGATTTGGGTAAATGGAGGCGGTGACTCTTATATAAGCAATCAAAAAACCCTAGATGAAGGCCACGTGGATCCCACTCATAAAATGTGTGGCTAGAATCCGAAACGGTACATGCACTTTTTCCTGTTTTCCAAGGGACACGTGGACACAACCCTCGATTTTCGAGGCATTTCTTTGAAATATCTATGACTAGGTACATTGTCCCCAATATTGGGCGGCAATATTCAAAATTTCTCCCGCCACGCTTACCGCTGTTCTGACTAGTCTAGCATCCGCGGCTACGAGCCGCGCACACTAGACTGGGGGGGGGGGGACATGATGACGTATAGTCTATATATGGGCCACGAGCCCAAATGATAAACATTACCAAGGCCAATAACGACCATGCGTGGGCTATTATAACTTGGGCCGCATTAATAATGGAGTGGGCTCACGCAAGCCCAACCAAACTATATACGGTATAGATAAGGATCTTCTATCTATGGAATAGATATCCTTAACCTGGATAAGCACCATGTGTGCGAAACGTAAGGAGCACGAACCATACAAGGATTCTGCGCCTATATAAGGAATGACATAATTCTCATTAAAGGTACGATTCACAAACCCTAAAACTCTTTACGAGAACCCTAAATCGATTACTTACTCTCACGCTGGAGTCTAATCGTGGGAGACAATCCCACGATAAGCCTAACGGTGTTGTTTATTTTCTTAGTGCGCAGGTTTCAAGCATTAAAAAGCGAATTGATACGAGAGCAAGAGCCCAAATCAGAAACGCCTAACTTTTATATCAATAGCCACTAAATATGTGTTTATCAAATGTACCCCTTGATTGCCTAACATATGAGTAACATTAATATGTTTGATGCAATCAAGTTAAAGGCCGACAACATATACACTAAGTTGAAATGAATTAATTTCTCGCTATTCATTTTGTGACCTAAACTTAATTTTCTAGCTGGCTGAAACTAGGGGTGGCGATTTGTGTTATGTTTGGGGTTGAAGGTTCGGGTTGACAGGTTGAAGGGTTCATATATCTCAACCTAAATCTCACATGTTCGTGTCAAGACCTGTACACATTGATTGAATGTGTTAGTCGTGTCGACCCGTTTATGACATGAGCTGAAATCTAAAGATACCCGATAAATATTATAAGGTGAATGTTAGAACCCTTTAAGATAAACATCTAGATATAAGCATCGACAAATCCTTGAAAGTCGAGGATAATTGGGTATTATAACAAATGAAACTCAATGCATGACTTTTGTTATTTATTTTTTGATTGTATTTTATAAACAGGTTTTCGGGTTTGAATTAGGTAACTGTTTCATAGAGATGAGATCAATATCGAACTCATATTTGCAATAGAATCAATAAACCAATCATAGCCACTTATTTTTATTTTTTATTATTTTTTTAAAAAAACAACATATCTTGCAAACGGTAAATCTTCAAGCTAAAAAAAAAAAAAAAAAAAAAAAACCCATCACGACGAGAATTAAATCATCTTTCTATAAATATGCATTGTTATATACTTTCGGCGAACTTTTTTTTTTTAATTTCCGGCCAAAAAAATCATCTATGATTCGTAAAAATCACATACGATTCTTACTAATCATATATGATTTGTAAAATATATGATTAACGAATCACATATGATTTTTACAAATCATATAATATAATTTTTCTGGACGGAAATTTTGAAAAAAAAAATATATATATATATTTATATATCGAAAAAAAAAAATCGTCGAAAGTATATAACAATGCATGTCTATAAAAAAATAATTTAATTCTCATCGCGATGGTTTTTTTTTCGCGTAATGATTTACTGTTTACGAGACATTTAATTTAAAAAAAAAGGTGAAAAAGTTTATTTTTTTTTTTATTTTGTTAAAAAAGATTAGTGATTAAGATTGTTTGATTGGTTCTATTGTAAAAATTGGTTATACACGAATCTTTTGGCCTGTTTCATAAGGTCTCATATGTGAAGAACACTTTTTTATGTAAGATAGTGTATGCGATATCAAAATTGAAGAATACGATACATAAGCCGCGACTGAATTTAATTGAAAAATTGTTCCAACACGAAATTATGATCATCATAATTACGTCTACCGGAATGACATTCAGGACCAGTGTATTCTTTATTATATATATAAGGGGTACCCCAGTCGGGTTTTGACTATCACTTCATAACTTCCAATTTGCTACCATAAATTTGAACCTACCATCGTATATTTTTGTGACTATGAAATCGTTGAGTATTGTGGTCCATAGATTGCTTTAAATTGTTTTGTCCAAGCAAGGAGAAAGAGATGGCCATTGAATTAGCTAGTCGCCCTAGTTATATAAATGTCATGCAATCACACATGATATGTAATGTTAGGCTTTCATAATCTAGTTAAGTATATGTTGATCCTCAATCGATGTTCACCTACTTTATGACATGCGAACACAAGCAATGAACCTGTCTCACTCGTGACAATTCGTGTCTGGGGAGCCACAACCGCGCGAAGAAGGGATGTCGCACACATGCCACTTGAATTGATGTCAATTTAGGGATGAGCATGGGTTTGGAATCGGTACCGGTGGAACCGAGAACCGAATTTTGTGATAAGTAGGAATCGAGAACCGAGAACCAAACCAAATATAGTTTTTGCTTTCGTTTCCAGTTCTTTAGGTCTACCAGATAGAAACTACTTTTTTTTTTTTTTTTTTTTTTTTTTTTTAAATAAAATAACCTAATGCACTAACGAATTAAGCAAATAAAAGATTAAAAAAAATTGAATTTTTTAAGTACTTGCAACCATTTACGTTTAAACTAATAATAATTAACAACTAAAACATAAACTTAAATAAAAAATCATTCTAAAGTTTCACTTATTTACGCTTTTAACAAAACAATAATGAATAACAATCCAAAAAATAAAATACAATAACTTAAAAACTTTGTTTAACAAAATAACTAAGAATACTGTGTATAATTTCATATCCTTTACATTCTCATCGTCTTTAATAACATCTTCATCATCATCCCAATTAATTTGCGTTCTTGACTTTCTCACATAATCTTGGGTGCAAATCAAACTTCTACAATCGGCGTCGACAAGCGAGTTCTATAAGCGTCTAGTACACGTCTACTCCGTACTAAATGCCGCTTTAGATGCCATGTTGATAGTTGTTTATGTGAGTTTTGAATGTTGAATGATATTTGAATTTTATTAAGTTTAGAATAATTATTGATTTGTGGATGTTTTAATGAATTAAAGATTAAGGTTTGTAGTATTTGACTTGATTTTTTCTGAAAATAGGCTAGTAGGTTTTTTTATGGCATTGATACGTATGATTTGAGACTTTGAGTATAAAAAAAAAAAAAGAAAAAAAAAAGAAAAAAAAGTTTTTATATATTATTGGTTATTTTGTTCCGGAACTGAGAACCGGTGGAACCGACCCAAGAACTGAAAAATCTAATAATCAAGAACCAGAACTGTAACCAGATACGGAGCCAGGAATTAGAAATAAGCGGGGCCGAAATTTTTTTCTCAAGCTAACAAAGTAATTTAACTAAAGCTTAGGGGGTCATTTGCCTATATTTGCGTCATACGCTTAAATTTTATAAGGTAAACAGCAAAACGATTGGGTGTGTTGGAGGGGGCCGAGCACCCCCTGGCTCCCCCACTGTCTCCGTCTCTGACTGTAACCTTCGGTTCTGGTTCCAGTTCGGTTGTTCTTGGTTTCAGTCCGATTCTTGGTCCAATCCTGTTCTTTGGTTTTTTGCTCATCTCTAGATGTCATGTACGCCAACTTGGTGTTTGTGGTTTTATAAACATCCACGCTAGGCATTCATACATTTTCAACTATTTTTATTTTTTATTATTTTTTTCCCTTCATTTAGAAAAGTACATCGTTTCTGATTCTTTCGTTTGCATGATTTACAAATGCTACTTTTTCAACTTTATTTTGTGTGCGTTATTTATAGAAAAACTATTCCAAGTACGTTACATTAGAGAGTGTTTGATATATTAAGCTATTTTTACAAAATGACGATAATCATCCGTGCTGATTATTTCAAACAACACATCTTAAAGACAACGTATGAAAGATAACATTGATATTTGATACTCACAAAAAGCTGTGACGTTTTATTTTAAAAAGCAAGAATATGTGGAAGTAAGCAAATTTTGAACATCGTATTAATTGCGTCAAATTTGGATTAGAGTGTGACATTTGTTTTGTCTTTTACAATGAAGATGGCTGCATTCACTGATAGTTTTACATTTTTAGTTAACCCGACAGTACATGTGAGAGGCGTCTATGGCTCAGGTACGTTCATAGTCCTTTGGTTTGCCCTTATTTCACGGATTGGGCTTGTATCGGCCCCATCACGCATATTTATTATGAAGAAATCATTTACCGAAATTAACTCTTGCCAAATTCAATAACCAAAATTCACAATATATTATTTTACATCACAAAAATCACAAGGCAAGGAAATGCAATTTCTCGCCACCACTACTTGCACGTTACTTATACATTTTGCTCGTCACTTTGTTAAAAAAAAAGGTTATTTTATAATAAAAGAAAAATAACATGGCAATCAAATATTTTGCTCGTGTATCAAGTTTGCTTGCTACTTTTAATTCAGGAAAATCACTCACCAAACTACTATACATATTAATTGAATGAAACAAATGATGGAGAGCAAATTGTATAGAAAACAAACAATTTTGCTTGCTACATCCAGTTTTAAGCAAGCAAATTAGATGGAAATAAACAATCAAACAATTTTGCTCGCTATGTCGCTTTTTGTAACCCAAAAATCAATGGTCGAGATTCGTGAAACCCTTTTCAAAATGTTTATTCTTGAAATTTCCTCTGTATTATACGAAATACAATCATTTTTATTCCAAAATATCATATACCAGTTTCGCAACATTTGAAAAATACAGAGTAATGTGGTTATTGCTAGTGTTTTGAAACCAGGTTTCACTCTTCTGGTTGAATCGTTTTTGCCCGAAAAAATATATCAAAATGAACCGGTTAGTAAAGGCTTGAAAACCGAATTTTACTTGTTGAGTTTCATGTGACCCAAGTCAGCTCAGTTCACCAAAGTCGGCCGCGTTTGATAGTTTTCTATTCATTTAAATGTAGAAAATATATATGACAAGTTCAGGTTGATCGTGGTGATGAATAATGTTGTTTTTAAGTTTAAAACTTGCAATCTCGTTGAATTGTATGTTTTTGGTATTTATAATATATGTTTTATAAACCTATTATACGAATGATATTGAATTTTTAGGTTTTATGTATGTTTGATATTAAATATTAAAAGTTATATTAGTGTTTGGTGGCTGAAATATTACAATCTACATAAATGAAAATACTAGATGACCCAACGGTCGAACCGATTGAATGGATGACCCAGTGACTCGAGTCGATTCGTGACCCAATTTTAAAAACATTGGTTACTGGTTGTGAATAACTGATGAGTACTTATATAGGTATTGTCATGAGATTCTTTTAGACTTCATAAGGTTGGGTGCAATATTCACATTCTCATCATCTTAACTTTAGCCTCACATCAACTTTTAATACATTACCAAACAATCTACCTAATCGTCGTTATGATGACCACCTAAGTAAATTCATAAAAAAAACCCCGTTAATACAAACATATCCCACAATATAGCTCACACACTCGCAAACCAAAAAAAAAAATGTGCATTCATTTGGTTCCCTGCACCACCGAACCAACACAAAATAGTGACCATGGTACGCGGTGGTGTTCGGTCGTCATGCAGTTGGCGCTCGATGGAGCTGCTTCACGAGTGGTGACATACCACCATAACGTGTGGTCTAATAAGATGTGTATATGTCTTGTTATGGTCTAATAAGATGTGCATATATCTTGGGTATGTTTAGTAAAAATGGATGTTGCTGGTGCTGGTACTGTTGCTGGTGTTGTTGCTAATGCTGGTTATGATGCTTAAAAAATTAAAATTGTAGCTTATCTATTTGCAGTACTGTTGGTGCTGTTGCTGAAAAAGATTAAAATGAGTTAAATTATGAAAAAATAATCTTCATAATCTTTTAAAAGATGGTTTTGAGAACTTATTTTTAAAATAATTCACAATCTTAGTTTGCCAAACAAATATTATTTTTTTGATAAAATCTTATTATCCAAATAAATAATCTTAAGCCTTCATAATCTTCCATAATCTCTTGCGCCAAACATGCTTCAAACTGTATTAATTTTCTTTAATTATCATAACATTACTTCTCAATATTCATTTATTCATAATGTACGAAACATTACAGCTTTTTTAATACGTTTCAGCCGTTAAAAAAAACGAAACATTACAGTATCTCAATCTGTAATGTACGCAAACATTACACAAAGTTGATGATTTGAAAAAAATAATACTCCGTAATAATAATAATAATAATAATAATAATAATAATAATAATAATAATAATAATAATAATAATAATAATAATAATAATAATAAAATCTTTGGTTACCGATCTCAATTGTAGTTTTAAAAGATGTCATGTTGCATGTCAGCGTGAGCCCGGTTAAGACAACATAGTCTGGGTATGTGATGGATGAGGGTCTGCTTATGACAGGTGTGACTCTCTAAACAAAAAATTAAAAGTCATCTTCAAAAAAAAAAAAATTGGTTGTACTACTGTATACCGCACTGGTTTTGTCATTACGTTCTATTGTACTAAACCCACTACGTACCACACCACCGGGCGGCTCCCTTTTGAGTTTTGAATGCTATATCGTATGACAACAGACAAGTGTTGTACTGTATATGAAAACTTAGGCCATGTTTATTTTTTATTTTTTTCCCTTCACTTAATAGATGTATATGGGTTTCACTTCTGATGCTTCTATTTAGTGGACAAGAGCTCATATTTTACACTCACCTGATATAGATGAATTAGTAGAAAAAATTAGACACAACTGCATTATGAAATAGTAAATTATGTTTTGTGAATTCAATTCCTTTACTAACAGAAAAACAAACAAGGCCTTATTTTACATCTTAGCGAGGCATATATATATATATATATATATATATATATATATATATATATATATATATATATATATATTTTGATGACGTATAGTCCGCACTCGGGTCACGAACCCGACCAATGGACGTTACTAAAACCCAAGCCCATCACGCGTGGGCTATCATGATAAAGATTTGGGGTTACAAATGCCCAAATTCGAATCTATTATTTACGGTCTTGATATAGGATCTCTTATTTATGTGATAGGGATCAATGGACCGAATAAGGTGTGATACGTCGAAGGGTAAGGAACACGAAACCAACAAGGATTTCGTGTGTATATAAAGGGCATCTCGGCTCTCATTAAGGTATCCTCTCATAACCCTAACTCTTCACTAACACCCTAAAACCGATTACTTACTCTCACGCCGGAGGATAATCGTGGGAGATAATCACACGGTAAGCCTAACGGTGTTTTTTGTTCTCTTAGTGCGCAGGTCTCAGCATCAAGATACAATTGATGCGGGAATAGGAATTCAAACAAGGAACGCCCAACTTTTGTATCAACAAGTGGCGCCATCCGTGGGACCACACACTAAGAACTCTACAAAGAACTAGAATGACAAAGCAGAAAACTTAAACCAGCGGACTCCGCAGGCGAAGAAAACGTATGGCGACCTACAGGGGAAGAAGCAGCAAAGTGATTCAGCCCCTAAGCAGGCCTCTGGAACAACCAGTGCGCCCAAATACCAAGGATCAGGCTTAGATCTGATCTTTACGACAATAGGACCGTTCACAGGGACTACCCAGGCTACTACGACAACCACTAGCGTGGAAGATCTACATCGCACTCCTTTCACCACCCCCACCAAACGGTGCCAGAAACAGACCTCACTGAGCCGCCACGTGCGCCTATTCGAAACAAGGGCCCTGATTTGGAAACAGACATCCTTGCGCTAGAAGGAGTCGCGCCTGAACTAGCGCCAAGTGATTTCGTGTCTCAAAACTATGAAACCTTGGCTGCCTTTATGCAAGAGGAAGCGAAAAAGAGGTTGTCACACCCCCAAAATCGAGTCCAGCGGAAGCATACATGTAGCTGGGGTGTAACTCAATTGGTATTACAACACAAGTTCAAAAATGGTTTTCACTTTAATCATTTAGAATAAAATCGTTTAATCAAAAATGTTGAATTTACATCGTTAAAAGTAGTGCGGAAGTAGGCCCTTAAAGTAGTTTAAAAACGGTCCCCAAATGAATAATCAGAGTCTTCTATGACCATGCCCTGCCCTGCCAAAACCTCCAGTAGCGTGCCATTGGTTAAAACCTGAAAATACATGCTAAAGTGTCAACACGAGGTTGGTGAGTTCATAGAGTTTGTTTAACAACTAATGCCTATAGAGAAATAATCGCCCATCAAAGGCATTGTAAATCCACTCAGTTGCAAGTCCCGCCATAAGAGACTTGTAACCTGTGTGTTTACAACCCACTGCCAAATGTATTAAAGTCTACGTGAACAAAAGTAATTACTGGTATCCAAATTCCCAGATAAATATAGCAAAATGGCTATATAAGTAATTCAGTCAATGAGGTTATATCAACAATGCTGACAATGTCGCCAGATAAATAATGCTGACAATGTCGCCAGATAAAATAATACTGACAATGAGGCTAGATAAATAATGCTGACAATGTCGCCAGATAAATAATACTGACAATGAGGTCATATAAAATAAGTAATAATGTTTAAGAGACAAGTCATATGAAATACAGGTAATCAAGCATACCAATGAAATGTAGGTAATCAACCAGGTAAAGCAAGGAATGCATTTAAGTAAAACGAGCATGTATTCTCCCCCAAAGAGTTTGCAGAATAATTAAAAAGTAGGGGCTATGACTCACCTGGAGCGATAGCTACGATGACAAAAATGGATACACTGAAATGAGGCACGATCTCTAACCGCAACCTAATATGAGTAATAACGATCTACTTTAGATCATGATGTAATGAATTTGAATGCACATGCACATGATGCCTATACCACTCGTAACTTGGAAATACTTGTTATTGTCAAAGTATAATAGTTTCCATACTTAGGAAAATAAGTCCAAATATAAAAGTATATAACTTGTCGTAGTATAACGTATAAAAATGTTAGTGTTATATTCCTCGTCTTGAAAACCTTATAATAGTGTCTAGTAGTCGCGTAACAAACCTTGAGTCGTACGTATTTCGTTAATTAAAAATAAACTCCTTCAATAAGAAATCTAGAAAATATATTATTTAGTACGTAGTTATATTATTTTCTAGTAGTGACTATATATATATACATATATAGTTTTGACGATTTTAAAACATGTATAACTTTGTCGTTTTAAGCTCATTTTCCTCGTTCTTTATATCCACGGATTCGTTTTAGTATGTATTAATATATTTTCGATAGCTCGGTTCCTCTAGGTTACGTTTAACGCCTCTATTTGCCCGTCAAAAACTGTCAAACAGCATGCAGTTTTTCAGAAAATAGTTTTCGTCGTTAAATTCGAAAAATCATATCTCCTTCGTTATTAACTCGTTTTAATCCGTTCTTTCGCCCACGGCTTCGTTTTTGAAAGTATTTTCTAAATCTTTGTTCAAAAATATCCCCTGAGTTACTGAGTTTCCCACGTTTTAAAAATAGCAACAGTAGGTATATGTAATATTTCAAAAATCATTTCTAAGGTTCCAATCTAGTTCCAACTTCAACCAAACCACTTTCAATCACCACAAAACTAGTCTAATCCTACCATACACCTTCTTAGGGTGTCATGGGTTCCTAAACATCATCAATCTAGTGGATCTAACAAGGAAATCCAAAATAAATATTTCTAGGGTTTATAAGTTAATAGTTTATAAAATGAAGTGGTATAAGCTAATATATGCATAAGATCTTGTATGAAAACCATATGATCAATATAAATACTTGAAGAAATAATGAAAATAAACTTTGTAAACTTACTTGAGAGATTAAGGAGATTTTTGAGGATGAAAACCTAATTAACCTAAAGGTTTTTATTTCAAAACCTTAAAATAGGTAACTAATGGTACTTGAAAAACACTTGATCTTGAAAAATACTTGGTTCCTCCTTGTGGTCTTGTGGTGGCCGGTTCCAAGAAGAGAGAAAAAGAGAGAATAAGTTTCTTTTGTAACTTGAAAAATGAGAAACAATATCTTATGTATTATGGTAGAAAAATATCTTATGTATTATTGTAGACAAAGTGGTGTAAGTATTAATGAGAGTTAGTAGGACATTTTCAAACATGTAAGAGATTGATATGGAGGGGGGGGGGGGGGGGCGGCAAGATGTGGGAAAGGAAGAAAAAGATGTAATGTGTAAGAGTTAGTTGATATTGAGTAGTATTTTAGTGTTTTTGGGTAATACCGGATACCGGGTTAACTAAAAATAAATTTTTAATGGAGTTAACCGGGACATAATAAAGTCATAAAAATTGTAAAAATATGTTGGGTTAACTAAAAATAAATTTTTAACGGAGTTAACCGGGACATAATAAAGTCATAAAAATTGTAAAAATATGTTGGGTACAAGTATTGAGTATTTGGAAAATTATTATTTAGTTTTTACGAAAACCGTCGTAAATAAATTAGGCGTACGATATAAATTTAATAAATTTCCAAAACAGCGGGTAAATTAATATTATAATTTTTATATTATTAAAATGAATATAAAAATATATTGGGATTATAGTCGGGAGTGTCGGACGTGTTAGTCACATTATTGATCGCTTGTTAACGTTTATTTAGAAATAAATATACGTAAAAAGTCAATTATACCAAAAGTATTAATTTAAATATCCTACGAGTGGAATAGTATGCAAGTGCCATAATGATGATATGCAGACTATTTGTAGTCTGTATGAGATGTCCCTATTGATTATGCATGAATTCGCACCTGAACCAATACGGTTACGCGAATTTAAATACTCGTAAACTAAATTTATGATGAAATGAGTAATGCACGTGAATAGTGAAATTTCTTCCGGAAATGAATAGTGTCAAGTGAATAGTAAAATTTCTGAACGCTTCTCAGAATATCAAATTGACCTCAAAAATGATGAATAGTGATCGATGAATAGTAAATGATGAATAGTAACCTGTGAATAGTAAATTGTCGAGGTTTGGAAAATGACCAAAAATTACGAGTTGTGACAGTCTTCCCTTCTAACAGGAACTTCGTCCCGAAGTTCAGTTTGTGTTGGTCTCTAGAGTGGTATTGGTGAAAAGATGATGATATTTATCGTGTACGCTACTGAGCTCTAATGGGAGTTCAAGTCTGTAGGCCACTAGGCCCATACTGTCTGAAATATTGAATGGTCCAATGTATCTCGGGTTTATCTTCCCAAATTTTTCTTAATGGTATCATGCCTTTCCTAGGTAGAACTTTCAACATAATCCTGCCATTAACTTGAAATTCTAAGAGTTTACAACTTATTGAACTTGTAACTGATTCTTGATTTGTAGGAAATTCCAGGTTATTTCATGAATGCTTACGGGACTAGTGAGTTGGGCTTTTCCAAATTTCGATCCGTCAATGGATGTTGGCACTTCGACCATAGAGTGCTTCAAATGATGTAGTCTCTAAGCTCATGTGGTAACTATGGTTGTAAAAGAATCTGATTTATGGCAAATGGTTAGTCCAACCATTTCTATAGTCAATCACTCATGCTCAGAGCATATCTTCCTATGTTTGAATCGTTCTCTAATTTCTGACCATTGGTCTCTAGATGATAGGTGGTGTAGTTTTAAAGGAATCTTAATGAAATTGCTAGGAGTTTGCGGTGATAAAAGATAGAATATTCATTAGATCGGAATTCGTTAATAGTACATGAAACTTATACGATAGAACGTAGAATTAAACACAAAAGAAATACAACACAAGAGAGTTTAGGCTTTAGTTTATTTTTAAGGTAGAAGTTCTTGGTTCTTGAACATTGTTGTCATCCTCAGCGTTGTTGATGTGTGGACCATTTCCTCCTCCGATGACCTAGGCTCTCCCACGAGCCCTTCCACCTTGGTTCCTTTTCTCTAGGTTTCCTTGTTTTGGGCATTCATTCCTGTAATGGCCTATTTCTCCATAGCCAAAACATGTCACTGAGGGTTTCTGATCTCCGGTAATGATTGGAAATTTGCATTCCCAAGTTGCATGACCAACCTTCTTACAGTTGCCACATGGATTAAGACAAGGTCCATGGTTATGATGATTCTGACACTTGTTGCATTTAGGTAGAGTACCCTGGTAACCTTTCTTTTCACTTGGCTTCACAACGTAGGCCCTAACCACTTCATGTTGTTTGTTTGACTGCCATACTTGATCGTCTCCTTGGTTGTCATCCTTTTTCCTCTTGTTTTCGTTGTTGTTGTTGACAGTAGTTTCTTGCTTCATCACTTGAGCCATAAGCTTTTGAGACATTCTGATAGCTTCCTCCAGCGTGTCTGATTTAGAAGCAATTACGTTCCCACTTATGTTGCACGGTATTCCACCGATGAAATTTTCTAGCAGCTTTTCGTTATCTGGGACCATAGTTGGACATAGCACAGCCAACTCCTGAAACCTTCGGATATATGCCTCGATATCATTACCTGCTGTCACTAGCTTATAAAACTCTGTTTCCAACTTCTGCACCTCAGTACGAGGGCGAAACTTATCAGTCATCAATTTCTTGAATTGCTCCCAGGTGAGCTTGTAGGCATTTTCCATACCCATCGGTTGAGCATAAGAATTCCACCATGACATAGCTTCATCCAAAAGCATACCAGTAGCAAATTTTACCTTGCTGCCATCAGGATAGTTGCACATGAGGAACACATTCTCAGTCTTTTCGAACCAGCGAATCAAAGCAACCGCTCCTTCAATGCCCTTAAACTTGATGGGATCACTAACCTTAAAATTCTTCCAAGTACATTCGCGCTTATTATCGGATTGCCCATTTGTCCCTGTCTGTAAAGCGGTCTCAGCAGCCTTTGCAGCTACCTCAGCTCTCTCGATCTCTAGAGCTTCGGCAATACTATCCTTAACCAATTTCCGAATAGCAACAGGTGTCATAGTTGGAGTACCTTTAACTTTCCTTGGCGGCATAGCTCTTCAAAACGAGAAAAGAAGGGTGAGACATAATTAAGACGTTTCCTAGTAGTAGATGTTCGAGAGTGGATTATCATAGAATGAAAGGTTGATGTTGCGATATAACGAGTTGACGTGGCTCGAGTGGTTTTGTGATATCCTGAGATTTTCTGTTGGGTTTTAAATGATCATAATGTACCTAGGGATCCTCTTTATATATGATATGGAAAGTCTTTCTTAGGGAGGTCATTGATAATATCCACTTATCAATATTGGGAGTAATGAGTGATGAGTGACATAGGAATCTATAGAGTGTCACCTAATTCCTTATATATACATATGAGGATGGGGAAAGGAAATGATAGTGATGGTAAGAAGGGAAAAGACTGTGACAAGTGAGACAAAACGAGATTGTGATAAAAGAAAATGTAAGTGTATTGTGTATAAATATGAAGATTCATGAGATGAAATGGCCAGTTAACCTGCTTCCAATCGGTGGTTCACGAAGTGATGAAAAATATGAATGTTCCGACAACGAGAGTGTATACACACACATAAATGTAACATTTTGAAATTGAGTAAAGGATTCAATCCAGACAAAATCTTATTATAACCATTCTCAGTGTTGCAAAATTCATTTCTGAGTCGGATATAGGTAGTCAGCCTATGTCCCACTATCCCGGGTTGAATATAGGTGACTAGTCTATATTCCACCGAGGTTCCATGAATTTTGAAATACTCAGCTCAGTTATACTAATACTATGTCCTTCACAAATACCAAGACGTTCAGAAAGACTAAGGCAGGTGACCAAACTCGAGGTCAAATGATGAAACTATGCAAGGAGAAGGCGTAACATGAGGCGCATAAGTTATGTAAGCATACTAATAGGGAAGACAATTATAGTAATCAACCAGAATAAGTGAATATAATATACCAGATAATGAGACACAAATCTCATCACCTAAGTCAGCAACAAACCACAAGTGAGGCATCATCTTGGCAGGCAGGCACGTGACGGTCATAGGGTTAAGTTTTCGTAAAAGTAGCTATAGTCTAGGTTTTAAAAACACTTAGTTCGCTATAGCCAAAGCTCTGATACCAATCTGTCACACCCCCAAAATCGAGTCCAGCGGAAGCATACATGTAGCTGGGGTGTAACTCAATTGGTATTACAACACAAGTTCAAAAATGGTTTTCACTTTAATCATTTAGAATAAAATCGTTTAATCAAAAATGTTGAATTTACATCGTTAAAAGTAGTGCGGAAGTAGGCCCTTAAAGTAGTTTAAAAACGGTCCCCAAATGAATAATCAGAGTCTTCTATGACCATGCCATGCCCTGCCAAAACCTCCAGTAGCGTGCCATTGGTTAAAACCTGAAAATACATGCTAAAGTGTCAACACGAGGTTGGTGAGTTCATAGAGTTTGTTTAACAAATAATGCCTATAGAGAAATAATCGCCCAGCAAAGGCATTGTAAATCCACTCAGTTGCAAGTCCCGCCATAAGAGACTTGTAACCTGTGTGTTTACAACCCACTGCCAAATGTATTAAAGTCTACGTGAACAAAAGTAATTACTGGTATCCAAATTCCCAGATAAATATAGCAAAATGGCTATATAAGTAATTCAGTCAATGAGGTTATATCAACAATGCTGACAATGTCGCCAGAAAAATAATGCTGACAATGTCGCCAGATAAAATAATACTGACAATGAGGCCAGATAAATAATGCTGACAATGTCGCCAGATAAATAATACTGACAATGAGGTCATATAAAATAAGTAATAATGTTTAAGAGACAAGTCATATGAAATACAGGTAATCAAGCATACCAATGAAATGTAGGTAATCAACCAGGTAAAGCAAGGAATGCATTTAAGTAAAACGAGCATGTATTCTCCCCCAAAGAGTTTGCAGAATAATTAAAAAGTATGGGCTATGACTCACCTGGAGCGATAGCTACGATGACAAAAATGGATACACTGAAATGAGGCACGATCTCTAACCGCAACCTAATATGAGTAATAACGATCTACTTTAGATCATGACGTAATGAATTTGAATGCACATGCACATGATGCCTATACCACTCGTAACTTGAAAATACTTGTTATTGTCAAAGTATAATAGTTTCCATACTTAGGAAAATAAGTCCAAATATAAAAGTATATAACTTGTCGTAGTATAACGTATAAAAATGTTAGTGTTATATTCCTCGTCTTGAAAACCTTATAATAGTGTCTAGTAGTCGCGTAACAAACCTTGAGTCGTACGTATTTCGTTAATTAAAAATAAACTCCTTCAATAAGAAATCTAGAAAATATATTATTTAGTACGTAGTTATATTATTTTCTAGTAGTGACTATATATATATACATATATAGTTTTGACGATTTTAAAACATGTATAACTTTGTCGTTTTAAGCTCATTTTCCTCGTTCTTTATATCCACGGATTCGTTTTAGTATGTATTAATATATTTTCGATAGCTCGGTTCCTCTAGGTTACGTTTAACGCCTCTATTTGCCCGTCGAAAACTGTCAAACAGCATACAGTTTTTCAGAAAATAGTTTTCGTCGTTAAATTCGAAAAATCATATCTCCTTCGTTATTAACTCGTTTTAATCCGTTCTTTCGCCCACGGATTCGTTTTTGAAAGTATTTTCTAAATCTTTGTTCAAAAATATCCCCTGAGTTACTGAGTTTCCCACGTTCTAAAAATAGCAACAGTAGGTATATGTAATATTTCAAAAATCATTTCTAAGGTTCCAATCTAGTTCCAACTTCAACCAAACCACTTTCAATCACCACAAAACTAGTCTAATCCTACCATACACCTTCTTAGGGTGTCATGGATTCCTAAACATCATCAATCTAGTGGATCTAACAAGGAAATCCAAAATAAATATTTCTAGGGTTTATAAGTTAATAGTTTATAAAATGAAGTGGTATAAGCTAATATATGCATAAGATCTTGTATGAAAACCATATGATCAATATAAATACTTGAAGAAATAATGAAAATAAACTTTGTAAACTTACTTGAGAGATTAAGGAGATTTTTGAGGATGAAAACCTAATTAACCTAAAGGTTTTTATTTCAAAACCTTAAAATAGGTAACTAATGGTACTTGAAAAACACTTGATCTTGAAAAATACTTGGTTCCTCCATGTGGTCTTGTGGTTGCCGGTTCCAAGAAGAGAGAAAAAGAGAGAATAAGTTTCTTTTGTAACTTGAAAAATGAGAAACAATATCTTATGTATTATGGTAGAAAAATATCTCATGTATTATTGTAGACAAAGTGGTGTAAGTATTAATGAGAGTTAGTAGGACATTTTCAAACATGTAAGAGATTGATATGGAGGGGGGGGGGGGGGGGGGCGGCAAGATGGGGGAAAGGAAGAAAAAGATGTAATGTGTAAGAGTTAGTTGATATTGAGTAGTATTTTAGTGTTTTTGGGTAATACCGGGTTAACTAAAAATAAATTTTTAACGGAGTTAACCGGGACATAATAAAGTCATAAAAATTGTAAAAATATGTCGGGTACAAGTATTGAGTATTTGGAAAATTATTATTTAGTTTTTACGAAAACCGTCGTAAATAAATTAGGCGTACGATATAAATTTAATAAATTTCCAAAACAGCGGGTAAATTAATATTATAATTTTTATATTATTAAAATGAATATAAAAATATATTGGGATCATATTCGGGAGTGTCGGACGTGTTAGTCACATTATTGATCGCTTGTTAACGTTTATTTAGAAATAAATATACGTAAAAAGTCAATTATACCAAAAGTATTAATTTAAATATCCTACGAGTGGAATAGTATGCAAATGCCATAATGATGATATGCAGACTATTTCTAGTCTGTATGAGATGTCCCTATTGATTATGCATGAATTCGCACCTGAACCAATACGGTTACGCGAATTTAAATACTCGTAAACTAAATTTATGATGAAATGAGTAATGCACGTGAATAGTGAAATTTCTTCCGGAAATGAATAGTGTCAAGTGAATAGTAAAATTTCTGAACGCTTCTCAGAATATCAAATTGACCTAAAAAATGATGAATAGTGATCGATGAATAGTAAATGATGAATAGTACCTGTGAATAGTAAATTGTCGAGGTTTAGAAAATGACCGGAAATTACGAGTTGTGACAGAGGTCAAGTCAGAGCCTGCAAGCTCGGCTCAACTTCGACCCTGAGTATGAAGCATCTCCACCGCGTCACCGAAAGGAGAGGCGCGAGAAGGATAGCCGCCGACCCCAGTGATTACTAGGATCGGAAGGAAAGTTCTGGATGATGAAGCAGCTGACTTACAGTACCTGTAGGAGCATGAAGACGATGGATGGCGTACCAATGCCCACACTAGGCTTGGTAGTCGCAGGGTTCATGATAGACTTGGGCGACGGCGCTCCCCAAGCGAAAGCCCTTCAAGCTCGGATTCCGAGGACAGTCGACGCAAGCACCGCAAAAGAGTAAGCTCGTCCTCAAGTGACTTTTCGGACAACGAGGACAAAGAAACAGGACACTGGAAGTCTAAGAAAATATACTGCGACCAGGAGGACGAAGATATGTCTCATTCCTGGCGCCGCCAAAAGGTTGACGCATTCACTCAGCGCATCAGTGATTTTTCAGAAGATAAGAGAAGGTGCATGCCCGCTAATGTTAAAACTTATGATGGGACAGGTGATCCTGACGACCACCTAAAAATTTTCGAATCACCGCTACCATCGAAAATTGGCCACAACCCGTGTGATGCCACATGTTTAATTCTACATTAGTAGGGAATGCACGAAACTGGTTCAGTAAGCTGCCACGTAGAAGCATCGATGGGTTTGAAGAGTTTCGGAAGGCGTTTCGCTCAAACTTTACTCAGAGGAAGAAGTGCGCCAAGAACCATGTCGAGCTTGCTAGGGTAAAACAACCCCAAGGGGAATCCACAAGCACTTATGTAGAGCGCTATAAGGACGAACGCATACACGTCAAGGCATGCCCCGAAATACTTAAGATCTCAGGGTTTATGAATGGAATCAATAACCCAGAACTTATCAAAAGGTTAAACGATAGGGTTCCCCAAACCTTTGACGAACTTATGAAGCGCACGAGGTCCTTTATCCAAGGAGAAGCCGCAGCTGCGGATAGCAAGAAAGGCTACTCAAACTATAGGTCACAAGAACAGCCCAGGAGACAATCCAACGACCAGAGTAGCAACCGAAACAAAAGCTACCACAGTCAAGGGGCGGATGAGAGAATGACAAGTATACCCTACTAACGAAGACTCCTAAGGAGATATTTGCGACGGAAGGCGTGAAATTCCCGAAACCACCACCAATGCGTACCCAAGAAGAGCGGCGCATAGGGAACGGGTATTGCGAGTATCATGGACAGAAGGGCCACACCACTAGTGAGTGTGTCCAATTGTGCCAACTAATTGATAAGCTAGTAAAAGAAGGCAGATTGGATCATCTAGTTAAGAACATCAAGGATGGGAAAGCAAACAAAAGACCGGGAGCAAGAAAGAAGCACCTAAGGACAAGGCTAACACCATCTACATGATACAATCATGGCAGCGAAAGATTAGGCAAAAGGTCAGCCAAAAATTTTCTTATGGAAGCGAAATCTCTTTCCCCACCTTGGCTGCAGACAACGTAGTGGCGGAACCACTAACCATCTAGATAAATGCGGGGGGTCACGATATCCACCGCATGTATGTTGATGGAGGGGCATCCGCAGACATAATGTATGAACATTGTTTCAAACGATTGCGACCTGAGATACAAAGTCAGTTAAGCCCGGCCACGATGTCGTTGACTGGCTTTACGAGAGAAAAGATATGGCCCATGGGGCAAATACGACTACTAGTTGTTGTTGGTAATAAGGAACACTCCACGGCAGCCTGGATGAATTTTATGGTGATCAGATCTCCTTCGCCATACAATGGCATTATTGGAAGACCAGGAATATCAGCCATATGCGCGGTACCGTCCACAGCACATGGGATGCTCAAATTCCCGGTAGAAGGTGACATTGTCACCTTATACAATACCACCGTACCACCTAGAGAGTGTAACACGATTACATGAGAGACGACACACACTCCAGAACATCGCGCAGCTAAAGAATCAAACCTGAAGGTCGTAATTCATCCTGATTACCCGGAGCAAGAAGTATCGATCGGGGGATCGCTGTCTGATAAAGGCAGAGCGGCCGTGTGCGCGCTCTTGCAAAGGAATCTGGATATCTTCGCATGGGAACCAAAGCACATGACTGGTGTGCCACGCTCGATTATAGAACACAAGTTGAAAATCCGACAAGGATACTCTCCAGTACGGCAGAAAAAGTGCGGCCAGGCTTCAGAGCGCGCAAAAGCCATTCTAGAGGAAGTACACAAGCTTGTGGACACAGGTATCATGAGAGAAGTCTATTACCATGACTGGCTCTTCAATCCAGTGATGGTAAAAAAGAGTGATGGTAGTTGGCGGATGTGCATGGATTTCACTGATCTCAACAAGCATGTCCGCAAGACTGCTACCCACTACCAGAGATAGACTGGAAGGTAGAATCTTTGTGCGGATACCCCTTTAAATGTTTCTTAGACGCATACAAAGGGTACCACCAAATCCAAATGGCTAAAGAAGACGAGGAAAAAACAGCCCTCCACACAAGCCAGGGTGTTTATTGTTATACAAAGATGCCTTTTGGCTTAAAGAATGCGGGCGCCACTGATGAGGCGAAAAATGAACCATTTTTAGGGGGTCATTTAAAGCCGAATTCGAATTTATTTGATCAAATATTGCCCTAAATCGTTCCTTTTGTCATTTTAGGTACTTTTGGAGTGAATTCTGGAAAAGGAAGCATTTTGGACGTTTTTGGAGCATAAAGTGAAGAAAACGGCAAAGTCTTAATTTTCCTTGCTGGGAACAGTACCTGACGGCGTCACATGCTCCTTAATGACGGCGTCAAGAGTAATACAAGAGGTGGAAGTGGATAAAGTCCGTGACGATTCAGAAGAGTTTTACACTAGGGACATGACGGCGTCACCATAGGCCGTCATGGTCCAAATACGAGTGACGGCCCAGAGTAGAAGTGCACATGACGGCGTCATAACTGGATCTAGGCAATCCGATCTCATTATGGGTGGCGAGTTGACGGCGTCAAAAATTCCTTCTTGACGCTGTCACCCTGTAAAATCTATATATAGTTTTGCAATTTTCATTCATTAGAGAGGGACAAGTAGGGTGTAACTTTGGAGAGAAACCCTAGTCCGAATATTACAGCTTTTACAAGGGTTTTTACCCTTTGAAACCTTTCATGTTCAATTGAGATAAGTACTTTTTCAATTCATTCAATATGTCTATGTGTTGTTTGAATATATCTTACACTTGTCTTGAATTCAATATGCTTGGCTAGATCTCTTGTGTGTTTGCTTAGATGTAGTGAAACCTAGATGTTAAATATGGGTTGATTGTTTGTTTATAGTTGTTACGGATGATTGTATTCGATGTTAGGCTTAAGAAAACTGGTAGACTTCCATTGGTGACATGCTTGAACGTCTTAAGAAACATGATCAGAGGTGTACTATGATTTTTGGTTGTATTTAATGCGTAGGAGAATTCTAATGATCCCATGTTAGGAGCTTCTAACGGCTCAACATAGGAGTGAAGTAGGATCCTATAGAGTTAGGGAATATTGTACACGGCCCTACGACTAGTATTAAGGAATACGACCCGTCATCCATGCAATTGTAACAAAGTATCAACCTATAAAAGATATCTAGGGAGTAATGAAACCTAAGTAAACACAACTTTCCCTATTATTGTTCACACCACACTAGTTTAATTAGCTTTATTTTCAATTCTGTTATTTTATTTTGATTGCATCTTTAGTTATTGGGTTAGTTGAGTAGCAACTAATTCCGCCCATTCTTCCAAAAACCCGAGATTTTAATTGCTTTTATAAAAATATAAAAATACAAAAAGAATCATCTCTCATCTCTAGACCTAGTTTTTAGGCTTTCTAATCCTAGCGACACTATTCCTGAGTTGAACGATCAATCCCCCGGTACTTGTCACTATATTATACTACAACGATCAGGTACACTGCCTGGTGGGGGTTGTAAGCCTCTCGAGCTCCCTCGAGAGGTAAAGCCTGGTGCGATTCCCAAGTATCAAGTTTTTGGCGCCGCAGCCCGGGGAATAGTTATTTTCTAGGTTAGGATTTCTTTTTATTAGGTCTACTTGCTAGATTGCTTTCTAGTAAGATTTTATTTTTATTTTTAGGTTTTATTTAGTCTATCTTATTTCTTCGTGTCTTTGTTCGTAATCTTTACCATCCGACATCATGGAAGGTGGTAACATCTTTGAATCCATCAACCCACCACAAAAAAACCACCCACAAAACCCACCACTAGCAAACCAACCTCTTAGGCCCCGAACCCTAGGAGAGTATTCCCGTCCTAGCCACCAAGGCTATCGAACCACTATTGAGCTCACCCAAGGAGCCAATGTGTCCCCCTTGCGATCCGACACCATCCGGTTGGTGCAAAGCGGATGTGCATTCCATGGACTTCGTTCCGAAGATCCTAACTAACATCTCAAGGATTTCCTTAAAATCGTAGATTCTATAGACCTTGATGTTACAACTAAAGAGTCAACCCGATTACGCCTATTCCAATTCTCTCTACGTGATCAAGCTAGTCAATGGCTTGAACGTTTACCCGCGGGATCCATCACCTCATGGGATGATCTCACCACTCATTTCCTTGCTCAATTTTTCCCACTGGGGAGAACTACCAAGCTTAGAAATGATATCTTGATGTTCCAACAACGTCAAGGTGAAACTCTATATGAAGCATGGACGCGTTTCAAGGACTTACTCCAAAAAGTCCATCATCATGGCATAGATCTTTGGCTCCAAGTACAAATCTTCTATGACCATATCAAGCTCTCCACAAGGCAAACCATTGACCAATCGGCCGGTGGTAAGCTACGTGATCTAAGTGCGGAAGAATCATGGGAACTCATAGAAGATCTTGCTCTCTATGACAACGAAAGTTGGAATGATCCCCGTGATTTGAACAAAACGGTCAAGGCAATGTCTTTGCCTTTAAACAATTCTAGCACTCCCGAAAATAGGATCATGGAACTTGAGGACCAAGTCAAGTTTCTCATGAAATCTTACGAAGCTCCTAAGCCTTCAAGCCAAGTGAACAAAATCACTTCTTCATGCAAATTATGTAGTGGTCCCAAGGAGACTCGTGACTGCGTGGAACTCCTCGGAACAGCTTTTGTGGACTACGCATCCTCGCGTACCGACAAAGTGGGGGACAAGTGGTACACTTTCAAACCCGAGCCGAGCCCTTATGGTGATTCCTACAACCCTTCTTGGAAAAATCACCCGAACCTTAGGTGGAAACAAAACCAAAACAATTCTTCCAATCCGCCTAATCGTTACCAACCAAACGGTCCACCTTCCAACCGTACTTTTAACAACAATCCTTCTAATAACTATGGTAGTACCAATAATCTCGATGGGCTGATGTCCAAGTTTATGGCATCTCAAGAAGCTCGCATATCTAAGTTTGAAGCCGATTTCAAACAAAAGCAAAGCGAGATGACCACCAAAATTGACACATTGTTGAAAGTTCTCAATGAACGAGAAATGGGAGCACTCCCAAGCGACACGGTCAAGAACCCGAAACTAAACGTTAATTCTATATCATCGGTTTCGCCACCCACTTCTTGTCCGCAATACTACTCGGTTAAATCAATGAGCACGTGTTTCAAGCAAAACCAAATTCTTCAAAAGGGCCAATCGAATAAAACACCCAAGATCAAACTGGTCAATAATAAAGTTGAAACACTTCCTACACAAGACCTTGACGATGAATTCAAGGAGCTCCACCTTAAATGCCCCGTCATTGATGTCTTGGCCCGTGCTCCCTACTATAGTGCCCTCCTAGAAAAATATGAGAAGTTTAATTTGGGTAAAAATGGGACCGCCTTTGTTCAAAACAAGTTGCCTAAGAAGCTTGATGATCCGGGTATATTTGTTTTGCTTTGTAAGATAGGAAAATCCGAAGCTTTCGACACACTAGCCGATTTAGGATCAAGCCTCAACTTGATTCCCTTATCCCTTTTCACCACTCTTAAGCTAGGAAAGTTAGAGGAGACGGAGGTACTAATTGGTCTAGCGGATGGGAGTATTGCCCACCCGGTTGGGATGATCAAGGATGTAGTTGTTCACGTAGGGAAGTTAACTATTTTAGCGGATTTTCACGTCCTAGATATGGTTAGTGATACTACATGCCCATTGTTAGTTGGAAGAGGATTTCTAGCAACCGCTAGTGCCATGATAGATTGTAAGGAGTCTAAGATAACGGTAGGTGAGGGCGATACTTGGTCAGTATATGATGTTAAGAAGCATAGCTACGATTGTGAGGACGAACCGACACCACATTGGGTAGAGATAAATAGGAGACCATCTAGATATGGACCTTGAATAGAAAGAAACTTTATATGACCTCAACGTCCATTCTATCTAGAAAAAGATTTCATCGATAAAACACATTCGGTGGAACAACTCATAGCTAGAGATGAGGAGCTAGACCCTTTTGAGGACCCCCTAGTCTTTAGGAAAATGATTGTGTTCTTAGGCGTAATGCCTATTAACATAGAGATGAACAAGTGGAAAAGAGAGGGGGATAAGTGTAAATGGGGGTGGGACAAGCCACCTAAGGAAGGTGACGGATCATGGCATATGAAGATGATTTTATATGATCTGGATGGGGAAAAGTTTGAAAGGTCATACCGAACCAAGAAAAATGATAGGAAGTTGAAACCCAAGTTTGATCCCAAAGATGTCCTCAATGAGGAACTCACCCATATAACGTAATTGCCCATGACCTTGAGTCTAGCTACAAGACTCGTAAATAAAGAAAAGCTCTTCTTGGGAGACAACCCATATTTTGTGTGATTTTTATTTGTTTGATTGTTATTTGCTTTTGTGAAAATGCTTTATTTTGTCGTTTGACTTCGTCTTAACTTCATACAAAGGTATTTCGTAAAAGATAAGTGTAAGGGGAAACCCCAAATATGTCTTTAAAAAACGAAACTGATCATGATTCTCCACAATCTTAAATGGACATGTGTATTAGTATTTGTTAGAGTCAAATGCTTGTATTGAGTCATAATGATGTTTTGCAGGATTTTCCAGGAAGTAGGACATACGTTCTTCCAGAAATTCTCCGGAAACTTAACGTAAAGATTTCTGCAGGTCACTTCTGACGGCGTCAGGAGTTAACTCCTAACGGCGTCATGTGTAAAATTCTGGAAATTTTGCTAGTTTTGTTTTTCTAACGGAGTCTTAAAGTTTTTTTTAATTCTTTAGTTTTATAAACTCCAGGAAATCTGCAAACATTCATTCCACAAGCATTATATTTTAATTTGTTTTCTAGGACTTGTTAGTATATATAGATTGCCGCTGATTTTACACGAGGTTGCCTTGTTTGTTTTCTTAGATTTAACAGGTTACATATGACAAGAAGATGATTTATTTTTCTGGAAGGGAAGCTTTGATTGTTCATTTTCTTGGAGGAAGATCTAACCTTGTTACCACACTATCCACACCGAACGAATCAGGGGAGTATTTGATTTCATTCTTTTGCCTATTTCACTTTTATATTCTTTAATTGAACATTGGGAAAATGTTCATCCTAAGTGTAAGGGGAGGGTAAATGATGATACCTTATAGGATACACTTGCACTTGAGTTTGTTTGTTTGATGGTAGGTGTGTAATAAAACTAAGAGAAATAATTGTTAGTGTAATTTTAGCACCAAATTTAAATTTTTTTACAACATTTAGGAGTGAAACTTTAGCCATAGCAAGCGTCTCATGGATAGGAGTCGTATGACTAGCACAAAACCGTACCATTCAGAAAAATTTTCCACCCAAATATGTGAGGTTCGCCTTTAGATTTGATAGGAAAAGCATTTACTATTAGTGCTTATGAGTGTACCGGTAGCATTTAGATTCTAGAACTTTCGTTATTGATGCATCCCGAGACCGCTAGTGAGACTACATTCGTGTAGTAGGATTTACTACATGATAAGAGGCATTAGGATCACCCTTGTGTTAAACCCGTATCATAATTACTTGACCATTTAAGTCATATTATTTGGCTAGTAAAGTCAACTAATTTTTCCCACACGTTAGCGTTGTACTCATTTTTAGTACACGAAACCCCTAGTACACCCCTCCGAGCCTATCTTTTCGTTTCTGACTTTAAGTATCTTACTTAAAGGAAGAATTTGTTACAACCCACTTAAATGTACACCCAAATCGCCTTAGCCTTCCGTGTATGCACTCATCTTTAGTGCATTATTGTTATTTGTTTAAACCCTTAGTTAATTATCTAATGATTACATGGTTGCTAAGTTGAGTCATATCCTTGTACATATTGTTTTGGGACAATTGGGACTCATGGGTAAAGTACTTATGTTATAGATTAATGGGGAAGAACATCATATTATTACCCCCATATGTGCGTTAATCTTAAAAGTACTCCTAGTGTTTTGATTATCTTGATTCGAGTCAATAGATTAGTTTATTGTAAAGTATGTAAAAATTCAAGTGTAAGGGGAATGTTCATTCCCTATGATGTATTATTTTGGATGGTAGGGTAAGAGTGTATGAAAATAAAATAAAATAAAATAAAAAATAAGAAAAGAAAAGAAAAAAAAAACATACGGACTACCATCCCGTTTCATTCTATGTTTATTTTACATTTTTGTTATTTTTGATTTATTAGCTTAAGTCGAGTCTAGTCTTGGCTTAGCAACGCCATATTGCACATGTAATTAACCAAGATGATTAACTCGCCACAAGTAAAGATTGCCTTTATCCAACAAAACCATGTATTCCATATCCCTACACCAAACGTTATAACCCTTTAAAAGACTTCTTTGATAGTTTATCCTAGGTGCTTACGCCATGTGGTGGAGGTTTGATCCTTTCCCAAGCCTATGGTAATCTAGTTTGCTATGACAGGTAGTGAGAGATGTTTTTCATTTCCATATTGTGATATATACTTTATTACACCCGAGAGATGTGAGTATCTAAACACTATTTGTGAGGTGCTATTGTATGACCTTCGTGCTTGTCTTTGGTCTTTAGTGGAACGATTATTTGTTATAATTACTTTTATATTAGTGTTAAATGACCCCTAACTTGTATTTTGATTAGAATAAAAGTGCATTTGTTTGAGGACAAGCAAATCCCAAGTGTAAGGGTATTTGATGAGGCGAAAAATGAACCGTTTTTAGGGGTCATTTAAGCCCAAATTCGAATTTATTTGATCAAATATTGCCCTAAATCGTTCCTTTTGTCATTTTAGGTACTTTTGGAGTGAATTCTGGAAAAGGAAGCATTTTGGACATTTTTGGAGCATAAAAGTGAAGAAAACGGCAAAGTCTTAATTTTCCTTGCTGGGAACGGTACCTGACGGCGTCACATGCTCCTTAATGACGGCGTCAAGAGTAATACAAGAGGTGGAAGTGGATAAAGTCCGTGACGATCCAGAAGAGTTTTACACTAGGGACATGATGGCGTCACCATAGGCCGTCATGGTCCAAATACGAGTGACGGCCCAGAGTAGAAGTGCACATGACGGCGTCATAACTGGATCTAGGCAATCCGGTCTCATTATGGGCGGCGAGTTGACGGCGTCAGAAATTCCTTCTTGACGCCGTCACCCTATCAAATATATATATAGTTTTGCAATTTTCATTCATTAGAGAGGAACAAGTAGGGTGTAACTTTAGAGAGAAACCCTAGTCCGAATATTACAGCTTCTTCAAGGGTTTTTACCCTTTGAAACCTTTCATGTTCAATTGAGATAAGTACTCTTTCAATTCATTCAATATGTCTATGTGTTGTTTGAATATATCTTACACTTGTCTTGAATTCAACATGCTTGGCTAGATCTCTTGTGTGTTTGCTTAGATGTAGTGAAACCTAGATGTTAATTATGGGTTGATTGTTTGTTTATAGTTGTTATGGATGATTGTATTCGATGTTAGGCTTAAGAAAACTGGCAGACTTCCATTGGTGACATGCTTGAACGTCTTAAGAAACATGATCAGAGGTGTACTATGATTTTTGGTTGTATTTAATGCGTAGGAGAATTCTAATGATCCCATGTTAGGAGCTTCTAACGGCTCGACATAGGAATGAAGTAGGATCCTATAGAGTTAGGGAATATTGTACACGGCCCTACGACTAATATTAAGGAATATGACCCGTCATCCATGCAATTGTAACAAACTATCAACCTATAAAAGATATCTAGGGAGTAATGAAACCTAAGTAAACACAACTTTCCCTATTATTGTTCACACCACACTAGTTTAATTAGCTTTATTTTCATTTCTGTTATTTTATTTTGATTGCATCTTTAGTTATTGGGTTAGTTGAGTAGCAACTAATTCCTTCCATTCTTCCTAAAACCCGAGAGTTTAATTGCTTTCACAAAAATATAAAAATACAAAAAGAATCATCTCTCATCTCTAGACCTAGTTTTTAGGCTTTCTAATCCTAGCGACACTATTCCTGAGTTGAACGATCAATCCTCCGGTACTTGTCACTATACTATACTACAACAATCAGGTACACTACCTGATGGGGGTTGTAAGCTTCTCGAGATCCCTCGAGAGGTAAAGCCTGGTGCGATTCGCACGTATCAGCCACCTACCAGCGATTGGTAGATAATGCATTTGAAAAGCAAATGGGCCGCAACCTAAAGGTCTATGTTGATGACCTTGTCATAAAAAGCCATACCGAAGACGAATTGGTGCGCGACATTTAAGAAACATTTTGAACACTAGGAGAGATCAACATGAAGTTAAATCCTAAGAAATGCGCTTTTGGTGCTACAGAAGGCATGTTCCTTGGATACTTGATAGAGCCTGATGGCATTAAGCCATGCCCAGAAAAAACAAAGGCTGTCATCCAACTCCCTTCACCACGCACGTTGAAAGAAGTTGAGTCTCTGAATGGAAAACTAGCCGGGTTGAACAGATTCCTGTCCAAATCAACAGATAAGTCACTCCCCCTCATTAAAACACTCAAGAAGTGTACAAAAAAGGGCGATTTTCGTTGGACTACGGAAGCGGAAGAAGCTTTTACACAACTTAAGCAACATATAGCAGCGCTTCCCACGCTAGTCGCACCCCGACCAGGGGAAGAGTTAATTGTGTACTTGCCTGCGACTCATGGAGCAGTCAGCGCGGTGCTACTAACAGATAGGAACTCCGTACAAACACCGGTATATTTTGTAAGCAAAGCACTCAAGAAGATAGAGATTAACTATAGCGCAATGGAAAAGTTGGTCTTGGCGTTAGTATTATCCGCCAAAAGACAGCGCAGGTACTTTCAAGCACACCCAATAGCGGTGATCACGGACCAACCTATCAAGCAAGTTATCTCCAAACCCGACGCATCGAGGCGATTACAAAAGTGGAGTGTGTTGCTAGGCTAGCATAACATCTCTTATAGACCACGCACTGCAGTTAAGTGGCATATACTAGCAGACTTCATCATCGAAAAACCAGACACTAATGCTGCACCTTCACGGAGCGAGGTAGAACTATAAGAACCATGGGTCCTATTCACGGATGGATCTTCATGCGTGGATGGGTCGGGCGCATGCCTTATCCTCACCAGTCCAGAAGGAATGGAATTCACTTACGCACTGCGCTTTGAATTCACAGCCACGAACAACGAGGCAGAGTACGAAGCCCTGATTGCTGGATTAAGCATTGCAACTCGAATGGGTATACGCAACCTAGAAGCAAATGTGGATTCCCGATTAGTAGCTCACCATGTGTTGGGCGAATATGTGCTAAAGAGGATAACATGGTTCAATACCTCGATAAGACCAAGTCACTAATCCAGGGTTTTGACAGGTTTACCATTAAACAAGTTCCTAGAGGGGAAAACAAAAAAGCGGATGCACTAAGCAAGATCGCATCTACAAGCTTTGTGCACATGTCAAAACAAGTATTGGTGGAGATCCTAAAGAACAAATCCATCTCGGAGATGGAGATATCTACGGTGATAGAGGAGCAGGATCCTACGTGGATGACCCTTATCGTCGAATTTATAAGCAAGGGCATATTGCCCCATGAGCAGAAGGATGCTCGACGCACAGCGTAGAGGTTCGAACTTCGAGATGGTATCCTATATCGGCGCTCATTTCTACAACCATGGCTTCGGTGCGTTGGACCTCTTCAGGTAGATTACGTACTCTGAGAGATCCACGCCGGTTCATGCAGTATGCACTCAGGACCACGGTTCGTTGTAGCATGAGCCTTGCGGTCAGGATACTACTAGCCCATTATGCATCGCGATGCGCGTGATGTGATAAAGAAATGTCGCGACTGCCAAGTTCATAGACCCATCCCACGCCAACCACAACAAGAGCTAACGCCTATTACTTCGCCATGGCCATTCTATAAGTGGGGTATCGAGATTGCGGTCCCCTTCCCTGTTGCAGCAGGGGGACTGAAATTTCTTATTGTAGATATAGACTACTTCACTAAGTGGATTGAGGCAAAAGCAGTGGCAACAATCACAGATAATCAAGTAAAACTATTTGTTTGGGAAAATATTGTATGCCGCTTAGGATTACCTGGGGAAATTATTTCGGACAATGGAAAACAATTCTGCGATAACCCGTTCAAAGACTGGTGCGCGAAACTAAATATTACATAACACTTCGTGTCAGTTAAACACCCACAAACCAATGGTTTGGTTGAGCGCTCAAATCGTAGTCTGGGCGAAGGAATTAAAGCGTGCCTAGACAAACACAAAGGAAGATGGGTGGATGAATTGTCGCACGTCTTGTGGGCGCACCGTACGACAATCAAAGTTAGCACTGGAGACACTCCCTTTTCTCTTGTCTATGGGACAGAAGCTGTCATACCAGCTGAAATTGGGATGCCAACTATTCGTACTGCGGAAGTTAATGTCGCAACCAATGATGACAAACGGCGTATAGACTTGGACCTATTGGAAGAAAGGCGCGAACGCGCAGCTATATGTGAGGCAAGAGCTAAGTCAAAAATGAAGGGATACTATGATGCTAAAGTTCGAAGCACCTCATTCAGACCAGGCGACTTTGTATATCGTGCTAATGATGCGAGCCACGCAGAAGATACAGGAAAATTTGGACCAAAGTGGGAAGGACCCTATGAGGTCATTGAAGCACTAGGAAAAGGTGCGTACAAGCTGCGTGACATGGATGGCCGTGAGCTACAACGCACATGGAATATTTACAATCTCAAGAGATGCTATCTTTAGGAAAGGTTACGGCACTGCGCACGGACACCTCCGCGCTTTAGTAAGTGCTCAATAAATATCCGTGTATTTACATTTTGTTTCATCTAGGCAAATGTCTTACTTTTCCCAAAAACTTGCAAGCATTAATTAAATGTCGCGGTTTCTAGCTAACTCCGCGACACACTTCACTTTGTTGTTTACATATTATTTATGTCTCAGTATTGTAGTTATATTACCTTTTTCCTACATGGCGTGCATGCACTTATTAAAACCCACGATGGTAAAGGATGAGTAAACCTACTAAATAACTCGTTGAGTAAGAGGGTTGCAAACCCATCAACATCGGATCACGAATCCTTGTTAAACACCTTACTCTCAAGACGTTGGAGTAAGTTCAATGTGCATCCCACGACGGATGCGCAACAATGCACACTGTGCGCGTTTAACAAATTAGGAGTCAAGACTCTTGACTCCTTGATATGGTATTCACAGTACGCTGCATGTCAACCCATACACTTGTGAATTTCATATATATTCGCGTATACATTAAGTTATGAACTTCATACACGATTATGTTATAGTGATTATAGATTCCGGTAATCTTTTTTAAGGGCGTTTATATAACAGTTTGATTCTTAGACATAACATAGACGTTTTTTATGTAAAGACAGATAACTAAGTACAAACATCATAACCGCAATCACATTTAATACAATATGAATACAATCACACTTTCAAAATAACATTTTATTATGGACTACGAGTTCATACAAAGTATAGATTCAACATGCACATGTGCAACAAAATGTTAATCTATTACAAAACATCACAAAGCCAAACAACCTAAATACTATGGGAGCGTCTAAGCTCTGAGCTGCCAACCCGGTACGTAGCACTCCCAGCTTCCTCAAGCTTCTTCAACAGATCACTATCCTTGTGTGACATTGTCGCCACGCTAACAGGTACTCCATCAGATCTTGGAATATGTGCTGCACCAATACCACAGAGGATGGCCTTCCCCTTCACACCCTCAGTCTTCTCAAGTCTCAAAGCATGGGCCTCTAAGGATTCCTTCTGTAGGATTTCCTTCTCAAGGGCAAAAGGACTTAGGATATCACGCGGACGAGCAAAGATAGGTACCTGAAGCTGCGACACATCTGGCTTCAGAAAATAATCAGGTTATGCCTCAGCGCCCTTTGCCATGTGCCTAGCCAAGGTTAACCCCTCAATAATAACACCTATAGGGTAATCTTGGTTGTGCTCCATTTGATCAATGTGAGGAAGCTCTAAAAGCTTCATCTTCTCCATAGCAGCGACAAGTTCATCATAGGCATTCTCGTTGTAACCTGGTACTTGTGCGGTCGGCACTGTCAACATCTTGTTCTCATGTAACTCCTCTACAGCCTCCGCCTTGCCACGTGCCAACGCGCATTGAACAATGTCCCCGAATGACTCTCTCACCTCTTGAAACTCCAGAGTACTCAAAGTAGCAAGGCGCATGCCATGGCTGATAAGCCACCTACGCTCAACAATTGATGACACCAAGTGCGGGTATAGCTCTTCATCGTACTCAATACTGAGCTTGCGCAGCTTAACCTCTTGCTTCTCCAACAACCCCTCCACAGCCTCGCAAAACTCATCCAACCTAGAGAAATGTTCGTTCTTACCATGCTCCATGTACTTCAAGACCCAAAGACAAGTGGCCTTCTAATCTTTCAAACCAGCACGTTGTTGACTCACTTGGGCAAGTAACGACATCTTCTCCTCAGCAAGCTTCTTGGCATACGAATTTGTTGACTCTACCTCAGCCCGAGCATCAACCAACTATGCCTTCAGTAGCGCAATTTCCTCATCTTTTTGCACACTACGTCTACCTTTACCAGCATACCTTGCTTTTAGCTGTGCAACTAATGTGGCCTGGTGCGCAGCGGCCAAACCTAGCTCCTCTATAAGATGGTCTGTTGGCACATCCTTAAAGGCCTTCGGCTCAGTCCCTTGGCTCTTCTACGAAAGATCATCAATATAAAAGGGACTCGCCTTGGGTGGCGATTTCCCAGCACGCGCAACAGTATCCCCAGCAACTTCAACACTGCACGCAAATGACAAGGGTTCAAGGTTATTTTATAGTATCAACGCAGAATATGAACTGAAATTTTTAAAGACACAAGTCTCATTACTTACTTGGGGGGAGGAGTTTCAGTTGTATCCTTGTCAGCAACGGTGGGCGACGCATCCTCCTCTGATGACGATCGCCCGCCAAGGATAACACGGCGCCTTCTCTTGGATGTACCTGCGCCATCACCACTAGAAGCTTTCTTGCGCTTCACCCCTTGGCTAGCCTCCTCTGGCTCACTTTCAGCCCTAGTGATCCCCACACTTTCTGACGAATCTGTGCGTGATAGCTCTACCTCTGGGGATTGTACCCTAGGATTTGGAACACTGCGCACTGGGGTCTCCTCTAAAACTACTGGGGTACATTCTCTGGCTCTTCCTATACGAACTCCATTGTGCGCCCCGCAGTAGCCTTTAATATCGGCGCCTCACCTTCTCTTAAGGGGCGCACCCCTACGGTCACCAGTTTGGGACTCGCCAAGCGCACCACGCTGGATAAATCCATCTCTGCGCGACAAACAATAACCAAACATAAAGGGGGTTACATAAGCTGCAATAGGAAAGAGCGCTCACACTAATAAGCGAAGGAGAAGGAAGGACAAGCACCCACCCCGGTCATCCTCGTCCAAAAAGGTTGGCACTTCGTCAGGACCTTGGAAGTAATTACGACTAACGCCCATATGTACCAAAAACTCTTCTGGGCAGATGTTGATCGGGATGCAATTGGCATTTATCGTTTTTGCATCGTCTGCGCTATACGTCCCGGGGGTTGGGCGCTCATCCTTCGGTAATGACCCTTGGGTATAGAACTCGAAATCCCATGGAAACAATGTCTTATCAACCCAAAAGAATTTCTCCCTCCAATTCCTAAGCGCATCTAACTTTTCCGTATAGCATTGCAGTCGCCCTGCGCGTTTGGAAAAAGACATCCACCCGTTTGACCACGACGTGTGATAAAACGTGCGGAACAGATAGATTGTGGGGTTAATCACCAACAAACGACAATTTACTTCAAAGTTTGTTATTTTGGCTGCGCCTATGCAGTGCAGTTGGGAAATATGGAGGCGATAATAGTTTAGAACATCGCACAAGAATAAAGAAATGGGCACACGTTGATTAGCAAATTCAAAAAAGCGTATGTATACCCCTACTTTCCCTTCAGGGAACTCCACTATGGATGCAGTCGCCACCTGAACTACCGGGTGCAACGCGAGCGGGATATAATAATCCGAGGTGAACTCACGAAGTTCGTCCTCGGTTATATCAGATGTAAAGTCGGATAATCTAAGAACCATGATTAGAATTCGATAGATTCTGAAGCGCACGCGCTATTACCTTAGAGATTGTTGATTTCTTGATTGCTGTTTGGGAAGTTTAATAATGGTGGCAATGAATTTTTTTTATTGTGCTAGCTACAATGAAATGGGGGCTACAATTTATATAGGGTTACACACATTCATGGATGATTGACATGTGTACATCACTTGCTCTAATCGTGTGGCTGGGAGATCAAGAGGTGAGATACTTTTCACCCACCCTCTCACGATTTACGAGGGATATTTGGGACTTAATTGGATTAGATTCATCGTATAATTTTTAGGCGGGAAACACTTGAAGCTTCCTCGCTACGCATCCTGGGATATTTTCGCTACCGTTGTTAGTCTAGCATCCGCGGTTTCACCTTGCGCATACTAGACTGTGGGGACATGATGACGTATAGTCCGCACTCGGGTCACGAACCTGACCAATAGACGTTACTAATACCCAAACCCATCACGCGTGGGCTATCATGATAAAGATTTGGGCTTATAAAGGCCCAAATTCGAATCTATTATTTATGGTCTTGATATAGGATCTTTTATTTATGGGATAGAGATCAATGGACCGAGTAAGGTGGGATATGCTGATGGGTAAGGAACACGAAACCAACAAGGATTTCGTGTGTATATAAAGGGCATCTCGGCTCTCATTAAGGTATCATCTCATAACCCTAACTCTTCATTAAAACCCTAAAACCGATTACTTACTCTCACGCCGGAGGATAATCGTGGGAGACAATCCCACAGTAAGCCTAACGTTTTTTGTTCTCTTAGTGTGCAGGTCTCAGCATCAAGATCCAATTGATACGGGAGTAGGAATCCAAACAAGGAACGCCCAGCTTTTATATCAATATATATATATATATATATATATATATATATATATATATATATATATATATATATATATATATATATATATATATATATATATATATATATATATACTACTTATAAAGCATTTTGACACTTCCCTCCTATTAATTTTTTAAGATTTCTTAAAATAGAATTTTAAGTAAATACAAGTAAAGAAGCATCATTTACAAGTATTTGAAGCACAAATAAAATTAAATAAAACACTATTCAACACATATAATTAATACACAATTTAATTCACCCATTCACCAAAATATACAAATATTTAGCCACAATGACAATCTAATTAAGCATCCAAAACAAAAGCCAAACTCTTAAAAATAAAGCCATCATTTCAATTCCAAAACATAAACATGAGAAAACTTTTTGCTTCCACCAACTTCAAACAATTTCAAAAAATAAAAAAGAGCACATATAAAATAGAGTTTAAGTAATACATTCGATTAAACCATTTGTACAAACATCTAATACACAAAGTCTATAGAAGTTGCATGATTTTTCTTTTGCCATGCTATAGCACTTGCATGTTATTGTCGATCAACTGGTTAGCATAATAACATTCATTCAATTACCATGCACAACACATAATAGTTGCATGTTACTGTCTCATATCCACAACAAAAAAATAGCCAACAGAAAACAACTGCACCAATATCACGGTCAATCTCCTTAGATACAACAAACCAAAAAAAAAAAGGCCGCATCCTTCTCAAGAACTTAAACGAAAAAAAATCAAATAAAAAGATCTCGGGTTTGGTTTTCGAATTAATCATATCTTTAAAGATCCAACACAACCAATCATCAATTTATTCAATCTATTGAAAACAAGAACCAACAAAACCATAATTACAAAGCCACGGTTCAAGCCTTGTGTCATTGATTTGTGTGGTTCCGGATCTTGAAGCCAACACATGGATGAAACAATGGGATCTTGAAAAGGGTTTGTGTTTCGAAATCAAGATCTCGAGTTGATTTTGCATTGTTGACCTTGAAATACAAAATTAAAGATCTCGGGTTTACCTTTTTGTATCAAACCAAAATGAAAACTAACTCACACTCACATGGTTCATGACTTATATCACATGAGTGCATTAATATTTTATATGAAATAGTATCCGATTGCTTAAAGATATTACAAAAAAATATATCTTTTTCTATAAAGTTATCGTCACGGTAATCACATAATAGCAAAATATTATTCGCCAAAATTGTCAATCATATGGTAGCAGCCGCCGCAACGCGCGGGTACCCTGCTAGTATATATATATATATATATATATATATATATATATATATATATATATATATATATATATATATATATATATATATATATATATATATATATATATTTGAACACTAGTGAGGCATTTTGATATAAGCCATTTACGTGATCACGTGCGAAGCACGGGTGGAGATTAAAAATTTGTTACGCCGTAGTAATCTTGGCGGGAAAATAACCAATCAGCTGGTTGTTTCTACAAACTAAGCCAACTCATCTCTTTTATCTGTTCAATTTTTAGCTATTGATTCGTAACGAAATCTCTCTCAATCTTTCCTGTAACAAAGCCATTCAAATAAGGGATAATTACCAAAATAGATCGTTGACTTTTTGACTAGTCACTTTGTAGACTTTCAAATTTCACTTTCTAAAATTAGATCAGGACAACTAAAAAAATAAGCAACTCAATATAAACGCGACACGTGTTCAAAAAGATTCTAGAATATTCCAAAAAGATTTTAGATTTTGTACTATAGATTCTAAAAAGATTCTAGATTCTGTACTATATTAATAAAATATTCGACACGTGTCGCACATATATGAAGGTTGCTCAGTCGCCAAGTTGCCCTGATCCGCCGGAAGAAAGTGATTTAAAAATGTGCTTTGGGCGACTGATCTATTTTGGTCTATTTTGGTAATTATCCCTTCAAATAATCCAATCAATCGTTCAATTAGTTTGAAATTCTTTCTTGTTCATGGGTCCTGTTAGTTGAATTTGTTCTTGTTCATTTTCATGTGTTGATTTCTGAAAGAACATGTCACATTTCAAGACATTGTTCCTTTTCTAGTCAAATAAGGCTTTTGCCAATAAACTATTTACATGGTGTTATCAGTTATGTACGATTGTATATAAAATTACACAATTTTTATAACACAAATAAAGTAAATCATACAAGAATAAAAGGGTTAGAGCAGTTACAACAATAACGCACGAGGTGCGTTAAATCGAGTTTAACGTGCGTTATTTTTGCGTTAACCATTGTTAGCGTAGGCGTTATTCATGCGTTAACAGGCAAGGTTAATGTATTGACGCTGCGTTAAAGTTGGAAAGGAACGGGAAAAAAAAATTGACTTAGGCCCCTTTAAACAGCTACTAGCCGTTATTTAAAAAAAAAAAAAATAAAATTACATATCACCCCCCCCCCCCCCAACGTATATAAACGGCGAATTTGGTTAAAATATATATATATTACAAAACCTTTTTACCACCAATATAAATACCCATTCAACCCAATTCTTTTTTTCACACTTTCACAACTCAAAATATTCACTACTACACTTCTAATAGCCAAAAAAAAAAAAAAAAAAATGTCTAAAGGCAACAACAACAACTCGTTTCAAAACCTTCTCGGTGGGTGGGGGAACCCATATGCAGGTTCATCGTCAAATCCAAATTGGGATAACCCTACCCAATTCGGTATGTCGAGAGAAGAAGTTTTCAGACAACATCAAGAGTTACGGTATTGGCAAGAAAGCCAACAAATTCACTCAACAATCACAACATTCTCAAACGGAAACAAACGAAGTTCCCGAAACACCTACATCTCCACCAAAGAAATCCAAATCTCGTATTAAACGAAAGTCCAAAGAACCAGTTGACGATGATGAAGGACACAAAGAAGGCATAATACATGTTGGCAACCAAGTGAAGAAAAATTACTTGCTACGTGTTGGGTGGCCGCTAGCGAGGATTCGCAAGTCGGTCGTTCCTAATCG
The DNA here is from genome assembly GCA_030686995.1 of Artemisia argyi. Lineage (NCBI taxonomy): Eukaryota > Viridiplantae > Streptophyta > Magnoliopsida > Asterales > Asteraceae > Artemisia > Artemisia argyi. Next base: position 42,603,742 of record CM060697.1, read on the forward strand.
GGGGACACGTTTTGGCAATGGGTTCAAATGAGTTCAATAAAAACAATTTTCAGAAACGCGGTAAAGATATGATACAAGGAAAGTGGCGCACGTTGAACCATTCATGCGCAAAATTCAGCGCGTGTTTCAAACGTGCTCAACTCGATCAAAAAAGTGGAGAAAATGATATGGATATCCTCACACGTGCCAAAGAATATTATCGTATGGAGAATAATTCCGCCCCGTTTTATAATGAGGCGGTTTGAAATGTTTTTCGTTCTCATAAAAAATGGGACGCGCCAGATCCGATTGATTTAACTGGTGATGTCCCAAGCCACACAAACGAGACGTTGTTTGGAAGTGATGCACATCAACGTCCGATCGGAAAAAGCAAGCTTGAAAGAAACAAAAATCCGAGACAATGACAAGCACCGGGGGCATGAGTACCGGAGGATCTGTTTTGTCGGCCCAATTCGGGGACGCTTTGCGCAAGGAGTATCGGGCTAAACGTGAAGATGCGGCCTTGACTTACAATGCAACCGCTGAAAACCAATACTCAGAAATACGGACGAGGGACTATGAATTTTTGTTGGTCGACACTACTGGCAAAGATCCTTACTACGTGACGCTGGTGAATATGGAAAAGGACCGTATCATTGAAAAATACGGGTTGCCAAAGCGTACAGAATGAATAAATGTGTTGTGGTGCAATGCTTTTTTTTTTGTTTGTTTTTTTTAGTTCGTAATGTTTTTTTATTTATTTCGTAATGTATTTTTTTTTTTTTTATTTCGTATTGTATTTTTAATTTCGTAATGTATTGTTTTAATTTTGTAATCTAATATATTTTAAGAATTAATGTTATGGGTTTTAAAAAATGAAGTATTAGTTTTATTTTAGGGTTGAAATTGAAAATATATGAAAAGTTGAGTTAAATTAAGTTAAGGTTGAGTTATTGTTGTGGGTGTTTTTTTGTGAGTTAAAGTGAAAGTGTTAAAGCTGATGTGGCACTGTGTTAAGTTTTAACCCAGGTTACGAATGTAAGTGCTCTTACTGTACAAAGATGTTACTAAAGTTTGCCTAAATTTTTTCCTAAGGTAATATTGTTTCAAAGTTGTCATCCAGGTTACTCAACTTAATATAACCGGTTAAATTTGTTACTGTGTTTTGGGTAACCTAGAGTTACCGGTGAAAATCCTACGTGACATTGATGTATTATGGGTTAAATAGATAAATAAGTTACTAAAGTTTGCGAAAATGTTCACATAAGTTACTAAAGTTTGGGGCAATGTTCACTTAAGTTACTATAGTTAAAGCGGATAATGGGTTTGTATTCCTGTTTACTAATGTCTAATTATGGATTACATTCCTTATAGACGAGATCTTCATGCCATCAATCTGGGGGTGTTAGGAATACAAATATTCCTATAAAAGTCTCGGTCACCTAATGATTGTAATAGCATTGAGTTAGCTCGTAGTTAGTTTGTTTATTAGTTAATTAGTATTAGTTTTAAGTAACACCGTGGAAGAAGGACGGGTCTTCATCCACTGTATGCCTGATCCACAGCCCGGGAGTGGGCGTTATATTGTAAGTATAAATACCCCTCTCCACATGTGGAGAGGGTTGAACCTTCCACTCTTCTCAATCTAATATTTTCTCTTTTTCTTTCAAGGTTCCTTTCTTTCTTTCTTTCCTCCCCTCCTCCTCAATTCTAACGTCTCACTAATCATAAGATAAACATGTTTCACATATAGTTAGTATTCTACAATTGGTATCAAGAGCCAAGGTTTCATCTTAGGGCCTTGTAGAATCAAATTTGATGATGTTTTGAGTGGTTTTGTGAGTTTGGAGTCACTTTCTTGGAAAACATCTTGGTTTAATCTATCTAGTGTTGTTATACATGTTTGTGGTGTACTTTTACGTTCATTAGTGGTTGTAGAACATTGTAGGTCAGTTTGTGTTATCATATCATTAAGCTATTTGAAATTTGGAGTTGGTTATGGGCGAATTTCTATGTTGCGTTTAAGTCCACTGTTTCATTGCTTGGTTGCGGTTAAGTTCTGAAATCTGCGGTTAGCCTGCTGCGTTTACTATTTCAAGAATACAAACAAAACGCAATGAAAGTGACAGTTTTGGATTTTTGTCTCTGCGAGTAGATTCTGCGGTTAAGTCATCTGCAGCTAGCTTATTGCGTTTAGGTTCTGCGGTTAAATGCTCTGCGTTTAGTTCACTGAGGATAGTTCTCTGCGGTTAAGTGTATTGCGTTTAACTCATTGCGGCTAGATTTCTACTACTGTGGTTCAAAGTACTGCGGTTAGATTACTCATGTGTGATTAACTCATTGCGGTTAAGTGTATTGTGGTTAAGTGCATTGCGGTTAGATTTCTGCGGTTAGGTCTTGTGGTTAGCATATCTTGCGGTTATCCCTTCACATGTGATTTCCTCCTTGCAATCTTCAAATGAAAGGACCAGTATCGTATGTTGACTCTAGTGGACAATCATGCTCGGACTTTCAAGGGAATGAGTCTCCTCAGTCATGCAAACTGCCTGAACTGGCAAGAGAATGTCACATTGAATGCTTTCATACACTTCAGTCACATCTTTCTATGCTGCTTGAGGGCAATGGATTCGTAATGGGTTTTGAACGTGCATTCATGACACTTTTCGGTCAAGATGTTCAAACATTCACGGATATTAGGATCTTGAATATGGATCAATTACGACAACAATTGGTCAGAAAAGAAACATCTAACGAGGGATCCTCTGCTGCCCTAGGAGTGCTCAGCAAACAACTGCATAACTTCTTCGACTCCAAATACTCCATGGTCTATGATTACGACAGTCAGATGACTATGAAGTGCTTCGCTGAACACACAAAGATAGATGTTGATCACTATAGAGATATGCTACGTCAATACCTGGACAAGGTTAAAGAGTACATCGAGAGACAGCCAATACTTGAACTTGGAGATGATGAAAAGGCCGAGTCTCATGTTGAACAAGCATGTGATAGTTTGGGGTCGGGTTTAACAGTGGATGCAAAGTCGGTCAACACTGAACTCATGGATTCAGAAAAGGATGAGAGAGTCACTTCTGCTGAATTAGTGACCCCGGCTATGGTGAACATACCCACACCAAACTCAAGCAATGAGGTATCGTCAATTGATCAATACAATACGCCATCAAATGTAAGTCATCATATAGATCAAATCAATCTCAGCTATAACACAAATTTGTTGAGACAGGCTGACAGTGCATTACCCTTAACTAATTCAACAAATATGTGTTATAAAGGGGGAGAAAATGATCTGTATGATGTCTTCAAAAATGATTTGTTTGATGAAAACCCTTGTCTCAAAGTTGAGTTTTCTAAGACACTGGACCAGAACATGGTTGATAAAGAGACATTTAATCAACTTCAAAAACGGTTTTCACAATTACAAAAACATTGCATTGAACTTGAACTTGAAATACAACGTAAAGAAGAATGCTTTCAAAACTGCAAACCGTGTCTAAATCCTGAATTGCCTGATCTTAAAGAATATTTTATGATCAACAATCTGAAAACTCAGCTGCATGACAAGGACTCAACTATCAACTGTCTTAAAAATCAAATCAAGATGTATGAGCAACGTAATGACGCCAAATGGAAATACAATGCGTATGAAACTAATTGCAAAATTACTAAATTACGTGTTGAAAATGAGAATCTCAAGGTGAAATGTAATAAACTATATGAGTCACTCAAACAGATAAATGCTGAGAACATCAATCTGACTACTTCACAACTTGCTAACAACGATGATTTCTTTGCTCAAAGTCTGACCTCATGTTCTAAAACTCCTAGTGAGCACACAGTGCCAAGTGATGTTTCAAAGAGTCAAATGAGCCTCAATCTTTCAAAACCATCTATCTTGGGAAAACCTGTCCTGAAAAATGTTGATTATCAAACTATCATTAGACAACCAAATGCTTTTAGTCAAACGAGACTCAGTCTTTCAAAACCGTCTATCTTGGGAAAACCTGTCTTGAAAAATGTTGGTTATCAAACTACCATTAGACAACCAAAGAATTTTAGTTTTGAAAGACCTAAATTCTCGAATAAACGATGTGTTTCTCAAGTGGATAAAAAACGTGATTTGACTAACTCTGTAAGGCCAAAACCCACATCTCATATATTAAATGGTCTTAAACCTGTTAAACCTTTGAGACATAGACCAAGGAAATATGACCATAGAACTACTCATCACAAGAATGTAAACATGCATGAAACTATTCAAAAGTGTAGATCTTCTTGGTTATGGATACCAACTGGTAGGACATTCGTGATGAATGGTCACAAATGGTCACGTGTGTGCACCATTGACACAGGTGTTACAAAGGGATTACACAACAGGTCCGCTAAAACCTGCATGTGGCGTCCAAAGACACTGACATCTCCTGCAACTAGAAACATGTCTGCTCACATGTGAGTTGACATCATGTGGACTCCTGACTACTTAGTTTCAGGACTCGGGCTACACTGTTTACCCACTAACACATTCACTGTTTATACCCTATGTCAGTAGATTTGTGTACATATTGTGTGTTTGTTTTACATTTATTATATTTTTCAGGTTATCTTTATGTGTATATTCTTTTACTTCACATTGTGTCTATGTGCTTGCTCTATGTAGTCTGATGCATCTCATATCTAGCATCATGGTATTTTATGTTCGTCTTGTAGACTTCCTCATCACTTGGGAATCTCTCATAACTACAGGGACCAATCTTGTGCACTTGCTTTATTATCTTATATGTGATAGTGTAGTACAGAGACTAGATGTGTCATTATGCAATATGTGTCTCATCTCATATTTAAGAAATTTTATTTCTTGCGATTAAAAAAAGGTTAACCACAACACATATTGCTATTAACTCATCTCTACTCGTGTGCTGCATTTAAGTCTTGATTGTGTTCCCTGTGTGCTCGATTGTTGGTATGACAAGTGTTTTATCTTCACATTTGCTATTACCTTCCATGTTTTCATTCTCTCATACATTGCGTTATTTTAGGTGGATACCCGCGGTGCTCACTATCTCGTGTAAAAGAATTTGTGTCTAATAGGTTAGATCATGCTGGCTTTATTATACATGTAATTGTTCATTTATTGCATGTATGTGTGATTCACGGTCATGAGTATAAGATCTTGGGTTTGTTGGTCTTGCGGTTAGGACGGAAATACCACGTGTAGTACTTTTGATGTTAGGTTGGAAAAAGATGAGTTAGTTACTTAGGAGAATGGATCTCATTGCAATTTACGGTGTCTATTGTTTGATCTGTTGGATGTTATGGAGTGTGGAGAGTGTTCCTGATTGCGGTTAGACTAAGTTCTTGATTGTGTTTAGATTTAATTCTTAATTGCGATTAGTTTATGATTCTTGATTGTGATTAGATTAAGTTACTGACTGCGGTTAGATTAAGTTCTTGATTGCGGTTAGATTAAATTCTTAATTGCGATTAGTTTATGATTCTTGATTGCGACTAGATTAATTTCTTGACCGCGGTTAGATCAAGTTCTTGATTGCGGTTAACCTTCTCTGTGATTAAAATGGTTGCGTGTAATTATTACTATGATTGCGGTTTGTTAAATCTGCGGTTACCTATACTTGCGGTTAACTTGATGTGCGTTGATCATGTGTTGCGGTTCAATTGGTTGCGGTTATCTTGACTTGTTGCGGTTAACTTAGTTTGCGATTACAACTTTGCGGTTAAAAATTTGAGTCTGCATTTAATTGAGTTTGCGCTTAAGTGCTCTGCGTTTAACTCTGACTGGGGACTTTCTTGACTCACTCTGTCTAACATTTATTTGTCGTGGTCAGCATGCGTGTTTATGTATAGGTGTCTAAGTTTTCATGCATGGCTTGGTGTGTTTGACACTCATTCTTAGTTGTCCAAACTGCTATTCTATGTGTTGAATGATTCCCTTGAGTGCTTATTACTTGCCGAACATAACCCTTGGCCCTGTTCCTATTGCCTTACCATTTAATTCTGGGGTTTCTCTTGCTGCTAACACTCACTTTCACATATGGTCTCCTTCTGTGGTGATGTTTGTCAAATGCAGCTCCTATGGCAGAATCTATTGTCAAAGAACCATTGGCTCCACCTGTTCGTTCTGACGATGACATTTTGCCTTTCAACAAGTGGGTACCTATTGGGAAAAGTAACTGCTATGTTTAGACGGATAGACCTAAGAATCATCCCATATTCAGAGTTGCACTAGACATACTGAAAAACACCACCTTCTTCAATGCCTTTACCGCATCCTCCTCTATCCCCTCCATCTACATCCAACAGTTCTGGAACACTATGTGCCTTGACAGAACAACCAACATGTACAAGTGTCAGCTGGATGAGCATTGGGTGAACATCACCATGGAAACACTTGGTAGTGCTCTGCAGATATTACCAACGGGTGATAATGTTAAATATACTCCCCCACCTACTCCAGCTACTCTTATTGATTTCGTCAATGAACTTAGATACCCCACTCAAGTATCTACACTTTCCACTGTCATCACACATGACCTCTATCAACCATGGAGAGCAGTTGCAAGCCTAATCAATTTGTGTCTGACTGGAAAAACATCAGGATATGAAAGACTTAGAGCTCCATCTCTACAAATTCTCTGGGGTGTTGTCAACAGTGTGAACATAAATTTTGCTGAACGTATCTGGGAGGAATTTAGTCAGTCCATTCATTCTTTCTTGGTCGACAAGGCTAACCTTGAAGCACACAAAGACGGAAAGAAAAGATCAGCCAAGCTTTCGATCCCAAGCATTCGGTTTACTAAGCTGATCATACTTAGCCTTCAGCGATCTCTAAAATTTCACCCCAGAGAAGAATCCCCTCTTCATCAACCTACTGACGAACATCCACTTGGGTTCCTCAAATATGATTCTAAGAGCACTGGCGAGATCATATTCAGCATGGACATTCCCACTGCCCTTCTTACCCGTGATATACTGACTGCTCAATATTATGAGGAATATCTTAAACTTCTGAAGAAAAGTCGGGAAGCACCCCCGAATGAGCCAGCCGTATCCACTAAGTCTGCAAGATCTGCATCTAAGAAACGCAAAGGTGGTAATACCTCGGCTGCATCCTCTGAAGGCTCTAAAAGAGTTAAGAAGACCACTGGAGGTAAAAGAACCAGCTCAAAAACTAAATCTCCAAGTGCTGAAGACCCCAATGCTGCACCTTGCTCCACTCAGTTGCCTCTCACTGAAGAAGAAATGGTACAAATGGCAACTGCTGAAAGCTTGAAGGAAGCATATATGCCACCGGTTCCACCAGTCAGTGGGGTCAACATTAGAGAACCTCAATTTGATAGAGCTTCACAGATCCAGCATGTGACCGGTAAAGGCAAGGATGTTGCCAAAGAAGAACAAGCGGCACACACCCTATTGAAAATATCATCTCCTGCCTCCAAATCAACCAGCGCCAAGTATATCCTCAAAAGACGCTCACCAACATCCTCATCTGCTAAGCTTTCTTCTGAAAATGTCTCCTCACCAAGTCTTGGGCAACCCGCTAAATCAAGCAGTTCTAAGACTGACACCAGTTCTGCTCCCAAAGGTGATGAACTACACCTCTCTACACAAGATGTAACCAGCCAACAACCTGTACAGGATAAACCAGCTGATTCTGTTCCCCCGGTCAATCCACTCGATGACGAGTTTGTTTCTACTGCATATCCGGATATTCAAGGTAACCTCAAATTGAAAACTGATGATCCTAAGCTCGAGGTGGTACCTGACAGCCCCACTGGTACGCTATCATCGTACAAGAATCTGGACACTTATGGCGATCAATTCCTCATGGATAAGCCAGATGATGCTGAAGGTGAAAAGTCTAGTGATGAGCATGGAGAAGTTGTGTCAAAGGTTGATGTGCCTATTGTGCAAGACAACTCCACCATTCCTACCAAGTCTGCACCAACGTCTACTGCTGGTCCCAACAACGATGACATCCCACAAGCTGATGACACACAAGAGAAACCGTCTGCATCTGTCGCTCCTGCTAGCACTGAGAAGAAGTTAGATCTGGACACTTTAGCTGCTTTGACTGCCGATGCTGTTCAAGAAAACCTTGCCATTCGTGAGAAGTTGGACAAGCATGCCTCTTTGCTTCAAACCCTAGTAAACCTTAATTTGCCACAAACAATCACTAATCATGGCAGCAGATTATACAAGTTGGAGCATCTTGATCTTGAACTACAAGTATCTCAGGCTATCAACGAACAGGTAGCTGAAGCTGTCAATATTGCTCTCGAAGCCCCTCTCAGGTCCAGGTTCAAAGACCTACCTATCAATGACATGAAGATTATTCTGCAGCACAGTATGTCTCAACAGGTGTTGGGATCATAGTTTTACTATTTTATGAAGTCTCGGTCATTTGTAATTATGCTAGGTTGCTTAGTTATTATTTACTATCATTTACACTTTGTATTAAGTTTACTAGGCTTAAGAATGAAGTCCATGGGCCTTAAGCCCATACGAATTATGTGAAGGGAAGGAGTAGGAGTGTTGCCCTAGCTCCTTTCCTATAAATACTAGTCTTAGGCCACTTGTAAACTTGGTTGGTTATTTGATTTCTTAAGGAAACTATTGGTCTTAGATTTCTCTTTATCATATAATCACCCAATCTCTTCTCTCATCTCATTTCTATCATTATTATGCTTGTGTTTACAAAATGGTGACCTAAGAAGTGGCATCATTCGCTAGAGGAAGGTGTAGTTCTTGTTTTCATTGATTTTTGATCTTAAATTTGTTTTTAAATCGAATTTTTTGTGAAAATTTTATACTTTCTTGTTTGTTTCTTGGTTTTTCTCACATCTTTGCTTACAAACTTGTGTTTAAAATTGAAACAAACCAAAAAGTTCCAAACTTTTACCAAAAACATTCGACTTGGTGATTTGTACTTTTTATCGAAATCTTTTTCAGTTTTGAAAAAGTTAATAAAGTTTTCAACTTTCTTAAAGATCTCATCATTTTATACTTAAAAGTACAAGAATCTTGAAATAAAAACGAGTTTTTGGTTAACTTTCTTTGAAAACAAAATCTGCCACAATATCGCAATATTCTACATACACAATTTCGAGATCTCTTGAAAAGTGCTCTATATCGACTTCGCTTTGTGGACTCAGTATTTTCTTTCTTGTACAAGAAAGAAAGTTACTTCGACTTTTGGATAAGTTTTGAAATTGTATAATTTCGAAACTTCGTTTTTTGAGTTTGAGTTCTCGAAAATATTATATTTTTCGAAATCTCAAATTTCTTTCGCAAACTTTTGCAATTTCGAAAACATCTTCAGATTTTTTCGAAATTTCAAGTTTTCGAAAAAATCTTAACTTTCGAAATTCCAATAGTTTTTTGAAATCTCAATACTTTCGAGAACTTGATCTGTTTTCGCAATCTCCGTATTTTTTCGAAAATCTGAAAACTTTCGCAATCCCAATTTTCGAAATCACAGGAATACAAAAGTTTCGCAATCACAGTTGAAGACAACTTTCGCAATCCGAAGTTGAACAAAGTTTTCGAGATTTGGCTAATTCTATACCTTCTACAAGATCCATAATTACACAAGTATCTTTCTAAAATTTTCTTTCTAAATCTCTCCTTACTATCTTCTTAAATTTAAAAAAAAAAAAAAAAAAAAAAAAAGAGTTTTTTGGCAGGAAAATTTGAGTAAAATTTAATTTTTACAGGAGATTAAACGTTCAATTTTTATGCGAAATTCAAATTTTGGTTTAACAGTGAAAATTTTGGCCCAAAATTCGAATTTTTAGGCCAAAATTCAAATTTTTTCGGTAAAATTTGGCGTCAAAATTTTTTGAAACTCAAATTTTTCTTGCAACATTTAAATTGCATTTCATAGTGATTTTCAAATTTTGGGAGAGAAATTTTTTTTCAAATTATTTTGGAGGGAAAACCAGAAATCACCATTTCGTCCTTGAGTGTGACATTTTCTTTGATTATTTCGATTACGTCGCAACAATCAAGGAGGAGAGAAATGTCATCTACAATGTCTTAATCATCTTCTTCCAACTACCTTTCTCACCAATATTCTCATCAGCAACAGTATCATCAGCTACAGTATCATCAGCAACAGTTTCATCTATAACAAAGTCACAGCTCCCTTATTAATCATGTTCTGCTCTTTGGCAATGAATCAAGGCCTCCAATGTTGCTACCAGGAACGTATACTGTTTGGAAACGGAGATTTCTACAATGGCTCACAGATCGTCCTGCTGCAGATCTCATGCTTAATTCCATTCAAGATGGTCCATACATAATGATACTTCTTGCTGGCTCAAAAGGGATTATCAGACTACAAACTGATGAAGATTTGAATGCTACTGAACTTGCTCAGTATGATGCTGACCAACAAGCTGCATGGTTCATGACACTAGCCCTTCCCAACTCAATTTACATGAATATGGACTTTCAAGCCAGTGCTTATGAAATGTGGAAATATCTTGAAGCTTTGCATCGTACCGAAGAACTTCATCACATTAGAATGAAGCAAATTCTTGAATCTTGTTTAAGCATGAATCCACTGAAGACCATTCTCCCTGCTGCAGCATCTCCAGATGTTGATCATGGATCACTAATCTACACTCCAAATGGTCTCTTCTTCATTCCTCCAAATGCACCTGAGCATATCTTCATTCCACAGTACCATCCTGCAACACTAAATAATCATATGCAATCACTTCTGCAAAATCTTGTGAAGCTTGGACAAGCATCTACTGATAAAGGCAAATGCATGATGACTTCAACCTATGAATGCTTTAACACAATGGAAGAGACTGATGACGAAGAAGATCTTATCAAACCAAGCATGGCATTCCTGGCATATACGGAAAATATTGCAGATGTGGAAGCTCAAGATTATGATTCAACTCCACTCTTTGACGATTATGTTGAATACAATGCCACACTTAGTCAAATGGAAGTTGAAGGGAGTAATCTCAATGCTGTTTTGCAAAGTGTCATGAGAGATATTCCATCTGATGATGAATATGCAGATTTGGAAGCCGATATAGCAGATCTAGTGTTAATGGCAGACATGCAGGAATCTCACATGAATGATACAGGCGCAATTGGTTATAAGGGGTTCTTACAAACTATGAGTCAGAATTTATCTAAAATCCAAAATCTCCGAAATCAATCTCTCACTCTAGGTGAAAGAATTGGGATACAAGGAAGTAATGCTCAAAGGTTGATTGGGAATGGTGAGAATACTGCAGATGTCGTTAATGTAGGCAATGAGGTTAAAATATTGGAAGATAATTCGGGTGTCATGGATGATACTGAACCAGTATACGACATAAATGCTTCTGATGACTCTAAAGACCCATTTGAGAGAAAGATGACTGAAGCTGAGAAAAGAGCCATCAATTCTACAAAAAATTGCTTAGCTCATTTTGAATCAGTTAAGACTCAATGCAAGATTCTCTCAGATGCATGGTTTCCTACGGGGGGGGGGGGGGGTACCTTTAATGCATTCTTCAGAACTGGAATGGATCGTCTAACCTTCCAAAGGAAACTCCGAGAAAACATTGTTCAAATTGAAAAGCAAATTGAACAGGGAAGCGATTGCATGGCAGGATTTAGAGCGCTCAAGGCTCAGTTCAAAGTGTTCATGGCATTGCATTTTAAAGCTCTCATACACTATAAATATGAAAGCAATGTATGGAGAGAGAACATCACAAGTATGGAGGTTGAAGATTTTAGAGATCAACTTGTTTCACGCCTAAACCGCTTAGAATTTTTGCTTAATGAAAGATCACTTTATCTGAGTGCTATCAAAGAACATAAGTTGCAGATTCAAGAAGAGCAAGTTCATAAGGATGATGTATTGGAAGCTAATTTGGTTGTCATGGAAAGCAATGGGACAGAATTAGAAGATCAGGATGACAGCAGTAGATTAGGGGATGATACAGATGCAGATTGTGCAGAGATCAGACCCTCTCGTGACTCAGAGCCCAACTTTGACAAAGGACAGATGGATGAGGAAGATGTCATACCTATCTATGACAAAGAACCGAACTTTGACAAAGAGCAAATGGTTGAGGTACAATCTACTGTTGATCATATTATGCCTGCAAATGAGAAACAACAATCTGAGCAACCTAACTTCAGTAATGAAGGAGAGGTTGACCAGGATGTTGTACAATGTCTTGACAAACGTTCTGAGTCTGAGTCTTTACATGGTAATCTAATGACTGAAACATCAAATCAAACTCTTGAGTCTGAAAACCTTCTTCTCAAAAAGACCATTGCCCAGTGTCATAAAGATTTTTCAAAACTAGAGGCACATTGCATCTCACTTGAACTCCAAATGCAAAACGAATCTATAAATTCGGGCAACAATGGTCAACTTTTGAATGAACAAAGAAAACGTGTGGATACATTAGTTAAAGAAAATGAGCTTTTAAAATGTCAAATTCAAGAAAAGGTGTTTGCACATGCTGCATTACAAAACAAATTAAGAAGACTGACTGGCCAGAGTGTGGATACTAAGTTTGCAAAACCAACAATCTTGGGGAAACCACCTTCTCAAACAATCAGAAAAAAATCAGTTGTTAGACAACCAACTGCATTTAAATCCGAACGACCTAAATTTTCAAAACCTCGGTTTGCCTCCCAAGTTGTTGAGAAAAACAATTTGACAAAACCAGTCACTCCACATTCTTTGCCTAAGGAAAATGCATCTGTGTCTGCGAAATCTCAACACGTGATTATACCTGGCTCATCTAGGATTAGTTCAAAAACAGTGTCTAAAACGAGCATTAAAAGTAAAAAGTCTTATGGCACATATGACATGTACAAGAGCTATGATCTAGAAATGGCTAGGAAAAAGGCGCTACTTCAAAAGGATGGAATTTTAGGTTCAAAACCTCGTGTGATGCCTTCCATTGTAGTACAGAACACTGCTTGCAGTAGCACACCAAAACCTAAGAGTAATCAACAAACTAATAGGAATTGGCTAGCTTCTAAGAGTAGTTGCGTAAATAATCATGTTGTTTGTGCTTTAAAATATCTTCAAAAGGGAAATTCACTTGAAAAGACTCAATCGACTAAGACATACAAACCCGTTGAACCAAAAGTCATAAGTCAGAAACCTAAGAAGTGGATCAATATAGGACGTAGGTTTTCTCAACCAAGTGATGCTCCCACTGCATCTAAAAAGAAAACATCTCCCAGATCTAACACTAGGTAGGTACCCACGGGTAGAATTTTCAAATCAATTGGTCTTAAGTGGATTCCTACAGGAAAGATTTTGGACATTTGCACCAAAACTAATGTGAAATCCGCAACTTCTATCCCTAAGGCGAGAAAGGAAATCATTGATATAGTGTGTCCGACTGTCAAGAAGATAATTGACACTACATCTTTATGCTTCTAACATCCTGAACCCAATTACACTTGGGGATCCATGTTCTCTGTTTTGTCTATTCTTTCTTCTTTTCAGATATAATAGGAATGGCTTCGGAACAAATCAGTTTCGGACCCGAGCTTAATGGAATGGCTTCTGAGCAACACAGCTTAGGACCCGAATTCAACCATCTTAATTCTCCGGCATCTTCGGCTGAACAATTGCCACTCAATCGCAAAGAATTGGAAACCCTGTTTGCTCCACTGTTTGATGACACAATTGAATACCGTCCTACTGAGGTCTCACCTAATTCCGCTGCTCAACCTGAAAACATTCCAGTACCAGACTCACCTCAACAAACTACTACAAGTGTTGAGAAAGACGGTCCTCCAAATTGCATCACCATCTACAGCAGAACAAACTGTTTCTAACTCCTGTCATTCAGCTGAAGATCCAACACCACAATCAGTTCCACAACCCACAGAGCATGATCCTGATGCGTTCTTTAATCCGTTTGAAACGGCTCCTACAGTTCCTGATATAGCTGAGTCGTCAACTCGCAATTTGGATCCTGCTAACATGCGAGATACTTATCAACTACACCCTTCAACACATAAATAGACTCGAGACCATCCACTAGTTCATATTATTGGCCATACAGATGCACCTGTAATAACAAGACAACGACTTCACACTGATGGAGAAACTTGTATCTACGCACTCACAGTTTGTCATGAAGAATCAAAGAACATCAAAGAAGCAATGACTTATGACAACTGGATTGAATCTATGCAAGAGGAATTTCAACAGTTCATACGATTAGAAGTCTGGGAATTAGTTGAAAGACCTGACGGAGTCTTTGTCATCGGGTTAAAATGGATCTGGAAGAATAAGCTTGATGCAGAAGGGACTGTCATACGCAACAAATCACGTCTGGTAGCGAAAGGATACTCCCAACTTGAAGGACTTGACTTTGCTGAATCCTTTGCTCCAGTGGCTAGACATGAAGCTGTTCGAATCTTTTTGGCATATGCTGCACACAGGAACATGGTGGTTTACCAAATGGATGTCAAAACAACATTTATCAATGGAGAACTCCGTGAAGAAGTTTACGTTAGCCAACCTGAAGGCTTCGTTGATCCTGAGCGTCCTAATCACGTTTACTGACTCAAAAAGGCACTCTACGGACTTAAGCAAGCCCCACGGGCATGGTATGACAAACTGTCCACTTTCTTGCTGGCCAATAAATTTTCTAAAGGATCGGTGGATCCAACACTATTTACAAAAACCTACGGGGAGGACTTACTTGTTGTTCAAATATATGTCGATGACATCATTTTTGCCTCAACAAAACGGAGTTACTCTAATGATTTTGCAAAATTAATGAAAGATAATTTTGAAATGTCCATGATGGGTGAACTTTCGTTCTTTCTAGGACTACAAGTTCATCAATCACCCCGTGGAATTTTTATAAATCAGTCTAAATATGCTCTTGAAATTTTAAAGAAACATGGAATGATGTCTTGTGATACTTATAATACACCAATGGGCTATACCACAAAACTAGATGCTGACTTACATGGGACTCCAGTTGACCCTACCAAATACCGAAGTATGATTGGGTCCCTCATGTATCTCATAGCTAGTAGACCTGATATAGTATTTGCTGTCTACATGTGCTCTCGCTATCAGTCCAAACCAACTGAAAAACACCTCAGTGAGGTCAAAAGAATCCTTCGATACATAAAGGGAACCATTAACTTGGGAATCTGGTATCCGAAGGATTCTGGTTTTGAACTAATTGCTTTTTCAGATGCTGACCATGCAGGATGTTTAGACACACGCAAAAGTACATCTGGTGGATTACAATTTCTCGGAGACAAACTTGTGTCATGGCAATCAAAGAAGCAGGACTGCACATCACTGTCGTCTATAGAATCTGAATACGTAGCCATGTCTGCTTGTTGTGCTCAAGTCATTTGGATGAGATCACAACTTAAGGATTATGGCTACCTATTCAACAAGATTCCTATCTACTGTGATTCAAAGAGTGCAATTGCTATCTCCTGCAACACAATACATCATTGCAAATCCAAACACATCGATCTCCGATATCACTTCATCAAAGAGCATGTGGAAAGGGTACCGTTGAACTTTATTTTGTTGGAACTGAGTACCAATTGGCGGACTTACTTACTAAATCTTTAGCACCATCAAGGTTTGCTAGTCTGGTTCACCAAATTGGTATGCGATGTTTGACTCCAGAGGATCTAGAAAAGTTTTTAAAACACCAATGATCGTCAAACATCAAAACTCCCTTTGTAAAATATTTTTCTTTACTATAAACCAACAAAAACACAAAAAGATTTTTCTTTATCATTCTAAAAAAAAAAAAAATAAAAAAATAAAAAAATGCAAGTATATATATCGCTTCACTTCAACACTTTGTTTTATTTTACAAGTGTTGAGGGGGAGTCACGCTTAAATTTTTCACCAATTTTAATTGGTATACTTGCATGTTTCTCGTATCTTACGGTACTTCGGAGTGTGTGGACGTTCTTTATACATCCCTTGTCTCATCCCGTAGTAAGGACTTCATAAGTTAGATTAACGGATGTATATCTTGATGCTACACATGTTTGCCATTTAACTTTAGGATTCAAGTAAGTATATCTAAAAGTTAAGGGACCAAAAGTGACTAAACTTAAAATTTCAAAAATAACAAAACAAACAAACCGTATCTCACAAACCTTACTTTATTCAAAACCCCTTAAACCTCTTTTGAAACCTACGGCCCTAATTCAAACGAGTCATCCAAGCTTGTGATCATCAATTTGTAAGTTCCAAAGTAATCACTAGGGTATTACAAACATAGGATCTTGTTTAATTGATAATCCAACGGCTCGATCTCATGATTTTTTGATTTTGAGAACTAGGGGTTATGATTTCGAAAAATGCTATAAACATGTTTAGGTGTTTGATTCTTGATAGGGTTTTGTTACAAAGCATGTTTCTAACATATCCTCATCATTTCATCACGCATTCCATCATGTTTGTTTCGATTTAGAAATCTCGGTATTGGGTCGATTTGTGATTGTTAGATTCTGTGTTTGTTTGCTTTGTTTTATTGGTGGGATATGTTTCTAAGGTCACAAGTATGCATGTTAGTATTGATGTTATTGATCTACACCATTGATACTTGGTTCTCGATAAGTTAGTATGCCACGTTCTTTGATAACTTCGATCTAACTGAGTCCAATGAGTTGTATGCTGTTATAACGTGTCTCATACATATGTTTGTGATATGCTAGAACCGTTCATGCTCATTAGACTCAAAAGAGATATATTTTTCGAGAAATTGTTCTTGACATTTATCGAGATCTTAGTTTAACGTGAACAGGATTGTATCTAATTAGTGTTTATCAAATCTTTGTGACAGGCCTGAATCATTGGATAAGATATTCGCAAAACAAACGTACGTTTGACGTCAAAATCAAATGATTATTGTATAAGAATTTTTTTGAGAAAATCAAGATTTTTCGCAATCTATGTAAAACTTATCGAGAAACTCATGATTTCGATAATTTTTGTTCAAAATCAGTTTTTTCGAAATTATTATTTTTTCGAAATTATTATTTTTTCGAAATTACTCTTTGAACAACAAATTTCGAAATCACTAGGTTCGCGAAAAGTTTTATCGTAAATTGATGTTTTTTCGAAAACTTGAAAACTTTCGCAACTCTTGGATAAAGAAAAGATCTCGATAAATTTACTGATAAGGATTTTCTCGATAATTAAGTTTCTCGATAAAATTCTTAGTAACATTTTTTTTGAAATCTTTTCTCAACACAAGTTTGCGATAAAAGGATTTTATATTTTCTCGAAATCTCATTTAGGCCTTGTCATGTTGTATACATGTAACTTTGTTGTGATTCATTGTTGTTGTGTAATGTGAAGTAACTATGAATTGTGTATATCAATTGTGCTTATTTGCGAGACATTGCATTGTATAATTGATTTCGTGATTCTAAATGATCTATGATTCTTCAAGTATGCATTATATGACACTTCACACATAACAAAATGATACATTTTTGCTTAATTGTCTTAAGTAGTGATCTATAACCAAACTCAAAACTGTGCTAACACGTAAGAAATTTGGATGTTTGGTTTATGACTATACTTTTCAGATTAACATGGCTGAACACAACGAGAATGTCCCTGAACAAGCTCTTCCACTACTCACCATGGATGACATCACTCCCGAAAACTACAATGTCATGATTGGCAACAACAATTCACGAGTTGATTTCGACAAGTTGAGTATTAAAGAGAACTCGTGCATGATTGTCAAGGATATTCTACTAGCACATCCATGCAAACAACTGCTCATCTGTTCTACTTCAGTTCCTCTGTTCTACCTTCATCAGTTCTGGATAACGGCTAAGGCAAATTTAGATGACGAGTCTTTTACTGTTACGCTAGATCGCCAAATCTACAATGTTAATCATGACGTTCTTCGTACAGTCCTTCACCTGCCTCAAGCTGACAACGAATTCGCTCCAATACTACCTGAACTGGACCTTCTTGACTTCTTTGTTGAATTAGGATATGAAGTTGATGACGACATACCTCTAGTCAAACATTCCCGATTCAATGCCAAGAATATTCCTCAGCCTTGAAGAACATTCTGTCTGTTGGTTGTAAGATCCATATCAGGAAGAAAGAGTGGTCATGAACATCCTAGGCTTGAACACTTGCAAACATTCTGGGGAATGGTAACTTTGACACCCATTGACTTTGCAGTACCAATCATGAATGATATAGTCTACAACATTCAGACCGATCGTGTGAAGACTATGATACCATTCACAAGATTCACCAAGCTTCTCATAGAACATTTCTGCAAAGACACTCCAGAATTCATCAAGAGGATGGCTGATCCTAATGAGCCAAAGCACCTCTTCGAGGACGACTTCACCACCTCATTCATCAAGACGACCACTTCCTCAACCAAGATCAAAGGAATGAGGCTTCCCGAATACCTTCTTGATGACAAAATCAAGAAAAGTCTAAACTACAAGCTGTATGATAACGCTTACAAAGGGGTACAGGAAGAAGCCACTATACAGACTCGAAGCAAAGGAGGTGTAAAGTCTGGAAGTACTACAAGCACCACAGGCTCACATCAGACTAGATCTAAGGCGGCTCCCAAGACTAAACCATCTGTTCAACCCAAGTCTTCTGCCAAGCCTAAACCAACATCCAAGTCTAAACCTGTCACCAAGCCAAAGAAGAAGGCAACTCCTGAGTACTTTATTCGGGATGAACCTACACCTCCACCTTCTGACACCGAATCCGAGTTCGATACGGAATCTGAAGAAGAAGAACCAGACTATGAACTGAGATACAGAGCACCTGATGAAGGATTTCCTGCAACAGAGATCGCCGTACAACAAAGGCTTGAAACTTATGAAGAAGAGACAAGGAAAAGAAAAGGGATCACTATTAATGAGCCTAATGATGATGAAGACGAACCAATCGTTGAACCTTTGGTCGATAAACGCAAACTGAAGAGTATAGTTTTCGACACTCGAGCTGAAGAAAAGCGGCTCAGGAAAGAACAAAGG
Source organism: Artemisia argyi (assembly GCA_030686995.1). Lineage (NCBI taxonomy): Eukaryota > Viridiplantae > Streptophyta > Magnoliopsida > Asterales > Asteraceae > Artemisia > Artemisia argyi. The sequence goes on from CM060697.1 coordinate 42,622,777, forward strand.
AAAGAAACTCTCGAAAGCCGACTCATGTCTCAACCTTTAACTCCACCACCTATCGATCAGTCGGAACATGAAGGAGCTACTAGCAGCATGAATCCTCCCGTTGTGTCCACAACGTTAGAATCAGCCCCACAGCCAGATAACACCGTTAAAGACACTGACAAAACTGGAGATGTCAATATGACAGAGACTGCTAACGTAGAGGAGAATGTTGGCGGCCAAGAGAACATAGCTACGGATCAGGAACATGAATACCTCATTACTCCAGAGTTTCTTGCACGAGAAGCAGAGGAAGCAGAGGAACGTCGTAGAAAGGAAAACGAAGAGAAGAACGCGTTCGACACCAACATATTTCTTAAGTCATCTTCTCAGCAGACTTCCTCAGCACAACCTCCACCTCCTCAAGACTCTCCTCCAAAGGATCCGACTCCTCCTGCTTCTTCTTTAAACTCTCCCAACGAGTCATCGTCCGAATCATCACCGGAGCATTCATCTTCCACACCTTCTGAAACCGCATCAAAACAGCATTCAATCAATCAACCGAAACAACCAGTTGATCTTCAGGAGCAAGTCAACAAACTCACCAACATGGTCACAAGTCTTACCAAACAAGTTGAGGACTTCCAGGAGTCAAAGCAGCTGATCGACAAGTTCTTATACTCTGATTACACAGGATTTATCAGAACTGCAACTCATGATTTTCTCACTGAAAATCTGGTTGATATGATCACTCCTGAGGTAGCAAACCTTCTCGAACCAATCAATGACAACTTGGATCACAGAATCAGAAGTGTTACGAGAAAAATGTTGTCTACTACACCATTCACGCTTCACACCGCAAAACCATCTACTGTGGCTCCAACCATCCCTGAACTGTCCTTCAATGACATGCTTGCCAAACTCTTTGACAACATTGCCTCCAAACCCACACAAACTGCTGAAGAAAAGGCACTGTATGATGCTATGGTGGCTTACATATCCAAAGAGTCCTGCAAAGATGCTGCTGGAACCCGGAAAAGGACAAGAAAAGATGACGATCCTGACCCAAACTCTAAAGGCAAGAAACCTAAGTCTGGAACAGGCCCTTCATCCACTCTACAACCACAAAAGGACTCCACTCCTCCTGGAAATCAACAACAACCCTCAGCTACTGGTCAAGGTCAAACTGAAGAAGCGGAAACATTCATGGAACGTACAGATGACTACCGGGGTCAACCTGACACCGATTACTGTGCTCCACCTATTCTTGATTCTCATGCTAAACCATCGTCACCATCCAAGGCTAAACACAAAGATGCTACATCTAAGTCCAAGAAATCAAAGAAGAAAAGACGTCATTCATGGCTCGACAATGATGACACTCCTCAGAATGATTGGCTGACAGAAATGATCCAAGCTTAACCTCCTTTCGAAGAAGAAGAACCACTTCCTGGTAACACTCTACAGTTTACCCAAGTCAATATGAAGGATCTTCAGATCGACAAACTCACAAAGGCAGAGCTCAGAAGAATCAATAGGGATGCACAAGAATTCCTCAAGAAAAGAGTATAGCTAGTGCAATGTCTGCCGACTTTGACTAGCTAAATCCAGAAGGGAATATCGATCTCAGTTCCAAGAATCATGAAAAACCTTACTTCACTGACTGGACCAAACCATTACCTTTGAAAGGATTTCCAGACAAACCAAAGATACCTTACAGCTTCTTCTTCAACAAAGATCTTCGTAACATCCAGCTCACTCAGGAGACATCCAAGAAGAAATATGTTTCCTCACTCACAATCTCAGTACCAGCCGCACGATACGAAATTCCTGCTATTGAAGAAACTACTCATGTTTTCAGCAACTCCATCGTAGCTTACGACAGAGATGCCCTATACGGAATTCAACACTGGCCAGAACGTCGTCGTCTCGGTTATACCAGCAGATTAGGAGAGAAATCATTGGAAAATGTGAAGCAGAAATCTAAGATCATCGCTATCTTGGAGATTCAACAGTCGAAACGGTTTAACTACATATTGATGCGTGAAATTGTTGTTAAACGACAAGATGAAAAGAAGTACAAATTCTCCGAAGCAGACTTTCCTGACCTTAATCTCAATGACATAGAAGACATGTATCTCGAAAAGGTTCTACAAAGAATGCGTGGATTTGACAGAGATGTACAGTACAACTTCATGGCATCAGTACTTCTTTACATCCGACGACTGATTGTTCAAGAAAGAGTGGAAGATCTTCAGCTTGGAGTGGAAAGTTACCAACAGAAGATCAATTTGACAAAGCCGCAATTCTACTTTGAGGGTATCTATCAAACACCACAGTTCACTCTCAACCAAGAACCTTTTGGTTTCACCTACATCAACAGTAAAAAGCTACAAAGTTTCATGAGGTTCGATGAGGTACACAAATTCTGTGATGTTACACTCAAGTCTGTTCGTGATGGGCTTGTCAAAAGGTTGAATGATGATCGCCGAAAGATAGCTAAGGGGGAACAACCTAGATGGAAATCCAGCATAAGAAGACAAGTTCGTAACTTTGTCTTAAAGATTGAAGAAAGGTTATTTCGACGGGAACAGATCAGACGACTGGAAAGCTATATCGGTGCCAGACCATCGTTTCCTGTCAGAAACTTCGAAAGACAAGAACCCAAGTTCACTGACTTTGACGCTCCACTTCCTGACAAAGATTAACTTGGTACATTTGGTTAATTTTTCAATATCAATTGTTTCATTTGATTGAATTTCACAATGGCTTGTGCACGCATTTCAGTGCACAACCCGTACTTGTAAAGAAAGGACCCTGAGGTACGCATCAGTGCCTCAATCCTAAATATAAGGAGCGAAGGCTTCTTACTTTTGAGTAGAATTAATCAAACATTTATGATTTTCATAATTCTGCTCAAAAGGACAAGTATTTCTCCTCAATAAGACCTAATCACTTGTTGAGGGGGAGCACTTGTCAAAACAAAATACTTTGCTCTAAATCAAAATTTCTTGGTGAATCTCCCCGTAAGACTCAAAAGGCATATTTTAATCCAAAAAATTTGTCAAAAACATCATTTTATATGCTATTTTTGAGGGGGAGAAAAGTGAAAGTGATTAAAATATGAAAGTTAAATGTTGCTTAAATGTCAAACCTCATGCGAGCTAGACTCAGATTCACCTAGGAATTGACGGAACATAAAGTTAGTAAATTCGAAAAGACTTTTCCTCGACGGGTAATAACATCAAGTTAGTTACTAGAGCTAGTTGTCACCTAAAAGCTGACAATGGAACTCTTTAACTAGCCACGTAAGCGTGTCTCGAAAAGGATATGTCTTAGTAGAAATGTACCATCTCGAGAAACTTTCTGTGGACTTGACCAGGCCGGGTAATAACTTCAAGCTAGTTTAACTAGTGATGTAAGCGTGTCTCGAATCGGTCTTGTTCACGGAAAGTGGATCAATTCAAAATGCTTGCTCCTCCTGCATGTGCAAATTTATTAAATACTTATGAGCACATGTGTAGGGGGAGCCCTTCAAAAGTGTACACAAAACTCTCAAAGTGTTAACCAAAATATTTGATTAACACAAACACTTTGAGAGATTTTCAATCAAAGGTTTCTTGGCTACTGTCAGAGTTATAAGGTGATTAAGATAGGAATAACCGTCCTATGATCCGCCAGAGCCGGAGGGATCTACCCAAGGACATCTCCCATAGTTAGAATTAGAAGTCCTTAGGTATGATACGAAAAAAGGAGAAAAGAATAAAAGGGAAAGAAGGAGTTGAAGAATTAAAAAGAAAAGTAAAGAAAAGGGGTGAAAAGAAATAGCCCTCCATATGTTCAACCTTAGGGCAGACACCGGGTTCAATACATATGCTACTGGTTGTTGCAAAAGTCAACACCGGTATTGAAGACAAAGTCGTCATGGACCTAGTGACGCAATGCACTAAACCTTCTTAACCACTCAAGTTCTCTTAAAAGGACTTGTTTCATTCTCACGGGGAACCCACGTAACCTATCGACCTATCTCTTAGAGACGGTTGATATTGAAGCAGGAGACTCCTCCCCAGTCTCCGCATAAGAAACCTAGGTGTGCACTTATAGAGTCTAGAGCCTTGAGATACATCAAAGATCTCTTAGGAACACTTAGTATTTCTACAACTGGTGTTCTACATCAATGGGCATCAGTTGTAAATTATCGAGTCCTTCGCAGATCTTAGCAATCTGCCGAGAACGTTTATGAGAGGATTACTCATGTATTTCTCAATGATTGAACGGAAATCCTGCCAGGGTCAACATCAAACAGCCCTGACAGCAGGTCACTTCGGTAACCTCACAAGGGTTACGCTTAGTGTTTGCGGTGGTTCCATTACGATCTATAGTCGTGGAGTGATCCCCAGCGACTCACCCAGTCATTGAGCTACTCAGTAGGTCTCGTAAGCTCCTTCGGGAGTATCTGATATGGGAACAGCCTGGATAAGGATTAGAAGGAGTCTTCACAATATGCTGTTGATGAGCTCTAATTCCTTATCCGTAAGTACCGGTTGTTTTATTGCTAACTGTTTACTCGCAGGTATCTTACTTCCATGATGGTAGATTCCAACATGCTCATACATACATCTTGAAGTCAAAGAAAGCTTCCCCAAAGATCTTAGCAACACAAAGTTCAAAGAAAGATTCTACACCAATAAGAAGAATCTACAAAGTATAAAGACAAAGATCTCAATGCATGAAAAGGAACTTCTTGTACGTGAAAGTCTAATTCCAAAGATGTATGAGTATGTTGGAATGGCGGACAACCACCACAGACGCAGGAGTGACGAACGACAGATTACTTCATAACACAATCACTACATCATCACCAAAGAACAAAGACAAAGAGCAAAGTACATTTATTATCATTCAAATCATTTTTGAAGACGTCTAGAGATTTACATGTCACAAGTCAAATGACAAAGATGAAGACGTCAAGCAACCATGATGACCGACCCTTAGGGGGAGATTGTTGGGATCATAGTTTTACTATTTTATGAAGTCTGGGTCATTTGTAATTATGCTAGGTTGCTTAGTTATTATTTACTATCATTTACACTTTGTATTAAGTTTACTAGGCTTAAGAATGAAGTCCATGGGCCTTAAGCCCATACGAATTATGTGAAGGGAAAGAGTAGGAGTGTTGCCCTAGCTCCTTTCCTATAAATACTAGTCTTAGGCCACTTGTAAACTTGGTTGGTTATTTGATTTCTTAAGGAAACTATTGGTCTTATATTTCTCTTTATCATATAATCACCCAATCTCTTCTCTCATCTCATTTCTATTATTATTATGCTTGTGTTTACAAAATGGTGACCTAACAACAGGGTCAACACACAGGACACGATGCTCACGTACAACTGTATAAGGCATTGGAGGCCTCAATTCAACAAGATGATGCTGAGGAACACGCCCGGGACATGGAAATTGAACGTAAAAGAAAACAGCGGCGTCAGGGTCACCCCAAGCCACCATCTGGTTCACCTCCTCAACCACCTCCACCTCCACCACCTGCTGGGGCATCTGGTCCATCAGGAACTTCTTCACTGCCTGGTGGGTCACAAGCTCCTAGCAGATCATCACAACCCACCTCATCACCATCTCAAAAACATCAGACTGACAAGTCAACCAAGTCAGCTCCGTCTAAACAAGCAAAACAAGTTAAGTATGCTGCTTGGACTACTTTTGACGCTGGTGCAACCTCCATTGCATCTCATGCCCCTGACGATCATGTCTTTAATGAATCTTCTGTCACTCCACAACACGATGAGTCTTCCGATGACGAAGATGATGATGCTTCTACAACTCACATTCCTGGAAGACAGTGGTGGAAATCATTCACCAGAACTGACACCAATGATCCACCGCAAGTTCCCTTAACCAAGGATGACAAAGAGACATGGTGGAAACCAGATGACAACAAACCACAATCACCTGAGCCCGACTGGACGATTCCTTCCTCTGACTTGCCAACCAATGAGAGTAACTGGATCAATGTAATCACCACCAGTTTTGTTCCACCCTCTGAAGATTCCCTACTTTCCCAAACTGGTGATATGGGAACATTCATCGCATGGTTCTGCAAGAAACGGGGTCTCTCAAGGCTCACTCAGAAGGACCTGAAAGGCCCTGCCTTCAACATTGTCAAAGCTTTTCATCAGGATGTTAATCATCTACAATACCAGATGGAAGAGTTCCACAAGATGTTCAATGACATTGTGGATGAAGGAATAATGAAGTATAATTACAACACTCCACTTCCCTTGGGTGGCCCTCCAGGAAATGTCACTATCCAAGCTGAATTCTTCTTCAACAAAGACCTTGACTATCTTCAGCTTGGGAGTAGACAATGCAAATCTGCTTTGTCCATCACAAAGATGAAAGCTGCCCATTATTCTGACATCGGGTTGGAACAGCTAGTCCCCGACAGTATGTGGAGTTCTCAAGAATGCGACTACAACATCTCGGCATCTCTGGGCATTTCACACTGGTGGTTGAAGAAGCAACAGTTCTACATAGATCGGTTTCAAGCTCCAGGTGACCGAAAGTCAGTTCGCTCACCACTTCAAATCATTAGTGTGGTTAAAGTTCAAATACATCCCAACTATGGATATGACTACCTCAAGAGCATTACACTCAGACGAGCAGACTTCAAGGACTACACCATATCCGAAGGGGACTTCAAACACCTACGTCCTAATGATTTCGAAGACTTGTATCTACTCCATCTTCAAGGAAAGCTGCATCATCTACCATCACGTGAAATGAAGTCTCTTGTGTTTGCTGTACTTCATTGGATCCGGGGCATCGTCATCAGGAAACGGGTCGAAGACTTTCAGCTTGGTATCGAAAGCTACCAATCCCAGCTCAACCTCACAAGACCCCTATGGAATGTTAATAGTCTGGAACGGGTTGCTGACTTTACAGTCATTGAATCTCCTCTGGCAACTGTATTTCGAGACAAATACAATGTGCCCATGGTTTTGCGCTTCAATGAAATACACAAGTTCAGTGACGGTACCTTGCGTATGGTCGAAGAGGCACTGGAATTCAGAGTGAAAGAATACCACGTTTATGCCCAGGGAACTAGACATTATACCAATAACTGGACTGCAAATGAGTTAACCCGAAACAAGAGGTTTTTGGCTGGCATCCGCAAGAGATTAAAGATACGAAGAATCTTCCGAAGCCTGGAGTGCTACGTTGGTGGCAGAGTTCGTGAAGGGGACTACCGTCTTCTCCAACGTACTGAGTAATAAGATCAGTAATGGGGTTAAGTGTCATAATTATGTGTGTTGGTTGGAATGTTTGTTTTGTACTTTCATTAGTTTGTGGCCCTCCCTGTGTATCCTTATAAACATTTCTCTTGCCTTTTGCATATCCTATCTCGCATAGTGTACATACTTCTGTATATATAAATAGAAATATATAAAACCATAAAAATCTGAAAAATTATATAAAATACAAAAATATTCTTCTCACGACATGTCTCTTGTGTAATCAATATTATGTACATTTCTAGAAATGTCATTCAATAATGACACGGAATCATACATATGCTTGAGCAAGATTTTTTCGGTTTCAAATAATGTTTTTCCAAAACATGTCGTTTCTCGAAACAAACTTAAAATTATGGCTTGCAGTCATTTCAGGCTGTAACCCGGACTTAAAATTATGGCTTGTAGTCATTTCAGGCTACAACCCGGACTTCAAAAATATGGCTTGCTATTACTTCAGATAGCAACCCGGTTTTCAAAATTAAGGAAAACACGTCGCCAAAAAGACGGTTGTTCCTAACAAAGGGTGCCGTTCATCCGAGCGTGAATTACTTTATATTCATGCACCCTCGATCTAATGTACGTTTCAGTGCATTATTTCTTGATAAAGAAGAGAAGTCTTCTTTTTATCGCCAAATACTTTCTCTTCTATGATTTTTCCGGAAAGTATTTGTGCAAAACTTGGTGGTACCATGAGATTTTGATTGAAAATCAAATTGAACTCAAAAGTTTGATAAAATTTTCACTCAATCAATGACGTTAATAGTTTATGCAAATATTTATGCTTTAACATCCGTCATTGATTGAGGGGGAGAGTGATTTCTCAAAATTTTATGTATCATCAAAACTCCCCACACTTCGTACATAAAACCTCGCAACAATAAGACTTGTGATGGTTATGTGTCAGAATGAGTAAACTTTCAAAAAGCTTTCGTTAAAACTTCGAATATTTTGATAACTTTTCAAATCTGACACATAACAACCTCCCTCACAGTTTAAGGGGGAGCTAGAAAAAGTTCCTTTTATCAGAAAAAAATATTAAAATTGACCGCATTTCTCTCCCTAAAACGTTTTCTAACTTATTTAAATCAATTGAGATCAAAAATCTCGAAAGATTTGAAATTTTTGATCGGGGGAGAGAATGTGATTTAAATATGAAATCTGATAATCAAAAGTGATCTTTTGTACTCAATAATAGGCTCCCGCATATGTGCTAAACACTTTCAAATTTTGATGCACATATTGAGGGGGAGCAAAAGGCGTTTGTGGAAGCAATACCTAAGACCGACCATTTATCTTTATGCATGGAGTTATAAGGACGGTTAAGGTTAGGTATAAGTTCCCATGATCCACCAGAACCGGAAGGATCTTCCCAGGGACAATCCATAGATAGATTAGAAGTCCTAAGGAATGATTGGAAAAAGGAGAAAGTGAGAAAGGGAAGAGTGCGGACTGAGATAGAGCTAGGACTGGAACAAACCCAACAAGTTTCTAGTGGTGAAGTCTCGGTAAGCACTGAAGGGGTTGAAGAATGAAAAAGAAATTAAATGAGAAAGGGTGAAAAGAAATAGCCCTCCATATATTCAACCTTAGGGCAGAAACCGGGTTCAATTCATAATCTACTGGCGGTTACTAAAATAACACCAGTATTGAAGACAAGACGTCATGGACCCAGTGACGCACTGCACCAAACTTCCCAACCACTCAAGTTCTCTTAAAAGAGCTTGTTTCATTCTCACGGGGAACCCTGTGCAATGTATCGACCGCTCATTGCGAGCTGTGTTGATACCTAAAACAGGAGACGCCTCCCCAGTCTCCAGGAGCGGATCGAAATGCACTATTGAGTCTAGAGCCATGAGATCATCCATAAATCTCGTTAGGACACATTCAAAATATGCTTATTGTTTCACATAATGTGGAAAATAAGATAAAATATTTAGAGTCCTACGCATTATCCTTGTGGTATTGCCAGAACATCCGAGTGATATGAAAATATTCACAATGACGATGGAAATCCTTCTAGAGCGAACATCTTTCAAGCTCTTGGTAGGTGACATGTGAGATCCATCTTGGATCAATGATCAAGTGACAACTGGAAAGCAACGATGGTGCGATTCATAATTGAATCAAACTTGTTCCAGGATATGGATTGACGGATACTTTTGCCAAAACCTCTCAATGTGCTCACCAACCTATCTTTCGAGCACATTGATTGTGTAATATCTTTCAAACAAAAGTATTTTTGATGGAAATGTGATTCCAAGTTTAAAACTCTCGTCGTGTCTCAAAAATGTTTATAATATGACACGCGAGTGATTTCTATAAATCAAATTCTCATCAATCCGTGAATATCTATTCACCGATTCACTCTATCGTGCTGTCTGCTTTGAGACGTTCCGGTATGAGAACATGCTAAGTATGAAGATTCCGAAGTGGATTCTTTGGAAAATTCATTACTACAAGCTGGAAATTCCTGTCAAGGAGAGTCTTCTTTAAAAGAGACTCTACCTGATCACAGGTCGGTTTTCACAAAACCGGAGGGTAGTCTGTCCTCGTAGAACGAATGACAAAGCCATATTCGTTCTCTATCTTTATTGCTAACTGTTTTATTTCAGGGACACATATAAAGATGGCGTTGATGGCTCCAGTTTCTAGCTGAATCGGGTCAATCCATACCTCATGCTCACACATCCTCCATACTATCTATGAAGATGAAAGACTTGCTACAACAAATGTTGAGAGACTACTAACAATGTTTCCGCACCTCTGATGAAAAGGTCTCCCAATCCACAAACTCCAATGCAACGTCTCCAGATACAGAAGGGTGTGAGCATGATGGTCCCTTGTCACTACATCACATGAAGGCAATACAACTATGGATGAGATTGGAGATTTACTTTGGCTGATGATCTCAAAGAAGCTCAAAGATCACATATCTCAAAGGAATTCAAATCACAAGTTTGCTTGCTTGAAGTACGAAGTGTGTTGAAAAGTGAAGAATCAGATCCTACGAGCTACAAAGACTAAAGAATGCTTAAAGACCAAAGATTTTAATTTCAAAGGTGACCTCGCTTAGGGGGAGATTGTTAGGAATACAAATATTCCTGTAAAAGTCTCGGTCACCTAATGATTGTAATAGCATTGAGTTAGCTCGTAGTTAGTTTGTTTATTAGTTAATTAGTATTAGTTTAAGTAACACCGTGGAAGAAGGACGGGTCTTCACCCACTGTATGCCTGATCCACAGCCCGGGAGTGGGCGTTATATTGTAAGTATAAATACCCCTCTCCACATGTGGAGAGGGTTGAACCTTCCACTCTTCTCAATATAATATTTTCTCTTTTTCTTTCAAGGTTCCTTTCTTTCTTTCTTTCCTCCCCTCCTCCTCAATTCTAACGTCTCACTAATCACAAGATAAACATGTTTCACATATAGTTAGTATTCTACAGGGGGATAGTGGGTTTGTTGTGATAAGAGATGGGTGCACTATCTTTCAGTTCCCTGTACAAATGAATTTGACCAACACTTTTTATGATGCATGCAAAATTGGTAAAAAAGTTCATAGTAGCCATAAGGCTAAAAGTATGGTGTCTACATCTAGGTGTCTAGAACTTTTGCATATGGATTTGTTTGGTCCATCTGCTATACAAAGTTATGGAGGCAACTTCTACACTTTGCTCATAGTAGATGATTATTCAAGATATACTTGGACAGAATTTTTGAAAAGTAAAAACGAAGCTATTGACGAATTTGAAATTTTTAGTAAGAAAATTCAAAACCAATTAGGAAGTCACATTGTGTCAATTAGAACAGACCATGGTCGTGAATTTGACAATGAAACAAAATTTGGAAATTTTTGTGATAAAAATGGTATAACACATAACTTTTCGGCACCTCGCACTCCTCAATCTAATGGTGTAGTAGAACGTAAAAACAGGGCTCTTCAAGAGATGAGTAGAACAATGCTTAATGAACAAAACATTCCACAAATTTTTTGGTGTAACGCCATTGACACATGAGCTTATATTCTAAACCGAGTCTTAATTCGACCATTTTTGAACAAAAATCCATATGAATTATATAGAGATAAAAAGCCTACATTAGGATATTTTAAAGTGTCTGGAAGTAAATATTTTATACTAAACACCAAGGATCATCTCACTAAATTTGACCCAAAGTCTTATGAAGGTGTATTCCTTGGATATTCGCAAAATAGTAAAGCGTACATTGTTTAAACAAAGAAACCTTAAGAGTTCAGGAATTGTTGAACGTAACAATTGACGAAAGTCCACCCATCTCTAAGACATCACCTTTAGCAGATGATGACTTAGTTGAAAGTCAAGTCATTGAAAATCAAGACAACATAGATAATGACAAGGAAGGTAAACTATTAAATAGAGAAATTATCAATGTCAAAGAATCTGAAAGTCCTCCACTAGATAGTGTCATTTAAAAAATTAATGAAAGAACCTTGAGATCAAAAGTTCAAAATCAAAGTAACTTCTTTTGTTTTGTGTCAGCTATTGAACCCAAAAATATAAATGAGGCACTAAAAGATGAATCATTGGTCACAGCTATGCAAGAAGAGTTAAACAAATTTGTTAGAAATGATGTTTGGACATTAGTTCCTGAACCAAAAAGTCAAACAATAATTGGAACAAAATGGGTCTTTTGAAATAAAATGGATGAAAATGGTGTAGTGTCTAGAAACAAAGCTAGGCTAGTAGCAAAAGGTTATAATCAACAAGAAGGCATTGACTATGATGAAACTTTTGCTCCGGTTGCTAGGCTTGAGCTTATTAGAATCTTACTTGCATATGCATGTGCACATGATTTAAAACTTTTTCAAATGGATGTCAAAAGTGCATTTTTAAATGGATTTATAAATAAAGAAGTATATGTTGCTTAACCTCCGGGATTCACCGATTTTGAAAAACCAAATCATGTTTACAAACTTACAAAAGCGTTATACGGACTTACGCAAGTACCAACAGCATGGTATGTGATGTGTTTCAAAAGCTTTAAATTTATAACACAAGACATACCAGTTAATTGGCGGAAACACATGGGAAAGTACACCCTTTCAAGTGTAGCAACGTCTAGGTACGTTCAGGTCATCCGAAGGGAGTTGAGTGTTTTCAGATTCAAAAAGTAGTTTAAAAGGAAAGTCCAAATGATTGTCACTATCATAGGAATCTTATTTGTATTAAAAACTAAGTTACTACAAATGCTAGAAATGATTAAGATTGTTACCATAATTATTAGAAAAATGTTTGTTTAGGCTAGAGAGAAATGAGTCCAGAAATGATGTAAAGATATGCTTATCACAACAAGGCATACAAGTGATGAATAATGGGTAATTACCAACACAAGTATATCTACCGAATATGCAAAGGAACCCTTTCGGTCTATAATTCTAAGCGTATCAAGTGCATTAAGATAGGTTTGTGACCAATGTGCATAAAAGTATACTTCTCCTAATCAAGTTCATTAGATATGAGATTAGGCCTTAAACATGTAATCAAACGGGCTGTCTAGCAATTTACTATCCAATTATCACAAGTCTAGTATTGATTCGCTTGGCCAGAATGACTCAAAATCAACCACACCTTTCGGCCTAATATGATCAACCAAAGGATAGACAATGATCCGGATAATCACATATCAAGTATACAAGCATAAACAATGTTAAGCATATTAATACATACGAGACTATATCATATTTCTTATAAAGTCCAAACATACATAAACGACTACTGCATAATCACAGAAGTAATACTCATATTAAACTCATAAAATTCAGAAACATTCATATTAAAAGGTAATAGAAGTATACCAAAGTTTACAAGATTGAATGTGATGGAATTCTCATAAATAAACCCAAAATATGTCTTCACCACTACTCCTACGTGAGCCACAAATTATCAGAGGTATTTCACACCTTCTAGGAGTTGGAACACGCTTAGGACTCGTTGTTGGGGGTTAGGGAATGGTTGTGGTGGTACCAAGGGTGATTTTGGTGTAAGAATCACCCTTTCTACTTGATGATTTTATATGTGATGGATGGTGTGTATTATGGTCCAGTTTTGGGTCCTATTTATAGGCTACAAAAATTTAGGGACCAAGGTAAGTGTAAATGATTGGATAGAGAGAGAATGAGATTCATAAATAAGCATAATTGCTGAACTAGAACTTAAGTACGGTGGTTTTCCAAGGGAATCATGCCTGTTTCGGGGGTGACAGCAGACCTAAGTTGTAGATAATTCTCTTAGCTTTCCGTAGCCGCAAACGGGAGATAAAACGGAGTCCATATGCTTAAGATATGGCCAAAATAGTGGAGGTGTGTCGGGAGATCTTTCACTTTAGTTTGTTTCTTCATTTAAGCTTCACAACTTTTTCTTCCACGATACCGGTGAATATTGTTCTTAATACAAGCGGGATTCAATACTTTTCTTGGCGCCAAAGGGTCATTATTTGAACTAAATAACGGCACACTTTATTCTTGATATCGCCGCTCTAGACGATGCTGACTCAGTTATGTATAAGACTTATTACGCCCACGTAACCGGCGTACATAGACACGAAGAGCGGCGTGCTTTTCTTCTTTGAAAGGAAATATATTGCATTAGCAACCATATGGCCTAGATACGTACACTTTATCTAGATTCTTGAAGTTCTTTATCGATTGGACCTGAAATGTATTTTGATGCAAGTAAGTATCGGAAGTCCTTATAATCTATTAATATATAAGCATAAAAGCATAGATAATGCATATAGAAGTATGTATAAATGAAGCGTTATCAGAATGACCGACTTAAAACATTCCTAGTTGACCATAAGTACACCATGGGTTGGGTTGACAACACTCTCTTCAGTAAGAAAAAGAACTCAACATATTATCATAGTCCAAATATGACATCATATTCGGATCAACTTGTTAAGAGTTATGTGACGATTTTTCAAAACTCATGTATGATGAGTTTGAGATGAGTATGATGGGAGAACTAAACTTTTTCTTAAGACTTTAAATAAAACAATTAGAAGATGGAATATTCTTTAATCAATCTAAATACATAAAAGACATGCTTAAGAAATTTGGTCTTGAAGACTCTAAACCTATTAAAACGCCTATGTCTTCGGAAACTAAACTCATCAAGGATGAAGAAGGTGAATCCGTAGATAACACTAAATATATAGGAATGATTGGTAGTCTACTCTATCTCACGGCTAGTAGACCCGACATTATGTTTAGTGTTTGTCTATGTGCCCGTTTTCAAGAAGATAAAAAAATATCTCATCTTGAAGCCGTAAAACAAATATTTAGATATATAAAAGGTACTACACATCTAGGTTTATTGTATCCCAAGGGAACGGGAGTTGAAACCATAGTGTATGCTGGCTCAGACCATGTCGGTGACTATGTTGATAGAAAAAGCACAACAAGTGGTATTTGTACTTTTGTTGAACATTGTCTCACCTCATGGTTCTCTTAGAAACAAACGGCTCTCGCTATTTCAACAACCGAAGCCGAATACGTATTGTAACACCCCCAAAATACCGCAGCGGAAGACTGTGTCATTGGGATGCTACTTCAGGGCACAAAGTATAAGATATAGAAAACGAACTCTAAATGAGACGTTTTTGAAAAGTTACCATTCGAATAGATAAAAGTCATAGTTTACAAAACAAAGATCCCAAAGTAGAATAATACATAAGTTTTTAAAGTGTATCGAATGGTAAACGATAAAAGTGAAAGTCTCCAAAAGCATGCCCTAAGACTCTCAGCTCCACACACCTGCTATCGCCTTACTAACCTGAGATAAACATGCTTAAAGTGTCAACACAAAGGTTGGTGAGTTCATAGAGTTTGTCTTAATACAGATGAAAAGTTTATAAAGAATGTTCACTCAGCAAAGGCATCGTAAATCCACTCAGTTACAAGTCCCGCCATAAGAGACTTGTAACCTGTGTGTTTACAACCCACTGCTACAATATAATAGGATTAAGATACGTATGAGTTCATAACAACAGTTAAGCAATTAGTAGTGAGTCCACACTTCATCTCCGAAGACCTCATGTTAGTATGTATGTCTCAATGGTTGTGTCCAACAACTTAATCTGGGGCCATTGGAAGTATGTATGTATGTATCCATGGTTGTGCCCAGCAACTTAATCTGGGGCCATTGGAAATCTGTATGTATGTATGATTACTGGGTGCCATTTCCCAAAGTATAATAGTAAGTATGTGTGCATGTAACAATCATGTATGTATGTAATCAAGAATAATGAAATCAAGTATAATGTAATCAAGTATAAGTGTTATGTAAATCGGTACAAGTAAGCAAGTAGTAGCATGTATCTCCCCCAAAGAGTTGATAGAACAATTAAAAGAGTAGGGGCTATGACTCACCTCGAAGTAATAGTACAATGCAACGGAATGTTAAGGACAACAATGCACGGTTATCTGCCGCAACCTAAAATGAATGATGAATGATCTCATTTAGATCACCAAATGATGTTATTAATGTCCATGCTCATGTTTCTATACCACTCTACTCTATGGAAAAACACTTGTGTTATCAAAATATATAATCCAAGAATTTGGAAAAATATTGCTATTAGAAAATATAATAAGCTAGTTGTAATATATATATACTTATATATATATCGTATGTTTCCATGTTAGTGTTGAAATCCTCGGGTTGAAATCCTTGAAATATCGCCTTGAAATGATGAAAATATACTTGTAATAACTAATACTTCATTAGTTATAAAGCTTGGTACTTAATATTATTTCTAGCTTATAAAAGTACTTCGTAGTTTTAGTGTCCATTTTTATTAAAAGCTGTCAAATAAAAATGGGTTTAGCCGATATTCAAACGTGAATATCTTTGTCGTTACTTGTCCGTTTTACTTGTTCTTTATGTCCACGGTTACGTCTTAGTATGTAGTAATATATTTTGGAAAGCTCGGCTCCTCCGGGTTACGTCTAAAGCCTCTTTTTGACCAATGAAAAACGTCCAACAGCAAACATTTTTCCAGAAAATACTTTTCGTCAACAATCTTGCAAAAATCATAACTTCTTCGTTATTAACTCTTTTTAATCCGTTCTTTTGCCTACGGTTTCGTTTTTGAAAGTATTTTCTAAAAATTTTGCCAAAGTTCCCTTGGTGTTTACTGATTTTTCAGGTTTTCACAAAATGGGACAGCATGTCTAAAACATGCTCCAAATCAAGTTTTCAAGGTTTATAACTAATTTCTAACATCACCAAACCTCTTGTAATCACCACATAGCTAATCTAATCCTACCATACACCTTCTTAGGGTGCCATGGGATCCTAACCAAGTTATTATAGCAAGGGGATTCATAAATAAAAAGTTAGGGTGTGTATGTTCCATTTTTGACAAAATAAATGGTGGTATAGCTAGTTGTACATGGTTTTTAGCATGGAAATCATGAAATACAAGTAAATATAAGATGTTTCATGTAAAAATAAAGTTGATAACTTACTTGATAAAATGAGATGATTAGATGATGATTATGCTTGTTGTTCTTGTGTTTTTGTTGCTTGATTCTTGATTAGGCAAGTAAAAGGAACAAGTTTAGTGTTATAACTTTTGAAAAATGATCACTTGATCTTGGGATTTAGCTTGGGTCGTGGGTTTGAAGAGAGGAAAGGGATGAGATAACTTTTCTTCTTATCTAAAAGTGTGGATTATGATTTTGGTTTTTGGTTAATGTAAGGTTTTTAGAGGTTTATTATATAAAACTTAGGAATTAATGCATAAGGTTAAAGGGGTGTTTCATATGGCCGGTTTTCAAAGGGTAGAAGGGGGGGGGGGGGGTAGGGGTACTTGGTATTTAATTAGAAATCTAGTGTATCGTTAAGTGTTATTACGTGTTATTCGTTAAAATCGGGTACCGGGTTTAATAGAAATAAACGTTCACGAAGTTAACCGGGATGAAATAATGTTATAATAATGATAAAAACATATTAAAAATATGTTGGGTACATTTACTGAGTGATCGGGTGATTATTGTTTAGTTTTCACGAAAACCGTCGTTATATTCATAAGCGTACGTTATAAATAAAATAAATTTCCAAAATACTGGGTAATTGAATGTTATAACTTTTATGATGTTAAAATGAATATAAAAATATGTCGGGACCATTGTGGGAATGTTTAGATATATTCGTCGTGTATAAACCGGGTGTTAACGTTTACTATAAATACTTATACGTAAAAACGTTAAATGTACTGAATATAGTAATTTGAAAATCCTGAGAGTGGTATAACATGAAAATGCTGTTATGATGATATGCAGACTATCTCCAGTCCGTATGCAGTGTTCTTAGCACTAATGAAATGAATTCGCACCTAAACCAATCCGGTTACGCGAATTTGAATACCCGTAAACTAAATTTACGATAAAATGAGTAATGCAAGTGAATGATGAAAACTTTTCCGGAAATGAATAGTGTTTAGTGAATAGTAAATTTCCCAAATGTTTCTCAGAATATCCAAATGACCTCGAAAATGATGAATAGTAAAACGATGAATAGTGTTTTGATGAATAGTGATTTATGAATAGTGTTTTTCCAAAGTTCCTGAAATGACCTGAAATGACCTGAAATGGTGAGTTGTGACAGTCTTCCCCTCTAAAAGGAACTTCGTCCCGAAGTTCAGTTAATGTTAATCAGTTACGTGTGTGTTTAAGAAAATGTGTCAAAGCTTATGTATGTGGATTTCCTGTCCAACTAGGTACGTTCTCGTGGTCAGACTTGATGAGGCAAACCTTCCCAATCCCGAGCATAGTCCTCAAAAGACCTCCTTTAGGTTAATCCTTTAGGTAACCGATTTTCACTTAATCCCACAACCCAATCAAACAAGAACAGTCATGAGATTAGGCTAAATCGGTTTGAGTGATGACTTTAACTTTTAGCTTGATTTTCGCAACCCAATCAAACAAGAACAGTCACTAGAACCAAGCTAAAAATCAAGGTCTGGATTCAACATCCTTGAAAAAGATCTTTTGAAAGATTGGCTCGACTTTGGAATTGCTTACACTAATCAAATTTCTAATGTTAGTATGACTAAGGTTTATGCTGCTAGGTCTCAGATTAGTCAATGTTGTGTATAGGTCCTATATTAAGACTTAAGTGCTACAAAAATACGCTAGTTGTTCAAGAGAATGTACCCGTTGTGCTATCGCGGACATGTTGGGTGATAGGATTTCCTAGGAAGTAAGCTCTGCCAATTGCGGGTGGAATCTCATTGGCCTCATCTCGTGGCCCTTCAATTGCTGCTGCTAAGTTTGGACGATTGCCTCCTTGGTTAAGATTTCTTTTCAACTTAGGACAGTTGTTCCGAAAGTGATCCGGGCTGTTACATTCATAGCATGTCCTTTGGTTGTTCGTCATATTGCCCACATTTGCTAGTTCTCTACACTGGTTTGTAAAATGACTAGACTGTCTGCAAAATGCACACACACGGCAGGGCGCAATCTTTTGATGATGAAAGTTACATTTCGTACATTTAGGATGCGGGCTTAAATACTCTTTCTGACCAGGATTAGTTGCCGCAAAGGTCCTTGCCCTTTTGTTGTCAGCTATTGTGCCCATTTGCTTGTTTGACTCGCTTGTTCCCTTCCTTTTATCACTGTTCCTCAAGCTTCCATTTCTAACCATTTCATCTGTCAGTGTCCCTGCTCTCAATATTGCACTCTGAATTGTAGAAGGCTCAGTTGTTTTCACAGTCCCACGAATTTCTGGGACAAGACCATATATGTACCTCTCGATCCTCTTGGACTCAGGGGTAACTAGGTGTGGAACTAGTCTGGCTAATTCATGGAATCGATCTGTGTAGGCTGCATGTCCAGCCCCTATCATAGAGTGATGATAGAGTTCATCCTCCAGCTTATGCATCTCGTTATCCGGGCAGTATTCCTCTTTCAATAATGCCTTAAAATCGTCCCATGTCATACCTACAGCTGCCGCTCTACCCCTAGCTTGAATCTACGTATTCCACCATGTCAATGCCTTTCCTGATAGTAAGCACATGGAATACTTCACCATTTGATGTGCTGCACAGTTACTAATGTCAATCACCGTCTCCATCTTTTCAACCCATCGAGTATACGCCAACGCGCCTCCTACACCATTGAAATCAATTGGCTTGCATGACGTAAATTCCTTATACGTACATCCAGTCCTAATGTTGTTGTTGCCATTACCATTCTGGCCTATACCATTGGTGTTGTTAATTCCGCTTTCGTGGTTTGCCAAGTTATTCATATGATCGCCAACTTGAGTGACAATAGTGGGGAGAAAGTTTTCAAGTTGTCGAGCGATGATGGCTTCAAAATCAGTATTTCCACCGTCGTTATTATCATTGTTTTCAACTCCGTGACCACCTCCTCTACCTCCACGTCCACCAGTTCTTCCACCATCGTTACTTGGGTTACTAGTGTCATTAGCAGCTCCTCTACCTCCTCTACCTCCACGTCCACCAGTTGTTTCCTAAGTTGTGCCAACACCGATCTATATCTGCATAGTCATATGTCCACGTGTGTCGTGAAGCACTTATAATTATGTTGGCCACCACAATTATAAATGTTTCCTTTCACAAGTGTACATATCACCAGGCACACATATCTCAGTGGTAGACGTTGCTTAAATGGGCATCTAGGGAATGTCACGCTTAGTACAAAGGAACAAAGGATTCTCCCTTAAGTGTTAAAGTCACCGGGAAGTCTAGTTTCTAACGGTTTCTACAAAGTATCTAATAGTGTAGGTCTAAAAATAAATTACCAGCAAGCGTATGTGTATGTAAAGTGCAAGGCGATAGGGAGGAGAGTCTACATGTATGTAGTTATAGTCTAGACTCTAAAACAACCTAGTTCTCTATAACCAAGGCTCTGGTACCAATCTGTAACACCCCCAAAATACCGCAGCAGAAGACTGTGTCATTGGGATGCTACTTCAGGGCACAAAGTATAAGATATAGAAAACGAACTCTAAATGAGACGTTTTTGAAAAGTTACCATTCGAATAGATAAAAGTCATAGTTTACAAAACAAAGATCCCAAAGTAGAATAATACATAAGTTTTTAAAGTGTATCGAATGGTAAACGATAAAAGTGAAAGTCTCCAAAAGCATGCCCTAAGACTCTCAGCTCCACACACCTGCTATCGCCTTACTAACCTGAGATAAACATGCTTAAAGTGTCAACACAAAGGTTGGTGAGTTCATAGAGTTTGTCTTAATACAGATGAAAAGTTTATAAAGAATGTTCACTCAGCAAAGGCATCGTAAATCCACTCAGTTACAAGTCCCGCCATAAGAGACTTGTAACCTGTGTGTTTACAACCCACTGCTACAATATAATAGGATTAAGATACGTATGAGTTCATAACAACAGTTAAGCAATTAGTAGTGAGTCCACACTTCATCTCCGAAGACCTCATGTTAGTATGTATGTCTCAATGGTTGTGTCCAGCAACTTAATCTGGGGCCATTGGAAGTATGTATGTATGTATCCATGGTTGTGCCCAGCAACTTAATCTGGGGCCATTGGAAATCTGTATGTATGTATGATTACTGGGTGCCATTTCCCAAAGTATAATAGTAAGTATGTGTGCATGTAACAATCATGTATGTATGTAATCAAGAATAATGAAATCAAGTATAATGTAATCAAGTATAAGTGTTATGTAAATCGGTACAAGTAAGCAAGTAGTAGCATGTATCTCCCCCAAAGAGTTGATAGAACAATTAAAAGAGTAGGGGCTATGACTCACCTCGAAGTAATAGTACAATGCAACGGAATGTTAAGGACAACAATGCACGGTTATCTGCCGCAACCTAAAATGAATGATGAATGATCTCATTTAGATCACCAAATGATGTTATGAATGTCCATGCTCATGTTTCTATACCACTCTACTCTATGGAAAAACACTTGTGTTATCAAAATATATAATCCAAGAATTTGGAAAAATATTGCTATTAGAAAATATAATAAGCTAGTTGTAATATATATATACTTATATATATATCGTATGTTTCCATGTTAGTGTTGAAATCCTCGGGTTGAAATCCTTGAAATATCGCCTTGAAATGATGAAAATATACTTGTAATAACTAATACTTCATTAGTTATAAAGCTTGGTACTTAATATTATTTCTAGCTTATAAAAGTACTTCGTAGTTTTAGTGTCCATTTTTATTAAAAGCTGTCAAATAAAAATGGGTTTAGCCGATATTCAAACGTGAATATCTTTGTCGTTACTTGTCCGTTTTACTTGTTCTTTATGTCCACGGTTACGTCTTAGTATGTAGTAATATATTTTGGAAAGCTCGGCTCCTCCGGGTTACGTCTAAAGCCTCTTTTTGACCAATGAAAAACGTCCAACAGCAAACATTTTTCCAGAAAATACTTTTCGTCAACAATCTTGCAAAAATCATAACTTCTTCGTTATTAACTCTTTTTAATCCGTTCTTTCGCCTACGGTTTCGTTTTTGAAAGTATTTTCTAAAAATTTTGCCAAAGTTCCCTTGGTGTTTACTGATTTTTCAGGTTTTCACAAAATGGGACAGCATGTCTAAAACAAGCTCCAAATCAAGTTTTCAAGGTTTATAACTAATTTCTAACATCACCAAACCTCTTGTAATCACGACATAGCTAATCTAATCCTACCATACACCTTCTTAGGGTGCCATGGGATCCTAACCAAGTTATTATAGCAAGGGGATTCATAAATAAAAAGTTAGGGTGTGTATGTTCCATTTTTGACAAAATAAATGGTGGTATAGCTAGTTGTACATGGTTTTTAGCATGGAAATCATGAAATACAAGTAAATATAAGATGTTTCATGTAAAAATAAAGTTGATAACTTACTTGATAAAATGAGATGATTAGATGATGATTATGCTTGTTGTTCTTGTGTTTTTGTTGCTTGATTCTTGATTAGGCAAGTAAAAGGAACAAGTTTAGTGTTATAACTTTTGAAAAATGATCACTTGATCTTGGGATTTAGCTTGGGTCATGGGTTTGAAGAGAGGAAAGGGATGAGATAACTTTTCTTCTTATCTAAAAGTGTGGATTATGATTTTGGTTTTTGGTTAATGTAAGGTTTTTAGAGGTTTATTATATAAAACTTAGGAATTAATGCATAAGGTTAAAGGGGTGTTTCATATGGCCGGTTTTCAAAGGGTAGAAGGGGGGGGGGGGTAGGGGTACTTGGTATTTAATTAGAAATCTAGTGTATCGTTAAGTGTTATTACGTGTTATTCGTTAAAATCGGGTACCGGGTTTAATAGAAATAAACGTTCACGAAGTTAACCGGGATGAAATAATGTTATAATAATGATAAAAACATATTAAAAATATGTTGGGTACATTTACTGAGTGATCGGGTGATTATTGTTTAGTTTTCACGAAAACCGTCGTTATATTCATAAGCGTACGTTATAAATAAAATAAATTTCCAAAATACTGGGTAACTGAATGTTATAACTTTTATGATGTTAAAATGAATATAAAAATATGTCGGGACCATTGTGGGAATGTTTAGATATATTCGTCATGTATAAACCAGGTGTTAACGTTTACTATAAATACTTATACGTAAAAACGTTAAATGTACTGAATATAGTAATTTGAAAATCCTGATAGTGGTATAACATGAAAATGCTGTTATGATGATATGCAGACTATCTCCAGTCCGTATGCAGTGTTCTTAGCACTAATGAAATGAATTCGCACCTAAACCAATCCGGTTACGCGAATTTGAATACCCGTAAACTAAATTTACGATAAAATGAGTAATGCAAGTGAATGATGAAAACTTTTCCGGAAATGAATAGTGTTTAGTGAATAGTAAATTTCCCAAATATTTCTCAGAATATCCAAATGACCTCGAAAATGATGAATAGTAAAACGATGAATAGTGTTTTGATGAATAGTGATTTATGAATAGTGTTTTTCCAAAGTTCCTGAAATGACCTGAAATGACCTGAAATGGTGAGTTGTGACACGTATCAGCCAAAAAAGCATGTCAACAAGCTCTTTGGATGAAGCAAGCTCTTGTCGACTACGGAATACAACTCAAAGACGTATCCATTCTTTGCGACAACAAAGGAGCCATTGACCTCAGTAAAAATCCAGTTCAACATGCTCGAACAAAACATATTGAAATCCGTCATCATTTCCTTTATGACAATGTTCAAAAAGGAACATCTCTATCAAGAAAGTATCCTTAGAAGATAACATTGCCGATATTCTTACTAAACCTCTTAAATGAGAGCCATTCAATCTCCTTTGACTTGGGCTAGGACTAACGGAACCTAACTTGTAGTTTTAAACATTAGCCTAAACCTTCGTTCGCACAAAACAAAAATAATCTACTTAAGTTTGTTCTGTCCTAGTGGAACCGAACGACTCAACATACGGAACCCTTTATTTGGTTCTTTCCCATCCGTGGTTCCCTCAGATAGATTCTTTTATATATTAAACAAACACTCCTTATCTCATAACCATAACACTCAAACAATAAAAATTCTCTCCATAACCTATCCAGACTAAAAAAGTTAGGGCTCTTCTTTAATCAATTTGTGCTCCAATCAACACTGTAAGTTTCCTAACAACATTTACACTCCTGGTCTATGTCTAGGAATTCTTTTTATGCACAAAACTAAAACTTGGGGTTTATGCATTATTTTAAGAAATCATTTAGAGCATTTTTTAAATAAACATAACTAATCCTGTTTTCCCTTAGTTAGGAATTGCATCTTGTAGAACATTATCATAACTCACTAATCACCCCATGTCAAATATTTGTAAAAAGGCTTCTCATAAATTAGGAAAAATATTTCTTCACATTGTTCATATAAATGAAAACGTTATATTTGAAACATCACTTGCATAATGTCTCTTGAATGCTAAAGGAAATACATAACTAATACGTATTTTTGGGTACATTCAAACGAAGCTACATTGAATTAGGAATGTTTGGGTTATCTCTCATTTTGTAACAAAATTTTATTTATAAAACCAGTTCATTCATTAAAATGAGTCAAGATAACTGCACCTCCACATTGTCATCATATAGACACAAACTAGAACATCCATATTAAAACTGTCACTAAAATGTGAAATCTTTGTTTCTAGGATCAAACATGCCTCCCGCAACATTCTATGATCACAAAGACACCCTCAACTAACTTCCTAAACACTATAAGACTAAGGGATTCACTCCCGCTCAAGTCAAAATCTTTAAAGGTCTAGAAAAATGCTATGTTCATGAGGGTAGAACCATTGACCCATCTTTCCTAGATGGAACAAACATTCATCAACAACTACCCACCATTAACTTCGATTGTCTCCTAGACATTGATGAACCAATATGTCCTAGAATTCTATGCATCCATAACCCTCCACTCAAATGATGAAGGACTTATGTCATTATCATTCAATGTTAACCACACCACCTTCAACATACCTCTCGATCATTTTGCACAAGTCCTTGGTATTCCCAATAGAGGTACATGCCTTTACTCGGACAAATGGTCCCTCAAAACTCTTGACTCAATCGTTGATCATATCCATTCATACGACACTCCTATAGTTAGCAAGGAAATCATCCGTGAACATCTTTTTCTTCCTATAAATTCAGACACTAAGATAACCCATGTGGGAAATGAAGTCCACCGATATCCTTTTAGTATGGAACTCAATGAACTCAAACCCCAATTCAAGAAATGGGAAGAAGTCCTTAGGGCCAATGTCATGTGCACCATAGGAAACTGTGATCACATCAATGCTTGCCTTTGCTACATACTCTATAGCTTGTTTACTCTCCAACCTTTTAATTTGGCTTACTATGTGGCCAAAAGGATGGCCAACATACCTTTGCTAGGAACAACCGATCTTCCATACAGGATGCTTCTCACCCGTCTCTTTAGAGCTTTTGCACCTATTCCACCTAATGCCAAAGGGTTATTTCTGGATTACTCTCTCATTCCTCACATCTTTGTACCTTTAAGCGATGAGGGAGTAGCTATGACACAAGGTAGATGATGTGTGGGGTTTGCACCAGGCTTTACCTCTCAAGGGATCTTGAGAAGCTTACAACCCCCACCAGGAAGTGTACCTGATCGATGTAGTATAGTATAATGACAAGTACCGGTGGATTGATCGTTCAACTAGGAATAGTGTCGCTAGGATTAGAAAACCAAAAGACTAGGTCTACAGATGAGGTATGATTCTTTTTTGTATTTTTATATTTTTTATGAAAACAAATTAAAATCTCGGATTTGAAGGATTTGGACGGAATTAGTTGCTAGTCAACTAACCCAATACTAAAGATGCAATCAAAATAAAATACTAAAAATGAAAAAAAACTAATTTAAACTAAAGTTGTGAGCAATATATGGGAGAAATGTGTTTACTTAGATTTCACTACTCCCTAGATATCTTTTACACGTTAATTACTTGTTATAGTTGCGTGGATGACGGATTGTATTCCTTAATACCATTCATGGGGAGGCGTACTTACTTCCCCAATCCTATGGGTGCCTACTTTACTCCTATGTCGAGCCGGCTAAGAAGCTCCTAACATGGGATCATTAGAATTTACTCATACATTAAATACAACCAATAAAACCTAGTACACATCGGTTCATGTTTCCTAAGACATTCAAGCATGTTACACAATGGAGATCTGCCAGTTTTCTTAAGCCTAATATTGAAATCATTCATCCAATACAACCATAAACAAGTAATCAACACATAATTAACATGTAGGTTTCATTAGATCTAAGCAAACACAAGATAGATCTAGGCTAGCATGTTGAAATTAAGACAAGCACAAGATATAGACAACCAACACATAGACATATTGATTGAATTTAAGAGAAGACTTATCTTAATAGCACATGAAAGGATTCCAGGGGTGAAAACCCTTGAATTTACTATAAAATACGAGCTAGGGTTCACAAAGTTCGGCCCTAGGGTTTCTCCACCCAAGTTCCTCCCCTATGAATGAAAAAAAGAAAAATATATATAGATTTTAGAGGGTGACGGCGTCAAGAACAAATGTCTGACGCCGTTATCTCGCCGCCAAATAGTTCCTCGGACTGCCTAGATCTGGATCTGACGCCGTCATGTGTACACCTTATGCAGGCCGTCATGATTTTAACTCTTGACGCTCTACTTGTGACGCCTTCAGGTTTCTTCTGGGTCGTCATGGACTTTACTCTTGACGCCGTCAAGAATTTCCTCTTGACGCCGTCATACACTGTTCTCAGCATGGAAAATTAAGTCTTTGGCGTTTTCTTCACTTTTATGCTCCAAAAACGTCCGAATTGCTTCCTTTTCCAGATTTCACTCCCAAAGTACCTAAAATCACAAAAGGAACGATTTAGGGTAATATTTGATCAAATAAATTCAATTCCAGGCTTAAATGACCCCCTAAAAGTGGTTCATTTTTGCCTCATCATATACCTTTACACTTGAGATTTACTTGTCCTCAAGCAAATGCGCTTTTATTCTAATCAAAATACAAGTTAGGGGTCATTTAACACTAATATAAAAGTAATTACAACAAATAATCGTTCCACTAAAGACAAAAGACAAGCACAGAGGTCATACACTAACACCTCACAAATAGTGTTTAGATACTCGCATCTCTCGGGTGTAATAAAGTATAAATTACAATATGGAAACGGAAGATATCTCTCACTACCTGTCATAGCAAAATAGATTACCATAGGCTTGGGAAAGGATCAAACCTCCACCAAATGGCGTAAGCACCTAGGATAAACTATCAAAGAGGTCTTTTAAAGGGTTATAACATTAGGTGTAGGGAAATGAAATATACGGTTTTGTTGGATATAGGCAGTCTTTACTGGTGGCGAGTTAACAATTGACTTAACTAGCCAAGTAATATGACTTAAGTGGTGAAGTAATTATAATACGGGTTTAACACAAGGGTGATCCTAATGCCTCTTATCATGTAGTAAATCCTACTACACGAATGTAGTCTCACTAGCGGTCTCGGGATGCATCACTAACGCAAGTTCTAGAATCTAAATGCTACCGGTACACTCATAAGCACTAATAGTAAATGCTTTTCCTATCAAATCTAAAGGCGAACCTCACATATTTGGGTGGAAAATTTTTCTGAATGGTACGGTTTTGTGCTAGTCATACAATCTCCTATTCTGAGACGCTTGCTATGGCTAAAGTTTCACTCCTAAATGTTGTAAAAAATTTTAAATTTGGCGCTAAAATTGCACTAACAAGTATTTTCTTAGCTTTATTACACATCTACTATCAAACAAACAAACTCAAGTGAAAGTGTACCTGTAAGGTATCATCATTTTACCCTCCCCTTACACCGATGAACATTGTCCCCAATGTTCAAGTAAAGAATGTAAAAGTGAATAAGTAAAACAAATGAAATCAAATACTCCCCTGATTCGCTCGGTATGGATAATAAGGTGGCCAGGTTAGATCTTCCTCCAAGAAAATGAACAATCAAAGCTTCCCTTCCAGAATATAAATCATCTTCTTGTCATACATAACCTATAAATCCTGAGAAAACAGGCAAGGCAACCTCGCATAAAATCGGCGGCAATCTACATATGTTACTAAATCCTAGAAAACAAAATAAGATATAACGCTTGTGGAATGATGTTTGCAGATTTCCTGGAGATTATAAAACTGATAATTCAACAAAAACTTTAAGACTCCGTTAGAAAAACAAAACCGGTAAAATTTCCAGATTTTTACATGTGACGCCGTCAGAAGTGACCTGCAGAAATTCTTATGTTAAGTTTCCGGAAAATTTCTGGAAAAACTTGGTCCTACTTCCTGGAAAATCCTGCAAAACATCATTATGACTCGATACAAGCATTTGACTCTAACAAATACGAATATACATGTTCATTTAATATTGTGGAGAATCATGATCGGTTTGTTTCTTAAAAACATATTTGGGGTTTCCCCTTACACTTATCTTTTGCAAAAATACCTTTGGGTGAAGTTAAGACTAGGCCAAAATAACAAAGTAAAGTATTTCCATTATTTAGTTTAGAAACATGATCTACCAACAATAAAAATAAAGCATGCATACGGAAGCAAATAACAAACAAACAAAATAAAAAATCACACAAAATAAAGAATGACACCATAAGCACATTCTATTATTACTAAAGAGTGTAAACATAGAAAATTAAAATTATCCAAGGCCAACAGAGGCCACATCCTAAGCTATTACAATACCAATTGTTTCAAATTACACAATCATCAATAAATTGTTCAGACATAACAGACATCAAGAAAGATCACTGAGGAGGAGGACCAAAACGATAGTCATAGCAAGGAGGGAGGTGTCATGTGTACCCGTAGGGAGGGTAGTCTGTCTCACGACCGGGGAATGGGTCAATCTGCAGGTAAGGCTCAAGCTGATCATGGGTGGAGAGGTGCTGCATCTGGCGGATGGTGTGATCATGCATCCAATCAAAGCGCTGGTCAGTGGTGGTCCGCCATGCGTCCACCTGACCCATCCAGGTCCCCTGGTGTGCCTGCCAGTCTCCCCGACTCATGTGTCGGTAGTAGTCAGCTATCCCCACCTATAACCCTCAAATTGATGCTGCTGGGGCGCTCCCTCATCATCATCATCATCATCATCCTCATCATCAGGTCCCCCTGCCTCATACCAATCATAGGCCTCATTCCCCTGCAGCATCACGATGCTCATCTGCCTGAGGGATTTAGCCCTCACTACCCTACAAGCCCCGCAGTCGCTCAAGTATCCTATGATCGGGGGAGTAAGAAGATCATAGGAACGAGCCAACCGGGTCACGAACATCCCCCCATACACCTTATCAATATCCATCTCACCCACACTGGTCCTCAAATAGCTAGCTACCCAAAATGGGATGTTGCAGTAAACATCCGCTGAAAAGATGGTATACAGGTAGAAAAGATCTGAAGCAGTGACACGGTGAGTGGTGCCATGACGTCCCGACAAGTTGTATGTGATGCATCTGTGGACCAACCTGACCACGGGGTCCCTGATTGATGCTGCCCCAGTAGTCGAGGTGTACACCGCGTCCCCTATGGTCGGCCAAAAAGTGGTGTACCTCATATCGCTCCTCACAGTCTCCCCATGCAACAACGTCTGCATAAAACCTCCCTCAACAGCCTCCTCCCTAGCATACAACCCTATCCTCCAACCAAAATCAGTAACCGAACATGATCGAACCTCCCCTCCTAACCTAAAATAAATAGTGGTACCCCCCATGTCCGTCCTAGCCTCTGCCTGATCAAAGTGGAAGGTCGCAAAGAACTCCCTCACCAACTCACTATACACAGTCTCTCTCATCCTAAACAACCTCTCCCATTGAGGACCCGCGAACCCATCAGTGTGGATCCTCCCCAGAAACGTAGCCTCCAACCCTTGGGACCTCAGAAGATCCTAATCAATCACAGCACCAGCATCAATGTGGTGATTACAAAGCTCCGCATACTTAGTAGTAGCGGCAACATTGTCGAATTCGCCCCAACTATGGACCAATTCCCCGTAGTTAACTCGTTGGGACCTAGAGGAGCTGCCACGATGTTTTCGAGATCGCTTGCTTATTTTCCTGGAAAAAGATAGAGTGGGCGGAAACAATTAGAACGAGAATTTAATTGATTCATGCTGTCAGACACATCTGACGCCATCAGGAAGGAGGTCCTGATGCCGTTAGATCAAGCAGAAGTCGAACCATGCATTTACGAGGGAAAAATCAAGTTTCAAACTCTTAACCCATTACCCAAACACTCTTTTAATCAGAAAACATGGTGAGGGGTCAAAAATTCCGTGGCATGAAGGACTTTTCCTAAATTAATGCATGATTCAAGTGGGTCAACATCATCAAAGGGTAACCCCCATGATTACAAATCACCAAATGGATGGAATTACGATTTATTAATGATGGGTCAAAAAATGGGGTTTCGGATGAAAGGGGTTTTCAAAATTGATTGATCCTAAGGACAATTGAATGAAAAAGAGTGAGGAAAAACTACTTACCGAGTAGAGATTAGTCACGGAAGATGTTGAATTGGAGGATGGAGATTCGGAGGTGGAGCAGCAATTTGGGTGAGATTTGTGGGGTATGAGTTGAAAGTGATGGAGTTTGGGTTATTATTGCTGAAATAGCGAGGTGACGATGTCAAGAGTTACCATCTGACGCCGTCAGATGCCCGTATGAGGTGTAAAAAGAAGTAATTACACATTTAGTCCCTGCACTTAGTGTGAATAGCTAAACACGAGTAGGAACTATGAGTAGCTATCCCATTAATGAAGTCCACCAGGGTCGAACATTTCATTACTGTCACGAAAAGAGGTGTGGTTGTAGAAAAGGGTGGGTGAGGTTTTAGTTAAGTTGTAACCTTCGCACGGGTGACCGGTGGGTGCAAAGAGGTGTTGTTCCATAGAGGGTCTCAAAACTGTGGTGTTTTTGAGGTGCAACCTCTTCACACCGGGTTTAAAACCAAAAGAACGTGTCTTGCACAAATTTGGGAGCGTGGTTTGCAAGCATCCAACGAAAATGTTGTGAAATTGCGAATTCTTCTCTTCCTGAGGATGCTCGCAAAAGTAGGAGGTGATTGACGGTGAAGCACTTGGGGAAGATTTCTCGTTATCCTCTTGGTCAAACACCAAAGGAGTTGAAACCTCGAAGACTTTTTTGATTTTTCTTGGTGCGGATTTTTCCTTAATCTTCTCTTTGATCCTTGATATGAATTTTTCTGCTAAATCCATAAAAGCATTGTGAGTACTTTCCATGCGTGCTTCTAGGTGCTGGATTTGTTTTTCCTGATTATTCATGAAGGTTACCATTATCCCTTCGAACTCCTCTTGTCGTGAACGTTCAGGAAAATTATGGTTGATAACCGCATTCCTACGTAAATTAGGATTCCACACGGTTTCAGCAGCAGGTTTCTCAACTCTCATTAATTCTTTTACCTGTTTCTCAATACTTCCTAATAACTGCTCTTGGGTGGCGTGTGCGTAATCAAGTTTTCCCTTGCTTGAAAACATCGGGTCCTCCCATCCTTCTTCTTCGTATTGTGCCAACCCCTCAAGAACTTTCTAGCATTTGTCAATGCTAAGTCTGTTTAGCCTGCCCTTGGCTGCGTAATCTATAGCTCTCCTTGTTTGATAGTTAACTTTATCGTAAAAGATTTGAATATGGAGCCATGGTTCAATGCCATGATGAGGGACTTTTCGGAGCAGGTCTTTATATCGAGTCCATGCTTCGTAAAAGGTTTCACCTTGACGTTGTTGGAACATCAAGATGTCATTTCTAAGCTTAGTAGTTCTCCCCGGTGGGAAAAATTGAGCTTGGAAACGAGTGGTGAGATCATCCCATGTGTGATGGATCCCGTGGGTAAACGCTCAAGCCATTGACTAGCTTGATCACGTAGAGAGAATTGGAATAGGCGTAATCGGGTTGTCTCTCTAGTTGCAACATCTAGGTCTATGGAATCTACGATTTTAAGGAAGTCCTTGAGATGTTGATTTGGATCTTCGGAATGAAGTCCATGGAATGCACATCCGCTTTGCACCAACCGGATGGTGTCGGATCGCAAGGGGGCCACATTGGCTCCGGTGATCTCAATGGTGTTTCGATAGCCTTGGTGGCTAGGTCAGGGATACTCTCCTAAGGTTCAGGGCCTAAGAGGTTCTAGTGGTGGGTTTTGTTGTGGTGGGATGACGGGTTCAAAGATGTTCCTATCGTCCATGATGTCGGGTGGTGAAAAGTTACGAACAAAAACACAAAGAATTAAGATAGACTAAAGAGAACCTAAAAATAAAAATAAAATCTTACTAGAAAGGAATCTAGCAAGTAGATCTAATAAAAAGAGATTCTAACCTAGACAATAACTATTCCCCGGGATGCGGCGCCAAAAACTTGATGCGTGGGGTTTGCACCAGGCTTTACCTCTCAAGGGATCTTGAGAAGCTTACAACCCCCACCAGGCAGTGTACCTGATCGATGTAGTATAGTATAATGACAAGTACCGGGGGATTGATCGTTCAGCTAGGAATAGTGTCGCTAGGATTAGAAAACCTAAAGACTATGTCTAGAGATGAGGGATGATTCTTTTTGTATTTTTATATTTTTTATGAAAACAAATTAAAATCTTGGGTTTGAAGGATTTGGGCGGAATTAGTTGCTAGTCAACTAACCCAATACTAAAGATGCAATCAAAATAAAATATTAAAATGAAAATAAACTAATTTAAACTAAAGTTATGAACAATATATGGGAGAAATGTGTTTACTTAGATTTCACTACTCCCTAGATATCTTTTACACGTTAATTACTTGTTATAGTTGCGTGGATGACGGATTGTATTCCTTAATACCATTCATGGGATGGCGTACTTACTTTCCCAATCCTATGAGTGCCTACTTCACTCCTATGTCGAGCCGGCTAAGAAGCTCCTAACATGGGATCATCAGAATTTACTCATGCATTAAATAGAACCAATAAAACCTAGTACACATCGCTTCATGTTTCCTAAGACGTTCAAGCATGTTACACAATGGAGATCTGCCAGTTTTCTTAAGCCTAACATTGAAATCATTCATCCAATACAACCATAAACAAGTAATCAACACATAATTAACATCTAGGTTTCATTAGATCTAAGCAAACACAAGATAGATCTAGCCTAGCATGTTGAAATTCAGACAAGCACAAGATATACACAACCAACACATAGACATATTGATTGAATTAAAGAGAAGACTTATCTTAATAGCACATGAAAGGATTCAAGGGGTGGAAACCCTTGAATTTACTGTAAAATACGAGCTAGGGTTCACAAAGTTCGGCCCTAGGGTTTCTCCACCCAATGTGAATGAAAAAAGGAACACTATATGTAGATTTTAGAGGGTGACGGCGTTAAGAACAAATGTCTGACGCCGTCATCTCGCCGCCAAATAGTTCCTCGGACTGCCTAGATCTGGATCTGACGCTGTCATGTGTACACCTTATGCAGGCCGTCATGATTTGAACTCTTGACGCTCTACTTGTGACTCCTTCAGGTTTCTTCTGGGTCATCATGGACTTTACTCTTGACGCCGTCAAGAATTTCCTCTTGACACCGTCATACACTGTTCTCAGCATGGAAAATTAAGTTTTTGGCGTTTTCTTCACTTTTATGCTCCAAAAACGTCCGAATTGCTTCCTTTTCCAGATTTCACTCCCAAAGTATCTAAAATCACAAAAGGAACGATTTAGGGTAAATATTTGATCAAATAAATTCAATTTCGGGCTTAAATGACCCCCTAAAAGTGGTTCATTTTTTGCCTCATTAGTAAACATCCGCATCCTCCTACATCCTCATCATCATCATCAGTGAGCGAAGATGATGGACTTCCAAACTCTAGGCTCCCTTCACTTGAATACTTCTAACAACTTTTAATAATTGAGAACCAATCTAAAGAATTCAAGCAAACAAGGGGAATGTTCAAGTGCCTCTAAAGGCTCCTAACAAAGATCAACAAGAAGCTTGATAGGAAATGAATGAGTTTATGAGTATTTGGTACAATTGGTTTAAAACAATGACATATTATGAATTTGTCTCTTTCTTGGATGATAACTTAACTATGAATAATTATGTGTACTAACGAAATCATGCAGGTGGATAACATCTGGATGTTATCATTTTTCCATGTTTTTGCTTTTATAGTGAAAATTTTAGTACTTGCTTGATCTACATCGGTATGTGTGTTTATACCTGTGTTTTTGTCATTTCCTTATCACATTTAATTAATTACAGATGTTTTAGGAAAATTTACGGGATTTGAATGGGGTTCGGGGTCCAAAATAGCCCTCTGTAAATGATTTTGGCTCGACAAATAGGGCAGAACCAAATTTAAGGTTTTGTCCTTGTAAATTTTTGGTTCCGCCAAAAATAGCCTGACGGATCAGGCGAAACCAAATGCTGGGTTCAGCCTGTGTAATCGCAAGGTTCCGCCGGGTAATAGCTATAATTTTTCAAATTTTTAAATTTCTGGTTTATCCCGCACCCCACATTATCCAATTATGTAATTTAATCACATTATGACCTTTTTAACACATTAAACCAATACGAAACCATTTCCCTCCAAATTTTGAAAATTCCATAACCATCTCAAGTTACCTTTCTCCATAAGGGAATGATCCCTTTATTGGTTCCTTGCCATCCGTGGACATCTGAGTGGAAAGATTTTGTGATGATTTCAACTCATTTACTGCATATCTCACTTCAATTACTCAACATTCTTCCATTGGATTGACTTTGTTGATTAGACATTCCTCCCCTTCTCTTCCAAATCATTAGGAACCTCCATCTTTGTATGGCTTAGCATCAAATCCAAACACACTCTTCCATGAATCTTCAACTTTATAAATTAGCACATCCTGGATACATTTTCTTCACACCTTCACCATCACATCTCTTGATCTTTAGTATCTCACAAGCATTGTTTACAATGAAAATTAACCAACTCCTCATCACCCTCAAGACCATCTAGAAGAACCACAAGAATAAGTGTAAAACCTTGTTGATTTGTCAACCTAAACTCATCATCATCAGACTCATCATCCCTAACCATCTCATCTTCTATCCGAGATGAAAATTTCTTAACACTCACCACTCCTACACCACCACAAAGATCACAAACCATTGTGACAACTCAACCACCAAAATCACCATCACCACCAAAGTCACCAAAACTAGAACCAATCGAACTCTTTGCAACTCCACCAAGTTCACCTCATCCTTTTTTGGAAACTTTAGAAGACCTATCTCCAAGATCAACAAATCCACCACCATTACCATCATTTGCTTCCATTGAAAGAATGGCCAACCAACCACCCTGGGCATCCTTCATGCCTAATGAACCATTTGATCATGAACCATCCCAACCATCACAAACAAAACCAATACTTTTTCATCCTATTTACAATGATATCCATGGGCCACTCTATGGTGATCATCAACATGTCCAAGATGATCAACCTCCATCACAAGCTCAAACTCAACAATCTCAATCAGTTTCCCCTACCTTTGAGGAAATTGATGAATCCATGTGGATTAACCCTCCAAGCTCACAAGAAATCTGCAACATCAAAAATGAAATGAATGGCCTTCTTACTTTCAAAAACATGATAGGTTCCCACATTCAAGAAGCCACTCATCTACAAGAAGTCTTGTTTTCCAACAACATACCACCAAACTCCTTTCAAGCCCATGATATTCAATCAACATATCCACCACCAACAACAAATAACATTTTCCTTTCCACTTCCTCCCGACTTCCCTCGCCATGGTTGTATCATGTGTGAAAGGGCCGCAAGGATTAGCGAGAGCCTATAATCCATACACCCCAACCCCGATAATCACTGTGGCCAAGTATTTATTCTTAGTCATTACACACCAACTATCTTCTAAACCTATCTAGTTTTCTAGCACTAAACCCTCGTTTGGTCCACGTAGGGTTTCTGCTGCACTTCTTAAGCATATCTACTAGTGTAGTACACATGGATAATGGTCATACCTCAAGCAACCTATAGGCTAGTGTTCTAATAGTCATGTACTAACTAGCATATGAGGTACTACCCTAGCTTAAATGCTACCAAAACATGGGGATTAACGATAAGCTAGAAAGATTTCTACATAAAGAAATAAATCAATAAGGAACATGGATCAAGGCATAGATAAATTCATAACTAGGATAACACATTAAGTTTTGATCATCTCATATTAAATAATGCATAAAATATAACGTTCATGATCAAATGAAGAGTAAATATTGGGTTTGATACAAATTCTTGATATCATGCTAAAACTATGAATGAAACAGAATGATTTCTCCCTTTGAAAGTTATCTAGAAATGCTGAATTTTGACCTTCAATAAGCCCTAATTCTCCCTTTTGCTATTTGTATGAAGTGAATGATGATAAATGCAGAATTAAGGCTTGTGTTTTTAGGTTCGACTAAGTTACGACGTAACCTTAAATAAAGGGTTACACTGTAACCTCCTTATAACTGGATGATTTCAAGTCTTGATAATAGTTGCGGCGTAACCTCATTGATAGAGTTACGTTGCAGAACTCTTGTTAACATTTTATGTGTACTTCTATGCCGTAACCCATATGTTGAAGTTACGGCGCAACCTTCATGATCACTAAATTTGGCTAAGTCTTTTGATATCTATGGCGTAACCTAGTCAACGGAGTTACGCCTTAACCTTGTGTTGCGTTGACTTTAGTCTTCAAGTGATATCTATAGTTACGACGTAAGTTGAATGTTGTACTTATGTCGTAACTTCCCTTTGTCCAACAAGTTCAAGTGTAACTTTGTGAATCTTCTTTTCAAATCCGAGTTTCTTCGTTCCAATGCTCATTTATACCCTGAAATGAAATAAAGAGTGATAAGAGTATATATATTCATGTAAAATAACATCAATTATGAGCATAATTAGGGGAAATTGATACTAAAATATCAAGACTATTTGATGTTATCAGACACTGATTGGAAGGTGGTGGACGTACGTTGCAAGGTTGTCAGGATCGGGATCCTACCTAGGATCGTTTTTGGCTTTGCAAGATCGTGTTCATAGGATTGGATTGGGATCATAAGATCCTATGAAAATGTATATATTTTTGTATAGGGGTTGCAGTTTTATATTTCTATATAATATTTCATATGATAA
This sequence comes from Artemisia argyi, assembly GCA_030686995.1. Taxonomy (NCBI): domain Eukaryota; kingdom Viridiplantae; phylum Streptophyta; class Magnoliopsida; order Asterales; family Asteraceae; genus Artemisia; species Artemisia argyi. The sequence goes on from CM060697.1 coordinate 42,659,831, forward strand.
ACGAATATAAATGGATGATAAAAGAAAAAGTTATATGTTCAAGTACTGTTGTAGTAGAATATTATATATATTGCAATGCACACTTGTACAAAGTTACTACATACGTGCACCTACTTCTTGTTCAATGTGTTTTATTATAAGTTTTTTCACGATAACATTTAATTAATGCAAAAATATAGTGTTAATTTATTAGTACGTGATTCTATGACTTTTTTATTACAATATATAGATTAATGCAAAAAGATAAATGAATTGTATCTGAAAATGAAATGACATAATTTATAATAAAAAGCAACACAATATTTTTTTCTTGATAATCAAATAAATTAAATTAAGATATTCTGATAATATTATTGAAAAATTTTAACATATAATTCACGCCTTTATATGAAACATAAAATAAATTATGAACAAAATGGGTTAACCATCTAGATGGTTTACTTCAAAAACAAGCTTCTAATATGTTACAAAGCACGAAATCATTTTTCATAATAAACCCAAGAAGACACATCTAAATTATTTCTAAATAGTCCATAAAAAATAATGATTTGACACTCATTAATCTTGCAAAAGACAATCAATTAACAACATAAAAATAATAGCTTTCATGAAGAATTCTTAGTCATTGGGATTTAAGAAGTTAATATCACAAAGAATTTAAAAGAAAAAGAAAAAACAATAAATAAAATATTAGGCGATCGTACGATCTTACGATCCGATCCTACGTGCGATCCTACGATCTTGAGACAATCCTACTTGAATTATGATCTTGTTAAGATCCTGATCGTTTTTTATGTATAGGATCATAGGATCATACGATCCTACGATCAGGATCGTGATTTTGACAACTATGGGACGTTGTATTGATTGGGAGGGTGGTGGATGTTGTAATGATTAGTTGTTGGGTTTTGAGGTTCTGCTGCTCTTTTTGATACAACTGCTCGAAGCAAAATTCTCTAAGTATGATTCTACTACTGGACTTAATGATACTATTGCTAGTGTATTTTACTACTGCTGGAGATGCTGAAGAAGATCAAGAAAATACACTATGTAGATACTACTGCTAGACTTAAAGATTCTACTGCTAGATTAGTTTCTACTGCTTATGTGATAACTTTGTATAGTTGGTTAGATAAACATAGAATAGATTCAAAAAGTTTTATCTTGTGTAGAAAGTTATTGTAAACCGACTGGCACTCCTTAGACTATAAAAGGAGGTCCTAGGGTATAGAGTTTGGTACGTATCATTATTAGAGTCGATCACTTCAAGGTTGTAAACCCTAATACTTAAGAGTATTCGTATATTAAATATATTGAAGTGTTTTGTGATAATCAACTATTACATTCATTGTTCTTATTAAGATTAAATACAAAATTCCGCATTGTGTTTAATAAGTGTTTCAAGAAAGTTTCTATACAATAGTTGTTTTAGATTTATCTAAGATAACTAATTCTTTACACGCGAGAGAATTCAATCAAGTGCTTAACTGGGATCAACAAGTGGTGTTAGAGCTTGTGATCTAGAAGTTGTGATAAAGAAGAACCTGTGTTAACTCAGATCTGTTCAACATCTACTGAAGTCATGGAATTAGAATCAACACACATGGTGTCTGCATCAAACGTGCCTATGCTCAAGCCTGGAGAGTATGAGCTTTGGAGAATGAGAATACGGAAATACATCAAGATGCTTGACTTTTCTATGTGGGAGGTTATTTTGAATGGTGACTCTTTACCAACAAAAGTTGCTGATGGGAAACATGTACCCATTAAAACTGCTGAAGACAAGGCTCAAAGAAGGATGGAGATCAAGAATCACAGTATTCTTATGATGGGGATACCTACTGAGTATCAGTTGAGTTTTAATCATATTGAAGATGCTAAGTCTTTAATGGAGGCCATTGATCAAAGATTTGGTGGGAATGAAGCTACCAAGAAGTCTAGGAAATATCTTCTGAAGCATCAATTTGAGAACTTTGTTGCCTTAAGTTATGAAAATCTAGATGCAACTTATGACAGACTTCAGAAACTTATAAGTCAACTTGCAGTTATGCAGGCTGCAGTTTCTCAAGAAGATATAAATCATAAGTTTTTAATAAGTTTAGCACCAAAATAGAGTATGTCACTGTGGTTTGGAGAAACAAAGCTGATTTTGAACTGATGATCTATACATCAACCTAAAAGTGTATGAATTTGAAGACAAAGGGTCATCTGGTTCATCCTCAGGTTCATGGGGGACTGCTAGCACTAATGTTTCTGCTGCTGGTTTATCAAACTCTGACAACATCAGGATATGGAACAAATTGATCCTGATGATCTAGAAGAAATTGATTTAAAGTGGCAAATGGAAATGATGACTATGAGGGCCATAAGATTCTTGAAGATGACATGAAGAAAGTGATGCATGGAATTGCACCCTCGCAAAAGGTTTTACCTCTCAAGGGATCTTGAGAAGCTTGCAATCCCCACCAGGCAGTGTACCTGACCGTTGTAGTGTAGTATAGTGAAAAGTACTGGGGGATTGATCGTTCAACTCAAAGAATAGTGTTCGCTAGGGTTAAAACTCACTTAAAATAGGTCTAGAGATGGGGGATCATTCTTTTTGTATTTTTGTATTTATGAAAAGCAAGTAAAAGTCTCGGGTTTTGAAGGAGTGGGCGGAATTAGTTGCTAATCAACTAACCCAAATAACTAAAGATGCAATCAAAATAAAATAAAATAAACTTAAACTAATTGTGGCGAAAACAATAATGAGAGAAAATGTGTTTACTTAGATTTCACTACTCCCTAGCTATCTCTTACTGGTTGATTAGTTTGTTACAATTGCATGGATGACGGGTTATATTCCTTAATATCATTCGTAGGGCCGTGTATGATCTTCCCTAACTCTATAAGCTTCTACCTTTTCCTATGTCGAGCCGACTACTAGCTCCTAACATGGCCTCATTAGTAGTTACCTATGCATTAAATATAACCAATATATCGTAGTACACCTCCGATCATGTTTCTTAAGACGTTCAAGCAAGTTACCAATTGGAAGTCTGCCAGTTTTCTTAAGCCTAACATCGAATTCATTCATCCACAACAATTATAAACAAACAACCAACCAATAATCAATATCTAACTTTCATTACATCTAAGAAAACACAAAGAAAACCTAGCCTAACATGTTAAAGAGAAGACAAGCATAAGATATAATCAAACAACACATAGAAATATTGAATGATTTGTTGAAAGACTTATCTTCAATTAAGCACGGATGAAACAAGGGTTTGAAACCCTCAAAATAGCCATAAAATTCGTCTAGGGTTTTCTCCCTTCAAAGTTGCACACAATGAATGAAAACTAGAAAAGTATATATAGAATTTACAATTTGACGGCGTCAAGAGTAGGGTCTGACGCCGTCAACTCACCGCCAAAATAATACTCGTATTGCCTAGATCAACTTCTGACATCGTCATGTATAAACTTGGTCTTGGCCGTCATGTGCAATTTCCTCTTGATGGCCTTGGTGAAGCCGTCATGTACAAATCTTCAAAAACCTCTGCCGCGTCACGTGTAGTTAATTTATCCACCTCGTTGTCAAGTCTTGACGCCGTCACTAACAACATGTGACGCCATCAGGTACAATTTTCAGCATAATTTTGAGATTTTGTCGTTTTCTTCACTTTTTTGTTCAAAAAACGTCCAAAATGCTTCCTTTTGTAAATTCCTCTCAAAAGTACCTAAAATGACAAAAGGAACAATTTGGGGCAATATTTGATCAAATAATCTCGACTTTAGCCTTAAATGACCCCCCAAAAGCTGTACACTTTTCGTCTCATCAAATACCCTTACACTTGAGATTTGCTTGTCCTCAAGCAAATGCGCTTTTATTCTAATCAAAATACAAGTTAGGGGTCATTTAACACTAATATAAAAGTAATTGCAACAAACAATTAATGAGGCGAAAAATGATCCGTTTTTAGGGGGTCATTTAAGCCCGAATTCAAATTTATTTGATCAAACATTGCCCTAAATCATTCCTTTTGTGATTTTAGGTACCTTTGGAGTGAATTCTGGAAAAGGAAGCATTTTGGACGTTTTTGGAGCTTAAAAGTGAAGAAAATGGCAAAGTCTTAATTTTCCTTGCTGGGAACAGTACCTGACGGCGTCAAGAGCATTTTGATGACGGCGTCAAGAGCAAAAGTGGTGACGGTCCAGTAGAAATGTGACAGCGTCAAAGCATGGCCGTCAAGAGTAAAAGTTGTGATGGCCCAAAACAACATTACACATGACGGCGTCATATCTGGATCTAGGCAATCCGATTTTCTTATGGGCGGCGGGTTGACGGCGTCAGAATTTTCTTCTTGACGCCGTCACCTTAGAAAATCTATATATAGTCTTTGTAATTTTCATTCATAAAAGGAGAGGACAATATTAGGGACGACTTGAATAAACCCTAGGAGGGTAAAGGTGATTTTTTTTTGGGTTTTTGAAAAACATTTTGTATAAACAAAATAAGAAGGAAAATATTTTAGGTAATCGATTAGTCAAACGAATGAACTTCACGATTACTTTTGGTTTTATGAAAATATACACAGAAATGGTAAATATACAATGAGTGAATATCAGATTCACTAATCGGCAAAACCGTTTAGAATACGCGCACAACCTCCCCGGCAGCGGCGCCAAAATTTTGACTACTCCTAAACTAACCAGTCAACCGGGTGCGGTCAATGGGTCAACCCAGGAGAAAGTGCAAGATAACCGGTGAAGAATAGGGGTTTCCCCGGGTCGTTATGTCCCGACGAGGTGTGATGGTATTGAAAACGGATTTGTGATCGGGTGGTTCTGAATGGGAACGGGTATAAGTGAGTGATTGAACTAAGGAATATAAGAGGAAATAGTTTAAATAAGCTATAGGAATAATTACGTGAAATCAAACTACTTAAAAACGTTATCTAGATTTAAAAACGCGAAAGTTATTTAAATTAAACGCGAGTGCGCAAAATAAAAGGTGAAATTAATGCTACACTAGTCCTACGGGTGTAAAAATAATTTTTCTACGTTCTAAAAGATAAAAGAAAATTTCTAAAAAAAAGATTTTTTTTTTGGACTTTTATATATTTTTTTTATAATAATTTTAAAACTAATAAAACTAATTAAATGCTTAAAAAGTAGTAAAACATTTTGAAAAATTATGAAAATTATTATACAAGTTTATTACCTAATAAAGAAGCTAGGAAAAATAAAAAAAATGGAAAAAGCAGTATAAATAAGCAGTTAATAAGCAATCCTAAAAACTGAATCTATAATAAATACAAGTGAACTACATTAAATAACAAATTAGGAACAATAATAACAAAACTACTAGTAGCACAGATGGTTGGGGCAAGTTGTCTGCGTGTCTGTTGTGAACCACAAGGTTAGGGGTTCGAATCCTACTTAGGCACTTTTTGCTAAAACATTTTTTCCTTCAAATTTTATTAAACAAACTTGTAAAAAAGATGAAGTTAAGCAAATTTTGAAACTGATACTTTTTGTAAAAAACACTAAATAAGCAGTTGCAAAAGGAAAAAGTAAACAGTCTACTCAAAATATATAAAAAGGGAATTTTTGAAAATCTAAAAGCTACTAATAAGCTAAGCTAAAGGGGAATATGCTAAAGGGCTTCTAAGGAGATCCTAATGAGCTAAGGGAGCAATAATAAGCAAGTTATTAGGGCTCAAAAGCTGAAAATAAGCAAATCCAATAATTAAAGATGCTTAAAAAGCGGAAAAAATGCTAAAAATCTAACTGCGAAGGCCTAATAAGCTATTAAAAAAATCTAAAAAAAAATAAAAAACAAATAACAGTAACTAGATAAGCTACTAGATAAGCTATATACCAAATTTTAGGTAAAACGAGCTTATAACGAAGAAATGAAAAATCAAAAACTTTTTCTGAAGTAAAATACATGTTTTTGCAGCCCAAAAATGGGTGATTTACCCTTGTAAAAAAAATCTAAAAATTAAAATAAAAATACTAGCAAGTGGATAAGCAATAAAATAAGCTACAAATCAAATTTCAGATCAAACGGACTTATAACGAAAAAATGAAAAATCAAAAACTTTTTCTGCAGTAAAATACGTGTTTTTGCAGACCAAAAATGGGTGATTTACCCTTGTATAAAAAATCTAAAAATTAAAATAAAAATACTAGCAAGTGGATAAGCAATAAAATAAGCTACAAATCAAACAGACTTATAACGAAGAAATGAAAAATCAAAAACTAAATGGCCAGAACTTTTGTAAAACAGCCATGGTGGGGGTACTTTGAGGGCTTGTGGGGCTCACAATAAAAATCACAAAATTTTAGTGTTTGTTGATTCCTGAAGCCAAGGTGGGAGACAACAACTTGTGAAAGTTTCAAAGCTTGAATCAAAACACAAAATTTTAAACAATTCCTTGAACTTTTGGGTTTTCTGCCTATGTTTGCAATTTGACTTTTTAAGTAAACACTAAGGATTGACTTTTTTGAAGTTTGATCCTGATTTAATGTCTGATAATGATGTCTTAAGCTATAATAAAACTAAATTAAGCTAGTTTTACCACTTATGAACTAGTATGCATGACTTGGATTCTAAAAATTCTAACAGTGACTTAATAATGAGAAAATTAAAAGAGCATTTGACTTTTATCTAAAAGACCATGGGATATTATGATATAACTGAGCTATTATGACCTATAGAAACATGTTTGAACCACATATACCATCAACACTCAACTAGAACTCATATACTCAACTTCTACCAAACACCCCTTTATATACATGAAAATGAGATTTTTACAGCAAAACACTGAATCAGGCCACATCACTGCTTCATAAAGACTTAATATGGTAAAATAAGCTGAGATGAACACCTAAACACCAAATCTAACAACATTAACATGAGAATCTCTAAAATGCTAATATGATAGTGAGCTTGAAAAACTGAGCAACAATGTAAACTAATAAACAAGGTAATTATATTAAACATTAACTGAGCTAACATACATCAAATAGCCACAAAATAACAGAGATAAACAACAATTAAAGGGTTCTACAGTATAATGCAAAAAATGGAAGTTTTGCTTACAAAAGGCATCCAAGCTTAAATTTGAGAACCAGGAACTCTAACCACCTCCTAATGCTTCCCACAAAGCAACTAACCCAAGGCCTTCCTTTATTAACCTTGCTCCAAGATTCTATCTTCCTCAACACTGATTTTTTTATTTTTCATGTATTTTTCTATTTTTTTTAATGTATTTTTAAGATTCCAACTGAAAGCAAGTTTAAATGCTTTTGAAACTTATACAAGCTTAATAATAAGCTAAATTGAGTCCAAAGAAACAGAAATGAACAACTTCCAACAACATTAAAGTCAAAACGAAATTTTCAATAAATATGGTAAAAACGGAATTCACAAAGAACTTGGAATTAATGTTTAATAAACTTGATATTACACTAAAAATGAGTAAATTACAACTGAGAAGCTAAAAGTGAGATTTGAAACTGAGAATTACATTAAGTCGACACTATTACTACATTAACTATCTACTTAACTAACTACTACCCTTTTCTCTGCTTTTTTCTTTACTTATAGTCTTCAAAAAGGACTCCTAGCACTTTCCCACTTCATCTGGACCCTTGAATTAAGATAAAATAATCTTGGCCGTTGCTTTGGATTTTTGGCAGGAAAATGGAGTGCACTTGCTCTCTGATAACTTGTGACGGAAGAAGGGGCAATAAATGCTCCTTGGTTTGTAGCATTTGGACAGGGAACAAGGTATGGGTGATTGGCAGAGTGGGTGAGGCAAGTGAGGAAAATACCAGGGTGGTTTGGTTTTGCAGTGGAATGGAGGGAAGTGGTTTTGAGGTGGAGGTTGACCGGGTCAAACTTGGGAGGAAGTATTAAAAGGGGTGAGGTGGGCTGGAGTTGTGATTGGGCCAGGTTTAAGGTGGATTGGGTGGGGGTTTATTTTTGGGTTGGAAAATATTAAAGGGTCCATTTGGCTTATGAAATAACAACAAAGACTAAATGTGCAAAAATCTGAAATTGCAAGGGCTGAATTTGGCACTTTCCAAAGTATCTTCAACGGTCATTTCTGCCATAATTCCATAGTTCAAAATCCTTAAATATTAGTTTTTTCACTTTTGGTCCTTCAGGGACTAAAACTGTCAATCATTGAAACTTGAGGGACCAATTTGCAGTTCTTTCAAACTTTCACCCAGGGATCAAATGTGGAAACTTTTGAGTTTCTAAGGACCAAAAATGACTTTTCTTCCAAAATTTTCCACAGGGACCAAATCTGCCAAAGTCTGAAACTCTAGGGTCCAAACCTGTAAATTCTCAAAACTTTTGAAATTTTTCACCAAAGGACCAAATATGACAACTTATGATTTCAAAAGGACCTTTGGTGACTTTTCTTTTAAAATAAGTGCTGAGGGACTATTTTTGCTATTTTTTAAAAGTTGGGGGACTGAAACTGCCAATTATGCAAACTTTATTTGTTTTCCATTTGTTTTTACTCATTTTGCATCTAAAACATATAAAACACAATTTTGGAATATTTTTAGTACTTTGATGCATTATTAAGTGTTTTTGTATGTTTTTGTAGTTCAAATTGACCAAAAATGATGAGTGTTTGGGCACTCGTCAATAGTTGTTACGGATGAATGAATTCGATGTTAGACTTAAGAAAACTGGCAGACTTCCATAGTGTAACTTGCTTGAACGTCTTAAGAAACATGAACCAATGCGTACTAAGATTTTTATGGTTGTATTTAATGCATGGCGAATTCTAGTGATCCATTGTTAGGAGCTTCTTGCAGGCTCGACATAGGAATGAAGTAGGAGCTTATAGAGATGGGGAAGTACGTATGCCACCCCATGACTGGTATTAAGGAATATAACCCATCATCCACGCAACTGTAACAAACTATCAACCTGTAAAAGATATCTAGGGAGTAATGAAATCTAAGTGAACACATTTTTCCCATTTATTGTTCACACCACTAGTTTAATTAGTTTTATTTTCATTTTTGTTATTTTATTTTGATTGCATCTTAGTTATTGGGTTAGTTGATTAGCAACTAATTCCGCACACTCTTCCAAAAACGGAGATTTTACTTGCTTTTCATAAAATATAAAAATATAAAAAGAATCATCCCTCACCTCTAGACCTAGTTTTTAGGCTTTCTAATCCTAGCGACACTATTCCTGAGTTGAACGGCGTCAGAAAGAAATTTTTCGGAAACTTAACATAAAGATTTCTGCAGGTCACTTCTGACGGCCTTAGAAAGAAATTCCTGACGGCGTCATGTGTAAAATTCTGGAAATTTTGCTAGTTTTGTTTTTCTAACGGAGTCTTAAAGTTTTTGTTGAATTTTTAGTTTTATAAACTCTAGGAAATCTGCAAACATTCATTCCACAAGCATTATATCTTACTTTGTTTTCTAGGATTTGTTAGTATATATAGATTGCTGCCGACTTTACGCGAGGTTGCCTTGTTTGTTTTCTCAGGTTTAATAGGTTATGTATGACAAGAAGATGATTTATATTCTGGAAGGGAAGCTTTGATTGTTCATTTTCTTGGAGGAAGATCTAATCTTGTTACCGCACTATCCACACCGAGTGAATCAGGGGAGTATTTGATTTCATTCTTTTACCTATTTCACTTTTACATTCTTTAATTGAACATTGGGGACAATGTTCATCCTAAGTGTAAGAGGAGGGTAAAATGATGATACCTTAAAGGATACACTTTCACTTGAGTTTGTTTGTTTGATGGTAGGTGTGTAACAAAACTAAGAGAAATACTTGTTAGTGTAATTTTAGTGCAAAATTTAGGAGTGAAAATTTAGCCATAGCAAGCGTCTCATGGATAGGAGTCGTATGACTAGTACAAAACCGTACTATTCAGAAAAATTTTCCACCCAAATATGTGAGGTTCGCCTTTAGATTTGATAGGAAAATCATTTATTATTAGTGCTTATGAGTGTACCGGTAGCATTTAGATTCTAAAACTTGCGTTAGTGATGCATCCCGAGACCGCTAGTGAGACTGTATTCGTGTGGTAGGATTTACTACATGATAAGAGGCATTAGGAACACCCTTGTGTTAAAACCATATCATTATTACTTGACCATTTAAGTCATATTACTTGGCTAGTTAAGTCAACTAATTTTTCCCACACCCTTAGCGTTGTACTCATTTTTAGCCTTCCGTGTATGCACTGATCTTTAGTGCATTACTGTTATATGTTTAAACCCTTAGTTAATTATCTAATTGATTACATGGTTGCTAAGTCGAGTCATATCCTTGTACATATTGTTTTTAAGACGATTGGGACTCATGGATAAAGTACTAATGTTATGGAGTAATGGGGAAGAACATCATTTATTACCCCCATATGTGCGTTAATTTTAAAAGTACTTCAAGTGTTTTGATTATCTTAATTCGAGTGATTATATTAGTTTATTGTAAAGTATGTAAAAATTCAAGTGTTAGGGGAATATTCATTCCCTATGATGTATTATTTTGGATGGTAGGGTACGAGTGTATGCAAAAAAATAAAATAAAATAAAAAAATAAAAAAATCGAAAAAAAAAATAAGAAAAAAAAATATATAAAAAAAAGGAAAAAAACATACGGACTACCATCCCATTTCATTCTATGTTTATTATATGTTTTTGTTATTTTTCATTTATTAGCTTAAGTCGAGTCTAGTCTTGGTTTAGAAACGCCATATTGTACATGTAATTAACCAAGATGATTAACTCGCCACCAGTAAAGATTGCCTTTATCCAACAAAACTGTGTATTCCATATCCCTACACCTAACGTAATAACCCTTTGAAAGACCTCTTTGATAGTTTATCCTAGGTGCTTACGCCATGTGGTTGAGGTTTCATCCTTTCCCAAGCCTATGGTAATCTATTTTGCTATGACAGGTAGTGAGAGATATTTTCCATTTCCATTTTGTGATATATACTTTATTACACCCGAGAGATGTGAGTATCTAAACACTATTTGTGAGGTGCTAGTGTATGACCACCGTACTTGTCTTTGGTCTTTAGTAGAACGATTATTTGTTGTAATTACTTTTATATTAGTGTTAAATGACCCCTAACTTGTAGTTCAATTAGAATAAAAGCGCATTTGCTTGAGGACATGCAAATCTCAAGTGTAAGGGTATATCATGAGGCGAAAAATGATCCGTTTTTAGGGGGTCATTTAAGCCCGAATTCGAATTTTTTTGATCAAATATTGCCCTACATCGTTCCTTTTGTGATTTTAGGTACTTTTGGAGTGAATTTTGGAAAAGGAAGCATTTTGGAGCATAAAAGTGAAGAAAACGGCAAAGTCTTAATTTTCCTTGCTGGGAACAGTACCTGACGGCGTCAAGAGCATTTTGATGACGGCGTCAAGAGCAAAAGTGGTGACGGTCTAGTAGAAATGTGACGCCGTCAAAGCATGGCTGTCAAGAGTAAAAGTGGTGACGACCCAGAACAACATTACACATGACCGCGTCAGATCTGGATCTAGGCAATCCGATTTTATTATGGGCGGCGGGTTGACAGCGTCAGAATTTTCTTCTTGACGCCGTCACCTTAGAAAATCTATATATAGTCTTTGTAATTTTCATTCATAAAAGGAGAGGACAATATTAGGGACGACTTGAATAAACCCTAGCACAATTTTAACAGTATTTTCAAGGGTTTTCACCCCTTGAAACCTTTCATGTTCAATTAAGATAAGTATCCTTTCAGTTCATTCAATATGTCTATGTGTTGTTTGAATATATCTTACGCTTGTCTTGATTTTAACATGCTATGCTAGATCTCTTGCGTGTTTGCTTAGATGTAGTGAAACTTAGATGTTGATTATGGGTTCATTACTTGTTTATAGTTGTTACGGATGAATGAATTCGATGTTAGGCTTAGGAAAACTGGCAGATTTCCATAGTGTAACTTGCTTGAACGTCTTAAGAAACATGAACCAATGTTAGGTTTTTATGGTTGTATTTAATGCATGAGCGAATTCTAGTGATCCCATGTTAGGAGCATTTTGCAGGCTCAACATAGGAGTGAAGTAGGAGCTTATAGAGATGGGGAAGTACGTACGCCACCCCACGACAGATATTAAGGAATATAACCCGTTATCCACGCAATTGTAACAAACTATCAACCTGTAAAGATATCTAGGGAGTAATGAAATCTAAGTAAACACATTTTTCCCATTTATTGTTTACACCACTAGTTTAATTAGTTTTATTTTCATTTTTGTTATTTTATTTTGATTGCATCTTAGTTATTGGGTTAGTTGATTAGCAACTAATTCCGCCCGCTCTTCCAAAAACCGAGATTTTTCTTGCTTTTCATAAAATATAAAAATACAAAAAGAATCATCCCTCACCTCTAGACCTAGTTTTTAGGCTTTCTAATCCTAGCGACACATTTCCTGAGTTGAACGATCAATCCCCCGGTACTTGTCACTATACTATACTACAACAATCAGGTACACTGCCTGGTGGGGGTTGTAAGCTTCTCGAGATCCCTCGAGAGGTAAAGCCTGGTGCAATTCCCACGCATCAATAATCGTTCCACTTCAACAAAAAACAAGCACGGAAATTATACACTAGTACCTCACAAATAGTGTTCAGATACTCACATCTTTCGGGTGTAATAAAGCATATATCACAATATGGAAATGGAAAACATCTCTCACTACCTGTCATAGCAAATAGATTACCATAGGCTTGGGAAAGGATCAAACCTCCACCACTTGGCGTAAGCACCTAGGATAAACTATCAAAGAGGTATTTTTAAAGGGTTATAACATGAGGTGTAGGGATATGATAAACACAGTTTTGTTGGATAAAGGCAATATTTACTAGTAGCAAGTTAATCATCTTGGTCAATTACATGTACAATGTGGCTTTGCTAAACCAAGACTCGACTCGACTTAAGCTAATCATAAACTAACAAAAACATAAAACAAACATAAAAGGAAACGGGATGGTAGTCCGTATGTTTTTCTTTTTCTTTTTCTACTTTTTTTTTTCTTTTTCTTGATTTTTCGATTTTTTTTCATACACTTTTACACTACCATCCAAAATAATACATCATAGGGGATTTGCATTCCCTTACACTTAAATTTTTACATACTTTACAATCAACTATTCTAATGACTCAAACTAAGATAATCAAAACACTTGGAGTACTTTTTATGATTAACACACATATAGGGGTAATGTATGATGTTCTTCCCCATTACTCCATAACATTAGTACTTTACCCATGAGTCCTAATTGTCCCAAAACAATATGTACAAGATATGACTCGACTTAGCAACCATGTAATCAATTAGACAATTAACTAAGGGTTTAAACATGTAACAATAATGCACTAAAGATGAGTGCATACACGGAAGGCTAAGGCGATTTGGTTGCAAATTTGGGGTGGATTGTAAACAAATTGTTCCTTTAAATAAAATGCTTAAAGTTAGAATCGAAAAGATAGGCTCGGGGGGGGGGGGGGGGGGGTGTACTAGGGGTATCGTGTACTAAAAATGAGTACAACGCAAAGGTGTGGGAAAATTAATTGAATTTACTTAGTCAAATAATTATGACTTTATTGGTCAAGTAATTATGATACGGGTTTAACACAAGGGTTATCCTAATGCCTCTTATCATGTAGCAAATCCTAACTACACGAATGTAATCTCACTAGCGGTGTCGGGATGCATCACTAACTCAAGTTCTAGAATCTAAGTACTACCGGTACACTCATAAGCACTAATAATGAATGCTTTTCCTAATAAATCTAAAGGCGAACCTCACATATTTGGGTGGAAATTTTTTTTGAGTGGTATGGTTTTTGTGCTAGTCATACAACTCCTATCTATGAGACGCTCATTAAGGCTAAAGTGTCACTCCTAAATGTTGTAAAAAATTTTAAATTAGGCGCTAAAATTGCCCTAACAAGTATTTCCCTTAGTTTTATTACACACCTACTATTGAACAAACAAACTCAAGTGCAATTGCATTCCCTAAGGTTTCATCATTTACCCTCTCCTTACACTTAGGCTGAATATTGTCCCCAATGTTCAATAAAAGGATGTAAAAGTAATGAAGGTAAAAGAATGAAACAAATACTCCCCTGATTCGATCAGTGTGGATAAATGGATAACATGGTTAAATCCTCCTCCAAGAAAATGAATGTTGAAAGCTTCCCTCCAGAAATATAAATCATCTTCTTGTCCAATATAACCTGTTAAACCTAAGAAAACAAACAAGGCAAACCTCGCATAAAATTGGCGGCAATCTATATATCTAAGGATATAATGCTTGTGGAATGAATGTTTGCAGATTTTCTGGAGTTTATAAAACTAAAGAATCAACAAAAACTTTAAGATTCCGTTAGAACAACAAAACTCGCAAAAATTTTCAGAATTTTACACCTGACGTCGTTAGGTTGTGATCCTGACGCCATCAGAGTGCTCTGACAGAAATCTCATGTTATGTTTCCGAAAAATTTCTGGAAAAACTCTCGCCTTAATTCCTAGAATTCCTGCAAAACATCATTATGACTCGATACAAGCATTTGACTCAAACAAATATAATATACACGTTCATTTAATATTGTTGTGGTTCATGTTCAATTCCGTTGTTAAAAACAAATTTAGATTTCCCTTACACTTATCTTTTGCGAAATACCTTATTATGAAGTTAAGACAAACAACAAGGTAAATCATTTTCACAATTTATTAGGAAACATGATCCATAAACAATAAAAATAAAGCATGAATACGGAAACAAATAAAATCAAATAAACAAACAATCAAATAAAACAAATGAAACTAATAAAACTTGGGTTGCCTCCAAAGAAGCGCTTTTCTTTATTTACGAGTCTTGTAGCTAGACTCAAAGTCATGGGCTACCCTATATGAGTGAGATCCTCATCGAGGATATCTTTGGGATCTGATACGTGGGAATTGCACCAGGCTTTACATCTCGAGGGATCTCGAGAAGCTTACAACCCCCACCAGGCAGTGTACCTGATCGTTGTAGTATAATATAGTGACAAGTACCGGGGGATTGATCGTTCAACTCAGGAATAGTGTCACTAGAATTAGAAAGCCTAAAAACTAGGTCTAGAGGTGAGGGATGATTCTTTTTATATTTTTTATATTCTATGAAAGCAACTAAAATCTTGGGTTTTTGGAAGACTAGGCGGAATTAGTTGCTAGTCAACAAACCCAATACAAATCAAAATAAAATAACAGAAATGAAAATAAAACTAATTAAACTAGTGGTGTGAACAATAATGGGGAGAATTGTGTTTACTTAGATTTCATTACTCCCTAGATATCTTTTACAGGTTGATAGTTTGTTACAATTGCGTGGATGACGGGTTATATTCTTTAATACCATTCATGGGGTGGCGTACGTACTTCCCCAACTCTATAAGCTCCTACTTCACTCGTATGTCGAGCCTGCAAGAAGCTCCTAACGTGGGATCATTAGAATTCGCTCATGCATTAAATACAACCATAAAAACCTAGTACGCATTGGTTCATGTTTTTACGACGTTCAAGCATGTTACCCTATGGAAGTCTGCCAGTTTTCTTAAGCCTAACATCGAAATAATTCATCCATAACAACTATAAACAAGCAATCAACCCATAATCAACATCTAGCTTTCACTACATCTAAGCAAACACATAAGAGATCTAGCCTAGCATGTTAAACTCAAGACAAGCGTAAGATATATTCAAACAACACATAGACATATTGAATGAATTGAAAGGATACTTATCTTAATTGTACTTATCTTAATTGAACATGAAAGGTTTCAAAGGGTAAAAACCCTTGAAAGAACAGTAAAATTCGTGCTAGGGTTTCTCCAAGTTATCCCTCTTAAGTTATATGTTAATGAATGAAAATTGCAAAACTATATATAGATTTTCCACCGTGACGACGTCAAGAAGAAATGTCTGACGCCGTCAACTAGCCGCTCATAATAATATCGGATTGCCTAGATCCAGATTTGACGCCGTCATGTGCAAAGTTACTCTAGGCCGTCACATGCAATTGGACCATGACGACCTATGGTGACACCGTCATGCCCTTAGTTTAAAACTCTCTGGACCGTCACAGACTTTATCCACTTCTCCTCTTGTTTTACTCTTGAGGCCGTCATGTAGATCCTTGTGACACCATCAGGTAGAGTTCTCAGCAAGGAAAATTAAGACTTTGCCGTTTTCTTCACTTTTATGCTCCAAAACGTCCAAAAGGCTTCCTTTTCCAGAATTCACTCCAGAAGTACCTAAAATCACAAAAGGAACGATTTAGGGCAATATTTGATCAAATAAATTCAATTCTGGGCTTAAATGACCCCTAAAAACGGCTCATTTTTCGCCTCATCAGTATCAAACTTAGGTTTCAATTTCCTATCAGTTTTCTTAGCTCGGTATGACTTCTCAAATTTTTCTCCATCCGGATCATATATAATCATCTTCATATGCCATGATCCGTCACCTTCCTTACGTGGCTTGTACCAATTCCATTTACATTTATCACCTTCCCTTTTCCACTTATTCATTCCTAAGTTGATAGGCATCACTCCTAGGAATTCAATCATTTTCCTAGAGACTAAGGGATCCTCAAAGGGGTTTAGCTCTTCATCCCTAGCTATGAGTTGCTCTAGTGAATGTGTTTTTTGTTTATAAACTCCTCCTCTAAATAAAATGGGCGCTGAGTTCCTATAAAGTCTCTATTAACCCAAGGTCCGTATTTAGATGGTCTCCAATTCAGATCTACCCAATGAGGTGTTGGTTCCTCACTAGTATCATAGGCATTCTTCTTAACATCATAGACCGACCAAGTTTCTCCTTCTCCTACCACTATTCTAGATTCCTTACAATCAATCATCACACTTTCGGTAGCTAAGAATCCTCTTCCTATTAATAATGGGCATGTAGTGTCACTAACCATATCAAGGACATGGAAATCGGCTAACATCGTCAACCTTCCTATATGCACTAACACATCCTTCACTACCCCAACCGGATATGCTACACTTCCATCCGCAAGCCCTATGATTACCTCTGTTTCATCTAACTTTCCTGGCTTAAGAGTTATGTATAGAGATAATGGAAGCAAATTTAGGCTTGACCCAAGATAGGCTAATGTGTCAAAAGCCTCAGAATTTCCGATCTTACATGGTAAAACAAATATGCCCGGATCATCTAATTTCTTAGGCAACTTGTTTTGAACAAAGGCGGTCACATTCTTTCCCAACTTAAGTTTCTCTTCATATTTTTCTAACAGGGCATTGTAATAGGGAGCACGAGCTAAGACATCAATGACTGGACGCTCAAGGTGAAGTTCCTTGAATTCTTCGCCAAGGTCTTGTGTAGGAAGTGTTTCAACTATGCTATTGACCGAATTGATGTTAGGTGTTACATTCAATTGGTTCTTTTGAAAGATTTTGGTTTGCTTGAAACACATGCTCACGGCATTGACCGATTAATATTGTTGACAAGAAGTGGAAGACGAAACAGATGATATAGCGTTAACGTTTAGTTTCGGATTCTTGACCGTGTTACTTGGGAGTGCTCCCATTTCTCGGTCATTGAGAACTTTCAACAACGTGTCAATCTTATTGGTCATCTCATTTTGCTTTTGTTTGAAATCGGCTTCAAACTTTGCTAAACGAGTTTCTTGAGATGCCATAAATTTGGACATCAATCCTTTAAAATTATTGGCACTACAATAGTTGTTGGGAGGATTGTTGTTGAAGGTATGGTTAGAGGGTGGACCGTTTGGTTGATAACGATTAGCTAGAATGGAAGAATTGTTTTGGGGCGTGTTTTGGTTTTGTTTCCACCTAAGGCTCGGGTGAATTTTCCAAGAGGGGTTGTATGAATCACCATAAGGGTTTTGCTCGGGTTTGAAAGTGTACCACTTGTCTCCCGCTTCGTCGGTACGCGAGGATGCATAATCCGCAAAAGCTTGTTCGGGGAGTTCCATGCAATCATGAGTGTCGTGGGGACCACTACATAATTTGCACGAAAAAGTGATTTTGTTCACTTGGCTTGAAGGTTTAGCAGCTTCATAGGATTTCATGAGAAACTTGACTTGGTCTTCATGTTCCACATCCTACGGTCAAGAGTGCTTGAATTGTTCAAAGGCTAAGATATTGACTTGACCGTTTTGTTCAAATCACGGGGATCATTCAAACTTTTGTTGTCATAGAGAGCAAGATCTTCTATGAGTTCCCATGATTCTTCCACTTTTAGATCACGAAGCTTGCCACCGGCCGATTGGTCAATGGTTCGCCTTGTGGTGAGATCGATATGGTCATAGAAAATTTGGACTTGGAGCCAAAGATCTATGCCATGATGAGGGATTTTCAAGTCAATGCTTCATAGAGAGTTTCACCTTGACGTTGATGGAACATCAAGATGTCATTTCTAAGCTTCGTAGTTCTCCCCGGTGGGAAAAATTGAGCAAGGAAACGAGTGGTGAGATCATCCCAAGAGGTGATGCATCCCGCGGGTAAACGCTCAAGCTATTGACTAGCTTGGTCACGTAGAGAGAATTGGAAGAGACACAATCGGGTCGTCTCTCGAGTTTCAACATCAAGGTCTATGGAATCTACGATTTTGAGGAAATCCTTGAGATGTTGATTAGGATCTTCGGAATGAAGTCCATGGAATGCACATCCGCTTTGCACCAACCGTATGGTGTCGGATCGCAAGGGAGACACATTGGCTCCTTGAGTGAGCTCAATGGGGTTTCGATAGCCTTGGTGGCTAGGACGGGAGTACTCTCCTAAAGTTCGGGGTCTAGGAGGTTGGTTAGGTTTTGGTGGCTTTTGTGGATGGTTTTGTTGTGGTGGGTTGATGGGATCAAAGAGATTACCACCTTCCATGATGGCGGATGGCAAAGGTTACGTACAAAGGAATGAAGAAAAAGATAGACTAAAGAAACCTATAAAAATAAAATAAAAATCTTACTAGAAAGGAATCTAGCAAGTAGACCTAATAAAAAAAATTTTTAACCTAGACAATAACTATTCCCCGGGCTGCGGCGCCAAAAACTTGATGCATGGAATTGCACCCTCGGAAAAGGTTTTACCTCTCAAGGGATCTTGAGAAGCTTGCAATCCCCACCAGGCAGTGTATATTTGTATATTTGTAGGGCTAGAGATGAGGGATGATTCTTTTTGTATATTTGTATTTATGAAAAGCAAGTAAAAGTCTCGGGTTTTGAAGGAGTGGGCGGAATTAGTTGCTAATCAACTAACCCAAATAACTAAAGATGCAATCAAAATAAAATTAAATTAATTGTGGTGAAAAAAATAATGAGAGAAAATGTGTTTACTTAGATTTCACTACTCCCTAGCTATCTCTTACCGGTTGATTAGTTTGTTACAATTGCATGGATGACGGGTTATATTCCTTAATACCATTCGTAGGGCCGTGTACGATCTTCCCTAACTCTATAAGTTTCTACCTCTTCCTATGTCGAGCCGACTACTAGCTCCTAACATGGCCTCATTAGTAGTTACCTATGCATTAAATATAACTAATATATCGTAGTACACCTCTGATCATGTTTCTTAAGACGTTCAAGCAAGTTACCAATTGGAAGTCTGCCAGTTTTCTTAAGCCTAACATCGAATTCATTCATCCACAACAATTATAAACAAACAACCAACCACTAATCAATATCTAAGTTTCATTACATCTAAGCAAACACAAAGAAAACCTAGCCTAGCATGTTAAAGAGAAGACAAGCATAAGATATAATAAAACAACACATAGACATATTGAATGATTTGTTAAAGAATTATATTCAATTAAGCACGGATGAAATAAGGGTTTTAAACCCTCAAAATAGCAGTAAAATTCGTCTAGGGTTTTCTCCCTTCAAAGTTGCACACAATGAATGAAAACTAGAAAAGTAGATATAGAATTTACAATCTGACGGCGTCAAGAGTAGGGTCTGACGCCGTCAACTAGCCGCCAAAATAATATTCGTATTGCCTAGATTCACTTCTGACGTCGTAACGTATAAACTTGGTCTTGGCCGTCATGTGCAATTTCCTCTTGATGGCCTTGGTGACCGCGTCATGTACAAATCTTCAAAAACGTCTCTGGTGCGTCACGTGTATTTAATTTATCCACCTTTTTGTCATGTCTTGACGCCGTCACTAACAACCTGTGATGCCGTCAGGTACAATTTTCAGCATGATTTTAAGACTTTGTCGTTTTCTTCACTTTTTTGCTCAAAAACGTCCAAAATGCTTCCTTTTGTAAATTTCCTCTCAAAAGTACCTAAAATGACAAAAGGAACGATTTAGGACAATATTTGATCAAATAATCTCGACTTTAGCCTTAACTGACCCCCAAAAAGCGGTACACTTTTCGTCTCATCAGAGAGCTTAGATTTAAAGGACATAACAACATGGGGTTTGATAAGTCCAAGATTGAATGCTACAACTGTCATAAGAAGGACCACTTTACAAGAGAATGCAGAGCACCAAAGACTAAAGAATACAAGAGTGGAGATAGCTCAAAGAAAGCTGGTGAGGTTTTTAATACAACTACTGCTATGGTATCTTGTGATGGTTTAGGAGACTATGACTGGAGTGTCAAGTAGAAGAAGGACCAAATTTTTTTACGGCTTATTCTTCTTCATCATCAAGTTCTGATTCTGAGGTATCTAATGATTTTGGTTGTTCATATAAATCCTGTTTAGATACAGTAGAAGAACTTAAGTCTAGGAATGAAAGTCTAAAAGATGAAGTTGAGAAGTTAAAACTAGATAACTTAGGTTATAAAGTTAATCGAAATTCTGTTAAGCAAAAGCTTGAATTTCTTAGATAGAATTAGTTAGAGTATGTGGATAAAATTAATAATCTGGAAGGTAAGATTTTTCTTAAGGATAATGAGATTAATACACTTACTAGAAGACTAGAAGAGGCTTAAAAAGAAAAAGAAGCAGCTTTGGATGATAAAGAAAAACATGTAGTTTGACTTGAAAAACAGAAATTTGCATCTGATCTAGTGAACAAGTCAATTGAGAGTCACTTAATGAGGAAAGGTAGTGGTGTAGGTTATAATGAGGTTCCCCCTTCTTCTAAAAATACTTATGCACCCTCAATGAAAGAATTGTATTTTGTAAGTGAGATTGATAACAAACCTGTATGTGAGTCTAGTAAGGTTAGTGAAGAAACACCTAAGGTAAAAAAAAAAAGTATACTGATGCACCAATCATTGAAGATTAGATGTCAGATAGTGATGAGGAATAGGTTGATTCAACATCTAAAGTTAACAAGGAAGATATTCCTAAAACAGTTGAGGCTAAAGTTAACCGGGTTAAGTTTGTCAAACCTGTGTTTGCTGATAAGACCTCTAGGAAATAGTTGAATATAATGAGGAATCTAGAGAGCAAACTAGAAGGTATACTAACAGGCCAAGAGGTAATAAAAGAAACTAGAACAACCTAATCTCTCAAAAGTTAGGTAGTAATTTTAAGTTGGTTAATAAAGCTTGTTATCATTGTGGTAGTTTTGAGCATTTACAAGAAAAATGTTTTTAATATCAAAAACCTGAATGGAACCAAAACAAAAGGGTGAATCATAAATTGTTTTCTAAAAATACTCACTCTGATGTCTAAAGAAACATGGTTCCAAGGGCAATATTGATGAGATCTGGTGCTACTAGATCAATTACTACTGTTTTACCAAATGTAAAAAGGCCTTTTAAAAAGCAAACAGAGGTTAGTACTGCTAAGGCAAAAGCAGTGGTTTACGCTGCTGAGCCAAAAGTAATCACTGTCACTTTTTTGGGCAACCATTTTTATGCTGTTAAGGCCTCAGCTTGTTGCGTCTGGAAACCAAAAATTAAAGTTTTAGATCATGCTTCCAGGAACAGCAGTGCATCAATGGAATTAAAGAGATTTCACTATTTTGATGCACAAGGCATATCCAAGTTAGTGATGGCTTGAATCCCTAAGAGGAACTGATTTTCTTATCTTATGTGTAGGGCAATCTACAGGCGGAATTAAAAGACAAAGCTATATTTAACAGTGGTTGCACTGGGCACATGACAGGAGACATGTCCAATATTGAAGATTTTGAAGTAATTGATGGTGGATATGTTGCCTTTGGGAGTGATTCCAAAGGAAGGAAAATCACCGGGAGAGGTACAATTAGAACAGGAAATTTAGATTTTGAAATGTGTACTTTGTAAAAGACCTTAATTTAAATCTCTTTATTATCTCACAAATGTGTGATAAAAAGAACAAAAAAGAACTTTGTTCTTTTTACTGACACTGAATGTCTTGTCTTATCTCCTGATTTTAAGTTGTCTGATGATAAATTTGTGCTACTTAAAATTCCTCGAATAGACAACATATACAGTGTTGATACAAAGAAAATGGTTCCCAAAAGAGATTTGACTTGCCTTTTTGCAAAGGCCACATCAGATGAATCTAAGCTCTGGCATAGAAGGCTTGGTCATTTAAATTTCAAAACTATAAACAAATTGGTTAAAGGAAATATTGTACGAGGTTTACCTTCAAAAGTTTTTGAAAATAATGAAATTTGTGTGGCTTGTCAAAAAGGTAAACAACATAGAGCATCTTGTAAGTTCAAATCAGTGAACTATATAAGTCAGCCATCACATATGTTGCACATGGATTTATTGTTAATACAAATAATGTCAAAAATGTTATTCGCATTATTCGGTCTTCTCGTGTTTTGATAATCGCAAAATATAAAGACATGTTATGTAAAGTTACGTTTTATAAGGTTTTAATCGAGAAAACTCGTTTCTTCTACGTAGCTGCTTCAACATCACTTCAGGTATGAAAAAAATTTATACCATCATTAGTTAAGTGATCAAAAAAATTTATTTTCACCTAAACTTACATTTTTAAGTTTGACAAAACATTTTCACAAAAGTATTTTTGTGTTTTTAAAGAAATATTTTATTAGGAAAATAAATTCAAATTCAAACTTTATAACAGCTAGTTTTCCCCCCAAATCAGTTCAGCCTGAACCAGATAAGTTTTCACCATGTCAGGACAAAAAGGGAGTGTTTTGTCGTGGCGGTCCCTTAAATAGGCTGACAGTCCCTTAGCGATAAAGAACCGTCTGGCATTTAAGGGACCGTCCCTCTCCCTCCTATCTCCAATAAATACTGAACTGTTACACTTCAGAAAATAGACTTTCACACACACGAAACTTTCTGGTCTTTGTTCTTTTTATTCTTTGATCACTATAACATGTCGGTATATGTTTATAAGTGATTTCCTCTTCCGTTAAGTGCAAAAGAAGAACTCTCGACAACTATGAAAATTTGAGATGTTATAGGTGTCCACACTCAAACGTAACAAGTGTTACGTGATACGATATGTATAATATCTCATTGTTTTTTTGACTTGTGTATGAGTCGAGGATGTGGATTTTTGTGTGAACTTGGATAGTGATGCAGTTCCAAGTATTATATTTGTGTGAGCTTGGATGGTGATGTAGATCCAAGAAGTCTTGTAACTAGATTAGTTCATGTATTTGATGTGAGGAGTGTAAGGAATTATTGAAGTTCGAATTTATACTGCTGACGGATACTGCTGACAGGTTCCTGCGGAAGCTTAGAGTTGTTTCTGCTGATGACTGGTTCCCGCGGACGCATAGAGATCCTGCGGATATAGTTAATCCGTGGATAGAAATTGTTTAATTTAGGACAAGATATGTAGAATATCTTTTATTAGTTTATGGTTATTTGTTTCTTGTAAGAAAGGTTAGGGTTTCCACTAGTATATAAGGAACCCTAGGTCATTGTATTGTGTATGAGTTTCATAACATTGTTAGAAAAGAATATCGATCCATAGAGGATCAAAGTTTAGTATACAGTTTAATTTTATATTCCGCAATAACTACAAGCTCACAGAGATTATCTATTTAGTCTTACTGGTGATTACATTAGTAGGCTAACGATCTATTGGCTCGAGATCTATCAAGGTTTAGATCTTACAAGTGGTATCAGAGCCACAAGATACTCTCTGTAACCTTAACACAATCACATAACTTTTCACTCAGTACCAATGGGAGACAAACCAGGCAATGATGTTACTCTCACAGAAGCCGGCTCTCTCACTCAACAACTACAACAGGTTGCTTTCTCTAACAGCAATGCCAAGCTTCCCTTTCTCAGGAAGGACGAATATGAGATCTGGGCTTTGAAGATGCAAAACTGGATTGCAAGTGTTGACTATAACCTCTGGAATGTGCCTCAATGGCTGCCGTCCTAAAAAGCAAATAAAAGATGCTGATGGCAACATTAAAATTGTGGAACCTGTTTCTGCTGAAGAAATTCTTGCTATACAAAGGAAGAACAAAGCAAGAACTATATTGCTACAAGCAATTCCTGATGACCACATGGGAGATTTTCATTCTATGACTGATCCAAGAGAAATCTGGTGGGCTATAAAAACTAGATTTGGGGGGAATGAAGAATCTAAAAGGATGAGAAAGAGTATGTTGAAACAAGAATTCCAAGAATTCAGAATAACTGAAGAAGAGGGTCTCTAAAAAGGCTATGAAAGGTTTCAGAAGTGAGTCACTTGAATCAGCTTCTAGCCAGACCTGACAATGAGGAGGTGAATTCCAGGTTTCTAAGAGCCTTACCTCCCTCATGGTCTCAGGTTAGTATATCCTTGAAAACCAAAGATGGCCTGGACTACCTCACTTTTGATGACTTGTACAACAAACTCAGAGCTTTGGAAGGCGACATCAAGGGACACTCTCCATATGTAGCAACTCCTTCACAATCTGCATTTATTAGCTCTAACTCAAACTACATGCCACATACCTACTCAAGTCCATCCACTCCCAGTCAAAGTCTTCCCATTACCACACTGTCTTTTTCAAATGCTAATCCAATAACTCATCCAAAGATTAGTAATGTGATGGAAGATGTACTTCATTCGTTTGTTGCTGAACTTGATAAACAGCAACAAATAGCTTATGAAGATTTTGAGCAGATTGATGAACTAGCTCTAGAAGAGTTGGACTTAAAGTTGCAAATGGCTATGCTCTCACTCAAGGTCAGAAGATTTGAACAAAAGGCTGGTAAAAAGCTCAATGTTAATGGTAGAGATGCAGCTCGTTTTGACAGGAGAAAAGAAAAGTGCTATGCTTGTGGAGAAGTTGGCCATTTTGCAAGAGAGTGCACAACCAAGAAGGGTGAAGCTAATACCAGATATTCAGCATACAAGAAGAAAGAGGTGGAGGCTGGAGAATCAAAAGCCTTGGTAACTGGTATAGATACTGGTGTTGACTGGAATGAGCATGAATCAGAAGATGCAACAAGCAGTTCTCCTCAAATCTCCTGCATGGCTAGTTGTGATGCTGACTTTGCCTTCATGGGAATATCTCCTCAGGTATCTACTTGTGTTTGTGATCGTGATTCTAAATATAAAACTCTTAAAGAAGCTTATGATGAGATGAAACCAAAATATAATGCTTGTTTTATTGAAGCTGAAACTTACAAAGAAGCTTTTAAAACTTTAGAACAACAGAAGGTGTGGTTTCAACATAATCAATTGGCTTATGAGGAAAAGATTAGAGTTTTGAAGTAGAGATTTAGAGAATACTAGCAATGAATTAAAGTTTGCTGAAAAAGAAAAAGCTAGGATTGAATCTGAGAAAGATGTTTTCAAAGATAAGCTGGATAAAGAAATTGCTTTACATAAAGCGTGGCTAGTCTCAGGTGCTAAGTTGTCTAGTTTTCTTTATGGAAGTCAATCTATAACATCTGAGTTTGGTTTAGGTTTTAAGAAATATGTAGGTGTAGAGGTAAACCATCAATTTGATAAGAAAAGTAAAAATAACTCTGCACCTATAAAATTTTTGAAGGAAGGTGAGATGCATGCAGTACCAAGACCTATTAGAGGTGTATTCATGCCTACCACCAAAACCTCTGACTTTGATGGTTCACACCATCTGTTTGGTAAAAAGTCTGAAAACTTGCCAAACCTCTCTTGTAAATCTAACTCTGACTCTCCAACCATAGGAACCCCTATGCCTACATCTCATAAGTTGGACTTACCAGAATCCAAGAAACACACTGGCATTATGATCAATGACTCCCCTGACTCTAGAAGTATACCTAGTAATGATTCTAATACATATGTCTCCTGTTCTTTCAGGGACAAGGCCTCAGAGACCTCTAGTTATGCCTACTGTGATTCCAAGACCAAGTCAGACTCACCCAAGTCCTCAATAAAGCTTTTTGACAAGTCATCCTACAAGTCTGTGGACTCTGAAGTTGCTGCTAATGAAGTTCCTTCTAAGACAGACTCTTCTGAAGACTTGTTATTTACTTCTTATAAAAACAATTCCTTTCAGTATTTGCAAAACAATTCTATTTCTGGTGTTTCTTTGCATAATTCTGTGTTTAATAAGACATCTTTTGGATTTAATAAATCTTTTAAGAAGAAGAAGTGTTTTGTTTGTGGTAGCAAAGTGCATTTGATTAAGGATTGTGATTTTCATGATAAGAGGATGGGTATTTCTGTTGTTAATAATAGACCTAGAACAAAGTGGACCAATACTTATTCCAAACCTTCATTAGTTCCACAGGCAAATTACACCATCAGTAGAATGAACTCTGTTCCTGCTGATTGGTCTGTTCCTTCTGATAGTTCTGTTTCTGCTAATAGATATATGAATACTAATAGAAATAGATATAGGTCAAGACCATTTTATGGATTTAATCATTGGTATGGATATAATGACCCAATCTTTTTGGGAAGGGCTAATTGGGATTCTGCTGAAAAGTCCTCAGCAGATTGTTCTTGGACATATAAAAGGCCATATAACTACAGGGATTCCAGGAACAATTATGGATCTAACTCATCCTCTTGGCTACATCATAATGATCCACAGGGCAGGCTCAAGTCTTTCATGACTTAAGTCTCTTATAATATTCATGTTGTTCTATATTAACTTTTTTTGTTGTAGGAACATCCTCTTCTTAATAAGACTTAGGTATTGTTGATAGTGGTTGCTCAAGAAGCATGTCTGGGAATCAGGAGAAGCTACATGATTTTGTGCCTTTTAATGGAGGAATAGTGTGATTTGGAAGTGGGGTAGGAAGGATCACTGGTAAAGGAACAATTAGAACTCCAAAGTTGGATTTTGGGAATGTATACTATGTGAAGGAACTTCAAGGATTCAATTTGTTCTCAGTTTCACAAATCTGTGACAAAAAGCTTCCTGTACTTTTCACTGAAGAGGGTTGTCTCATTCTTTCACCTGACTTCAAAATACCTGATGACAATCATGTATTGCTAAAGGTTCCAAGAAATCATAATCTTTATACATTCAACTTGAATGATGTCAAGCCAGAAGGTGATCTAGCATGTTTGGTGGCTAAAGCATCTTTGGATGAATCTACTAAATGGCACAGAAGGATGGCACATGTTAATTTCAAAGTTATCAACAAACTTGCTAAAGATGGACTTGTTCATGGAATTCCTTCCAAGATATTCACTAATGAACATAATTGTGTTCCATGTAACAAGGGTAAGCAACACAAAGCTTCCTATAAGGCCATCACTGCTGTCAGCACAATCTCAGAACCATTGCAGCTACTTCATATGGATCTTTTTGGTCCAACATCTATCAGGAGTGTTGACCATAAGTACTTCTGTTTGGTAATCACTGATGCTTTCAGTAGATTCAGTTGGACATTCTTTTTGGTGACTAAAGATCAAACCTTTCAGGCACTTAAAGAATTTATGGCTCTCATTGAAAATTAACTTAACAAGAAGATTAAAGGTATAAGGTGTGACAATGGGACAGAGTTCAAAAATGCTAATCTTATTGAACTCTGTGGGTTGAAGGGTATTAAAAGAGATTATAGCACTCCTAGGACTCCACAACATAGTGGGGTTGCAGAAAGGAAGAGTAGAACCCTTATAGAGGCTGCAAGATCTATGCTTGCTGACTCTAAACTTCCCACCATGTTTTGGACTGAAGCAGTTGGTACTGCTTGTTATGTGTTGAATAGGGTGTTTATTACTAAACCTCATAATAAGACACCCTATGAGCTTTTGACATGGAAAAAACCTACCGTTGAACACTTGAAACCTTTTGGATGCCAAGTGACTATTCTGAACACAAGCGATCACTTAGGCAAATTTGAAGCAAAAGCTGCTGAAGGGTATATTGTTGGTTACTCAGCTTATAGCAAGGCCTACAGGGTATATAACTTGGCTGCAAAGAAGATAGAAGAAACTCTTAACCTGAAATTTCTGGAAGATAATGAAAATGTTCAAGGAAAAGGTTATGAATGGTATTTTGACCTTGATTACTTAACAGATTATTTGGGGTATGCAAGACATAAAACTAACCCCTCTGCAGGTATACAAGTGTCATCTTCTAACAGTGCAGGTACCCTAAAAGATGACTCAGACAGTGATTCAGAATGTGATGAACCCACTATTGTTGTATCTACTTTACCTATTCATATAGCAGGTCCTCCTAACAAAGAAGCCTCTGTTGCCAAAACTGCTGATGATGTGGAAAACTCAACCTATACAGAAGATCTTGCTAGACTTAAAAAGCAAGAACATGCAGCTGCTGAGGAAGCTAAAAGGCTTGGTCTTGAATTTGCTCAAGACACTGAAGCACTCTTGAAACAAGCTGCTATTGAAGAGAGCAGGAAATCTATTTCTGCTGATGCATCTGCTGATTCAGCTGCTGATTCTGCTGAAGGTGATTCTGCTGAAGGCATTTCTGTTGCAGTTCCTGTTTCCACTGAAACATCCACAAGTTTGGATGAACCTTATGGCAGGTTTCCCATTCCCTCAGATCTTGCTAATGTTGAACAAAGTGATGGCATTTTTCAATCTGCTTCTTATGATGAAGACTTTGTTCCTACTCTAACCAATCTTGATACCTCCATTGATGTTAATCCTGTTGCCACTAAAAGGATAAACACCATTCATCCACAAGATAATATACTTGGTGATCCAAATGCTACGGTTCTCACCAGGAGTGCCATTAACAAAACCAAGTTTGGGCAATGTGCATTTCTCACTTATGTATCCACTCAGAAGAGAGACAATCACACAGATCAGAAGCATTGTCTGTTTGCTTGTTTCTTGTCCCAAGTTGAACCAACAAGCATTAAACAGGCTTTGAGTGAACCTAGTTGGGTTGAAACTATGCAGGAAGAGATGCAACAATTCAAGAATCAAGATGTTTGGATCCTTGTTGATCTTCCTACAGGGAAAATTGCTATTGGAACCAAGTGGATATTAAAATGCAAGAGGGATGCAAGAGGTATTGTGGTAAAAAATAAAGCAAGATTGGTGGCTCAAGGTTTCAGACAAGAAGAAGGGATTGACTATATTGAAGTCTTTGCACCAGTTGCTAGGGTTGAGGCAATTAGATTATTTTTAGCTTTTGCCTCATACTTGGGGTTTAAGGTATATCAGATGGATGTCAAGAGTGCCTTCCTCTATGGCAAAATTGAACAGGAGGTTTATGTCACTCAACCACAAGGCTTTGAAGATCCTCATCATCCTAAGAAGGTGTACAAAGTTGTCAAGGCACTTTATGGACATCACCAAGCACCAAGAGCATGGTATGCTAGCTTGTCTACATTTCTTTTGGAGCATGGCTACAGAAGAGGAGCAATTGAAAAGACACTCTTCATTAAGAAAAACTCCAGGGACATCATTCTAGTACAGGTCTATGTGGATAACATTATTTTTGGGTCCACAAAGGAAGCATGGTGCAGGGAATTTGAAGATTTGATGAAAGATGAATTTCAGATGAGTGCAATGGGGGAATTAACCTTTTTCTTAGGGCTACAAGTAAAACAACAACCTGAAGGGATTTTTATCCATTAGGAGAAATATGTTAAGGACATCTTGAAAAAGTTTGACTTTGATCATTTGAGGACTGCTACTACTCCATATGAACCACCCAAGCTTAAAAATCCAAATGAACAAGATGAGGCTGTGAATGTTCACCTCTATAGATCCATGATAGGATCACTCATGTATCTCACAGCTTCTAGGCCTGACATTACCTTTGCTGTCAGTGCTTGCTCAAGACATCAAGTCACTCCATTGACTTCCCACCTAAATGCAGTGAAGAAGATTTTCAAGTACATCAAAGGCCAACCCAAACTAGGCCTCGGGTACCCAAGGGAATCACCATTTATGTTGGAAGCATACACTGATAGTGATTATGTAGGAGCTAATTTGGACAGGAAATCCACAACATGAGGTTGTCAATTTCTTGGTAGAAGACTCATCTCTTGGGAGTGCAAGAAACAAACCATTGTGGCTACTTCTACTACTGAAGCAGAATATGTTGCTGCTGCCAATTGTTGTGGTCAGGTACTTTGGATTCAGAATCAGATGTTGGATTATGGGTTTAACTTCATGAACACTAAAATCTACATTGATAATCAAAGTACTATTTCTATTGTTAAAAATCATGTTTTTCATCAGAGAACTAAACATATAGAAATTAGGCACCATTTTATAAGAGATGCAAGTGAGAAGCATCTAATTCAAGTGCTTAAAATTCATACTGATGATAATGTGGCTGGTTTATTAACAAAAGCTTTTGATGGACCTAGGTTTAATCACCTAGTTGTCAACATTGGGATGGTCAACCCTTGAATGCTATGTTTGAGGGGAGGCATAAACCTCAGGGGAGGCATATGCCTCAAGGGAGGATTGTACATGTTGTATATCATGTAGATTATTATTTTTACTAACTTTGTTTTGCAGGTTTCTTACTAATTTTGTACACTATTATGGTTGTCTTTTGTGTTCTGTTTGAATGTTTGGTTGTAGGTCATGTTCCTGCTGATGAACAAAGATCTACATAACTTTTATCAGTGGAAAAAGATGTAAAATACAAAATAAAAGGATCTTTCATTATTTAAGAAACAGAAAGTACATGATCAACAACATCAAACATCAGAAGTACAAAAGACACCATCTAACAACACTCAGACAACCAAAACACCACCACCTCCCACAGCCCAACCTTCTCTTCCCTTTGCCCATGTCCTTAGGGTCAGGGATCCTCTTGTGGACTCCTCTGGATTGCATGTCCTTATTCTAGACCTTGGGAGCAGCAAGTCCAAGGACAACCTTCAATGGACCCTTGTTCTTTTTAGAGGACTGTGGCTCTTCAGGGACAGAGATCTTCCTCATATCAGCACAAACTCTCTCCATCTCACTTGTAAGGAATGCTGTGACAGGAGTAAAATCAGGGACAACAACAGCAAGAGGAGTTGGAGCTACCTCTGCTTCCTCTGTTTCTTCTGGTGAGGATGGAGATGGACAAAACTCAGAAGGTCCTTCACCAAGATAGTAGTATGCTCTTTGTATTTGAGGAATGTCAAAGTTGGAATCAGATGAAGAATCAGAGGAAATATCAATAATTTTGGGGTTTAATTTCATGATTGGGGTGTTTAGAAAGGCTTTGGTGTGATGTTATTAGTGTATTATTGGACTGTGAGTAGGTTATGCCTTGAAGACTTCTATATAAAGACTTGATTTGGGATTAATATGGGTACATGCAAGTTAATGGGAGGTAGTTGAGTCAGCAGCAATTACTAATTGTGAATTTTTCCATTTAAGTGGATTCTTCGGATGAAAGTCACTTGGGTTTGACCAATTGCTGCTGATAACATCTACTTTATTCTTAAGTTTGTTCCTGCTGATGGTTTATAAAAGATTAATTTATTCAGGGGAATGCAAATCTTTCAGAAGTATAACAATCAAGTAAAGACAAACAAGGCAAAATGTTTATTGATTCTTCAGATGTACAAACAGGAATAAGATTGAAAGATTCATACAAGTAAAACAAGCCTATCAATCCTAGAATTCCTATTCTACTTTGCCCTTGCCCTTGTCTTCCACTATCCTCTCCTTGCCTTTGTTGTTGTTGAAGATTCCTTGCTGCTGAGGACAGGGCAACCCAATCACAATTTTTCTTGTCTTTGGCAATGGTGGATTTAACTTTCTTCTTATTGATGGTCGCCTTGGACGAGAGGATTGGGGCTTCTCAGGGGTTGT
Organism: Artemisia argyi; assembly: GCA_030686995.1. Classification (NCBI taxonomy): domain Eukaryota; kingdom Viridiplantae; phylum Streptophyta; class Magnoliopsida; order Asterales; family Asteraceae; genus Artemisia; species Artemisia argyi. Next base: position 42,691,968 of record CM060697.1, read on the forward strand.
TGGGTTGTAGAGTGTATCACTCTCAACATCCTCTTCATCAGAAGAAGTGCAGATGAAGGGAGATTCAGTAGGATTGGGGACTCTGTTTGCCCTCTCTAGTGCATTCCACTGTCTCTCCATCTCTCTCTAGTATTCAGGATCATCAATTTCAGAAGGGTATGGTGGAAGATCTTCTGATGATGATGAACTTGGAGCAGGTATATGATGTCTCTTCTTTTTGGCTTGCTCTTTTGTGAGACCCCATGGGAGAGTTGGCATTCTGAGTGGTGATAGGGATGTTAGTGACTCTGATGAATCAGATGAGTCAGAAGCAAGATTGATGATACTCGGATTGGATACCATGATTCTTAATTGATTGGTGGAATTGTAATTAGGGATTTCTATTGTTAAAGTTGTGTGGAGATATTTGGGGATAATTACCTTATATTTATAAGATCACCCAAACCGTGTGTATTTATTACCATAAATTCGTGGTGGTTTGGAGATAATTAAAGGTGAATCGATATTTGAATTAAGAGATTTTCAAAGATATTTGGTTACCACTGAAGTTGTGATACTGCTGATTGATCCTGCGGATGGGCTTAATAAATGGTTGACCGTAGTCAATGATTGACTTATTTCTACGGATTGACCATTTGGTTTCTGCCGTTTGACTTGGTTTCAGCTGACGAGTCAGTTTAATTGCGATATTTCAAAGTCGATTATTGGTCAAAGATTGGTTTCCATAATTTTTGCCAGTTACACTCCACGTTTGGTAACTTACCATAATTAACCTCAACGTGCATATCCCACTCACAATTAACTAATTCCCTCTCGCTATAAAATTTTAAAACCATTTCAACATTATTCAGCACTCCCAACCCTAATTTCTTCTTCTCAATCAATGGTTGAACTACTTTTCAAAGGTGATCATAACAAACTTGCTTTCCTTGGTCGTGGTAAGGGTGATGATGACTATATGGGAATGATGGAATTTCTCCAAAGATCCAAGATTCATTATGCCTTAATTCATTATCCAAATGTTATTCATGAATCTCTGGTTATACAATTTTGGCAAACGGCAAGGACGAGGACTGTTGATGATGGACCAACAGAGATTATTGCTATGGTAGATGGGGAAGAATGTGTAATCACTGAGTCATTGGTCAGATTTCAACTACAATTGGATGATGAAGGTGGGGTGAGCGAATTAACTAAGGAAGAAATACTTGCAGGTCTTCGGTGGTTATAGTGGTGATGGGAAAGTGTGGTACAAGAATTTGTTTTGCCCTAAATGGAGGTTTTTGACACACACTTTGCTTCAGTGTATGAGTTCTAAGTCTGGTGGATGGGATCAATTTTCAACAGACATTGCTCTTGCCATTGTGTGTCTCTCTCTGGGAAGAACCTTCAACTTTTCTAAGTATATATTTAATGAAATGCTTGGTAATGTTAAGGATACCAAACTTAAATATTTAATGTATCCTAGGTTTCTTCAAATTATTTTAGGCATTCAGACCACTGACCCTACCCATTTGCATGTTAAGGGTTTATCAAGAAAGCTTTTTGCTCAAATGAAAATCAAATATATAGGATAACACAGACCCTTACTTCCTGCTATGTTTCCTGTTGGCAATGCTCCTGATGGAGTAGCTGCTGATGCAGCTGCTGATGCCCCTGTGGGCAATGCTCCTGATGGTGAAGCTGCTGGTGGTCAGGATCTTCCTGATGCTCAAGCACTAGAGGATTCCCCTGATAGGACTAAAGTTGCTACTGATGCAAGTGCATCAGTTGCTCCTGATGTTCAGTCACCACCCTCTCCTAGGTCACCCACACCTATACCTTCACCAATGGATAATACTTCTCCTGAGCATGTGCTCAATGAGAACTTAGGCCCTGACCAACCTGTACATTCTCCACAATTTACAAGACTTTCAACACCTAGTCCCTTGAGACCTAATTTTGAAGATCATATTGATGTAGATGTAGATTTAGATTATTCTACTCATAGGACAAATGATGCTTCCAATACCACAGATATCCCTGTTGGTGGAACTGAAGGTCCTGTTACTCTTACTTCTTTGTCTGTTTTGTTGAACAGGTATATGAATAAGGTGGACAAATTGGAAAAGGATCTGAATTTCACCAAAAAGAATCTTAGTGAAGCAGTTCTAACTCTCATTAGAAGAGTCAAGAAGTTGGAGGTTAAGCTCAAGAACAGGAAGAGAAAAGGTGATGTGTGTGAATCAGATGGTGAGTCTACAAAGGCATCTGAGACAATTGATTTGGAAGGACTTGAACTTCTTGCTGCTATCACACTCGATACTGTTCAGAAGGATGCTCCTGATACTAGGCCTGCACCACCTACTCATTCTGCTGATAAAAGTGTTCAAAAGGATTCAAGAGTAATTTATGTCAGGAGAAAGCACTCTGCTAATAAGACTTCTGCAGATGCTTCTAGGAAGGAAGTTATTGCTGATCCCATGCCAGAAGTGGTTACTCATGATACATCAGCAGATATACAAGTTTAGTGTCCTGCTGTTTCTACTGATAAGCATTATGTTCCTCATGAGGCTGCTTCAATTCAGAAAGATAAAGGAAAGTCCATCATGGTTGTCCAGGACATTCCTTCAAGAGTGAAGACAAAAGAGGAACTTGTTAAAGAGAAGCTTAGTGAGCTTGTTGCAGCAAACTTGCAAGCTAAATAGGATGCTCCAGAAACAAAGATTCAGTTGGACATGAAAGCCTCAGAAGAACTTGCTAGGAAAATCCAGGCTGATTTGGATAAAATGGGAACTCCATTTACTAGTACTCTGCCTGCTGATTGGTGCTAAACAGTCAACTTAAATTGACCAAGTAAATGGTCAACAAAGTCAAACTCTCTAGACCAATACTCCGGTGATAGTATAGTGTGTCCCCGGGTCGTTAAGTCCCAGCGAGATTGAAATGGTGCTTATTTGAAATCGTTTAGGAATGAGTGGCACTGAGGACAGTAGACCAGATGATATGGAATTGATTTTGCTACTGTTATTTTGGTATTCACACAATGATATAATATTCACAAAAATCAGATATACAGATATATGCACAAATTTACAATTTGGAATCACGTAACAGAAAAGTGGAATTTGGTGAATTACAAACTACAGGGGGTGCTTTTGAAACTTTTGAAATTTAAAATTAAAAGAAAATTGAAAATGAAAGTGAAATTATAAAAATGATTATTTTACTATTTAAATGTTATTTAATTAATTAAACTATTTAAAATCTAATTAAAACCTAATTTAAATTAACTAAAAATTACAAGGATTACAAATTAGACTAAAAATTTGCAAAAATATTTTCTAAACCTTAAATTGAACTTGAAGAAAGTATAAAAAATAAAAATAAATATTTTTGTATTTTTATGGATTTTTTATTAATTAAAAACTATTTAACTTAATTAAACTAATTAAATTACTTTAAATTACAATTAATACTAAATTAACTTAGAAAATTATGAGAAAATTTATAAAATTATTTAACCATCACAGGAATCCTACAAAATTATAAAAACTTCTAAAAATTATGTTTAAGGCTAATCCACTAATTAATTACTTTTTAATTACTTTAAATTTAATTTAAATAATTAAAATAAGAAAAATGGAAAATGAATAGTAGAGATTAAAAGTATATTTTATAAAAGTCTATTATACTATATTAGAGCTAGGAAAAATATAAAAACTAGGTTTTACTTTATAAAAACTAAATATGCTATTTAATACTTAATATTAATTAATAATTAAGAAAACTAATATTAAATCTAATAAATACTAAATGACAAAATAAAAATCTAGAAAAATTACTGAAATTACTTTAATATAAATGGTAATTAATAAAAATATAAAAAAGCTAAGTACTTAACACAAAAATAAAAGTAAAAATTAAAATTTAAATTACATTAAATAGAAACTATCACTTAATTTAAATTTGATTTTTCTTGATTTTTCTTTTAGAAAACTATTTTATACCTAAAAACAAACACATTTTGTGAAAACAATTTTTTTACAACTTGAAAATAAGCTGAGAATAAGCTCAAAAGTTTACACAGTTGACTTTGGTTGACTTTTAGTAGAAATCAGCCTTGGTGTGGTCCACAAGGGTAAAACTTGGTTCCAATAAGATCAATGTACTTATGTGAGCTAAAAACAATCAAAAGATTCCACAGAATAATCCAATAAGCTCAGAATAAGCAATTCACAAAACCAAATGCTACTTAGATTGGGACAGAGTTTAGGGCTTGATTCAAGTGGGGTCCACTGGTCATGGGGTCAAACTTATGGTCAAATTAGGAAACCTACTAGGAAGGGGGTAGAGAAAACCTAAAACTAAGGTGTGGGGACCACTGTGGTGGCCACAAATCACCACAAAAGGTGGGGTGGTGACTGAGAACTACTGATGCAGGGCAAACAGCAAGCCCTGCAGCCCTCTTTGAAGGGTTGTGGGGCTCACACAAAAATTGTCAAAAATAGTATGACAATGGGATTTTGAAGTTAAGCTAGGAGACTAACTAATCTGAAAAGTACAAGTCCTAAAACTCAACTCAAAATTCTATAAAATTCCTACAATTTTTGGAAAAACCTGAGATTTGCTACTTTTGACTTTTTGAGATGAACTTGTAAATTGACTTTTCTGAGTTTGAAATCACTCTCACTGATTTAAACAGTTATCTTAAGCTAAAAGTTAATGAAATTAAGCTACAATTATACCTAATGCAATGAAATGGATGGGTTGGGGGTCTAAAATCCTTGACAGTTAACTGTCAAGGGTTTTGGAAATGGATTTTGACTATTGCTATGAAAATGAGCAAAGTAAGGATTGTTTGAAGTTAATTAGGACTTAGGTGAGTTGTTGTAACACCCCGAAATTGGATTACGCAGCGGAAGTCTAATCGGGGTCATTACAGTTTAGTACACAGTCATACTCATAGAAAACAATTCAAAAGATTGTCAATATCATTCCATGAAAACTCAAATATTCAGAGTTACAAACATTTTTCCAAAATGTTAAGTGTTTCACAAAAGTGGTAATGAGTTTGTAAAGAATGATATAATTATTGAAATCAAGGGAGGTCCTGTGCCCTTTGCCAGCTCCGTGCCGCCATGCTTGCTAATTTCCTGAGATAAACATGCTTAAAAAGTCAACACAAAGGTTGAGTGAATCCATAGTAGTTTAAATAGTAATAGTGTGAACACAAGTCAAGCATTTGAAATAAACAAGCAATGAGAGACAGGTCTTGACTAAATCGGGTGTAATATTGCTCCTAAGCCTCACGAAACGCAAGCCTTAACATTGATTTGACATATCAAAAAGATAATAATAATCATCTACGCCACAGCGGATGTAAATGACAAGGGGCCCTCGGTGACAGGAAATGTGCCAAATTTCCATAATACCTCGAATATAGCACACCTCCTGCCAAGTGATCACCTTGACAGAGGCGGGCTGCCATTCCAATAGATCTATCAACTATATTCGCGCTCACTCGCAAGTGATTAAGGTTCGTGATATAAGGGACTTGTAGCGCAGGTGTCAACTTAGGCAATATCAGGTGATAACAGCATACAGAAAAATACTTGTGTTCGATTTATAGCATGTATCTCCCCACGTTGTTTAAAAACAATTAAAATGTGGGACCATGAACTCACCTGAAAGGTGCGTGTGAATCACAACGGTGCTCAAAAGTAATAGTGTATTGCTATGGCTAGCAATGAAATTCCTCCGACTTGCGACCTAAAAATATATTGTAACCGGTGTTTTAGATTCGTGTCATAAATGACGTGTAATATATCACGTGTAAGGTGATATCCGTTTGGGTGTCTTAAAATATATTCCAAATAACTTTACGTAGTTATTTGTCAGTGTTGATATGAATCGGTGTTTGATTAAATATTATCTCGTTATGAAAATAATATTGTTAAAAATATTTACGATTAAATATTTTTAATAGAGTTATATATATTAAAGTTTAAGTAATATATATATATATAAAATTATAAAAGTATATAAATTATAAGAATAGGTCTTGTCACAAATCAACCCTTAACTTTTACAAAAATTATATCTTTTACCCTTTGGTTAATAATAGTTACAATATGGTCCTTTTTGAGTCTTTTTACATATCTTTCCCTTTACTTTAGAAAATTACGGTTTATACCCCTTAATTACTTACAATTCGGCAGTTTCAAAAATAGTCCGAAGATTTTCATGTTTTGACACTTTTAGTCCCTCAACGTGGGACTTTTACAAACATAGTCCAAAAATTAAGTTTTGAAAAGTTAACTTTTATTTTATAAAAGTTACTACCTTTACTCCTTTTTATTTGCAAAAACTCGGTTTTATGAAATTAGTTACCACTTGAAACTAGTAAGTTTTTCATTCGAAAATTCCACAAGGTTTTGTGTTGGGCTCGTTAGCCCGGTAAGGCCCATATGGGTGTTTTTCTTTGTTCTAAAATTTAGTTCGACTAGCATAAGTTTTCGGTCTATTAATCGTGGTTTGAAATCGTATTAGCTTTGCATGTTTGGTGTTCTTGGTTGAGTTCGAGCCAAATAATGGGAGGGTCGAAGAAAATACATACGTTATACGTGTAGAAAATAATTGGTGAGAGCTTTTCTAGTGGTTTCGAGTCATGTGGTGAAATGATGGTGTAGTGAAAATAACGAAATATCATATGTGTGTCGAGTGAATATGCATGCTACGATTCAAAATAAAATGGGATAGTAAACTTACAACACCAAGAATTTGGTGGTGAAGAGGTCGAGCGTATGAGACAAAGGAACAAGCAAACATGGTACTCTTCTCGCGTCTAGTAATCTCTTTAACCAATAGCTACCCAACTTGCACTCTCGATCCAAACTTGGCGTGTGTGTCCCATACTCGTTCGGTTGTAACCAAGAAATGAAGCAAGGAGTTTTGTGATTTGGTAAGCTTGATGTAACTTTGGGTGTGTGAGAAATTATGCATTAAATGAAGCTTATATAGGAGGTTGAGGGTGGTTGGATGTTCCTAGAATCACAACATCCATCGAGAGGTCAAGTCCTACTCGACAAACTTGTCTTGGTCTCCCTTGTGTTGTCTAATCGAATTGTAAGGGTTTTGAGGGCTACACTCTTCAAGTCAAAGCTAGGTTCTAGCACAAATAGGCATGTGTGTAAGTTATGTTGGAGGAAATGAGACACTCGACCCAATGGTCAAAGTGTTTTCGGTGTGCAAAGCTAAGGACCAAGGGACGGACGGCTCATGTGTAACTTCTTGTCTCTTGATACTAAGTCAATGGGAGACATGGTACTTGATGTCAAAGGAATGGGGAATCATGGTGGAAGTAATGTTCGTAAATTCAAGAAAGCCATGGGGGTTGGTTCGTTTGGGTGGTAGGCTACGCAAGAAAGAATGAAACGAAAATGGACAACCACAGCCATTGGGCTTATTCGCAAAGCCCAAACCAAAACACATGTAACTAAATCTCAAGTGGGCTTGTGACATATTCGGCCCATGGATAAAAAGGATTTAAATGTCGTGCGGGCTTAGGGTGAGATCCGGCCTAAAATATCGGGGTATCGGTGTCGTAAAATGTGTGAAATATATTTCGGTGTCGGTTCGTGATAACCGTAAGTATGTAAACGGTGTCATCGTTTGTATTTATATACTTATAGGTATATAATAATAATAATGATTTGTGAAAGTTAATATATATATATATATATAATATAAATATATATATTAGGAAAAATCTCGGTGTTCAATTTGGGTGTCGGGTCGCAAGTGGAGTTACCGGTGTTAACCCCGTTGGGTGATATCCAAGAGTGACTTTCGGGTGATATCGGGTGACAAAACATAATCGGGTGTTAAACAAACGGTGATCAAAACATTTGGGTGCTTAAACAAACAGTAAACATAACAATCGTGTGTTCAAACAAACAGTGTCTTATGTGAAAATTTTTAAATTTGCCCGCAAAATAGCTTAGTTAAGAGTAATGTTGTCAATTAGCATTAATAAATGACCTGGGATTTTACGGTGTATTACAGTACCCACCCGTTAGATTGGATTCGTCCCGGAATCCAAAGTTGAATCGGTGTTCGGGGTTGTCTCATCAAATAGTTGTGGGTATTTGGCACGCATTTGATCCTCGCGCTCCCATGTGTACTCGGGTCCTCTCTTAGAGTTCCATCTGACCTTAACAATGGGAATGCGACTATGCTTAAGTCGTTTGACCTCCCTATCCATAATCTCAACGGGTTCCTCAATAAAGTTCAACTTGTCATCAATTCTAATCTCTTTTAGTGGAATCACAAGTGTTTCATCCGATAAACACTTTTTCAAATTTGACACGTGGAAGGTGTTGTGTACTCTACTGAGTTCCTCAGGTAATTCCAGTTTGTATGCCACGGGACCAATCCTTTCAATGATCTCGAAGGGTCCAACGTATCTTGGGTTTAACTTCCCACGTTTTCCAAACCTAATCATTCCTTTCCAAGGTGATACATTAAGCATGACCTTGTCTCCAACTTGAAATTCTATTGGTTTTCTTCGCATATCGGCATAACTCTTTTGCCGATCCCTGGCAGCTTGTAATCGTTGCCTAATCTTTACTATTTTCTCAGTGGTTTCAAGTATCAATTCGGGACCTGAGAGTTGTACATCTCCAATCTCAGCCCAACAAACTGGCGATCTACACTTTCTTCCATAAAGTGCTTCAAATGGTGCAGCCTTAATGCTAGCGTGATAACTGTTGTTATATGAAAATTCTGCTAACGGTATGTGTCTATCCCAGCCTTTTCCAAAATCAATCACACATGCCCTAAGCATGTCTTCTAGGGTTTGTATAGTCCTTTCACTTTGACCATCAGTCTGTGGATGGTAAGCTGTACTCATATCTAACTTAGTTCCCAAGGCTTTCTGTAAGGATCGCCAAAAGTTAGACATGAAACGGTTGTCTCGGTCGGAGATAATAGAAATCGGCACTCCATGCCGGGAAACTATCTCCTTAATGTACAAACGTGCAAGGACGTCCATATCATCAGTCTCTTTGATCGGTAAGAAGTGTGCTGACTTCGTGAGACGATCAACAATAACCCATATTGTGTCCAACCCACTTGATGTCTTGGGTAATTTTGTAATGAAATCCATTGTAATCCTTTCCCATTTCCACATTGGTAGCTCGGGTTGAACCAAAAGACCGGATGGTTTTTGATGTTCAGCCTTTACTCTCGAGCAGGTCAAACACTTACCGACATACTCTGCAATGTCCGCTTTCATGTTTGGCCACCAATACAACTTCTTTAAATCTTGATACATCTTGTCTGAGCCTGGATGAATGGAATATTTAGACTTATGAGACTCGTGCATGATGAGATCTCGTATTCCTCCATACAATGGAATCCAATTTCTGTCTTTGAAACACAGCCTTCCATCTGGTTTCTTGACAAATCCATTCGTGCTTTCGGGCATACCATAAATCTTCTCGTGCGGTCTATTCTCTTCCTTAAGAGCCTCAGTTTGAACTTCAAGAATTTGAGACGGCAATGGAGATCTTATTGTCATACCCAATGACTTAACTCTAAGGGGTCTAAGTCGTTCCTTTCGACTCAAGGCATCTGCTACAACGTTTGCCTTCCCCGGGTGATAACGGATCTCACAATCATAGTCACTTAGCAACTCTAGCCATCGACGTTGCCTCATGTTCAACTCCTTTTGATCTAAAATGTGCTGAAGACTCTTGTGATCAGTGAAAACCGTACACTTAGTTCCATATAGGTAGTGTCTCCAGATCTTCAGAGCGAATACTACCGCTCCTAATTCTAGATCATGAGTAGTGTAGTTCTCCTCGTGGGGTTTAAGTTGTCTAGAAGCGTAAGCAATTACTTTAAGCCTTTGCATCAATACGGCACCCAAACCTTGGATTGATGCGTCACAATATACCACGAAGTCCTCACTTCCTTCGGGTAGTGCTAATATCGGTGCTTCACAAAGCTTCTGCTTCAAAAACTGAAATGCCGATTCTTGCTCATCTCCCCATTCAAACTTCTTCTTCTTCTGTGTTAACTCAGTCAAAGGTTTAGCAATCCTTGAAAAACCTTCAATAAATCTCCGATAGTATCCGGCAAGACCTAAAAATTGGCGTATCTCGGTAGGACTCGTAGGTGACGCCCAATTTTTAACAGCTTCGATCTTGGCGGGATCAACATGAATACCCTTACTATCAATAACATGCCCAAGAAATTGTATCTTCTCTATCCAAAAATCACACTTGGAAAATTTGGCGTATAATTTCTCTTCTCTGAGCAGTGTTAGTATAGCCTTCAAGTGTTCGGCGTGCTCTTCCTTACTACGTGAGTAAATAAGGATATCATCGATGAATACAATCACGAACTTATCCAAATAGGGTTTGCATACTCGGTTCATTAAGTCCAAAAATACAGCAGGTGCATTTGTTAGACCGAATGGCATTACTTGGAATTCGTAGTGACCATATCTCGTCCTGAAAGCTGTCTTAGGGATGTCTTCTTCCCTAACCCTCAGTTGATGATAACCCGATCTCAAATCAATCTTCGAGTAGACACTCGATCCTTGCAGTTGATCAAACAAATCGTCAATCCTTGGCAACGGATATCGATTCTTAACCGTCAGTTTGTTCAACTCACGATAATCGATACACATCCTGAAGGTTCCATCCTTCTTCTTTACAAACAACACCGGGGCTCCCCACGGTGATGAACTAGGGCGAATAAATCCTTTATCTGACAATTCCTCCAATTGTCCGGATAACTCCTTCATTTCCGACGGTGCTAGCCTATAGGGTGCTCGTGCTACGGGTGCGGCTCCTGGCATCAAGTCGATTTGAAATTCCACTTGACGAGTCGGCGGAAGGCCAGGCAAGTCCTCAGGGAAAACTTCTGGAAAGTTCCTGACTACTGGCACATCCTCGAGTCGCTTCTCTTCCGACTTCTTCTTAGTGACTTGAGCTAAAAATACTTGACATCCCCGTTCGATGTACTTCACAACCTTGACGCAAGAAATGACGCTCAAACGTGTCTTACTTTGCTCTCCACGAACAACCAGGGTTTCGTTATTTAGTGGAATGTGAACGACCTTTTCGTCACAAATAATCTTAGCGCGGTTCTCGGATAACCAATCCATTCCTACAACGACGTCAAAACTACCGAGTCTAATAGGCATAAGGTCAATAATGAATGGGGTGTCTAATAGTCGTAGGGTGCAACCTCGGAGTACAGTGTTAGTGCTCACTAGCTTTCCATCAGCTAGTTCAATCTCATATGTGGTGTCTAGTTGGGTGGGTGTAATATTAAGCAGGGGTGCAAGTGAAATAGACACGAAACTTTGATCGGCTCCGAAATCAAATAAAACTTTAACGAGGTGGTTGTTTAGAAAGAACGTACCAGTGACTACGTTCGGACCTTGTTGGACATTTCCATCTCCCAGCACGTATGCACTTCCACGTGCATTGTTATCCTTGTTAGGGCATTGTCGCCTGTAGTGTCCTTTCTCTCCACAAGCATGGCATACTACAGCCACGGGTTGCAAATTGGCTCCTGTCGCCTTGCAATCTTGTGTCTTATGTCCAATCCTTGAACACTTCCCGCACTTAGCATAGCAGGGTCCATTGTGATGCATCTTACACTTGTCACAGAATGGAAGAGGTCCAGCATACCTAGCATCCTTAACCGGTGCAGCGACATAAGCTCTGACAGCTTCCTGTCATCGGTTCTGTTGGTTGTGGTGGGTGTTTCTATCATGGTGGTAGTTACGGTTGAGGTTTCGGTTGTTGTTGTTTGTCCTTCGATCATCAAACTTCCTTTTGTGATCGTTGTTTCCCTGAGCAGAGTTATGCTTAATCTCCCGGTCTAGCAGTCTTTGGGCAATGGACATTGCTTCATCCAAAGATTAAGGCTTAGACGAGGTGACGTTTCCCTCAATGCTCCTGGGTAATCCTTCAATGTACCTTTCCAACAACTTTTCCAAGTCGGGAACCTTAGATGGGCAAAGTGTAGTAAGTTCCTGAAATCTCCTGTCGTAAGCCCTGAGATCATTTCCTTTCACTACCAAAGTGTGAAACTCATCTTCTAACTTTTTGATCTCGCCTCTAGGGCAGAACTTCTTCAACATCTTCTCCTTGAAATCAGCCCATGTGATCTGATAGGCCTCCTCCACACCTATCTTCTGAGCAGTTGCATTCCACCAAGACAACGCGTCTTCCAACAATGTTCCAGTAGCAAACGAGACTCGGTTTTCCGTGGCACAACCACTCCTTACAAACACAGTCTCAGTTCGCTCAAACCATCGAGCAAGCTCTGTTACTCCTTCAGTTCCTTTGAAGTGAGATGGTTTGCAAGCAATGAAGTCCTTATAGGTGCACTTCTGAGTCGCTGCAGACTCGCTCTCAGCAGTGGCTCGGTTATTGCTACTAGTTCGTGCCATTGCGGCAGCCTGTACCTCTAAAGCTGCAGCAACGCTGTCGGCAACCAACTTTCTTATAGCAGCCTGGGTCATAGCGGGTGACGAGGTAGCGGTAGTGGTTTTCCTTGGGGCCATAACTCTATAAAATCGTAAGTGCATAAGTACAAATCCCAAACATCAATAACAAGAGAAATAGTGTAACCAACTCATAATAGTCGAGATCATCACAAAGTACATCTCACAACTACACCATAAATACATACATCAACATAAACCATATCATTCATAAATAAACATCACGACATGTAACAACACACATGGAAATTATAATGAATCTCAATATGGGAGCATAATAAAAAGAAAGATCAGACAACTAGAACATCATAAATCAATATCAATACGTTACAATCGTAACCAACATAAAGTTTTAATAATTTTTGAATTCATTGTTACAAAACAATAAGATACAACTATTATTAATGCCACAGGCGGCAAGTTAAGATGTCTCTGTAAGTAATAACATGTCATAGATCTATGAAGGTCCAGGTGCGCCTCCTGATCTCCTCTCTAGCTCTCTGATAATCCGGATCATCCCCAACATCTCCATATCTCTGGATCTCTCACGGGCCTAAATCTCCTCAATAGTAGTCGAAAGTGCATGGATGGTAGAACTAGATGCAGCTAACTCCTGTGCCTGATGCTCCATCATCTCCTGTGTAATGGCCGCAACCGCTCTCAAATCATCAATCTCGTGCCTCTGAACATCTAATCGGTGACCAAACTCAGTGATAGTATCCTGTGCCTCCTCGATCTCTGTACCCATCATCTCAAATACCATCTCTAAAGCTGTCCTATGTACCACGAGGTTCGTGACCTCCTCCTGCATACACTCAATTCTCTCCAAGGATATATCCTCAATAACACTCAATAGCTCATCAAGTCGACTCTCATGTCTAATCAATCTAGCAGCCAAAAGAGGGATAGTGTGGTGTATCGGCTCTCCTGTGACCGGTAACACCGCTGAAGAGCCATCTCCAAGCTCAGCAGCCCTAGGTGATCCCTCAGCTAATCTCCATCTACGTATGTAGTCTAACAAAAACGACCATCGACGAGCATCAACCAATCTATGAATACCAGGTGAGGTGGGTGTCTCCGTGGGAGCAGGTGATGGTACAGGTGATGTAACAGGTGATGGTATCGGTACAGTGGTAGTCTGTGAGTAGAAAACTGTAGGTGGTGGCATGGGTGGTAAAGCCTCAGAGGTAGGAGGTGCGGTGTAAGTAGGCAACATTTAAGGATGTGGCTCAAGTGGGGGTGATGCAGGTGATGGTGGGGGTGCTGGTGATACCACAGGTGTCAAATCTGGCTCAGAAACAGGTGGTAGTACAGATATAGGTGATGATACAGGTGTAGGTACAGGTGTAGGTACAGGTGGTGTAACAGTAGAAGCAGGCAAAATACAGACTCGTTTTCGAGCCGTGCATTTGCGGGTATAGTCTCCCTCATGGTATCGAAACAACTCGCCAAAAGGCTCAGGCTCATAGGGCTCAAGAATCCTCACTCGCTTGCGCCGACGAATCGGTGCAGGCGGGGATGATGGTGGAATAGAAGCAGCAGTATCAGAAGTATCGAAGTCAGAAGACTCGTCATCAGCATCTGAACCGGTGTGGTGACTAGCAGGTGGTGAAGGACGATCATCAGCCGCAAGAAACTGCTGAGATGTCAGGTACTGGTCGTAAAGGTACTGTCCCTGTGTCATAGGTCCACAGACAGGACGAAAAAGAGGCTGAATAGGAAAAGAATCAACGGGTGTAGAAGCAACCTCACCCTCCTCAAAGGGCTCAGTGTCAGCAGATGTGTCTCCAGATGGAACAGGAGATGGTATAGCAGGTGATACAGGTTGGGTGTCATGGTCAGAATCATGGGTGTCATGGGTGTCATAATCAGATAAGTTAATAGTAGGGTGAGTGGATGATGCTGGTACGACGTCGTCACTGTCGGACAAAATAATAACCGGGGGCGACATGGTACTGTATTATCCCAAAAATAGCAGTGATATAAGTCATTTAATCAACATAATGCTACATGCACAGTGATCATAGTGTCATAGTGAGCTAAATGCAATGGGTGCTAAAAATCAAACCTTAAAACATAGCGTTGGCAAGCGCTGGCACGGACGGCACTTCGGTGATAAATAGTTTGTTTAAAATTAGGTGAGGTTATAGTCCAATGTTTTGAAAAATCATTTGGTTCTCTATAACCATGGCTCTGATGCCAATCTGTAACACCCCAAAATTGGATTAAGCAGCGGAAGTCTAATCAGGGTCATTACAGTTTAGTACACAGTCATACTCATAGAAAACAATTCAAAAGATTGTCAATATCATTCCATGAAAACTCAAATATTCAGAGTTACAAACATTTTTCCAAAATGTTAAGTGTTTCACAAAAGTGGTAATGAGTTTGTAAAGAATGATATAATTATTGAAATCAAGGGAGGTCCTGTGCCCTTTGCCAGCTCCGTGCCGCCATGCTTGCTAATTTCCTGAGATAAACATGCTTAAAAAGTCAACACAAAGGTTGAGTGAATCCATAGTAGTTTAAATAGTAATAGTGTGAACACAAGTCAAGCATTTGAAATAAACAAGCCAAGATAGACAGGTCTTGACTAAATCGGGTGTAATATTGCTCCTAAGCCTCATGAAACGCAAGCCTTAACATTGATTTGACATATCATAAAGATAATAATAATCATCTACGCCATAGCGGATGTAAATGACAAGGGGCCCTCGGTGACAGGCAATGTGCCAAATTTCCATAATACCTCGAATATAGCACACCTCCTGCCAAGTGATCACCTTGACAGAGGCGGGCTGCCATTCCAATAGATCTATCAACTATATTCGCGCTCACTCGCAAGTGATTAAGGTTTGTGATATGAGGGACTTGTAGCACAGGTGTCAACTTAGGCAATATCAGGTGATAACAGCATACAGAAAAATACTTGTGTTCGATTTATAGCATGTATCTCCCCACGTGGTTTAAAAACAATTAAAATGTGGGACCATGAACTCACCTGAAAGGTGCGTGTGAATCACAACGGTGCTCAAAAGTAATAGTGTATTGCTATGGCTAGCAATGAAATTCCTCCGACTTGCGACCTAAAAATATATTGTAACCGGTGTTTTAGATTCGTGTCATAAATGACGTGTAATATATCACGTGTAAGGTGATATCCGTTTGGGTGTCTTAAAATATATTCCAAATAACTTTACGTAGTTATTTGTCAGTGTTGATATGAATCGGTGTTTGATTAAATATTATCTCGTTATGAAAATAATATTGTTAAAAATATTTACGATTAAATATTTTTAATAGAGTTATATATATTAAAGTTTAAGTAATATATATATATATATATATATAAAATTATAAAAGTATATAAATTATAAGAATAGGTCTTGTCACAAATCAACCCTTAACTTTTACAAAAATTATATCTTTTACCCTTTGGTTAATAATAGTTACAATATGGTCCTTTTTGAGTCTTTTTACATATCTTTCCCTTTACTTTAGAAAATTATGGTTTATACCCCTTAATTACTTACAATTCGGCAGTTTTAAAAATAGTCCGAAGATTTTCATGTTTTGACACTTTTAGTCCCTCAACGTGGGACTTTTACAAACATAGTCCAAAAATTTAGTTTTGAAAAGTTAACTTTTATTTTATAAAAGTTACTACCTTTACTCCTTTTTATTTGCAAAAACTCGGTTTTATGAAATTAGTTACCACTCGAAACTAGTAAGTTTTTCATTCGAAAATTCCACAAGGTTTTGTGTTGGGCTCGTTAGCCCGGTAAGGCCCATATGGGTGTTTTTCTTTGTTCTAAAATTTAGTTCGACTAGCATAAGTTTTCGGTCTATTAATCGTGGTTTGAAATCGTATTAGCTTTGCATGTTTGGTGTTCTTGGTTGAGTTCGAGCCAAATAATGGGAGGGTCGAAGGAAATACATACGTTATACGTGTAGAAAATAATTGGTGAGAGCTTTTCTAGTGGTTTCGAGTCATGTGGTGAAATGATGGTGTAGTGAAAATAACGAAATATCATATGTGTGTCGAGTGAATATGCATGCTACGATTCAAAATAAAATGGGATAGTAAACTTACAACACCAAGAATTTGGTGGTGAAGAGGTCGAGCGTATGAGACAAAGGAACAAGCAAACGTGGTACTCTTCTCGCGTCTATTAATCTCTTTAACCAATAGCTACCCAACTTGCACTCTCGATCCAAACTTGGCGTGTGTGTCCCTTACTCGTTCGGTTGTAACCAAGAAATGAAGCAAGGAGTTTTGTGATTTGGTAAGCTTGATGAAACTTTGGGTGTGTGAGAAATTATGCATTGAATGAAGCTTATATAGGAGGTTGAGGGTGGTTCGATGTTCCTAGAATCACAACATCCATCGAGAGGTCAAGTCCTACTCGACAAACTTGTCTTGGTCTCCCTTGTGTTGTCTAATCGAATTGTAAGGGTTTTGAGGGCTACACTCTTCAAGTCAAAGCTAGGTTCTAGCACAAATAGGCATGTGTGTAAGTTATGTTGGAGGAAATGAGACACTCGACCCAATGGTCAAAGTGTTTTCGGTGTGCAAAGCTAAGGACCAAGGGACGGACGGCTCATGTGTAACTTCTTGTCTCTTGATACTAAGTCAATGGGAGACATGGTACTTGATGTCAAAGGAATGGGGAATCATGGTGGAAGTAATGTGCATAAATTCAAGAAAGCCATGGGGGTTGGTTCGTTGGGTGGTAGGCTACGCAAGAAAGAATGAAACGAAAATGGACAACCACAGCCATTGGGCTTATTCGTAAAGCCCAAACCAAAACACATGTAACTAAATCTCAAGTGGGCTTGTGACATATTCGGCCCATGGATAAAAAGGATTTAAATGTCGTGCGGGCTTAGGGTGAGATCCGGCCCAAAATATCGGGGTATCGGTGTCGTAAAACGTGTGAAATATATTTCGGTGTCGGTTCGTAATAACCGTAAGTATATAAACGGTGTCATCGTTTGTATTTATATACTTATAGGTATATAATAATAATAATGATTTGTGAAAGTTAATATATATATATATAATATAAATATATATATTAGGAAAAATCTCGGTGTTCAATTTGGGTGTCGGGTCGCAAGTGGAGTTACCGGTGTTAACCCCGTTGGGTGATATCCAAGAGTGACTTTCGGGTGATATCGGGTGACAAAACATAATCGGGTGTTAAACAAACGGTGATCAAAACATTTGGGTGCTTAAACAAACAGTGAACATAACAATCGGGTGTTCAAACAAACAGTGTCTTATGTGAAAAGTTTTAAATTTGCCCGCATAATGGCTTAGTTAAGAGTAATGTTGTCAATTAGCATTAATAAATGACCTGGGATTTTACGGTGTATTACAGTTGTCTAAATAGGCTTTAGTCACAAATGACAATCACAACACCTTCAAGCTAACAATTCCAAACACCCCTTTAAGAAACTGAAAATGGATTTTTCAAAGCAATTAGGTAAGTTAAACTATGGAACTGACTCCTGACCATTAGTTGAGATTAAAGAAACTTAAATAAGCAATTAAACATCAAAACTAACACATCTATCATGAAACTTACTAAGATACTAATTTTGGCAGTGGATAAGAGATATTGATCAAACTTGAATTCTAATGAACAACTATGCTACACTAAGTAACTAATGGACTAGCAAACACCAACTAAGCATATAAAATCAAATGAAAGCAGTAAATAAGCTCAGGAACAGTAGAATGCCAAAATGGAGATTAGCTTACAAACTTTTGCAATCAAGAGAGAACTGTGAACCAGTGAACCAAATCACACCCTATTGACTTCCACAAGTCACTAATACCATGAAATCCACTCAGCCACCCTGCTCCTTCTTCTTTGAACACTGCTTTTCTATTTTTTTTATTTATCTATTTGTATTTTTTTTTTTTTTGAGATTTTGAGTATAACTGAGTTTCAACTTTCAAAGCTTATAAAACCTCAAAGGTAAGCTATGCTACCTTCAAATGATCAGTAAACAAGAGCTATTAATAATTTAAAAGCAAAAATGAGATTTTTTAATAAAAATGGTAAAAACTGATTTTCATAACAAGACTTTAATTCAACACCAAAGGAACTTACTTTTACAATAAAAACATGGATTACAACTTGTTTGAACTTTAAAATTACAATTTGAAAGAGAGATTAAACTACCTACGATTACATTATACTAAACTACTCTACTTGTCTTCTCTCCTCTGCTTCTCCTCTTCTTATAGTTGATTTGCTGAGCTCAGTGGGTCCCAATGATCAAATCCCACCACTTTGATTGACTTTTGGATAACCTTTGCCCTCTCTCCATTTTTTGGCAGGAAAAGATTTTTCTTTTCAAATTGTTCTGTAAAAGATGCCATGGGGGGGTGATGTGATTGGTTCATTGGGGAGTGTGATTGGAAGGATAAGAGTGGATGGTGGATGGGCAAGTGGTGCAAGAGGGGGGGGGGGGGGGAAATACCAGGTCTGGTTTTGGTATGGATGAGTGGTGGTTTTGGTGGGAAGGGTGGGTTTGACTGGGGAGTTGACCAAGGTCAATGGTTGACCCAGTTATATTATAAGGTGGACTTGGGCTGTTTTGGAGTTGGCTTGGGTAAAAAAAAGAAAGGGATGGGCTTGGTGTTTGGTTGTGTTTGGATTTGGTTTATGAAATAATAAAGGGTCCGTATGTTTAATAGTCTAGGTAATCACAAGGACCAAATTTGTAATAAGTTTAAAAGTTGAGGGTCTGTTGTGGCATTTTTCCAAAGATTATCATAAGGGCTGAATTGGTCAAGGATGAATAGTACAAGGTCCTATTTTTATATTTTTCCACTTTTGAGATTCCAAGGACCAAAACTGCCAATATTGAAACTTCAAGGACCAAATGTGAAAATTCACCAAACTTTCTAACCAAGGACCAAACCTGCCATAAAAGATTAATATAAGGACAAAATTTGTTTTTCTCAAAGCTTTAATATCCCAGGACCATTTTTGACAATTTTCAAAGTTCAGGGACTAAACTTGACATTTTGTGAAACTTTGCACCAAAGGACTAATTGTTGGGATATGAAATATCAAAGTACTTCTGGATGTCAAAGTACTGCTGCATGAAGAATAAAGTCAAAGTACTGCTGAAAAATGAAGTCAAAGTACTGCTGTTATTGAAGAATGTTTAAAGTACTTCGAAGGAAACAAGGACTGATATGCAATATTAGATAAGGATTAATGTGTAATATTAGATGAATATTCTAGAATTAGTTAGGGATAATTACTTGTCGTTCAAGGAGTATATGTTGTAAACCGACTTAAGGTTATCTATATAAAGAGCCTTAAGAGGTATTGGTCGATATAAGTTTTATAAGTTTTACAAGTTAGATACGTTTAGAAGTCGATCAAAGTTAAATAGTTAGGGATTCTTAGTGAATCTGTGTAACAAAGCTGGTTCAAAGTTTGGTTAATATAAAAGTTCTTCTTAAGCTTTGTGTTAGTAGATTCCGCATACTTTACAAGGTCAAACAGTGTTTCAATATTAATAGTGTTGAGTTTACTCAATATTGTTAAACCCTTACAAGCTACAAAGTAGTTTGATCAGAGTATATCGATCCAACAAGTGGTATCAGAGCTTGTGTTGGAAACTCTGATTAAGAAGACAAACCTTTAAAACCTTTAAACCGATCTCACTACAAACCCTTCAAGATGTCGACAGATGCTGCACCTGCTCCCTCAATCACTGCTGTTAGAATCCCTATTGTTAAGAAGGGAGAATACAACCTATGGGCCATGAAGATGAGGCAGTACATTGCCATCACAGACCATGCTTTGTGGGATGTGATTGTCAATTGAAATATGCAAATTGATGAACCAGTTGAGGTACCTGAACAACCAACACCACCAAAACCTACTGTACCTGCTGCTACCAAAAGAAATCAAGACAAAGCTCTCAACATACTGCTTTCTACTATTCCTGATGGTCACCTATTAATGTTTCATGATGCCAAAGATGCCAAACAACTATGGGCTGCAATAAAGAAGAAGTTTGGAGGTAATGATGCTTCCAAGAAGATGCATAGGAATTTGCTGAAGCAACAATTTGAAACTTTCACTGTTGGTGAAAGAGAAGGTCTTGATTCTACTTATGAAAGATTTCAACATCTTTTGAGTATGCTAGAACTATATGATGCTGAGGCATCCGTTGAAGATTCTAATTTAAAGTTTCTAAGGAGTTTGCCATCAGCATGGTATGTAGTTGCTACTATGATCAGAGGACAATCAGGGCTAGATACTGTGGACTTTGATGACCTTTACAACCATCTGAAGGTGTATGAGCATGAGATGAATGGTACTTCAGGTTCAAGCACACAACAAAATATTTCTTTTGTCTCTTCTGAAAAGAGAAGCAGTACTTCCAACAAAGGTACTGCTTACCCTGCTCAAAGTACTGTGACCGAAACACAGGTTCCATGCACAACAATGGTCACCACCAATTCATCACAATCAGTTACCCCAACCTCAGATGATGTTCTATGTTCATTCTTTGCTCAACAAGCATCTATGCCAGTCACCTATCAAGAAGATGTATTGCAAATTGATGATGATGCCTTGGAAGAAATCGATATCAGATGGCAAGTTGCTATGCTCACTGCAAGGATCAAGAAGTATGTGAACAAGACAGGTAAAGGCATCAACTTCAGAGCTAAACAAGGAATAACATTTGACAAGTCCAAGATTGAGTGTTTCAACTGTCAAAGGACTGGTCACTTTGCAAGAGAGTGTAAGTTTGCAAAGTATCAAGCAAACAAGTTGATTGAACCACCCAAACCTGAAAGAAAAGAGATTCCAATTACTGAACCAAAACCAAAACTTTGGTTGCTCAAGAGAATCTGTAAGAGATTGATTGGTCCAATGAGTTTGATGATGAACCTATAACCTATTCGATGGTTGCATTGGAAGATTGGAGCACAACATTTGATGAAGAGCCTGGATATGCTGCTTTGGAGTCAAGAGATGAGTTAGGAAGTTTTGATTGGAGCATGGAGTTTGAAGAAGCACCTGTTCAACTTGCAATGGTAGCTGCTTCACCAAGTTCATCCACTAACTCTGAGGTATGCTCTAAGTGTAATGATATGTATCAAAAGTTACTTACTGAGTCTGTAGCTGAAAGAGATAAATTTCAAAAAGCTAGGGCTGAGATAACAGGTTATTAACTTACTTTAGAGTCAATGGAAGCCAAAATTCTTACACATGAAAACAATGAAGTAGCATGGCTTGAAACATATAAACAACAGGATTACCTAGTTAAGTTGAATGAATGGAAACTAGGTTGCAAGGTGTCTAAACTAGAAAAGGTTACTGCTGAAAGAGATAATTTGTTAGAAAAACTTGCTGTATGGAATGAGGCAGGTGTGTCACATGTTCAGTTTGTTGTAAAGCAAAGAACATCTAATATTAAGACAGGCCTAGGATATGATAGTAATGAAGGTATTCCATTTAAGAGCAAGGAACTTAATCTTACTGTTGATACCTCCACTAGTGATGAAGAGTTCATAAGTCTAGATGAAAACACTTCTAGTGATGAGGAATCCCCTAGTCCCACACCTCCTGTATTTCAGAAAGAAAAAGGTTATAATGTAGTTCCACATCCCCCAGGTAGCTTTCAACCACCTAGAAAAGATGTTGATTGTTATGGTGTAGATAATCTGGAGTTTAGGAAAAAGCTTAAATCTGAAACTTTAGAAAGATCTGTTGAAGCTCCTAAGGTAGAAGAGACCAAATTTTCAAAACAAGCAGTACCTTCAAACTCTTTTCGAAGTACTGCTGATCACTCAGCAGTACCTCAAAGAAAATTCTTTCAAAATACTGCTAATTTTAGAAACACTCATGGAAGGGGATTTGGGGATATTGGTCCAAAAGTCTGTTATGTTTGTTACAGTCCTCATCAATTAATTAAAGACTGTGATTATCATTCAGACTACTTAAGTAGATATCCAAAGACCAGAACTGCACAACCAAGTTATAGGGAGAATAAGCCAAGGGATAACAAACCAGTTTGGAACTATACAAATAGGGTCAACCATAGTAATTTCTCAAAAGACTATAGGTACCCTCATCAGAAAAGGCCATACTCCAAACCCTCAGTACCTTCACAAAGTACTGACAGAAAGATCCCTAATGTTTCTAGCAAACAGTATAATGTAAGATCTAGGAGGCACAATTATTACAACCCTAGACAGCCTTACAACACAAGAAAATATGCTAGGACACAGAACCCAACTCCTAAAGTTACAACTAAATGGGTTAAGAAAGAAAGTACTGCTGGGGAAAAACCAGTACTTTCAGAAGTTAAGGGTGAAAAGGGGACAAGTGATCTTGAAAAATCAACAGTTTTGGAATCAAAAACCTTAATTCTTGATCATGCTTTAAAAAACAGTGGTGATTACATACTCAAAAACTTTGACTATGTCACTCCACAAGGGGAACACAAGTCAGTAATGGCTTGGGTTCCTAAAAATAACTAACCTTTTCATGTAAATGCAGGGCAACCCAGAGGAGGAGCATAAAGATCATCTTATTGTAGATAGTAGTTGCTCTGGCAGTATGACAGGAGAAAAGGAGCTCTTGTCAGATTTTAAAGCTTATTATGGAGGAAAAGTTGCATTTGGGAATGATCCTGATGGAGAAAGAATAACTAGCAAAGGAACTATCAAGGCTGGAAACATTTATTTTGAAGATGTTAGATATGTAAAGGAGCTCAAATTCTATCTTTTGTCAGTCTCTCAGATTTGTGATAAGAAGTACCCTGTGTTATTCTTTGACACAGAATGTCTCATACTTTCTCCTGATTTCAAGTTAGAAGACAGAAATTTGGTGTTACTGAGAGCACCAAGAACTAATGATGTGTACAGCATAGATTTGAAGAATGTAAATTCTGCTGAAAAAGCAACATGTTTGATTGCAAGAGCATCTATGGAGGAAGCACATCAATGGCACAGAAGATTGGGACATGTTAATTTCAAGAATATCAATAAGCTGGTCAGAGGAAATTTAGTTAGAGGTTTACCTTCTAAGACATTCAAGAATGATCACACATGTCTTGCTTGTAAGAAGGGTAAACAACACAAGGCCTCTTGTAAGAAGATTGATGAGAAGACTATTAGAGAGCCTTTGGAATTGCTGCACATGGACTTGTTTGGACCTGTTTCAGTTGTCAGTCTGAACAAGAAGAAGTATTGTTTGGTTGTAACAGATGACTGCAGTAGATTTAGCTGGGTCTTTTTCTTATGTTTTAAAGATGAAACTTTTGATGCTATTCATGACTTAATTATAGCATTAGAAAATCAGTTAAGGCTCAAGGTTAGAGGCATTAGATGTGATAATGGGACTGAGTTCAAGAATCAGCTTATGGATGAATTTTGTGCCAAGAAAGGAATTAAAAGAGAATTTAGTATTGCTAGAACTCCTCAACAAAATGGAGTTGCAGAAAGAAAGAATAGAACTCTTATAGAAGCAGCAAGGACTATGCTTGCAGACTCTCAACTACCTGTTCCATTCTGGGCTAAAGCTGTAAGTGTTGCTTGCTATATATTGAATAGAGTATCAGTGACTAAACCTCAAATGAAGACACCTTATGAGTTACTTATGGGATAGAAGCCAAGCATCAAGTTTATGAAACCTTTTGGATGTCCCCTAACCATCTTAAATACTGCTGATAATTTGGGAAAATTTGATGGGAAGTCAGATGAAGGATATTTATTGGGATATTGTACAAATAGCAAAGGATTCAGAGTGTACAATAGGGCTACCAAGAAGGTTCAAGAATGTCTTCATGTTAATTTTTTGGAAGAACAAGAGAATTCTAAAGGTAAAGGTCCTGATTGGATGTTTGATCTTGATTTAATGTCTTCATCAATGAATTATGTACCTGTAAGGGAAGAAAATCAAGTTACTCCCACTGAAGAAGAAGCACAGTACATTGTTCATGATGTTAATTTAAGATCTGAAGATGAGCCAAAAGATAATGCCAATGATGAGAAGCAAGGTACTTCTCAACCTAACAGTACTGTTGATCCTCAAAGTACTGTTCCACCACAAATACCAGTATCTGCAGAAGATCAAGCCATTCAAGAAGAACTCTCTAGGATGCTTTTTCAAGAAACAATGGCTAAGTTGTATGATGATGAACAAAGGAGAGCTTATGAAACATAAAAGAAGAAGGCAAAAGTAACAGCCAGTACTTTAACCCAAAGTACTGTCAACCCTTTTGAAAGTACTTTTCAGCCATTGAATTCTTCAAATTGGATAAATACTGATGCTGTTCATGATCCTAATATGCCTGACTTAGAAGATACTGCTGATCCAAACACAATTACTCTAGAAGACACTGATGATGAATTGGATCAAGAAGGCATTTTCTCAGATTCTAATGAAGATCCAGATATCACTAATTTGGAAGATAATCTTGAAGTTCCACCAACTCCAACTCTCAGAATTCATAAAACTCATCCTGCTACTAATATTATTGGACCCTCATCATCAGGGGTGCTCACAAGGACTAAGACTAAGAATATGTCTCAACAACATACTTCTTTACTTAGTTTTATCTACAAGCAAAACAGGGTAAATCACAAGGATCAGAAGTTATGTTTATTTGCTTGTTTTCTATCTCAGGAAGAGCCCAAGAATATCAAACAAGCTCTATCCAAAGAAAGCTGGGTGGAAGCTATGCAAGAAGAACTTCTACAGTTTAAACTTCAAGAAGTTTGGGTATTATGTGATCTACCTGATGGAAAGAAACTTATTGGAACTAAATGGGTTAT
Organism: Artemisia argyi; assembly: GCA_030686995.1. Lineage (NCBI taxonomy): Eukaryota > Viridiplantae > Streptophyta > Magnoliopsida > Asterales > Asteraceae > Artemisia > Artemisia argyi. The sequence goes on from CM060697.1 coordinate 42,717,308, forward strand.
CAGAGTAAAAAGAGATGAAAGAGGAAATGTGATTAAGAACAAGGCAATGTTAGTGGCTCAAGGATATAGACAAGAATAAGGAGTAGACTATGATGAAGTTTTTGCTCCTGTGGCAAGACTTGAAGCCATTAGGCTATTTTTGGCTTTTGCATCTTATATGGGATTCCCTGTATATCAGATGGATGTTAAAAGTGCTTTTCTATATGGCAAAATCACAGAAGAAAGTTATGTCAAACAGCCTCCTGGTTTTGAAGATCCTGCACATCCAAACAAAGTTTACAAGGTAATAAAAGCTCTTTATGGTCTGCATCAAGCTCCAAGAGCTTGGTATGAAAGGCTTTCCAACTTTCTACTGCAACATGGTTATAGAAGAGGAGCTATTGACAAAACTTTGTTTATTAAGAGAGATAAGAAGGATATTATGCTTGTTCAAGTATATGTAGATGATATTATTTTTGGTGCTACCAAGCAATCTATGGTGAAGGAATTTGAAGATCTTATGCAGAAAGAATTTCAGATGAGTTCCATGGGAGAATTAACATTTTTCTTAGGCATTCAAGTACAACAGTCAAGTAGTGGGATTTATATTTGTCAAGATAAGTATGTTGCAGATATTCTTAAGAGATTCACTTTTACAACTGTTAGGCCTACATCTACACCAGTGGATACTAACAAACCTTTGGGAAAAGATGAAGATGGAGAAGATGTTGATGTCACTCTATACAGATCTATGATTGGATGTCATATGTACTTAACTGCATCAAGACCTGATATTACTTTTGATGTGAGCTTATGTGCAAGACATCAGGTTAATCCAAAAGTATCTCATTTGAATGCTGTCAAGAGGATTTTTTGGTATCTTAGGCAACAACCTAAGCTAGGATTATGGTATCCTAGGGATTCACCTTTCCATCTCCATGCCTTCTCAGACAGTGATTATGCTGGAGATAACTATGATAGAAGGTCCACAACTGAAGGATGCCAGTACCTTGGAAGCAGATTAGTGTCATGGCAATGTAAGAAGCAAACAATTGCAGCAACTTCTTCCATAGAAGCAGAGTATGTAGCTGCTGCAAGTTGTTGTGCACAAGTACTTTGGTTGCAGAATCTGCTTTTGGATTATGGGTTCAATTTCAAGAATACTCCCATCAACATTGATAATGAGAGTACCATCTGCATTGTTAAGAATCCAGTCTATCATTCAAAAACCAAACACATTCAGATTAGACATCACTTCATAAGAGATTGCTATGAACAAAGGCTTATTAATGTGGTTAAAGTTCATACTGATGATAATGTAGCAGATCTACTCACAAAAGGCTTTGATGTTTCAAGATTTACTTTCTTAGTTGTGAGTATTGGCATGATTAATATGTAAGCTATTTTTGAGGGGAGGCATAAGTAGTTATTAGTTAATCATTATTTAAGGGGAGGCTACATATATCATTCCAAAGAAAGGATTTTATTGATTCATGATTCTTACAACTACCATTCAGAAATACAAACACCATTCTTGTTTTCAAGTACCAGACAAAGACACAACAAACACAACACAAACACAAGACTACATCCACCTACTACCAAGCTCCACACCCTACTCCATAGGCCTTTTACCCTTGCCCTCATAGCTTTGCTTTCCCTTTTGAGCAGTCCTTCTCTTGTCATCAAAAGAAGTCTGTTTTCTTGGGCAGGCCAGGCCAAGTACCTGTTTGGGAGGTCTTTCTTTTCTTGGATCAGGCCACTTCATATTCTGAATAGCTGTTTCCAGGGCCTGAGTCAATGCATGTGGAAGCTCTTTAGCCAAAGTTGAACTAGAACCAACTTTCTTTTTGGGCTTTTTGATGGTAGCACTGCCTGCATCAGTTATGGTAGAGTTGGCTGCCCTCCTTGTTGATGAAGCTTCTTGGTGTCCCATCCATTGCACATGAGGAGGAAAATAATCTGTCCATCCTGGATCTTCAAACTCAGAATCAGAGTGGTACCTTATCTCTGAGTCTGTGGTATCTTCTAAGTCTGAAGAGATGTTAACAATGGGTATGTCACTCATTCTGCTTACTTGTTTGTGTTAAGAGAAAATATGGTGTTTGCAAAGTATTGGTGAAGTTGCTTTTATAAGTAAGATGAAGGTTAATGGGCATTTAATGAAGTGTATTGAAGTTCACTTACCCTGGTTGTTTTGGAATTTAATTTGGTACCAGTCTTTAATGAAGTGTTGACTTTCTAAGATATTTTGGTCAAATGGTCAATCTTCGAGATTTTTAATAGGAAAGTATTTTGGTTTGAGTTTTTGGGGAAAGTACTTCTCCATTCTTTAATGGAAAGTACTGCTTGGTGTTATTGAAAGGGTTCGCTGACGTGTCAGATACTGTTCCAACGGTCAGATTTGCGGCTAACAACCTTTCGAAAGATATGGGATATTTACTTCCAAAAATAACGGTAAAGTCATTATTTCACCGTGATTTTTTGTAATTTTATCCATATATAACCCTCATATCTTTTCCTTTTATTCACCTTACACGTCCATATAAACTCATACCTACTTTTCAATTGATCATCACTCTCTGTATTCTAACCCTAATCATCATGGCTCATCGACCAACCAACACCAAACACAACATGATTGCAAACCTTGAGAAAACCCAAGCAAACATTGATTTTCATGGAATTATTGATTTTATCAATGGTACCAACATCTGTTACTCCATTCTTGTCAACCCTGAGATTATTGGACCCTGGATTCAAGCTTTTTGGGATACAGCTCAGTCACATGTTGAAGATGGAGAGGATATTATTACTGCTACAGTTGTCGGGAGAGCTATACACAGAAGCTTCAATTAGGGAGGTTTTGCTATTTGATGATGAAGGAGGCTCTGTTTTATTTGGGAAACAAGAAGTTTGGAATACACTCCGAGATATTGGGTATGAAGGTTCTTTGACTAAGCTTAGTTTTCAGAAGGCTATGGTTAGTCCTCATTGGAAATTTCTTATTCATGTTTTGCTACATTGTTTGAGTCCAAAGAGTACTGCTTGGGATCAATTCAGTCATTCCATGGCTTCTGCTTTTGTTGGTCTTATTACCAATCAACCTTTTAACTTTTCATACATGATTCTTGAGGGTATGCTTACTCATATTAAGGTTGGCAAACCGTTTCTTATGTATCCTAGGTTTGTTCAATTGCTTTTAGAAAATCCATTAGATGGTGTACCCAAACCTCAGGATTATGTACCTACCAATAGGATGCCACCTAAAGTTTTCACTTTTATGTCACATAAAGGAGTAAATTTTTCAGGTAGGAATACACCTCTTAATGCCTATATGTTAGAGGTAGCTCAAGCTGTTAGGAATGAAGAAGACAATAGTGGTTCTGCACATTCTGATGATGCTGCTCCATCTGATTCTGCTGAGCATTCTGCTTCAGTACATACTCCCACACCACCTATTGTTTCTCCTCAGCATGTTGTTTCAGATGAAAGAACTCCCTCAGTTACAGCTTCTTTGGATAAATCTGTTTCTGCTCAAGATACTTCTCCACAAAGTACTGATCCTCAAGGTACTGCTTCAGAGGATTCACAAGTACCTAATCCCAATGATTATACTTCCACAGGTGGGTTTCAAACATCTGGAGGAGATAAGGGAATTAAAGGTACTGAGAGTAATTTGGCTAAGGAATTGGAGAAGCTCAAGTTCACTGTTGACACTCAAGCTGCAGAAATAAAACAGTTAAGAAAGAAGTTCAGAAGATTGAAGAAATTTGTCTGGCCTCTTGTTCAGAATTTTAGGATTTTTGTGAATGAAAAGAAGCAGTCTCAGAAGCAAAAATCTAAACAGAAAAAGTCTAAGTCTAAGAGGAGGCATAGGAAATCATCAACTATCAAATTGGGGAGGAATCAGGATGATAATTTGGATAGATTTGATGATATGGATGGATTTGATGATATGGTTCAATTTTCGGATAACAAGAAAGATCAAGATGCAAATGTAGCTCAAATCAGTACTGAAAGAAAAAGTGGTGAGACTGAGCAAATTGATCTTGAAGTTGAGAATCAGAATGTAAAAAGTGGGGATACAGAGCAAATTGATTTAGAAGGAAATAATGCTCAAAGTACTTTTGTTGAAAATACTGTTGTGCAAGGTACTGATGAACAAGATATTGCTGGTCCTTCTACAAAGTATCATGAAGATGAAGCTGGTCCTTCCACTTTTATACAACAAGAAGAAGAAAGAGTGCATATTGTTAGTGATGATGCAACAATTGCTCAGGTTATGATGAATTTAAGAAGACCTACTGGAGGAATACATATATCTGAGCCTGCACAAAAAGTTGATGAAAGTACTTTTGAATCAGAGAAACTAGATCCAAAAGATAAAGGGAAAGGTATAATGGTTCAGAAAGATACTAAGAAGAAGAAGAAGAAATTTTCTATTGCTCAGATTAGAGAATTAGAGATTGCAGAAGATTTAGAGCTTGCTAGAAAGCAACAAGCTGAATATGATGCTGAGTATTTGGAAGAAGTTAGCAGGCCAATTACAAAGAAGCCAATGACCAAAGCTCAGGAAAGGAATTGGATGATGCAATTCTTAAGAAAGAATGGATACAAGAATTTACATAAACAAAGGTATCCAGAAATAAACGCTTTATGGGACAAAGTACAAGAAGATATCAGAAGAGAGATAGAAAGTTTTGTACCCATGGAAGTTGATAGAAAGAAGAATTTAGAAGATGTCAGAAAGGAAGAAGCTGAGCAAAGGAGATTGAAAAGGAAGAAATTAGCTGAAGATGATCAACTGACAAAAAGGCTGAAGTTAGTTTATGATGATACAGTTGTGTCACACCCCCAAGATCGGGTCCAGCGGAAGCATACGTGTAGCTGGGGTATAACTCAATTGGTAATACAACACTAGTTCAAAAATGGTTTTCACTTCAATCATTTAGAATAAAATAGTTAAATCAAAATATTGAATTTACATCGTTAAAAGTAGTGCGGAAGTAGGCCCTTAAAATAATTTAAAACGGTCCCCATATAAATAATCAGAGTCTTCTATGACCATGCCATGCCCTGCCAAAACCTCCTGTAGCGTGCCATAGGTTAAAACCTGAAAATACATGCTAAAGTGTCAACACGAGGTTGGTGAGTTCATAGAGTTTGCTTAACAAATTAAGTTTATAGAAAAATGGTCGCACAGCAAAGGCATCGTAAATCCACTCAGTTGCAAGTCCCGCCATAAGAGACTTGCAACCTCTGTGTTCACAACCCACTGCCAAAAGTTATATGTCTGGTAGTCAAGCACCTGTGGTCAATATAGTTCACAAATATAAGTACCGCATATATAATAATGTATGCCATGCAAAGCCCCTAATTAAATAATATGCGTCCCGTAACATAGTGGACGAGAGGTTGGCCGACCTCTAATAGCGCTATCCATACTACTAATAGGTGTCGAACAATGCGAATGTACAAACAGTACATCATACAACTATTATATACGATTAAGAACGCTCCAAACATGGGAGACTTAGCACGCTCCACCAATAAGGTGAGACTTTAGGGTTAAGAACGCTCCACCAATAAGGTGAGACTTTAGGGTTGAGAACGCTCCATCAATAAGGTGAGACTTTAGGTCATAGCACGTACAGTACATTAAGTTCAAAAGTTCAAGTCAAGTTCAATAGTTCAAAACAAGTTATAAGGTCAAATGAGTTCAAAGAGTCAAGTAGTAATTTATGTAAAAACGAGCATGTATTCTCCCCCAAAACGTTAACAAAACAATTTAAAAGAATAGGGGTTATGACTCACCTGGTGCGAATAGCTACGATGACAAAAGTGGATACACAGAAATGAGGTTCGATCTCTAACCGCAACCTAATATGAATGATAGTGATCTACTTAGATCATGAAATGATGTAGAGAATATGCATGCACATGATACCTATACCACTCGTAACTTGAAAATACTAGTTATAGTCAAAGTAAAGTATTTTCCATACTTAAGAAAAATAAGTCCAACTAGAATAATAAAAACTTGTCGTAATATATCGTATATAAAAATGTTAGTGTTATATTCCTTACTTTGGAAAACCTTAAGATATCGTCTAGTAGTCGCATAAATAAACCTTGGGTCGTACGTATTTTGTTAGTTAAAAATAAACTCCTTGAATAAGAAATCTAGAAAATATGTCATTTAGTACGTAGTTATATTATTTTCTAGTAGTGACTAAATATATATATATATAGTTGTGACGATTTTAAAACATGTATAACTTGTTCGTTTTAAGTTCATTTTCCTCGTTCTTTATATCCACAGATTCGTTTTAGTATATACTAATATATTTTCGATAGCTCGGCTCCTCTAGGTTACGTTTAACGCCTCTATTTGCCCGTCGAAAACTGTCAAACAGCATGCAGTTTTTCAGAAAATAGTTTTCGTCGTTAAATTCGGAAAATCATATCTCCTTCGTTATTAACTCGTTTTAATTCGTTCTTTCGCCCACGGCTTCGTTTTTGAAAGTATTTTCTAAATCTTTGTTCAAAAATATCCCCTGAGTTACTGAGTTTCCCACGTTTTTTAAATAAGGACAGTAGGTATTTATATAGTTTCAAAAATCATTTTTAGTGTTCCAATCTAGTTCCAACTTCAACCAAACCACTTTCAATCCACACAAATCTAGTCTAATCTTACCATACACCTTCTTAGGGTGTCATGGGTTCCTAAACATCATAAATCAAGTGGATCTAACAAGGATCTAACAATAATCTATTTCTAGGGATCAAAAGTTACATATATATATATAAATGAGTGGTATAACTAACATATGCATGTAGATCTTGAATGGAAATCATATGATCATAAAAATAACATGAAGAAATTATGAACAAGAGTTTGAAAACTTACCTAGAAAGATTAATGAGCTTGGATGAGTAAAACCTAAGAAACCTTGAGTTTTTATCACAAAACCCAAACAAGGACAACAAAAGGGACAAGATAATAACTTGATCTTGAAAAATCAATGGTGGATGGTGGTGGTTCTTGTGGTGGTCGATCCAAGAAGAAGGGAGGAAGAGAGGATGAGATGAGATTTTTGCTAGTGGTTTTGTTTTATAAAATGAGAAAGAAATACTAATGTTAGTATATATTTAGTTTAGGGGGGGCAAGATCCATAAAAGGAGGAAGACAATTGCAAGATTTTGTAAGACTTTTGGTGTATAATGTTAGATATTATTAGTTTTAGGTGATACCGGGTACCGAGTTAACTAAAAATAAATTGTAACGAGATAAAATAAAATATAATGAAGTTGTAAAAATTGTAAAATAATATTCCTGAAGAGAATCGGAAGTTAAAATAATGATCGGGTTGAAATATCGCAAACCGACGGAGTTATAAGCTTCGACCGGAAAACGTAACAGTTGATTTGAAAACACCGGGTAAATTAATATTATAATTTTTATACTATTATTATGAGTATAAAAATGTGTTAGGACCATAGTTGGGATTGTCGGATCAATTATTCAAAATAATAGCTGATAAGATAACGTTTATTAGGTAGATAATCGTACGTATATAGAAATGATGCATCTCACGCATAAATGACAAATTTTCTCCGGAGGTGAATAGTGTTTTATGAATAGTAAAATTTTTGAACGCTTCTCAGAATCACAAACTGACTCCGAAAAAGATGAATAGTAAAATGATGAATAGTGATCGATGAATAGTAACCGATGAATAGTAAATGTGAAAGTTCGGGAAAAGACCAGAATTTACGAGTTGTGACAGTCTCTACCCCTTAAGGGAACTTCGTCCCGAAGTTCAGTTAACGTTGGTCTCTGAAGTGTTATATAGGTGAAGATTCATGAGGTGAAATGACCAGTTGACGTGCTTCCAGGCGGCGGTTCACAAGGTGAGGAAAAGTATAAGCGTTCTGACAACGAGGGTATACACACACATAATAAAACATTTGGAAATTGAGTAGAGGATTCAATCCAGACAGAATTTTATTATAACCATTCTCAGTGTTGCAAAATTCATTTCTGAGTCGGATATAGGTAGTCAGCCTATGTCCCACTATCCCGGGTTGAATATAGGTGACTAGTCTATATTCCACCGAGGTTCCATGAATTTTAAAATACTCAGCTCAGTTATACTAAGACTATGTCCTTCACAAATACCAAGACGTTCAGAAAGACTAAGGCAGGTGACCAAACTCGAGGTCAAATGATGAAACTATGCAAAGAGAAACATAACAGGGTGACATATATGATACGTGAACATGCTTATATGAAAGACAATTATAGTAATCAACTAGAATAAGTGAATATAATATACCAGATAATGAGACACAAATCTCATCACCTAAGTCAGCAACAAACCACAATGAGGCTTCAGCTTGGCAGGCAGGCACGTGACGGTCATAGGGTTAAGTTTTTCATAAAAGTAGCTATAGTCTAGGTTTTAAAAACACTTAGTTCGCTATAGCCAAAGCTCTGATACCAATCTGTCACACCCCCAAGATCGGGTCCAGCGGAAGCATACGTGTAGCTGGGGTGTAACTCAATTGGTAATACAACACTAGTTCAAAAATGGTTTTGACTTCAATCATTTAGAATAAAATAGTTAAATAAAAATATTGAATTTACATCGTTAAAAGTAGTGCGGAAGTAGGCCCTTAAAATAATTTAAAACGGTCCCCATATAAATAATCAGAGTCTTCTATGACCATGCCATGCCCTGCCAAAACCTCCTGTAGCGTGCCATAGGTTAAAACCTGAAAATACATGCTAAAGTGTCAACACGAGGTTGGTGAGTTCATAGAGTTTGTTTAACAAATAAAGTTTATAGAAAAATGGTCGCACAACAAAGGCATCGTAAATCCACTCAGTTGCAAGTCCCGCCATAAGAGACTTGCAACCTGTGTGTTCACAACCCACTGCCAAAAGTTATATGTCTGGTAGTCAAGCACCTGTGGTCAATATAGTTCACAAATATAAGTACCGTATATATAATAATGTATGCCATGCAAAGCCCCTAATTAAATAATATGCGTCCCGTAACATAGTGGACGAGAGGTTGGTCGACCTCTAATAGCGATATCCATACTACTAATAGGTGTCGAACAATGCGAATGTACGAACAGTACATCATACAACTATTATATACGATTAAGAACGCTCCAAACATGGGAGACTTAGCACGCTCCACCAATAAGGTGAGACTTTAGGGTTAAGAACGCTCCACTAATAAGGTGAGACTTTAGGGTTGAGAACGCTCCACCAATAAGGTGAGACTTTAGGTCATAACATGTACAGTACATTAAGTTCAAAAGTTCAAGTCAAGTTCAATAGTTCAAAACAAGTTATAAGGTCAAATGAGTTCAAAGAGTCAAGTAGTAATTTATGTAAAAACGAGCATGTATTCTCCCCCAAAACGTTAACAAAACAATTTAAAAGAATAGGGGCTATGACTCACCTGGTGCGAATAGCTACGATGACAAAAGTGGATACACAGAAATGAGGTTCGATCTCTAACCGCAACCAAATATGAATGATAGAGATCTACTTAGATCATGAAATGATGTAGAGAATATGCATGCACATGATACCTATACCACTCGTAACTTGAAAATACTAGTTATAGTCAAAGTAAAGTATTTTCCATACTTAAGAAAAATAAGTCCAACTAGAATAATAAAAAAACTTGTCGTAATATATCGTATATAAAAATGTTAGTGTTATATTCCTTACTTTGGAAAACCTTAAGATATCGTCTAGTAGTCGCATAAATAAACCTTGGGTCGTACGTATTTCGTTAGTTAAAAATAAACTCCTTGAATATGAAATCTAGAAAATATGTCATTTAGTACGTAGTTATATTATTTTCTAGTAGTGACTAAATATATATATATATATATATATATATATATATATATATATATATATATATATATATATATATATAGTTGTGACGATTTTAAAACGTGTATAACTTGTTCGTTTTAAGTTCATTTTCCTCGTTCTTTATATCCACAGATTCGTTTTAGTATATACTAATATATTTTCGATAGCTCGGCTCCTCTAGGTTACGTTTAACGCCTCTATTTGCCCGTTGAAAACTGTCAAACAGCATGCAGTTTTTCAGAAAATAGTTTTCGTCGTTAAATTCGGAAAATCATATCTCCTTCGTTATTAACTCGTTTTAATCCGTTCTTTCGCCCACGGCTTCGTTTTTGAAAGTATTTTCTAAATCTTTGTTCAAAAATATCCCCTGTGTTACTGAGTTTCCCACGTTTTTTAAATAAGGACAGTAGGTATTTATATAGTTTCAAAAATCATTTCTAGTGTTCCAATCTAGTTCCAACTTCAACCAAACCACTTTTAATCACCACAAATCTAGTCTAATCTTACCATACACCTTCTTAGGGTGTCATGGGTTCCTAAACATCATAAATCAAGTGGATCTAACAAGGGTCTAACAATAATCTATTTCTAGGGATCAAAAGTTACATATATATATATATAAATGAGTGGTATAACTAACATATGCATGTAGATCTTGAATGGAAATCATATGATCATAAAAATAACATGAAGAAATTATGAACAAGAGTTTGAAAACTTACCTAGAAAGATTAATGAGCTTGGATGAGTAAAACCTAAGAAACCTTGAGTTTTTATCATAAAACCCAAACAAGGACAACAAAAGGGACAAGATAATAACTTGATCTTGAAAAATCAATGGTCGATGGTGGTGGTTCTTGTGGTGGTCGATCCAAGAAGAAGGGAGGAAGAGAGGATGAGATGAGATTTTTGCTAGTGGTTTTGTTTTATAAAATGAGAAAGAAATACTAATGTTAGTATATATTTAGTTTAGGGGGGGGCAAGATCCATAAAAGGAGGAAGACAATTGCAAGATTTTGTAAGACTTTTGGTGTATAATGTTAGATATTATTAGTTTTAGGTGATACCGGGTACCGAGTTAACTAAAAATAAATTGTAACGAGATAAAATAAAATATAATGAAGTTGTAAAAATTGTAAAATAATATTCCTGAAGAGAATCGGAAGTTAAAATAATGATCGGGTTGAAATATCGCAAACCGACGGAGTTATAAGCTTCGACCGGAAAACGTAACAGTTGATTTGAAAACAGCGGGTAAATTAATATTATAATTTTTATATTATTATTATGAGTATAAAAATGTGTTAGGACCATAGTTGGGATTGTCGGATCAATTATTCAAAATAATAGCTGATAAGATAACGTTTATTAGGTAGATAATCGTACGTATATAGAAATGATGCATCTCACGCATAAATGACAAATTTTCTCCGGAGGTGAATAGTGTTTTATGAATAGTAAAATTTTTGAACGCTTCTCAGAATCACAAACTGACTCCGAAAAAGATGAATAGTAAAATGATGAATAGTGATCGATGAATAGTAACCAATGAATAGTAAATGTGAAAGTTCGGGAAAAGACCAGAATTTACGAGTTGTGACAAGTTGATGAACTCAGAAATTATTTGAGAGTTGTTGATTTTGAGAACAAAAGGATTGATGATTCTGGAAAGAAGTCCAAGATAATCTCATTTTCTGTGGTTGAATCTAAAGAGGGAAATTATTTTATGATCCACAGAGAAGATGAAAGCTTCACAACATTTTATATGTTATGGGATTTGTTGCACTGTATCACAAGAGCAGATCTTTATGACTTATATGTGCAAGTGCAGACTTATTATACAGAGAATGAAGCTTCAGAAGTGGGATTAGCTCTGCTTGGAGACTTATTTACCATCTGGGATACTGAAGAAACAAGTGTTGATTCTCTCTGCAATGATCAAGAGAATTGGGAAATAACAAGATGGAGATTCTTTGAGTCATCAGGAGTTCATACACTAGAGATGGAAGATGGTACCATGATTCACATGTTGGCTGAGAGGAGATATCCATTGATCAGAGAAATAATGCTCAGAATGCTGGATCATGGAACGGAACTTGAAGAGGAATCTGAGGTAGCTTTGGATGTTATCAAGCTATTTATCAGATGGTTTAAGTCTGAAGTGTAATATTGCATAATACTGGTATAATTTGTTTTGTAAAATAAAAGTATTTTTCAAAGTACTGCAAAAACAAACAGTACTTTATCAAAGTACTGCTTGCTGATATAAACCAGTATAAGTTCTTTAAAATAAAAATAAATGTTTTTGATGTTTAAAAGAAAAGGAAAGAGGATTTGAAAAGAAACACATGGTGCTAGTATTTATACTACACAACAAATGGTAATCAACTCAGCATGTTTAACAAACAAGAAAGAGTTTGACTCATCATGAGGGTACGGCTCTGATGTGATAATCAAATCCGTTGATGGTTGATAGTTTACCAAAAACTAGGTTATCAACTCACCATACATCCAAGTGATCAAGAGTTGGCTAGTCCATAGCAAACGACTAATGGTAAAGACATATCAAATTCGTTGATAGCTGATGATTTGCTAAAAATCATAATTTTCTATGATTCACCTCTCACAGGAGTTAACACACCTGGAAGTGATGAGAATAGTATGAAACTTTTAAGATTTGATGATCTTTGTACCTATATGTTGTTGAGTTGCTGAAAAGATGCTGTGGAAGATATGATGCTGATGAAGAGTACTTTGACAGATGACAGATAGAAGAAAAGGAATAAAGAAACAATCTCCATGTATGATTAAAGATTTGAAGATTTTAAATAACAAAGAAACTTGAAATCAAGCAAGTAGAGTTCAAGTTAGGGGAGGATTGTTGGGATATGAAATATCAAAGTACTTCTCGATGTCAAAGTACTGCTGCATGAAGAATAAAGTCAAAGTACTGCTGAAGAATGAAGTCAAAGTACTGCTGTTATTGAAGAATGTTTAAAGTACTTCGAAGGAAACAAGGATTGATATGCAATATTAGATAAGGATTAATGTGTAATATTAGATGAATATTCTAGAATTAGTTAGGGATAATTACTTGTCGTTCAAGGATTATATGTTGTAAACCGACTTAAGGTTATCTATATAAAGAGCCTTAAGAGGTATTGGTCGATATAAGTTTTATAAGTTTTACAAGTTAGATACGTTTAGAAGTCGATCAAAGTTAAATAGTTAGGGATTGCTAGTGAATCTGTGTAACAAAGCAGGTTCAAAGTTTGGTTAATATAAAAGTTCTTCTTAAGCTTTGTGTTAGTAGATTCCGCATACTTTACAAGGTCAAACAGTGTTTCAATATTAATAGTGTTGAGTTTACTCAATATTGTTAAACCCTTACAAGCTACAAAGTAGTTTGATCAGAGTATATCGATCCAACACTAATTATGTAACTTTTTGATTTAAAAGGACCTTTGGTGACTTTTTCAAGTTTTTAGAACAACCAGGGACTAGATATGACAATTTTTGAAAGTTGAGGGACTGAAACTGCCAATTATGCAAACTTTGTACATTTTTCATCTGTTTTTGATTATTTTAGATTTGAAACATATAAAACACATTCCTGGGATATTTTTTCAATATTGAGTGTTTTTAGATGTTTTGGCAGCTCAGAAAAGGTAAAAATGATGAGTATTTGCACACTCATCAATCCCCCACACTAAAACATTGCTAGTCCCTAGCAATCTTTTGAGAAAAACTTGATGGATTTGAAAATCTCTTTACCAAAAGCCATCACTTCTTGAGTAGCCAGGTGTAAGAACTGTGGCACACCTGATAACCGTATGATTTTGAGCAAACCACGAGCTGTCAACGGATTTGATTAGTCTTTACCAAAAGCCGTTTGCTTCTGGACTAGCCAGCATCTTGATGGACTAAGTCAACATCTTGGTGAGCTGATTACCAATTACGGATTTTCTACGGCCTTTACCACAAACCATAATCTTGTGGGCTAGCCAACTCATTTGCTTTATGGGCTATGGGGAGTTGAGGAACCATACAATTTTTGGCAAATTGCAAGCCATCAACGGGTTTGAGATGTCTTTACCAAGAGCCGTTTGCTCCTGGACTAGCCAATCCCTTTGTCATTTAGACTTTGGCGGACTGATTACCACAAAAATTTTGAACTTTAGTGAAAAATTTTTGAAAATTTTGGTCAAAAACGGGGGTATAAGATAATAAAATGTGATAAAATTCGCTAGAATAGCGAATACCCCCCCCCCCCCACACTTAGAATAAATATTGTCCTCAATATTTAAAGTCCCGGCTATTATGCCGATTCCTCGAACGTAAAAGGGCAACATTACAAGCTAAACGTGGAAAACACCATTTTTTCACTTTTGTAAGCATAGCATGGGTGACTCCCCCACACTTAGGGTGAAAACCCTATAAGCATGCTACTGTTTTTGTTTACCGAGTCGCTAGCTTGACTCGACCCCGAATTTATTTGTTCTTGGGGAAACATGATGTGGAAGAAATGATCTCCATCGGACTTTCATTCAAGATGTTTGGACAAACATTTGAAGCACGAAAGTTCCACACCGATGAGATATAATCCCGGCTCAAAAGAATGATACATGGAAATGCCGGGATCAAAGATAGTATCTTCATTCCCGAAGGAGTGAAGAACAAGAGAAGTCACCTTGTAGGTGAAGAAAAGGAAGAAAGCCATGATGAAAATCATGATAAGATCTTCTTCCTCGAAAGCAGGCTCATTAGCCTGATTTTGGATTTCAAAGGTTAAGCTCGTTTGGTTTGAAAACATCCCGGGCGGGAGGGTGGGAATTTGTAAATTCTCATGATTGAGACCATTTACCCCCGGGCTATCATACTCCGGAGGAGTCATGATATGAGTGAGTTCACCAGAGAACTCCTCAAAGGTGAATGAATCATATTCGGGATTGATGTGCGTGAGTTCACAGGAGAACTCATCGAAGGTAAATGATTCATAATCGGGGAGAGAATTATGAGAATGAGAAGTGGTACTGCCACTAATCTTCTCTCCCATAGGATTAATAGTAAAGGCTTCAAACTCCGGAATAGGATCATCGGAGAAAATGTCACTATCCTTAATGGGCATAGGAGATGAAATAGGTTTCTTTTTTAAAGCCTCGATTTTAGAAATGAGAAGATTGACTTTCAATAATGTTGCACGAAGTGCTTCATCTTTGATTTCAGTGTCAATCTCATCATTCTCTTCTTCTAAGCTAACTAGCTGAGAAGGTAATTCTTCCACATAACTGATGTCTCCACAAGATAATGAATCGTCATCATTATAATCGGAGAACATCTCAACATTATTATTCGGGAAGACAAAAAGAAGAGGGATATCACACATATGATCAAAAGTCCCCTGTGACTCTCCTGGGATTGGGACAAGGTTCTAAGCACTAGACTTTATGAATTCGTTCGATTCCTTTTTAGGAACAGTGCTAAGATGCTCATCCCCCATGATCAGAGAGTGAGTGTGAACTTCGGGTGTGATAACAGCAGACTGAGGGAGTTGAGAAGGACTAGCAGTCATGGCTTCTACAAGTTCCATGATTTCTACTGCTAGTGATTCAATCATATTTTTTTCTCCCTGTATTTCTACTGAAGCAGTTTCAACTAAGGTTTAATCAAAAGGTTTCTCAGATACCTTTGGGATTGGAACAAGGTCATCAATTTCCTCAAGAGGATTGATTTTGACTTCCTTGTTCCCCATTGGCAAGATATCTGAAGTTTCCTTAGGGTTTTCCTCTTGAAATTGTTCATCCTCATCACTTTCATCGTCAAGATAAAATGAGTTAACAGGAGGCTTTTGTTTCCTAAGAATCAAATCCTCAAGACAGTTTATACTATCTTGAATGGTCTTGTTGACTTGATTTTGATTCATAATCATTTTAGTAATCAATTCAGCTCTAGCTAACTCGCCCTGAGGCGGTGGGTGAGGGTTTGTGTATTGTGAAGGCTGGTTAAAACCAAATTCATGATTGTTACAAGGAACCTGTTCATAGATAAACTGATTCCTAATTTGACAATCAGAGCTATAGTGTGGGCCACCACAATACTCACAACAGAAAAACTGTTGAGTTTGACTTGGTGTATTTTGATACGAAGCATTGTTAAGATTTGGATAATATGATTCTTGCTCGTATGAATGTGATGGGTAGTTGGAAAAATTTGAGGAGTTGTTGAATGAGTTCTGGTTAGGATCATAAGCAAATGAATTCCTCGAACCACAAAACAAACAACTCCCGTCTCGAATATCGTTACCACATTGTACACATGTACACCAACGACATGGAAAACCAAAAAGTGGCTCACCACAACCTACACAAGGAAAAAATTCCGGAGGTGGGACAAGTGGTGTGCTCTTAGAGCTAGGAATTTCCACCACTTCCGTTATGGTCTCGGGTTTTTGAATGTGAAGATTAGGCAAGTTGTTATTTTCAGTCATAGCTCTAAGCTCTTCGTTTTTGCTTATAACCGTATATCGTGAAAGGTTGGGAGCAATTGTGAGCTTAGATTTTTGGAAAACCGAAGGTTGGACATATTTAGCACTTCCATAGTCAGAGGAAAGTACAGGGTCCTTTGTCACCCCGGTTTCTCGTTCCATTTCCCTTATCGGAGAGGGAATAGGAATCGATGGTCCATCATAATCAACACGACATGTCAATATTTTTGACAAGGCCTGAAGTTTTTCAATGTTGATCTCAAAGGCCTTGTGTTCAAAGAAATCGTCATCGAGAGATGCCATTAATTATGGGACAAGTGAAAGAAGTTAGAATCAAAAGGATAGAGGGTAAAGGGATGAAGAATCAAAAAGGTGAGAGGGTAAAGGTGAATATTTTTGGTATTTTCGGGAAACATGCTTAGTGCACATGCACTAAAAACAATTTTTCAAAACAAAATCGAGGCAAAACCACAGGGAACTTAAACCAATAATCACAAGTGAATGGCTTCTTTGAAAAAGGTACACCACTCACAGGGATATAAAGGCAAGTTTTAATCTTAAGTTTGGGAACTTATTATGTCCACACCCCCAGTTGGAAGGTGTTCAGCCTTGGTTTGCGGTGGTAAGATTTTATGTATTTATTAATTTGAAAAACTGTTTTAGGCTTATGGGTGTGTGTGCAGAAAACCTGGGTAATATTTTTGGAACTGATTCGTTAACCGAAATCGTTCTTTTAAGATTACTCGCAGGCTGGCGGGAGGAAGTAAATAGGTTTCCTCTTCAGTTCGCAATTTAATGTCAGAACTTACCTTAAACCAATTGTTTCAGGTTGTAATCTTAAAGAAAACGAAGTGATTTAACTTGACAGTTTGTTTTGTTGTTTTTGATTTTTTTGGTGTTTTTAACACTTTAGGAAAAGTGTTAATGGACTTTTTGATATGATTATGTTTTTACAAAAACTTTTTACAAATTTGTGTCAAATTTGTATAGGGAGGGTTTTAAAAACCACTAAACTTAAAACGATTTTTAAAAACACGCAACAACCTCCCCGGCAGCGACGCCAAATTTTGATTGGTGCTAAACAGTTAACTTAAATTGACCAAGTAAATGGTCAACAAAGTCAAACTCTCTAGACCAATACTCCGGTGATAGTATAGTGTGTCCCCGGGTCGTTAAGTCCCAGCGAGATTGAAATGGTGCTTATTTGAAATCGTTTAGGAATGAGTGGCACTGAGGACAGTAGCCCAGATGATATGGAATTGATTTTGCTATTGTTATTTTTGTATTCACACAATGATATAATATTCACAAAAATCAGATATACAGATATATGCACAAATTTATAATTTGGAATCACGTGACAGAAAAGTGGGATTTGGTGAATTACAAACTACAGGGGGTGCTTTTGAAACTTTTGAAATTTAAAATTAAAAGAAAATTGAAAATGAAAATGAAATTATAAAAATGATTATTTTACTATTTTAATGTTATTTAATTAATTAAACTATTTAAAATCTAATTAAAACCTAATTTAAATTAACTAAAAATTACAAGGATTACAAATTAGACTAAAAATTTGCAAAAATATTTTCTAAACCTTAAATTAAACTTGAAGAAAGTATAAAAAATAAAAATAAATATTTTTGTCTTTTTATGGATTTTTTATTAATTAAAAACTATTTAACTTAATTAAACTAATTAAATTACTTTAAATTACAATTAATACTAAATTAACTTAGCAAAATTATGAGAAAATTTGTAAAATTATTTAACCATCACAGGAATCCTACAAAATTATAAAAACTTCTAAAAATAATGTTTAAGGCTAATCCACTAATTAATTACCTTTTAATTACTTTAAATTTAATTTAAATAATTAAAATAAGAAAAATGGAAAATGAACTGTAGAGATTAAAAATATATTTTCTACAAGTATATTATACTATATTAGAGCTAGGAAAAATATAAAAACTAGGTTTTGCTTTATAAAAACTAAATATGCTATTTAATACTTAATATTAATTAACAATTAAGAAAACTAATATTAAATCTAATAAATACTAAATGACAAAATAAAAATCTAGAAAAATTATTGAAATTCCTTTAATATAAAAGGAAATTAATAAAAATATAAAAAAGCTAAGTACTTATCACAAATATAAAAGTGAAAATTAAAATTTAAATTACATTAAATAGAAACTATCACTTAATTTAAATTTGATTTTTCTTGATTTTTCTTTTAGAAAACTATTTTATACCTAAAAACAAACACTTTTTGTGAAAACAATTTTTTTACAACTTGAAAATAAGCTGAGAATAAGCTCAAAAGTTTACACAGTTGACTTTGGTTGACTTTTAGGAGAAATCAGCCTTGGTGGGGTCCACAAGGGTAAAACTTGGTTCCAATAAGATCAATGTACCTATGTGAGCTAAAAACAATCAAAAGATTCCACAGAATAATCCAATAAGCTCAAAATAAGCAATTCACAAAACCAAATGCTACTCAGATTGGGACAGAGTTTAGGGCTTGATTCAAGTGGGGTCCACTGGTCCTGAGGTCACACTTATGGTCAAATTAGGAAACCTACTAGGAGGGGGGGTTGAGAAAACCTAAAACTAAGGTGTGGGGACCACTGTGGTGGCCACAAACCACCACAAAAGGTGGGGTGGTGACTGAGAACTGCTGATGCAGGGCAAACAGCAAGCCCTGCAGCCCTCCTTGGAGGGTTGTGGGGCCCACACAAAAATTGGAAAAAATAGTATGACCATGGGATTTTGAAGTTAAGCTAGGAGACTAACTAATCTGAAAAGTACATGTAACACCCCAACCCGATAAGGGTAGAAGTATTACATTACAGTAACATATCAGAACAAACACAAGCATATGATTCATACATACAAAGAAATTCAGGGTTACAAATGAAAATCTGAAACTACAAGGTTACAAAAAAAATAAATACTATGTCTAATAAAGTGAAACTTCATCTAATCGTCTCTAGTCCAAAGCATAGTCTTCTAAGTCCAGTCACACTCTCTTCCCATAACCCAGCTTCCTACTAAAACCTGCCGCAGGAAAAGCAAATGCGGCTGAGCTTAAAAAGCCCAGTGAACAGATACATATACAAAGCAATGATAATGAAATAGAACTGAAATATAGTGCATTGGGGAATATCATAAGGAATAAACAAATGAATAATAGAAATGAAGGAATAGGATAGTCCTCCACCACGAGCCCAAAACTCAAAGTCATATCTCAAAGTCATAAGCCTTCAATTCATAATCTCACAATCAGAGGGGATACCTCTCAGGCAACCAGATAATATGAGGGGTGTCCTCATGTATCATAAGGGTGGAGTGATCAGCTCCCAGGGGTTGTGAAGGGCATGTATAGCACACAGTACCAATCACCTCAAAGTCAACTCAAAGTCATAGTTAAATCCACTAAGCACACATGTCTAGGATTGCAACCCATACGCCCCTTACTCAAAGTCAATCTCAAAGTCATATACTCAAAGTCATAATGGCCATAATAGTAATCATAAAAAGGGACGGCGTGAGAAATCACTCACCCACACATGAGTCATGCCAGTGGTGCATCGCAGACATGCCTATGGTACCTCCATAGGTAGGAGAAACATAAATGGCTCGGGTATCAAACTAAGAGTCAGGTCTCAAAGTCATGCAAAAGGTCATATAGCAAAGGTTTATCTCAAAGTCAACTCAAAATCATATCAGGGTTCAATCAAAAGGGAACATAGCAGTGGCTTGGGGAATCTTAACTGAATCATAACTCAACATCAATGTATAGGAACCTTTTACTGAAAAAGGCAGAGTATCCGTACCTTATTGCAAAGCACAAATGAAACAAACACATAAATGGAAAGGGCTCAAGATCTCTCCTTCTTCACACCTAGAGGAGAAGAGAGGGAATCATAATTCATCCTTTAAATTCATATCTTTCCATTTTAAGTAACTTTCCATTTTTAGCAGGTTTCCATAAATAGTAAGTTTCCACTTTTTAGAAAGTTTCTATATATAGTAAGTTTCCACTTTTAGAAAGTTGAATCATTATTAATGGAAATAAAGTATCTTTTAACCTTTTTATTCATTTGGTCCTTAGGGTTTCATAACTTTGCATTTTATACCCTTTACTTTCCAAAATTGCACTTTAAACCTTTTAGTATTCAAAGTTACACATTAAACCCTTAACTTATCAACTTTACATAATGGGCACTTATTTTAAGATGTTATACGAATGGATACTCAAACTTTCATAATTTACACTTTAAGTCCTTCAAGTTATAGAAGTTACATATTTAACCTTTAAATTTGAAATTTCAATTTTTAATTATCAATAATTACATATTAAGCCATTTATTTACCAATTTATCACAAAACCCCTTGAATAGTTTTAAATACTCAAAACAGCTCCAAGTTTCTGAAAATTACATTTTTAGTCCCTCTCTTTTAATTATTTTCAAAACAAACCCTAATTAATCATTAAATACATTTTAATCCATTTAAATGCAAAACTTACACTTAGCACTCTTAGGTTATATTTTTGTCGAATAGTATACAGCCCAAATAAGTTCCAGAATTAACCTTGAAGTTTTTAAAGTTTACAAAACTCACCCAAAACTTTTAAATGCAAATCGTATAACATAAAATCATGGAATTAGGAACCCTACCCAAATCAATTCCTTTTGTAATCATTACCTTATCATTAAATGTTATTAATAATCATCAAACAAACCCTAATTCATCAAAAATCAGATCGCATGCTTTTCTTCCTTTTCTTTTTATACGTTTTATTCAAAAACACAATTAGCCAAAATAATTCGAAATCAAGGATTCAAGCCATGTTAATTCTTTCCAATAATTTTCCAGGTCATAATAGATTATAATACACGTAAATAAATTATATTCAGAATTATTATGGATCGCATGGTGTCTTTTACATTTTAAACATGTTTTTTAGGGTTTAATTCACGAATATGATATAGAGTGTGCATGGATCGAATGAAACATTTTATTTCGTTTTTATAAGGTGTAAGGGAGCTGAGAAAAATACCAAACCAAGACTTGAACGTGTGGAGAGGGCTGTACGATTTATAGCATACGCGTATAGGCCAAATGATCCAAAAATCACCACGACTTCACCAATGATCTTCCAACCTTGAAACCAATTTTCGTGGGTCTTAAATGATGTAAGGAACATCAGAAAAATAAGAAATCATTTTTATAGAGGTCGTATGAAGCATAACGAATTTACCTTTGTTTTAGGGCTCGACACAAAGAAAACAATGCTACGATCGTGTAAAGCTTCAACAATTCGAATGGGATTTTTCTTGGCTTCTTAGGATGTTGATGAATCACAGAAAAATGCTTGAGAGTGATGGGAGAGTCGAATGGAGGCTATATGATTTTTGTGTGTGTTTTTCTTTTAATCGGCAATTAGGGTTTTGGGTGAAAAAAGGTATGGATTTATTTTAAATGGGGAATGCCGTGTGAGGAGGGGGATAGGACCAGAAATTTCGAGATTTTGGTTAGGAGAAAATCTCTTGATGATTATCTTGTACATTTACCATAATTAGACCCATTTAAATTCAATTTAAATCAAAATAAACCACATATTAAGTCAATCGGCCCTATAGGGGTATTTTGGTAATTTTACTACTTGTATAAATGTTAAATGTAATTGTTAAAATTATTTGGATACATAACTTGTGCATTGTTTGAAGTTTGGGATTTATTTGGTACTTTAATAAGCTTTTAATTAAATTTCAAATTGGTAAGGGCAATTTGGTCTTTTCACATGTTCTCAGATTTTAGGTGTTACAACTTCTTCCCCTCTAAAAGGAAAATTTCGTCCTCGAAATTTGAAGTCGCAAAGTTAGACGAAGTCGTAACAAACTGCAAGAGGTCGTCACAACATTCTCACGCCCGGGGAGGTTCTTCCAAAAGATATTCAGACCAACTGGTTTCTCATGACTCGTAGTTATTGTCAAAACAGTTTCAGATTTCTCAGAAGGGCATATCATACTGAATTTGAATCAAAAGGATAATGTATCAAACATAACGGATGATAATCGAATTCTCTAGGAAGAGGTATAAAAATACATAGGATTTTCATCGAATTGATTAGGCGAATCAGATGAGAATACATTGAATTGTAGCAAACATGGGGTGATTTAAGGTTTAACTCTTCAGCTTCTCAGATAGTCTCGGCTTTTAGATAACCTCCCAAAGGTATTCTCATAAACAAACAGGTCTCATTTCCTCAAAGTCCACAATCACATATTTTACTCATAGCAGATCATAATGAACAACTTCGCGAATGCGAATCGTATACGGACAGAAAGCATATCGTTAGATATCGTCAACGGCAGAAATTTCATAATGGAACCTAAGATTCTTATCAGAAGTTGCAAAGATCAGCAAAACACGTGTCGAGAGTCCAAACGTATCGAATCGTATAACAAGGACAGCATAATCAAACGTATAGGTAGAATGAACCTAAAGTCTCACTAAACTCAGATGATCTTGACCAGATGCCAGAATTCTTAAGCTTCTAAGGCACTCCTCGAAATATCACATGCCCACCATAAGTGCACGTTATATGATGTAAGTATTATCACGCTGGCCAGACGTCATAATACTGGCATCATATACATATGCCCTCATGCTGGTCATACTTTATCTCAAGTCGTGAGTCAAAACCACCTATCTTAATCCACCTAGTACTTCTACAGTCTCAAAGA
Organism: Artemisia argyi; assembly: GCA_030686995.1. Classification (NCBI taxonomy): domain Eukaryota; kingdom Viridiplantae; phylum Streptophyta; class Magnoliopsida; order Asterales; family Asteraceae; genus Artemisia; species Artemisia argyi. The sequence continues at coordinate 42,740,442 of CM060697.1, forward strand.
TCATCAGAAACAAACAACATAACTAAGAGAACGAAATTACTCGAAGAGTAACGGAAATCCGAGAATGTCATTCAAAATTAAGGTACGTCATCAATAGCGTCAATCCTTTACAGAATCATCTCGTCTAAACACAATGTCCGCTTCAAAATCCGTCCACTCAAATACAAATTTCAAAATTTCTTCCAAGTTGGGGTAGTCTGTTTACTCTTGTCCATCTTGCCTCATGATTAAAAGAATTTAAAACTCGAGTCTCGTTCCTCCGGTCTTCAGCAGCTCCTCTTGGTAGTGTGGCATCGTAACGGCAGTCTCTGACGCAATCACTGTGGATTCCTCCATCCGCAGGTCTACTTCTGCTCTCAATTCATCTTAGTACAACTAAAATGAATAGAGAAACAAGACTGCGTGTCTTTGACAGGTCTTCTAACATAGCTCCAGGTCTTAAGGTACATGCTGTTGTTGTCGACTCCAAGTTGTGTGTTGAATGGTTCGTCTTCTTTGGTCTGGTTGTCTTGATGCCCAAACTGAAATCTTCACGTGTTGCATGATGTATGATTGAGCACTATCCCAGTTCCTCTCTTCTTCTTGTATGCTTCTTCCATGATAATGCTTGTCGCAACCATCTTCTACTACTCTTCCACCAGGTTTCAAACTCCGATAACGGTCTTCAATCTTGGTCCCTCTTGTGAAAGCTCTGTCTTTACATTATATAGGGTAGGGTTGTCTACTATGCTTTCGGAACGTCAATCAAAATTTTCTTCCAGAACAAAGGGTCATCTCACCAATAATCTCTATGTTCCTTTTTTCGTTTTAGGACACAACACAATGTCATACTATGACAATTTGTCCAAAACACGCGAAAACATGATTATTCTAGCCAACACCATTGGCATCATTCAAACTCACAAATGTGGTAACGAGTGCAAAGGCAACTTCAGAAATCATCTCAGGGAATTTTCACGTCGCCTTCTTTCTTCTTCAGGAACTGAAATACTTCCCAAAGGTTACTCTCGGTTAGTTAACCCTCTTCTTAGAAGTTTTTGTGGTTGCTTCTTCAGCCTTCAAATCTAAAATGATGCAATCAAATGCGGGGTTCAAAGGAAAACAAATTAATCATTGATACGCGGAAACAGATAATGATTGCTGATAGTGGTACGTTTAAGTTCACGATAGTCGATACGTCATCGCATACTTCTCTCGTTCTTCTTCATAAACAAACAAGAGCATCTAAAGAGAATCACCAAGGTTAACAAAAATCATATTCCATCGGCTTCTTCAAACACTCAACTTCTATAGCACCATGGTTTCTGCAACTGAGATCAGTTCAATGCCCACTCCACTTCCTAAGCAGGAAGGAGTACCAAAAAGTTCATTAGAGAATACCGGAAAATCTTCGTATGACAAAATATTTCCTAATAGCAGAACTTTCTAAGGGTTGATAATAATGGTTTTCAGGAAAAACTTGATAATCACATGAGTTCGGGTTTGGGGTTTTCCATAGTGGTAGAAATTTTAGCAGATGTAGAGAGTCATCATAATGAAATAGAGTGAAGCAGATTTTTAAGGTCACATTTCAGATATGGTAGTCTATGGTATCTTCACGAATAGTCATTCAGTCCAAAAGACCGTACAATCAGGCATATCAAAGTCAAAGGATTCATAGAGTGAATACAGTCGTCAAATCATACAGATAGTTCATATATCAGAGTCAAGTACATGGTTCAACAAAATGTTGGGATGGATAAACGAACAGTTCAATGTGTGGGAATTTCGTTTAGCTTCTTAGCATAAGTAGCAGGTAGGATGTGTATCATTGGTAATACGAATATCGTATAATCGTAAAATGTGAGAGGTACAGAATCTCAGTTATCAGCATCATCATGCTTAGTTAACAAATCCATATAGAGATAGTATTTACATCATACCCTTCCAAAGGAAACGGTTGGCAGAACAAGGTTCATCATTCAAAGAGAGGAAACAAAACTTCTCATATTCGTGGTTCATAATTACCAAAATTCTCATAGGAGTAATAATGGATCATACAGAGTTAAGTAGTATCGGATGATACATTCATACCCAGCATAAGTAATGAATTTACAGAATGTGTTGAACGCATTGTGGTTGAATGACCTACGATGTGGTCGAAAAGGTGTCAAACAGCTTATCAAACAAATCGGAGGCGGAGATCAAAATCTGAAGGTGAAACTTAAATGTGTAAGGTATCCAGGTAGCCTTCCGAGGTATTCCAAACTTACTTGGTTACTAAGCTTAAGTTGCAAAACTTCTAACTTCTGAAACAAAGGTCCTTATAAGGCTTATCTAAGAGCAAAGGCACGATCAGAGTGATACGGAAGCAAATGATACTTACGTAAACGTCTTAGTCTACCCATTCCTCACTGGTAATAACTTGGGTTCCTATGGGGAATCCTAAGGTAAAGTTCCAAAGGTTGTCTTATGAGCGCCTACAGTGGAAACTTAGGGGTCCAAACTTCACAGGTCAAGGGTAAATGTATTACGAATCGCAGCCTGGTCTCTGATACCAAAATTGTAACACCCCAACCCGATAAGGGTAGAAGTATTACATTACAGTGACATATCAGAACAAACACAAGCATATGATTCATACATACAAAGAAATTCAGGGTTACAAATGAAAATCTGAAACTACAAGGTTACAAAAAAAATAAATACTATGTCTAATAAAGTGAAACTTCATCTAATCGTCTCTGGTCCAAAGCATAGTCTTCTAAGTCCAGTCACACTCTCTTCCCATAACCCAGCTTCCTACTAAAACCTGCCGCAGGAAAAGGAAATGCGGCTGAGCTTAAAAAGCCCAATGAACAGATACATATACAAAGCAATGATAATGAAATAGAACTGAAATATAGTGCATTGGGGAATATCATAAGGAATAAACAAATGAATAATAGAAATGAAGGAATAGGATAGTCCTCCACCACGAGCCCAAAATTCAAAGTCATATCTCAAAGTCATAAGCCTTCAATTCATAATCTCACAATCAGAGGGGATACCTCTCAGGCAACCAGATAATATGAGGGGTGTCCTCATGTATCATAAGGGTGGAGTGATCAGCTCCCAGGGGTTGTGAAGGGCATGTATAGCACACAGTACCAATCACCTCAAAGTCAACTCAAAGTCATAGTTAAATCCACTAAGCACACATGTCTAGGATTGCAACCCATACGCCCCTTACTCAAAGTCAATCTCAAAGTCATATACTCAAAGTCATAATGGCCATAATAGTAATCATAAAAAGGGACGGCTTGAGAAATCACTCACCCACACATGAGTCATGCCAGTGGTGCATCACAGACATGCCTATGGTACCTCCATAGGTAGGAGAAACATAAATGGCTCGGGTATCAAACTAAGAGTCAGGTCTCAAAGTCATGCAAAAGGTCATATAGCAAAGGTTTATCTCAAAGTCAACTCAAAATCATATCAGGGTTCAATCAAAAGGGAACATAGCAGTTGCTTGGGGAATCTTAACTGAATCATAACTCAACATCAATGTATAGGAACCTTTTACTGAAAAAGGCAGAGTATCCGTACCTTATTGCAAAGCACAAATGAAACAAACACAGAAATGGAAAGGGCTCAAGATCTCTCCTTCTTCACACCTAGAGGAGAAGAGAGGGAATCATAATTCATCCTTTAAATTCATATCTTTCCATTTTAAGTAACTTTCCATTTTTAGCAGGTTTCCATAAATAGTAAGTTTCCACTTTTTAGAAAGTTTCTATATATAGTAAGTTTCCACTTTTAGAAAGTTGAATCATTATTAATGGAAATAAAGTATCTTTTAACCTTTTTATTCATTTGGTCCTTAGGGTTTCATAACTTTGCATTTTATACCCTTTACTTTCCAAAATTGCACTTTAAACCTTTTAGTATTCAAAGTTACACATTAAACCCTTAACTTATCAACTTTACATAATGGGCACTTATTTTAAGATGTTATACGAATGGATACTCAAACTTTCATAATTTACACTTTAAGTCCTTCAAGTTATAGAAGTTACATATTTAACCTTTAAATTTGAAATTTCAATTTTTAATTATCAATAATTACATATTAAGCCATTTATTTACCAATTTATCACAAAACCCCTTGAATAGTTTTAAATACTTAAAACAGCTCCAAGTTTCTGAAAATTACATTTTTAGTCCCTCTCTTTTAATTATTTTCAAAACAAACCCTAATTAATCATTAAATACATTTTAATCCATTTAAATGCAAAACTTACACTTAGCACTCTTAGGTTATATTTTTGTCGAATAGTATACAGCCCAAATAAGTTCCAGAATTAACCTTGAAGTTTTTAAAGTTTACAAAACTCACCCAAAACTTTTAAATGCAAATCGTATAACATAAAATCATGGAATTAGGAACCCTACCCAAATCAATTCCTTTTGTAATCATTACCTTATCATTAAATGTTATTAATAATCATCAAACAAACCCTAATTCATCAAAAATCAGATCGCATGCTTTTCTTCCTTTTCTTTTTATACGTTTTATTCAAAAACACAATTAGCCAAAATAATTCGAAATCAAGGATTCAAGCCATGTTAATTCTTTCCAATAATTTTCCAGGTCATAATAGATTATAATACACGTAAATAAATTATATTCAGAATTATTATGGATCGCATGGTGTCTTTTACATTTTAAACATGTTTTTTAGGGTTTAATTCACGAATATGATATAGAGTGTGCACGGATCGAATGAAACATTTTATTTCGTTTTTATAAGGTGTAAGGGACCTGAGAAAAATACCAAACCAAGACTTGAACGTGTGGAGAGGGCTGTACGATTTATAGCATACGCGTATAGGCCAAATGATCCAAAAATCACCACGACTTCACCAATGATCTTCGAACCTTGAAACCAATTTTCGTGGGTCTTACATGATGTAATGAACATCAGAAAAATAAGAAATCATTTTTATAGAGGTCGTATGAAGCATAACGAATTTACCTTTGTTTTAGGGCTCGACACAAAGAAAACAATGCTACGATCGTGTAAAGCTTCAAAAATTCGAATGGGATTTTTCTTGGCTTCTTAGGATGTTGATGAATCACAGAAAAATGCTTGAGAGTGATGGGAGAGTCGAATGGAGGCTATATGATTTTTGTGTGTGTTTTTCTTTTAATCGGCAATTAGGGTTTTGGGTGAAAAAAGGTATGGATTTATTTTAAATGGGGAATGCCGTGTGAGGAGGGGGATAGGACCAGAAATTTCGAGATTTTGGTTAGGAGAAAATCTCTTGATGATTATCTTGTACATTTACCATAATTAGACCCATTTAAATTCAATTTAAATCAAAATAAACCACATATTAAGTCAATCGGCCCTATAGGGGTATTTTGGTAATTTTAATACTTGTATAAATGTTAAATGTAATTGTTAAAATTATTTGGATACATAACTTGTGCATTGTTTGAAGTTTGGGATTTATTTGGTACTTTAATAAGCTTTTAATTAAATTTCAAATTGGTAAGGGCAATTTGGTCTTTTCACATGTTCTCAGATTTTAGGTGTTACAGTACAAGTCCTAAAACTCAACTCAAAATTCTATAAAATTCCTACAATTTTTGGAAAAACCTGAGATTTGCTACTTTTGACTTTTTGAGATGAACTTGAAAATTGACTTTTCTGAGTTTGAAATCACTCTCACTGATTTAGACAGTTATCTTAAGCTAAAAGTTAATGAAATTAAGCTACAATTATACCTAATACAATGAAATGGATGGGTTGGGGGTCTAAAATCCTTGACAGTTAACTGTCAAGGGTTTTGGAAATGGATTTTGACTATTGCTATGAAAATGAGCAAAGTAAGGACTGTTTGAAATTAATTAGGACTTAGGTGAGTTGTCTAAACAGGCTTTGGTCACAAATGACAATCACAACACCTTCAAGCTAACAATTCCAAACACCCATTTAAGAAACTGAAAATGGATTTTTCAAAGCAATTGGGTAAGTTAAACTATGGAACTGAGTCCTGACCATTAGTTGAGATTAAAGAAACTTAAATAAGCAATTAAACATCAAAACTAACACATCTATCATGAAACTTACTAAGATACTAATTTTGGCAGTGGATAAGAGATATTGATCAAACTTGAATTCTAATGAACAACTAAGCTACACTAAGTAACTAATGGACTAGCAAACACCAACTAAGCATATGAAATCAAATGAAAGCAGTAAATAAGCTCAGGAACAGTAGAATGCCAAAATGGAGATTAGCTTACAAACTTTTGCAATCAAGAGAGAACTGTGAACCAGTGAACCAAATCACACCCTATTGACTTCCACAAGTCACTAATACCATGAAATCCACTCAGCCACCCTGCTCCTTCTTCTTTGAACACTGCTTTTCTATTTTTTTTTTATTTATCTATTTGTATTTTTTTTTAGATTTTGAGTATAACTGAGTTTCAACTTTCAAAGCTTATAAAAGCTCAAAGGTAATCTATGCTACCTTCAAATGATCAGTAAACAAGAGCTATTAATAATTTAAAAGCTAAAATGAGATTTTTTAATAAAAAAGGTAAAAACTGATTTTCATAACAAGACTTTAATTCAACACCAAAGGAACTTACTTTTACAATAAAAACATGGATTACAACTTGTTTGAACTTTAAAATTACAATTTGAAAGAGAGATTAAACTACCTACGATTACATTATACTAAACTACTCTACTTGTCTTCTCTCCTCTGCTTCTCTTCTTCTTATAGTTGATTTGCTGAGCTCAGTGGGTCCCAATGATCAAATCCCACCACTTTGATTGACTTTTAGATCACCTTTGCCCTCTCTCCATTTTTTGGCGGGAAAATATTTTTCTTGCAAATTGTTCTGTAAAAGATGCCATAGGGAGGGGGTAATGTGATTGGTTCATTGGGGAGTGTGATTGGAAGGATAAGAGTGGATGGTGGATGGGAAAGTGGTGCAAGTGGGGGGGGGACGGAAATACCAGGTCTGGTTTTGGTAGGGATGAGTGGTGGTTTTGGTGGGAAGGGTGGGTTTGACTGGGGAGTTGACCAAGGTCAATGGTTGACCCGGTTTTATTATAAGGTGGAGTTGGGCTGTTTTGGAGTGGGCTTAGGTAAAAAAAAGAAAGGGATGGGCTTGGTGTTTGGTTGTGTTTGGATTTGGTTTATGAAATAATAAAGGGTCCGTATGTTTAATAGTCTAGGAAATCACAAGGACCAAATTTGTAATAAGTTTGAAAGTTGAGGGTCTGTTGTGGCATTTTTCCAAAGATTATCATAAGGGCTGAATTGGTCAAGGATGAATAGTACAAGGTCCTATTTTTATATTTTTCCACTTTTGAGATTCCAAGGACCAAAACTGCCAATATTGAAACTTCAGGGTCCAAATGTGAAAATTCACCAAACTTTCTAACCAAGGACCAAACCTGCCATAAAAGATTAGTATAAGGACAAAATTTGTTTTTCTCAAAGTTTTAATATCCCGGGGACCATTTTTGACAATTTTCAAAGTTCAGGGACTAAACTTGACATTTTGTGAAACTTTGCACCGAAGGACTAATTATGTAACTTTTTGATTTAAAAGGACCTTTGTTGACTTTTTCAAGTTTTTAGAACAACTAGGGACTAGATTTGACAAATTTTGAAAGTTGAGGGACTGAAACTGCCAATTATGCAAACTTTGTACGTTTTTGATTATTTTGCATTTGAAACATATAAAACACATTCCTGGGATATTTTCACTATTTTGATTCAATATTGAGTGTTTTTAGATGTTTTGGCAGCTCAGGAAAGGTAAAAATGATGAGTATTTGCACACTCGTCACCTGCTGAAAGACAAAAGGAACTAGATGAAATTGCTATGAGTCTATCTGCAGAGCAATGGGAAAATTTGGCTAAACGGGCAGCTACTAAGCCTACTTTGGCTGAATCTGTGCTTGGAGTTAATTATCAGACCACTGATTTTGCCAAGATGATGGTTGAAAGAGGTAAGTTGCAGAAACAACAAGAGGACGAGATAAAAGCTAAAGAACTTAGGGAAAGACCTTGGACTAAAGTAGAAATCAAGAAATATATGAGGAATTTTGTCAAGAATCAAGGGTGTTCTATGTTTTGGTTAGGTAATGTGATACGAGTTGGAGTCAAGACATGGTCAACAGTTGGTTTTTAGTCGTGTATGCATGTGTTTAGTGGAGCATACATATCCCACGTCCTTCTTTATTGCTAGTTTTAGCATGATCTCATGTTCATTGCATGTTTCCTTTGTCTAGTACGTAACTGCATATTTAACTGCATATTTCTTTCCTATAAATACTTGTAACTCATTTAGAATGGATATGAAATGAATGAAAAAGAAACTTAGTTTCAAGTCTTGTCTCTCTATATTTCTTGGAGTCTTGCCCGCTCTAAGGGCCTTATCAATCCGTCTCTTTAATCTATTTCTTGGAGATTGACTGCCTCAAGTAGTCCTTATCATAACAATGGTGCTTTCATCGACTTACTCGACACCTCCAAAACGATCCCCACCTTCCCTACAAGAATCTATGGCCACCCTGGCCAACAACATATCCAAACTTGAAGCCGTCGTGGCCAAATTCATTGCCACTTCCGTCTCCAACACCAACACAACCAAAACCGATATGACCAAGACCGCAACCCAGGTTATCACAAACTTCACAAACATCAACACCGATGTCACGAACCATCAGAACACTAGTACGCCTATCACTACCAATAACGCTAAACCCGAGAAAACAACGGCTCAAGTTCTCATCGTGCCCTCTTCATCTATCACCAATATAGAAAATGTCCCAGTCCAAAACACCACTACCATCAATGTTTCTACAACGATCATCAAGACCGACATCGAGGTAGCCACCTCCACTCCTCCTCCTCCCCCGTTGCCACCAATAGTCCAGCATGATACGGCCACCCTTCATCAAACCAGTGACTTTTCCACCCTCATCAAGGACAAGTTAGTCATCGCCTCCGCTTCATCTATGACCAAGATCCAAAATGAAGTGGCACTACAATCTCGAGTTAGCCTTCCCTTGCTCATCGAGGACACGTTAGCCATCTTGCGATGTGGGGAGACATTTCATCCCAGTCATCAATTTCATCCGCCAAAGTTTGTTTTTCTTGAATCCGAACACGAGCCACCTTGGGAGACATTCACCGTGGACTATGGAAACCCCGGCCTTGAGGACAAGGCCGTTTTTCAGGATGGGAGTATTGATACGAGTTGGAGTCAAGACATGGTCAACAGTTGGTTTTTAGTCGTGTATGCATGTGTTTAGTGGAGCATACATATCCCACGTCCTTCTTTATTGCTAGTTTTAGCATGATCTCATGTTCATTGCATGTTTCCTTTGTCTAGTACGTAACTGCATATTTAACTGCATATTTCTTTCCTATAAATACTTGTAACTCATTTAGAATGGATATGAAATGAATGAAAAAGAAACTTAGTTTCAAGTCTTGTCTCTCTATATTTCTTGGAGTCTTGCCCGCTCTAAGGGCCTTATCAATCCGTCTCTTTAATCTATTTCTTGGAGATTGACTGCCTCAAGTAGTCCTTATCATAACATAATGACTGGTTCCTGCGGACGCATAGAGATCCTATGGATATAGTTAATCCGTGGATAGAAATTGTTTAATTTAGGACAAGATATGTAGAATATCTTTTATTAGTTTATGGTTATTTGTTTCTTGTAAGAAAGGTTAGGGTTTCCACTGGTATATAAGGAACCCTAGGTCATTGTATTGTGTACGAGTTTAACATTGTTAGTAAAGAATATCGATCCATATAGGATAAAAGTTTAGTATACAGTTTGTTTTTATATTCCGCAATAACTACAAGCTCACAGAGATTATCTATTTAGTCTTACTGGTGATTACATTAGTAGGCTAACGATCTATTGGCTCGAGATCTATCAAGGTTTAGATCTTACAAGGAGAGTGATGTCATAAAGTGTAGGTTAGGACTTGTTGAGTCATTATGTAAAGACTTGGATCGGGTGATGATCAAGAGTGTCAAGTGTGTGAAGGCTTGATTCGGGTGAAGAATCAAGTGAGTCATGTGTGTGAAGGCTTGGTTCGGGTGAAGAACCAAGTATGTCAAATAAGTGAAGGCTTGGATTGTGTGAAGATTCAAGTTGGACAAGAGTGCTTGTTCGTGTGGCCATGTAGGCCTTGGAATAGATTGGTTTTAGCTATGATTCGAACTCGATAGTATGCTTAGTATTGCTAAGCCTTGTGTAAGCATGTGTATGGATTGTTCCTCCTGAAGGAGTGTGTTGATATAGTGATTGATAACTCTCGAGTGTGGTACACGGGGAGTGGAGTAGGACGGAGAGAGACCTTCGCGCCGAACCATTATAAATCTCTGCATCTCTTGGTTGTGTTCTTTCTTTACTCTTTACTTTACTTGTTTATTTGTGTATGCTAGTAACCAAATTGATATCACATAACTAGTAGGATTCAACAAGTTTGTAAAAGAAAAATAACCGGACCTAAAACGGCTAAATGCTTTAGAAAATTAAAAAGAAGCGGTGAAACTATTCAACCCCCACTTCTAGTTTCTAAAATTGGTATCAGAGGTTCGTTTATCAAGATATTTAAAGTATATTGTACATTAAAACTTGAATCGATCTATGGAATCAAAATGATATCTAGAAGGGAGTTATTTGAATGAGCCACCATTTTTCGAAAATGAAAAGTTTATCATTTGGAAAAATGAATTTGAAAGTTATGTGAAATCAATAGATCATAATCTTTGGCATGTCATTTCAATTGATGATTTATAATCAATAAATGGAAGCCTTGCTAATAAATTTTTCATAAGAAACTTGTGTAAAATATTTGAAGCAAAAATTTTGATTCATGAATCTTTGCCTAAAATTGAGTTTGATGAAACAATTTTATGTCAAATGGTAAATGGCATTTGGTAAAATGGTTTAAACATTAATCAAGGAAATGTTCTAGCCAAAGATGATGAAAATGTGATATTAGAAAAACACTTAGTTTAAGTGGAATCATATACTACTAGTTTGAATGTCTTCATTGTAGGTAATGTTGCCGACAAAAATTTCTTAAGCAACTTAGTTGGTTCTACTTGCTTTGATGTAATGACTATTAAGAAGACAATGTGCGGTTTAATGTGCAATGTGGATAGCTAGCTAAGAAGACATTACGCTCCCTAATTTTGCATCACCAACAACACAAGTTTTGGTTATGTGCTAATAAGGATAGCTAAAGGCCAAGGTAAGTCTTCTTACTAATCTTGACTATTATGTTTGCTATTTGATTGCTTGTTATATGTTCATGTAACTACATGATTAGAGACTACATGCTTATATGCTAGATAATATTTGTATGCCAATATGTGCTAGATATTTTATGTTGATTTAGACGGTTTGTCTAAATGCTTATCCTTTATTGGATTCAAGCAAATTATTTGGAAAAACAATTGTCTTACCACAACCATTGTTTATAGCATATTTGGCGTCAATCAATCAATATAGATGATGCACACTTACTTCATTCTTTGTTTATGACGTTTCTCGTCTATGACGTTTCTTGAAACTTACTTGATTGACTTCAAGCTTCCTTGATGCAAGTCTCATCCTTAAATCTCATTCTCTCTTTTCTTCTGTTTCGACTCAAAATCCACTCTTTAATCAAGCGTATCGAGTCTTTCATTCTTCTTATGTCTCAATTCCACTCCATACCTATTCCTTAGCCTACTCGTGCGTACTGAGCTTGAGTCATTTTAGTGTCTTAAAATTCGAAGTGTTATGTTTTAAAACCATCTAAAACCAAAGACTTTTCATTAAGACCAAAACACCAAAAACCATCCAAAAACCACAAGCAACTGGCGACGGTCCCGAAATGATCGGCAGTCCCTAATTGATAGGGGACTGTCTGTGACTTTTTAAGCAAAACACGTTTCTCATTCTATAAATACTAGTAAAACATATCAACACTTAGTTTGACTATTGTGTTTCTGAGAAACATGATTAAGTCTTCACCCATTACACTAAGATTTTGATCCAAGGTTTCAAGTGCATAATCACCAACTACTCCTACATATTTGTCATCAATTGTAAGTCAAACTCATCCAATTCTTCTTTTAAGATAAACAATTAGAATTTATTATAAAATTGAAATTGGGGATCTTAAATAATTTTTCAAAATTAAGAACAATTAAGATCTAAACTCGATAATAGATCAATAGTAGCATTATTTTGTACAACATACGTCAATTGAAATGATCTCTTGTTTACAAGGTATAAACATGATAATTTACAAGGTAGAAAGATATCATTAACGTGAGTTCTTAAATATATACTTGTACTTCACATTGATTAATACATGTCAAAAACATTAGTTTTATGTGATAATCAAAATAAATTCTAAGAAAGATAAAACTCTAACAATAACTTTGTGATTCTTTCTTTCATAGGAAACAAAATGTCACACATGTATGACTTTGATCATCTCAACACCGACTCTTATACTCCTAGAATTTCTCTTGAACCAACCACTCCGGGAATTCATATTCGTCTCTATGTGAATGTTGAGACTCGTCGCTTTCATGAGGGATGAATAGTTGATCCCTCCTTAGCCTATCACAGAGACATTAATACCACCTTTCGTGCTATAGGATTCGATTGCTTGCTTCACATCAATGAGAAAATTTGTCCCCGCTTTTTGTTAGAATTCTTTCGAGTTGAACTCGTGCGTAACGAGGATCAATCTTTGTCACATTGGTTTTGGATTAGAAACTTCAAATTTGCCCTTACTCTTGACCAATTTGCTCAAATCCTTCGTATTCCCAATCATGGGCAATGTGCCTACTCTGAAGATTGGTGTCTCGAATCACTTTTTAACTATAAGGAAGAAAATAGTCCCTATTGCTCCTACATACCTCGCCCTTGTGAAATTACCAAACTTCTTCGCACTAATAGGAACTTCCCTTTCCTTGATCAAAAAAAAATTCATATGATAGAGGTTCGTGATGAACTGATTCCACGGGCTGTCATCCTAAAAGAGAACACTCTTGGTCTCAAAAAGATTCGTGAGCAACTTTCGGCGTACTATGCTCGAACAACCATATAATCTTTCCAATCACTTCGCTAAGCGAATTGTACATCTCAGGGGGAATCAAACCAAATTGATACCCTACAGGATGTTCCTTACTCGTCTCTATCACTACATGACGAACTTTCATCCCTATCTATGTGGTCCTTAATACTCTCTCTTTGATCCTGTCATGGAACCCATCAATGATCTCCATATCTCCTCTATCTTTATCTCCTCAGCATCTATTGATTATGACATCTATGGTGATCCCACACTCGAGATTGAGGAACAAGCTAGAGTCAAGAAAGGCATGCAACAAGAACCTGTCACAAACACCTTTAACAAGGATGTACCATGATGATTTATTATGAAGCACTTAATTGCTATGTTACATATGTACTCGTATGATTAGGATTCGTTAACTCTTGGTTACTGTTATTCATCAATGCTTGTTTAAACTTGCCTTTAATTTGCATGATTGTGTAGCATTATTCTCTTACAATTCAATTTTGCTACAGTTCTAAATGAGTGTTGTTATATACAGGTTACAGAAATGAGAAACTGGGAAAAATTCTGCGAACCCACTGCCGGCGGTCCCTTATTGATCCGACGGTCCTCCAGTGATAAGGGACCGTCTGAGGTTAAAAGGACCATCCTTGTGGGATCACGGAGTTTTGCAAAATTTTCTTCATTCCTTCAATCCTAAGCCTATTGCACCACCTTACCTTGTTTAGATAAACATTTCTAAGTGCTCAGAATCTCCTAATTGATGAGGCGAAAAATGAACCACTTTTAGGGGGTCATTTGAGCCCGGAATTGAATTTATTTGATCAACTATTGCCCTAAATCGTTCCTTTTGTGATTTTAGGTACTTTGGGAGAGAAATCTAGAAAAGGAAGCAATTCGGATGTTTTTGGAGCATAAAAGTGAAGAAAACGCCAAAGTCTTAATTTTCCTTGCTGGGAACAGTAGGTGACGGCGTCAAGAAGGAATTTCTAACGGCGTCAAGAGTAATTTCCATGACGACCCAATACAGAATTGACGGCGTCACAAGGAAGGACGTCAAGAGTAAAATGCATGACGGCCTGGAAACACATAACACATGACGGCGTCAAAAGTAGATCACGGCAGTCCGAGAAGTATTTTGGCGGCGAAATGACGGCGTCACCAAATTTGTCTTGACGCCGTCAGACCCTATTTCCTATATATAGTTTTCTAATTTTCACATTAAAAAGAGAGAAGTTTTGGAGAAACCCTAAGTACGAACTTGGTACGAATTTTACAGATTTTTCAAGGGTTCTCAGCCCTTGAACCGTTTCATGTGTAATTGAGATAAGTATTCTTTTAATTAAATCAATATGTCTATGTGTTGGTTGTCTATATCTTGTTCTTGTCTTAATTCTACCATGCTAGGCTAGAACTATCTTGTGTTTGCTTGGATCTAATGAAACCTAGATGTTAATTATGTGTTGATTACTTGTTTATGGCTGTATTGGATGAATGATTTCGATGTTAGGCTTAAGAAAACTGGCAGATCTCCAAATGGTAACATGCTTGAACATCTTAGGAAACATGAACTGATGTGCACTAGGTTTTATTGGTTGTATTTAATGCATGAGTAAATTCTAATGATCCCATGTTAGGAGCTTCTTAGCCGGCTCGACATAGGAGTGAAGTAGGCACTCATAGGATTGGGGAATTAAGTGCGCCACCCCATGAATGGCATTAAGGAATACAATCCGTCATCCACGCAACTATAACAAGTAATTAACGTGTAAGAGATATCTAGGGAGTAGTGAAATCTAAGTAAACACATTTTCTCCACTTATTGCTCACAACCTTAGTATAATTTAGTTTATTTTTATTTTTAGTATTTTATTTTGATTGCATCTTTATTATTGGGTTAGTTGACTAGCAACTAATTCCGCCCAAATCCTTCAAACCCGAGATTTTTACTTGCTTTCTAAAAAATTTAAAAATACAAAAATAATCATCTCTCATCTTTAGAACTAGTATTTAGGTTTTCTAATCCTAGCGACACTATTCCTAGCTGAACGATCAATCCTCCGGTACTTGTTACTATACTATACTACAACGATCAGGTACACTGCCTGGTGGGGGTTGTAAGCTTCTCAAGATCCCTTCAGAGGTAAAGCCTGTTGCGATTCCCACGTATCAAGTTTTTGGCGCCGCAGCCCGGGGAATAGTTATTGTCTAGGTTAGAATCTCTTTTTATTAGGTCTACTTGCTAGATTCCTTTCTAGTAAGATTTTATTTTTATTTTTAGGTCTTCTTTAGTCTATCTTATTTCTTCGTGTTTTTGTTTGTACTAGTGTGGTCATTATGGAATCAGAGAGTCGCCGTTTAGAAATTAGCAAGAGGCATATTGTGCATAAAAGAAGAAAGAGAGAAGCTAACACATTTAACAAATTCATTAAGCCTCTATAAATGAAAATTGAGTTTATAGACTTCGCTCCAACCCCGGATGAGTTGAGTTACCATAGATTCCTTTTACAACATCCTTGCCCCTCGAAATATAGAAAGACACCATGGATTAGGAGGTATAACTTCAGGAACATAAAAATTCCTTGCATGATTGGGTACAAGTCTAGAGAGCATACATACATTGACTTAAAAGCACCCATGAATATCATGTCTAGGCTCTATTACAATTGGATAATGAACGAAAGGTTAAGCCCTAGAAAAGACCCTTACAATTCTAATAGGCGATGTAACTTTGTCAGGAGAGTAAAAGGGGTACACATCTTTATAGGGAATTTTACTTATCAATGCGACTTTGTAATCCTAGAAGATGTTAGGGGCATTATTGATCCACACCTTGGAGAAGTAGTTTTAGGACAACCTTTTGTTGAGAGGACTAGGATGTATTACGACCATGAGAAGGGGATAGCTCAATTTACTGATGGGGTAGAGAAGGTCACTTTCATGATGCCTCACATGAAGGAAGAATTAAAGGGCATCAAAAATCTACAAATTGATGAAATTCGACCCTATGAGGTTAAGGAAGATGGAATTACTGATGAAGCCTATTATGAGAGGAGGAGAACATATTATTCAGGTTGCATGAATCTAGGCCCGGAATACAAGCGTGATGAGAATTACGTGAGATGTTTTGAGTTAGCACAAAAGTGGGAAAGGAAAACGTAACCCATGACCTTAAGTCTAGCTACAAGACTCGTAAATAAAGAAAAGCGCTTCTTGGGAGGCAACCCATGTTTTGTGTGATTTTATTTCGATTGTTTGTTATTTGCTTCCGTATGCATGCTTTATTTCTATTGTTGGTAGATCATGTTTCTCAATTAAATAGTGGAAATACTTTACTTTGTTGTTTTGGCCTAGTCTTAACTCCACCTAAAAGTATTTTTGCAAAAGCTAAGTGTAAGGGAAACCCCAAATATCTTTTCAAGAAACAAACCGATCATGATTCTCCACAATATTAAATGAACATGTATATTCGTATTTATTAGAGTCAAATGCTTGTATTGAGTCATAATGAAGTTTTGCAGGATTTTCCAGGAAGTAGGACCAAGTTTTTCCAGAAATTTTCCGGAAACTTAACATAAGAATTTCTGCAGGTCACTTCTGACGGCGTCACGAGTTAACTCTTGAGGGCGTCACGTGTAAAAATATGGAAATTTTACCGGTTTTGTTTTTCTAACGGAGTCTTATGGTTTTTGTGAATTATTAAGTTTTATAATCTCCAGGAAATCTGCAAACTTCATTCCACAAGCATTATATCTTATTTTGTTTTCCAGGATTTAGTAACTTATATAGGATGCCGATTTTATGCGAGGTTGTCTTGTCTATTTTCTCAGGATTTACAGGTTATGTTTGACAAGAAGATGATTTATATTCTGGAAGGGAAGCTTTGATTGTTCATTTTCTTGGAGGAAGATCTAACCTGGCCACCTTATTATCCATACCGAGCGAATCAGGGGAGTATTTGATTTCATTCTTTTTACTTATTTCACTTTTACATTCTTTACTTGAACATTGGGGACAATGTTCATCTTAAGTGTAAGGGGAGGGTAAAATGATGATACCTTACATATGCACTTTCGCTTGAGTTTGTTTTGTTTGATGGTAGATGTGTAATAAAACTACGAGAAATACTTGTTAGTGCAATTTTAGTGCTAAATTTAAAAATTTTTACAACATTTAGGAGTGAAACTTTAGCCATAGCAAGCGTCTCATGGATAGGAGATTGTATGACTAGCACATAACCGTATATTCAGAAAAAATTTGCACCAAAATATGTGAGGTTCGCCTTTAGATTTGATAGGAAAAGCATTTATTATTAGTGCTTATGAGTGTACCGGTAGCATTTAGATTCTAGAACTTGCGTTAGTGATGCATCCCGAGACCGCTAGTGAGACTACATTCGTGTAGTAGGATTTACTACATGATAAGAGGTATTAGGATCACCCTTGTGTTAAACCCGTATCATAATTACTTGACCATTTAAGTCATATTACTTGGCTAGTTAAGTCAACTAATTTTCGCACACCCTTAGCGCTGTACTCATTTTTAGTTCATGAAACCCCTAGTACATCCCTCCGAGCCTATCTTTTTCGTTTCTAACTTTAAGAATTTTACTTAAAGGAAGAATTTGTTACACCCCACTTAAATGTACAACCAAATCGCCTTAGCCTTCCGTGTATGCACTCATTTTTAGTGCATTATTGTTATTTGTTAAACCCTAAGTTAACTATCTAATTGATTACATGGTTGCTAAGTCGAGTCATATCCTTGTACATATTGTTTTGGGACGATTGGGACTCATGGGTAAAGTACTTATTTTATGGAGTAATGGGGAAGAACATCATATATTACCCCCATATGTACGTAATCTTAAAAGTACTCCAAGTGTTTTGATTTTCTTAATTCGAGTCATTAGATTAGTTATTGTAAAGTATGTAAAGATTCAAGTGTAAGGGGAATGTTCATCCCCTATGATGTATTATTTTGGATGGTAGGGTAAGAGTTTATGCAAAAAAAAAATAAATAAATAAAAAAATAAGAACAAAAAAATAATAGAAAAAAAAAGAATAAAAAATAATAGAAAAAAAATAGAAAAAGAGAAAAGAGAAAAAACATACGGACTACCATCCCTTTTCATTCTATGTTCATTTTATGTTTTTGTTATTTTTCATTTATTAGCTTAAGTCGAGTCTAATCTTGGCTTAGCAACGCCATATTGTACATGTAATTAACCAAGATTGTTAACTCGCCACCAATAAAAACTTCCTTTATCCAACAAAACCGTGTATTTCATATCCCTACACCTAACGTTACAACGCTTTAAAAGACCTCTTTGATAGTTTATCCTAGGTGCTTACGCCTTGTGGTGGAGGTTTGATCCTTTCCCAAGCCTATGGTAATCTATTTTGCTATGACAGGTAGTGAGAGATATATTCCGTTTCCATATTGTAATTTATACTTTATTACACCCGAGAGATGTGAGTATCTAAACACTATTTGTGAGGTGCTAGTGTATGACCTCCGTGCTTGTCTATTGGTCTTTAGTGGAACGATTATTTGTTGTAATTACTTTTATATTAGTGTTAAATGACCCCTAACTTGTATTTTGATTAGAATAAAATCGCATTTGCTTGAGGACAAGCAAATCTCAAGTGTAAGGGTATATGATGAGGCGAAAAATGAACCACTTTTAGGGGGTCATTTAAGCCCGGAATTGAATTTATTTGATCAAATATTGCCCTAAATCGTTCCTTTTGTGATTTTAGGTACTTTGCGAGAGAAATCTAGAAAAGGATGCAATTCGGACGTTTTTGGAGCATAAAAGTGAAGAAAATGCCAAAGTCTTAATTTTCCTTGCTGGGAACAGTAGGTGACGGCGTCAAGAAGGAATTTCTGACGGCGTCAAGAGTAATTTCCATGACGACCCAGTACAGAATTGACGGCGTCACAAGGAAGGGCGTCAAGAGTAAAATGCATGACGGCCTGGAAACACATAACACATGACGGCGTCAAAAGTAGATCAAGGCAGTCCGAGAAGTATTTTGGCGGTGAGATGACGGCGTCACCAAATATGTCTTGACGCCGTCAGACCCTATTTCCTATATATAGTTTTCTTATTTTCACATTAAAAAGAGAGAAGTTTTGGAGAAACCCTAAGTACGAACTTGGTACGAATTTTACAGGTTTTTCAAGGGTTCCCAGCCCTTGAACCCTTTCATGTTGAGATAAGTATTCTTTTAATTCAATCAATATGTCTATGTGTTGGTTGTCTATATCTTGTTCTTGTCTTAATTCTACCATGCTAGGATAGATCTATCTTGTGTTTGCTTGGATCTAATGAAACCTAGATGTTAATTATGTGTTGATTACTTGTTTATGGTTGTATTGGATGTATGATTTCGATGTTAGGCTTAAGAAAACTGGCAGATCTCCAAATGGTAACATGCTTGAACGTCTTAGGAAACATGAACTGACGTGCACTAGGTTTTATTGGTTGTATTTAATGCATGAGTAAATTCTAATGATCCCATGTTAGGAGCTTCTTAGCCGGCTCGACATAGGAGTGAAGTAGGCACTCATAGGATTGGGGAATTAAGTGCGCCACCCCATGAATGGTATTAAGGAATACAATCCATCATCCACGCAACTATAACAAGTAATTAATGTAAGATATCTAGGGAGTAGTGAAATCTAAGTAAACACAATTTCTCCACTTATTGCTCACAACCTTAGTATAATTTAATTTATTTCATTTTTAGTATTTTATTTTGATTGCATCTTTAGTATTGGGTTAGTTGACTAGCAACTAATTCCGCCCAAATCCTTCAAACCCGAGATTTTTACTTGCTTTCTAAAAAATATAAAAATACAAAAATAATCATCCCTCATCTTTAGAACTTGTGTTTAGGTTTTCTAATCCTAGCGACACTATTCCTAGCTGAACGATCAATCCCCCGGTACTTGTCACTATACTATACTACAACGATCAGGTACACTGCCTGGTGGGGGTTGTAAGCTTCTCAAGATCCCTTGAGAGGTAAAGCCTGGTGCGATTCCCACGTATCACTAATGCATGCTTTGCCCAAACCACAACCATGCTTGATTATTTAAACCTTCCTCATCACCCTCAACCTTATCACAATCATCTTTCAATCCAACTGCATCACCTACAATGGCTTCATCCTCTACTTCCTTGCCAACAACAAACAATGAACCTACAACACAACCCTCAAACAAAAGGCCTAAGCTCAAAATCATTTGACCTCAAACAAATTTCATTGATCTCACACTCTATGACGCCACTCCATCTCCAAAGTCACCACCATCATCACCTCAAGCACCAAGTGCACCACTCAAAACACCACCCACCAATGGAACATATCACTCTTGATCTAAGATATCCTCTAGCTCAAAGACAACCACATCACCTTTCTCATCTTTCGTAAAAAAATTGTCACCCTTGCTCACCCAATCTAGTTCGGGTGCTTACACTTCATTCGTGAGTAATCAACCATCATCTCCTACTCACTCTATCTCATCACCAAGAAACCAACATTTTCCTCCAACAAACTCATCTAATCATACCACCACATCACCAAACGGGCCTTTGAAGAATACTCCTCTCACTCCACCATCATCTCCAAATCTTGGAATCCTGTTCCCTACTATTTTACTAACAACCATACTGTGGGGTATGCTTGTTGTTACCACAACTTTCATCTCATTCACTCTCTTCGAGATGAACTTCACATCATGTTTGGTGATATTGAGTATCTAATTGCTCAACAAAATGTGCAACCAACTCCCCTTGCTTCAATGCCACCATCGGCAACTCCTTCGGCTCCACCTTCATCCTCTCCATCATCCACTCCACCCTCCGACTAGATATTCTCAAAAATCTAGTCACGAATAATCAAGTGGAAGTTGTGCTTTGGACCAAACATGCAATGGGAATGAACTAAAATTATCTACTTGTTGTCTTAGTTAACGATTAATGTTGTTATTTCTATGATGTGTTTGTTATGAAATTTTTATTTTTGCCATTGATGCTTCTCTTGCAATGAAATGAACGAATGATTATATTTTAGATATGATAATATGTTGTGATATTGGACTTAGATAAACATGAAAATGGACTAAAAATATCTAACCTTGAAAATGGGAAGTTACTTAAATCACAACATATCTGCCAACTTGGAAGCCTACTGCCGGCGGTCCTTTAAATGGACTGACGGTCCCCAAATCAATAAGGGACCGTCCCCTTATTTACGGGACCGTCCCCAGTAGTGCTCAAAATTAAATTCTGTTATGTGCTTTTCTATATGATTCCTGCACTACATAATTAATTTCACATCCATATCATCTTTCCATACCTTCATATATGTATATGTATGCATGTGCTTTGTTCTAACTTTGTTTTGTAGCACATCACCATAGCTCGATTCCCCGATGCCCTCATTAAGGGGGAGCACTTAGCTAGGGGGATCTTGTATTTCGTTGATCACTCCAACGATTCTCTTTCAAGGGTGCTAGTGTCTTCTCTCCTCAACAACCACGACACACCTTTTTGATTCTACAAAAAGGGGGAGAAGTAACGAGAAAACTCATTAAAAATTTATCAACGCAAAATTTTACCTAAAATGAGTTTAATTTTATAATCATAAAAAAGGGGGAGATTGTTAATACAAAAAATGTCAAAAATGTTATTCATTATTCGGTCTTCTCATGTTTTGATAATCACAAAATTTAAAGACATGTTATGTAAAGTTACGGTTTATAAGTTTTTAATCGAGGAAACTCGTTTCTTCTACGTAGCTGCTTCAACATCACTTCAGGTATGAACAAACTTTATACCGTCATTAGTTAAGTGATCAAAGAATTTTATTTTCACATAAACTTACATTTTTAAGTTTGACAAAACATTTTTACAAAAGTATTTTTGTGTTTTTAAAGAAATGTTTTATTAAGAAAATAAATTCAAATTCAAACTTTATAACAGCTAGTTTTCCCCCCAAATCAGTTCAGCCTGAACCGGATAAGTTTTCACCACATCAGGACAAAAAGGGAGCGTTTTGTCGCGACGGTCCCTTAAATAGGTCAACGGTCCCTTAGCGATAAAGGACAATCTGGCATTTAAGGGACCGTCCCTCTCCCTCCTATCGACTATAAATAATGAACTGTTACACTTCAGAAAACACACTTTCACACACACAAAACTTTCTGGTCTTTGTTCTTTTTATTCTTTTATCACTATAACATGTCGGTATATGTTTATAAGTGATTTCCTCTTCCGTTAAGTGCAAGAGAAGAACTCTCGACAACTATGAATATTCGAGATGTTATAGGTGTCTACACACAAACGTAACAAGTGTTACGTGATAGTTTATGTATAATATTTCATTGTTTTCTGACTTGTGTATGAGTCAAGGATGGGTATTTTTGTGTGAACTTGGATGGTGATGTAGTTCCAAGTATTATATTTGTGTGAGCTTGGATGGTGATGTAGATCCAAGAAGTCTTGTAACTAGATCAGTTCATGTATTTGATGTGAGGAGAGTGATGTCCTAAAGTGTAGGTTAGGACTTGTTGAGTCATTATATAAAGACTTGGATCGGGTGATGATCAAGTGTGTCAAGTGTGTGAAGGCTTGGTTCGGGTGAAGAATCAAGTGAGTCATGTATGTGAAGGCTTGGTTCGGGTGAAGAACCAAGTATGTCAAATAAATGAAGGCTTGGATCAGGTGAAGATTCAAGTTGGACAAGAGTGCTTGTTCGTGTGGCCACGTGGGCCTTGGAATAGATTGGTTCTAGCTATGAATAGAACTCGACATTATGCTTAGTACCGTTAAGCCTTGTGTAAGCATGTGTACGGATTGCTCCGCCTGAAGGAGTGTGTTCATATAGTGATTGATAACTCTCGAGTGTGGTACTCGGGGAGTGGAGTAGACGGAGAGTGAGCTTCGTGCCGAACCACTATAAATCGCCGCGTCTCTTGGTTGTGTTCTTTCTTTACTCTTTACTTTACTTGTTTATTTGTGTATGCTAGTAACCAAATTGATATCACATAACTAATAGGATTCAACAAGTTTGAAAAAGAAAAATAACCGGACCTAAAACGGCTAAACGCTTTAGAAAATTAAAAAGAAGCGGTGAAACTATTCAACCCACTTCTAGTTTCTACAGATTTATTTGGGCCAATATTTGTGAAAAGTTTGAATAAAAAGATGTATTGTCTAGTTGTCACAGATGAATTTAGTAGGTTCACTTAGGTTTTCTTTTTAGCAACTAAGGATGAAACAAGTAGCATTTTTAAGTCTTTTATAACAAAAGAAAACCTAGTTAATCATAAAGTTAAAGTGATAAGATGTGACAACGGAACTGAATTTAAAGATAGTGTTATGAATCAGTTTTGTGAGCAAAAAGGTACCTCAAGACAGTTTAGTGTTGCTAGAACTGCTCAACAAAATGGTGTGGCTGAGAAGAGGAATATGACATTAATTGAGGCTGCTAGAACAATGTTGTCAGAATCAAAATTACCTACTACTTTTTGGGCTGAAGCATACAATACTGCTTGTTTTGTGCAAAATAGGAGTAAAGTAGTTAAGCCTCATAACAAGACTCCTTATGAATTGTTGCATGGTAGGAAGCCTATGATAGATTTCTTAAGACCATTTGGGTGTCCTGTTACTATTTTGAATACCATTGATCACCTAGGAAAGTTTGATGAGAAAGCTGATGAGGGTTTCTTTGTTGGATACTCTACCAATAGCAAAGCATTTAGATTGTTCAATAGAAGAACTAGGCATGTGGAAGAGAACTTGCATGTTAGGTTTAGTGAGAGTACCCCTAATGTAGCAGGAAGTGGACCAGACTGGTCGTTTGATGTTGATTTACTAACCAGAACTATGAAGTATGAGCTAGTGATTTCAGGTACCAAAACTAATGAGAATACAGGTACAAAAGTCGATTCTATTGCAGGTACACAAGCTAATAAGGTGAATGAACTTGCAATGGAGTACATTATGCTAAGAAAATGGAAGACTAATCCAACTTTCACAGCCAAAGAAAAAGAGAAAAAGAGTTCGTAAGAAGAAAATGTTATTCATGAAAGCTAGAAGGTGTCAAAGAAGGTGGTGCTAAACCTTCTGATGGTGTTAAAGTGGTCACTAAAGAACCACAGACAGAAGTTCCAAGTACTAATCTTGGAAGTGACACTAGTAGCACAAACACAGTTACTGCTGCTAAGCAAAATGGTTCTACTACTGCAGAAAATAACACTGGCAATAGTAACTCTGTTTCTACTGCTGAGCAAAATGTTTCTGCTGCCATAGGACTTTTTGATGATTTTGATTATCCTGATGATCCTGACATGCCTCCTCTAGAAAAAATCTATCCTGCTGCTGATGATGAGTTTGTTGAAGATGCACTATTTGGTGTAGAGGCTGACTTTTGTAATATGGATCCTACTATTTCTATCAGTCCTATTTCAAGTACTAGAAATTACAATGATCATCATAAGGAACAAATTATTGGAGAGTCACAATCCTCTGTTCAAACAATAAGTCAAACAAGAGGGACACAAGATCTGTTGAATCAATGTCTCTTTTCTAGAACACTTCAGAAAAGAAAGATCTATAGAATTGCATGTATGCTTGTTTTCTGTCACAAGTTGAACCCAAGTGTAATACCTAAAAATCCTAAACAAATAAAATGACTAAAAATGCCCTTACATTTAAAAATTATTAATAAATACCTATATAATACCAAATAATTTCTAACAACTTTGTAATTAATTATATATGATCTAAAATATTTAGGAAACTAGAATAAAATATGAAAACAATTTTAATGCACTACGAATAAATATTTTGGGTTGTTATCTCTCTGATTTACAAATAATAATTATGAAGTGAGCCCATGTAAATTTTAACCCATATGATTCTTTGGTTTTGGCCCATGTTCGATCCATCCAACAACCTTATAAGGTTCGGCTTGTTTTCTTTTCCCTACCATGCATATTCATCACAAGAGAAAAATCAGAAAACCCTAACTATTATAAAAACCAATCGGTATTATATTTTCTACTACCAATCGATCTAGTTCAAGGTTTAAGGAGTTGTGGTGTTGTGTTCTTGCTTCCATTCGATCCTATAAAAGCTTGGTATCCTTTTTCATATTCTCGTGTTCTTTTTATAATGCATGCATGGTTTTGAAAACAATATAGATAAATCGATCCAGCTTCGATATGTACATCTATGAATGATATAAAAAGATTAACATGTAAAACCATGAGCTTATGAAATTATATTAAGCTATAATGAATCGTATAAGGTGTGTTTTAGTTTTCTGCTTGTCGAACAATATATATAATCATAAAGGGTTTAAGTTTGTTATGTTACAAATAAAAGTGAGTAAGGGTTTTGTAGTTGAGGTCTCGACAAGAATAAAAGAGGAAGAAAGCATCATGTTTTGGGTTGGTTTAATTTAGGTCGAGAGCTAGGTCAAACAAAAGAAGGAATTTAGATTTTAGTTGGCTTGAACAAGATTAGGGTTTGGGTTAGTTATTAGATTTTGTAAATAATGTTAATTATTGAATGATGATTGGTAATAAATGATGTTAATGTTGCTAAGGTTAGGGTTTTGAAAGAAAGATATGGGTCGAATAGGTTTTAATTAAGTTTAGGGGGTGTTTTGTAAATTTGTAAACTTAAAGGTTAGATGTGTAAACTAAAATAATTAAGGGTTAAGTCGTATAAATTAAAATGGAGGGTGTAATATGTAGTTTTGATATTATAAAGGTTTAGTTGGTTATATTTATATTGATAAGGATCAAATTGTAATTTTCATAATTTAAGGGTTTACTTTGTAAATTTCTAGAATATAAAGATTAATTCGTAATATATGAAAGTCAAGGGTGTAATTTGGATAAATGTGAAACTTATGATAATTACATTTAAAACCTTGTAATTTAGTTTAATTACACTTTGAACCATAAAATATTAATAAAAGTTATAATTAAACCCCAGAAATTATATTAATAATTTACTTAATAAATAATTTAATAATTATATGAAATCTTACTAAATATGTAAAATTAGTATTTATGGAAACTTTCTTAATATGGAAACTTTCTAAATAAGGAAACTTAGTAAATTAGGCAATCTGTTTAAAATAGAAAGATAACTTAAAATCAGTAATCTAAGTATAATGAAGTGTTTGTAATAATGGTTTATCATTCCTTTAGGTTCTGCAAGGCAGGAGTGATCTTTTGGTTCTCTATTTGATTATTTATTCATTTTGCTTTTGGAATAAGGTACATATATTCTGACCATTTCAGTAAATGTTTCTCATGATCTCTTTTCCTTTGCTATCTTTCATTCTGATTATGGTTCCCTATGCCATTGCTCTGAAACCCTTTTGTTTTCTGAACATTTTCTGTGATGAACCTTTGTTTTATCTGAACCTTCTGATTTGGACTTCTGATTTAACTTTCTAATTTGGACTTTATGATATGAAACTCTGATATGTGTTTCTGATCTGAGAATTATGATGACGTATGATTTGTATCATTTTATGATATTCTGTCTGGTCTATTCTAGTTTGACACCCGAGCCATTTTCACTCGGCATGGGGGTTCCATGTCCGTGTCAGTGATGCACCTCTGGTATGAATCTAAGGCAATAGAGTGATGTTTTTCCACGTCCCCTTTCTGTTATATTATGTGCACACTTTATGATATTATTTATTATGGCCAATTTGATTTCCGTGGGGGCGTATGTATGCATCCTAGATCTATTATCTGTTATCCGTTATATGTTATATGCTATCTGGTGATTGATGCTGCGTGCATGCACGTCCTTCCCAACTTTGTTAGGTCTCCCTTACATATGTTGCCTTATGTGTGATTATGATTATGATATATTATCTATTTCTGGGCTCGTGGTAAATGACTATCCTTTACTTTTATCTTTATTACTGTTCTCAGTTACTTTGATTATATTTCAATTATTTCCGTTACACCATAATCTGTATCTGTTTCTGTTTCATATTACTTTGTTGTTAAATCTGTTCACTGGGCTTTTGAAGCTCAACCGCATTTCTTTTCTCCGCGACATGTATTCAAGATAGCTTTGGGGATAGCTTTCTGTGATTAAGAGTAGAGCTGAGTGCATACATGACCATAGTTATCTTATATTAAAGTTATGTATGTCAGACTTCCGCTTTTGTTTATTTATGAATGCTCTGATGTGAAACCATATTATTGTAACATCTTTACCCTTGTCTGGTTGGGGTGTTACAGTTTATGGTATCTGAGACATGTTAGGACCCTTTGAGCTTAGGCTATGACCTGTTAGGATTGGGTAGACATTACATTTCCTTCTGCGTACTTTTCTTTCCGTACCCTACCATATTTAGATCTTGCTAATCGTTTGATAGTCGTTCAGATGGTTAACACTCGCCGTTCTAGTTCATCCGGTGGAAACACAAAGAAATGGAGGCTCACATTGTTAAGGATACTCAAAGACAGGTGGGACATTTTAAAGGGAAACGTTAGACTACCGTTGTTGCTATGGTGCAAGAGGATTGGTAGAGAGAAGCGAACTAACAAAAGGATTTAATTCCCATCCAGTATGTTTCCGTGTGTGATTGAGGAAAAGTTGGTTTTAGAGAATGTGGATGGGATAGAGCTAAGAAGATATGAAACCAAGGTGATTAATGAAGATGGTCACATTACTAGGTATCCGGGAAGGTGCACCAAATTCCTAGAAGAAGGAGGAGTGTTTGGTGTTCGACCTCGTAATCGGCATGAGTCTGTAGATCATATGGAGGAAGGAGAAAGAAGCCTCAGAAGTGGTTTTGCTAGTCGTCTATTACCACAGCATGAGGGAAACCGGAATGGATGGCTAAGTAAAGAAGAAGAAGATGAGGAAGAGAATGAGGTGGACTCGGATCTAGAGTCTACGATGACTAGCAGATTTAAAGCAAGTTGAGTGAGAAGGGGTTCGTGTTCGCGATTAGTTTCCTTATTTTCAATGATTCTGATGTTAGACTTTGATGTCATTATTGTTTTCATGATTTCACCGATGTGATTGAATCTTGTGATTATTAAATTCTCCTTTAGAAAGTTTCGTCTTATGACAATCCTGCGTATGTGTTAAGTTTATAGCTATGAGAATGTTGGAAAATTTTGGTAGTATTGGTGTAATTGTTCATGTACTCTATTATGATAAGTCTGTTAGATTTCCGTTGCTTTCTGATAAGTTTTGTTTTCTGTTCAACCTTATCTATGATGATCGTGTTGTTGAATCCTGGGAGAGGAGAAGTATTCTTGTGTTGCTATTAAATTGCTTATTTCACAACTTGAGATAAAGTATGGCCATCATCAGGGCATATTTTTATGATGCTAGTATTAAGACATCCGGCCAACGTGAAAATACTTACATCATATAGTGTGCACTTATTATGATCATAAGATATTTCGGGAAGTTTTTTAGAAGTATTAGGTGTCTGTTAATTGGAATATTCATGATTGGTGAGACTTGAGAATTCATTCTACCTATGTCTATGTTCTGCCTTCATTCTTAGATATCTGGGTACGTTTGAACTCTCGTCGTTTATGTATTGAATACCGTGAACTTAATCATATCACTATTCGTAATCGTTATCCTCTTCCGCGTATTGATGCTTTGTTTGACCAATTGCAAGGAGATAAATTCTTTACTAAGATTGATCTGAGATCTGCTTATCATCAACTTCGTGTGAAGGAGCAAGATATTCCAAAGACTGCATTTCGTACCCGTTATGGTCACTATGAATTTCTGGTTATGCCTTTTGGTTTAACAAACGCTCCTACAGTATTTATGGATCTGATGAATCATGTTTTCCACGAGTATCTTGATAAGTTCGTTACATTCTGGTTTATTCTAAGTCGGAAGAAGAGCATGAGCAACATCCATGGATTGTATTGGAGATTCTTAAATAGAAGAAGTTGTATGCTAAATTTTCAAAGTGTGAGTTCTGGTTAAAACAAGTTGCTTTCCTTGGTCATGTGGTGTCTGCAGATGGAATCACCATGAATCCATCTAAGCTTGAGGCTATCACCAAGTGGCCGAGACCTACTAATGTGACTGAGGTTAGAAGTTTTTACGGGTTTTGCTAGTTATTATAGATGGTTTGTTGAGGGTTTCTCTCGACTAGCTTTGCCACTAACACAGTTGATGAGAAAGGGTGAGAAGTTTGAATGGACGGATGAACGTGAGTAGAGTTTGAAGAGTTGAAACGGAGGTTGGTGTCTGCTCCTATATTAACTCTTCCATCGGGTTCTGGAGGTTTTTAGATCTATAGTGTTGCATCAAAGAAGGGTTTGGGCTATGTTTTGATGTAAAATGGGATGGTGATTGCTTATGCTTCGAGACAACTGAAATCTTATGAGGAGAATTACCCGACCCATGATCTTGAATTAGCTGCTGTAGTTTTGTATTGAAATTTTGGAGACATTATTTGTATGGTGAAACGTGTGATATCTTTACCGATCATAAAAGTCTCAGGTATATTTTCACCCAGAAAGAGCTTAATATGAGACAAAGGAGATGGTTGGAACTTCTTAAAGATTATGATACTAATATTCAGTACCATTCGGGCAAGGCTAATGTGGTTGCTGATGTCCTTAGTCAGGAATCTGGGATGGATGCAAGTGTTGAGATTAAACCCCGAATTCTTAATGATTTAGAGCGGTTGGATGTTGAATTGTGTGTACGAGGTTCTGGTGGATATTGGGCTAGTATGAAGGTAGAGTCCAATCTTATGCTACAGATTAAGGAGGCTCAGAAGGATGACAGTGAGCTGTGGGCTATAGTACAGAATGTTGAAGAGGGTAAACAGACTGAATTCATAGTTGATGATGATGGAGTTATTTAGTATGAATATTGACTGTGTGTTCCAAACGATTTGGTACTTTGTGAGAAGTTAAGACAAAAGCTCATAGTTCTCCATTTACTATTCATCCTTGTTCTACCAAGATGTACAGATATTTGAAACAGTACATTTGGTGGAATGGTATGAAACAAGATGTAGCTACGTTTGTGTTGAAGTACATGATCTGTCAGTAGGTCAAGATTGAACATCGGAGAGCTAGTGGGTTGTTATAGCCATTAGAGATTCCTACATGGAAGTGGGATGAGACATCTATGGACTTTGTGACAGGGTTACCTACTACTCGGAAGAAACATGATGCGATTTAGGTAGTTGTTGATCGGCTAACCAAGTCTGCTCATTTCTTACCTATTAGAAAAGAGTATGGTATTGGTAAATTGGCGGAGTTATTCCAACAGGAAATTGTTAGACTTCATGGTACTCCGACATCTATTGTGTCTGATAGAGATCCACGGTTTACTTCTAGGTTTTGGAAGGGTTTGCAGGAAGCTTGGGGAACTCGTCTTAAATTCAGTACAACATTTCATCCTCAAATAGAGGGTCAGTCAGAAAGGACCATTCAGACCTTGGAAGATATGTTAAGGGCTTGTGCATTGGAATGGGTTGGTAATTGGGATGAATACTTGTGCTTGGTGGAGTTTGCCTACAACAATAGTTGGCATGCTTGCATCAAGGCAACACCTTTTGAACTCTTGTATGGAAGGAAATGTAGAGCACCTTTCCATTGGAATGAAGTGGGTGAACGTTTGATTGAAGGTCTAGAATTGATCGAGATCACTAATGAGAAATTAGCTGTTGCTAAGGAGAAGCTGAAAGAGGCTAGATCTCGGTAGATGAGTTTTGCTGAAAAGCATTGACGTGATTTAGAGTTTCAGGTTGGAGATCGTGTATTTCTACAAGGTTTTGCCGTTCTGAGGAGTGAAATGTTTTAGGATCAAGGGCAAGCTCAGTCCGCGATATATTGGTCCGTTTGAGATTCTGGAAAGTATAGGAGAAGTTTCTTATCATTTAGCACTTTCTCTACAGTCATCGCATGTTCATGATGTTTTCCATGTATCCCTTCTGAGGGGGTACAAATATCATCCATTACATATTGCTTCCTACCCGTTTGATCAGATTCAACCTGATATGACTTTGTCTGAGGAACCTGAAGCTATCTTAGATAGGCAAGAAAAAGTCATGAGAAATCAAGTTTTCCTGTTTGCATAATTTGATATTTCTCCGTCTATTTGCATTTCTATTTCACGGAAGGAATTTTCTTTTTAGAGGGGAAGAAGTTGTAATACCTAAAAATCCTAAATATATAAAATGACTAAAATGCCTTTACATTTAAAAATTATTAATAAATACCCATATAATACCAAATAATGCCTAACAAGTTTGTAATTAATTATATATGATCTAAAATATTTAGGAAACTAAAATAAAATATGAAAACTATTTTAATGCATTATGAATAATTATTTTGGGCCGTTATCTCTCCGATTTACAAATAATAATTATGAAGTGAGCCCAAGTAAATTTTAACCCACATGATTCTTTGGTTTTGGCCCATGTTCGATCCATCCAACAACCTTATAGCATTCAGCTTGTTTTGTTTTCCCTGCCATACGTATTCATCACAAGAGAAAAATAAGAGAACCCTAATCGGCATTATATTTTCTACTACCAATCGATCCAGTTCAAGGTTTAAAGAGTATTGATGTTGTGTTCTTGCCTTCATTCGATTCTATACAATCTTGGTATCCATTTTCATCTTCTCTTGTTCTTTTTATATATGATACGCATGCATGGTTTTGAAAACAATATATATAAATCGATCCAGCTTAGATATGTATATGTATGCATGATATAAAAAAGATTAACAAGTAAAACCATGAGCTTATAAAACTTTATTGAGCTATAATGAATTGTATAGGGTGTGTTTTGGGTTTCTGCTTGTCGAACGATATACATAATCATAAAGGGTTTGAGTTTGTTGTGTTACAAGAAAAGTGGGTAAGGGTTTTGTAGTTGAGGTCTCGACAGGAACAAAAGAGGAAGAAAGCATCATGTTTTGGGTTGGTTTAATTTGGGTCGAGAGCTAGGTCAAACAAAAGAAGGAATTTAGGGTTTGGCTGGCTCGAACAAGATTAGGGTTAGGGTTAGTTATTAGATTTTGTAATTAATGTTAATTATTGAATGATGATTGGTAATAAATGATGTTAATGTTGCTAGGGTTAGGGTTTTGAAAGAAAGATACGGGTCTAATAGGTTTTAATTAAGTTTAGGGGGTGTTATGTAAATTTGTAAACTTAAAGGTTAGTTGTGTAAACTTAAATAGTTAAGGGTTAACTCGTATAAATTAAAATGGAGGGTGTAATATGTAATTTTGATATTATAAAGGTTTATTTTGTTATATTTATATTAATAAGGATCAAATTGTAATTTTCATAATTTAAGGGTTTAGTTTGTAAATTTCTAGAATATAAAGATTAATTCGTAATATATGAAAGTCAAGGGTGTAATTTGGATAAATGTGAAACTTATGATAATTACATTTAAAACCTTTTAATTTAGTATAATTATATTTTTAACCCTAAAATATTAATAAAATAATAATTAAACCTTAAAAAGTATATCAATAATTTACTTAATAAATAATTAATAATTATATGGAATCTTACTAAATACGTAAAATTAGTATTTATGGAAACTTTCTTAATTTGGAAACTTTCTGAATAATGAAACTTAGTAAATTAGGAAATCTGCTTAAAATAGAAAGATAACTTAAAATCAGTAATTTAAGTATAATAAACTGTTTGTAATACTGGTTTGTCATTCCTTTAGGTTCTGCAAGGCAGGAGTGCTCTATTGGTTCTTTGTTTGCTTATTTGTCCGTTTTGCTTTTGTAATAAGGTACAGATATTCTGACATTTTCAGTAAAGGTTTCTCATGATCTCTTTTCCTTTGTTATCTTTCATTCTGTTTAAGGTTCCTTATGTCATTGCTATGAAACCCTTTTGTTTTCTGAACCTTTTCTATGATGAACCTTTGTTTTATTAGAACTTTCTGATTTGGACTTCTGATTTGACCTTATGATTTGGACTTTATGATATGAAACTCTGATATGTATTTCTAATCTGAGTATTATGATGACCTATGATCTGTATCATTTTATGATATTCTGTCTGACCTATTCTAGTTTGACACCCGAGTCATTTTCACTAGGCAAGAGGATTCCATGTCCGTGTCAGTGATGCACCTCTGGCATGACTCTAGGGCAGTAGAGTGATGTTCTGCCACGTCCCCTTTCTGTTATATTATGTGCACACTTTATGATATGATTTATTATGGCCAATCTGATTTCTGTGGGGGCGTATAGATGCATCCTAGATATGTTATCTGTTATCTGTTATATGTTATCTGGTGATTGATGTTGCGTGCATACACGTCCTTCACAACTCTGGTAGGTCTCCCTACATATGTTGCCTTATGTGTGATTATGATTATGATATATTATCTGTTTCAGGGCTCGTGGTAGATGATTATCCTTTACTTTCATATTTATTTATGTTATTAGTTACTTTGATTATATTTCAGTTATTTCCATTACATCATATTCAGTATCTGTTTCTGTTTCATATTACTTTGTTGTTATATCTGTTCACTGGGCTTTTGAAGCTCAGCCGCATTTCTTTTCTCCGCGGCAGGTATTCAAGATAGCTTTCTGGGATTGAGAGTAGAGCTGAGTGCAGACTTGACCATAGTTATCTTAGATTAAAGTAATATATGTAAGACTTCCGCTTTTGTTTATTTATGAATGTTGTAATGTGAAACCATATTATTGTGACATCTTTACCCTTTTCAGGTTGGGGTGTTACACCAAGAATGTCTACAAAGCTCTACAATATCCAAGCTGGGTGGAAGCTATGCAGGAAGAGCTTCTGCAATTCAAGCTACAAGAAGTTTGGAATTTGGTGGATTTGCCTAATGGTAAGAAGGCCATTGTTACTAAATGGGTGTTTAGATGCAAAAAGGATGACGGAGGTATAATGGTCAGAAACAAGGCAAGGTTACTGGCAAAAAGATACACTCAAGAAGAAGGAATTAATTATGATGAAGTATTTGCTCCTGTTGCAAGAATAGAAGCTATCAGATTGTTTTTGGCTTATGCTTCATACAAGGATTTTCTAGTGTATCAAATGGATGTTAAGAGTAATTTTCTGTATAACAATTGAACAAGAGGTTTATATTTCATAACCACCTAGTTTTGAAGACCCTGACTTTCCTGATAAGGTTTACAAGGTGGAGAAGGCAATTTATGGCTTGCATCAAGCTCCAAGGGAATGGTATGAAACTCTGTCAACTTATCTGTTGGACAATGGGTTTTACAGAGTCAAAATTGATAAAACTTTTTGTCACACCCCCAAAATACCTGAATGGCAGCGGAATGGAATACCTGGGGGTGGCTGTCATAGCACCATAGTTACAGTTATATTGAACGACCTAAAGTGCCGTTTAGAAAATACAGCATTTGATCATTAAAACATTCAGAGTTTACAAAGCTTAGGTCCCAAAAGAGTTTGCCAATATTGTTAAAATAAGTTCAACAAGATCAAATGTTTCATAAGTGTAGAAAATATGGTGAGACGCGTCGACTCCGCGACTCCATGAAGGTCCAAATGTATGCAACATGAGCTACCTTAATAACCTGAGAAATACATTGCGAAAAACGGTCAACACGAATGTTGGTGAATAATCATAGGTTTATAAGTAAATCGTAAGTACATAAGCCACAAGTAATAAGTAAACCGACAAGAATGTCAAAAATGCTACATTGGCTCTTAAGCTCATGACCCCGAAGCTAGACTTTGTAATGCCCCACCAGAGTGTTTACCAGACACTCAATTCGTTAAGACATGAAATGCATTCGTCCCGTTTGGAGCAACCCAAACACGAATGGAGGCGTCACCCTCGATAGATCTATTCACTCACTCTCGCTTAGTACCAGAAATTAACGGTCCATGATATATATAAGGGGACTTAACTTGGTAGTAAGGCAACTTAAGCAATGTATGGAATTTGTAATACTTGGGCACGTACAAAAATAATTGTGCAATGTATTCTCCCCCGTGGGATTTGAAATCAAATAAGTAATTAAAACGGGGCTATGAGAACTCACCTGGAGTGATAGTACAAAGATGGTACAACGATGGTAAAGAAATCGGGACAATGAGGCGCGAACACTAGCCGCAACCTAAATGAATAATCGTGATCTAATTTAGATCATGCCGTGATGTAATGAATGCACATGCACATGATACCTATACCACTCGTAATTTGGAAATACTAGTTATCGTCATAGTAAAATAGTTTCCATACTTATGAAAAATAAGTCCAACTATAGAAGTATATAACTTGTCGTATTATCTCGTATGAAAATGTTAGCGTTATATTCCTCGTATCGAAAATCTTAAAATAACGTCGTTAAGTCGTATAAATATTCTTTTGGGTCATACGTATTTCATTTGTTAAGAATATAGTCCTTTGTAACATTTCTAGAAAATATACCATTTAGTGCGTAAGTTCTTATTTTTATTTGTGACCAAATATATAAATATATAGTTTTGACGATGTTAAAACGGGTATAACTCGGTCGTTTTAAGCTCATTTTCCTCGTTCTTTATATCCACGGATTCGTTTTTGTATATACTAATATATTTTTGATAACTCGGCTCCTCTAGGTTACGTTTAACACCTCTTTTTACCCGTCGAAATCTGCCAAACAGCAAGCAGTTTTTATAAAAATAGTTTTCGTCGTTAAATTTGCAAAAATCGTATCTCCTTCGTTATAAGCTCGTTTTAATCCGTTCTTTCGCCTAAAGTTTTGTTTTTGAATGTATTTTCTAAATCTTTGGTCAAAATTTACCCATCATTCACTGATTTTCCCACGAAATAAAAATAGGGACAGTAGGTCAATATGTAGTTTCAAAAACCATTTTCAAGTCTCCAAACTAGTTCTAACTTCAATCAAACCACTTTCAATCACCACAAAACTAGTCTAATCCTACCATACACCTTCTTAGGGTGTCATGGGTTCCTAATCATCATAACCAAGTAGATCTAACAAGGATCTAACCAAAAATCATTTCTAGGACTTGAAAGTTTAATATGTACAAGATGGAGTGGTATAAGCCAATATATGCATGAGATCTTGTAAGAAAATATATAAACATAGTAATAACTTGTAAAAATTATGAAATGGGCTTTGTAAACTTACTTGGAAGATTAGAGGGTTTTTGATGGAGAAAACCTATGTAAACCTTGAGTTTGTATTTCAAAACTCTAAAAGGAGTACAAAATACACTAGATACTATACTAGATCTAAAAAAAAAATATGGTTTCTTCTTGTTCCTTGTGATGGCCGGTCATAGAGAGGAGAGAAAAGAGAGATATTTTGTTTGTTTGATTTGTGAAATAAATGAGAAATGTGTAAGTTATGTTATATATATAAAAATAGGTTAGCTAATTTTACAAGGCAACATTAATTAGTTAGTAGGAAGGTTTTCAAATGTGTAAGATATTGGTGATGGGGGGGGGGGGGGGGGCGGCAAGTCAAGGGGGGGGGGGGGTTGAGTGTGTAAGAAATTTGTAAGACTTTGGTGTATATTATGAAGATATTATTAGTTTTAGGGAGTACCGGGTACCGAGTTAACTAAAAATAAATTTTAACGGAATTAACCGGGTTAAAATAATGTTGTAAAAATTGTAAAAATATGTTAGGTACAAATATTGGGTGTTCGGATAATTATTGTTTAATTTCTACGAAAACCGTCGAAATTTTAGTAAACTTACGATACGAAATAAATAAATTTTCCAAAATACCGGGTAAATTAATATTATAATTTTTATATTATAAATATGAATATAAAAATGTATTAGAATCATAGTCGGGAGTGTCGGGCGTGTTAGTCACATTTATAGTTCACGTATTAGTGTTTATTTAAAATAAACATACGTAATTCGTTAATTATATTAAAAATATAATTTGAATACCCTACGAGTGGAATAGTATGCAAGTGCCATAACTATAATATGCAGACTATTTCTAGTCCGTATGAAATGCCCCAATGATGATGCATGAATTCGCTCCTGAACCAATACGGTTACGCGAATTTTGAATACTCGTAAACTAGGTTTACGATGACATGAGTAATGCACGTGAATAGTGGTTTTCTCTAGGAAATGAATAGTGTCAAGTGAATAGTAAAATTTCTGAACGCTTCTCAGAATGTCGAATTGACCTCGAAAACGATGAATAGTGATCGATGAATAGTAAATGATGAATAGTAACTTGTGAATAGTAAATTGTCGAGGTTTAGAAAATGACCGGAAATTACGAGTTGTGACAGTCTTCCCTTCTAACAGGAACTTCGTCCTGAAGTTCAGTTTGTGTTGGTCTCTGGAGTGGTATTGGTGAAAAGGTGATAATATTCGAGAATTTCAGCGAACTTCCACGATAGAAATTCGACTCTGGTTCTCTTACCAAGTTTATGTTTGTCTTTGGGTTGGATTCCTTTCCAAATGGGATTATGAGTGACTAATCTGGAAGTCATTTCCTGGGATTTGAATAGGTGAAACATAGTTATGTAATCCGGTTGTTCTCTAACAAGGCTTAAGTCTGACGGCCACTAGGCCTACTCTGTCTGAAATATTACGTGGTCCAGTGTATATCGGGTTCAACTTTCCTAGTTTTCTGAATGATATCATGCCTTTCCTAGGCAGAACTTTCAACATGATCTGGCTACCAACTTGAAGTTTTAATGGTTTACAACTTATAGAATTTGTAATTGATTCTCGACTTGTAGGAAATTTCTGGTTATTTCATGAATGCCTATTGGAATAGTGAGTTTGGCTTTTTCCGAGTTTGGTTCATCAATAGATGATCAGTGCTTCTTCAGGTTTATAATGTAATATGGGTAATATATGTTGCTGAACTATGTCAGAACTCAAATCTTGTATGTCGGTTGGTCGATTCTAAAATGAATCTTAAATGGTCCAATATACTAAAGGTTAAATCTCTCTTGTTACCAAAATCGTATCATGCCTCTCCAAGGCAAAGCTTTCAACTTAGCTCGTTCTTTCACGTGAATCTAGTTGGTTTGCTGTTCAAGGATACCCAATCCGTATGATGTGCGTCATGTACCAACCTAACCTCTATCAGTTTCTCGTTTCTTGTAACGGGTTCTTGACTTGTGAAATTTCCTTTGTTGTTCCATAGTTTAGTTCTAGACCAGTGAATTTAACTTTCCGATTTCGGTCTGTAAATGGGTAATTGGTACTTCGACCATAAAGTGCCTCAATTGATGTAGTCTCTATGCTCGCACGATAACTATGGTTGTAAAAGAATCCGATTTATGGTAAATGGTTAGTCCAACCATTTATAGAGTCAATCACTCATACTCTGAGTATAACTTTCCTATGTTTGAATCGTTCTCTCGTTATGACCATCGATCTGAGGATGATAGGCGGTGTTTACATCTTAATGAGGTTCCGAAGGAAATCTTAGAATGATTGTTAGAAGTCTGAGGTGATTCGATCACCTTTATCAGGAACAATTGAAATAGGTACAATAAATCTTGTGACTAATTCCACAACATTACGTCTTTCGAACACGGCGTTATACGAAGAAGATAGAATATGGGTAACAATGTTTGATTCTTTGTGTTTTGGTCTAATGGATTGCTAAGACATGTGTCATTCTTTGCCTACTGTGCTTGGTCTCCATTACTGTCGTTTGTAATTGTTCTATGGTGTTCCTCCTAATTTCCTTCATCACATATTCCAATATTCCTTATTGTCAAGGCACAAAGCCCTAAATGCATAAGCGATGTAGCATTGTGATTGGTTTTCAAAATTTATCTCGCGATTTTTGAGTCTTTGGTCGAAATCTTTTTCTGAATAAACGAATTTAGAAAATGGAGCAAATGGTTTACTAAATAATATCTTTCTTGATGATTCAAAATTCAATAGTTAGGAAATGTGACGCGGTTTTCAAATAGGTTGTGAATAGGACTGTTTACCAAAGTTTGATGTTTATAATTTCCCATTGTACAATGGTTTAGCTAAATATTGATTAAAAGGATCGTATTTGTTCAAAATAGGCAATTCAAAAATTATTTTCTACGAGATATGTGATTTGTATAAACACAAATTTTAAATCGACTTTACTTAAAGTGAAAATACTAACAAGGATAAAATAGTAGGATAGGCAATGTTCGCATAATGCATAGATGTCTGATGTTCGGTTCCTGATATTGGATGGTGCCTATTGGTGGTTATCGGGCAGAACTACAAACCTAGGTATTCAACCAACTTAAGTCTTGAGATGGTTTATCGTTGAAATCGTCATCATGTTGGCAATATGAGGGTTTCAATTGATACTATGTCGATGAATTTCCGTATTGTCTTCACATGTAGCTGGGGAGATATTCTTGAGTCTGATGCCTCTCTCGATGTATAGGTGAGGTTATCTAGAATTTCCTGAGAACACAATGCCTTAAGGGAATCTATATCGATATCCTTAACTCAAATCAATTATCCTCGGTGAAAACTCATTACAGGGAAGTTTGCGTATGGATGAGATCATGTTAATCTAATTACTCTACAGTATCGGTTAGGAGGCTTGGTTTTCCCATGGTGTTGCTTAGCGTACCTTCACAATGTGTTCGATCCTGTAGCTCAGTCTAGCTAGTACCTTTGAATAAATAAATTGGACAACTAGGTCAGAGATGGTGAGTCGGATGGTCTCGTGGTATCTTAGGATTGTTGTTGAGTTATGAATTTTTCTTGTTATATACTTCTAGTCCTGGTTAGTAGTTCTGTAATCCTTTCCTCGCTTTTCTGGTATCGAGGAATCCTACTCGTAATTGATATGGAAAGTCTCTCCTAGAGAAGTCAACGGAAAGTCCAACTTAATGGCTAAGTAGGTGACAGGTGGGGTAAGTATCCAGGGAGAGTTTGTCAGAAAAAAAACACTTATAAAAGAGTTTACTTGTCTAAAACGCTTTTAAATGAAGATTGTTATTAGCAATACTTTAAAAAGTAACTATTTCCTTCATGGCATAATCCTTCCTGAAGTATACATAGGTGATCAGGCTATGTATAGTTGAGGACTAATGATGCGATGCTTGATTTAGCCAAAATAATATTATTTTTCTCAAAAGCTTTAGATGGTGTTCAACGCATTGTTATTAAAAATGGTATTCCAATTATTTCCTTTCAAAGTAACATAAAAATTGTTTTGCGTAATAATAGTAAATATTTCGCGTAATATCGGAAAAATCAGTTTATAGTACGGTAACAAAACGATTTATTTTAGAAATTTGGTAAAACAATTTCCCCATAAGGTAGTAAAATAGTTTAAAATAAAACTCGTTGAATGGTTTATCGGATACATGGGTAAATCCTATGGATTAGTAATAATCTACAAATCCGTCAAATACGAAATCGGTCAAATCCCTAATAAGACAATGGTATAATGTTGCTAAACGATTGAAAATTGCGCAATTGCAATAGAAAATGGAATAAACAAAGGCTACAGTTATCACAGAGGTAACAAAAGATAGTCATTACATTATATAGGAAAGTGCTTAATACTACTAGGTTATACCAACGTACTTATGGAAAGTACCAAAAGAAAGTACAACCCTAGAGGGCTCAAACTATGGTTTCACAACATGAAATGCCTCCTCCAGTTCCGGTCTCTCAACACCGGGCATTTACTCCTGAAGTGTCCCACTACTCCACATTCACGGCAGATTACCATGAGTTCCTGATGCTTTGCGAGGGTGGGAGCCTTGCAGTCCTTGGCTTCGTGTCCGACATTTTGGCAGTTCTTACATCGAGAGGGGCAAGATCCTTTGTGATGAAACTGACACTTGTTGCACTCAGGTAATTTACCAATATACTTTTTCTTTTGGCTTGACCCAGCAGCACGGGTCTCCACCACTTGTTGTATCTTAAGTGGTTGTTGAGAAGCATTAGCATCCAGATTACCGACCCATTTTCTCTTGTTGTTACTATTGTTTCCTGATGTCTTGTCGCGAATTATGCGTTCCTTTGCTTCGATTGCCATATGGATAGCTTCATACATGGCATTGGGTTCCCATGCGATGACCAACATACGAATTTCAGGAGAAAGTCCTCCGACGTACCTTTCAAGTCTCTTAATTTCCGGTTCACCAATTGCAGGGTCTAGTCGAGCTAATTCATAAAAATGAGCAGTATACTTGACAACATCATCTCCTACCATGGTAAGGTTTAGTGCTTCCTGTTCTATTGCCCGTAATTCACTTCTTACACAAAAGGCTATACCCATCATCTTTCTTAGTTCCTCCCAAGAGCGTGAGTAAGCGTCATCAACTCCTACTATCTTAACATGTGTGGTCCACCATTCCTGGGCAAGATCCTGAAAAGTACATGTGGCGAACTTAACCTTGTCTTCCTTACGACAGTCGCCACATCGAAATATCGTTTCTATTTCTTCGAACCATTTGAGAAATTTCTTTGTGTCTCTAATTCTGCTAAAGGAGGGGGAATTACAACCCATAAATTCAACGTGAGTAAGTTCCTTGGTGAGGGCGGTAGTTACGTTCCTGGAAATGAATTGTCCAACAGCGGCTTGCGTCATGCTTGGAGTTGTTTGCTTAAATCTATTTCCATCAAATCATAAGAGTCCATGAGAATCTATATGTAATAAGGATCATCCTATTCATAACACATGAATATAACACATGAAGGTTTCGGTCTATATGGACCAATATCATAGATAGCACAACCATTCCCTTATAGTAAAGTCAATACTTGGTGATTCCGTTTGTTCATCAATCAAAATACTACAAGTTTCTTCGAACTATGCCACACCTCTCGTGGCTAGGGTAATAGTAAAAGCTAGTAAGGATATAAGTCTAGTCTAAAGACTTCCTGTAGTCCTTCTAGGTGAAATCAGGTTTATGGCATCGTAAGGTCGAGATAGTCCTGAAGTAGTGTCTGAAGTTGTGCATCGATCAAGTCCTAGATAGTGTAGATTCTAAGCCATTCTTGAGGAACCTGCAGATGTTCCTGTTGAGTCCGTAATCTTGGTATGATCCACAAGGTGTTATCTAATTCGTGGCAAGTGGAAATGGAAAAGGGAAATGACAATAGTGGTATTCTAAAGGATGAGAATAACATTGATGACAATGAGATCCTAGTGATGAGTTAGGAGATAATGGTGATATTAGTGAATGGGATACTACCCTCTTTCGCGCTATCTCGCGACGTCTAAGAGGTAAAGTTAAAGTACGCACTATGGGGCGACCAATAGTGAAATAAGTAACCAACGGTGGTGATAGTAAGCGTCCTACTAGTGAAGGAAAGAAAACATGCTATCTCCCTTGTAATAAGCATCCTAGTAAGTCCATTAAAATTAAGTCTGAATACACTACCAAACGGCATTCTATGTATAGGCTGAATGAGAACCTTGCTCCTATGACAAATCAATAGTGCTAATGGTGGTGTAAGTACAGCTGGTGGTATAATGGTAGTGGAAGATGACAAGGCATCTTCAATGTCGGAATCCGATAAAAGGATAATAGGGTGAGTATCTGAAGACATGTCACTAGTGAACCAGGTCAATATATATATATATATATATATATATATATATATATATATATATATGAGTATGGGTATGAATAACTCGTACAGTGTGTGCGTAAAGCAACATGTATAGTGAATATGCACCTATGATGAAATGATTAGATGCTATGATGATGTGGTTATAGTCTAGGGTCCATGATACATCCTAGTTCGCTATAACCTTAGCTCTGGTACCAATCTGTTACACCTCCAAAATAAGTGAATGGCAGCGGAATGGAATACCTGGGGGTGACTGTCATAGCACCATAGTTACAGTTATATTGAACGACCTAAAGTGTCGTTTAGAAAATACAGCGTTTGATCATTAAAACATTCAGAGTTTACAAAGCTTAGGTCCCAAAAGAGTTTGCCAATATTGTTAAAATAAGTTCAACAAGATCAAACGTTTCATAAGTGCAGAAAATATGGTGAGACGCGTCGACTCCGCGACTCCATGAAGGTCCAAATGTATGCAACATGAGCTACCTTAATAACCTGAGAAATACATTGCGAAAAACGGTCAACACGAATGTTGGTGAATAATCATAGGTTTATAAGTAAATCGTAAGTACATAAGCCACAAGTAATAAGTAAACTGACAAGAATGTCAAAAATGCTACATTGGCTCTTAAGCTCATGACCCCGAAGCTAGACTTTGTAATGCCCCACCAGAGTGTTTACCAGACACTCAATTCGTTAAGACATGAAATTCATTCGTCCCGTTTGGAGCAACCCAAACACGAATGGAGGCGTCACCCTCGATAGATCTATCCACTCACTCTCGCTTAGTACCAGAAATTAACGGTCCATGATATATATAAGGGGACTTAACTTGGTAGTAAGGCAACTTAAGCAATGTATGGAATTTGTAATACTTGGGCATGTACAAAAATAATTGTGCAATGTATTCTCCCCCGTGGGATTTGAAATCAAATAAGTAATTAAAACAGGGCTATGAGAACTCACCTGGAGTGATAGTACAAAGATGGTACAACGATGGTAAAGAAATCGGGACAATGAGGCGCGAACACTAGCCGCAACCTAAATGAATAATCGTGATCTAATTTAGATCATGCCGTGATGTAATGAATGCACATGCACATGATACCTATACCACTCGTAATTTGGAAATACTAGTTATCGTCATAGTAAAATAGTTTCCATACTTATGAAAAATAAGTCCAACTATAGAAGTATATAACTTGTCGTATTATCTCGTATGAAAATGTTAGCGTTATATTCCTCGTATCGAAAACCTTAAAATAACGTCGTTAAGTCGTATAAATATTCTTTTGGGTCATACGTATTTCATTTGTTAAGAATATAGTCCTTAGTAACATTTCTAGAAAATATACCATTTAGTGCGTAAGTTATTATTTTTATTTGTGACCAAATATATATATATATATATAGTTTTGACGATGTTAAAACGGGTATAACTCGGTCGTTTTAAGCTCATTTTCCTCGTTCTTTATATCCACGGATTCGTTTTTGTATATACTAATATATTTTTGATAACTCGGCTCCTCTAGGTTACGTTTAACACCTCTTTTTACCCGTCGAAATCTGCCAAACAGCAAGCAGTTTTTTATAAAAATAGTTTTCGTCGTTAAATTTGCAAAAATCGTATCTCCTTCGTTATAAGCTCGTTTTAATCCGTTCTTTCGCCAAAAGTTTCGTTTTTGAATGTATTTTCTAAATCTTTGGTCAAAATTTACCCATCATTCACTGATTTTCCCACGAAATAAAAATAGGGACAGTAGGTCAATATGTAATTTCAAAAACCATTTTC
Organism: Artemisia argyi; assembly: GCA_030686995.1. Lineage (NCBI taxonomy): Eukaryota > Viridiplantae > Streptophyta > Magnoliopsida > Asterales > Asteraceae > Artemisia > Artemisia argyi. The sequence goes on from CM060697.1 coordinate 42,784,932, forward strand.
AAGTCTCCAAACTAGTTCTAACTTCAATCAAACCACTTTCAATCACCACAAAACTAGTCTAATCCTACCATACACCTTCTTAGGGTGTCATGGGTTCCTAATCATCATAACCAAGTAGATCTAACAAGGATCTAACCAAAAATCATTTCTAGGACTTGAAAGTTTAATATGTACAAGATGGAGTGGTATAAGCCAATATATGCATGAGATCTTGTAAGAAAATATATAAACATAGTAATAACTTGTAAAAATTATGAAATGGGTTTTGTAAACTTACTTGGAAGATTAGAGGGTTTTTTATGGAGAAAACCTATGTAAACCTTGAGTTTGTATTTCAAAACTCTAAAAGGAGTACAAAATACACTAGATACTATACTAGATCTAAAAAAAAAAATATGGTTTCTTCTTGTTCCTTGTGATGGCCGGTCATAGAGAGGAGAGAAAAGAGAGATATTTTGTTTGTTTGATTTGTGAAATAAATGAGAAATGTGTAAGTTATGTTATATATATAAAAATAGGTTAGCTAATTTTACAAGGCAACATTAATTAGTTAGTAGGAAGGTTTTCAAATGTGTAAGATATTGGTGATGGGGGGGGGGGGGGGGCGGCAAGTCAAGGGGGGGGGGGGGCGGCAAGTCAAGGGGGGGGGGGGTTGAGTGTGTAAGAAATTTTGTAAGACTTTGGTGTATATTATGAAGATATTATTAGTTTTAGGGAGTACCGGGTACCGAGTTAACTAAAAATAAATTTTAACGGAGTTAACCGGGTTAAAATAATATTGTAAAAATTGTAAAAATATGTTAGGTACAAATATTGGGTGTTCGGATAATTATTGTTTAATTTCTACGAAAACCGTCGAAATTTTAGTAAACTTACGATACGAAATAAATAAATTTTCCAAAATACCGGGTAAATTAATATTATAATTTTTATATTATAAATATGAATATAAAAATGTATTAGGATCATAGTCGGGAGTGTCGGGAGTGTTAGTCATATTTATAGTTCGCGTATTAGAGTTTATTTAAAATAAACATACGTAATTCTTTAATTATATTAAAAATATAATTTGAATACCCTACGAGTGGAATAGTATGCAAGTGCCATAACTATGGTATGCAGACTATTTCTAGTCCGTATGAAATGCCCCAATGATGATGCATGAATTCGCTCCTGAACCAATACGGTTACGCGAATTTTGAATACCCGTAAACTAGGTTTACGATGACATGAGTAATGCACGTGAATAGTGGTTTTCTCTCGAAAATGAATAGTGTCAAGTGAATAGTAAATTTTTGAACGCTTCTCAGAATGTCGAATTGACCTCGAAAACGATGAATAGTGATCGATGAATAGTAAATGATGAATAGTAACTTGTGAATAGTAAATTGTCGAGGTTTAGAAAATGACCGGAAATTACGAGTTGTGACACTTTTTTTTATCAAAAGGCACAAGGATGACATTCTACTAGTTCAGGTGTATGTGGATGATATTATCTTTGGGTCTACAAAGAATGACCTATGTATTGAATTTGAAAGGTTGATGCATGACAGGTTTCAAATGAGTTCTATGGGTTAACTCACATTCTTTTTAGGATTGCAAGTCAGACAAAATAAAGATGGCATATTTATCAGTCAAGATAAATATGTAGCTGATATTTTGACAAAGTTTGGGTTTACTACTATGAAGCCTGCAAAGACAACCATGGAGACTGACAAGCATTTGTCAAAAGATGAAGATGGTGAAGAAGTTGATGTGCATTTATACAGATCCATGATTGGTTTTATTAATGTATCTTACAGCTTGAAGACTTGACATTATGTATGCAGTATATGCTTGTGCAAGATACCAAGTTCCACCAAGAGTGTCTCATCTCAATGCAGTGAAGAGAATTTTTAGATATTTGAGACATCAACCTAAAATGGGTCTCTCATATCCAAAAGATTCCCCTTTTGACTTGATAGCATACACTCATAGTGATTATGCTAGAGAAAGCTTGGATAGGAAATCCACAACTAGAGGTTGTCAATTTCGGGGAAGTAGGTTAATTTCATGGCAATGCAAGAAACAGACTGTGGTTTCTAATTCCACAACTGAGGCTAAGTATGTTGCTACTTTAAGTTGCTGAGGACAAGTACTCAAGATTCAAAATCAACCTCTTGATTATGGGTACAATTTTAAGCATACCAAAATTTATATTGACAACAGCAGTACTATGTGCATAATTAGAAATCATGTTTATCATTCCAAAACTAAACATATTGAGATAAGACATCACTTTATCAGAGATTGTTATCAAAAGAAGCTAATTCAAATTGTTAAAATCCATACTGACAATAATATTGTAGTTCTGCTCACAAAAGCATTTGATGTGAGTAGATTTCAATTTTTAATTGCAAGTATTGGAATGTTAAATCGTTGAAAAACATATCTCTTTGTGGTTTTGTAAGGATTAGTAATGCTGAGAATATTAAAAAAGTTGTTTCTACTGCTTGCTATATGTTAGTGTTGCTAGTTATACTTAATGTTGCTTGATTCTACTACTATTTACTTTTACAACTGTTAAGTATAACTGAAAATTGTGATTATCGTGCAATGGTATTTCTTGTGTTTTTGTGGCTTTTGGACTAATCTTTTGAAGGATAAGTTCATATTGTAGTGATTGTTTCTAAGAAAAAGGTGTTTGGAAAAAGTTAGTAGACATACTACTGTCTGGCAAAAGTTTCTACTGCTGGGTTTGTACTACTGTATCTGATTGTGCAGGGACGAATGGGTAACTTTTATACTTAAGGATTTAAATCCCCAATTGGATCTCATAGTTCGTTTTATGCAATCATAATTCACTTAATTACAAACCCTAACACAATTTTTCTCATCTTATTAAAAAACCTCCAAATTCACAAAACCTAATTTACAGTGTCGGAACGAACTTTTGCTGAAAGTCACAATATGGTCGCCCTTCTTGATATATCAAATGGGACTGAAGGATTCACAGAGATGATTGATTTCTTAAATGCTACCCCAATTAGGTATGCATTAACTGTGAACCATACTATATTTCTTTCCTTTATTAAAATGTTTTGGCATACCGCTAAGGCCATCACTCATAATAAGGAAGTACAGATAAAGGCTAGGGTAGATAGCCAAGATATCTTGATTATTGAGTCATCTATTAGGGAATCTCTTCACCTAGCAGATGATAAAGAAATTGAGTATCTTGAAAATGCTTGTTGATACAAAAGTTGGGCGTACCTGGTTGTTGGGCTTTGCTCTTATATCAATTGGATCCTTAGCACTTTGTTACCTGCGTACTAAGAAAAGAGAATAACACCGTTAGACTTATCGAGGGATTGTCTCCCCCGATTAGACTCCGGCGTGAGAGTAAGTAATCGAATTTAGGTTTTGGTTTAAGAGTTTTAGGGATTCCGTGAATCGTACCTTGAATGAGAATCGTATGATTCTATATATAGGGGCTAAGAAACCGTGTTTCTTGCTCCTTACTCTTCGCACGCATGGTGCTTATCCGAGGTAAGGATATCTATTCCTTGAATAGATGATCCTTATCGGATATCCGGTGAGTTAGATTGGGCCTTTGGGCTTCGTGAGCCCAAGCGTTGATACCACGGCCCATACCATTTGTCATGGTAGCCCATTCGTGATGGACTTAGGTGTAAGTAATGTCTATCATTTGGGCTTGCGGCCCAAATATAGGCTATACGTCATCATGTCCCCCCAGTCTAGTATGCGCGGCACGTAGCCGCGGGTACTAGACTTAATGTAAGCAGCGGTAAGCGTGGCGGGATAATGAACAAATTGTTACCGCCTTTTTGGAGGTGCAATGCACCTAACAGGTTCAAAATAGTTATCTCGGTAAATGGGGATGGTGTCCACGTATCACTTGGGATTCGGGAAAAAGTGTTGTACCTTTTGATCTTCTAGCCACACGTTTACTGTGAGTGGGATCCACGTGGGCGTGAATTAGGGTTTTTACCACCCTATATAAGAATGCCGCCCCCCTTTATTTTCACCACACAGTAAAATACACACACAACCACTATTCATCTTCTTCATTTTGAGAGCGTTTTTGCTAGAAAACCTTTGAGCTTCTGTAGGTAAGCTTTGTGTGCGTACACTTAGTTTTAAGATGAACATGGTCGCTCAATTAGAGGAGTTTCGCTCTGCGTTGTCTGTTGAGGATGTGATGCACTTTTCTTCCGACTATTTTGTGCCTTTGGATGTGCATCCAGAGGCGCCAGATGTCGATGCGTGTATAGCCGACTTCCCCGAAGGGAAGATAGGGTTATACACGAAATTCTTCGAGTACGCTAACTACCGCGTACCTATATCTATATTTCTGAGCGATTTGCTCAATCACTACCGCCTCCACATCTCTCAGCTGCACTGTATAGGTGCGGCGAAGGTGTCGAATTTTGAGGTAAACTGCCATTTACTAGCGATAGAACCAACTGTAGATTTATTCCGCTCTTTTTACCACTCAACATGGTCGAACGGTTGGGTGTCCTTTGCGAAGCGCCCACGGGCGTTTCAATGTTATACGGAGAAAGTTGACGCCCTTAAGAATTGGAGGGAATTTTTCTTTTGGGTAGACGACGTGGTCTTTCCTTCCAATTTTGAGTTTTATACTCAGGCGTCTTTACCAAGGGATGAGCATCCCGCACCCGGTTCCTATAGTATTGCTGACGCGCAGACGTTAAATGCCAATCGATTGGCCATTAACCCCTATCCGGAGGAGTTTTTGGTGCATGTAGGATTGAGCCGCGCGTATTTTGGCGCAGCGGATGAGGTTCCCACTTTCCTGAGTGAGGATGGCCGGGGTGGGTGTTCATCCTTTGTAATTGTTTGTAAGTTTTTCATCCTTTTTTGCTATCCGCAGCAGCTGCTTCTCCTTGTATAAAGGATCTGGTGCGTTTTGTGAGTTCATCGAAAGACTGTGGAACTCTATCATTGAGCTTTCGGATGAGTTCTGGATTATTAATTCCATTCATGAACCCCGAAATTTTTAGTATTTCGGGACATGCTTTGACTTGTATGCACTCATCCTTGAAGCGCTCCATGAAGGCGCTGGTTGATTCTCCTTGGCGTTGCTTCACCCTTGCCAATTCCACAGGATTTTTAGCGCACTTCTTTCGCTGGGTGAAGTTGTGGCGGAATGCTTTTCGCAATTCCTCAAAGCCGCCTATACTCCTACGTGGGAGTTTGCTAAACCATGTGCGCGCGTTCCCTACTAATGTGGAATTAAACATGTGACACCACACAGGCTGTGGCCAATTTTCGATAGTTGCGGCTGACTCGAAAATTTTGAGGTGGTCGTCAGGGTCACCTGTTCCATCATTTGTCTTCACATTAGCGGGCATGCGTCTGCGCCTGTCGTCTGAGTAATCACTTATGCAACGTGTGAACGCATCAATTTTATGGCGTCACCATGGGAGAGACATATCCTCGTTCTCTTCCTCGCGACGTCGTCCTTTTGATTTCCAGTGACCTGTTTCTTTATCCTCGTTGTCCGAGGAATCGCTGGAGGAAGGATAATCTCTCCGTCGGCGTTTGCGCCTGCTCCTTTCAGAAGAGGAGCCTGAGGGATCTCTGCTTGGGGATCTTCTTCTCCCCAACCTGTCTTGGATCCGCCTACTTCTGGGATTGGAGGATCCTTGACTCGGCGAATGCTGAGGACCTAATCGGTCGTGTATTCCCCGACTGCCAAGTCTGGAATGAACATTGGTGCGCCTACCGCTGTCTCCAGAATTTTGTGAGCCAGACACCGTACCCAACCTGTCATGGACATTGGTACGTTCTGTACGTCTTCCTCGTGGGTGACGTGGTGGTGTTAGTTCACGTTCTGGCCCGAAATTAAGTCGGGTTTGCAGATCCGTACCGGCTCTTCTTGCCGCTTCTTCCTGCATGAGGGCAGTTAGGGTTTCATAGTTTTGGGACACGAAATTTCCCAAAGTTAAATCGGGTACGTCCTCAGTCGTTGCAAGGATCTCTGCCTCAGTATGGGGCGCCCGGTTTCGTTCAGGCGCGCCTGGCGGCACAGTGTTGTTCACTACGGGTGCAGCCTGATGAGGAGTGGTGAAGAGGGTGCGCTGGAGTTCCTCAGCGCTTGGGACCACTGACGAGATTAAAGGTAGTTCCATTGTTGGAATAGGCTGGGTTGTTCCCGCCTCCTGGTGGTCAGGTGCGCTGGTTGTCCCAGCAACCTGCTTAGAGGTCGAATCTTGTCGATTCTTCTTCTGATGATCACGTTTTTCTGACTGCGGAGTCCGCTGGCCCGAATTCTTGTGTTTCGTCATTCTAGTTCGTTGTAGTGTCCCACGGATGGCGCCACTTGTTGATACAAAAGTTGGGCGTACCTGGTTGTTGGGCTTTGCTCTTATATCAATTGGATCCTTAGCACTTTGTTACCTGCGTACTAAGAAAAGAGAATAACACCGTTAGACTTATCGAGGGATTGTCTCCCCCGATTAGACTCCGGCGTGAGAGTAAGTAATCGAATTTAGGTTTTGGTTTAAGAGTTTTAGGGATTCCGTGAATCGTACCTTGAATGAGAATCGTATGATTCTATATATAGGGGCTAAGAAACCGTGTTTCTTGCTCCTTACTCTTCGCACGCATGGTGCTTATCCGAGGTAAGGATATCTATTCCTTGAATAGATGATCCTTATCGGATATCCGGTGAGTTAGATTGGGCCTTTGGGCTTCGTGAGCCCAAGCGTTGATACCACGGCCCATACCATTTGTCATGGTAGCCCATTCGTGATGGACTTAGGTGTAAGTAATGTCTATCATTTGGGCTTGCGGCCCAAATATAGGCTATACGTCATCAATGCTGTCATTTTTAAAGGACTTAAGAAATTGGGGTATGAGAAGAAGAATGACAATTTAAAATTTTACAAAGGTATCTTCTCACCTCAATGGAGATTTTTTATCCACACCCTTCTACATTGATTGAGTCCCGAAACAACAGGTTGGAATGAATTTGGCACTACCATGGCATCTTCCATGATATGTCTTACAAAAGGAAAGCCTTTTAATTTTTCTAAAATGATTTCAGAGGGGTTGGTTAAACACTTGGATTCAGGAAATCATTATCTTTATCCAAAATTTGTGCAGATATTTTTAGAGAAGCAGATGTCTAACATAAAAGTGCATAAAGGAACTTATGCAGCACCACTGTTTATAAAGAAAATGTTTTCTTACTTGGAAAAGGATGGAAAAGATTTTTAAGGCAATGTTGCACCACTTTTGCGATATATGGTGCAACTTGTGCAAAAACAGGGTGAAGTTTCAGGAACTCCAACTGATACCCATCACACACCCCAAAAAGACCTATACATGTAGAATTAACCACAAAGGTATTCAGCTACCTCAGGCTAGTACTGGTGTATGCAGATGAGGCTACTCATAAGGAGAAGGGAAGTAGTTTGGAAAGAGCTGCCACTACTGCTGCTAGCTTAGAAGCAGAGCAGGACAGTGGCAACATCATTAAGACCCCAACCAAGATAAAATCTAATGTGTTAATTTCACATGAAGTTAATGCAGGTGATGGTAACCCCAGTCAACTGGCTAATATGGGGGGCTCAGATGATCAGACTAGGTCTGATGCTGAGTTAAATACACCCAAAGATCCACCTATTAGGGAAGATTACACATCCCCAAGTGATGAGGGTAGGTATGAAAACTAATGAATTGATGGAAGCCAATGCACAAAAAGCCAATTCCAGTGATGCACCTCTCGGGCTAGGTAATACAAGACGAAGTGGTGAGGATAGTATGCAACTAATCAAGGAATTGAAGGACACCTTTACACAATTGTCAAAGGCTGTTCTTGGCCTCCAAAAGCTCACAACTTCACAAGGTGCAGAAATAAAGAGGTTGAAGCTGAGAGTTAAATATTTGGAAGGTCAGGAAAGGTCAAGAACAACTTATCTAAGAAGGTTGGAAAAAGTTAGCACAACACAGAGGGTCAGTTCTTCAGAGACTACAGATTTGGAGGATGCTCCCAAACATGGGAGTATTGATAGCAAGGTCTCAGGGGAGGAACCACATGTTAAAGATGTTCTTATAGAAACTATGAATATGGATGCTAGTGTGGATGAAATTGGGGTTGATAGTGGTGATAATATGGATGCAGAGTTTGTACTTGCTGACAAGGAAGGTAATGAGGTGGTTTTGGAATTGTAAATAAAGAGAAAGTGATAGATTCTCAAACTGAGAGCACTGAAAATCTTGTTAAAGCTTCTGAGGTGATGTTTGAAACAATTACAAGTTTGGGAGATGCTTCTGCTACTAGTGTTGGTGACAAGGTTGGAGAAATGGCCAAAGTGGATTATACAGCTCAAGGTTCTACTAATGAAGTTTCTGCTGCTGGTGAAAAGCTTTCTACTGCTGAGCCACAGAAAGATTCTACTACTAAGGATACAACAGTTATGGATGATGATGTTATCCTAGTTCAAGCCATGATGCACCTGAAGACTTCACAACCATCACCACAACCAAAACAATTAAAACCATCAAAACCATAACCAAAAGCACCAATTAAAGGTGTTGTGATTAGAGAACCTTCTTCTGCTCCCAAGAAGTAAGTTCAACAAGAACCACAGTATAAAGGCAAAGGAAAAGCAATATTGGTTGAAGAACCTAAGCCTGAAATACCTGTGGAACTTTGGCCAAGAGAGAAGCAGATAGCTTATGATTCTAAGGTTGCTGTTGAATTAACTGCTAAGCTTGCACCTGAAAATCAAAAGGTTCTTGAGCAACAAAGAATTGCTGCTGAGAATGAAGCAAATACTTTGGCGCTACTTGCAGAATGGGATGAAGAATGGGTTAAGTGTGATGCAGACATAGGATTGGCCATGAAGCTCACTCAGGAAGATCAAGAGCAATATACAATTCAAGAGAGAGTTGAATGGCTACATGATTCCTATAGAGAAAAGAAGAAAGCTCTATGCTGCAGAAAGGCTTAAAAAGAAACAGCTCAAACCACCAACTATCAAACAAAGAAGAAACATTTATGAGACTTATCTGAAAAACATGAAGAGATATAAGAAGAATCAACTATCTCATAAATCGGATGGGGAGATTGAAAAGATGTACAAGAATGGAAAAAAGGAAGTTGAAACTTTTGTGCCCATGGAAACTAAAGAACATATAAAATAACTAGTGGTGGAAAAGGTTGCAGAGACAGTGGCAGAGAAAGAAAAAAGAAAAAGAAGAGGTTTCTGGGTCAGCGTTAAAAGAGCAGGAAGTGAGTTAAAAAAGGGAGGTAGGAAGAAAAGAAACGCGGTAAATGGAAGAGGAATTGAGCAGAGTAAAGAGTCAGAGGCTAAAAAGGAAGATGAAACATCTGAAGAGCAAGTGTTTAGTGTAGAAAAAGGCAAATATGCAAGCTCTTACAGTTGTTTCCAAGATGAGTGAACCTGAAGTAGTTGATGTTATTCCTTTAGGTGTTAAGCATCCTATGATTCATGTTTCTTCTTGAATTCAAGATGGAAATAAAGCTTACTAGGATATAAAAAGGACTAATGGTAAGAACTATAGGTTTATTAGCTTCCTACATAGGCTTGACTATTTTGATAGAGATGATCTTGTGACTCTCTGGAGGTTGATCAAAGAAAATCATGGAGGTGTTTATCTAGAGAAGGTCTATGACAGGGTAATGTGGAATTATCAAAAGGTAATATTTGAACCAACTCATGAAGATAAGGAGTGGAGAAAACTTAGACACAACACAGTTCAAAAATGGAAGATATTTCACAGTTTTAGTGTTATTGTTTTAGATGCTTATCATTTGACCATTTATATGCTTGTGGAAAAAGATTACCCTTTGTCATGGCAAAGGATATAGTTCATCAGATGATCAATGGGAAAATACAACTGCAAGTACAAAAGAACTATTGGTCTGATGATCAAGCCTATCAGTTACTAAAGAAGTATGAAAGAATTATCAAGCCCAAAGAACCTAAATAGAAGTAAATGTGTTTGGAAGCATCCTCCTGGTGATGGTTAAAGCTAAATACGAAACTTGATGATTTTGGGGAGAAATATCAAGTTTAGGGAATGATTGTTGGGTTTTGAGGTTCTGCTGCTCTTATTTATACAACTGCTTAAAGGAAAATTCTCAGAGTATGATTCTGCTACTGGACTTAATGATATTACTACTAGTGTATTTTACTACTGCTGGAGATACTGAAGAAGATCAAGAATATACACTAAGTAGATATTACTGCTAGACTTAAAGATTCTACTGCTAGAGTTAGTTTCTACTGCTTATGTGATAACTTTGTATAGTTGGTTAGATAATCATAGAATAGATTCAAAAAGATTTATCTTGTGTAAAAGATTATTATAAACCGACTAGGACTCCTTATACTATAAAAGGAGGTCCTAGGGTATAGAGTTTATTACGTATCATTATTAAAATCGATCACTTCAAGGTTGTAAACCCTAATACTTAAGAGTATTCATATATTAAATATATTGAAGTGTTTTGTGTGAATCAACTATTACATTCATTGTTCTTCTTAAGATTAAATAAAAAATTCCGCATTGAGTTTAGTAAGTGTTTTAGAGTCAGTTTCTATATAATAGTTGTTTTAGATTTATCTAAGATAACTAATTCTTTACAAGCTAGAGAATTTGATCAAGTGCTTAACTGGGATAAACATTGGTGGTGGTGAGTGGAGATGAAAAAGAAGGAGGGTGGAAGAAGACAAAGGATGAGATGGCCATTTTGCCTTCATGTGCAAGGCACACGGGAAAGTTAACGGATGTTGACTGACGGAAGATAGTCAAAGGGACCTTGAGTGATGCAAAAGATGAACACTAGAGAATTTGGGTGTATTTAATTTTTGTGAAGGACTCAACGTGTATTATCGGTACAAGTTTAGGAAATCAACAATGTATATATTCACTGCCAAAACAACTTGAAAGGTTAGACATGAGATGGCAAAAGCTGAGCCTTGAACATGGTGGTTGGGTTTGGGGATCAATTTTTGCAAGAGTGTCACACTAGTTGTTTCTTTTTTGTATTTTTCTTTATTTACCATTATTATTATTATTATTATTATTATTATTGTTATTATTATTATTATTATTGTTATTATTATTATTATTATTATTATTATTATTAAGGTGAGGTTTATAATTTTATATAATGGTAATATCGGTCAGCCTAGTTTAGTGGTTAAATCCTACAATTAATGGTGTCACTTTAGTGGACTTGCTAGTTTGCATTACAGAAATGATTCTTTAGCAATATTTTCTTTGAGGATGGCATTGTATCAGAAACAATATATGATGAGCGACAGCTATGACAATACATTCTAGGTGTTAGATGAGGAAGACAAAGATGGGTATATCGGTGCAGGACTTGCATATATTTTACTTGGAAAGCTTAGATTCGTAGAAGAGAGTTGGATGAGAGTGTAGATCACGATCATATCAATCACTTAGTTTAAAGTTATTTGAACACGATTTTGTTAAACTAGCAATGAGTTAGGAAAAAATGATTTTACAATGAGTTACAACATAGAATAAGCAAGAACCGGATCAATAGTCCAGTTCAACCAGCATCCTTTAATATTCTGCTCCTATGATAAATCCATAAGAGCACTTGGTATCATGACATGAGTTATGCCATAACTCAGCGCCATATCAGCTTTAATATTCAACTTTAACTCACAAAAAACACCCCTTACCATAATTCAACCATAAATTAACATTTTGAGCCCCACTTTTCTTTAAAAAATAAAATTACAAATTCAATCCTTAAACTAATACTTAATTTAATAAACAGCATAACATTTAAAAAAAAATACAAATAACATTATATTAAAAAAAAAAATCTTGTAGTTACCACTCGCCTATAACATTAAGGGTCTGTTTGGTTTATAAGTGGGTTTGGATTAGGATTCGGATTTGGTATAGGATTTTATTGATGCAAATAATATCTAAAAATGTTATTCTTATCTTTCGATATCTTTATGTTTTGATGATAACAAATGTGAAAACATCTTACATCAAAACTAGCGTAAACAAGTTTTTAGTCGATATATCCGATTTCTATGATAGTCACTCTAGGTATGAACAAACAAATTTACAACTTGACAAATGATCAAAGAAGTGAATTTGTGTTTTGAACTTCACATTTTTAGCTTGACAAAACTTTCTTTTCAAAAATACATTTTACAAATTATTTTTAAATTATAAAGAAATGTTTTATTTAGGAAAATCATTTCAAAAATATTCCTAACAGCTATATTTTACCCAAACCAGCTCCAAACTCCACCAAATAAACTTTCACCACTAAAGACAAAAATTGGAGCGTTTTTGTCAGGCACGGTACCACTAAATTTAGTGGTACTGTGTGAGAATTAGTGGCACCGTCCCTTTAAAACGGTCAAATTTCCAGATTCTATAAATACCACTTTATTTCCCAGATTTTGGCCGTCCTTTTACACACATAAATTTCTGGTTTCCATCCTCCTTTTCTCTCTACACTTCCTAGATCATTAGTTAGTTTTATTTTGTTTAAAGAGTGATTCTTTCATCCAACCAAGAATCATCTACATACCTCTACTAGTCAAGAGAAGAACACAAAGTATCAAGAAGATACAAAATGTTGGTGTCATAGAATAGTGCACTTGTGTTACTAGTTGTCTACTTGATTGTATCTTGATATACGTCAAGTGTATTAGTGTTTCTTAGTCATTGTGTTGATCATTATGATCTTGTTGAGATCTTAGGGATCTCTTAAGTGTTGAGTGATATAGTATTGATCAAGTGGATCAAGAGTAGATTGTAAGGATTGTGTGGATCTTGTAGATTGTGTGAGGATCGTGTTGATCGTGTGTTGTGTGAGGATCGTGTTGATTGTTTGATAAGTTAGGATCGTGTGGATCGTGGTAGATTGGTACTAGCTAAGACTATTACTCAACATCTAGCTTAGTGTCGAAAAATAACGTAAGCGACGTTGTACGATTTTCTCCGCCTGAAGGGAGTCTTGTTGATATAGTGCTAGAACTCTCGAGTCAAATACTCGAGGAGTGGAGTAGGGCGAAGAAGAGCTTCGTGACCGAACCACTATAAATCTTGTTGTCTTGGTTTGATCTTTCCATCTCTTCTCTTTACTTACTTATTGCATATTTGTGTTAGTAGAGTGTTGTTTTCATATTGGTGTTAATTGATTTCATCTACAATTGAATATAAGTTTTTCAAAGAGAATTTTTTATAACTAAAGAAAACAAGTCGGTAAACTATTCAACCCCCTTCTAGTTTCCTACTATTGGTACCAGAGCCACGTAAGGCAAGATATTAAAGTAAACTGTATTTTAAAACTTGAATCGATCAATGGATTTCGACTAATATCAAGATGGGCAATCTATGCAAAGACCAGCACTTTTTGAAACCGATTGTTTTATTTATTGGAAAACAAGATTCGAAACGTATGTGAAATCAAAAGACATTGATCTTTGGCATGTTATTACTGATGGTGACTTTCAACCTATTGAAAAGGATCCTATTACTAAAAAGGATAAAATTATTCCTTATGATCAACAAAGCGATGATCTTAAAAGAAAACTAAACAAAAATGATGAGGCGAAAATGGTAATTTATAATGCTTTGACGAAAAATGAATTTGAAAGAATTTTTATGTGTAATACAGCAAAAGATATTTGAAAAACTTTGTTCGTCACACATCAAGGTAATAATCATGTCAAAGAGAACAAGATCGATCTTCTTGTTCAACAATATGAACAATTTTCCATTTCGGAAGATGAAACCATAGATAGTGCATTTGCAAGATTTAATACTATTATTACTAGTCTTAAAGCTCTTGATGAAGGTTATTCTAGCAAGAACTATGTTAGGAAGTTTCTTAGGGCTCTACATCCCAAATGGAGAGCAAAGGTCACCGCCATTGAAGAATCAAAGAACTTGGCGACACTATCACTTGATGAACTAATAGGTAACCTGAAAGTTCATGAAATGATAATCAAGAAGGACTCGGACATATTCAAGGGTGTAAGTGAGAAAGTTAGGTCTCTAGCATTGAAAGCCAAGAAAGAGTCTAGTGATGATGAAAATTCGGATTCCGATAGTGAAGACGAAGAGTATGCACTAGCGGTTAGAAATTATCGGTTCGAACAACATGATAATCAACATAACCATGTGAATGCTGATGCTCGGAGTTAACTTCGACATATCTAAGGATTCTAGAGCTTGAGTAGACTTCATCCTCAGGCTTCCTTTTGAGTTGCCTGAGTCGGTAGAAGCCCTTAGATCTTTCATTAACATTAAAAATCCCGATAAAAGCATCGAAGTTGTTATACTCATGATCAACTTCTCTATCAGAAAATATGCCCAGAAATCTTTCTTCTTCCAGAAAAGGTTCCGGAATTTCCTCATATGTAGCAACTTCCTTTGTAGATGGTAGGCATTCATTTGGACCTTTCAGCATATATTTAAGATCGTCATTGAAGTATGGAATTAAGGGTGCAGAGTCAGATCTTGGAACCTTTGGAATCTGTTTCCACAATGGAGAGCGTTCTCTTCTTTCCCTTACCATTGTTGAAGAAGGAGACACACCAAGAGCTTTTAAGACCTCTTGATCTACAAGTCTGGTATTGAAATCTTTGTCGCTTTTGAATTTGTAAATCAAAGAGTCATAAATGCAATTAACTCTTTGATCCATTGTGTCGTCTTCCTGAATGTTGATTCCAAACCTTTCATGCAGATCAGAGAACATGCAGTCAAGCTTTTCTGCTGTAGGATCTCTAATTTGTTCTTCTGTTTGTACCGGATCCCTTAGTACATCTTCAAATACATCATCATCTTCAACATCAGACACATCAAATCCACCAGTCTCTAGAGGTATTTCACCTTCCTGATAAGTCATATCGTCCCAGTCATTCTTGTCACCACCTGCATCTTCTATTTGAGTATCAATCTCAACATTAACATCTTCAGCAATCACTTCTTCCAAATGATCTATTTGTTGTCATGAGCTCGATTTTTGTTGTTATTTTTGTTGACATGATGTTTATTTCTGGGATGAAAACGTTGCAGTGGTTGTTGTTCGTTGTCGTTTGGCGCTTTTCTCCCCCTCAGGATTGTCCGAGTCTGGATCATCCTGATTGCGCTTCTTTGACTGAGGGCGACAATGACTTTCTAACTTCGTGACTCTTGAGGAGAATATTGTAATAAGTTTTATTGCCTTAAAGTTTAATTTTGTCATTTCTTTTTCAACTTTCAAAACTTGATTCGTGACTGGAGTTGTTGGTGGTAGTTGAGCTTCTGAGTCCAGTAAACCATTGTAAAGGTTGGGATATGCTACCATAAGTGATTCATCTTTCAAGAGTTTATCGAGCATGAGTTCGGAGATACGTTCCAGGGATAATGATCTTGATGATGTGGAAGGTTCAGCTTGTGTTGATTGTTGTTGTAGAGCTGCAAACCTTGACTCAATGTCAGCCCGAAGTTTTCCAATTATCTCATTGAATTGTGTGGTAGATACAAATGGTACTGGATCAGCTTGGATTCTTTGAAACAATGTCGATGTAGACATTGTTGGTATGTGTTTTGGTTGAGATGTAGTTGTTGACGGTTGTTGAAAGTGAGTTGTATATGGTATTGTTGTTGTGCGAATAGTTGTTGTTGCAGTTGCGGTTGTTGTTGTTGTTATTGTTGTTGTTGTTGGAGGTGGTGATGGTAGTTCCGCATCAATAATGATGGGAGGGGTGAGCTGGTGTTGCTCAGAGGACCTAGACCTACTGTTGTCATGCTTCATGTTCTTCCTAATCTCCGGTCTACGGGTGTCATCTC
This sequence comes from Artemisia argyi, assembly GCA_030686995.1. Taxonomy (NCBI): domain Eukaryota; kingdom Viridiplantae; phylum Streptophyta; class Magnoliopsida; order Asterales; family Asteraceae; genus Artemisia; species Artemisia argyi. The sequence continues at coordinate 42,800,775 of CM060697.1, forward strand.
CGTCCTCCATATCATTTCCATCATCATCATCATCGTTACCAGCATCACTAGGCCTAAAATCCTGACTATCCTTATCCTCTTTATTTTTCTCTTCATCATCATCCTCTTCCTCATCTAACAATTGACTTCCCTTCTTAGACTGTTTCCTAACCAATTATTTTCGACGTTTCCTATTTTTTTCTACGTTGGCTCTAGACTCTAATTTAACCCTAGACGTGTCCGGGGTAGGTCCGCTTGGTTTTGAGCTTTCCATAGGAGCGCTTTCTATTCCCATGTACTCCTTGTATGCCTGCGATTCCTTGTTAACAAGATCCAACAGACCATGTGGTATTGCCATCAGGACAATTGTGCAAACAACGAAGTCCCCACTTGTATTATGGATATGTGGCACTATGGGAGTTGGATTGTCTTGTCGTTGTGAGATACTTGGGTGTTCCTTCATGAGTTGAGCAATCAATAGTTTGAATTATTTGACAAACGGAATGCATACATTCTTCTTCTTCTTCTCCGATCTACGAACATGGTCAACAACATTTGTCCATAGGAGCTTTGCATAATCGAGGTGACACTGATTCACTATACCATACATGATTTGATGTAATGAAGTAGTACCTCAATCCATTCCCATTTCTTTTCCGGTTAAGCAACAATTGAGAATTGAGAATAGCATAGCCCATAGTGCAGGTAGGCACTTCCTCTTGAATGTTGACAACACTTTGAACTTGTGCTTTTCATCAGCTTCCTTGTCGTATCCCAGCTCCATAAAGAATTTCATGATTTGTTCAACATTAGTTGGTTGTTGGAAGGCTGTGAGGTCTCCATGTTCAGCAGGAGGAAGATTTAGAGCTCTACGGACGTCTTCTGATGTAATTGTAATTGGTTGAGTTTCAATGATGCTTTGGATAGTTTCAGGTTTAGTTTCATTGAGAAACACAACATTACGCCAGAATTGTTGTAGGTATATCATGGGGGTGGTAGAGTCGGATAATGAGAGCATTGGATAGGTTGGATGATGTTGAAGGATTTTAGGAATGATTGGGTGATCACATTCAAAGAGAGATATGGAGAATTGGTGATTGCATTCACCAAGTCTGATTGTTAGAATCGTATTTTTATTTATAAAAAGTGTCGGTCATTAATGTGTAGTAATAGGTTGCTTTAGAATATCATTATGATGAAGTTTATGTTTAGTTTTCATGATTTTATAAAGTCTAAGGGCTAGTTATGTAATAAAGTCAAAGATATGTGAAGCCCTAGACTTTGAGTATAAATACTCTTGTAAACCTCATTTGAGAGGTTGGTTCTCCTAGTGATTCTCTTAGTATTAACAGAGTTATTATTCCACACACTAGAGTTCCCACTCACTCTCTCTCTCTACTTACTTTCTCTCTCTAGGTTTAGGCTTGATTCAATAGTGATATAGGTTGTTCTACGGTCCTACAGTATCAATCGCCTAGGGATAATATAGGTTGTTTTAGGTTTGATTTGGTTGAAAAAAACTTGGTATAAAAGTGATTTTTGTGATTGAGGTTACTGTTCATCGCCAACTTTTCGAGTTAGGAATTTTTTTTCGAGTTAGGTTCAAATTTTGGCGAGTTAGGCCAAGTTTCTTGCGAGTTTGGTCAAGTTTCAGCGAGTTTGGATTTTTCTATCGAGTTAGCATCATTTTCTATCGAGTTTGGAAAGTCTGTCGAGTTAGAACTTTTCTGACTTACCGAGTTAAGATTCTTACCGAGTTAAGTTTGGGTTCCAGCGAGTTAGCTTCAGTTTTTATCGAGTTACGTTACTTATTGGCGAGTTAGCCTGTTTGCCTTATCGTTTATCGAGTAAGGCATTGTGGCAAATTACTAGGGGAAACTCTGCTCAAATTTATCAACTTACCGAGTTTGCGTTTGACTTAATTCAGGAATTGCCGAGTTTAAAATCATCTCAAATACATACCGAGTTTGAGTTTGTATTACCGAGTTTGAAACCTACTCATAACTTATCGAGTTTGACTGATTTCTGAACATACCGAGTTTGGGTCTTGAGATCTTATCGAGTTAGACAAACATCAAGATCAACCGAGTTAGACACCTCATGATAACTTACCGAGTTTGAAATTTCCTGCGAGTTTGAAAATTTCTTAAGACTTATCGAGTTTGAAAATTTCCTGCGAGTTAGAATCTTATCAAGTTTGAAAATTTTTGGCGGGAAAATTTGAGTAAAATTTATTTTTTACACGAGACTAAACGTTCAATTTTTACGCGAGATTCAAAGTTTGGTATAACGTTGAAAATTTCAGCCGAAAATTCAAATTTTTAGGCCAAAATTCAAATTTTTTTGGGTAAAATTTGGCGTCAAAATTTTTAAAACTCAAATTTTTCTAGTAACCTTAGAATTGGATTTTATAGTGATTTTCAAATTTTGAGAAAGAAAATTTTCATACTCAATTTTTGGCGGGAAATTACGAAATCAATCAGATCAACCGAGAACGAACTTTCATCTTCACCAAAACATCTAATCTTCAACAACAACCTTTGTTATCTTTCAAATGATCCTCAGAACAACGTTTCACTTTGAATTTAAATCATGGCAACTCAACAAGACATTCATGCTGCCAGTGCCGAAAACCGACCTCCAGTGCTTGAAAAAGGTGGATATCTCCCATGGACAAGCCGCATGCTTCGTTACATCAAAACAAAGCCTGATGGTAAATTAATGATCAAATCCATTGAAAAATGTCTATTTCAGCCAAGACAAGTTCAAATCGAAGGTGATCCAAATACAACACCTCCTACTCAACCATTCGTGCGTAAACAAACAGAAGCAGATTACATAGAGGAAGACAAGAAGCAGATCGCCGCTGATGATATGGCAATGCATTTAATCCAACTTGGATTACCACGGGAGATCTTTGCTGCGGTCGACAGCTGTGAAACTGCTTATGCAATGTGGGAACGTGTTAGAAGGATATGTCATGGAACTGAGATTGGACAACAAGACGTTGAGAACAAACTTCTTACTGAATGGGAGAATTTCACATCCACTAAAGGTGAACAGATTGAATCATACTACACCAGGTTTTGCACTTTGATGAATGAGTTAATCAGAAACAAGTTGACACCTCGACCAATTGCAACAAACATCAAATTCATCAATAACCTTCCAGAAGAATGGGGTCGTTATGTTACAATTGTCAATCAAACAAAGGACTTACATAAGGTGAATTATGATCAACTCTATGACTTTTTGAAGCAAAATCAAGTTGAGGCTAATGAAGTAAGGAAAGAAAGATTGGCAAAGAATCATGATCCTCTCGCATTAATTGCTAATACACCAACACCATTACCAGTGAACACTCAACCACCATCATCATCTTCCACTCACAACTACATGCAACCATCATGCATTCTACAACCAACACCGGTCTACCAACAACAGTTCTACCCACAACAACAACAACAAGTTATTCCACAACAGCAACACCCACAATTCCAAGAACCGGAATTCACTGACAATGATGAAGCTACTGCAGCATTGTCCCAAGCGTTTGCTTTTCTGTCAAAGGCATTCCAAGGACGTTATTCTACACCAACAAACAACAACCAAAGGATCTCACCAAACACTCGCAACAAGCAGTTTGCTCAGCCTAGTTTCAATATGGGCAATGAAGGCTAAATGGTTGGAGTTTATGGGAATCAGAAGGGATATCAGAATATGCAGAATGCAGGTCAGAATGCAGGGAATCAGAATGCAGGTCAGTTTGCAGGGAATCAGTATGGTCAGTATGCAGGGAATCAGTTGGGTCAGTTTGTTGGAAATCAGAGGGGTCAAAATGTTGGTAATTAGGCAATGGGTTATCAGAATAGGAATGTGGCAGCCCCAGTTGTTGGGAATTTGGGAAATGTGAATCAGGGTAATCCAGTAAAGTGTTTCAACTGCCAAGGTGTAGGTCATATGGCAAGGAACTGTCCTACTAAGCCAAACAAAAGAGACACAGCGTACTTGCAGAAAGCATTGCTGTTGGCACAAAAGAATGATGCAGGGTTTCAGTTGAACGCAGAGGAGAATGATTTTATGGCTCTTATGGATGACATGGAAGATAGAGAGGATATCGATGCGAACTGCATATTCATGGCGAATCTTCAGGAAGCTAAGTATGATACGGATTCTGATACACTTCCTGTTTATGACACCAATGCACCATCTGAGGTATCAAATTTCAACCCATGTCACAATAATGATATATTTAATATGTCTCCTCATGAGGAACAACATTTTGAGAAGTAAGCATCCACTTATGATACATTCCTAGACACGCCAAGTAGTAGCAATACTCCTTCAGCGACTCCAGATGTGAATCATAATGGAGGCTTCGTTTCACAGCATGCTGAGAATGATGAGGAAACACGTGCTTTGTTTCAATCATTATTGAATAATTGCCGTATTGAAATTGAGAATGTGAAAAAGGTCAATCGCGATGTTAAGGCCGTGAATGTTAAATTGACCGCTGAGCTTGAGAGTTACAAAGAAAACGTTAAAGCTTTTGAATTTCATAACAAAAGAGTGTCTGAATTAGAAACTGGTTATCAAAATTCCGTTTCAAGGGAAAAACAATTGCAACTCAAGTTTGATACACTTGATGTTAATTCTTTCAAGAAGATAAAAGCTTTAAACGCGGAAATTTCTAATTTACAAAACCAACTTTCTAAACAAAAAATAGCTTATACCAATCTTGAAAGAGAAAGGGATGAGTTGAAAATGGACTTTGCAAAGCAAGAAGACAAACTTTTGGCCGAAATCGTAGAGTCAGAACACATGATTGCACATTTAGAAGAATTAGTGTTTAAGTCGGGTCAGTCAAGTCAAACAATGAAAATGATTTCAAATCAAACTAATCCGATTTACCATACGAAACATAAAGTGGCTCTTGGTAACAACACCCCCAGTTATCTCAAGAAAGCTCAGCAAGAACAGAATGTTTTGTATAATGGTAATGTTATTTACACTAAACATGATCCTCCCGTCGTTCGGGATTCTGTGCAAACGATAGAACATGTCGAAGAGAGCGTAAATAAAATGAAACAAAAGGATTTGAAATCCATTGATTACAACAAATTGAACAAACTTTCGGGAATTACTTTTGTTCCACAAAAAGAACCATCTGTATTTTCCATAAAACGACCATTCTCAAAAATGTTTTCTAAGAAAGTAATTGTTTCCAAATCTCTTTCAAAAATGGAACAAATGTCTTCTAACAACACTTTTAATACAAGTGAGGCTAGAAACATTCTGGATGACGTTGAAAAGAGAATTCAAGAACTTCAAAATATTGTTGCTTCTAAAACTACAATCGATATTAACAACTGGCATTCCAGTTTTCATATTGAGCAGAAAAAAGTTTTTGAAAATGAAATTACTATCCCACTGAATAACATCAGTGCGAGGGTAATCCATTTTGAACAAGCTTTCTTAAAAGAAATGGCCGACTTTGTCAAGGACCACAAATCCCTGGTAAACGAAACTAATGAAACTCGTGAAAACATGAATGTTTTGGAAAACCTAAATGATTCTCTCTTCGAAGCTGTTATGACCACTGACATTATGTCCATCATTTTACAAACATACTCTGTTCAAGACGATGAAAGACTGAGAGCTGAGACCTCCGAAATTGTTTCCAAATATGAAAATGCTCTTATAAAGCTTGAAAAAGAAAATGTGTCATGTTTTAAACAACTTGATCGAAAAAAGGAAGAATGCAAGTATGACAAACTGTCGTATGAGCGTGCTTTCAAGAACATGAAAGAGCAAAATGATCTTTTGAGGGCTCAGCTTGAAAGTAAAAAAAGGAAGGGTGAGGAAACTAAGTTTGCAAAACCATCGACTTCAGAGAAACCAAATGTTCCAAATATGGTTCAAAAACCAAAAATGTCTATTTCACGGTTTGCTCCAAAAGTCGATGAGAAAAAGGATTTGACAAAACCAGTCACTCCAACACCCTTGCCCAAGAAAATTGAAAATGAAAAGATTGTTGATAAAGGAAAAGCGGTTATCAAAACACCAAAAGTTCTAGCACCTGGCCTTTTTAGGATTAGACCCACTAATGCGTCTGCCTCCACATCTAAGACTTATGAGGGCAAAAAGGATAATTCTAAAGATTCTAGTGTTGCTAAAAAGGACAACAATATAAATCCTAATGCGTGTGCCTCAACTTCTACAGGATTAGACAGCACCTCTAGGAGCAGCAAACTAAAGCCTAGGAGCAATACAAGGAACAATAGAGTCTCGCCTGCCTCTAAGAGTAGTTGCAAGAATAAAGTTGAAGAAGTAGAAGAACACCCTAGGAATTTCTCGCTTTCTAATAAGAGACATATTTCATCTGAATGTAATGTCGAGAGTGCTGTTTCTAATGCATGTAATGACACTGTTTGTTTAATATGCAAGAAATGTTTAAGTAATGATGTTCATGATGAATGTGTTTCTAAGAATGTAAATGTTACGCCTGAACAGAAGAGCGTTTTGAAAGGTCCTAGTGCAAAATCTAGATTTGTTGGAAACCTAATTAAAAGAATTAGGAACACCACTAATAGTCGAACACCTAGGAACTATCTTAAGCATTGTGTTTGGATTCCAATGGGTAGAGAATTTATACTAGAGGATGGCAAAGTAGAAATAGCTCAAGCTAAACAAGTAGCAACTGTCTATGAGTGTGAGTTTGAATGTACCCCTAACCCCATGGAACCAAATTCAAAAAGGTGTCCAAATACAAATTATTCTGTTATTGGCAGGTTATCGAAATATGTCTTTGGATCGTCGACTCGGGTTGCTCCAAGCACATGACCGGGAATTAAAGCTGCTGATCAATTTCATCTGGAAATTCATGGGAACTGTACGCTTTAGAAATGATCATGTAGCAGCTATCCTGGGTTTTGGAGATCTTCAGTTTGGGAATTTTTTAATCACTCGAGTTTACTACATCGAAGGGTTGGGTCACAACTTGTTTTCAGTTGGGCAGTTTTGTGATGCAGATTTAGAAGTTACATTCAGGAGAAACACGGTTTTTATTAGAAATTTGGTTGGTGATGATCTCTTAACTGGTAATCGGAGTACAAACTTGTATGCTATCGACATCAACCAAATGGCTTCTACATCACCAATTTGTCTCATGACAAGGGCAACCGAAACTAAGTCCTGGCTGTGGCATAGAAGATTATCCCATCTCAATTTCGACACGATCAACAAGTTAACCAAAGACAACATCGTCACCGGACTTCCAAAGTTCAAATACACCAAGGAACACCTTTGTCCATCATGCGAACAAGGAAAAAGTAAAAGAGCATCATATAAACCTAAAACCGTACCTAGTTCAGAAGCAAGGTTACACATGTTGCACATGGACTTATGTGGCCCAATGAGAGTTGAAAGCATTAATGGGAAAAAGTATATTCTCGTTATTGTTGATGATTATTCTAGATATACTTGGGTAACGTTTTTGAGATCAAAATACGAAGCACCAGGTATCATCATCACCTTTCTGAAGCGTATTCAAGTTCTACTTCAAGCTCCAGTAACGATTGTAAGAACAGATAATGGCACAGAATTCAGAAATCAGGAGTTAAGAACCTATTTTGAAGATGTTGGAATCACTCACCAAACATCAGTTGTTAGAACTCCACAGCAGAATTGGGTAGTTGAAAGAAGAAACCGAACTCTTGTGGAAGCTGCTCGCACAATGCTGATCTTTTCTAGTGCACCTCTATTCTTATGGGCTGATGCTGTAGCCACTGCTTGTTTTACTCAAAACCGATCCCTAGTACATCCAAGATTCAATAAAACCCCATATGAGCTAGTGAAAAACCGGAAACCTGACATCTCTTACCTTCACGTGTTTGGCGCTTTGTGCTATCCGACGAACGACAGAGAAGATCTAGGAAAATTGAAAGCTAAGGGTGATATTGGAATCTTCATTGGATATTCAGAAAACGCGAGGGCATTCAGGGTGTATAATCGAAGAACTAAAAGGATAATGGAGACGATGAATGTGAAGTTTGACGAGATTTCACAAATGGCTTCTAAGAGATACGCTCTAGAACCCGCGCTTAATCCAATGGCTTCTAATCAAACCAGATTAGGACCCGCACCAAACAGTCAGACTTCTGGACACATCAGTTCAGGACTCGTGCCTAATGGAGCTCATTCAACAAACACGGACAAACCTTCAGAACAAGAACTGGAAAATTTCTTCGAGTTAATGTTTGATGAATATTATGGTGGAACTTCGACAAATGCATCTCAACAACATTCCACTGCACCCGCTCAAAATCAACCGCCACCACCACCACTGGATGCATCTACAACAATCGAAGCTGAAGCACCAACTACCTCAACATCATCTACATCTACTCAAGCCACTCCAATACTTGAAACTGAATTACCAAGAGTTGATGAGCAAAATCAAAATACAAATTTTCAAGAAGAACCAACAAATAATTCAAACGATGTTGCGTTAGAAGAAGGAGAAGAAGTATTTGAAAACCCGTTTGCAACAGACTCTGCTGAATCTTCTTCAAGGTTACAAGAACCGTCTAACACACATACGTTAAACCCAAGGTACCCTTCTACGTTTCAATGGACAAAAGACCATCCAATAGAACAAGTTATTGGTGAACCTTCAAAGCCAGTTCAGACGAGGAGACAACTTGCCACTGATCTCGAATTGTGCATTTACATTTGCTCAATAAGCCTCAAAGAACAAAAGAACATTCGGGAAACAATGGCAGAAAACCCTTGGATTGAAGCGATGCAGGAGGAACTTCTTCAATATCTGTTACATGATAGTTGGGAACTTGTTGAACGACCACTTGATAAACGCGTTCTTGATCTCAAGTGGTTGTGGAAGAACAAACTGGATGAGGAAAAGACTGTAATTCGTAACGAACCTCGTCTCGTGGCTAAAGGATATCCACAAGAAGAAGGGATAGATTTCAAAGAATCATTCGCGCCTGTAGCTAGACTTGAAGCAGTCCGGATTTTCTTAGCCTATGCAGCTCACAAAAACATCACAGTCTATCAGATGGACATTAAGACTGCTTTCTTGAATGGAACTCTGAAAGAAGAAGTGTATGTGAGTCAGCCAGAGGGATTCATCGACAAAGATCATCCAGACTACGTCTACAAGCTTAAGAAAGCCATCTATGGTTTAAAACAAGCTCCAAGACCGTGGTATGACGAACTATCATCTTTCTTGCTCAAAAACAATTTCACAAAAGGAACGGTTGATGACACCTTGTTTATCAAAAAATTCAAAGATGACATTTTGATCGTTCAAATTTACGTGGACGACATAATTTTTGGATCAACCAATCCTAACCATTCAAAACATTTTGAAAATCTCATGAAAAGCAAATTTGGAATGTCCATGATGGGGGAATTAAAATTCTTTCTTGGTTTACAAATACATCAATCCCCTCGTGGTATTTTTATCAATCAAGCTAAATATACAACAGAGATTTTGAAAAAACATGGAATGGAAAATTGTGATTCTGTTGGTACTCCAATGGTTTCACCAAAAATTGATACTGATTTGTTTGGGAAACCCGTCGATCCGAAGAAATATCGGAGCATGATCAGTTCTCTCATGTATTTAACTGCTAGTCGACCTGATATTCAATTTGCTGTTTGTTTGTTAGCACGGTTTCAGGCAAAGCCTACCGAACTTCACCTCAAAGAAGTTAAAAGGATCTTTCAGTACCTACGAAGAACCATTAACATGGGACTTTGGTATCCGAAGGATTCGGGGTTTAATCTAACAGCCTTTTCAGATGCCGACCATGCAGGAGATCAAATTACAGCAAAAAGTACATCAGGTGGAGCACAATTTTTGGGCGAAAACCTAGTAAGCTGGTCGTCAAAGAAACAGGATTGTACTGCGCTATCAACCGCCGAAGCCGAGTATGTGTCTCTATCTGCGTGTTGTGCCCAAGTTCTTTGGATGAGGACACAACTCACAGATTATGGCTTTACTTTTGACAAAATACCTTTGTATTGTGACTCAAAAAGTGTCATAGCCATCTCGTGCAATCCCGTACATCACTCTAAGAAGAAGCATATCAAAGTCCGCTATCACTTCATCAAAGAACACGTGGAAGAGGGTACTGTTGAATTATTTTTCATTAAGACTGATTACCAACTCGCCGATCTTTTTACTAAAGCCCTTCCAAAAGAAAGGTTTGACTATTTAGTTCGACGAACTGGAATTGGCATGCGAAGCCTAACTCCTGAGGAGCTAGAACGTCTTCTCGAATCTTCTTGAAAAATGTTTTCAAAATCGCTTCGCTGTAAATATTTTTGAAAAAACAAAATACAAAATTTGAAAAACCAACAAAAACAAAATACAAAAATATAAAATTTCAAAAAATACAAAAACAATATAAAATCAAAAATTCAAAAAATATTCTTCTCACGACATGTCTCTCGTATAAATCAATATTCTGTACGTTTCTAGAAATGTCATTCAAAAATGATACAGACATGTACAGATGCTTGAACGGGAGTTCTTTAAAATGTTTTTCTAACAACATGTCGTTTCTCAAAAGTTTCTTCACAATGGCTTTCGTATACTTCAGTACGAAACCCGGGCTTAAACGATGACTTCTGATTATTTTCAAATCAAGGACTCGTATTTTCAAGGACGAAATCTTTTTCAATAAAAGTTCGAGTCTAAAAAACCAAAAAGACTTCAAACAAAAACTCGTTTTCAAAAATAGAAATCTTGAGCACTTTTTCAAGATTCATCAAAAGATTTTTCAAAATCTTTCAAATGAGTGCTCAAGATAACTCCCTCAAAACCCTTAATTGATTTTCAAATGTGCTATCATAAAGGGAGAGTACAAAAACAAAATTGTTCCGAATTCATGCAAAATGAAATTTGTCTTTCTCTCCAAAAGCTTTTTATTAATCAGTTGATATCAAAAATATCACGATATGCTATTTTTGAGGGGGAGAAGACATGATTAAAATGTGATCAAAGATGTTTAAAGATTATGACTGAATCTCAAAAGAGCTCGACTCAGAATGTACCAATGAATTGACGAAGCTTAAAATGTCAGTAATCAAAAAGACTTGTCCTGGACGGGTAATAATTTCAAGCTAGTCTAACTAGTGATGTAAGCGTGTCTCGAATAGGACTTGTCTGAGTAGAATGTACCGTATCGAGAGACTTTCTTTGGACTTGACCAGGACGGGTAATAACTTCAAGCTAGTCTAATTAGTGATGTAAGCGTGTCTCGAATCGGTTATATTCACTAAAAGTGGATCAATTCAAAAAGTGCAAACTCCTCACGCATGTGCAAATTTCTTAAAAAAAATCATGAGCACATGTGAAGGGGGAGTCCTTCAAAAGAAACAAAAACTCTCAAAGTGTCAACAAAAATGTGTTTATATTCTTAAACACTTTGAGAGATTTTCAATCAAAGGTTTCATGGCAATTATAGGATTCATGGAGTTATAAGGTGACTAAGGTTAGGAAAAACTGTCCTATGATCCGCCAGAGCCGGAGGGATCTACCCAAGGACAATTCTAATAGATTAGAATTAGAAGTCCTTAGGTATGATTGAAAAAAGGAGAAAATGAGAAAGGAGAAAGAAGGGGTTGAAGAATTAAAAAGAAAAGTTATGAAAAAGGGTGAAAAGAAATAGCCCTCCATATGTTCAACCTTAGAGCAGACACCAGGTTCAATTCATATGTTACTAGTTGTTACTAAGGTGATACCGGTATTGAAGATAAACACGTCATGGACCCAGTGACGCACTGCACTAAACCTTCTATCCACTCAAGTTCTCTTAAAAGAGCTTGTTTCATTCTCACGGGGAACCAGTGAAATCTATCGACCTGTCTCTTAGAGATGGTTGATATTGAAGCAGGAGACCTCTCCCTAATCTCCGCATAGGAAACCTAAGTGTGCACTTATCGAGTCTAGAGCCATGAGATACATTAAAGATCTCTTAGGAACACTTATTATTTCTACAACTGGTGTTCTACATCAATGGACATCATCTATAAATTATCGAGTCCTTCGCAGATCTTAGCAATCTGCCGAGAACGTTTATGAGAGAATTTACAAATGTATTTCTCAATGATTGAACAGAAATTCCTGCCAGGGTCAACATCAAGCAGCCCTGACAGCAGGTCACTTCGGTAATTCTTTATGGGTTACGCTTAGTGTTCGCGGTGGTTTCAAACGGTCTACAGTCGTGGAGTGATCCCCAGCGACTCACCCAGTCATTGAGCTACTTAGTAGGTCTCGTAAGCTCTTTCGGGAGTATCTTATATGGGAACGGCCATGGTAAGGGTTAGAAGGAGTCTTCACACTATGCTGTTGACGATCTCTAATTGCTTATCTGTAAGTACCGATTGTTTATTGCTAACTGTTTACCTGCAGCTTTACATCATCTCCATGGCGAAAGATTCCACATGCTTATACATGCATCACAAAGTCAAAGGAAATTCTCACAAAGATCAAAGGATAGCAACAGTCAAAGAAAGATTCTACGCCAAAAAGAAGAATCTACAAAGTAATGTGACAAAGATCAAAGTGAAAGAACGGGAATAACAAATGTATGTATGACAAAGACTTAAGACGTATGAGCATGTTGGAATGGCAGACAACCACCACAAACACAGAAGTGACGAAAGGCAGATGACATCATCGGATCACTTCAACAACAATGAAGCATGATGAACTGGAACTATAGTTCATCTAGTAATTCTTAAAGACGTCAAGAGCTATGAATGTTAAAGTTTAAAGACAAAGATGATGACGCCGCGCAACCTCAATGACCAACACTTAGGGGGAGATTGTTAGAATCGTATTTTTATTTATAAAAAGTGTCGGTCATTAATGTGTAGTAATAGGTTGATTTAGAATATCATTATGATGAAGTTTATGTTTAGTTTTCATGATTTTATAAAGTCTAAGGGCTAGTTATGTAATAAGGTCAAAGATACGTGAAGCCCTAGACTTTGAGTATAAATACTCTTGTAAACCTCATTTGAGAGGTTGGTTCTCTTAGTGATTCTCTTAGTATTAACAAAGTTATTATTCCACACACTAGAGTTCCCACTCACTCTCTCTCTCTCTCTACTTACTTTCTCTCTTTGATTCAATAGTGATTTAGGTTGTTCTACGGTCCTACACTGATGTATTCAGCTTTCGGCACAAGTTCTTCATTGGTAGGTAATTGTACGGCTGAAGCATCTTCTTGAATGTGTTGTGGTTGATCATGAATTTGTTCTTGAGCCATTGTTTTGATTGATTCTGAAATGACATCAAAGATGTAAGTATCTTCGATAAAGTTTACAATTTTTATTTTTTTTCACTTTGTCTGTTTTTATATGCTCTGGCATTTATTTTTCGAGCATATATCTTTTTTCTTTTCTTTTCTTATGCTTTCTTACTTTTATAGCATAAGCGCATGCTCTTCTCTTTTCACATGCGATTTTATTCTCTCTTTCTTTTTTTATTTTCCTCACCAAAAAAAATTTGTTGATTTGTGATACTTTTTTAAAAAATGTTTAAGGTATAGAATAAACGTTGTTTTATAGTGCTCATGCTTTAAAAACGTTCATCTAACCCTTTTGAAGCTTTGGGAAAAAAGTATTATCTTAAATTCAAACAAAAGTTTTCTAGTTAAACTAGAATTCTTGTTTTTGGAAATAAAAAACTTTCACAGAAAATTTTGATGCATGAGCATAAGATTTCTTAACAACTGACAATAATTTAGACTCTATATTATGTGGGCTAGTTAAAGGATTCCATTATCAGATTTTAGGTGATAACTAGTCCTAGTAACCATCTTGAAGATGAGAAGTCATAAGTGGAGTCAATTGTAATATGTCTTAAAAGAGCTTTTGTTGCATAAGTGTGAGATTTCTCAAAACATATCTAGACCTTGGATACTTTGTTACGTTGTGTAGCTAAAGGGATGCATTATCAGTTTTTAGGTGATAACTAGCCCTAATAACTACCTTGAAGATGAGATACCCTTAGTGTAAATAGATTTGATTCATCTCAAAACCATTTTAATGAAAACAATTAGGAGTGAAAATTCTGTTAGGAGATTGCATGAATTGGTTTGTAATTCTATTCATTGTATTGGCGCTCACTAACATATAGTAAACATATCCGTCAAATCAATCATATACACAAAGTATTCATAAAAGTTGCAATCATAGAAAAGTCTAAGTGTAGTAATTAAACATATGCATCACATAGTCTTGTAAAGGAAAAATTAGTGATACAATCCTAGTCTATTTATCAAGAAAAACAAATCATATGCAATATTTTATGTCACAATAGTTTTCATTTAGTCTTTAAAATGAGAACAGATTGAATTTGATGAAAACAAGTTGAGAAAAATGCTTGTGTAGCTTGTACAATCACTTTGGCTTATTGAAAACTCATTAAGAACAAATTTTGCCTTAATTTGAGAAAGAATGTTTTGATCATTGTTTGTTACATAGTCAAAATTTATTAAAATGTTTGAGAAACTTTATATAAATGCATAATTTATAAAAGTTTTGCAAAGATTTTAAAAATTTTGGCAGAGTAACATTTAGTATAAGTGGGTGAAAAAGCTTCGCAATATCTAGTATCGCAGATTTGGTATCACGGATTTGACAGAGTAACATTTAGTATAAGTGGGTCAATGAAAGTCAATTCGCATTGAACGTGACACAGGTATCGCGGAGCAAACTAAATGTGATGGTAAGCCATCGCATAAAGTTTAGAACACAAAACATTCGTATTGAAAACTGTGATGGCAAGCCATCGCATGACTTTCAAAAAGGCTCGTATCGCGGAGCTTTTACCCGCGATGCGAAGAAAAATTTTCATCGCAGTTAAAACTCTCGGATTTTTTATATAATATTTAATGCACTTTTTGCCTCTTTTCTTAAGTCTCGCATCGCATCCAATACGATGTCGCATCGAGAACTGTTCATCTTCTTCCCAAAATCAGCCCATTTTAACCAAATCAAACCGTTCAAAAACCCATTTTCATTCAAATTGATGATCAAACTAGTCTATCTCAGTCATCTAACCACAAAGTTTTAACACTAGCACACCACAATTTAAACTCAATAGTGAAACCTAAGCATTCTTGGTATCTAAACCCTAACAACCCAATTGGTTATAAAACAGTTAAAATTAAGGGTAGCTAAGCAAGAAGCATGTGTAAAACATCATTTAGAACATATTTGAAACCTTAATTTTTGCAAAAAAATTGAGAGAATAGGCAAGAAAATATGTGATACGAGAGTTCTTGTGGATGCGAGTAAGTGTGAGTTAGGTTTAGGAGAGAGAGAATGCGAGTGACAAAGTGTGTGTGTGTTTGTGTTTTTCTCGCATCACATAAGTGGGGTTGGTTGACCCGTATTTTTCATTTGACCCTTTATGTTTTGAACTCATATCTGCGAGAACCTTTTGGACTTGGGGAGGGTTCAAATCAATATTTTAACAAGTTTAACAAAAACTCCCCCTTGACATTAGCCCTTTTAACACTTAACACTTTTGATTTTAATTCTTAAACTTTAACAAGTTTTTGAAAACATTTTGGTTCAAATAATTTGAATGTTTGTGTTATATCAAAATTGTTTTTGATTTAAAATTAAAATCAATCACTCCCCCTCGAAGTGATGGTAACTTTTCCAACTTTTACAACAACTTTTTGTCATGTTTTTTCATTTTTTCTTTGTAACAACCTTTTAGCAACACTTGTTTGCGACTTATTCATTGTTTAAAAAACAAGCTTCTACATTTCTCCCCCTCAAAAATAGGTTAGTATTTTTAAACTGTTTTTTTATCTATTTATGAGGTGAAGCATTGTTTTTGAAAGTTTTATTCTTACTCGGGCTGTTCTCAAGATTTGATTATCATGAGCAAAAAAAAATTATAAAAGGTTTTTAGAGAAACTTTTTTGTAAAATCTTGTATAGATTTTGCTCATAATAATAAGAAGATTTCTCTTCTTTTCTTAAGGATTGACGCACTGAAGCGTTCGTTCAGGGTCCTTTCTTTTGATACGGGTGTTGATCTGTGATGTAATCAACAGCCATAATCTATGAATAATTACCATTTAGAGTTACCAGATGTACGTGTGATATCTGCTACATTTTTTACTGCTTTGACCTTTGGAGTTTCCTCGTCATGATCATCACGAATACTTGCCATGCCTAACCGTTGTCGAAGGTATTCAAATCTTTCAGGAGGCAAAGATTTTGTGAAGAAGTTACCAATTTGGTAGTCAGTCATCACAAAGTACAATTCCATTGTCCGCTTTTCTACATGCTCCTTGATGAGGTGATATCTGACTGCTATGTGCTTCGTTCTTGAATGCAATACTTAGTTACAAGAGATGGCAATAGCACTTTTTAAATCACAATAAATTGGGATTTTGTCGTAGAAGAAACCATAGTCAGTCAATTGTGTTTTCATCCATAATACTTCTGCACAACATCCAGAGAGGGAAATATATTCAGCTTCAGGAGTTGAAAGTGCAGTATGATTTTGTTTCTTTGAAGACCAGCTGAATAATTTCACCCCCAAGAATTGAGCAGTTCCAGAAGTACTTTTGCAATCAATTTGACATCCAGCATAATCTACATCTGAATAGGCAATAAGTCTAAAACCGGAGTATTTTGGATACACGAGGCCCATATGAGTTGTTCATTTTAGGTACCGAAAGATCCGTTTGATAGCAGTGAGGTGTTTTACCTTTGGCCTGGAATAGTAACGGGCACACATGTAGACGACAAATTCAATATCTGGACGACTAGATGTGAGATACATGAGTGAACCAATCATACTACGGTATCTTGTAGGATCAACTGGTTTTCCTGATTTATCTTCATCTAGTTTGTGTTTGTGAAGCATAGGAGTACTTATGGAGTCAGATTTATCCATCCCAAACTTCTTCAAGATTTCCATTGTGTATTTGTGCTGATGGATAAAGATACCACTTGGAGTTTGTATGATTGTAGACCCAAGAAGAATTTGAGTTCCCCCATCATGCTCATCTCAAATTTATGTCGCATGATATTTTCAAACTTTTTGCAATACTTAGGATTCGTAGATCTGAAAATGATATCATCGACGTAAATTTGAACAAGCATGATATCATCACCTTTACGCCTTATAAATAATGTTGGATCGATTGAACCTATGACGAATTTGTTCTTGAGGAGATATTCTGACAGAACTTTGTACCATGCACGTAGTGCTTGCTTGAGTCCGTAGACAGCCATATCAAGAACATAAACATCATCCGGGTGATCTGGATCAACGAAGCCTTATGGTTGGCTTACATACACCTCTTCTTCTAACTCCCCATATAAAATGGCCATTTTCACGTCCATTTGATAGACGGTGAAATATTTGTGAGCTGCATAAGCCAAAAATAAGCGTATTGCTTCGATCTGAGCCACCGGTGCAAAAGATTCATCGAATTCAATTCTTTCCTCTTGATTGTAACCTTTGGCAACCAGACGAGCCTTGTTTCTGATTACATTGCCGTCTTCATCAAGTTTGTTCTTCAAGATCCATTTCAAAGCAAGTATAAGTTTTCCAAGAGAACGTGGAACCCTTCGCTAAACACCATGTCGTGTAAATTGATTGATTTCTTCTTGCATTGCAACGATCCAGTCTAGTTCAGCAAGTGTTGCTTTGACATTGGCAGGTTCTGTTTGACTTAGGAAAGAATTGTAGAAACAGAAATCGGCAGTCGAACTTCTAGTTTGAATCGGTTGAGAAGGTGTTGAGACTTAGGCCTTGATAGATCTTTTGAGCACTCTAGGATCGTTAGTTATGTTAATGTAATCACCAACACACTAATAGATAATCTCTGTAACTTGTATTTTAAAGCGGAAACAAACACAAGTTTTAATACTAAGAACAATTGATCCTCTATGGATCTTTTCAATAACAATGAAAGTATTTTCTAAAAAAAACGTAAATCAATACATAATCGTGTGTGCATTTTATACAAAAGGAACCCTAAACCGTTTCACAAGAAACGTATGTGGAAAACTAGAAGGGGGGTTGAATAGTTTTCCCTTCTTTTTGATTTTATAAAAACTTTGTTTCAAAATGTTGATTCAAATTTATTCAATTGTTTGTTTGGAAAACTTCAATTAGAGTTTAGTATGAAAACAACATATAATTAATATGATCAATTATATATGTAAGCTTTTGGAAAAACTTAGTTTTATGAATGGAGCTTTGGTCGATCTTTATGTGAATACGTTTTCCTTTTAAAATCTTAAATCATTTTGTATCAAATTATCTATCAAGTTAAACTGAATATGAGAAGTGTGAATAATAATCTATTTGACGATATCATGCAATTATACACACAATCACAATATTAACTACTATGTTCAACACAATCAATCATCACAACTATATAAGCAACAACTAAGACATGTAGGCAAGCATAGAAATAAAGCGAGAAATGCAAGAACAAATGATAAGAGATAAGAGAAAGGAAATGCAAACCGGACACGATGATTTATAGTGGTTCGGCTACAAGGACACCTTCCTTGTTCCTACTCCACTCCCCGAGTCACCTACTCGAGAGTTTTCTTTACTACTCAACAAGCTCCCTTTTGGCGGAGAAAACCGTACACAACTTTTGCTTGCACCATTTAACGAAACTAAGCTAAATGTCGAGTTCTAATAGTAGCTAGAACCAATCTCACTACACAACTTCGATCACTACACAACTTCTACACAACTTCATGACTTCACGACTTCATCACAACTTCTTCTAAACTTCTTCACGGCTTCACAACTTCTTCACGTCTTCATGACTTCATAACTTCATCACAACTTCTTCTAAACTTCTTCACGGCTTCACAACTTCTTCACGTCTTCACGACTTCACAGCTTCATCACAACTTCTTCTAAACTCCACTACTTAATCACACACCTACATCTTCACAACTACATGTTTTCTCCACACTACTACTTCCTCCCACTACTTCTTACTCACTCATTGAATCACTACTAAATAAGATCATCTTGATCTACTTATTACATATACATAACTCACAACTTCACATAAGCACTAAATAGATCCTAATACATCTTTGGCTTTATGATAGGGAGAATTTTTCTCTTGCACTTTGAGTGATGAGAAATTGGATCACTTGAAACAAAGATTAATAATCTTATGATCAAAGGGTTTTAGAAGGATGTTTAGAGAGAATTGGATCTGAAAATTTTTGTGCAAAAGGTGAGAAAAATTCCAGGTTCGAGGTGGTATTTATAAGGAAAAATTTCTGACCAAATCTGACAGGGGAGCGTGGCCGGTCCCTTTAATTGTGTGCCGGTCCCCTTAAAATTAAGGGGACCGCCCCTTATAATTAGGGGGCCGCCCTACTGAAACGGCCAGATTTTCTGTCTTTTAGTGGGGAAAGTTTATTTGGTGAAAAACTAACTAATTTTGGTTAAAAGTTTGAAATCATATATTTAGTATGATTAAAACATTTTTCTTTATTACCAAAAGTGTTTTTCAAAAATATATAATATGTTTATATAATTGAATAAACTTTGTATTAGTTAATTAAATACCCCTATGATCATGAGATGTATTAAACACTTGTTTATCCATACCTTAAGTGATGGTTGAAGCATACTTGAGACGTTGAGATGTCGAGGCTTGTTGACGTAAGAATGCATAGAAGAATTGTGATCACAAGTAACTTAAGCACTTTACGTTATATGTTGTAACTTACATCCTTGTCATCATCAAAACATGAAGAGGATGTTTAGATTAAATATCGTAATATTCGTGCCAACAATCTCCCCCTTTTTGATGATGACAAACTATGTAAATTATAATTTATAGTAAAATGTATACGTTACTTGTTTACACTTCTTCTCCCCCTTTTGTCGAAGCAAAAAGGTGGACTCTAAGACGAGACTTCTACTATGCTTGAACTCTTGAGATAGATTGTAAAAGGAGAGCTTGCATCATCGTAAGTCAAGCCTTGATCCTATCAACCTCAATGCTCCCCCTTGGTGTATGCTCAAAACTTGTCTTGGCTACCAAAGAATCGAGCGGTGAAGTAATCCTTCAAAACAAAGTTAGTAGACAAGTGCACATATATATAATGATGATAATAGATATATGCATGAAACTAATAGGGGAACAATATATGGACATATTAGGTATATGCACTAAAAGTATGACACATGCAATTATTGTTTTGCAAACAACAACCTAAATTAAAAAAAAAAAAAAAAAAAAAAGAAAAAAAAAAAAAAAGAAAAAGAAAAAAATTAGAACCTAATGCAAAGATTAGAACCTAGGAAAATGTAGGAGAATGAGGAGGGATGATCGTGAATGTAAAGGGAAGGTGATAACAAAGGGTTGACAATTATGATTTAGATTAATATATAGTTCGAAAAGGGTGGATGATAGTGAATCATGGGATTTTTAGGTGTTTTGTTGATGGTGGTGGAGGTGTTGTGTTTGTTGTTGGTGGTAGAGGATGCAACAAGTTTTCAATGTGAGAAAACATGTATTGTATCTCATCTCTTAGTCCGAACACAATTGTTCGGTTGTGGATGCAACAAAGGCAAGTGTCTCCATGAGCTTCAAGTAAGCTCCATGGGAAGGGGTTATAGGTTGGTGGATTGATAGGAGATGATGAGAATGGTATGGAGGAGGTAGAGGTTCCTTGAGTTGATGGTGTTTTGGATGGTGCATTGGGAGCACTAGGAGATGAACATAGAAGTGGTGGTGATGGAGTGTTGGTGTAATCTTGAGTCGTCCTAGTGAGTAGATACTCAATCCAATTGAGATGTTCATTGAGAACAAAGATTTGTTTTTCAAGGTAGGTGCAACAAATGCAATTTATGATATGGTTTTCAAGATGGATCAAATTGTTTGATGGAGATGAGTTGGTGGAGGAAGGTTGTTGATCCAAATTGCGTTGAATAAGATGCAACGCAAGAAGAGCATTAAGCTCATGAGCTTCTTTGAGCTCTTCAACGAACTTTTCATGTTCGGAGGAAGGTGATGATGGTGGAGTTGGATTGTGATTAGGGATTGAGGTTTGGTCATGAAACTTATGATTCATGTTTGGATGAGATTGATGGTTATTGTTTTGATATTGAGTATGATCCTCAAAAGGGTCATTTGGTAGAATTGAGTGAGATGAATGTGGAAGTTTATTAGTGAGGGTGTTAGTTAGGTTGTCTTGTTGAGCTAAAAGAATGGTTTCATTTGGGTGATCATGAAAGCATGATGAAGGTATGGATGAAAGTGATTCTTCATGTGTGGATGGTAGTTTGGATGTTGTATGTGGGGTGATAACAATGATGTTAGGTTTGTTGGGAGATGACATGATGGGTTGAATGATGATTTTGATTATGTGTTTATGGAAGGATAGTAGGTGTTGGATTGGTTAGACAAAATGTGTTAGTTTAGGAGGTATTAATAAGGAGTGATTTAGGAGGTATGATATTGATTCTTGGTTTCTTTGAGGACATGGAAACGGTGGATGACTCAATATTGGTAGTATAAAGTATGACTCGGTTTTGGGTGTGAGGTAGAAGGATATATGTGAGTGAGTGTGATTTCCCTTCCCATTAAATTCATGCTCATCCGGATATATTATGAGACTAATATGACCTATCGGATTATGACACTAAGGTTCTCATGAAATGAGGGTGTAGGATCTAAAGGTAAGAAAAATATACCTAGATGAATGATACATATAGAGTAAACCATGTAAAGGCATACAATCAAATCACATAGGAGCAAATAATCATCTAGAAATAACATATATGCGATATGCCATAAATCTAGGAATGAAAGCATCTAATGAGGAGCAAAGTTCATAAAAGTAAACTAGCATTAGGTATATTTAGGAAGAGCAATTTAATCAAGTTGGAGAATGAGTATGAGACTATTACTAGTGGTGCTCAATTCAGGCTAAACACGACCATTTTTACGGGTTACACACACCCAACTTCTCACATAGAAGCAATTCAACCGTTAGGTTAAATTGAATTTCTAGTCAATAGATTCTCCAGTAGTCATTCTCTTTTTAGAAGAAATTGATTTCCTAAATTTACCTATCGAAGAGTACCAAATATGAAGTTTGCTTGATTCACTAATACTTGTCTTAATGTGACTCAAACATCATGTTTTTATGAAGGTAAGTCTACATGATATATTTTACTCACCATCCCAATAGAGATGTGTTAAATGTTTAGATAAGAGTAAACGCAAAGTTTTAATCTTTTGTTCATGATTAACCGGTTATTTGGTTTTGATGGCATATTACTTGATTTAATAAATGTGCTTGATTTAATAATGCTCCTTAGCATATCTTGAAAAATGAATCTCATTATGATTATTTATCTTAAATGAGATTGTCATTCATAAATGATATCAAAACTAGACATTTATAAATTCTAAAGCATATATTATTTTCTATGATTTTTGCCAATGTTATATATATCATAATTTTAACTAGTATTTGAAACAAAATGAATTTTACTTGTTTATGCATTGTGACAAGTTATTTTTCAATTCTAATAACTTAAATTATTTCAAAAAGAAAAGTGTAGTGCATTATCTTGTAACACAACCATTCATGCTACAAAGAAAATGAAGTACATATAATATATAGTGTGTATTGTTCTTAAATATGTATTTTAGCTTGAAGTGATGATTTTAAGTAGTGTGAGCAAAGTTTACATATGTTGTTAGTTTGCTCATGTTTGGTTTTTCAGATATGACACATTTATCCATTTGTTTTGCAATGTAAATTGCTTGAATATTTCAGATGAAACATCCAAGTCGTCAATCCTACTTCATTGTATATTTTATGAATGTGTTAAACATGTTATTCTAATATTTGGAACACAACTATTGGACAAGTAGATTCAATATGGCATTGTCAACACAAGTGTGAGTTATGATCCAATGCATATTCTTTTCATCTACAAAGGATGTAAATATTTTCATATCAATCTAGTGTGATTGAGTATGTAGATTCAAGACTATATCCTTTGTTAAAATTTGGTGTAATCTTGAAACTAAACAAATAACAATCCAATTTCTTGTCTATACTCAAAAACATGTCAATTACATTTGATGAATATATCAACCATAATTTGAATAATGAATTGATATAATATCAAGATCTTTCTTGACCCTTCATTTAAAATAAATAGACATTTTGATAGTGTGTTACATTAATCCTAAGATTATTAATGAGTGAGGTTGGTGAGTGATTGAAATTTGACTTATTACTTCATGATTGTTATAAGTTTTGTTTATGTGAAAGACTCTTCATTTTTACTTATAATGAACACACTTTAGATTTTGAAAATACTTTTTCTTTTGTATTACTACTAATGTTTTACAAAGATTCAATTTCTCTTATTAAACAACTTAAGGTAAAACAAGGTAATTTGTTGAAAATATTTAAGTGTGTTGTTAAGAATAGATTAAATTGTTTGAAATATTTAGGTGATTAGATTTTACTTATTTACAAGATGTTTGAGTAACATTAAGCCATCTATACCTATATGCAATGCAAGTATAATATTGCAATCCTAACGCAAGAAATCTAGCATAAGATCTAGTTAAGTATAAGCCAGAAAACTAGCTATAAACTAATAGAGTACAAGGCACATATGCTAAGATATTCAAATAGCTAAATTACAAATAGCAACGATTAACAAAGTAATATCACAAATGAGTTCACATAGCACATAAAACACTTGTCGTCATTTTGTGTATTATATATACCAATGTTTACTTAGCTCGATTTTATTTGAAAATAAAATAGTTTCCTATCCATTTTAAAATTTAATTAAGATCAATATTTTGAAAACATAAATACTTGATTTTTCAAAGATATATCGACAAGGAATGCCCGACTCGAAGGAAAAGGTAAAATATAAGTTTTACGTTAAAAAAAGACTTAAATTTTTGACCTTCGTGTAGTATTTTAACTTTCTGGCTTATTTAAGTTTGTAATGGTTACTTGTAAGTATTTTTAAATGAAAGTAGACTCAATTACCTTTAAAACAATGGGTGGCACGACTTCTACGGAGTTACGGTTAATTTTATATGATTTTTCAAAGTTTCTGAAAAACTGTCGAACAGACAGGCGGACCCCTTAAATTTAAGGGGGCCGCCCAGTATTTAAGGGGGCCGCCCAGACAATTAAAGGGGCCGCCCATCTGATACTCAAAAATGCAATTTTTGTTAAAAATTGTTTTCTGACTTTG
Organism: Artemisia argyi; assembly: GCA_030686995.1. NCBI lineage: Eukaryota > Viridiplantae > Streptophyta > Magnoliopsida > Asterales > Asteraceae > Artemisia > Artemisia argyi. The sequence continues at coordinate 42,825,069 of CM060697.1, forward strand.
TGGAAAGGTGTGTAACTTTCTGATTTTAAGAAAGAACATATAACACTTGTTTTAAGCATAATTCTTATCTCGAGCTAGTATAATTAGTGTATATAATATCAGAACTAATACAAGTTAATCAACAAAATACTTTTCATATTAAATCCTCCTTAATAGGTAATTTGATACATGGATCGTACTCAATTTTTAAAACCATTTGTTTTGAAAATTTGAGCGACGTGGCTCTGGTACCAATTGTGGAAAACTAGAAAGGGGGTTGAATAGTTTTCCCTTCTTTTTGATTTTATAAAAACTTTGTTTCAAAATGTTGATTCAAATTTATTCAATTGTTTGTTTGGAAAACTTCAATTAGAGTTTAGTATGAAAACAACATATAATCAATATGATCAATTATATATGTAAGCTTTTGGAAAAACTTAGTTTTATGAATGGAGCTTTGGTCGATCATTATGTGAACACGTTTTCCTTTTAAAATCTTAAAATATTTTGTATCAAATTATCTATCAAGTTAAACTTAATATGAGAAGTGTGAATAATAATCTATTTGACCATATCATGCAATTATACACACGATCACAATATTAACTACTATGTTCAACACAATCAATCATCACAACTATATAAGCAACAACTAAGACATGTAGGCAAGCATAGAAGTAAAGCGAGAAATGCAAGAACAAATGATAAGAGATAAGAGAATGGAAATGCAAACCGGACATGATGATTTATAGTGGTTCGGCTACAAGGACACCTTCCTTGTTCCTACTCCACTCCCCGAGTCACCTACTCGAGAGTTTTCTTCACTTCTCAACAGGCTCCCTTTTGGCGGAGAAAACCATACTCAACTTTTGCTTACACCATTTAACGACACTATGCTAAATGTCGAGTTCTAATAGTAGCTAGAACCAATCTCACAACACAACTTCGATCACTACACAACTTCACGACTTCATCACAACTTCTTCTAAACTTCTTCACGGCTTCACAACTTCTTCACGTCTTCATGACTTCATAACTTCATCACAACTTCTTCTAAACTTCTTCACGGCTTCACAACTTCTTCACGACTTCACAGCTTCATCACAACTTCTTCTAAACTCCACTACTTAATCACACACCTACATCTTCACCACTACATATTTTCTCCACACTACTACTTCCTCTCACTACTTCTTACTCACTCATTGAATCACTACTAAGTAAGATCATCTTGATCTACTTATTACATATACATAACTCACAACTTCACATAAGCACTAACTAGATCCTAATACGTCTTTGGCTTTATGATAGGGAGAATTCTTCTCTTGCACTTTGAGTGATGAGAAATTGGATCACTTGAAACAAAGATTAATAATCTTATGATCAAAGGGTTTTAGAAGGATGTTTAGAGAGAATTGGATCTAAAAATTTTTGTGCAAAAGGTGAGAAAAATTCCAGGTTTGAGGTGGTATTTATAAGGAAAAATTTCTGACCAAATCTGACAGGGGAGCGTGGCCGGTCCCCTTAATTGTGTGCCGGTCCCCTTAAAATTAAGGGGACCGCCCCTTATAATTAAGGGGGCCGCCCTACTGAGACGGCCAGATTTTCTGTCTTTTAGTGGGGAAAGTTTATTTGGTGAAAAACTAACTAATTTTGGTTAAAAGTTTGAAATCATATATTTAGTATGATTAAAACATTTTTCTTTATTACCAAAAGTGTTTTTCAAAAATATATAATATGTTTATATAATTAAATAAACTTTGTATTAGTTAATTAAATACCCCTATGATCATGAGATGTATTAAACACTTGTTTATCCATACCTTAAGTGATTGTTGAAGCATACTTGAGACTTTCAGATGTCGAGGCTTTTTGACGTAAGAATGCATAGAAGAATTGTGATCACAAGTAACTTAAGCACTTTACGTTATATGTTGTAACTTACATCTTTGTCATCATCAAAACATGAAGAGGATGTTTAGATTAAATATCGTAATATTCATGCCAACAACGTATATTCTAAAACTTCTCAAAGATATGCATTATCACTTCCTAAATAAACTCATGCATATCCTAACTATATTATATAAAACACGGAATAACTATATCTGCAGTAACTAATAATGCTGAAACTAGACTTCAGCAGAAATACTCTTGTCAGCAGAATCTGTCCCTTCAGTAGTATTCTTCAGCAGATTCTTCAGCATAATTCTCTCTTAGTAGAATTCCCAACAATCCTCCCCTAATCTTGAATTTGACAAGGTTAAGTTCAAGATTCTTGATAGATCTTTAAAGTTACATACCGAGAGGATTGAAGTCGAACATCAGCAGCAAAGAAGCACCATTAGCAGGATCTCTATGATCAGCAGATACTTGAAAACTCCATTCTTTGCAGCAACAAATGACCAAATGTACATCAAAACTTATTAGTTTCATACTATTCTCATTACATCCAGCTGTGTTAACTCCTGTGAGAGGTGAATCATTGAAAATAATGGATTTGATGTCTCTTTACCAATAGCCATCACTACTGGAGTAGCTAAATGTTTAAGTTCGAAAACTATGGTACAATGATGACCATATGATTTTGAGCAATCATCAGCTGTAAACGGATTTGAGTTGTCTTTACCTGTAGCCGTTTGCTCAGGACTAGTCAATTATTGGATGAAAAATCATCTTGGTCAACTGAATACCAAATATGGTTTTCCACTGCCTTTACCACAAGCCATATACATGTGGGCTAGCCAATTATTTAGAATCCATAAAGGAAAATCCATGGTCAATTTACAACCATTCAACTCTCAGCTGTTAAGCATGAGTGAGTTGAGCACCCAATAGTTTTTAGCAAACTATTACAGCTATCAACAGATTTGATGTGTCTTTACCAAAGTTGTACCCTTTGGACTAGCCAACTTTTTTATGGAATAGTCAACATCAGGTAAGTTGATAACTAGAGAAGGTGTGATCAACACCAAACCTGCATACAACATACACAAAACTATACAAAACTGTTAGGTTTTTTATTATTATTATTATTATTATTATTATTATTATTATTATTATTATTATTATTATTATTATTATTATTATTATTATTATTATTATTGTTATTATTATTATTATTATTATTATTATTATTATTATTATTATTATTATTATTATTATTATTATTAAATAATAAGAAACATATAACAAAATACCATCAAGTAGAAGCAGCTCTGTAAGTCCTAATTCTGAGTTTGAACACTTTAACCAGAGATTCAACAAACAACCTAGCATTCCCAACTGGATCAGCAGGAATCTCCAACTTTTGTTGAAGCATTTTCTCCATCAGAGACACTGTCAGAGGATACCTTTTGCCAAGATCCATAAGAAGTCTGAGTCCAGATGTAGTTTCCAACACATGAACATATGGCATAGGATAAAACTTCCAACTCTGAACCTTCCACCTCTGATTGTTTTTCCACACATCATAACCAGCACCAGTGGGAGTAGAAGAATCAAAAAGCACTCTGAGGTCTCCTAATAGATACAATCCAGACCCTGTAGGAGTATGATTGACATAATATTTGTGAACCAAATCATTGAGAGTGAGCAAATCTTGATGATCCACAAGATGTAGAATTTCTTGTAGAAATGTGAATGACAAAGAAGTTTTATCAAGTCTATAAATGGTATTGATCTGTCCATTTTTAGACAATTCCCAGTGAACCAAAACATCTCTAACTACCTCAGGCCAATCATCAGAGGATCCTTCTTGAATAAATGAAGCATCCGGAGCATTCACATCTATTAGTCTTTGTGCTGAATGTGAAGTTCTCACTTTGGCCATTCTCTTAGCCCTTCTTCCAGGAACATAAATTGCATCATGAGGTAAAGAAGGTTCAGTAGGAGCTTCAGCGTCAGTAGATACACCTTCTGCAGTACCAGTTTTTACTGATGGATTATCCATTTGTTCATTAGTAGAATCCTGAGAAGAATCAAGTGCAGCAGATGCATATTGTTCATCCATAGCCTTCCTCATCTGTTTAGCCCTAGCAGCTTTAAGCTCTACTTCTCTTTCCTTAAGCTCATGAAATCTTGCCATTTCAGCTTGTTGTTCATCATCTAACCTCTTAGCAGCCTCTTCACCCAACATCTCCTCCTCCATTTGTTGCCTGGTTCTCTTTCTAGAGGGAGGATCTTCTGCTACAACTTTAGCTTTAATTTTATCAACACTAGATGAATCAGCAACAAGTGTTGGATCAGCAGAAGTGGTAGGTAAAAATACCTGATCAACAACAGGAACATCCACATGGATAGAAGAACCAACATCAGCAAGAATGGTAAGAACAAGCTTAGGAGCACCCATTCCATCATTTTCACACCTAAACTTGATTCTATTATACATTAGAACCAACTGTTCATCTGAAAGTGCCCACACTTGTTTCCTAGTCCAAGCATTGTAATATAAAGCAATGCTTTGACTTTTCACATAAGTTCTCATATAGTCCCTTTATTATGCTTGAGTCATGGGTTTATCTCTTTTTGCTTTGGCTTTTTGCTCATCTACTTATTTCTTCCTCAACTTCATCTTCTTCACAATTTCAGAAACCCAGTCCTTTTTATCCACCTCATTGCCAAGAATGTCTGCAGCGAAACCAGGAGCAGCAATCACTTGTTCTCCAATATTCTGCCAATCTGACTCATCAAAATTTTGAACAGCAGCATCCAATTCTCTCTGTCTTTCAATAGGCAAGGTAGAAATATATCTTTTTGTAGCCGACTGATATTCTGAATCAAATTTGGCTTGCTCTGCCTCAGCCAGCTCTGAACTCCTCTTATAATCTTCCCATTCTTTCAAGAGTCTTTCTTGTTCAACTCTTTCTTCATCTGTAATAAGCTCATCCTCACACACTTTAACTCCATCAGCAGAATCATCCCGAGGAATTTCTAAACCTTCCATAGGATCAGCAGTTAACTTTTGAATATCTGAATCAATTATATTATCAGTAGATCCTCTAGGCTTCAGGTTTGCATTGGTGTCATTAGAAGAAACTTGCTTAAGAACAGATGGATCATGAACAGGGGAATCCATATACTCTTTTCCTGCTACAAAGAATGTATCTATTGATGTATGAAGCACATCAGTAGTCTTGTCAGCAGCAATATTACTAGTTGATTGTTTCTCCTGAAGAGTATCATCAACTTCTGCCATAATAATGTCATCACCACTTGACATCTTAGAAGATTCAACAGCTTTCTTTGCCAAATATTGTCTTCTACTTCTTCTGCTGAAGTGAATTGTAGGCTTAGCTTGTGATACTTCAGCAACTTTAGGAGAATGAACATGTGTCTATCTAGCCACTTCAGCCAAGATTTCAAGAGAGTCCAAGTTACCCTCCTGATGCACTTCAGCAGTATCAATTACCACCTTACTTTTCTTCTGCTGAGTCAGTTGTGCCTCCAAATTCTGAAGTTTGCTTTTCAGCTTCTCAATCTCACCACCAAGAGTAGACTTGGTATCAGCAAGCTCCTTTTAGAGATCATCAGTCTTTCTCATATACCTGCAAAGTAAATCATATATAGAATTGAGAGTAACAGGGGTCCTCTGCTCCCCCAACAGATTGCTCAGTGGTAAATGGAGCTTCATTGAACCTAGCCGGAGAAACAGACATATGTACAACATTGGGAGAGCCTTCATCAACTGGCTCTCTCACTGGACTAGGTGTAGGTAATCTAGTGATCTCTGGCTCAAGAGATATAGGTACCTGTGTACCAAGAGACTGAATTGTCTCTTCAACCTCAGGAGTTTGCTCAATAGGAGCAACCTGAGATGGTGAAGGAACAAGACTAGGTGACATAAGTACAGGGGAAGGTGGAGGTAGGTCAGGAGAAACAGGTAATGGTTCAGCAGTTGTAGCTGCCTCTCCCTCATTTACCACTGAAGGATTACCATCAACAGCAATACCAGAAGATGATGGATTACCATCATCAGCAGCATTTCGAGAGGGCAAATTGCCAGCATCATCACCCTCAACCACATCATCATTTCCATGTGGCAACATAGCAGCTAACAGAGGGCGATGTTCCCCATTATAGTTGGTTTTCATTGAGGCAAACAACTTAGAACCAAGACTCTTAATAGGTACATGAATCCTGTCTTCAGTGGTTATGTCTAAAATTATTTGTAAAAACCTAGGGTACATTGAGAACTTATGATGTTGTTTCTCAATATTTTCTATCATATTATCAAAAATGAACTTTGAGAAATTATAAGTTAAACCCTTAGAGAGACAGACAATACCACAACCTAATTGTAGAGAGAACTGATCCCATCCACCACACTTATTGCTTATGCATTGGAGCAGCAAATGCACTGATGAGTGTGTAAATACTCATCATTTTCAGTCAAATCTGAACTGCAAAATATTTAAAAACACTAAAAAACGCACCAAAATACGGAAAAAATCCCAAAGATCGTGTTTTATATGTTTTAGATGCAAAACGATTGAAACAAACAAAAAATGAACAAAATTTGCATAATTGGCAGTTTCAGTCCCCCCAACTTTCAAAATTTGATAAAACTAGTCCCAGAGCATTTATTTTAAAGAAAAGTCAACCCAAACTCTTTAAAAGTCAAAATTTATCACAAATGATCTTTGTATAAAATGTTTTCAAAAGATTACAAGTTAAATCCTTGGGATTCCACAATTGGCAAAATTGGCCCCTATACTTGGAGAATTGTCAAAAACAGCCCCCGGGAATTATGACTTGAGGAAAAGTGATCACAATTACCTTGTGGAATTATAAAATGGCAAGTTTGGTCCGTGGTTGAAGTTTGGAGATGTGACTGTTTTAGTCCCGCAAGAATTCCAATGTTACACTTTTTACCCTTGGGTATGATCCAAACACAAAACCAAACCAAGAACCAACACCCTTAGCCCACTCATTCCCAGGCCCAAAATTACTAGCCCATCCAACACCTCAACCCTTGTCACGTATTAATAATAAAAAGATGTGTTGACCCGGCAAACCACAAACAATCAAACCATCTCTTTCACCCCTTCCCTCCCCGTGAACCTGCAAACCCAATACCAACCATCACCATCTCCCCATCACTCTCCATCTTTGTCCTCTCCACCTCTTCCTAATCCCACTATTATCCCCTCATACTCACAAACCCGTACCTAACCCCTCCAGGTCACCAATCCACCACAACCATTTTGGCGCCAAAACTTGAATCAATGGCTAGGAGTACTTCTGAGGCAATTAAATGGTGAGGATTTGATCACAAGGTCCAAGGAAGCAATGTGAAGCCCTAATTTCAGAGGAGGAAGCACAAGAGAAGCATTTTCGTACCTACCACTTCCTAGTATAAATAGGACCCTTGTAAGCCCTAATGAGGCATCCTTTTCCTTGTATCTTATCTACTTTAGTATTAATCTAACATTGTATTTTCAAGTTTTCAGTTTAATCAAAGTTTCTTTCAAGTTTATTAAAATTCAAATTTTCAAGCTAAATTTCAAGTTCTTTGTTATTTCATTTACATGCAAGTTATAGTGTCTCAAAATGTACTCTAAACATTGTTAAAGTTATTTGAAGTCAGTGATAAGCAAATTCATAAAAGAAAAAAAAAGGAAAAAAAATAATACAAGAAAATCAAAATTAAATAAAAAATGGAGGTTCATGATATTGTTGCAGTAGCAGATGGTTATGAATATTGGTTTAGAGCTCAGGGGAGCACTTAGGTTGTTCATGTGTTCTTGGTTCTCAGACTCCTTCATAGCTTGGGATATCAAGTAGGTTTTACATGTTGATTTGATCATAATTTGAATTAAGTTTGTATTTGTTGTTTCTCTTGGTTGTTTTCTGCTTATCTGAGTTTATTTCATCATCATATAAGTTAATTAGCTACTCTTGTTTAGTAAATTAGTAAGTTGCTTTGTAATATTTTGTAATCTAGTTAACTTAGGGGTGTTTGGCATTGAGGGATTCCATGACCCCCATTGAGTTTCAGTAGTGGTAATTAGTCACAATAGTTTGCTTTAGGTTCATACAGGTCAATCAAACTTTAAAATAGATAGGGCATTTGATGAAAAAGTCAAAATCAAGTTTTTACCCCTTAATTATGCATGCTGCTAGATTTTTGAGGTCCATAATCCCCCATATTAGCTCATTAGTGATAGACATAGCTTAAACTAGTTTATATGTAGTTTAGTTCATTATTCTCAGTATCTAGGATCTAATCCAATTCCATTTTAGTCAAACTTTAGTGTAGTCTCAAAAAGGTCAAAATTGCTAAGATATGAAATGGGACAATTTTCAATTTAATCTCTAGGGTTCAATATTGATTGTGAGTGGTTTAATCCTGTTGATTTATGGTATCTAGTTGCTTGTGAACCTGAATCAAAAAGAAATTTCCAATTTGGGATTCATTTACTCACAAAAAAATAAGTCCAAAGTGACCACCTTGGCCTTGACTGCCCTGCACCCAGGGACTGACCAAATTGAAATCGACCATAGATTAGTCAACTGTGGATGTTAGGCCTTGATTCTTGTTGTTTTGAGTAGTCTCCTAGGTGGAATTTAGGTTTTAGCTGTTAGTCTCCCTTAAGTTGCATATTTGGAACGCTTAATTTAGCCACCATTTAGCCCTTTCGCTGATCTGCTACTACTATTTTGCTTGTTTTCTATCAACCTTGTTCTATTTGTTGTAGTCTTGTTCCTGTAGTTGTTTCTTGTTGCTGTTGTTTTACCACTTGTTGTTGTTGTCGTGCTTATTCAAGCCTTAAGCTTGTTTAGGCTTATTGGGTTCGTTGGGTCAATTTGGCAGTGAACAAACAAGCGAAAACAAAGAGAAGTTTTACAAATCTGAGTGACCTTTGATTTAAAATAGTTTTGTTTGGAGAAAATCTGTTTTACAAAAAAAAATAAGAAAGATCTGAGTTTGAGTGTCTGTGTTTAGAGTAAAAAGAAAAAAAAAACAAAAAGAAAATAAATTTACAAAAACTGACATGGGTGGGATTCAACCCAGCCCACTCAGTTCACAAACTCAACACACCACGCTTAACCAACTGCCCTAGGGTCTTTTTCAGTTTACTACTTCTAAATTTTTTTATTTAACCCACATTTGTTCCCTTGTTGCTTATTTGGCTTATTTGCTTAATTTCTGTTTATTGTTGCACTGTGCCACTATTTGTTATATTTTTCTTAGATTCTCATTTACTTGTAGTATTTTTCTAAAAAAGTTTCAAATTTTTAAACTTTGTAATTTAATTATTAGAATTTAATTTGTATTTTATAGTAACTAATTCATAATAAACAGGATTTTTTATTAAAAAATAATTTTCTTTTTTCTAAAATTTTAGTTTGTCTTTTAGTACGTTAGAAAATTAGTTGGAAACCCGTAGGACGTTTTTAGCTTAACTTTCACGTTTTATTTCACGCGTTGACGTTTATTTTTTAATAAACGTCACGTTTTTAATTTAGCTTACGTTTTAGGATTCTCGATACCTAATTATGTTTCCCGCAGTGTTTTAGGATTTCCCTAGTTTACTAATTGCCTTTTGTTTATCCTTAGGTTAATTTATTTTCACTCTCGTTCGTTAATTTTCAAATTTTTTCAATTTAACGTATTACAAAACCAAACAATCCTTCCAACATACAAGAGTTTAATCTCGATCTCACTCGAAGCTTTCCATTCACACCTCGTTGGGGTACGCCCCGGGAAATCACTCCCCGGTCTCACAATTTAAATATCACTTTCACAAGTTTTGCGAGGTAATCTTTTTCCTAAAAGGTTTACTCGTATTAATTCACGTCTATTTGTCTCACGATAAATTAGACCTCACGTTTGTTGATATATTGATAAATTGTTTTCGCACTCACCCAAACACAACGAATCAAATGGCGCCGCTGCCAGGGAGGCTGTGTGTCGAAAGTCTCGATAAGGTTTATACGATTAGTCTTGTAGAACCTTCGCAAGAAGTTACGTTTTCATAAAACTTATAAAAAACCAAAAATATTTTTCTTTTGTTTCTATATATGTATTATATCTAAAAAAGTTAAGAAAAACACAAAAAGATTTTCCCGTTTCTTTGTTTAATAATAACAACATTAAAATCTTACCACCGAAAACCAAGGCAGAACACCTACCAACTGGGGGTGTGACCATAATAAGTTCCCAAACCAAAGATCATAACTTGCCTTTGTATCACTTGTGTTTTGGAAAACTTTTAAACGAGAAACACACTCTAAGAGGATTCAAAACGGTATGTGGCGATCCAACGAACTTCGCCCAGTGAGAGATCCATTCTTCTCTCCCGCTCCTTTGTGCGTTTTTCTTTAGAAGTCGACCTTGCGTTCTTGATTATTGGTTTAAGTTCCCTTGTCGTTAAAGTGGTATTGTTTTAATTGATATTTTTTGTGGTGCATGCGCACGCGTTCTTCTACGTCAACAAGTCCTTTGCAATCGCTTAACAACATTCCAAGAAGAAGGCATAATCGACGACGTACCAATCCAATAGTCGAACCCGAGATTCGTACTATTCCTATCATGGCGGCTGAGCCCACTATGAATGAGCTTCTCCAAGCACCCATCGAGGGTTACGGAGATGCTATCATTATTCCAGCCATCGTGGCTGACAATTTCGAGCTTAAGACGGGGTTGATAAACTTAGTCACCTCACGTCAATTCTATGGTTTCGAAAGGGACGATCCTCAAGATCACATTCGATGGTTTAACAAAATCACGTCCACCATCAAATGCAAAAATGTCCCTGAGGAAGCTATCAAACTTCTTATCTTCCCGTTTTCTCTCGATGGGGCTGCCAAGAATTGGCTAAACAAACAATCCCCTCGATCAATTGAAACATGGGAAGATTTGGTTAAGAAGTTCGTTAATGAATTCTTTCCTCCCTCTAAAACCACGGCCCTCAAGAATAAGATCATGAAATTCACGCAGAAATTCGATGAATCATTCGGTGAGGCATGGGACCATTATAAGGACATGCTTCGTAAATGTCCTCATCATGGTTTCTCCGAGTTAATGCAACTCAACACTTTCTATAATGGTGTGAGCCAAGTTGATCAAGAATAAGTCTAAGGTCCGCATTCCACGGGAGGTAATTTCTTGAATCGAACCACCAAAGATGCTTTGATGATCATCGAGAATAAGTCTAAGGTCCGCATTCCACGAGGCAAATCGGTTGTTTCCCAAGTAAATGTTGGTCCTTCTACCTCATCACCCGTGGCTCAATCTAGCACCGATGCTAGGCTTGACAAACTCACGGAAGCTATTCATGCTTTGATTCTCACCAAAACTAAGAAAGTCTCTTCTCAACCTGCCAAGGTCAAAAAGGTTGAAGTTTGTGTTACTTGTGGTGGTCCACATGCATATTACAATTGTACGGCCACCGATGGCAATCCATTTGAAGTTAATACGTTAGCCGGAAATTCTAATGAAGGAGGTAACCAATACCGACCTCAAATAGAACCAAGTTACCGTGCTAACAATCAAAGTGGTCCACCCGGCTTTTCTCAAACCAATAAACCAAATCGATTCAATCAAAATCAACAACAAAGAAATGTGAATGTCCAAAACCAATTCCAAGCCCCTATGAATCAATTTCCAAATCAAGGGGGAAATTACAATCAAGGTTCTCAAAATCAAGGAAACTTGAATAGAAACCAATGTTATGGTAATTTCAATCAAGGAAACAATTTTCATGGTAACCGAAACCATGGAAATTATCAAAATCAAGGTTTCAATCAAAACAACAGAGATCAAAATTTTTCTCATCAAAACCAAGCCGTTGTTCAAACTCAATCATCCATCGATGAGTTGTTGAAACAATTTATGAAAGCTCAAGAAGAAACAAACAGGTTGTTGATCGGTCAGATTTCTGAACTAAAGAAGTCTTTAAATGATCGACCTTCGGGATCGGGAACGCTACCAAGCAACATGATCGCCAACCCGAAGGGCGATGTAAAGGCGATCACAACCCGTAGTAGTGTTTCTTATTATGGACCCACGATTCCTACTACCTCGTCTTCTTCTCCTCCAACGGTAGTGGAACGTGAACCTGAGGCGACAAAGGACAAAGTGCAAATTACTAGCCCACAAAGTACCGCACACGTCCAACCTCATGTTGTCCCAAAAACCAAATCCAAACCGGGAATTGTTTTTGAACCTCCGGTGAATCCTGTTTAACCCAAAGCTTCAATACCTTATCCTTCGCATTTAAATGATGAAAGACTCTGTGAGCAAACTAATGATCAAATGAAAAAGTTTCTTGAGATATTTCAAAAGTTACACTTCGACATTAGCTTCGCGGATGCTCTTCTCTATATGTGATGAGGCGAAAAATGATCCGTTTTTAGGGGGTCATTTAAGCCCGAATCCGAATTTATTTGATCAAATATTGCCCTAAATCGTTCCTTTTGTGATTTTAGGTACTTTGGGAGTGAAATCTGGAAAAGGAAGCAATTCGGACGTTTTTGGAGCATAAAAGTGAAGAAAACGCCAAAGACTTAATTTTCCATGCTGGGAACAGTGCATGACGGCGTCAAGAGTAGTTCCCTGACGGCGTCAAGAGTAAAATTCCATGACGACCCAGAAGAGTTTTGACGGCGTCATGAAGGTAGGGCGTCAAGAGTAAAATTCATGACGGCCTGGAAATGTTTTGTACTTGACGGCGTCAAATGTAGATCTAGGCAGTCCGAGGATTGTTTTGGCGGCGAGGTGACGACGTCACCTATTTGGTCTTGACGCCGTCAGACCCCTTTTTCTATATATAGTTTTCTAATTTTTCACATTTAAAGAGAGAAGTTTTGGGAGAAACCCTAAGTACGATTTTGGTGTAACTTTACAGGTTTTTCAAGGGTTCCAACCCCTTGATACCTTGCAAGATTAATCAAGATAAGTGTTCTTCTAATTCAATCAATATGTCTATGTGTTGGTTGTCTATATCTTGTTCTTGTCTTAATTCCATCATGCTAGGATAGATCTATCTTGTGTTTGCTTAGATCTAATGAAACCTAGATATTGATTATGTGTTGATTACTTGTTTATTCTTGTCTTGGATGAATGATTTATATGTTAGGCCTAAGAAAACTGGCAGATCTCCAATTGGTAACATGCTTGAACGTCTTAAGAAACATGAACCAACGCACACTAGGTCTTTATTGGTTGTATTTAATGCATGAGCCACTGTTTACAATCCCTATAGTTGTGCTGGGCATGGTGTAGGAGGAGATAAGAGCTCATAGAATTGGGGAGTTATGTGTGCCACCCCATGAATGGTATTAAGGAATACGATCCGTCATCCATGCAATTATAACAAGTAATTAACGTGTAAAAGATATCTAGGGAGTAGTGAAATCTAAGTAAACACATTTTCTCCAATTACTGCTCACAACCTTAGTATAAATTAGTTTATTTTCATTTCTAGTATTTTATTTTGATTGCATCTTAGTATTGGGTTAGTTGAATAGCAACTAATTCCGCCCAAATCCTTCAAACCCGAGATTTTAATTTGTTTTCCATAAAATATAAAAACACAAAAATAATCATCCCTCACCTTTAGAACTAGTATTTAGGTTTTCTAATCCTAGCGACACTATTCCTAAGCTGAATGATCAATCCCCCGGTACTTGTCACTATACTATACTACAACGATCAGGTACACTGCCTGGTGGGGGTTGTAAGCTTCTCGAGATCTCTCGAGAGGTAAAGCCTGTTGCGATTCCCACGCATCAAGTTTTTGGCGCCGCTGCCGGGGATTGTCTATCTTTAGATTTATTTCTCATCTTTCACAAAAAAGTGCGGTGCCATCAAGTTTTTGGCGCCGCAGCCCGGGGAATAGTTATTGTCTAGGTTAGAATTTCTTTTTATTAGGTCTACTCATTAGATTCCTTTTTAGTGAGATTTTTATTTTCTTTTTATTAGCTTTCTTGTAGTCTATCTTTTTCTTTGTGCTCTTTGTTTGTGAAACCATTTTCATTTGTCTCCATGGCGGATGAAATTCCATTTAGATCATTAACTATAGAGGAACAATTAGTTTACTCGGATAGATTTGCCTTCTGTTGTTCCAATGAATTTTTAAGTGATCTTACATATATACAAGAGGAGATGGGTGTAAAGTTAGATGGGTTTGATGAATTTTATGCATGTGTGTTTTCTATTAGACGATCATTTTTAGGATCAATTCCTTTTAGTGAGACCCTTTGGATGAATTTTGAGAAAAGCTTCCTAACCATTACCCATAAGTTCAACGAATTGGTGGATTTGTATGAGCGAGATAACCTAGTTTCTAAGAACATGAACTTAGAATCAAACCAAGATTATGAGATGGTTAGTGTTGAACTACCTAGTTGCATGAGCGGGATAGATTTCACCAAAACATACGACACACATGAGGTTAGAGTTGAGCCACCTAGTTGCATGTCATGGTTAGGTACTACCATAATACAAGATGAACACATAGGTGATATTGATGTGATGAAAGAGATAGTAGAAAACCCAAGCCCACTAAGTACCCCACAAGTCCTACCATCATTTGAGGCATACACACCGCCCGTGACTTACCCAGAAGAAGTAGAAGAGACTATAGGAACCCCAATAGAAGCAGAACTCTTGGACCAGGCACCACTAGAGGATATAGGTTTGAATACTTGTAGTTATAACCTTACTCCTAGTTCTAGGGAATTTCCTAATGTTGATGAACCGGAACCTCAACCTTTACACAACTTTCCATCCTTAGATATATTTCTAGGAGACAAAAGAGGAACCGACCCACCCATCAACCAATATTATCCGGGTAGTTTTAGGATGAAGGAAGCCATTCACTCACCCCCTTCACCTCACGTGGCATATTCACACCCTAAGGGTGTGTATCGCTACTTTCACCCACACTTAATCCTAAGTGTAGGGAGAACCTCCCCTATTTCCGTTAAATAAGGGTAGAGTCAGGCTCGTGACTCGAACAAAAACAAGCGCTTCTTGGGAGGCAACCCATGTTTTGTGTGTTTTTATTTGTTTGTTTGTTTGTTTGTTTGATTTTATTTGTTTCCGTATGCATGTTTTATTTTTGTTGTTTGTGGCTCATGTTTCAAAGTAAATTGTGAAAATGCTTTATTTTGTTTTTAACTTCGTCTTAATTGCATATAAAGGTATTTTGCAAAAGATAAGTGTAAGGGAAATCCAAATTTGTTTATAAGAACGAAATTGAGCATGAACCACAACAATAATAAATGGACATGTGTATTAGTACTTGTTAGAGTCAAATGCTTGTATTGAGTCATAATGAAGTTTTGCAGGATTTTCCAGGAAGTAGGACCAAGTTTTTCCAGAAATTTTCCGGAAACTTAACATAAGGATTTCTGCATGTCAATTCTGACGGCATCAGGAGTTTACTCTTGACGGCGTCAGGAGTTAAAATCTGGAAATTTTACCGGTTTTGTTTTTCTAACGGAGTCTTATGGTTTTTGTGAATTATTAAGTTTTATAATCTCCAGGAGATCTGCAAACTTCATTCCACAAGCATTATATCTTATCTTGTTTTCTAGGATTTAGTAGCTTATATAGGATGCCGCCGATTTTACGCGAGGTTGTCTTGTCTATTTTTTCAGGTTTTACAGGTTACGTATGACAAGAAGATGATTTATATTCTTGAAGGGAAGCTTTGATTGTTCATTTTTTTGGAGGAAGATTTAACTTGGCCACCTTATTATCCATATCGAGCGAATCAGGGGAGTATTTGATTTCATTCTTTTTACTTATTTCACTTTTACATTCTTTACTTGAACATTGGGGACAATGTTCATCTTAAGTGTAAGGGGAGGGTAAAAAGATGATACCTTACATATGCACTTTCGCTTGAGTTTGTTTTGTTTGATGGTAGATGTGTAATAAAACTATGAGAAATACTTGTTAGTGCAATTTTAGCGCCAAATTTAAAATTTTTTACAACATTTAGGAGTGAAACTTTAGCCATAGCAAGCGTCTCATGGATAGGAGATTGTATGACTAGCACATAACCGTATATTCAGAAAAATTTTCCACCCAAATATGTGAGGTTCGCCTTTAGATTTGATAGGAAAAACATTCATTATTAGTGCTTATGAGTGTACCGGTAGCATTTAGATTCTAGAACTTGCGTTAGTGATGCATCCCGAGACCGCTAGTGAGACTACATTCGTGTAGTAGGATTTACTACATGATAAGAGGCATTAGGATCACCCTTGTGTTAAACCCGTATTATAATTACTTGACCATTTAAGTCATATTACTTGGCTAGTTAAGTCAACTAATTTTTCCCAAACCCTTAGCGTTGTACTCATTTTTAGTACACGATACCCCTAGTACACCCCTCCGAGCCTATCTTTTCGTTTCTAACTTTAAGCATCTTACTTAAAGGAAGAATTTGTTACACCCCACTTAAATGTACAACCAAATCGCCTTAGCCTTCCGTGTATGCGCTCATTTTTAGTGCATTATTGTTATTTGTTAAACCCTAAGTTAACTTTCTAATTGATTACATGGTTGCTAAGTCGAGTCATATCCTTGTACATATTGTTTTGGGACGATTGGGACTCATGGGTAAGTACTTATTTTATGGAGTAATGGGGAAGAACATCATTTATTACCCCCTTATGTACGTTAATCTTAAAAGTGCTCCAAGTGTTTTGATTTTCTTAATTCGAGTCATTAGATTAGTTTAATGTAAAGTATGTAAAGATTCAAGTGTAAGGGGAATGTTCAACCCCTATGATGTATTATTTTGGATGGTAGGGTAAGAGTGTATGCAAAAAAAAAAAAATAAATAAATAAATAAATAAATAAATAAAAGAGAAAAGAACATACGGACTACCATCCCGTTTTATTCTATGTTTATTTTATGTTTTTGTTATTTTTCATTTATTAGCTTAAGTCGAGTCTAGTCTTGGCTTAGCAACGCCACATTGTACATGTAATTAACCAAGATTGTTAACTCGCCACCAGAAAAACTTCCTTTATCCAACAAAACCGTGTATTTCATATCCATACACCTGACGTTACAACCCTTTAAAAGACCTCTTTGATAGTTTATCCTAGGTGCTTACGCCATGTGGTGGAGGTTTGATCCTTTCCCAAGCCTATGGCAATCTATTTTGCTATGACAGGTAGTGAGAGATATCTTCCGTTTCCATATTGTAATTTACACTTTATAACACACGAGAGATGTGAGTATCTAAACACTATTTGTGAGGTGCTTGTGTATGACCTCCGTGCTTGTCTATTGGTCTTTGGTGGAACAATTATTTGTTGTAATTACTTTTATATTAGTGTTAAATGACCCCTAACTTGTATTTTGACTAGAATAAAAGCGCATTTGCTTGAGGACAAGCAAATCTCAAGTGTAAGGGTATATGATGAGGCGAAAAATGATCCATTTTTAGGGGGTCATTTAAGCCCGAATCCTTATTTATTTGATTAAATATTGCCCTAAATCGTTCCTTTTGTGATTTTAGGTACTTTGGGAGTGAAATCTGGAAAAGGAAGCAATTCGGACGTTTTTGGAGCATAAAAGGGAAGAAAACGCCAAAGACTTAATTTTCCATGCTGGGAACAGTGCATGACGGCGTCAAGAGTAGTTCCCTGACGGCGTCAAGAGTAAAATTCCATGACGACCCAGAAGAGTTTTGACGGCGTCATGAAGGTAGGGCGTCAAGAGTAAAAGTCATGACGGCGTGGAAATGTTTTGTACTTGACGACGTTAAATGTAGATCTAGGCAGTCCGAGGATTATTTTGGCGGCGAGGTGACGGCGTCACCTATTTGGTCTTGACACCGTCAGACCCCTTTTTCTATATATAGTTTTCTAATTTTTCACATTTAAAGAGAGAAGTTTTGGGAGAAACCCTAAGTACGATTTTGGTATAACTTTACAGGTTTTTCAAGGGTTCCAACCCCTTGATACCTTGCATGATTAATCAAGATAAGTGTTCTTCTAATTCAATCAATATGTCTATGTGTTGGTTGTCTATATCTTGTTCTTGTCATAATTCCATCATGCTAGGCTAGATCTATCTTGTGTTTGCTTCGATCTAATGAAACCTAGATATTGATTATGTGTTGATTACTTGTTTATTCTTGTCTTGGATGAATGATTTATATGTTAGGCTTAAGAAAACTGGCAGATCTCCAATTGGTAACATGCTTGAACGTCTTAAGAAACATGAACCAACGCGCACTACGTCTTTATTGGTTGTATTTAATACATGAGCCACTGTTTACAATCCCTATAGTTGTGTTGGGCATGGTGTAGGAGGAGATAAGAGCTCATAGAATTGGGGAGTTATGTGTGCCACCCCATGAATGGTATTAAGGAATACGATCCGTCATCCATGCAATTATAACAAGTAATTAACGTATAAAAGATATCTAGGGAGTAGTGAAATCTAAGTAAACACATTTTCTCCAATTACTGCTCACAACCTTAGTATAAATTAGTTTATTTTCATTTCTAGTATTTTATTTTTATTGCATCTTAGTATTGGGTTAGTTGAATAGCAACTAATTCCGCCCAAATCCTTCAAACCCGAGATTTTAATTTGCTTTCCATAAAATATAAAAATACAAAAATAATCATCCCTCACCTTTAGAACTAGTATTTAGGTTTTCTAATCCTAGCGACTCTATTCCTAAGCTGAACGATCAATCCCCCGGTACTTGTCACTATACTATACTACAACGATCAGGTACACTGCCTGGTGGGGGTTGTAAGCTTCTCGAGATCCCTCGAGAGGTAAAGCCTGTTGCGATTCCCACGCATCAATATGCCCAAGTTTTCTTCCACTTTCAAGAGTCTTTTAAGTAACAAAGAGAAATTGTTTGAACTCACTAAAACTTGTTTGAATGTAAATTGTTTGGCGGTGCTTCTAAAGAAACTTCCCAAAAAATTAGGAGACCCCGGAAAATTTTTCATTCCATGTGCTATCCAAAAGCTAGAAGAGTGCTTCGCCTTAGCCGATCTTGGCGCTAGCATAAATCTCATGCCTTTCTTTATTTGGAAAAAGCTTTCACTTCCCGAGCTTACACCAACTCGAATGACTCTAGAATTAGCAACCCGAACGGTTACGGTTCCGAAGGGTAATGCTGAAGATGTCTTTGTGAAGGTTTTCAAGTTCCATTTTCTTGCCGACTTCGTAGTCGTTGATTTTGATGCCGAACCTCATGTTCCCCTTATTTTGGGAAGACCATTCTTGAAAACGGCTCGTGCATTAATCGACGTCTTCGATAGTGAAATGACTCTAAGAGTTGGCGATGAAAAATTGGTCATTAACATTGAAAACGCTTCAAAAGATCTTCTCGACCTTGAACGAGAAGAAATCAACCGACTTGATGTTATCGATGTTGCATGCGATGACTATTTTGAAGAAGTGTTAAATGTGCAAGGATCAATCAATTCTACAATTGATGTCTCTTCCCCCTCTCTCACTCCATTCTTGGGAGGTGACTTCATTTTGGAAGAAATTGAAGCTTGTTTGTCATGTGATTCTCGTGTTGATCATGATTCTATCAATCCCGAGGAAGACATACTTCTACTTGAGAAGTTGCTTAATGATGATCCATCATCTCTTCCTCCAAAAGAACTTCATAACATGGAAGTCAAAGATGTTGAAAAAACTGATGACTTTCCTGAGGTCGAACTCAAGGAACTTCCGCCTCATCTCGAGTACGCGTTTTTGGAGGGTGACGATAAGTTTCCCGTCATAATTGCTAAAGACTTGAATGAGGAAAACAAAGCCGCTCTCCTCAAGGTTTTAAAGTCACACAAGCGAACCATTGCTCCGACATCAAGGGTATTAACCCAGAATTTTGTATGCACAAGATTTTGATGGAGGATGACTTTAAACCGGTGGTACAACAACAAAGAAGGGTAAATCCTAAGATTCATGAGGTTATCAAGCAAGAGGTCATAAAACTTCTTGATGCCGGTTTGATTTACCCTATCTCGGATAGTCCTTGGGTGAGTCCCCTTCATTGTGTGCCCAAGAAGGGTGGTATTACGGTTGTTAAAAATGATGATAATGAGTTAATTCCTACTCGATTGGTAACGGGTTGGCGTGTTTGCATTGATTATCGAAAATTGAACGACGCCACCCGTAAAGACCACTTCCCTCTACCTTTCATGGATCAAATGCTCGAAAGATTGGCGGGAAACGAATATTATTGTTTCCTTGACGGTTTTCGGGTTATTTCCAAATTCCCATCGACCCTCAAGATCAAGAAAAAATGACTTTCACGTGTCTATATGGAACATTTGCTTATCGACACATGCCTTTTGCTTTGTGCAATGCTCCGGTCACGTTTCAAAGATGCATGATGACCATTTTTCACGACATGATCGAGAAAACAATGGAGGTCTTCATGGACGATTTTTTGGTCGTTGGGAATTCATTCGAATCATGTCTCACCAATTTAGACAAAATGCTTCAAAGATGTGAAGATACAAATCTTAGTCTAAATTGGGAGAAAAGTTATTTCATGGTCAAGGAAGGAATTGTCCTTGGCCATAAGATTTCTAAGAGCGGAATTGAGGTTGGTAAAGCTAAAATCGATATCATTGCTAAGCTTCCTCCTCCTACTACTGTTAAAGGTGTTCGGAGTTTTCTGGGTCATGCCGGCTTCTATCATAGATTCATTCAAGATTTCTCGAAGATAGCTAGGCCTATGACCCGACTTCTTGAAAAAGAGACTCCATTTGTCTTTTTTGATGAGTGCATCGAAGCTTTTCAAACTCTCAAGAAAAAGCTTACCGAGGCACCAATTCTAGTTGCCCCCGATTGGGACCTACCTTTCGAACTTATGTGTGATGCAAGTGACTTTGCCATAGGTGCGGTCTTGGGGCAATGAAAAATCAAACACTTTCAGCCAATTCATTATGCAAGCAAAACCTTGACCGTAGCTCGAGCTCATTACACCACAACGGAAAAAGAATTACTAGCCGTGATGTATGCGTTTGAGAAGTTTCGGCCATACTTGATCTTGACTAAATGCATAGTGTACACGGATCACTCGGCTCTCAAATATCTCTTTTCCAAGCAAGAAGCAAAGCCGAGATTGCTTCGTTGGGTTCTCCTCCTACAAGAATTTGATATCATCATTCGTGATAAAAAGGGAGCCGAGAACCTCGTTGCTGACTATCTTTCCCGATTGGAGAGTCCTCATCACGGTGTTCTCGAGAAAAAGGAAATAAAAGAAACATTTCCTCTCGAAACACTTAATGAGATTTCCTGTCTTGGTGATTCTAGTACCCCGTGGTTTGCCGACTTTGCAAACTACCATGCGGGGAATTTCGTTGTTAAAGGGATGTCGTCCCACCAAAAGAGCAAGTTTTTCAAAGATGTGAATCATTACTTTTGGGACGATCCCTATCTGTTTAAGATCTGTGCGGATCAGGTTATTCGTAGGTGTGTTCATGGCCAAGAAGCAATGAAAATCCTTAAGGCTTGTCATAATGGACCTACCGGGGGACATCATGGCCCGAACTACACCACTCGAAAAGTATTTGAATCCGGTTTTTATTGGCCCACCATTTACAAAGACGCCCATGACCTAGTCAAATCTTGTGACTCAGGTCAACGTCAAGGAAAGATAACACAACGGGATGAAATGCCACAAAATGTAATCCAAGTTTGTGAAATCTTTGATGTTTGGGGCATAGACTTTATGGGGCCGTTCCCGTCTTCACGAGGGAACAAGTACATACTCGTGGCCGTTGACTATTTGTCAAAATGGGTCGAAGCTAAAGCTCTCCCAACCAACGATGCCCGAGTAGTTGTAAAGTTTTTGAAATCTCTCTTCGCTAGGTTTAGAACTCTCCATGCTATCATTAGTGATCGCGGTACTCACTTTTGCAACGAACAATTTTCAAAAGTCATTCTCAAGTATGGTGTCACTCATCGACTTGCTACCGCTTATCACCCATAAACAAGTGGGCAAGTGGAGGTTTCAAACCGTGGATTAAAAAGAATTCTTGAAAGGACCGTAGGCGAAAACCGTGCCTATTGGTCAGACGAATTAGATGACGCTCTATGGGCTTTTCACACGGCTTATAAAACACCAATCGAGTGTACCCCTTATAAGCTCGTGTATGGAAAAGCATGTCATCTACCGATTAAGCTCGAGCACAAAGCTTATTGGGCTTTAAAGAATGCCAACTTCGATCTTAAGTCCGCGGGTGATCATAGGAAAGTTCAACTCAATGAAATTAATGAACTTCGTGATCAAGCTTACGAAAACTCTTTAATCTATAAAGAGAAAACAAAGAAGATCCACGACTCCAAAATCAAGAACCGCGTTTTCAACGTTGGTGACCGAGTCCTTCTTTTTAACTCTAGATTAAAGTTATTTTCGGGTAAGCTTAAAACCCGCTGGACTCGACCTTTCATCGTTGCCAAAGTTTTTCCTTATGGTACCGTCGAGTTATCTCAAAATGATGGTCCAAATTTCAAAGTAAATGGGCATCGGTTGAAGCATTATTTTGGAGGGGATATACCACCCATTGTCCCGGACCTCCAAACTTTACCCATGGACCAATGAATTCGGGGTCGAGTCAAGCTAGCGACTCGGTAAACAAAAACAGTAGCATCACATGGGTTTTCACCCATCTTTCTCACTTCCTTCTCTTTTTCTAAAAAACTAGTGTAGGGGAGTACCCACACTAAAAACAAAAAAAAAAAAAAAAAAAAAAAAAAAAAAAAAAAAAAAAAAGGAAAAAAATCCCACACTTGCCCACATCTAAACTTTTTACATTCCAACATATCGGCATAAAAGTCGGTACTTTGAATATTGAGGGCAATATTCACTTCTAAGTGTGGGGGGGGGGGGGGGTAAATTCTGGCGAATTTAATCACTCTTGTGCCATAATACCCCCGTTTTGAGCCAAAAAAATTTTTTTTAGTGGAAGTGCTTTGCACTTACAAAAGGTTATCAGTCCACCACGTCTAACATAAGGACTGGCTAATCCAGGAGCAAACGGCTCTTGGTAAAGATAACTCAAATCCGTTGATGGCTTACAATTTTCCCAACATTATATGGTATCTCAACTCGCCATATCCTAAAAAGTAAAACAGTTGGCTAGCCCGCAAGATTCTGGCTTATGGTAAAGGCAGTGGAATACCATAATTGGTAATCAACTCACCAAGATGTTGACTATTCCATCAAGAGTTGGCTAGTCTAGAAGCAAACAGCTTCTGGTAAAGACAAATCAAAACCGTTGAAAGCTTATGGTTTGCTCAAAATCATATGGTAATCGGTGGACCATAGTTCTTACTTGAACCGAAACATTCGGCTACTCCAGAAGTAATGGCTTTTGGTAAAGAGACTTCAAATCCATTAATTTTCACAAAAGATTGCTAGTGACTAGCAATAGTTTAGTGTGGGGGATTGATTAGTGTGTAAATATTCATCATTTTTAGTCAAATCTGAACTGCAAAACATATAAAAGCACTCAAAAACACACCAAAATATGGAAAAGATCCCAAAGATCGTGTTTTATATGTTTTATATGTTTTAGATGCAAAACGATTGAAAACAAACGAAAAACGAACAAAATTTGCATAATTGACAGTTTCAGTCCCCCAACTTTCAAAATTTGACAAAACTAGTCCCCGAGCATTTATTTTAAAGAAAAGTCAACCCAAACTCGTTAAAAGTCAAAAGTTATCACAAATGATCTTTGGGTAAAATCTTTTTAAAAGATTACAAGTTAAATCCTTGGTATTCCATAATTGGCAAAATTGGCTACTGTACTTGCAGAATTGTCAAAAACAGCCCCCGGGAATTATGACTTGAAGAAAAGTGATCACAATTACCTTGTGGAATTATAAAATGGCAAGGTTGGTCCTTGGTTGAAGTTTGGAGATGTGACTGTTTTAGTCCCGCAAGAATTCTAATGTTACACTTTTTACCCTTGGGCTTGTGTTGCCAAAATACTAAACAAAGGTATGATCCAAACACAAAACCAAACCAAGAACCAACACCCTTAGCCCACTCATTCCCAGGCCCAAAATTACTAGCCCATCCAACACCCCAACCCTTGTCACATATTAATAATAAAAAGATGTGTTGACCGGGTCAAACCACAAACAATCAAACCATCTCTTTCACCCCTTCCCTCCCTGTGAACCTGCAAACCCAATACCAACCATCACCATCTCCCCCATCACTCTCCATCTTTGTCCTCTCCACCTCTTCCCAATCCCACTATTATCCCCTCATACTCACAAACCCGTACCTAACCCCTCCAGGTCACCAATCCACCACAACCATTTTGGCGCCAAAACTTGAATCAATGGCTAGGAGTACATCTGAGGCAATTAAATGGTGAGGATTTGATCACAAGGTCCAAGGAAGCAATGTGAAGCCCTAATTTCAGAGGAGGAAGTACAAGAGAAGCATTTTCATACCTACCACTTCCTAGTTTAAATAGGACCCTTGTAAGCCCTAATGAGGCATCCTTTTCCTTTTATCTTATCTGCTTTTGTATTAATTTAACATTGTATTTTCAAGTTTTCAGTTTAATCAAAGTTTCTTTCAAGTTTATTAGAATTCGTATTTTCAAGCTAAATTTCAAGTTCTTTGTTATTTCATTTACATGTAAGTTATAGTGTCTCAAAATGTCCTCTAAACATTGTTTAAGTTATTTGAAGTCAGAGATAAGCAAATTCAGAAAAGAAAAAAAAAAGGAAAAAAAAAATAATACAAGAAAATCAAAATTAAATAAAAAATGGAGGTTCATGATATTGTTGTAGTAGCAGATGGTTATGAAGATTGGTTTAGAGCTCAGGGGAGCACTTAGGTTGTTCATGTGTTCTTGGTTCTCAGACTCCTTCATAGCTTGGGATATCAAGTAGGTTTTACATGTTGATTTGATCATAATTTGAATTAAGTTGGTATTTGTTGTTTGTCTTGGTTGTTTTCTGCTTATCTGAGTTTATTTCATCATCATATAAGTTAATTAGCTACTCTTGTTTAGTAAATTAGTAAGTTGCTTTGTAATATTTTGTAATCTAGTTAAATTAGGGATGTTTGGCATTGAGGGATTCCATGACCCCCCCAGTGAGTTTCAGTAGTGGTAATTAGTCACAATAGTTTGCTTTAGGTTCATATAGGTCAATCAAACTTTAAAATACATAGGGCATTTGATGAAAAAGTCAAAATCATGTTTTTACCCCTTAATTATGCATGTTGTTAGAATTTTGAGGTCCATAATCCCCCATATTAGCTCATTAGTGATAGACATAGCTTAATCTAGTTTATATGTAGTTTAGTTCATTATTCTCAGTATCTAGGATCTAATCCAATTCCATTTTAGTCAAACTTTAGTGTAGTCTCAAAAAGGTCAAAATTGCTAAGATATTAAATGGGACAATTTTCAATTTAATCTCTAGGGTTCAATATTGATTGTGAGTGGTTTAATCCTGTTGATTTATGGTATTTGGTTGCTTGTGAACCTAAATCAAAAAGAAAATTCCAATTTGGGATTCATTTACTCACAAAAAAATAAGTCCAAAGTGACCACCTTGGCCTTGACTGCCCTGCACCCAGGGACTGATCAAATTGAAATCGACCATAGATTAGTCAACTGTGGATGTTAGGCATTGATTCTTGTTGTTTTGAGTAGTCTCCTAGGTGGAATTTAGGATTTAGCTGTTAGTCTCCCTTAAGTTGCTTATTTAGAACGCTTAATTTAGCCACCATTTAGCCCTTTCGCTGATCTGCTGCTACTATTGTGCTTGTTTTCTATCAACCTTGTTCTATTTGTTGTAGTCTTAACAACAAAAACATGTAAAAACACTCAGAAACACCACAAAATATTACAAATATCCTTAGAAGGTGGTTTTATATGTTTCAATCATAAAAGAACTGAAAACAGGGAAAAACGGGCAAAGTTTACCAAATTGTCAAAATCAGTCCCTGAACTTTCAAGAAATGTTAGAAATTGTCCCTGGATGATTTATTTTAAAGAAAAGTCAATAACAGTCCTCAGGAATCATGAAATAACAATTTTTACCCTTGGAAGTTCAAAATATCAAAATTGGCAAAATTGGTCCCCGGCAACGGCGCCAAAATTTGATCAGTGCTAAACAGTCAGATAACATTAACCAGGTTTAAATGGTTAACAAGTCAAAAACAGCTTAGTCTAATGCTCCGTGGAGTACAATGTATCCGCGGGTCGTTAATCCCAACGAGGTATGAAATCTGTAATAAAACGGAATTTGGGAACGGGTGATTATGAACAGAAATAGGTGAGAATGGTTTATGTTACTAATTTAAATAATGAAATAGTTTAAACAATACACTTAAACAGTTATGTGACCTAAAAACTTTTACAACTTAAAAACTTGCGTCTACGTGCGGGGAAAAAGGTAAGTTTTAATGAAATTAAACTACAGGGAGTAAAAATGAAAATTCTACAAACTTAAACTTAAAAGAAAATTTAAAATGAAAAGAAAATAAATTTTTAGATTATTTTATTATTTAATATTAATTTATTTAAATAAAAACTATTTATCTATTTTAATAAAAACTAATTTAAATCAAACTAAAAATGATAAGGATTATAAATTAAACTAAAAACTTACAAAACTATTTTCTAAACCTTTAAATGAACTTGAAGAAAGTATAAAAATTAAAAATAAATATTTTTGTCTTTTTATGATTTTCTTTTAATTAATTACTAATTAAATTAACTAAACTATTTAAACTATTTTAAATTACTAATACTACTAAAATGACTTAGAAAATTATGGAAAATTTTATAAAGCTAATTAACCATCACAGGAATCCTACAAATTATAAAAAATTTGTTTTATAAATTTTTACACTATTTCACTAATTATTATATTAGATATTAATTAATTACTAATTAAACTAAATAAATTATGAAAACTAGTAAATGAATAGTACAAATTACAAGAAAATTTCTAAAATTATTTTATGACCTATAAATGCTAGGAAAAATATAAAAACTAGGTGTTACCTTATAAAAATTAATTATGCTATTTATAACTTAATTATTGATTATTTATTAATAAAACTAATATTAATTATAATTAATACTAAAGGACAAAATCAAAATCCGAGAAATTTATTAAAAATACTTTAATATAAAAGGAATTTAAGAAAAATATAAAAATACAACTTACCTAATAAAAATCTAAAAATGAAAATTAAAATTATATTATATTTAATAGAAACTAGCACTTATTTTTATATTGGTTTTTCTTGGTTTTTCTTTTACAAAACTAATTTATATCTAAAAACAAACAACTTTTTTAAAAACAATTATTTTATAAGCTAATAATAAACACTGTGGAAAGCAATAAGCTCCATAGTTGACTATGGTTGACCAAAGTAGCAAATAAGCTCAACTGAGCTTGTGTTGGACCCACTATGGTAAAATCTAGTTCCAATAAGTTATTTAAACAAGTTTGAGCAAGGTTTGATCAAATAAGCCCTTGGAATAGGCTAATAAGCACTTGGTTACTTGTTACATAACCGGGGACCAATTTTGCCAATTTTGATATTTTGAACTTCCAAGGGTAAAAATTGTTATTTCATGGTTCCTGAGGAATGTTATTGACTTTTCTTTAAAATAAATCATCCAGGGACCATTTCTGACATTTTTTGAAAGTTCAGGGACTGATTTTGACAATTTGGTAAACTTTGCCCGTTTTTCCCTGTTTTTAGTTCTTTTATGTTTGAAACATATAAAAACACCTTCTAAGGATATTTGTAATATTTTGTGGTGTTTCTGAGTATTTTTACATGTTTTTGTTGTTCAGACTTGACAGAAATGATGAGTTTTTATGAACTCATCATGCTTGTTTTCTATCAACCTTGTTCTATTTGTTGTAGTCTTGTTCCTGTAGTTGTTTCTTGTTGCTTTTGTTTTACCACTTGTTGTTGTTGTCGTGCTTATTCAAGCCTTAAGCTTGTTTAGGCTTATCGGGTTCGTTGGGTCAATTTGGCAGTGAACAAACAAGTGAAAACAAGGAGAAGTTTTACAAATCTGAGTGACCTTTGATTTAAAATAGTTTTGTTTGGAGAAAATCTGTTTTACAAAAAAATAAGAAAGATCTGAGTTTGAGTGTCTGTGTTTAGAGTAAAAAGAAAAGAAAGATAAAAAGAAAATAAATTTGCAAAAACTGACATGGGTGGGATTCGAACCCAGCCCACTCAGTTCACAAACTCAACACACCATGCTTAACCAACTGCCCTAGGGTCTTTTTCAGTTTACTACTTCTAAATTTTTTTATTTAACCCACATTTGTTCCCTTGTTGCTTATTTGGATTATTTGCTTAATTTCTGCTTATTGTTGCACTATGCCACTATTTGTTATATTTTTCTTAGATTCTCATTTACTTGTAGTATTTTTCTAAAAAAGTTTCAGATTTTTAAACTTTGTAATTTAATTATTAGAATTTAATTTGTATTTTATAGTAACTAATTCATAATAAACAGGATTTTTTTTTTTAAATAATTTTCTTTTTTCTAAAATTTTAGTTTGTCTTTTAGTACGTTAGAAAATTAGTTGGAAACCCGTAGGACGTTTTTAGCTTAACTTTCACATTTTATTTCACGCGTTGACGTTTCTTTTTTAATAAACGTCACATTTTTAATTTAGCTTACGTTTTAGGATTTTCGATACCTAATTATGTTTCCCGTAGTGTTTTAGGAGTTCCCTAGTTTAATAATTGCCTTTTGTTTATCCTTAGGTTAATTTATTTTCACTCTCGTTCGTTAATTTTCAAATTTTGTCAATTTAACGTATTACAAAACCAAACAATCTTTCCAACATACAAGATTTTAATCTCGATCTCACTCAAAGCTTTCCATTCACACCTCGTTGGGGTACGACCCGGGAAATCACTTCCCGGTCTCACAATTTAAATATCACTTTCACAAGTTTTGCGAGGTAATCTTTTTCCTAAAAGGTTTACTCGTATTACTTCACGTCTATTTATCTCACGATAAATTAGACCTCACGTTTGTTGATATATTGATTAATTGGTTTTGCACTCACCAAAACACAATGAATCATGCACCAAATACCTCTACTTGGGACAAAACTGATTCTTCTGCCACTTAGTTGTGTCAGTGCTTTGATAACTAGCTTCTCTCAGTCCAGCAAGTATCTCTTCAGTGTTGGAGTGGTAAACACCATTCTCATCATCCAATTGAAGCTTTGTCCTGATCAAACCTTTTGTCACCACATACTCAACACCTTCAATGTCAGCCACAATCTCCGTGTCAGATCTCTTCCTAGCAGATGCCCAAAATTGCTTCACCATTGATTCATAAATCACGTTGGAACAGTGTGTCAAAGCATAATGAATCTTTAAACGCTGTAGAAACTCCACCATTAAATCAAACTCTTCATGACCCTTAGCCTTTTTCAAAATAGCATACTTATTATGATCTTTCTTCAATTGAAGTTGTGCCATTTGAATGATTTTGCGTGAGACGGTTATGAATTACGAAAAGAATGATGGGTTTAAATGGAGTGATGGGAGAATAATTTAGTTTAGGCAAAGATATGCAAAGTAGGTTATATTTGGAAGTTCCCCAATCGTGGTCAAAATTATCGGAACAAACTATTGACCAAGTCTGACGTGTAACGTGGAACCCTCCAATTTCAAATTTACCCTTCAGCAGAAATGGAAGTCAAATCTGCTGATGAATGGTCAATCAGCAGAAACCAAGCAAGAGTAAAAATATCTTCAGTGAATATCTTAATTTTAATGTGCCACCGAACTCACATTAATTATCATAACGCCTAGACTTTGCCTATATAATAACCCCCAAATCACACTTCTCATATATCAAATTAACCCCAAATCTTCTCAAAACCCTAATTTCACAATTAACCCCAATTCACCCTCAAATAATGTCATCCAAACCTGAAATTATAGACCTAACCTCCTCTTCTTCATCATCAGAGGATCTCCCTCCATACCCATCTGAATTAGATGATTCAGATTATACTAAAGAAATGGAAAGAAGATGGAATGCTTTAGAGAAGGGGGAACCATGTACTACCCCCGTTCCTGCTGAGAGACAATATGTCTCTCCCTTTATTTGCACATCTGACGAAGACTCTTCAGAGGATGAAGACGAAGATTCCTCATTTCATCCTCCTTCCACACCAGAGAGACCCCAACCAAGGCCTAGGATGAGAAATCCATCTCTTCCAACATCACGGGGTGTGGTGTTGGGTCTTCCTGCTCTAGGACCTAGTTCTACATACCATGGACGCAGGGGAAAGGGCAAGAAGACAGATATCGTGGGTAAGGGGAAAGGGAAAATGGTGTAGGTGATGATGGGATGTTGCCAAGGACTAAAGTTATAAAACTCGGTTCTTGAGCATCTTCATCGTCGTTTTCATCATTCTTCCTCCTCTTCTTGTTCCATTATCACCTTCAGCTTCTTCATCATACTGGTTATGCATCAATCAGCTTTTGTAATAGATGATAGAAGCTTGAATAATTAGAATAGACTTGTATAGGGTTGAATCTTGTAATTTCATTTGAAGTTGTTTGTCAGCTGTAATTTTTTCTTAGAATGAATGAAAAAGCATTTGCTAATTTTGATCTCTTTGTTACTTTCATCAGTGGAAATCAATCTCAGCATCCATTATACTTCAGAAGAAACAAATCTCAGCATTTACTTACAATTTCTTGGTAGCCATCCTGCAAAATAGACACAGACTAGCAAACAAACCAAACAAACTTACAATACATTAGTTGGTTAGTGTTACCCAAACAATAATACACAAAATATACACAAAATTATACAAAGTTTACAATCACAATCCTCCCCTGAGGCATATGCCTCCCCTGAGGCCTATGCCTCCCCTCAAACTTTGCATTCAAGGGTTAAGCATACCAATATGGACCACTAAGTGTTGAAACCTAGGTCCATCAAAAGCTTTAGTTAAAAAATCTGCCACATTATCATCTGTGTGAATTTTGACCACTTTAATTAAATGTTTCTCATAAGCATCCCTGATAAAGTGGTGCCTGATTTCAATATGTTTGGTTCTATTATGAAAAACTAGATTTTTAACAATGCAAATGGTACTTTGATTGTCAATAAAAATGGTGGTATTCATGAAATTATACCTATAATCCAGCAATTGATTCTGTATCCATAGAACCTGTCCACAACAATTGGCAGCAGCAACATACTCTGCTTCAGTAGTAGAGGTAGCAACAATGGTCTGTTTCTTGCATTGCCAAGAAATCAGTCTTCTTCCAAGGAATTGGCAACCTCCAGTTGTGGATCTTCTATCCATATTTGCTCCAGCATAGTCACTATCACTATATGCCTCCAGCTTAAAAGAAGATTCTTTTGGGTACCAAAGACCTAATTTGGGTTGGCCTTTCAGGTACTTAAAGATCTTTTTGACAGCATTCAAGTGAGAGGTAAGTGGAGTGATTTGGTGCCTTGAACAAGCACTCACAGCAAATGTAATATCAGGTCTAGAAGCAGTCAAATACATCAAAGAACCAATCATAGACCTGTATAAATGGACATTCACAGGAAGATCAGGTTCAAGATTGTTTTTTGGTTTGGGAGCTTCATAGGGAGTAGTGGCAGTCCTGACATTCTCTATATCAAACTTCTTCAACATATCCTTTACATACTTATCCTGACTGATAAAGATACCATCAGGTTTCTGCTGAACTTGTAAACCCAAAAAGAAAGTGAGCTCCCCTATGGCACTCATCTGAAATTCTCCCTTCATCAAATCCTCAAACTCTCTACACCATTCTTCTTTTGTGGAACCAAATATAATATCATCCACATAAACCTGCATAAGAATGATATCCCTAGAGTCTTTCTTAAGGAAGAGAGTCTTGTCAATGGCACCTCTTCTATAACCATGCTTTAGCAGAAATGTAGAAAGCCTAGCATACCAAGCTCTGGGTGCCTGATGAAGTCCATAGAGAGCTTTGACAACCTTATAAACATAGTCAGGATGATCAGGGTCGTCAAATCCCTTGGGTTGAGTCACATAAACCTCCTCTTCAATCTCACCATACAGAAAAGCACATTTTACATCCATCTGATATACCATAAAGCCCATATATGATGAATAGGCCAAGAATATCTTGATTGCTTCAACTCTGGCAACTGGTGCAAAGACTTCATCATAGTCTATGCCTTCCTCTTGCCTAAACCCCTGAGCCACTAACCTTGCTTTGTTTTTCACCACAATACCCCTTGCATCTCTTTTATTTTTCAAAATCCATTTTGTCCCAATTGCATATTTACCATCAGGGAGAGGGACCAGTATCCAAACCTGCTGATTCTTAAATTGCAGCATCTCTTCTTGCATTGCTTCAAGCCAACTTGAATCAGCAAGTGCTTGAGGAACACTGGTTGGCTCTATCTAAGAAAGGAAGCAAGCAAACAGACAATGTTTGAAGTCTGTATGATTGTTCCTCTGTTGATTGTAGATATAGGAAATGAAAGCAACTTCACCATATTTAGTGTTCTTCACAGTGCTTCTTGTTCTAACAGGTGCTTGAGGATCTCCAATAATCTTTGATAGGGGATGAGCATTATGGATCCTTTTAGTTGTTGTGGGGTTGACATTGATTGTGGCATCAAGGTTGTTGACAGTGGGTCCAAACTCAGTATCATAGGAAGCTGAGTTAAAGAGACCAGGTTTGGGTTGATAATTACCAAGTTCAGAAGGAATTGGAAATCTTGTAAATGGCTTCTGAAAGTCTGTAGACACTTCAGTAGAAATTGGAAATTGTGCAGCAGGACTATCAGCAGCTTTGATCACATTAGCAGGAATAGGAGAGTCATCAGTAGAACTATCAGCAGCATCCTTGTTTCCACTGACTACTTGTGCTGATTGTTGAAGTAAGGCATTAGCTTCTTGTTTAGTCTTTTCACTGAGTCTCTTAGCTTCCTGAGTGGCTGCATGTTCTTGCTTCTTGAGTCTAGCAAGGTCCTCTACATAATGTGACTCATCTTCTTGTTCAGCAGCAGAATTATTACCTACAAAATGGTTAGGTGGAAAAGAAGGTACAACAATGGTTTGTTCATCTTTCTCAGAGTCACTCTCTGAGTCATCATCCAGGGAACCTATAGGGTTAGAAATTGGATCTTTAGTACCTGCATTTGGATTAGAAACATGTCTAGTGTACCCCAAGTAATCAGTCAAATAATCTAGGTCAAAATACCAAGAATGACCTTGTCCTTGAGTATTAGTCTGATCTTCTAGAAATCTTAGGTTTAGGGTCTCCTCTATCCTTTTGGCATTCAAATTGTAAACCCTATAGGCCTTGCTATGAGCTGAATAATCGACAATGTATCCCTCATCAGCTTTCCCATCAAACTTTCCTAGTGTATCAGCAGTAATCAAAATGGACACTTTGCAACCAAAAGGTTTAAGATAATGAATGTCTGGAACTTTCCCAGTGAGAAGTTCATAAGTTGTCTTGACATGATGTCTAGTGATGGATACCCTGTTCAAGACATAGCAAGCAGTACTTACTGCTTCAGTCCAAAACATAGTGGGTAACTTAGAGTCTGCAAGCATGGATCTTGCTGCCTCTATTAAGGTCCTATTCTTTCTTTCAGCAACCCCATTTTGCTATGGGGTTCTTGGAGTGCTATAGTCCCTTTTTATCCCTTTAGACTTACAGAATTCTATGAAAACAACATTTTTGAACTCTGTCCCATTGTCACACCTAATACCTTTAACCTTTTTATTTAGCTGGTTCTCAATTAGGGTAATGAATTCTTTTAAAATAGGAGTTGTTTCATCTTTAGTTTTCAAAAAGAATACCCAGCAAAACCTGCTATAATCATCAGTGATAACCAGACAGAAGTACTTATGATCAATACTTCTGATAGGAGTTGAACCAAAGAGATCCATGTGCAGCAACTGAAGAGGTTCTGAGATGGTGCACACAGCTGTTATGGCTTTGTAAGAGGCTCTGTGCTGCTTTCCTTTGTTGCAAGAAACACAATTGTGTTCATTGGTGAAGACTTTTGAAGGAAGGCCCTGAACAAGACCAAGTTTGGACAACTTGTTGATGGTCTTGTAGTTCACATGAGCCATTCTCCTGTGCCACTTTGTAGATTCATCCTGGGAAGCTTTAGCCACCAAACATGTTAGATCACCTTCTGGCTTAACATCATTCAGATTGAATGTGTATAAGTTGAAGGTTCTGGGAACTCTTAGCAAAACAGTTGTATCTTCTGGAAGTTTGTAGTCCTTGGAGAGCACAAGACATTCATCCTCAGAGAAGAAGACTTTATTCTTGGTGTCACAAATTTGTGATACAGAGAATAGATTAAAGTGCTCAAGTTCCTTCACATAATAAACATTCTCAAAATCTAACAGAGGTGTTTTAATTGTTCCTTTCCCAGTGATTTTGCCATCTCCACCAACAAAAGTTACACTGCCTCCTCCTTCTATAGGCACAAAGTCATGCATCTTATCCTTATTCCCTGACATACTTCTGGAACAACCACTATCAACTATTCCTACTTCAATACTTTTCAGGGGATGATCCTACAACAACAACAAAAAAATATACAAGAGTCAGTACACATTGGAGACTCAAGTCATTGCTGACTTGAGTCTGCCTTGTGGATCATAAGAGGTAGGCCATGTAGATGTTTTAGATCCACCATCGTTCTTGGGCCTGTATTGCAAATTAGGTCCTTTCTTTGTCCAATAACAACCTACTGAGGGCTTCACAGCAGTATCCCAATACCCTCCACCAACATACATAGAGTCAAACTGTCTAGGCCAATAACCATTAGAAAAGAAAGAACTAGTGGGTCGAACATGAGGGCTAGCACTAGTTCTTCTCCATGAAGAATATTTTTCAGCAGAATTGGGTTTCTGCTGATGTGGAATAAAAGATGGTATGTCATTAACATTCTTCCACATTTGCCTAGGTTTTCTTTGACTAACAAATACACCCATTCTTTGCTCATGAAAAGTACAATCCTTAATCAAATGAGATTTACTTCCACACACAAAACATTTCTTCTTTTTAGAAGATTTATTTAAAGTGAAAGATGTTCCATAACATGAAAAAGCATTCAAACCACAAACATTAACAGAATTGTTTTTAACAGAACTAGAAACATTGTTTTGCAAAGAATTAAAAATCAAGTCTTCAGAAGAAACTGTCTTGGAATCAGCAGTAACTCTAACAGGCTTGTGGGGAGTCTTGGGTGTGGTCTTGGGAGTGGTCTTGGGATGGTCTGACTTCTCACTTGAATCACAACTGGCATATGAAGTAGACCATTCATCATAAGACTTGTCACTGTCACAACAAGAGACAAAGTCAGTAGATTTATTAACAGGGTCTGGCAAGTCACTTGGCTTTTTGCCATAAAGATGGTGTGATCCATCAAAGTCAACAGGTATGGACAGGTCTATTGGCATGTGTTCTCCTCTTATAGGTCCAGGAACAGCATTCATTGCCGCTTCCTTAACATATTTAACAGGTTTTTGAAATTCTAGGACAGGTTCAGGGTCAAAAACACTGGATATATCAGGATAAGTTAATTCCTCAGGATCTATATATTTCTCATATCCTAATGCTTTTCTAGACCTAACAGATTGACGACCATTAATCAATTTATTTAAATTAGAAGCCCCTTCTTGCCATTTCATACGACCAACCACTTCTTTATCTAACTTTCCTTGCAATTCTTGTTTTTCTTTTTCTACATCAGATTTTTCTTTTTCAGTACGCCTTAAATCTATCTTAGCACATTCTAAATCACTTTCGAAAACTCTTATCTTTTCATCATATTTAAGTTGATTCTTTTCAAACTAAACCTTCTATTTTTCTAAAGTTTTTAAAGCCTTTTTATAGGCCTCAACTTCTACATAACACTCATTGTATTTAGGTTTCAATTCATCATATTCTTGTTTTAGTTCATTATATCTTACACTACATCCAAAAACACAATTGTGTACCTGAGAGATGCCCATCAAGGAAACTTGCTCCTTCTTATCCTCTGAGGGGGAGTATGCCAGCATATTCACTTATTCAGAAGTAGAAGCTTCTTCTTCAGGAGGTTCATGAACAGTCCAATCAATCTGGCTATCCAGAGTCACCAAAGCTTTGGAAGGTGCAGCTTTAGAAGTTCCTAATTCCAATAGATATGAGCCATATCTAACTTCATCACCAGACTTTCTTTCCTTGCATTCTCTTGAAAAGTGGCCCATCTGGCCACAGGTGTAGCACTTAACCTTCCTCATGTCAAATCTTACTGTATCTCTTCCATTAAAACCAAACTTTCTCTGAGACTTATTCTCAAACCTTTTGATGTTCATAGAAATCATTGCTCACTGCCATTTCAAGTGCATCTCCTCCATCTCCAATGGACTAACCTGTTCAAAATCCTCATAAGCTAGAAACTGCTGATGTTCATATTCAGCAACAAAGGAATGAAGAATATCTTCCATTACATTACTGGATTTTGATTTAGGAGTTGGTTTATTTTGGATTTGAGAAGATGCTCTTGAGGTGTAAGAACTTGAGGCATGATGCACAGGTTTTGTTGTGGTGCTTACAAAGGCTGAGTAAGTGGATGGACGAATGGGACTTCTAACATCAGGTTCAAGAGATTTAAGCCTGTTGTAGAGGTCATCAAAAGAGATCATGTCCAATTCTCCTTTAGCTTTGAGAGCAATGCTGACTTGCAACCAGGATGGTGGCAAAGATCTCAGAAACTTAGCATTGCAGTCCTCATTATCTGGCCTAGCCTTTAGATGATTAAGTTGACTCAAGATCTTGTGGAACCTGTCATAACCTTTTTGCATTCCTTCTTCCTCAGATATCTGAAACTCTTGAAACTGCTGCTTCAGCATTGGCCTCTTCATCCTTCTTGATTCTTCATTCCCACCAAATATAGCTTGGATGGCCATCCAAATGTCCTTGGCATCTTCCATGAAGTGGAAGTTACCCATGTGGTCATCTGGTATAACCTGGAGAAGAATTGTACTGACTTTATTCTACCTTTGCATGGCTAGAACTTCTTCAGCAGTTTTGGGACCTACAATAGTAACAATCCCATCAGCATCTTTGACATGTTTCTTCAAGCTGTTACCCTTACGGAACACTTCCCAAAGATTCCAGTCAATGTTTGTGAACCAGTTTTTGCATCTTCATGGACCACAAATCATAATCTTCAGCATTATTAAGGTATGGGAATTTAGCATTACTGTTTGAGAGATTGAGTTGTTGGAGAGAAGTGGTGTTTAGGTTCTGGGTTGTATCAGCTTCATCATCTGATCCAGGCATTGTTCTTGATTGTTTTTTATTGAGAGGGTGTAAGATTTGTGCTTCTTAGTATCACGGAGGCTCTGATACCACTTGTTGAGACTTAGACCTTGATAGATCCTCTAAGCACTCTAGGATCGTTAGTTATGTTAATGTAATCACCAACACACTAATAGATAATCTCTGTAACTTGTATTTTAAAGCGGAAACAAACACAAGTTTTAATACTAAGAACAATTGATCCTCTATGGATCTTTTCAATAACAATGAAAGTGTTTTCTAAAAAAAACGTAAATCAATACATAATTGTGTGTTCCTTTTATACACAAGGAACCCTAAACTGTTTCACAAGAAACGTATATTCTAAAACTTCTCAAAGATATGCATTATCACTTCCTAAATAAACTCATGCATATCCTAACTATATTACATAAAACACGGAATAACTATATCCGCAGTAACTAATAATACTGAAACTAGACTTCAGCAGAAACACTCTTGTCAGCAGAATTCTCTCTTAGCAGAATTCCCAACAGAAGGATGTCCAATTATTTGGTGTAAAGGGTAGTCATGAGTCCAACTTCTTTTGTGCGGATGTGGCTGGTAATGTTGTTGCATGTTTGAAGGATTGATGTTTTGCGGCTCTGAAGGTTCACCGACCTCATGTGCTGGAGTCTCAAATGGATTAATGAAAGTTTCATCTTCAGACGATGTATTGGTAATTATTTGATCATCAACATTTGTGTGGGAGGTTGGAGTGACATTTTTTGGTGAACGTTCTATTTGAATGTTAGTGGATGGAGAAGTATCTACGGGATCGGCAACTTCATAAGTAGTTGTTGATGAACCGGATACTGGAGATGGTATGTCTTCTTGATTGTTAGCTTCGATAATCGGAGGTGCAGCGGATAATGTGACATTTTCATCTTGTTTCCACCACATGATTCATCGTAGAAGTTTTCAAACAGTCCATCTAACACTTCCTTATGATTACGGTTAAGATTAGGTGTTGATGAATGGATGTTGGGTGCGAGTCCTGAACTGTGTTGTTTAGAAGTCATAGTCGTTGGCACGGGTTATGAACATACTTG
Source organism: Artemisia argyi (assembly GCA_030686995.1). Lineage (NCBI taxonomy): Eukaryota > Viridiplantae > Streptophyta > Magnoliopsida > Asterales > Asteraceae > Artemisia > Artemisia argyi. Next base: position 42,863,456 of record CM060697.1, read on the forward strand.
ATCAGAAGCCATTTCTTCTACTTCATCAAAATGAACATGCATTGTTTCTTGTATCAGCCTTGTTCTGCGGTTATAAACTCGATAAGCACTTTATTGTGTGGAATATCCTCAGAAAGTTCCGACATCCCCTTTTTCTTTGAGCTTTCCAATATCTTCTCAATCATTGAGTGGGTAACATCTACAACCAAAGGTGCGGAGATATTTTACATCGGGTTTTCGTTTGTGAAGGATACGATATGGGGTTTTGTTGAATCGTTTATTAATGATAGATCGATTTTGTGTGAAGCAAGCGGTTGATATGGCTTCAGACTAGAGATTTAAGGGTAGGTTTGTGGAGGATAGCATTGTTCTGGCAGCTTCTACTAATGTCCGGTTTCGTCTTTCAACTACACCATTTTGTTGAGGAGTGTAAGCTACTGATCTCTGATGAGTAATGCCAGTTGAATCGAAGAAATTCTGAAGAATCTGATTCGTGAACTCCATTCCATTGTCTGTTCTGATAAATCTGACTTGAGCTTGTAGACCAACTTGAATTCTTTTGATGAACTTGATGATGACACTAGGAGTTTCGGCTTTAGAAGCAAGAAAATGAACCCAAGTGTATATTTAATAGTCATCCACAATAACAAAAATATATTTCTTCCCATTTCTGCTGCCTACGCGCATGGGTCCACACAAATCCATGTGTAACAGATGTAATGGAGCAACTGAACTGAATTCAGGTTTGTATTTGAGTGTTGCCCGTGTCATTTTACCCAATTCACGTGCAGAACAAAGGCGGTCTTTCTTGAAAGATAGTTTTGGTAATCCTTTGACTAAGTTATTTTGAGCAAGGTCATTGATCGTTTTGAAGTTCAGGTGAGAGAATCGACGATGCCATAGCCAGGCTTGTGATGATGTTGCTTTGGCAAGCAAAGAAATTGGTTTAGGTGAGGTTAATTCCTTAAGTGCAATTTGGTATAAATTCAAATCCCGGGAGCCTTTGAGAATATCAACGCCTTCAAGGGTATGAACAATACATGTATGTTTATGAAACGCCACCTCTAAACCACTATCACAGAATTGACCGATACTGAACAAGTTGTGACCCAGTCCTTCGACAAAGTAGACACGTTGAATTGTGACCTTATCATGAATAAGATCCCCATAACCGGTGATTTTAGCTACGTGATCATTCCCAAAACGCACTATACCCAAGAATTTGGCCACAAAGTTCTTGATCAGTGCCCTGTTCCTGGTCATATGCCGGGTGCACCCCGGATCGAGGTACCAGAGGCACACTTGGACAAGCTGGACATCAAAGCAAGATACAAAAAATTAGGAATCCGCTGATAAAACGGTTCCACATAGTTACACAGTAAAGAATGCACACCTAAAGGATTAAATTCACAAGCATGAGATATGGTAGGTGATTCTTGCTTCTTAACTGGTTGCCATCTATACCCTACGTGTTTAAACACTCTTCCAGTAGGAACCCACTTAAAGCATGATCTAGAGTTTGAGTCATAGTGATCTAGATTCTTGCCCTTAGGAATCATTGGCTTTTGTTGTTGGTGCTTAGTTATTCTTGGCTTCGATGTATTAGTCCTAGTGGTCTTAGCATTCATGTTCACACAATTCATATGAGGATGCACACTTTTATCAGAAACCGAATTACGAGTAACAGAATTAGAAAAAAGCATTCATGCTATTAGAAGCAACAGATCCATGCATTTTAATGTTATTACATTCATCCATTCGCTTAGAGTGTTTTTTATTGAAAGCATTAAAATATATAGGTTTGTCTACAACTTGAGGTTGAGAGGCTCTAGTCTTCCAAGTGTTATTCTTAAGTGGTCTCTCCCTGTTACAAGCAGTTTCTAATCCTGGATCAGCAAGCAAATCTTTGTTAGGAGATTTTGAAGATTGATCATGTTGAACTAATTTATGTTTCTTACAGTTTCTAGGCATGTGTTTCCTTGAATCTTTGGGATTCTTTTCTACTGGGGGAGGAGTCAAAGAACACATTGGCGCATCTTGAGGTGTATCCTTGCTAAGTAATGCTTGCATCCTAGCTTTTTCTAATTCTTTCTTATAAAGCATGTCATTAGTGACATAAGGTTCACGCTTAGAAGTAGAAGCAACATTGTACATACCAAGTGCAATTACTTTAGGATTAGTTAAAACCTCTTTCTGTTTTAGCTCAAGAACATGAGTTTGTTGCTTTGAAGATGCCAAAAATGTTGGTTGATTTGAAAAGTTTGAAAATTTTGCATTTTCCAACTTGCGTTTTGAAGCAAACTCAGTATTCTTGGTTTTTATCAAAACAAGCACTTTAGATTTGAGTTCCTCATTCTCTTTTAAGATTAGTTTCAAAGAATTTTCATAGGAAAGCTTGTCATACTTGTTTTCTTCAATCTTTTGTTGCCAATTTGATTCAAATATCAAAGATTGTTTTTCAATTTTGGCAAACGACTTTTCAAATTTTTCATTTTGACAAGACAATTCCTCGTTCAACTCAACATTCTTTTGCAAACACTATTTTAGACTCTCTTTTAAAGCAAGGTTTTCCATTTCAAGTGACGTTTGTTGATTTTCTAAAGTCACAATTTTCTCCTCATTTAGTGCGAATGCTGGTTTGATTGATTCGAATTGATTTTGAAAATATTCCTTTTGAATGTGTGAGTTTAAGCAAATAAGATCGTATTCATCTTCAAGAGATGTTAGGTATTTTAAATCATTTTGCATTTCAGTCATCAATGTCTCCTCAAAATTTAAGTTTATCGTCAATACTTTTCACGGGAGGCTCGATAAATAATTTTATCTATTTCTTAACCTCCCTTGAGACATCTATTTCGTAGGAATTAGATCTCGCAAGTTCATCAGTTGTGAATTCTTGCTTCTCACGAATAGTTCTTAACGATGAAATTATTTTATTCTTGAGATGACAAAAGGTTTTCCTTGCTAAACTCTCATAATTGCTAGATAAATATGGATTGACTATAGGTACATCCACATGTTTCATAGCATTAGTTGGTTTTCGTTCAAATGCATTTTCTTTATTAATCACCCCATAATCAGCACTAAAATAAGAGAAAATGGTTTTCTTTTGTTTGAGCATTAAACGTTTTTGGTTTTCCTGATTTGAGATGTCATTTGGAACAAACATGTAATCTTTGAATGTGTCACGTCTCATGTAGTCAGAATTATACAAACTTGGTGCTTTACGTTTAACCATTTCAAGATTAGAAGGATTAGAAAATCCAAGTCCCGGTCTTAAATCCAAAATAGGATCAGATTTGGGAAGATACATATGCATAGTCTGAGGAGTCTGACCGGTAGTGCGAATTTTCAATTCAGCTTTAATTAATCTTTGGATACAATTAGCTTTTTCATCCTTGAGTTTAGAAACTTCATTTTCAAGATTCTTTTTGCCATTTTCAAACTTTTTGATATTTCTCTTAAGAGAAAATATCTCATCTTGTAAATATTGAATTTGTCTGTTTTAGCACTAAAGGCCGTTCAGACTTCTCTTCGTACAACATGTCCTTGATTTTCTTTTCTAAGGAAGCACTTTTATCTTGTTCAAGTTTTATCAAGTTAGCATAATTTGTTATCTGTGTTTGAATGGTGGCATAGTTTTGAAGCATATCAACATGATCTTGACTTGTTGATACATGATTACTATTGGTACTATTAGCAGATAAAGTAGGTGTAGCACTTGTAGATGTTGCACTACTTGTGGTAACTTGAGTTGTCATGCTAGTGGTACTAATGTGACCATGTATAAATTCATCAAGATCATCATTATCACATTCATCAAAGATGTGTACCTTGTTTCCAAGATTGTCGTCATCTTCTGCATCTGTGTCATAGCTAGGAGTTGAATCACCATCATGCGCTTCAAGAACATCCACCTTTTCCAATGAGGCCATGAACACCATGTTTGTTTCCAGCAATTCTCCTTCATCATCAGTATCCATCATGAAATCATTTTCTTTAGCATTGAGAATTTTACCCTTTCTTCCATGTCAGCCAACAACATCTTTTGTCTGTAGTAAGTTATGTCAAGAACTTTACCATTTGGACAATTCTTAGCAAAATGACCTTGTTGGCCACAACCAAAGCACTTTGGTTCCTGTAACTCTTGACGAGCTTCAACTTTGTCATTTCTCTAAACACCTTGACACATAACTTCTCCTCTTGGTGGAATATCTTGTCGTTTGTTCAAAGCAGTTGATGCAGAGGTGGTTCTGAGATTGTCGTTTGTTGGACGTTTGTAGAAGGACCTTTGGATTTTTTCCAAGAAGTGCAAGGTTTTGAACAACCTTACTGAGTTCAATATTGGCAGGATCTTGATTGGACTCCACTACTTCTTCCACAGGAGTGAAGTGAGATTCATTGTTGGAGCTTAAGGAGGATTGGTTTTTGTGATAATTTAATATAAGAGCAAGAGGATCAACAACAGGTGGTTGTGTGGTAAGTTGAGTTGACTGTTCCTTTTCCATTTCTTATGTTTTTGATCAAGAATGTCATTGACTTCAACCTGATTATGTTTCAGCAGATCAAACAAGTTATTGATATCTTTGGCAGTTAGGTCTTGGTTTTGTCTGATAGCAATAGTGAAACGTCTCCATTCAGGTTGAAGGTTTGTGAGAAACATGGTATTGCGTTCAATGTTTGATCGCTTGAGGTTATGACGGTTCATTTCATTGATAAGCTTGTTGAATCGAATGTAGGCATCTTCAAGACTTTCTTTTGGAAGTTGCTTGAAGGATTGATAATTCCATAAGGCTAGAGTTTGTTGGGTCTGAGTGCCAACGTCTGCACCTTGCATAAGTCTCTCCAAGGCTTTCCAGAGGTCATGTGCAGTAAGATTGCTATCAATGACATTGTAAATGTCATTGCTTAGTCCATACAGAATTAGGTTTTTAGCACGGATGTCAGCTTCAAATTGAGCAAGTTCAATTGGACTTAAGTCATCTTCAGTTTGCAGTCGTGTCTTACCCTCATTAGCAGTATCAGGAATTTCCTTCACAACATACGGTCCATTCTTGATGGAGTTAATCAACAACTTACATTCTTTGTAGCCCATAATAATGTTCATGAACCTTGAAGACCATCGAACATAGTTTCCTCGATATAACATGGGAGGTCTAGCATCACTCCTTGCGGCTAATGCATCTTGAGTAGTAGACATAGTGATAATGGATCTTTGATATGAGATGTTGTTTTGTTTGAGTGAGGTGTTTTAGTTTGTTTGACTTGTGATGGTTGAATGTTTGGAGAATTGATCTAGTGCAAAGAGTATGATTAAGTATTTTACAAATTTTAAATCTTTTTGAGGGATTTGTTAAATTATAAAAGTCTTTAGGTCAAAGTATTGCAATAGAGTCCCATGAACAGTAATTATCGCAGCTTCTGGTGAAAATTGGGCAGAGTTTTCTTTCGTAAAAGGTGGCTAATAGTAAGTCTCGTAAAATCCAATGTCGCAGAGTCTTAAAAGTATCACACATACACAACAGCTATCGCAGAAGTCTAATGCGATCCGAGTAGAGTTTTCTTTCGTAAATAGTGGGTAACAGAAACTTTCGTAGAGAAAGTATCGCAACCAATTCTTTCATATCACACAAACTCTTATCACAGACAACTATCGCAAAGACCACAACCCTTGTATCGCGGCCTAAACCCTTTGCGATGCGAACAAAACAATGCGAACCAAGCTTAACCCCTACTTTTACGAACAAAAAGTACACTACTTTAAAAACCTTAAAACCACAAAAATCAACCTAGATCATCACTAAATACTTAGAAACAATGAATATAATGATGAAAGACTATTTCTTTTTCAGAAATAAGTTATCCTAACATACGTATAATAAGATTATCCACGTAAATGAGTAATCTAATCACTACGAATGAAGCATAAGTTATTTTAGAGAGAGAAAGTGAAGAACACCAAGAAAAACAAAGCTTCTAAATACAAGAGAAGATTTAACAACACTAAAACCAACACAACCAGAAACAACAATTCATATTTGGCTCTTGATACCAATTGTTGTTCCAATAATATCACGTCAACAACTAATCTAAATATGTAAAGTGGGTGTGAGCACTTTAGAGAGAAGAGAGAGAGGTATCAAAAGTCTCACATTATTAGATAAAAGAACACACACCCCATAACCCATGAGGTAGGGGGTATTTATTCTCAACGTCTAGCCAAGCCTCCATCGCGAATATACAAGTTCCGAGATGGTAAATTTGTGTCAAATGCAACTATAGTAACACAACATACCCTATACTAAGATAAAGTATAAATAGAAGTCCCAAACTAATGATTTACACTTTTCGTGTTCCAACAGATTCCCTTGATATCGGCTACACTCCATGCGATAACTCCTTTGTATTTTTTTAAGACTCCTAGGAGTTTATCTTTTTGTCCAAATTTTAAGGAAGAGTTTATGATCACCGGGATTTGATCCTCTCCTTGGAGGAAAGCATATTCAAGGTGGCTTGGAAGTTCCTTTAGTTCTAGCTTAGGTGGCTCGACAATGGAGAGCTTGAGCTTGTTTCCAGGCTTACGGATCTCGAGTGGTTCAGCAGCTTCTTGTCTGGGATGGAAAGAGACCGCATTTACACCCTTTGTATTTTCCTCTTCGTAGATAGATAAGAAGTTTTAGTCTCGCAACCAGCCTGCTTCAACTTGTTCATCTACACATTTGTCAATGATATCGGTGAATTCATTGACCTCCCCGATGAAATACAGTCGGTTATCTGATGCGAGAGAAATATTCATCATATCTTTGATGTCAAAAGTTAGGCTTTTGATTCCTACTCGCAAGGTTAATTTGCCATCATGAACTTCAATGACAGCACGAGCTGTGGCAAGAAATGGTCGGTCTAGGATGATGGGTACTAGGTCATCTTCTTCCATCTCCAAGATAACAAAGTCAACTTGAAATTTGAACTTCCCTACCCTGACCAGTACATTCTCACATATTCCCAATGGGTATTTGACTGATCTATCAGCCAGTTGGATGTTCATATGTGTTTGTTTCAGTCCTGAATACCCTAATTTGAGGAACATGGAATTTGGCATAAGATTGATGCTTGCCCGTAAGTCAGCTAGAGCGTTCTTTATTGATAACGATCCTATTGAGCAAGGTAAGGTGAAACTACCAGGGTCATCCACTTTTTTTGGTAGCCCTCGTTGGGTATCTATAAAGCATTATTCTCTTAGGGTCACTAATCCCTCAAGTTTCTTTCTGTTGGCAAGAAGCCTCTTGAAGTATGTACTATATTTAGGCATCTGGTAACAGGCATCAAGGAGGGGTTTGGTGACTACCGAGTCCTTCAGGTATGACAATAATCTCTTATTATCATTCTCAACATTTTGATTCTTGAGACGGGACGGATATGGGACTTTTGCAGGTTGCTTAGGTGGAGTAGGCAAAGAGGTGGTTATTTGAGGAGGTTGCTCAGGGATTTCCCCGCTTTCATCACCTTCTTCTTCATAGGAAATGTTGGTTTCGGTGGTGACGGGATGTTGAGTTGGGTATGGTGGATCCTTAGTAGTTGTCCCAGCATGAGTTGTGATGGAAAACAACGGATCTTGATTGTGGGTTGGTTGACTTTCGCAATCAAGAGCAGCGTCAAGCACGGCAAAGGTGTCACTAATTTTTTTTTTGTTACCCAGTGATGAATCCATCAAGGCCTTTTAGTAACAAGCTCTTTTCATGCATAAAGTGTCCAAGATCTTCTTCAAAAGTACTTCTGACTTTGAATTTAGGTCCATCCTCCCCTTTTTTCTTTCTTTCATAGTTACCCCAAGAGGTGTCATTACTAGTCTAATAGTAAACTAGAAGGGAAGGGTCATAGAAGATATCGTGACCTGATAAACAAGCATGCTCAGTGGTTGGTTCATTTCCACATTCTTCAACTTCGTGAGGACCCCCACAGTGGTTGCAAATTAAGTATGGGTTTGAAAATCATTTAGCTGTTCGCGACCCTGTTAGATATGACACTTTTTCTTGTAATTTTCCTTAGTCGGCTCCCAAAAGAGGGCTTTTGCATGACCTCAGATACACTCATGATCGAATTGTATTCATCCCAGGTATCATCTTGATCTTGAGCGTATTCCTCAATCCTATTCCATCCTTCCTCAGCGCTTAACTTGGATATTTTTCCTTTTACCAAATTATTGATTCCATTCTGGTTGTTTTGAGAAACATTTTCATAGAATATTTGGACAAGAAGCCAAAGCTCAATGCCATGATGGGGAACTTGTCTTACTAGATCCTTGAATCTAATCCAATATTTATGAATGGGTTCTGCTTGTCCGATGCGGAAACGGAGGATTTTTTCTCTAATCGCTGAAGTTCTTCTTGCGGGAAAAAACTTTTTATAGAATTTTGAGATAAGTTGCTCCCATGTGAAGATGGACTCAGAAGGAATTTTGTCATACCATTCCTTGGCTTTTTCTTGAAGGGTAAAAGGAAAGAATCATAACCGGGAGGTATCTCTAATGGCCCCATCTGTATGGATGGTGTCCACTATTTTCAAGAAATCCTTGATATGTTGGATTGGATCTTCAGCTTTCAATATGTGAAACTTACATACATTTTGGACAAGAAAAATATCGTTTGCACGCAAGACCCCATTTGTGTGTTCATTTGGAAAAACAATAGCATTGGAAAAGCCACAAGGGGTGGGAGAAGAGTAATCCTTAAGGCACTTAGGGATAGGATTCTTAGGAATTTTCGTATTGTGATTGGATTGGGGGATAGGGGTGTAGGGTGATGATCGGATTCTTCCTCAAAAAGAGTTTCATCAAAGTTGATGGTGGTGCCAAATGGTTCGGATGTTGAAAGGGGTTGTCTTAGCCTACGCATTTCCCTTTCAGGTTCTGGATATGGTGGAACACGTTTTTTTTATGGAACTACGACTCCTAGTGATCCTAAGATTAGTGAGATCTTCGTTCACCATGATGGTCAAGGAAGATTTGAACAAGGGATTGGGCAGAAAAGATAGACTAAAGAAAACCTAATCAAAATAAAAATAAAAATCCCACTAGAAAGGAATCTAGTGAGTAGCCCTAATGAAAATAAATTTCAACATAAACAATAACCATTCCACGGCAGCGGCGCAAAAAACTTGACGCGTGGATTGCTGTCTATGCAAAAGGTTTTACTTATCAAGGGATCTCGGGAAGCTTGCAATCCCCACCAAGCAGTGTACCTGACCAATTTAGTATAGTGAGTGACAAGTACCGGGGGATTGATCGTTCTCCCAGGGAATAGTGTTCGTTAGGATTGAAATTAATCTAACTAGGTCTAGAGTTGATGGATGATTCTTTTTGTGTTTTTATGTTTTATGGAAAGCAAGTAATATATCTCGGGTATTGGAAGAGTGGGCGGAATTAGTTGCTAGTCAACTAACTCAAATAACTACTTAAACAAATAAATAAATAACAAGAAAATAAAATGTATGAGAACTTCTAATATGGAGAAAGGCGTGTTTACTTAGATTTCATTACTCCCTAGTTATCTTTTGTTGATTAATTGGTTTGTCACAATTGCATGGATGAAGTGTTGCATTCCTTAATACCATTTTTGGGGCCATGTACGATCTTCCCCAACTCAATAAGCTTCTATCTCTTCCTATAACGACACGTTTAGTATCCTATCATGGTCTCATTAATAGTCACTTATGCATTTAATTCAACCAATAAAATCGTAGTACACATTCGATTACGTTTCTTAAGACATTCAAGCACATTACCAATTAGGATATTAGCTAGTTTTCTTAAGCCTAATGCTAAAATCAATCACCCACAACAATTAATGACAAACCAACAACCAACAACCAACAATCAATAACTAGGTTTCATTAGATCTAAGCAAATGCAAATAAATCTATGCTAACAAGTTAAAAGAAAGAAAAGCATACGACATAATCAAACAACACATATATATATTGAATGATTAAAGGATTACTTATCTTTAATTGAACATGGAAGAAAATAGGGTTTGGAATGCTAAAATTGCTGCAAAAGTCGACTAGGGTTCGTACCCTAAAGTTCCCTAACAAAAAGTCTTCCTTTAATGAATGAAAAATCGAAAAGTATATATAGATTTACAATGGTGACGGCGTCCCCTTTGAATGGCTGACGCCGTCATCTCGCCATTTTAGGGTTTCTTGTCGTCTAATCCAACTTCTTGACGCCTTCCCCTTGCAAGACTTCTGGGCCGTTACGCTTTGAAAAATACACGTGACGGCCTACTTTTTGTATAACGTGACACCGTCACGCCTTATGCTTCAACTTTTCTTCTGGCGCGTCAAGTGCGATTGTGATATCCACCTCTTGTTCCAATGAGTGACGCCGTCCCTTTGAAATGCTTGACGCCGTCAGGTACAATTTCCAACTTGGATTCTTGACTTTGTCGTTTTCTTCACTTTATGCTCGAAAAACGTCCAAAATGCTTTCTTTTCCAGAATTCTTCTCAAAAGTACCTAAATTGACAAAAGAAACGATTTAAGGTAATAATTGATCATATTATCACGACTTAGGGCTTAAATGACCCCTTAAAAGCGTAACAAATTTCTCCTTATCAATAATGATGGATTTCATTACCAAGTTGCCTAGAACAAGTAATAGGCACGAGACGATATGGGTCATTGTGGATAGACTGACATAGTCTACGCATTTTTTTTGGCCATTCGTAAGGATTATAAGATGGAAAAGCTGGCAAGGATTTATATCAATGAGATTGTGGCACGACATGGGGTACCTGTATCGATTATCTTAGATCGAGATTGTAGGTTTACTTGGTGGTTTTGGCAGTCATTGCAAAAGGCATTGGATACACGTTTGGATGTGAGAACTGCTTATCATCCACAGACAGATGGACAATGTGAGCGAACGATTCAGACTTTAGAAGATTTGCTTAGAATGTGTGCTATTGATTTTAGAGGAAGCTGGGATACTCATCTACCTTTAGCTGATTTTTCCTATGATAACAGCTATCATTCCAGTGTTAGGTGTGCACCGTTTGAAATGTTGTATGGGAGGAAATGTAGATCACCTGTTCTATGGGCAGTGGTTGGGACTAGCCAACTAATTGGTCATGAATTGGTGCAAGAGACTACGGATATCGTTTTCTAGATTAAGGAACAACTTAAAGCAGCGAGAGACTTCCAAAAGAGTTATGCGGATAATCTTCGTAAGTTGTTAGAATTTAATGTTGGTGATTTTGTGATGTTAAATGTTAGCACTTAGATATGTAGGGTCGTTTGAGATTACGGAAAGGATTGGACTTGTGGTATATCTGTTGAAATTGCCTGAGGAGTTAAATAGTGTGCATGATACATTTCACGTATCTACTCTGAAGAAATGTTTGGCGGATGCTAGTTTGCATGTGCCATTGGATGAAATTAAGGTTAATAGGACCCTTAATTTTGTTGAGGAGCCTGTTGAGATTATGGATCGAGAGGTTAAGAGTATGAATCTTGGTAAGATACCATTGGTGAAAGTACGTTGGAACTCAAAGCGTGGTCCTGAGTTTACTTGGGAATGCGAGGATTGATGTGTGCTTTTTCACACATCCTTTTTAGGCTTAAATTAGACCAAATACACCAAATACTAACCAAATATGCCAAGAGAATGTGTTTTTTTGTATTTGTGTATGTGCAGGTACAGATATGTGAAAAATGAGCAAAAACAAAGCAAAATCGACAAAAACAAGCACGAGATTGGAAAAAGGTCAAAAGCCGAAGTCGGGGAAGCAAAAATGATCAAAGAAAGCTCAAAATTTCATAAGAAGTCCTCAATGATTCACAAAATTTGCATAAATGGTCCCTGGTGAAAAGTTTGAAAGATTGGCGATTTCAGTCCTCCAAGTTTCAACAATTGTCAAAATTGGTCCTTCAAGGAATTTTGGAAGAAAAGTCAACATTGGTCCTCCGTTTATCAAAGAAAGACAACATAAGCCCTTGGAAATTATTTTGGATTATTAACAGAATTGGTACCCATGGATTGCATAATTACAAAAATGGTCCTTGTCAACTTTTGTTAATAAAAACCCTACAAATAAACCACACCTGATCCAACAATACTTTAACCTAAAACCCCTATACCCCAGCCCAACACATTACACGGCCCAATCATTAATCCAATCCCTATACCCGATCCACTCCTTTACCCGGTCAACAATACCCGGTCAAACCCCCTTTAATAAAAACATCCCAAACACATATACCCCGCCCCCTTTTCATATTTACCTAGAAATATTTTTCCCCCTCATGAACCCTAGTTACTGTATATAAAAAATTAACCCAATTAAATAACAATTACCCAATCATTGGTCTTCTAGAAGGGTCAGAATAGGTCAGAGTATGTCAGTCATGGATACGTGGATCAATGGGAAGGCACACGCAGGATCACATCATGTCACGAAAATTAATCCTACGGCTGTGATTATTAGAGTGGTGAGCAAGGGATGATCAACGGATTGTAATGCACTCAAAGAAACACAAGAAGGCGTGGATTGCCAACGTGGACTACTAGAAGGATCCCACGCTCCTCATCAACGGCTATAAATTCCTCCCTCCTCACTCACGGAAATGGCATTAGGATTAGGAAGTAGCTTAGAGTAGCTTATTAGTGTAGTTTATCATTTTCAGCTTTATGCAATTTTACCAGTCTTATTGTACTCAAATTTTATAATCAATAAAATTTTAGTTTTGCATTTAAATTTCCTTTCAATTTAATTTTTCAGCAAATTTATTTCTGTTTAGATTTAAACCTTTTAGTTATTGCTTAAATCAGTTCATGTAAGCAAAACAATAGTTTAGTGTAAGTTCAAGTTCAGATTATACTGTGTTAACCTTCAACTCTCAATCAAGTCAACCAAAGTCAAACCTGTGCTTATTTGAAATAAGCTGAGTTTATTGGAGAAAAGGCAGCCAATAAGGTGTCCCATTGGCCTGTCAAAAGATAGGCAAGCATAGTGAAACTCCCTCTTTTGTGCTGAGTGAGTATTGTCTTCGTAAGTTTTCCGTTTTCATTTTCTCATTTGCAACAGTAGTATAAACAGTAGTTTAGCTTTGTTTTTTTTACCTGTTTCTGATTTATTTGAGTATTAGTTTAATTATTCTGTCCTGATATTGCATTTGTTGAGTTACTGTTCCATTTGTCTTTCATTGGATCTGTTTTGTGTTTCTGAGCTTTAGCATCTGAGATCTGCATTTTTATTGCATATTAGGTAATTTTGATCATAGGTAGTACTGCGGTTTAGGTTTGGACGGATTTGATTTGATTTGAGCAAAACCTAGTGTAACAGATAGTTATAAGGGGTGTTTGGATTATGCCCTTTCCCTGTGATCTTGTTGGTTTGTTATTGTTCTTTCTGCATATGTATTTCCCTTAGGTCCTATCATAGTCAGAATAAACATAAAGTACATAGGTTATAAAGAATAAAGTCAAAAGTTAGCCTCAATTCTCATTTATATGATTAATAGTTAAAATTGGTACCTGTGACCTTGCAATCTGTTAGAATTAGGATAGATTTAGGTTAATCTAGTTACATTACATCTTAGTACATCACTTAAGTTAAGATCTGATCAGTGGAATCTTATTTTAGTCAACATAAGTAAGCAAACGAAAAAAGGTTAAAAACACAAAGTAGGTTTCAATTAGTCAAATAGGTGAAATTTTCATTTCTTCATTTCTTGGTCAAATCATTTGAAACTTAGGATTTAGCAAGTCTACTAGGTAAATTTTAGCAGAATAATTTTTATAGATTTTTAGAAATTTTTCTTAACAGCTTTTCATTAGCTTGTTTAGACCTGTGTATACAAAGTACTCCCCTACACATCAGTTATTGAGTCAATTTCTAGGGTGCTTTTAGTTGAGTAATTTAGCCTTGAAATCAGATTTATTGGAGTTTTAGTGTTCTCAGGTGGATAGTGAGTCTTTTGCCCCCATTAGCTCTTAAGTTATCAGCTTATTAGACTGCTTACTTTGCCTTTTAAGTTGTGTTGTTCTAGCCAAGTTCCTGATTTCATTTTAGCCCTGCTTTTGTGTTCTGTGGTTTGGAATTTGAGAATTGTGGCTCATTTCAGTTCATTATTGTGTGTAGTTGCTATTTCCATTGACTTTTGACCCTTTGCTTATTCTGCTGAGCTTATTGCTATTTCAAATTGCTTATTTGAGCTGTTTGTTGCCCATACCTGTGTTCCTGAGTATCTTTTGGTCCAATATCTTGTTCCACTAAGCTCATTTTAGTCTAAAAATCATTGGGACAAAGTTTGGTCAACCTGGTCAAAGGAGTGCTTATAAATAAGCACTCCAAATAAGCTGTTTCAAGTCAAAAAGCAGTTTTCTTGCTTATTTTCCTTTCAAAATTTTTTCTCAAACTCATTTTAATATTTTAGATTTTCTGTAATTTTTTCAAATTTTTCTGAGTCCATTTACTATTTTTCCTATTTAATTTTCATTTTTAATAAATTTTAAATATTTTTTTAATTACTAAAAAATCCAAAAAAATCTGAAAAAGCCAAGAAAAATCCAAAAAAAATTTTAGAAATTTATCTTCATCTAATTTAGAATTTTAGAAATTTATTTTGCATTTTTCCCATTAATTTTGAATTTAATATTTATTTTTAATTAGATTTAATAGTTTTTAATTCTCAAAAATTATACAAAAAGCTAAAAGAAATTAGTTTTTAGTTTTAAAATTACTTTTTAGTTATTTTATAATTTTCAAAATTTATTTTCCATTTTTCCCACTTTGTTTGCATTTTATTTTTATTTTTTAATTAGTTAATTAGTTTTTAATTCATAAAAATTAAATAAAAAGTCAAAAAAATATTTTTTCTTTTTCTCAAAATTTTCTTTGATCATTTTTAACTTTTCAAAATTATTTTCAAGTCCGTAGGAGTAGTGTAGCTTAAAATTCGCGTTTTATTTCATATGTTTACGTTTTATTTACGCTTAAGCTTACGGTTTTGATTTTACGTTACGTTTCTAGTTGCCTTATTTGAAATACGTGCTTAAGTGATTATTTGTGCTTCATGTGTTATTTCATTAGTATAATCTCATTGAAATCACTTTTTATCACTTCGTTGGGACACGACCCGGAGAAATACTTACCTAAGCATTTCTTCAGAAAATAAACACTTTACTCAAAACGACTGAATCAAGGATCAAATGAGGTCTAAGTATTCAAAATTGTTCGCTAGGGAGATTGGTGAGACGAGTAGTTAAAATCTCAGGACGCGATTTCCCTGAGTGGGGGATGATGTAACAACCGTGAACTAATAATCTCGACCTATTTAACTACTTGGTGTGACTTATGTATTATGTGTAGTTTGTGTGTGATATAGGTGAGTTTTAGCACTAAATCCCTTTGCGTGGTGTTATTATTGTGAGTGAGTAATGTTAATATTTGGATAAGTTCATTTTGGTCGCCTTAGTGGTGTGGAAATGACTTGTGTGGTTTTGGTGTTTTGAGGTTTTGTGTAACAAGTCTTCGTTCAAACATTTGAGCGTTAATAAGTTATGTAAAGTTCGGATTTGTGAGTTATATTTATATTTTGTGTGAGATTCTATTTTTGGAAACTTTATTTTGAAAATGATTATTTTTCGAGTCGTCGTAAAAGCGAAGGGTTAACGCGTAAGACGTTAGGTATCGTTATGGGATGTTATAAAATATCAAAAGTATAAGGTTTTAAGTGTAATAATTAAATTTAATAAAAAATTATAAAAATAATATATGGATAGGGGTGGGCGGCCGATTGGGGTAAAAAGGGAGAAAAGAGAAACCAAATTTGATTCCAAATACAATATTTAATCCTAAGGGTTATCCCTAAATATTATAAATACAAAATCAAAACCCTCCTACCCTTTCTTTTGTGAAAACCGGTCCCAAGGGAGAAAGAGAAGAGAAAAATTTAGGGTTTTTATTTTCGAAGCTATAATCAAGAACAAGATATAATTTTTGATACTTGTATTCACTCTATTGTTTAATTATTGATTTGATTCATGTAATACTAAGTATGATGGATCTAGGGTTTTTAACTTTCTGTAAATTAATTAATTAAAACATGTTGGGATCAATTATTGATTATATTATGATGATTGGTGAAGAGATTTGAGTGTAAAACATGTTAGTTATTGAGTTAGGGTTTTGGCAGATTTGTAAGGCTCTAAAGATACGAAGTTATTTAATAGATGGTGATGAGCTAGATCATGTATTTTGAGTCTAAATTGTAGCTCAGCGAAAGAGCTTTCCAAAAAGTCCAACCACGATCGATTTCGATGTCCGGAAGGCAGTCTTATGAATGGCTGGCATCACATGCACGTGAGTCTCTTTTGGTAAACATTTGGTTTTTGGTTCATTCTCGTAAAATAAGTTGTCTGATGGTCTCTTTTGGTAATTAGCTTTTTTATTATTATTACTTTTTTTTAGAATGGGAAATAACTATTTCACTAAAAATAATTTCCTGATTTTATACGTTTTTATCCGTTTTCGACGCCTTCAGACGTTTTCATATGTTTTCGGCCGCTTTCATAGGTTTTCGATCGATTTCTTATATTTTTGTCTGTTTTCTTAAGTTCTCATCCATTTTCATACGTTTTCTTCCGTTTTCGTTCGTTTTTATACGTTTTCGTCCATCTTTATACATATTTTACCACTTTTTAGACATTTTCATACGTTCTCGTTCGTTTTTAGATGTTCTTCATCTGTTTTCATACGTTTTCCCATTTTCTATATTTTCAGCTATTTTCATCCGTTTTCACATGTTTTCATCCGTTTTCATACGCTTTGATCCGTTTTTAAAAGTTTTCATCCATTTTTAAACATTTAGGCTCTTTTCATCTTTATTATAAGTTATCATATGTATTCATACATTTTCGTTCATTTTCATCTGTTTCCATACATTTTCGTCCATATTATAAGTTTTTGGCCGTTTTCAGATGTTTTATACGCTTTCGACAGTTATCAGATGTTTTATATGTTCCGTCCTTTTTCATACGTTTTTGTCTATTTTTTACGTTTTTTCCGTTTCTAGATGTTTTAATATGTTTCCGTTCGTTTTTATATGTTTTTGTCTGTTTCATACATTTTCATTCTCTTCACACGTTTTCGTTCGTTTTCATACGTTTTTGTCCGTTTTTCTATTTTCGTCCGTATATGTGTGTTTTTTTTTTTTTTAATATTTTTATGTTTTTCAGGTACAAGATAGTTTTTGTTTACGAAATATCACAAGTGATATTAGATATTAACTGTTGTACACAATAATGCAAACTTAGACGCTTTTGAGTTACTTGAATATATATAACCAAACATGAATGATGTCTAGTTTTTGTCATTTTATTGCTTTATCACTTGTGATATAACTCACATGTAGAATAACAGAACTAGTGTCATATTATATTGCTTTATCACATAAGATATTACATATGTCGAATAAGAGAATTAGTGTCACATTATGTTGTTTTATAACACGAATTATTACTCTTAATTAACTAAGAATGAATTATTACTCTTAATTAGATGTCTAGTTTTTGTCATTGTAACAGAATTAGTGTCACATTATATTGCTTTATCGCATAGGATATTACCATATGTCGAATAATAGAATTAGTGTCACACTATGTTGTTTTATCACACGAATTATTACTCTTAATTAACTAAGAACGACAATTTAAATACTCTTTTGCTTCGTTATACTATTATATCACAAAAGATAAATAAGTGTCACTTACAAATATCAAAATGAATGAAAAGCATAGTTAATATCTAATATCAGTTGTGGTGTTTCATAAACATAGTTAATGTCCAATATCACTTGTGATATTTCATAAACAAAAACTATCTTTTAATTTAAAAATATAAAAATATCAAAAAACACATAGGTGATTTATATATTAAAATATATAGTGCAATGAAATATCTGAGGTGATAATATAGGTTAAAAAACATACTTGGTTGTTTATGAAATATAACAAGTGATATTAGATATTAACTACTTTTATGAAAAATATCACAAGTGATATTAGACTTGTCATATAATACAGTTTAACTACTAAGCATTGTAAGTTATCATCTATTTAAAATATTATAACTGATACAATTTTAATATGAAACAATCACATAAGAAAAACAAATCAATCAAATGCAGTTCAAAGCAAAATCAAAATAAACAACTTAAATAGTAAACAAAATTACACTATCATGAACTAAAATATCACAGGTGAAAAAATTTGAGACCCGTTGGTTAAACTTGAGTTTAGTTGGTCAAAAACTTTTCTTTATTGTTTATATGTTTTATACGCGTTTATCCGTTTTTATACTTTTTGTATGTTTTCGTACGTTCTTGTACGTTTTTATTCTTTTTTCTAAGTTTTTATACTTTTTTGTATGAAAATGGATAGACGTATGAAAACGGACAAAATCGTGTGAAAATGTATGAAAACAGATGAAAAAGTATGAAAACAAACAAAATGTATAAAAATGTAAGAAAATGGACGAAAACGTATGAAAACAGACGAAAACATATGAAAACGGAAAATGTAAGAAAACGTCAAAAAAGGGCCAAAAACGTATGAAAACAGACGAAAACGGATGGAGATAGCAAAAAACGTATGAAAACGGGCAAAACCTATGAAAACAGATGAAAACGTAAAAAAAATGGATGAAAACATACGAAAAAGTATGCAAGCGAACGAAAACATATGAAAATGGACAAAAATGTATAGAACAGTCTGAAAATGGTCAAAACGTATGAAAACGGAAGAAAACTTATGAAAACAGACGAAAATGTATGAAAATTGACGAAAACATATGAAATCAGACGAAAACATATGAAAGCGGACGAAAACATATGTAGACGGACAAAAATATATAAAAACATCTGAAAGAAGTTGAAAACGTATGAAGATAGACGTAAATGTATGAAATCAGACAAAAGCGTATAAAACATGAAAATTTTTTTATTGTGAGATAGTTATTTGCCATTCTAAAAATAGAATAAAGAAAAAAGGTTGGACAAACTGAATTTTAGATTAATCCCTGTCATTAGATCAAAGTAAATGGAAGGTGAGGATTAGTCCCTCAGTGTGACGCAGTGACTGTGAGATTGTGTGTTTTGTGGTTGTCTCTTGATATTATTGCCTTTGTATCTTCGACATCGAATTTGTGTGTGACACGGTGATGTGTTAGTGTAAATGAGTGTGAGACTGTGTACGAGATTGTATGTTTTGTGGTGTTTTACTTTTGTTTTTATCTAACTCGGGGTTGAAAATTGAGAAAGACCGCACATGCAGAGCTTCAATTGCATGTGTGTGGTTGTGGTTCATCTTTATTCAAAATGTAAGTTTACGTTGATCAATTTTAGAGATATTTAGTTGACGGATTTTATCTTTATATAGTGTTTTTTGAAATTAGAGCGTTAACTTTATTTTTTTTCAATTGTTTCATGATTGAATTAGTTTTTACAAATTACTGGTGCCTAACTCGGGGTTAAAAGTGGAGGAAGATTACACATGCATATCTTCGATTGTATGTGTGTGATTGTGGTTCATCTTTATTCGAAATTTAAGTTTAGTTTGATCAATTTTAGATATATTTAGTTGAGGGATGTTTATCTTCCTATTGTGTTTTTTGAAATTAGTGTTAACTGTGTTTTCTTAGCTTGTTTCAGGATTGAATTTATTTTTACAATAGACATTTGTAGGCTTAATTGGGATGCATTTGTTGTTGTATTGTTATAGGTAACTTATTTTTGTGCACAAATGTAAGGCTATACAGTTTTTGTATGTTTTAAGAGGCTTAGATGTGGTTTTTTACATTATGAGGCAGTATGTAGGTAGTTTTTAAAGTGTTTGAGATTGCCTGTGGATGGGTAGGTGAAGCGACAAGTGATAGGTTGCCCGAGCTGAAAAGATAAAATGATGCATTATTTAGATACTTGGAATATGATTAAATGCATGTTATTGGTCCACATGCAGTTGCAATCTGAGATGTAAGGTACTTTGGCTTATTTTATGGGTTTCTGTTTGCTTGGGATTTGTCATAAGACTGATGTTTATATTGCTATAAGTTTAGCAATGACTTTATGCCCTTTGTTTAGATTTGTCATAAGATTGTTGTTTAATTACATGTGTCGGTTATACATAATTTTCTACAAGTTTTGCTCTTTTTTTGTGTGTTTAATCCGTGGCATGTTGCTATTTTTTGAAACTTTTGTGGAAAACATACTAAACCAAGTGCTTATATCATTGTTTTCGGTCTTCTGATAGCAGTTGTGTATGTATGGATTTGACAAAATTTGGTACAAGTTGTGCTCATTCATGTTTATATGTTGTTAGTACGTTACTTGGTATATGTTTTTAGGTCTTTAGTGTTTAGCATATTGCTATTCTTTGAGAATTTTGTGGTTTCCATGCTAAATTAAGTACACATATCATTGTTTTCTATTTTTTGTTAGCAGTTCTTTGGTCTTGGTTTGGAATTTGATTATTTGCTAGGAGCATTTTACTTTACCAATTTGTATCGATCAGTCAAAAGTTTAAGTGTAAGTTTTCTGAATAGTTAATTTTGGAGTCCATTGGTATATGGGTTTGCACGGGCTGTATATTTGTTTCTTAAAGATAATAGGGTCACAATTGAGTTTGTCATTATTGTTGTTTGGTACCTGTTACTATTTTGCAAATTTTTGCGTTTAGTTGACTGAAATAATTAGTATAATATGGGCTTTCAGCCAAAAAGTGATAATTCATGTATGCAATGTTTATTGTTGATGGCAATACATAGTGGCTTGATTGTCATGATATTCTATAGCTTTCGTTGCGTCTTGAATTTCGAACTATGTTAATGATATTCATGGTCTTATGATATCTTTTGATTATGCTTCGTACTTATGCCTTTTACCTATACATGTTTTGTTTAATTTGTGGTGGTAATTGTGTTACGATAAAGTCTGATATGTGTTCCTGATTGCTGGTTCTCTATGATGTCTAGAAATTGTAGTCATAGTTCTTAATTTCATGGGTGATAACAGGGGCTATTGGATGATTGTCGTGATTATGGAGACGACCAAGGCGTTGATCAATATAGAAACTGTCAAGGTATAGTAATCAATGTATGAACTTTGTTAGATTGTATTTGGCACCATATAATAACTACTTACTAGATTAGGAGTTGCTGTAGCACATATGTGTTCTATGGTTTTTTAGCTTTTTGTCTTCTCCCGTCAAATATCAAAAATTTAGGGTGAGGAGATTGAAGGAAATCAATTCGGTAGTTTTCAATGGTGCGTGGTTGAGGGTCCTTTTTTTCTTTTCTTTTGTTTTTTCTTTTCGTTATGGCCAAATGAATAGTGCAACAATGCAACAAACGGGAACAATCCTGACTGCTATACTTGCACACTGGCAGTGGATGCTTGCTGATGGAGGATGACTGGATTTGTTAAGGTCTGATAGTTATTGTAACATCCCGCCTTACTCAGATCACAATATTGTCCGCTTTGCCAGCAGGCTCACGGCTTTGCTTTGTGGCCCTCATGTGAGACTTCCCTACAGGTCACCCATCCTAGTGCTACTCTCACATGATCATGCTTAACTGCCAGTTCCTAAGAACCCCACTCGCAATAGACCACAAAACGCATTGTGTCATTGTAAGGCGAATGTTATCTTTTGAACTAAGCATCTCTCCAGGCCACAGCCGATGTGAGATTTGCCTAGGGTGTTATAATCACCCAGATTTGCCTAGGGTGTTACAATCACCCCCCTTTACGGACTCATCGTCCTCGATGAGGTTTGCCCCCACCATCCCGAACGGCTCTGGAATGGCTCTGATACCACTTGTAACATCCTGCCTTACTCAGATCACAATATTGTCCGCTTTGCCAGCAGGCTCACGGCTTTGCTTTGTGGCCCTCATGTGAGACTTCCCTACAAGTCACCCATCCCAATGCTACTCTCACATGAGCACGCTTAACTACCAGTTCCTAAGAACCCCACTCGCAGTAGACCACAAAATGCGTTGTGTCATTGTAAGACGAATGTTATCTTTTGAACCCAGCATCTCTCCAGGCCACAGCCGATGTGGCATTTTCCTAGGGTGTTACAGTTATTGCAATCCCATCTTTATTTTTTTATGTCTAGTGAAACTATTTTTCCCTTTTTTTATAAGCATATTTTACCTTTATGATGATTGTTGGTTATGGAGTATAGCCAAGTGGTAAGGTGACGGCTTTTGGTACCGGCATGCAAAGGTTCGAATTTACCACTGATATTTTAGACCATATACCTTTATTTTATATCTGTTTTGGCCAATAGTTTTTTAGGCTATAAGGATACGGTTGTCTTTTTTTTTTTTTTTTTTTTTTTTTTTTTTTTTTTTTTTTTTGGTCATGACAAATACTGGAAGGCATGAAACGCAACCGTGTTTTGCAGCCATCACTATATCTAAGCTAAAGCGTAAAACTATTGAGGCATTGTTTGATTCTTTATTTAGGCTACCCTTGATATGTTGAATTGTAATACTAAGGTTCGAATAAGGATGTTGGAAGATATTGATACAGATGTTTCCTATGATGTTTATGTGGAAAATTCTGGAACTGGAGAACTATAAAGCGATCTTGTTTTAGACCAAAATACATTTTCCACACTTACTATGAAATCTTCGTATCGATTTCTTCCTTGCCCCTTACTTGAATTTTAGCGTGCCAATTTTATGTATCGTGCATATTGTAAATAGAAAAAGGAACAATGTCTTAGGTAACATAGCGGTTGGTTCGGGCAACATACTCATGCCAGGTTTACATACAAAAGAATCTCGCTTTGAAAAGGGGACGATGTTTTGGAATGGCTTCCATATTTTTTTTAGCTCACTACAGAAATTCGGTTAATTTGTAATTTTATCAAATTTTTTTTTTCAGTTGGTAGAATGCATTGCACTGATAACTTGAATATTTAATATTGCCCGCATTTCATACATCTAATACAGTCTAGCGAGGGGATAGAAGTGTGTGTATCTAACGCAGTACAACATATGATGAATGTAGACTTGAAAGGCGGTTTGAATAAAACATGGGCATGAATTGTGGTAAAAGTGATCCATAAAAGGAAAATTGTACAGGTTAGTTTTCGGGCTACAAATGAGACTTTAGTTTGTAGGCTTGCACTAAAGATTTTTTCCTTTTAGTAAAGTGTTGTTGTATGTCTAATTTGGATAATAGTTGTGTAACTATGATGATTAGGAAACCCATTGCGCCGCAATTTTAGTATATATCCATTGCGATATCTGAGCCACCGAATATGTATCCTAATTCCGTTTACTGAGGCACTATTCATTCTTTTATTTAGACTGTACGGGGTATGCCAAATAGCCATGCTTATGTTGGGATATGGAAAATGGGAGAAAATGATAGACATGCTTTCTAGGCTGCTTGCATCCCGGAAAATATTTGTATCGATTTTTCCCATTCTTCTTACCCCGATGTTAGTGTACCCATTTTACATGTTGTGCATAGTCTAAATAAGAAATAGACGTTGTCTTGGTAAACACCTCTTTTTTTGTCAGAATTTGTTAGCAACAGGAGGTTTTGATTTGAAATGATTGCGGCATTATGAAATAGCTTTGCTTTCTTTTCCGGTAAGCTCCACCTTCTCATTCATTCATGGTGGTTACTTAGATTTATGGTTGTGTTCTTTGGGTCTGATATATGAATTTATTGCATAACGTCGGACCACGTTTAAAGCACGAGCAAAATATTGGCTCAGGAATGTTGGCAATCCAGTTGTACAGGTCAATTGCATTTAATCTAGACGCAGTCTCCAGTCGAGATCAAACATAAAGTATTTGTAAAGATTTTTTTGAAGTATTTATGAAACATTTTTTATTTACAAATCTTTCAATGTATAATCATTGTATGGTATGCTAATTCTACTCCTTTCTTGTAAATGTTATATATACATGAGGGTATGTATTGTGTATCTATTTTTTTTATATTGGTGTTAAATGAGGGAATGTGTTATATATCAGCATTGATTGCTAACCTTATTTTTATTTGTTATCGATCTTATTCATTGTAGAAAAGCATCTTTCAACTACAGCGGTTGTAAGGGCAAAATCAAAGCCATCTTTAATAAGCGATAGACCAAAGGATGAGGTGTGTTTATTCTTTTCTACTATCAAATTAGCAAGTTTAAAATTACTAAACAACTCAACAAATCCTTATCATTACTCATAATATGATAGTAAACAGCAAGATCAATAGGAAAACTTAACCTCTTCATTTTAGGGCTAATTCGCATATACCTATTCTCTAATTAACTGGTCAATGAGTATTTTATGAAAATGTGTCCTAAGTTCAATTTCAACTCTTAATTAAAGGTAACTTAAACGTGTATCCATTGCTTAGTGTTTAGTCATAACAAACAATTAGTCGGCCAGTACCTAACAGGGGTGGATGGGTTTGGGTTTCTCCTAGAGTATGATCTAAACATTTTGAGGGAATTCTGATATGGTTAGCTAGAAAAAAAGTTGCTATTGAGACACTAATAAGATGGACGAGCGATTTTTAAGATTGCTATAAAGTCACTGATTGTGCAAAAAGTGTGATGTGTTAAGATTGGGCTTGATTACACGATGGGCCATCCTTGATGGACTATCTGCTATATGAGTTATGCACTAATCCTAGTGATAGATTTGTTCCTTGCACAAATGAAAGTAAACTGTTAGCCTTACCATGGGGACGGACCCCACGATTAAGCTCTGGCCTGAGATTAGGTATTCATATTGTCAGAGAAAAATGCATGTATTGGGGTGTGTGAGAAAGTCATACCTTGCGAATGTGTACAAAGGTTTCCTTTTATAGGTGGTTGAAATACTAGGGTTCCCTAGTATTTCGCATATCATTGTAGTGGTCGGGGTGGGACCCTTGTCGGGCAAGGGTCCGTAGCTTAATCATGACTGTGGACGTAGATCATCTTCCAAACCATGAGTAGATCCGTGAGCTTACTTCGGAAGTGCCGCTTAGATGATCTGCGTACGTCCTTAGAAATCCAGACCGCGCCTTTGCTCGTAGTTTGGGCTTTTAGCGATGTCCAGTGTTTCTATTTGTTGGGCCGGGACCCAGCTATGTATAATATGGCCCAGGCCCAGTAAGCCTGCTATTCATATTATACGTCATCAAGTCCCCGTGGTCTAGTATGTTCATTGCACGTGTTCTTTTTCTAACGTCCGATGAATATTTCTAGACTAAGATTCTAGTCACTCCGCTCTTGGCTCGTGGCTTCTCCGTGGCGCATCGTTTTGGTCATCGGGTGAGATCGTGGGGGACGTGGACCGTCTTTAGTCCTTTAACCTCCTGACTGATTTGACCCTTTGAATTTTTGCTTTGCTGTCACCCTTATCTTCTACTGCTGATCGTACCCGTTGATTGAAGCGTTCTTGGCACGTGTCATGTGCCAGATCTTTTGAATATACCGCAGTTATAAATACTTTGGTTGGTGTGTTACTATTCCTTTTTTCTATTCTTTCTCATCCGCCTTTTAGAGAGTCCTTCCAAGTTTTCAGTTTTTTTGCCACGTTTCAACTCATACATTGTCTTCTCAAATTTCAATATTTCCATGGTGAAAATTACGGAGCCTAAATCTTGTTTGACGCCTGGGGGCCTCAAGGACTTATGTCGTAAGTTTCACATTCGTTCAATAGCCCATCCCCTTTTACCTGGTCCCGATCAAACCATTAATCAGTATCCGTCTGGGAAAATTGGTCTTTACAACCGGTTTTTTGATTATGCCAATCTTCATTTGCCACTATCCGTTTTCTTTGTTGAGATTCTAAAGTATTACCACGTCAATATTTATCAACTCTCTGTTATTGGAGCGTCCAAGGTTTCTCATTTTGAAATCATGTGTCGTGTTCACAACATTGTGCCGACAGTTGTGTTGTTCTGGCGACTTTATGTCAATTCCATAAAGAATGGGTGGATCTTGTTTAGCAAATGTGCGAAGGACACTGGTACTTGCTACCCCAAGGGTTTGAATTCTGTCAAGTGCTAGAGTGATTGTTTTTTCTAGGTTGATGAGTTTACCTACCCAAATATTTTTCCTTGGTATTCTGGTGATAGTGTTGAGAAGGATCCGGTTCCCCGGTCTGGTGAGTACAATGATGAAGAGGGTACCACCTTCATTAATAAACAAGCTCCGTTCCGCAAGTATCCGAAGGCTTTTATTTATTGGGTCGGCCTAAGCCGCTATTATCGGCTGAGGGAGGACGTCTACCCCGTGTATCGTCTTAAAGAAGAAGGTTAGCATTTTCTTGTTTATCTTTTCCTATTGCATGTTTAGTTCTTCTTCTGATTTTTGTTGTCATCCGTGCTGAGATAGACCCGTAGGCTTTTATTAGTTACTTGAGTCCAGATGAGGCAAAGATTGATGAAAGGCAGAGAGCGGAGTTGAGAGAGTCATTAAGCGCCTCTACTAACTTAGAATAGTCTAACGGGATGTGGCCGGTCAGAACTTACATCCCCCCTCATTCATTAAGCAAGTATGTTTGGTAGGTGGTCGTTCGTTAAAATTTTCACACGAATGGTGATAGTCCTAAGGCCAATTCCTATCACCAAACACACCCTTATCCACTATGGGTCCTATGGTCAATTCTCCTAGTCTCAATGGAACTACTAAACATCATCACTACTAAAACGAAGGTGTCCTAAGACGTACTAAAAAAGTATTCAAATAAAACAAATGCATATACAAGAAAATTATATCATAACAAAAACAATTTCATAACTAGGCTAACACCAAAGGTGTTTAGCCAATCATGTTTATAAATGCAGAAAATTCAATGTTTAACATGATTAATGAAAACATAAATTCAATACAAAGAAAATAAATGATAAAACTTATGATTGAAGTTTGAATTCTCCCTTGGAAATGACTTGTGTGCTTGCAGAACTTCGTCCTCCTTGCTGCCAAATTCCTTCCTGACTTCTGTGTGAGTGAAAGTTATGTTGAAATGCGGAATTAGGGCATGTATTTATAGTCTCGACTTTGCTACGGTGTAGCCATTAGGTCTAGCTATGTCGTAGCCTTTGTTATTTCCAACTACGCGGTAGTTGGATCTTCAGCTACGTCCGTAGAACTCTCCTTAACACATCTACGGCATAGTCAAATGAGGGACTACACCGTAACTTCCTCAAGGAGTCCAAAAATCCATCAAAGTATGGGATAAAAGATCTACGGCATAGCTCCCTTGATAGCTACGCCCGTAGAAGTCTCGTAGTGGCATCTACGCCATAGTCCATAGAGCAAACTACGCCGTAGGTCTCGGTCAACGTTGACTTCTGTCTTCAGTGTAACTACGGCATAGGCATAAAGTGCCTCTATGCCGTAGTTAGTGTAACTTTTGCATACTTCAATATTTTTCTATTAAAACCTTCCAATTCCGCGTCCTTTCGTTCCAAGGCTCATTTTTAACCTGAAAATAGAATATAAACAAATAAGAGTATATATCATAATAAAATGTTACAAAAGATGAGAATATTGGGGGGAAATTAACACTAAATCTTATAAGTATTTGATGTTATCACTCACCCTTTTGTTATACTTATAACATGTTTGGGTCATGCCCTTTGTGTGCGCGTCTTACTCACGTATATGTATGTTTTTGCATAGTATAATATTGAAAACATGTAAAAGTAAATAAGTAAAGGTAGCTAGGCTCTACTTGTTTTATTAAAAATTATTAAAGTAATTACAATAGTAGGATTTTTCATACACACGTTTATTGTTGCATTCACTTGAGTGATCCTACTTATTACAATATTTCTTTATCCTTGTCCGTGTTCCATGCTTGCGGAAGTAGATCTTTGTGCTTGCCTATTGACTTGTTGTGCGTCCTTGTTTTCATTTTGGCTTCTATTTGTGCCTGAGTGTGTACTTAGTCCGGAGACTTAGTAGAACCTGGTAGTGCAGATCTTGCGTAAGACCAAGGGTTGCTTTGTTAATTTGGCGGTTTTACACCATGAGATAGGGCACTTGGCTAACCTTTCCTTTCCTTTCATGGTTTTTTCCACCACCTACAATCCTAGCCGCAAACGGGTCCTATTTTATGCATATAAGCCAGGCAGCAATTAAGGGTAGAAAATTCATTGATTTTCATCCCTGGTTGTTTTATGTCTTAGGGTGAAGTCTCTTGACATTTGGGGATCTATGGCGTCCCCAATGTATGCTTTCCATCCGTCCCTATGAACGCATGCTCATCCAAATTCTGTCTCCCACGTCATTATGTCTCCGTTATCCATTCTCTCCGCACCTGTTTGTTATTGATGGTCGCGTCCTGCAACCGTTAGCTAGGTGTCCGATAGGAGTCTATCTCCGAATCCGCGACGATTATGGTTGATACGTGTGCACGGATGAAATGGATGGAAAATGATGTTGAGGGGAACTTGGATGAATCAGGTTTGTAGAGCATTATGGTCTAATGTTATCAGTCGTAATTTAAGAACGACTAAATTTATTAGTAGACACTTAAGAACATATTCGGGTTCCGGTACCGCCTTTGATCTCTGATGTTAGTTATCGATTTTAGCGCCACGCCTTGATGATCCATAATTTGATACAGAATGATCGTAATTACATGGCGTTTTGTCAGTGAATTACGATTGTCGTGTTCAATAGACAACCTTTTGTTGTAACGTTTTGGCAACGTTTTCATCCTTTCTTGAGGGAGTATTGACAGATCTTGTATGCTTTGGTTGTTTTGATTCTGAGGTTGATTGTTTCCTCTTCTTTTGATGGCTATTTATAGCAGATGAATCTTAGCATTTCTTGATTTGAGGATATTTTCCTATATGCATTTATGACTGGTAAGCACATGCATAGGCTTTTGTTTGATAGGTTTGAAGAAAAGTACGTAGTTTCATCATTCCAGTGCTTTGGAAAGGAACACATATTTGTGCTTCCAAGGCCTTCCCTGTTTAAACCGCCTTGCGGACTAGGTTTTGTTAGCGTTGGTGTTTAGTCTTTCCGGTATCGTGTGCTTCCGGCCGTTCATAGACTAGCTGATGATAGTCCGTTCCTTTAATTATTCACGGTGGTCTGTCTTTGTGTTTGTCTCTTAGCTACCTTGCGAAGGGGATTCTTTTTATCCCGAAGTTTTTGCTTGTTATTCCCATCAATGCCGCAGGTAGTACTTTCCTCCTACCGCTTATCCATCCTCACCGAGGCTATGGTTGTTGCTGGCGTTCGTAGTTAATCTTCGAGCATTATGGTTGTAGGTATGACGGATCATGTGTTGTTTAGTTGGAGATCATCTCCATTCTCTTTTCTAAGTATTGAGTGACCCGTGCGACTTAGCTGTATCAGCTTTCTTGTTTGTTCTTATTTGTCTTATAATTTTTCGATTATTTCCAAGAGAAAGTGTTATGGTTACAGCTGATTCGTTCTTCTTCTGAAGATGACGGTTCTTGGAACCATGCTTGGTAACAACTTGTGTTTACAGAATATCGGTCCTTTCCTAATGTGGAACTTGTTTGTTTTTATCATTGTTTTTTTTTTGTATATCGTCGAACGGTCTTTAGGGCAATCTTCCTGATTGTTCTTTCGAGCCACCTTGCGGTGTTCCCTAGCGGGTTCGCGGTTAGAGCTGTTTTTCCGTTTATGATTGCATTCTCACTAGTTGCAAGACAGAGGTTAGTTTCCCCATCTTGGATTTCGAACCACTATTTCCTCCTAGTAGAAGGACATAGTTGCCTTTACCGTTTCATCTATGTATTCTAGGGCGTTGCTCAGTAGGTGTTTAACGAATCCTGGGTTGGAGATTCTATGTATAAATTCCGCGGCCTTTGTTGTATCCAATATCCTTTCGCCTTTCTGCTTTCTGCCAGAAATCTTTTTGTGAAATCTTCTATCGATTCTTTTTTCTTCTGCTTGGGGTACCAGATTTCTGTAACATTTTAGTGTGTTTTTCCTTTTTGAGAAACTTTTCCAGGAACATCTCTCTTAGTTTTCGGTAGTTACTGACGGATTCTGGTAGAAGATCATCGAACCAATCTCTAGCAGGTCCGATGAGCATAGACCGGAGTGCAAGGCATTTGGTAGTCATGTCCCAGTGCTTCGCCCAGGCTAACACCTAGAACATTTTGATGTGATCTTCGAGATCCTTGTTTCCGTCAAATTATTTTATGTGGCTAGGTATGTATGGATTTTTTAACTTGTCCGCCGCCTTGCTAATGTTATGGGTGAACAGGTCAGTTTCCTCGGGTACGTACGACTTCACATGTTTATTATCCTTACTGTTTGGCCTTTGTTTCTTTTTCTCTGGTACCTTGCTTTCACTTCTTTGTGGAAAACTAGAAGGGGGGTTGAATAGTTTTACGTCTTTTTAATTTGTTATAAAAGATAGTTTTAGTGTTTTCTTAGTTTTTAAAATTTAGATTCGATAATATGTGATCTCAAGTCTTGCACAATATAAACAACTACCAATAAGTAAGATATAGCAATGATAAGTAATGAAATAAATAAGAGATGGAAAGATCGAACCGCGAGACAAGAGATTTATAGTGGTTCGGCTACAAGGACACCTTCCTTGCCCTACTCCACTCCCCGAGCACCTAACTTGAGAGTTTTCTTCACTATATCAACAAGCTCCCTTATGGCGGAGAAAACCTTACACAACAATTTACACACCACAACTTCTTCACAACTAAATCACAACTTCTTCACACCAATCTACTTCACAACTAACTACTTCACGCCTATCTTCTTCACACCAATTTACTTCACAACTAACAACTTCACACCTAGCTTCTTCACTACAATCTAATTCCTAACTTTTCTTCTTCACATCAAACAACTAACTAATCACACAATCAATATACCTAGCACAACTATCTACAATCAAATATTCACAACAATCTTCACAAAGAATTATGTAAACAATCTTGATGATGCACAAACAACTTGGATGTGGAGGTCACAACAAGTTGTAATACTTCTTGTCTTGGAGGATAGAAGTATTCTTTTCTTGCACTTGAGAGGATGATGTTTGAAGCACTTTGAAACAAACAATTACGTAATTAGGATCAAAGGATTAAGAGAATAGAAATGGGGATCTAGAACAGAAAGTTTAGAAGTGCAAAAGGTGAGAAAATTATGTGGAATGCACCAGTATTTATAGGGAGAAAATTTACTGTTCTGGAGTGTGGCCGGTCCCCTTAATTAGGGGACGGTCCCCTTAATGATTAAGGGGGCCGCCTAGTATAATTAAGGGAGCCGCCCTCCTGAACGTTGGATTTTCTTGTCCTTTTGTGAGGGAAATTTTTCTGGATAAAATTTGCCATTTTTGGTTGGAAATTTGAAATCATATATTTATAATGAATTAAACATATTCTTTTAATTCCAAAAGTAATTTTGTAAAAGATATAGAATGTTTAATACATTTTATAAAAATTCTAGTGATTAGAAAAATTTCCTTTGATCATGAAATGCAATAAACACTTTGTTTATTCATACCTTAAGTGATATGGATACAAAGACAAATATTAAGCACTAAAAACTTGTTTACGTCATAAGTTTTAGATTAATGAGTTTATGCTTTGTAATTATCAAAACATAGAGATATTGTTAATATGCTAACAATATTTTTACACATTATTTATGTCAACAATCTCCCCCTTTTTGATGATTACAAAACCTTAAACTCATTAGATCTAAAAAATAATTTTTAGACGAGTATTATTAGAGTTTAACATTCTCTTCTCCCCCTTTTTGTAAAATCAAAAAGGTTAGGCCGAGTAAGCTTCGTGAAAGAAGATTAAACGGGTAGAATGCTCCCCCTTGATGTATGCTCCCCCTCATTTGAGAGCACCAAGGGAACGAGCTATGGAAATCTTGGCTACACAAAATATTTGAAGAGAACAAGACATATATATATATATATATATATATATATATATATATATATATATATATATATATATATATATATATATATATATATATATATATATATATATATATATATATATATATATATATATATATATATATATATGCAAAGCAATAATTATGCAAATAAAAATAGATTCATTCAAGCATCATAGAAATGATTAGCATTACAACATTCAATATACTTAAAGCATATTGATTACAATGAAACAAAAGAAAAGACATAGTCCTATATTGCCTAAGAGAGCACTTGGACTTGCTTGCAACCCATGGTTGGTTGTTTTATTTGCTTGAAGGAGAACATAAACATAAAGCTTAGTTGTTAGATGGAGAGGGATATGGAGTGGGGTATGGAGCGGAAGAGGTGGATCTTACGATGTTGTATCGTGTTAAGGGTGGTATGGGATGAGGACGAGTGAGGAGATATTCAATCCAAGAAATATCTTCACTCAAGTATAGGATTTGTTTTTTAAGGAAGATGCAACAAGGGCAATAGTGAGTGTGGTTTGTAACTTGATCCAAGTTGAGAGAGTGAGGTAGGAAATTGTTGTAGGGTGATGATGGAGGTTGCCCTTTGTTGCGTTGTGCAAGATGCATGGCATTGAGATCACTAAGATCATGGATTTAGGATATTTCATCACAGAACTTTTGCTTTTCCATGGTAATGCGGAGAAAGTCATTGTGTTGATATGGATGAATTGGGTTTGTGTAGTTGGAATTGTAGTTGGATGGTTGATCAAACTTGTATAGATCATTACAAATGGTTGGAGGATGAGATGAGTTGTTTGGCATGAAGGAAGATGTTTGGCCAATGTTGTATGGTTTGTAAAGAGGATCAAATGAATGTCCTTGTGAATTTGGTGTAAAGTTTGGGAAGTAAGTGGTTGGAGGTGTTGAGTGATTTCCAACTTCATTGGTTATGATGGATTTGTTTCGAGGGCTTTTTCTTCGCCAAACGGGTTTTTCCGTCATTCTTGCAAGCCTTGAGGCTTTTGGTTTTGGTTTGTTTGGAGAAGTCATGAAGGGATGAATGGAGAGTGTGGAAGATCTGGGATATTTATAGTGTAAGATTTGTGTGTTTATGGATGGATAAAGTTTGTTTGGGAGATTAGGACAAAATGTGTTGGTGAAAAATGGGAAATGTAGGTTGAAATGGGCTAAAAAGCAGAAAAGATTATGTAAACCCGACCATCAGATGGGCGGTCCCCTTAATGATTAAGGGGGCCATCTTACAAAATTAAGGGGGCCGCCCATCTGGTGATTTCCAGATTGCCAGAATTGGTTTTTGGCAGAAAATTTGCAGAAAGGTTGTGTGTTTGGATTAGAATTCAAGCAAGTTCAACTCCTTGAGACAATATAGCATCTAATCTAACAATAATATAGCATGCATGCAACAACACTTAAGTAAAAGAGCAATCAAGCAATTAGTAATAAGCAAGAGAAGGCAAACAAAGGCAAGGGCACTTAATCTTCCTAGAGCAACTATCTTAGATCAAAGGCAAAGGTAACTAGTGAGTGGAAAACTAGTGATGGAGCAATATGACAACATTATTAGTGAATTTATCCTAGTGTGTGTCTATATGCAACAAATGTGGAGTTGTGATTGTTTCGACTCCTAAATGCAAAGAGAGATAACGATCCTAAGAAACAATCCAAAAGATCTCCTTGATTCAATTTTTGCTCGATCATGAATGTCAAAGATATATATTAGATTATATACCTTGACAATTTATGTGAGAGTTTATGCATGATTTTGAAAGACAATGTTTTTAGCATTAGTCAACAATGCAAGGAAAACGATGTTCATGTGATTCCTAGATGTGAGAATAATTTTTAAAGAGAATTGATTGGGTTTTACAAAAGAGTTTATGCAAAGAAAATTAACTTTCCCAATCTTTAATTTTGTGCGAAATAGATTCCTAGACTCAGAAGTGAAGAAGTGGATGAAAAGTAAATTTTATGCAAGTATAAATTTGTGTTAGTTCAATATAATTTAGTCAACTTGTTCCATCATTCCAAATCCTAAACGCAAGTGGTTGAATAATTCACGCTTAAGGGGTTTTGTGAATATATCCGCAATGTTATCTTCCGATGCAACTTTTTCTATAGATGCGTTTCCTTTTTGTACATTATCCCTAAGAATGTGGTGGCGTATTTCTATATGTTTAGTCCTAGAGTGTTGCACCGGATTTTTACTTAAATCTATCGCACCTTTGTTATCGCACATAATGGGAACGTTTTCTAACCTAATGCCATAGTCTATAAGAGCTTGTTTCATCCATAGTGCTTGTTGACATGCCTTTCCAGCGCTTACATATTCGGCTTCGGTGGTAGAAATAGCAAGAGCGGTTTGCTTTTTCGAAAACCAAGATGTTAGACAACATCCCAAAAACGTGCAAATACCGCTAGTGCTTTTTCTATCTACGTAGTCTCCCGCATGATCCGAATCCGCATAGACGATGGTTTCTATGCCGGATCCCTTAGGATACCATAATCCTAAGTGTATAGTGCCTTTAATGTATCGGAAGATACGCTTAACCGCTTCTAGGTGAGAGGTTTTGGGATCCTCTTGAAAACGGGCACAAAGGCAGACACTAAACATGATATCGGGTCTACTTGCCATCAAGTATAGTAAACTACCTATCATTCCTCTATACTTGGTGTTATCTACGGACTCACCTTCATCATCCTTTGTGAGCTTTACTTCCGTAGACATGGGAGTCTTCATGAGTTTTGAGTCTTCTAGGCCAAATTTCTTAAGCATTTCTTTAATGTACTTAGATTGGTTAAAAAATATTCCATCTTCTAATTGTTTTATTTGTAATCCTAGGAAGAAGTTAAGTTCACCCATCATACTCATCTCAAACTCATCATGCATTATTTTGGCAAATTCATCACACATGTCTTGACAAGTCGATCCAAATATAGTGTCATCAACATATATTTGGACAATGATGAGATTTGGGTCTTTCCTTTTAGTGAAAAGAGTGTTATCTACCATTCCCATGGAATAATCATGTTTAATAAGAAAAGCTTTTAATCGATCATACCAAGCTTTGGGAGCTTGTTTGAGTCCATACAAAGCTTTCTTTAACTTATAAACATAATCAGGTTTTGCGAAGTCAATGAATCCTGGAGGTTGTGCCACATATACCTCCTCATTGATAAAACCGTTAAGGAATGCACTTTCACGTCCATTTGGAATAACTTAAAATATAGGGCGCATGCATAGGCAAGTAGTATCCTAATTGATTCTAATCTAGCTACGGGGGCATAAGTTTCGTCATAATCAATTCCTTCTTGTTGATTATAACCTTGGGCAACTAACCTAGCTTTATTCCTAGTAACTACTCCATTTTCATCTAATTTATTCCTATATACCCATTTAGTTCCTATGATGGTCATATTCATTGGATTTGGGACTAATTCCCAAACATCATTTGCCTTAAATTGATTTAATTCTTCTTGCATAGCTATAACCCAACTTTCATCTTTTAAAGCCTCATTAATATTCTTAGGATCTATTGCTGAAAGGAAACACAATAAATTATTTTTATCTTGAGCTTGTTACCTAAGGGTTCTTTGGTTAAGATGTCCTATTATATTATCTAGTGGATGTGACCTAGATTCTTTAATATTTACAATTTCGTTATTTTCTAAGTTAATGTCTTCATTGTCATTTCCTATGGGTTTTGTTTTACTAACCTCAATAGCTTCTTCTTCAACTAATTCATCATCTTCTAAAGGTAAAGTTTTAGGTGGTGGTGGTGTTTCATCAAATGTTACATTTAGTGATTCTTCTACTTTCATGGTGCATTTGTTAAGTATTATATATGCTTTACTATTTTGTGAGTATCCTAAAAATATTCCTTCATATGATTTTGGATCAAACTTAGTGAGGTAATCCTTAGTGTTTAGAATATAGCATTTACTTCCAAATACCCTAAAGTAGCTTAAGTTTGGTTTTCTACCTCTTAGTAACTCATAAGGAGTTTTTCCTAGAATTCTCCTAATTGATACTCTATTTAAAATATATGTCGATGTATCTACGGCGTGACACCAAAATTTTTGTGGGATAAATTGTTCATTTAACATTGTTCTACTCATTTCTTGTAGTGACCTATTTTTTCTTTCTACTACGCCATTTGATTGAGGAGTACGAGGAGCGGAGAAATTGTGAGATATTCTATTTAAATCACAATATTTTCCGAATTGTACTTCATTGTCAAATTCCCTACCATGGTCCGTCCTAATGGCTACTATTGTGCATCTTAATTTATTTTGAATCATTTTACTAAATATTTTGAATTTTTCAAAGGCTTGGGTCTTGTCACTTAAAAACCTAGTCCACGTGTATCGTGAGTAGTCATCTACTATTACTAAGGTATATTTGTTTCCTCCATAGCTCCGCACAGTGGATGGACCAAAGAGATCCATATGTAATAATTCTAGGCACCTAGTAGTGGATACTATATTTTTAGCTTTGTGACTAGCATGAACTTGTTTTCCAATTTTACATGCATCACAAAAATGCTTGTCATATTTTAGATTAGGCAAATTTCTAACTAATTCTTTAGAGGCTAAAGATTATATGTGTTGCATGTTAGCATGTCCTAATCTCCTATGCCACAATGTGGAGTTTTCATCTAGGGTCGTTAGGCATATTCTATCCTCAGGCTTGTTTCCTAGTTTCATAACATATATGCCTCCTTTCCTAATTCCTCTACCTATAATTTTTCCATTCTTAACTATTTCGCTATCCTCTTCGGTAAAGGTGACTCTACATTTATTGTCACATATTTGTCCTATACTAAGCAAGTTATATGTTAAATTATCTACATGCTCTACATTTTCAATGGTAAGTGAATCTTGAGAAATCGTACCTTTGCCAATGATTTTTCCATGTAAGTCACTACCAAAAATAACGTTACCTCCATTATATGCCTTGTATGTAGAGAATAGCTTGCGGTTCCCCGTCATGTGCCTCGAACATCCGCTATCCTTGATCCATTCGTCAGGCTCCAAGTCAATTCCCAAACATATTTCGTCGGTTCCTTTTGCCACAAAACACTTTTCATCTCTTGGTTTTTCTACTTCTTCTTTGTCACTATCACTCCATGTTCCACTAATAAATGCGCCTTGATTTTCATAACCCGGCGGCTTTAGACATTCGCCAATGAGATGATTTGGACTTCCACATTTAAAGCACTTTCTTTTCCCGTAGTTGTCGCTTCTATTTCTTTGGAACGGTTTTCTTTCGTCTCGTGATGATCTAGTGAATCTTCCTCGTCTCTTGAAGAATTTCCTGAATTCTCTTACGGCCATTGCATATTCTTCGTCTTCATTTTCGTCACTTGAATCATCATCATCACTAGGTTCCTTTTTGGCTTTTAGAGCAATGGATTTGGTTTGTTCTTTCTTGACTTTGACCGTTTCCGAATCTCTTCT
The DNA here is from genome assembly GCA_030686995.1 of Artemisia argyi. NCBI lineage: Eukaryota > Viridiplantae > Streptophyta > Magnoliopsida > Asterales > Asteraceae > Artemisia > Artemisia argyi. Next base: position 42,900,852 of record CM060697.1, read on the forward strand.
TATAATTTCTTCATGGACCTTCAAGTTGCCAATGAGTTCATCTAGTGATAACGTCATCAAGTTATTTGATTCTTCAATTGCCGTGACCTTAGCTCGCCATTTCGGATTCATTGCCCTAAGAAATTTCCTAACACAATTTTTACTAGAAAATGTCTCATCAAGTGCTTTTAAACTTGTGATGATAGTGTTAAATTTAGCAAAAGCATTATCAATTGATTCCTCTTCCAGAATCGTAAATTGTTCATATTGTTGTACAAGAAGATCTATTTTGTTATCTTTAACTTGACTATTACCTTGGTGAGTAATTATTAAAGAATCCAAAATTTCTTTTGCGGTTTTACACATAAAAATTCTTTCATATTCTTTGCGTGGTAAACCATTATAAATGACCATTTTAGCCTCATTATTTTTTGCTAGTTTCTTTTTCAAATCATCATTTTATTTTTCAAAAGATACAATTTCATCCATTTTATTTTCAACATTATATTGAATAAGGGAAAAATCACCAAAGGTAATAATATGCCAAAGATCAAGATCTTTTGATTTCACATAAGTTTCGAATCTATTTTTCCAATATAAAAATCCATCACCTTCAAATAGTGGTGGTCTTTGCATAGATTGCCTTTCTAAATATTTTTCAGATTCCATAGATCGTTACAAGTTTTAAAATACAATATATTTTAAAAATCTTGCTCGACGTGGCTCCTGATACCAATTGTGGAAAACTAGAAGGGGGTTGAATAATTTTACGTCTTTTTAATTTGTTATAAAAGATAGTTTCAGTGTTTCCTTAGTTTTTAAAATTTAGATTCGATAATATGTGATCTCAAGTCTTGCACAATATAAACAACTACCAATAAGTAAGATATAGCAATGATAAGTAATGAAATAAATAAGAGATGGAAAGATCGAACCGCGAGACAAGAGATTTATAGTGGTTCGGCTACAAGGACACCTTCCTTGCCCTAATCCACTCCCCGAGCACCTAACTCGAGAGTTTTCCTCACTATATCAACAAGCTCCCTTATGGCAGAGAAAACCTTACACACCAATTTACACACCACAACTTCTTCACAACTAAATCACAACTTCTACACAACTTCTTTACACCAATCTACTTCACAACTAACTACTTCACGCCTATCTTCTTCACACCAATTTACTTCACAGCTAACAACTTCACACCTAGCTTCTTCACTACAATATAATTCCTAACTTTTCTTCTTCACACCAAACAACTAACTAATCACACAATCAATATACCTAGCACAACTATCTACAATCAAATATTCACAACAATCTTTACAAAGAATTATGTAAACAATCTTGATGATGCACCAACAACTTGGATGTGGAGGTCACAACAAGTTGTAATACTTCTTGTCTTGGAGGATAGAAGTATTCTTCTCTTGCACTTGAGAGGATGATGTTTGAAACAAAGAATTATGTATTTATGATCAAAGGATTAAGAGAATAGAAATGGGGATCTAGAACAGAAAGTTTAGGAGTGCAAAAGGTGAGAAAATTCTGTGGAATGAACCAGTATTTATAGGGAGAAAATTTACTGTTCTGGAGCGTGGCCGATCCCCTTAATTCCACCTAGTATAATTAAGGGGGCCGCCCTCCTGAACGTTGGATTTTCTTGTCCTTTTGTGAGGGAAATTTTTCTGGATAAAATTTGCCATTTTTGGTTGAAAATTTGAAATCATATATTTATAATGAATTAATCATATTCTTTTAATTCCAAAAGTAATTTTGTAAAAGATATAGAATGTTTAATACATTTTATAAAAATTCTATTGATTAGAAAAATTTCCTTTGATCATGAAATGCAATAAACACTTTGTTTATTCATACCTTAAGTGATATGGATGTAAAGACAAATATTAAGCACTAAAAACTTGTTTACGTCATAAGTTTTAGATTAATGAGTTTATGCTTTGTAATTATCAACACATAGAGATATTGTTAATATGCTAACAATATTTTTAGACATTATTTATGTCAACATGCTTTTATTCTTATTTTCTGCCAACCTTTCCATGTCTTGCAGGTACACCTCATTATTTCTCCTGGGGGTGAATCCCATTCCCCCTTTTTGGAGGTTTTTATGACCTCCTCCTGCTTCTTTCATTCTAGCGCGACATAGCGTTTGCTATGACGTTGTTGATGCACTGTTGTGCTATTTTCGCTGCCTTTCGGTTTGGTTGGTGTTTCTTCTTTTCATGCGATTCCAAGCGCATACCTTCCTGACTGGCCTGTAATTGCTCAACCATGCTTTTTCTTTTGAGGTTCTCTTGTATCTTTGATGTTTCAGGTTCGGCACGCTGCGGAATTTGCTCAGAGTCTAGACGGATCTATATCGGTCTGAGTCTTTTCCGTGGCGCTTTCTTTTGATGATCTTTCTCACTTATTTTTTATAATGGCTGATGGTCAGGCTCCTGAGGAACCGCATCAGACGTAGGTCTATCTTGGACTCCTAGCGTTTTACCCTTCCTTGTCATATCCCGCCAGGCATACACAGACTCGGGTGGGGTTTTGCCAGAATGATTGCTCATGGTGAGTATTTTCGAGAACGCAGTTGTGCACTGGTCCCACGAATGGTGCTAACTTGTTAGTGCAAAAAGTGTGATGGGTTAAGATTGGGCTTGATTACGCGACCGTCTTTGATGGACTATCTGCTATGTGAGTTCTGCACTAATCCAAGTGATAGATTGGTTCCCTGCACAAATGAAAGTAAACCGTTAGCCTTACGGTGGGGACGGACCCAACGATTAAGCTCCGGTGTGAGAGTAAGTATTCATATTGTCAGAGAAAAATGTATGTATTGGGGTGTGTGAGAAAGTCATACCTGGCCAATGTGTACTAAGGTTGCCTTTTATAGGTGGTCGAAATAATAGGATTCCTTAGTATTTCGCATATTATTGTAGTGACCGAGGTCGAACCCGTGTCTGGCAAGGGTCCGTAGCTTAATCATGACTGCGGACGTAGATCATCTTCTGGACCGTAAGTTGATCCGTGAGCTTACTTCGGAAGTGCCGCTTGGATGATCTGCGTGCGTCCTTACTCCTTAGAAATTCGGACCGCGCCTTTGCTCGTAGTTTGGGCTTTTAGCGATGTCTAGTGTTTCTGTTTGTTGGGCCGGGACCCAGCTGTGTATAATACGACCCAGACCCAGTCAGCATGTTGTCCGTATTATACTTCATCGGTCACATTATCCATCTCTTCGTTGTTTACGCATTCTTGTTGCTCGTCTCATATTGTTCGATTTCATTTGCCCAAATTGGTTCATAAACCAACTGGCTTAAAAAAAAAAAAAAAAAAAAAAAAAAATTGCTTTTCTATCCAACTTTTTAATCTGTGAAACTTTCTAGCAAAAGTCACATGACATTAGCAACGTAATAGAATAATTCAGGTTTGGGTCAAGTCTGAGTGGAAATCTTATCGTGCTGATTTGATTTTGAGATGAGTAAAGAGATGGGAGGTGATTTGTACACTATTATTTTTGTCATCCATCACTAAATTATGCATAGTGATGTTGTACTGTATGTATCACTAGTGTAATTTAATGATGTATAGCCAAAAATAAATGGTGCACAAATTATTTTACTAAAGAGAATAGTTTTCATGTAGTGAAAACTCAAACGAAAAAGTTAAAAGATACCAACCTTTGTCTCGATTCGATAGCATAACGTTGATGAATAGAATTTGAGACATGAGTCACATGACTAACACTTTCAAGAGAGTCTCAAAGAGTGCGTCTTATTTCATCATAGTCTAGGCACTAAAAGTGTGTGAAATCAAAACAATGCAATACTTTACGCAAATAGTAGCGATGAAATAATATTTTCTCCACCAAAGCTCATGTATGATTTATGCAATTTACCCTAAACTTAATTAATCAGATTTATCTAACCGTTAGATTCTAACGTAACACGTACATACTAAGTGTATCTCAAAAAAGTACATCAAGAACTCAAGGCCTACACAACTGTACGTGTATCAACATATATCGATCTCTTTTGCTCTTATGAACTCATGGGTTGGGTGAGAAAACGTAATAAGTAAACAACAATGTCAAGGGGTCAATCTATAGACTATACACAACAGGTTAGCAACATAGATGATAATATTGCATGCAGATTATTGTATGAAATGAGTCGTATCATTGTAATGCATTGTCAAATGAAGTAAGTAGCGTCGCAAGAACAAAATCATTAACACACGATTCATGTACGAACACACTAATAGACATTAGTTTAGAAAATAAAGGTATCGACATATTAACATAAACAACAAATGTACTTTCATGATAAATCCCATTCGACTCTAGATAACATTGGTATCCATCAATTTCCAAAACACAATCATATGAAACGGTCGTTCCTTGCATTAAGAAAAAACTTCTGTCATTGATATCGATTGACATGTGATAGTCAAAGTTAACTTTATGCCGAACTTATTAAAGTTTCTTTATTTGTCACTGCAATTTATCCTAACAAAAACCTGAATCCAAATAACAAAATGGGAACAAAGAGAATAAATATAAAGACCCTAAATGAGGATTATAGAAATTCATATGTATTTTGAGATCATAAACTAATATTAGGAAAAAAAATTATCAGTTAATTATCACATGTACGTGAGGATGATGTTAAGTTTTTGATTATTGAGAAAGTTTTAAGAGTTAAGAGCAGGAGGTACGCTTGGTCGTTAGCCTCGCGTTAACCCACTAGCCAAAAAAGACGATGGCGCATCGTGCCGTGGACTGTGGGTGGTGTCATGGCTGCTCGTGCCATGGTGACCAGCCCACGAGGTAGAACTTTTTATTTTTATTTTCTTAGTTATTAAAATGAAAGAATCAATGTTTGTGTGTATTTGCAGCAGGAAGAAGAAGATTGCATTTTTTTTTTAAACATCACTACATAAATATTTTATGTGTGTGTTTGCAGCAGGAAGAAGTTTTTTTTTTTTTTTTTTTTTTTGGTTTGGACTTAGTGTGTTTAGACTATTGAACATTGGGCTAGTGAAAGAGTAACACTTCTTATATAAGTTCAACTTCTTTTTTTATAAGAATTATTATGTTGTAATTTCTTTTTCATAATTATATTTTTATTATTTGTGTTTTTATTTAATAAATGAGAATATTTTTTATATAAAAAAAATTCCAACGGCACCACATTTTCTAATGCCAAAATTGACGACATAAAATGTGGTGCCAAATGATTTCTGGTTCTAAGAGGGTTTTTGCTGACATGACAACACTTTTTGCCTATAGTAGCACCTCTAATGGCACGAGGGTATCCAGTGCTTTAAGTGTGGTAATACAATACTACTCCCTCTGTCTCAAATTAAATGTCCTGTTTAACTTTTTAAAGTTTTTTTCTCAACTTTGACGTTAAATATTTTTGTTTGTGTAATATAATACTTGATACAAAATATATGAATGATTTAAATTTTAAATATATTTTTATTGTGTATAATGTTTATCAAATACTATATAACATAATCAAAAATATTTAAAATCAAAGTTAATAAAAAAAGACTTGAAAAGTCAAATAAAGACATTTAATATAGGACGAAGGAATTATTATAAAGAACACTATTTACTATTTATCCCTCGACAAAGTCTTTTGTAGTTGTGGTAAAATACAAGTCTTTCAGTCAAAGGGGACATTTGAGACATCGAGTTATTCACATGCTTCTGCCTTGCATAACTAATGTGTGGTAATAGTTGAAATTTGATTAAGTGCAACTTGTATTTTTGTTTAATTCTATTTTAGATTTGCGATTAAGTGAAAAGAAAAAAAAAACTTTAAAAAGTATAGAAAGCTACTAAGCTAGTGTCATGTGTTTCTCACCTATTCTTTCTCTTTTTTCTTTAATATTTTCGGTTAGAAGGAATTTTGGTTATTTGATCCGGTTTTTTTAATTTCATCTTAAATTTCAAATGCAAATAACTTTCATATGACAAACTTTTACAAAAATCCGATTTTATCATAATTTTTAAAGTTTGATCCTCTTTAATCTGGTATAAATCTTGTTAATTATTTCGAACTTGTTTTTTTAACATATCAAATGGTTCTTAATTTTCTTTATTTTTTTTTTTATCATTTTCGGCCCTATTTTTTACCCTCATAAGTGTTGAATCGTGAAAAACTTAAAACATAAAGTTATAGATTTTTGTTCAGTCTTTACACATGTTTTTGAATCACTCAATTCCGATGTCATATGAGTGAGATATCACACGTTAAATATGGGGTTTAACTCATATTTATTGCACACAAGGTGTTTGATAAAATGTCTAGCTTAAATTTTTAGTGTTAAAATTGAGCAGAAGGCACTAACTGGTGAACCTATAAACTAACTGATTAACAATACATAATTTAACTGATGAACAAAACATAATCTAACTGATAAACCTATAACCTAACTGATGAACAATACATAATTTAATTGATAAATAAAACATAATCTAACTGATGAACCTATAACCTAGCTGATGAACAATACATAATTTAACTGATGACATAATCTAACTGATGAACCTATAACCTAACTGATGAACCTATAACTGATAAACCTATAAATGATGAACCTATAACCTAACTGATGAACAATACATAATTTAACTGATGAACAAAACATAATCTAACTGATAAACCTATAACCTAACTGATACACCTATAACCTAACTGATGAACATAATTAATTGATTAACAAAGACTAATTGATGAACTAAATGTATATTTAAAATAATAATAATTATAAAACATCACTTTTTGAATGTTACATTAATAAAATGATTAATAATGCGTTGTGGTACAAAAATTAGAGCATTTAACGCAATTTTAGTACAAAAAATCTAAGCTTGACATTTTATCAAACACTTTGTGTGCAATAAATATAACTAAAATGTCATCTTTAACGTGCGATATATCAATCATATCATATCGGATTTAAGTGATTCAAATTTTTGAGTAAAGAGTTAATTAAAATCTACAACTTTTGTGTTTTGAGTTTATCATGATTTGATAGATTTAAGGGTAATAATTATGATCACAAATACTAAAAACATCAAGAAAATCAAGAACCATAAAAAAAAAAAAAAATAAAAAAATAAAAAATAAAAAATAAAAAATTGAAATAATTAACAAGATTTATACCAAATTAAAGAGGATTAAATTTTAAAAATTATAGTGAAATCAGTTTTTTCTAAAAGCTTGTCGTTTAAAAGCTATTTGAGGGTGAATAAAATAAAGCGGGTCAATTTACCATTGAACCTTTTGACTGGAAATAATAATTAAAAAAGAATGTGCTTGACCATATCTAATCCAACGGCTATAAATATTTTTTACACTTTTTAAAATCTTAATACTTTTTGAATGAACCGTAACCTTTTATTTTAAAGTATGTCGCCATATATTTCCCTTCCAAATATCATAACTAAAATATTGTGGATGATAATTTGCAATTCGTGCATATGACACAGGCTCATTTTATCGGCATTCGTTCAAACATGTCATAAAAGAACATATGTAAGTGAATGTAGATATTTAACCTTCTCTGTTTACTCACTTCCATGTAAATTCCATATTGGGTGTGTAAACCCGATCCTAGATCGTTAAGAATATAATATCACAGTTAGCATATAAGATTATGGTAAGCATCGAGTGAGAAGAATTTTAAAATTAAATTAATGAGAAATAACTATAATGGCATATTTGAGATACATTGAATTGAATTAGATGCATCTCTATTCATTTAGATGCATCACAATTAGTTTCGAAAGTGAGAGGACGAAAAATACATAGGATTCATCTAACTTGATGAAATGCATCTAATATATGTATATGCATATAATTTTTAGCTAGAAAATATATTATGATGCATCTCAAGATTAGGGTTCAAATTGATGCTCTCTAATGTGTAGTTATAATTATTTCTCATCCTTCTTATTTTAAGAAGTCTTCTCATTTGAGCCTTACTTTATAAGATTAAGCTACTTCTTGACAATCGATTTTAGGATAAAACTCATCTAAACTTATATGTTGGGTTTAACCCAGATTATGTGCCGTAGATTATGTGCCGTTGATTATGTGCCGTTTGATCATATAACATTTCAAGGGGTATCCCTTGAAATTGTATTCACCTACTGTTGTAGGATCGTGGTTTTGATTGATTATTGTGATTCGGGAGGTCGGGGATGATGAAAGATTAATTCTTCCATTGTTAGAGAGAGAGAGAGTAGAGATAGAAGGGAAAAACTATGTTTTATTGATAATGAAGAAAGTGAAAAACAAAACAAAGTCTCACCCCTCCATGGAAGTACGGAGGGGGTATATAAAGCCTAACACAAGCTAAACTATTGCAATATTAGATAACTAGTCCATGTGTTTTGGCTTAACAAGATATCTAATGCAATCTCGTAAATGTCGTTCCATTTACGTGTTAGGATTATAAACTTTGATCCTAACAATCTTCCCCCAATGAGGCGACATAAGGGATTACTTACAACATTTCCTACAAGGACAAATAAGAATAAAGAAAGGTCTTCATAAGCTCTTCAAATTGTTGAGGATGACGACAATTGACGCTCTTTGTTCTTCATTTTGTACCTCTGCTTGAGAACTTTATCTTCACTTGTAGGCAAATGATGTAATATGCATGAAATGGATTAACTTCCCCCCAATTCATGCTGCATGTCTTTAGCGGCTTCTTCGTACACTTCTTTTTGGCGAAGTTTCTGAATCAGCTTCCCCCCAAACTGACAACCGTCTTCAGCAGATTCGAAACATTGATGTAGTAAACAAGTCTTCTAACTTTTGAAGTTTTGAGTACGCAGCGGAATTTGTAGATGACACAATAAACCACACCAAGAAAATCTGACTAGTTACTTTATCACGGTTATACTCAATGCGGAAGCTCTGATCGGGGGTAACATGCAAGAAATCAGCAGGATATTCTCACATATGTAGGCTACTTCACACTTCACAACCGTCTAGAGTTGAAACGATTACACCAAAATCACAAAACTGAACCACTGATCATCTCTGCGGACGTCTCTCCGGTAGTAATAAAATTGTAAGCTCGATCACGTGAGTCTATTATGCGTCCTTGATGTGCACATTTCTTCCCCCTAAATGCAGATCCTCGTGGAAAATGAGTGTTTTCGCAAAGAAATCAAGAAAAGTCAAAGAAGCAAAAGAACACCCACTCTCTCTTCCCCCACGATGTCTTCGCGGAATCGGAAGCATACACACTATGTTTACGATGGAAACGGAGGCAGCGTAACCCCATGTGTCTAATTAACCGATTATGTGTAAAGTATCATAAATAGCCCGTGAGAATCAACTGCTGATAAACAACTCTACTCTTTTATACTCCTCTCAACTAACTCATTACCGACCCCATTATCATTCTGACGGCTGTTTGTAGTGACTACAGATGGAGAAAACCCAATATGACGAACTTGAGACTGAAGTAAAATAACCCGAACTTGTGACTTAAACTTGCACTATTGTCTGACTAAGAACCAATACTGAGAATTTCAATAAAGGTAGAATCATATACCCATCCAACCATCCTTAATTGTATATGAACTTCTCTCGAATTACCCACATCTTTTGGTGACACTTGAGCACTACAACGTAACTCCTTTAAAGTGATAGGTATACACTGTGAGCACAACAATGTAACTCCTTACATCAGGTATAACTAGACAACTCAAGTCTCTGTCATTCGTACTCATAAAAGCTCGAACAAGGATCTCGAAGAATCATGCATCCAACCAACCCCGATATCTTCAAGATACTAAGTACACGCACCCGTGATATTCAACTTCAACCTCAAATAAATAATAAAGAATTATCGCCGTAGTCACATCTTGCGGTTATATGCCCAAAAAACTAGCCATTTGACAGTTTTAAGTGAACATGGTAATGGTTTCCCGATCTTGTCAAAATTGTATCCCCGTGAAAAATTTGTAATCAACCAAAATACCACTATCGCCAAATATTATATCAAAAGTCATACAATGTATTAAAAAATACATTTGATAATGATAACCTTTTAAGCCAAATTTTGATGTAATACTTGCCGATATTGTATTGTAATCCATTGATAAGTAGTAACCAATTAAGCCCAAATAAGCAACCCATCCCTTTAGCATGTCCAGTCCATAACGAATGAATAAGAAATTCCAGGCCCAAGATAATCTCCAACCCGATCCAAAATAATATCAGTTATAAACACTACTAAACCCTAATAATACTCACTTTATGTCTACTCTAATTCACACATACGTTTAACTCCGCCCCCATCTTCAAACGTTTCTCTCTCACCCAACTTATCACTCATCACAAATTCTCCATTAGAACTTTCTCATCTTTACCAATTGATTACCTCAACAACATCAAAACTCAAATTTCATCTCATCTCCTTCAAACTTAATCATAATTGGACGCAGTAGATCGATTAAACACAAACAAAACACAATTACAACCGTATACCATTCTGTTCGAATCTTTTAACCCACGAAAGACTCAAGTATTATCAGCTTCAAGTCTTGATAATGACCTCAGGTAGGTTGCAATTGTTGTGTTTTATTTTTGTTTGAGTTGAACGAATTAAAGAAGACGCTATAACACCCTTGTTATACTTTCTTCTTTATTATTCGGATATAAATTGAAGCAATTCTTCATAAATTAGATCGATGACGAGCTTTCTTTCGTATGTTAGACCTTGAAGGGTCTCGATGTGTAGAGTACAACGAAAGGACAGAGATCTTTAATTGTTATTAAATTTTCCGTTTTAGAGGTTGATGATTGTTGTTGTTGTCGATGTGTTTAGGTTAGTTTGGAGTTGGATTCTAGTATGTAGTTGTAATATGGGATGGTACCATATCAGCTCGTTACTTCTTCCTCTTCTTTTTCATTCTTTTTTTTTTCTTTTGATATGGACACTTTACGCATAACCTTACGCGTAACCTTGCTATACGACTTATGCGTAAACTTGGTTGAAGCCTTACGCGTAAAAACTGATCTTTTGCGTAAACCATGACTAATGCGTAAGCGTAATCTTTTGCGTAAACTTTATGTGTAAGCATAATCTTTGGCGTAAACTTTATGCGTAAGCATAATCTTTGGCGTAAACCATTTCTTTTGCGTAAGACTTACGCGTAAGAAAAGGGTTTTACGCCTAAGATGAACCTTACGCATAACTTTTCCAAGTTATGCGTCGAAAAATTGTAGATTTCGCGTAGGAAGAGGGTTTTGACCCATTGACCTTGTCCGATGTCCTTTTCCGACTAGATTCCGACCATTTTACCGTTCATTTTTTCTGACCAGGTATCGAGATCTCTTTTAGACCTTTTTTGACCATAAAACTTCACTTTGACCATGTAATATAATGCTTGACCATTATAACGACCAGACCATTTGATTCATGATATATTGATTCATGATATATGTTTGACCATTATAAAGACCATGTTTCCACGGATTGGAACAAAAGTAGTATTATTTGATACAAAAAACAGTTGTAATAAACTGTTTAAGTAGAACAGTGAAAGCACAATACTTTTGACCAAAAAGATACAAAAATAATAATAAAAAACTGTTATCAATAATGATAAAAAAGTTTCAGATCCGAAAATTGTGGTAAAACAGCTTAAAAAGATAGTACGAACCACAATAAAATCATCAAAACAAAACACCATGGCTCTTGATACCACTTGTAGGATCGTGGTTTTGATTGACTATTGTGATTCGGGGGTTCGGGGATGATGAAAGATTAATTCTTCCATTGTTAGAGAGAGAGAGTAGAGAGAGAAGGGAAAAACTATGTTTTATTGATAATGAAGAAAGTGAAAAACAAAACAAAGTCTCATCCCTCTATGGAAGCATGGAGGGGTATATAAAGCCTAACACAAGCTAAACTATTGCAATATTACATAACTAGTCCATGTGTTTTGGCTTAACAAGATAGCTAATGTAATCCCGTAAATGTCGTTCCATTTACGTGTTAGGATTATAAACTTTGATCCTAACAATTACATTCGCCTACTAGAGTTTGAAGTGTAAATGTCACAAAAAGTGTGTTTGAAGTGTAAATGTCATTCGCCTACTAGAGTTTGAAGTGTGTTTCTTGGAATTTACGTAGGGTTTAGGGTGATTCTCATCTATTTTTTGCATTTTTCTTTGTTTCTTTCACTCAAATCTTGAAGCTTGGACAAGTTTCAAGGTTGATATAGTGATTTGAAGCTTAGTTTTTGCATAAAGTTTTGATTTTTAAGGCTTTTCTTAAGGTATTATAGCTTCTTTGATAGTGGAAAACTAGTTTTTGGTAGCAAAATCTTTCAGTTTAAGTGTTTTCAAAGTATTGGTGAAGTTATTTGATCAAAAGTACCTTATTTTTAAGCACTTCTCTTCAAAAATTTGAGATTTTTCAAGCTTCTGACCACCTTACGCGTAACTTAAGTGAACAGTACGACTCAAAAGCTGTCAACAGTACTTTTTGTCCCTTCTACGCATAAGATTTGGTCAAAACCCTTTTCCTACGCGTAACTAAGGTCAAAACCCTGTTCTTACGAGTAACTTTGGAAGTCTACGCCTAAATCCTACGCTTAAGTCTGTTTCCTACGCCTAAGTCCTACGCTGAAGTCAAATCCTACGCATAAGTTACCTTTTTCTACGCAGAAGTTCTAATCTTACGCATAAGAGTTCATCTTACGCGTAAGTTGCCAGAATCTACGCTTAAGTTTCATCAAAGGTCTTCTCCTTGTGTTACGGTGACTCAGTACTTCCCTAGCTTGGATAAGTTAGTGGAATACTTCGACTTCGGATATCTTTCAAGCTTGGATAAGTTTGGAAGATTTGTTTGGTTGTTTAACCTTACGCGTAAGCTTAAACTTACGCATAAGCCAAAGCTTACGCGTAAAGAGTAAACTTACGCATAAACTCATTGTTTACGCATAAAACAACTCTTTACGCATAACCTAAAGTTTACGCGTAAGATAATTATTAAGCGTAAGAATTCAACTAACCCCTGGGATTTTGAACTTAACCAAAGGAACGTGCATTTCAATCTTCTACAAAGATCCATTACTACACAAGTGTTCAAAGATGTCTCAACCACCACATTACTACTTCTCTAATCCTCAGCAACAACATCAGCAGTATCAGCAACAACAATACCATCAGCAACAATCATATCAACAACCTTCACAATCACACTTTCATCAACAACCGTTTAATCAACAACCACAATATCTCATGATGCAACAACATCAAATCATTCCTCAACAACAACCATATCAAATGTCACAACAAAATAATCAGTATTCCTCCAAACAACCTCACTGGTTTGATAGAATGTGTGAAGTTATTACAACTCAACAATCCAGACATGAGGCAGGATCACTTGAAACACCTCCAATGCTAACACCTGGGAACTATGTTCAATGGTCAAGTCGATTCTTACGATTTCTTGAACTAAAGAAACCTCATGGGAAATTCTTGAAACAAGTGATACTTGAAGGACCATTTGAGTGGCCAACAAGATTTGAAATTGGTGATCCAAATGCTGATCCTCCACATCCTCCTGGTGATAGACCTCTTCCAGAATCTGCACTCACAGAAGAACAGAAATTACATCGTGAAGCAGATGCGTATGCAATGGCTTATATACTTCAAGGTATACCTAATCCAATTTATCGAAGTGTCGATGCTCAGAAAACAGCCAAAGCTATGTGGGAACATGTTCATCTCCTTATGGAAGGCACTCAATTGAACAAAGATGATATGGAATCCAAACTCCACATGGAATACACAGACATCACAATTGAACCTGGAGAGTCACTTGAATCCTACTATCATCGTTTCACAAATGTGGTCAATGATCTGGAACGTTACAAAATCACAGTACCAAGGATAGCAGTGAACTCCAAATTCGTCGGTAGTCTTGGTCCAGATTGGCATAAATATGTGACATTTGTTCGACAAACCAAAAATCTTCATGATGCACCATATGGTTTGTTGTATGATTTTCTGAAACACCATGAATCTGAAGTGGAAAAAGATAGAGCTCTTCGAGGAGGATACTCACCATCACCAACACCAAATTCTTTGGCACTCGTAGCTCAATCTCCCTATGCTCCACCACTTATGTCAAATCATGCATATGTTCAAGAGCAAAACTACTTCAGTTATCCACAATCTTCTACCTCGAACCAAATGGTCCCTTATGGTTCATCTCCACAGAATACTTCTACTCAACTTGTTCCATTGAACAACAATGATGCAGTGTACTACTCCAACTCCAATGAAGATGACGATGATGATTTTAATACGTTGAATCAGGGACTTGCTCTTATTGCTCGTGCTTTCAGCAAATTCTCCAACAAAACAAACAACCGTCAACGTTCGTCTTCTAACACAAGGAATCAAGCTGTTGTCAATGATGAAAGAGTGGAAATTCAGAATCGTAACTATGGTAGATCTGGTTCAGGAAATTTTGGGAATGGTCAGAGGTTTAATAACAATGGGGGGTTCAGGAACAACTCAGGATCTTCTCAGCAAAGGTCTGAACCAGTTGCAACTAGGAACTCCAACTCAGGGAATGCAGTATGGTGCTATAATTGTAATGAACAAGGTCATATAGCGACAGCATGTCCCAAACCGAGAACTCGGGGTAGTAAGTTTCACAAGCAGGCATTACTCATGGCTCTTCAAGATGAAAAATATGGACATTTCCCTGAACAAGATAACAACTTCATGGCAAATGTGAACAATGATGATGACATGGAAGATCTGTAAGCCAATGCAGCTGTGATGCTTATGGCAAACATGCAGGAACTTCAGTGTAATGATTCAGGTCCAGTGTATGACACTGACGGCTTGTCTCAGGTATATGACCAAAAAGCATGCCTAATACATGAAATAGCCTCACCCTCTGCTTCTGAATCAGATATGGCGCAAGTTGTTCCATCTAAATCAAACAGATGAACAAATAGGCACAGTTCTCATATTTGATGATGACACAGCTGTTTCATTTGATGATCCTATAGAGAATGATAAACATGATCATATAGAACAACATGAACCATCATTTGATCCAGACCCTGACCTAATAATGTTATCTAAACAACTGGATGCACAACAATTGCAAATCATAAAATGCAATGAGAAAAACAAAGTTTTAAAAGAACAAAATGTGTCACTTGCAAGAGATATTGAGTGTTATAAAATTCAACTTTCAAATCAGGAAGACAAGATTAAACATGCAAAAAGTTTTGAAAAAGCTTTTCAAGATTCGTATAATAAAGAGCAAGATCTTCAACACAAAATGCAAGATTTAATTGAGTCAAACGGAAAGTTGATTTCTAAACTTGAAAGTGAGAAGTGTGAATTGAAAATGCAAGTTGAACGTCTTCAAACAGTACTTTCAAAAACAGAAACAGAATTGTCAAGTTGTAAAAAGGATTTTTGTGAACATAAAATACGAAAAAGGAAGTATATAGCTGACTTACGCGGTGAGATTGTTGATCTTGAAAAATAACTCAAAGAATTTCGTAACATTGTTTACAAACACGGGAACTCTGTCACAACAATACAGAAATTTTCTTTAAAACCGAGACCCGATAAAGGATTTGCACTTTGCGATTTCAAATCAATGTTTCTTCACACAGCATTCAAAGAAAATCCTAAGATTTACAGTATGGACCACATGCTTGATAATACGATTGTGCGTGCTGTTGTTTTTGATACTGAGGAAGAAGAAGAACTTGAAGACGAGAGTCGATCAAAAATGAGTTATGTTCAATATTGGAAACCATATGATTATTCACAAGCTCAACACATTTCTAAATCTTTTGTTCCTCAAAAGGAATTACCTGAGAAATCATGGTATGTCACAGAGTCATATGTTTCATCCTCTAATGCGGCCCCTGTCCAAACTATAGCACAAGTTAATGGTCCTTTACCATCATCCGGTGAACTTACACCTTTACCGAAAAGTTGTCGTGTCTTAAATCATTTCAAAACTTTTATGGAAGACATCGAAATTTTGGAGGAAACAATTGAACGTAATTCTGAAATAAAAATTGAAACTTTTCAATCCGCTTACGAGCGAGAAAACAGAGATATTTTTCAAAAACAAATGTTGCCAATTGTCAAACACCTCCGTCTCTGTGCTACACGTTGGGATCAGGAACTTCAAAACGAGGTCAAAAATATGATAAACGTTTTCAACTCTACTGAAAATGAGATTTTGGTTCAAAAGCAAAGAAATAGAATTTTAAAGAATGATGCTGATCGACTCTTGGAACAAGTTCTCAATGCTGATATTTTGTCTGTTATCATGAATGATCTCTATAAATCTGGTACTTCTATGCTTATGGATGATCTTTGTCTTGATAATAACTTGTTGAATGTGGAAATTGAAACACTTAAACATGATAATGATAAGCTGAGAATACAAAATGATGATGTGACAAAACAATTTTCTAAAGAAATTTGTCAACTCAAACAAAGGCTTAAATGGTGTCAAGCTCAAACTCTTGAAACTTCAAAGTCAAAATATTTCAAACTCTTGTCAGCTTTGCAAAAACAATGAGTCTTTCAAAAGTCTGTGTCTCAAATACGAGAAAGAAATTGCGGATTTAAAAAGTGAAAATGTTGCATATCAAAAAAACCACGAAGACATCAAATATTGCAATGGTGTACTTAAGTCAAATATTCAGGATAAGAATCACATCATCATAGAGTTGAAAGAGAAAATCAAGATACTCCAAAAAGGAAAGTTTGTTGACACCACGGTGATAGCACCAGGATTGTATCAAATAGACAAAACTGCTAAAGGAAATGTTGTTCAAAATACTAATGTTGATAACTCCACTTCTACAGGACTAGTCTCCACTAATAGCGTTAGCAGACCCAAGCGAAAAAGTAAAAAGAAGAATAGGCTCTGGCAACGTAAGAGAGGATCACTAGAAGCTCAAGAAGTAGAAGATCAACTTAGGAATTTGAATAAAACTCATGTTGCATCAGATTTAGATTCTACTCTGGCAAATTGTAATCAAAATCTAAATGTAACGAATGACGAACCTTAGAATGTTTTGAATATTAATGCATCTTGTGTGTTTTGTCGTAAAAGCGTATCATCTGGTGATCATACAAAATGTATAGCTAATTCTCTTCTGAATCGCCATAAGAAACATAGAACACGCATTCCTTCTAGGCCCACTATTGCCTCTAAGTCTAACTTAGGAAAGCCGCCTTCTACGAATTCTAATGAAGTTGAAGTTACCCCCATAAGTGCCGAGAACAAATCTAGGAATAAGCCAACCACTAGTGAATTCACCATTAAGAAAGCAAGAACTAGTTGGAATTGGCAACGTTGGTTACAACACAAACCAGACTTTAAATGGATTCCTAAATTGTTGAATACATGTGTTTCTAACCAACAGGAACCCGCACTTTCTTTGGGTTCCACCCTTACTTCTGTTCCATCCGTGTCGTCTTCTTATGATGCAGGTGGTACAGATTGTTCTCTGGATTGTTGATAGCGGATGCACCCGACATATGATAGGAAATCTCAAACTGTTACACAACTTTGTTTCAAAGTTCATTGGCACTGTCAGATTTGGGAACGATCATTACGCTTTAATAATGGGATATGGTGACTATGTCAGTGGGAACATTGAAATCAGTCGTGTTTATTATGTGGAAGGCCTTGGACACAACCTTTTCTCTGTTGGTCAATTTTGTGATGGGGATCTAGAAGTTGCATTTCGTGAGAAAACTTGTTTCGTTCGTGACTTACAAGGAAACGATCTAATGTTTGGCTCACATGGTTCTAACCTTTATACAATATCAATGTCAGATATGATTGGTACATCTCCGATATGTCTTCTCTCCAAAGCGGAATCGACTAAATCTTGGTTATGGCACAAACGTCTTTCGCACTTGAATTTCAAAACCATGACTGACCTTGCTCGTTACAAACTTGTTGATGGATTTCCAAGATTCCGTTTTACCAAAGATCACTTATGTTCAGCCTGTGAACAAGGAAAAAGTACTCAGGCTCATTTTCCTTCAAAACCTGAGCACAGTACGAATCATGTTTTACAATTGCTACATATGGATTTGTGTGGGCCGATGTGTGTTCAAAGTATCAACGGTAAACGCTACATTCTTGTAATTGTGGATGATTACTCCAGATGGACTTGGGTTTATTTTTTACGAAGTAAAGATCAAGCTCCTTCAATGATCATCACCTTTCTCACTAAAATTCAAGTTCAGTTACGTAATACGGTACGAATAGTCAGAACTGACAATGGAACTGAATTTAAGAATCAGACACTTCGGTCATATTTCGAGAAAGTGGGAATTGAACATCAAACATCTATTCCTAGAAGCCCAGAACAGAATGGAGTTGTTGAAAGACGCAACAGGACGTTAGTGGAAGCTTCTAGAACTATGTTGATTAATGCTCAATTACTAGATTACTTATGGGCGGAAGCTGTTTCAACCGCATGTTATACTCAAAACCGTTGCATGATTACAAAACGCCATCGCAAAACACCTTATCAAAATTGTTCACAAAAGAAAACCGAATATCGATTACTTTCGTGTATTTGGAGCACTTTGTTATCCGAAAAATGATCGTGATGATTTAGGTAAACTTAAAGCAAAGGCTGACATCGGAGTATTCGTTGGATACTGTGAAAATTCTAAAGGTTCTTGGATATGAAATCGTCGAACAAGAGAAATTCAAGAAACCATTCACTCTAATTTTGATGAACTCACACAAATGGCTTCTGAGCAATACAGCTTAGGACCCGAATTCAACCGTCTTAACTCTCCGGACTCTTCGGCTGAACCATTGCCACTTAACCGCAAAGAATTGGAAACCTTGTTTGCTCCACTGTTTGATGATACAATTGAATACCGGTCTACTGAGGTCTCACCTAATTCCGCTGCTCAACCTGAAAATATTCCAGTACCTGAATCACCTCAACAAACAACAACAACTGTTGAGAAAGACGGTCCTCCAATTGCATCACCATTTACAGCAGAACAAACTGTTTCTAACTCCCGCCAATCAGCTGAAGATCCAACACCACAATCAGTTCCACAACCCGCAGAGCATGATCCTGATGCATTCTTTAACCCGTTTGCACCCGATCCTACCTTTCCTGATATAGCTGAGTCGTCCACACGCAATTTGGATCCTGCTAACATGCGAGATACTTATCAACTACACCCTTCAACACACAAATGGACTCGAGACCATCCACTAGTTCATATTATTGGCCATCCAGATGCACCTGTAATGACAAGACAACGACTTCACACTGATGGAGAAACTTGTATCTATGCACTCACAGTTTGTCACGAAGAACCGAAGAACATTAAAGAAGCAATGACTTATGACAACTGGATTGAATCTATGCAAGACGAATTTCAGCAATTCATAAGATTAGAAGTCGTGGAATTAGTTGAAAGACCTGACGGAGTCTTTGTCATCGGGTTAAAATGGATCTGGAAGAATAAGCTTGATGCTGAAGGAACTGTCATACGTAACAAATCATGCCTGGTAGCGAAAGGATACTCCCATATAGAAGGACTTGACTTTGCAGAATCCTTTGCTCCAGTGGCTAGACATGAAGCTGTTCGGATCTTTTTGGCATACGCTGCACACAGGAACATGATTGTTTACCAAATGGATGTGAAAACAACATTTCTTAATGGAGAACTCCGTGAAGAAGTTTATGTAAGCCAACCAGACGTCTTCGTTGATCCTGAGCGTCCTAATCACGTTTATCGACTCAAAAAGGCACTCTACGGACTTAAGCAAGCCCCACGGGCGTGGTATGACAAACTGTCCACTTTCTTGCTGGCCAATAAATTTTCTAAAGGATCGGTGGATCCACCACTGTTTACAAAAACCTACGGGGAGGACTTACTTGTTGTTCAAATATATGTCGATGACATTATTTTTGCCTCAATAAAAAGAAGTTACTCTAATGATTTCACAAAATTAAAGAAAGATAATTTTGAAATGTCCATGATGGGTGAACTTTCGTTCTTTCTAGGACTACAAGTTCTTCAATCACCCCGTGGTATTTTTATAAATCAGTCCAAATATGCTCTTGAAATTTTAAAGAAACATGGAATGATGACTTGTGACACTTATAATACACCAATGGGCTATACCACAAACTTGTGTCATGGCAATCTAAGAAGTAGGACTGCACATCACTGTCGTCAACAGAATTTGAATATGTAGCCATGTCTGCTTGTTGTGCTCAAGTCATCTGGATGAGATCACAACTTAAGGATTATGGCTACCTATTCAACAAGATTCCAATCTACTGTGATTCCAAAAGTGCAATTGCTATCTCCTGCAACACAGTACATCATTGCAAATCCAAACACATCGATCTCCGATATCACTTCATCAAAGAGCATGTTGAAAAGGGTACCGTTGAACTTTATTTTGTTGGGACTGAGTACCAATTGGCGGACTTACTTACCAAATCCTTAGCACCATCAAGGTTTGCTAGTCTAGTTCACCAAATTGGTATGCGATGTTTGACTCCAGATGATCTGGAAAAGTTTTTAAAACACAATTGATGTCAAACATCAAAACTATCTTTGTAAATATTCTTATTAAAAAAAAATGCAAGTATACACCACCTCTTTCAACACTATTTTTTATAAAATGTCTTTGATTATTAAAAACAAGTGTTGAGGGGGAGGAAAAGTATTTTTTAAAATTTTCTTAAAATATTTAATTTTATACTTGCATTTTACCAAAAATATTACATTATTTTTTCTAATGTGATGCTTCAAAAGTGTTCCGGGATACTCTCCTTGACCAATATAATTAATTTTTCAGTTTCTTTTGACTACGGTCTAAGGTCGAGGGGGAGTACCACAAGTTGTTCTTGTCATAACTTGGTGTAATTAACGAAAGTTAAAAGAGAAAGTTAGTTTGGGCGTTTAGTGTGATTTGGAAACTAAGGTTAAGGGACTAAATGTGTCAAAATGTGAAAATAATATTACCACTAGTCAAAACGCCCTTTGACCACTCATTCAATGCACTGTTAATAACATTTACTATCCTCACTGACTCCTCCCAAACCAACCAGTCAGCCTTGTGAAGCTGTTAGGCCCACCTGGGAGAAAGTGCAAGTTAATATTGACCGTGGAAATATAGGGAAATCCCCGGATCGTTAAATCCCAACGAGATTGAAATTGTATTTGTTGACGGATAGGAAAGTGAGTGATACTGAGGACAGTAACAAATATGTTTTGAGAGTTGATTACACTACTGATTGCTTGATATTTGGAAAATATGAAATTATAACAGAAATACAGAAATAAACACAAAATCAGATAATCAGATAACAGACAGAGAAAAGTGGTATTTAACAAATTACAAACTACAGGGACTAAAAGTGAAACTTTTAAAAACTTAATATTTAAGAAAATAGAAAATGAAATTTAAATTATGAAAATGATTATTATAATATTTAATTACTATTTAATTAATAAAACTAATTAAAATCTAATTTAAAACTTAATCTAAATTAACTAAAAATTACAACTATTACAAATAAACCTAAAAACTTATAAAAATAATTTCTAAACTTAACTAAGAACTTGAAGAAAGTATAAAAAATGAAAATAAATATTTTTGTCTTTTTATAAGTATTTTATTAATTAATAACTATTTGATTTAATTAAACTATTTTAACTATTTTAAATTATTATTAATACTAAAGTACCTTAGAAATTTATGATAAAATTTATAAAACTATTTAAACACTACAGGAATATTTAAAAATTATAAAAACTTGCTAAAAATTATATTTAAGCTAATTGACTAATTAATTACTATTTAATTAATTTTAAACTAATTTAATTAATTTAAATAAGAAAATTATTAAATGAACAGTGGAAATTATGAAACTATTTTTTAAAAGTCTTAACTATATTATAAAACTTAGGAAAAATATAAAATTCTACTTTAGTTAATTAAAATTAAAGAAATCTATTTAATTTTTTATTTTACTTATTTAATTATTTAAATTAGTTTTAAATCTAATAAATAGTAAACTGTTTAGGAAAATTCTAAGAAAATTATTTTAACTACTTTAAGGTACTAAGTAATTTATAAAATTATAAAATTGGACAAGTGCTTATTAATAAGCTAAAATGAAAATTAAATAGATAATTTCTATTAAATAGAAGCTATCACTATTTTTATGTTTGCTTTTTCTGGTTTTTCTTTTACAAAATTATTTAAATACTTAAATAATGAAACTTTAATAAAGACAACTACTTAGGAAATCAAAAATAAGCACTGAGATTGCTTATTAGCTTAAACAGTTGACTATGGTTGACCAAATGAAGAAATAAGCTAAACTGAGGTTATGTGGGGTCCACTTTGGTGAAATCTAGTTTAACTAAGTTAATTGAACTATATTAAACTAAACTTAATGAGTTAAGCTCCTAAAATAAGCTGAAAATCCCAAATAAGCACTTGCTTATTCTTATTCTGACTCAGAAATGGGACAGAGATTGGTGGCAATTTAAGGTGGGGTCCACTAGTTTGTAGGTCAAACTATGGGTCAATTCTTGAACCTGGGTAGGAGGGGGGTTGTAATAAGCTAGGTTGGAGGTGTGGGTCCTAATGGTGTGGGCTGCAGCCACCACTTAAGTTGGTGGTGTGGTGGTGGTGTGCTGATGTGCAGGGCAAGACTTTGCCTTGCAGTCCACTTCCAATGAGTGTAGGGTCCACAAAAATAAAAGAGGGTTCAAAATAAACCTAGGGGTTCAATTATGGGATGATAAGCTACAGATTAAACTAATAAACTAAGCTTATGGCTTCCTAATAAGCTCTGTATGAGCCCTTGGATTGGTGATCATACACTGAGTAATCAGTGTGGCTTGTTTCACAAAGGTCACAATTTGGATCCTAAAAGCTATTCTACAATAAGCTAAAAGCTAAACTAAACCTAGATATGAAAAAGGTGACTAATAAGCTACAAATTAAGCTAATGGTTGTGGTGTGGGGTCCACTGAGTTGCACACTAGGGGTCTTGGTATTTTACTTAAAACCTGTGCACAGGGCAATGTTTTTGCCCTGCAAGGTACTTTGGTTGAGCTTTTCTAGCTTAATAAAAATCTTAAAAATGAACTAGATGTGAGAAACTAAAGTTCAACTGGTAGGTAATAAATAGGAATAGGTTTCAACTTCTGAAAACAAACATAAAAATCAAAACAATTCCCTGAGTTTGTGTAAAAATCTGAGATGAGCACTTTGACTATTTCATGAAACTTAAATTGGTTTGACTTATGTGAACTTTGAACTTAATTTATAAGCTGATTATGTTATATTAAGATGAAATAAAGTTAAAACAAGCTTCTCTAACAACTTTTTAACATGTAAACAAGATTTGGTATGCAAATTCCTAATCAGTGACAGTAGGTTGAAGATCCAAGTGATTTTTGACTTTTACTCTAACAAGACCTATTTAATTCGACTAATATGAACTAATACAACCTAGAGAAACATGTAGAAACAAGAATCAACAATAAAAACTCTACTTAACTCAGTGAAGACCACTGATCCAAACACACTTGTAGATAGACTGTTTTGTGATTTCTTAAGTAAATGGCTTACAAAGTTGTTGAAACAGATCCACAATAGCTTATTATATTATATTGAGTATATTTAAGCACTTAGTAACAAGAAATAACTAGAGATACATACTAATACTAATTATAATATGTTGACTGTTTGATTTTTTTATTTTTTAGAAACTATTAATGGTAACAACAAGATATTAATCTAAGATTATTTATCACTATATAAGACTAGATAAGCATAATTTAACTTAGAAATCAGGCAATAAGCAAATTAATAGTACAAAGGTATAAGTGAGATTTGGATAACTTACAAGAATGCTTTCCTGCTTGAAACCAAGAACCAAGAACTCCTATTTCCTCCCCTGAGGATCTAAACCAATACTCCAAGCTGCTTCCTTTCCAAATTGCCTTTGAAACCCAGAAATCAAGAACAAATGCCACAGTTGACTTTCATTGACCAATTTTGTATTTTGTGAGATTTTTTATGTTAAGCTGATTAGTAAGTTACTAAAAGCTGTATTGAGCTTATGGGAGCTTATATGAGCTATTTCAATCCATATAACCAAACAGTAACAAGTATAAAGCTTATTTAGATTCTTAATATGAACTTGAAAATGGCACAACTTGAAATTACAACACAAACTTGAATTTTATTATCTGAAAAGATCACTAGTACACTGAGGATACTTAGAATAAAACTTAAAAGCTTAGATTATACTTGAACAACTAATACAAATTTAAACGACATACATTAATTGAAAATAAACTAGGTACTCTTCTCTTCTGCTTCTCTTGGTCTTTATAGGTGAAAATAAGCTTCCAGGTGTCCTCAGGGACTTTTCCCACTTCATCTGAGCCATTGATTTAGTCCAATTAACATCCACCGTTTAAACTACCTTTTTGGCGCCAAAGTCCTCCAAGTTAACTTGGAGGCTACGCTCTGCAATTAAGGATTGTTGGGAGTTTGTGGGTGTGTCAGAAGACAATTTGGGAAGTTTGGAGGCCAAGGTGAGGTGATTTGATAGAAACAGAGGATGTGGAGGAGTTTGGAGTGAATTTTGGTGTGGATGGCATTTAATGAGGAGTGGGTTGATGTGTGAGGTGGAAAGGTGATGAGGGTGAGTTGTATTGATGAGGTGGAGGTGAAAGGTGGCACAAAACCACCTGGTATGGTGGTTTCAGGTGGTGGTGAGGGAGGTGAACAGTAGAGCTGGGGTGTTTGGCGGTTTTGGGTGGTCAACGCGGGTCAGCGCTCTTTTAAATAAAAAAGGTGGGTTTGGACTGGGCTTATGGTTGGGCTAAGGGTGTGTGTGGGTTGGTAGGGTAGGATGGGTTGGATTTGGTTTTGGATTTATTGAAATAAAAAGAGTCCGATTTGGTTTTTTAGTGACAAGGACCAAAAATGTAAATTTGGCAAAAATGAGGGACTGAATTTGTAATATTTCCCAAAGTATTTTCAAGGACTTAAATTGCCAAATATAATAAACCAAGGACTAATTTATTTATTTTTCCATTTAAAAACACCCAGGGACCTTTTCTGTAAATTTTCAAACTCCAGGGACCTTTATTGTAAATTTGGATTTTTAAGGGATTAAACTTGTAATTTCTCAAAATGTTATCAAAATTGTTCCATTTTGTCATTCATGCATAGTACAAGGGTATTATTTGTAAATATTTCAGTTTTAAATACCCAGGGACTATTTTGCCAATTTTGTAACTTGAGGGGTAAAAATTGCCAGTTTGTGTAAACTTTTATCCAGGGATGTTTTGTGAACATTTTTGAGTTCCCAAGGACTTAAGTTGACTTTTTATTCATTTAAAACCTTCAGGGACTAGTTTTGACAATATTTGAAACTTGAGGGACTGAAACTGCCAATTATGCAAACTTTGTACGTTTTTCATTTGTTTTTGCATATTTTGTATTTGAAACATATAAAACACACTTCTAAGATATTTTAAGTAATATGATGCATTTTTGAGTGTTTTTGTATGTTTTGGCAGTTCAGATTAGTACAAAATGATGAGTATTTAGACACTCATCACTCACCAACTCAAATCCACGACTCACAATCAAAAGGCAAATCTATCCATCGTTTTTCTAATCTGTAAGTTGTAACATGCTTAGATCTTATTATTAATAATGGTTTTTAATTTCATATCAATCAAACGGCTAATTTTTTCTTAATCGTTAAAATTGTTCTTAGGTTTTGCGTAGAAATTAAACCCAGAAACTTGTTGTGTTTGGGTTGAATTGGTTGATGGGAAATGGTCTTAGGATGATTATAAACATATCACAAAACTCCAAACGTACCCAGAAACACTAAATCGATAGATTTGATTATTAGGGTTCATACGCAATTTTTAGGGGTTATTGATTCTGTGTGTTATAATTGAAATTGATGATGGCGATTGTGTTGTTACATGACTAGGAAGTCAATCATGTGGTTTAATTGCTTCAATTACATCTCTTGATCATGAATCAAAGATTTAGGGTTCGAACGCACTAGTAGTTGTGATCTTGTGATTTTGTGGTCAATTGGTGTTAAAATTTGGACCATATGTTCCTTAGGATATTAGTATCACTTGCCCTAAGTTGTTTTCTACCCAGAATCATGTTTGAATGTGGTTGTGATTATGTGTTCATACGGCCTTACGCGTAACTTTGAATCATGACATGTTTATGCATAAAATGTGTGTATAAAGTGTGTTGGTTTAAACATTGATCTGTGGTTATGTTTGTACACTTTCAGGAATCAAACAACACTAATTTCTAAAGGTGATTTTCTGAAAAAGGACGTTTTTACGCATAAAATGTTCATCCTACGCGTAAGATTGAACCTTACGCATAAGATTCGACACGTTGACAAACATTGTCTTGGATAAGACAATTTTTACGCATAAAGATTAACTTACGCATAAGTCTTGATCTTACGCAAAAGTCTTGAACTTACGCATAAGTCAAAACCTACGCATAAGTTATATCTTACGCATAAGGTTAATCCTTTGCATAAGCTCATATCCTACGCCTAAGATTTTATCCTATGCGTAAGATTGAGCCTACGCATAAGTATTACCTTACGCGTAACATATAAGGTTATGCGTAGCTTTTGCTCTTACGCCTAAATTCTCTTCTTACGCATAAGTCAAGTTACGCGTAGGATTTTCCACTTACGCATAACATTGTCCAATTCATGAAATTTTCTAAGTGTTGGAAAAATTTCCAATGTGTAATCTCTTGTAATGATAAACTCATGTTGTATCTTTATTGTTATAAGTTTCTACCATGTGATAATAACACAAGTTTGTCATATAACAAAAGTTTTCACACAAACAAACACCCACTGATCAATTCATAATATGCACAATCATGTAATTGAATGTCTGAGCTAACAAAGTATATCATTGCCATGTTTGTATTTGTAATGATCAATTCAGATGGCAGAACACAATGACATTCCATATGGAGCAGAACCTGAACCAAAACTCTCATGGGAAGAGACCTTTCCCGCAGATTACACCCGGAAGATAGGAAAGAACAACTTACAAATTAACTTCAACAAAATCACATGCAACGAATCCTCATGTATTGTTGCAGTGGATGCTCTCCTATATCACCCCAACAAGCTCTTGTTCACTAAGTCAGCTTCAGTCTCCTGCTTCTACATACACCAGTTTTGGCATACACTTCAGCTAGACCTTGGGGAAGCTTCCTTCACTTGCATGCTTCATGACAGACAGGTCACTGTGGACATAGACACACTTAGGAATGTTCTTGGGTTACCCGAACTTGGCCCAGATGAAGAATATGATCAAGTACCCACCGAGGAAGAACTGATAGAGTGGTTACGGGATATCAGCTATGATGAATCAGAAGAAGTTCTGACAAGACATTCTAGGGTCAACATCAGATTTCTTCCACAACCATGGAGAACCCTGTATATTCTGATTGCCAAATCCTTATCTGGCAGAGACACTGGCCATGAACACCCCAAGCTCCAACACCTCAAACTCTTCTGGGCAGTGGCAAACGTCAAGAAAGTAGATTATGCCAGCATTATCTGGGAAGACCTTGTGTGGCACAATCAACACAAGACCAGCAACATCCCATTTGTCCGTTTCACAAAATTACCCATCAAAAGCTTCCTTCATGAGTATGATGATATTCCTCAAAGACTTGATGATGAAGCCAAGCACACTTTCAGAAATGAGGAAACTCTCAGAATCATCAAGAGACTCGACACCAGCACACGCAAGCAAGGAAAGAAATTTCCCGACTGTCTCTTGAATGAAAAAGTGAAGCTTTGCAAGAATTACAAGTACTACCTTCAAGCTCTTGAAGCAGACAAAGTTGGTTTCCTGGACGAAGTTGTTCTACCTTCGTGCATGCAGAAGAAAGGAAAGAAAGGTAGCAAGGCTGGGAGCTCCGGCAGTTCTACCAAGTCTACACATAAGAAA
The DNA here is from genome assembly GCA_030686995.1 of Artemisia argyi. NCBI lineage: Eukaryota > Viridiplantae > Streptophyta > Magnoliopsida > Asterales > Asteraceae > Artemisia > Artemisia argyi. The sequence continues at coordinate 42,928,970 of CM060697.1, forward strand.
AAGGGTACACTCAAGCGAAGAACTCCTGTCAAGAAGCCCGCATCCATTCCTGAACCTGGGTGGTTTCCCTCACCACCTTCTCCAAAACCGTCTAACTCTGAAACCGAGTCCCACGAAGGTCCAGTTTACAGGGAAGCCTTTGCCAATATCACCGAGAATGTCAATCTTGAAGATATTGATGATAAAGACTTGACATTTGAAGATTGGGAGAAGAACATTGATGAATTTGCTGATAATGCTGAATACCCAGCAGATCTCAATCAAAGACCTTTCACTGAAGCAGAAACAGAGTTGGAAGAAGAAAGGGTTAGGAAAGAGAAGCTGAAGGAACCCATGACTGCTGAACAAGAGTCTGCTCAATCTAATATAGGTCTTTCAGTAGAAGAAGAAAATGAAAGAACTCTTAAGCTGGGTCTCCTCCATAGCAAGATAGATGCATTCAATGCTGATCTACCTCCACCTCCAGTGTTCTCTCATACTACCGAAGCTGGCGGATCTAGCAGCATTCCTGATTCTGCTACAGGAATCAATACTGACTTGGTCGCCTACGACAATCCTTCGGTATCTCCCACAGACATAGAAATGACTAATGCTTCAGCAACGGGAGAAGAGGAAGAGGAAGATCCCATGGATACTGATGCTCCACAGTTGATGTCTATGGAAGAAATGGAGCTCAGAGAAAGGGCTCAAGAAGAAGAATTAAGAAAAAAGCAAGAAGCTGAGGAGGCTAGGCTTGAAGAGCTTGCGCAAGCCAAACTGGAAGAGACAATCCGTATGGAAGAAAGCAGGAAGGCTGAAGAGGCAGCCAAGCTGGCAGAAGAAAAGTTAAAAAGAGAAGAAGAAGCCAAGCTTGCTGAAGAATTAAGGCTTAAGGCCGAGGCTGACAAACTAGCTGAAGAACAAAGGTTGGAAGAGGAAGCGGCCAAAGCAAAGAATGTTGAAGAACCCGAATCACAAAGAGGAGATGATAAGGACGTTACTACCAACATAGAATCTTCACAATCATCACCTCCTGCATCCGAATCAACCCACGACAAATCAATCAAGAAACCAACAAGCACCAAAGCCTCTGCTGCATCCAAGTTACTAAAGTCAGCATTTAGAAGAGTTCATGAAAAGAAGAAAAACAAATTGGAAGATCAGGTTGCATCACTAGCAAGCCAAGTTGCTAAACTGTCAAAGCTCAACACTAATGTCCAGGAACTTCAAGATAAGGTTGACACTTTCTTAGCAAAGGATGTGCAAGAGAACTTGGAAGCCACATTGGCTGCTCAAGCACACCAATACATGGAACAACACTTAGTTGCTGAGTTCAAAGAGCTGCTGGCACCTATGAGAGATGAACTCACCAAGTTCGCAGAGCAAGCAGTCAAGAAAGTAATCCGATCTACCACGTTTACTCTTCGAGCTGACAAATCAACTGTTCCACTACCTGGGTTATCTATGGACGAATTGGAAGCCCAACTCTTTGACAAACTGGCAAGCAAGTTCACATTATCACCTGAAGAAGCTAAAGTCCTGGAAGCTTTGAAAGCCGAAATGACTAAAGAGACTTGCAGCACAGAGGCGGACAAACTGAAACGTCCAAGAGATGATGAAGATCAGGATCCTAACTCTCAGGCAAAGAAACAAAAGCAAGCCGAAGGACCCTCATCTCAACCACAAGCACCGGTCAACCCTCCAACAACAACAACATCTTCACAACAACCCAAGGTATCTGGTTCCGCTCCCAAAGCACCTGACCACTTTGAATACACAGGTGGTGACGAGATTCCTCAGCCTGATGAAGTACCAGAACCGTCTTCCAAGAAGAAGAAAGAAAGGAAACGAAAGAATCATCAACACAAACCGGACACCTCATCAAAAGGCACAGAACCCAAGAAACCGAAAACCGTCCTCAAATGGCTAGACCAAGACGATACTACCGATTACTCCTGGTTTGAAAAGATGATTAATTCGCAACCGCCACTTGCAGACAATCAAGAACCTCAAGATGGTCGAACAGTGGAATACGCTCAGTTGATTCAGCATAAGTTTCAGATGAAAAAGATGAATAAGATACAGCTGCGAAGAATCAAGAATGATGCGTTCAATCTTCTGAAAGATCGGTCTGCTAACTCCATCGAACTTGAGTACCATCTGGAAAATATTGCTCGAGCTATGTCAAGCAATATTGACTGGATCAATCCTGAATCTTATGTCGATCCGGTCACAAGGAAAACCGCACCATACATAACTGACTGGTCCAAATCACTACCGATGATTGGGAAGCCTAAGGAACCAAAGATCCCTTACAAGTTCTTCTTCAACAATGACTTGGAATTTCTGCAACTCGGCAGCAAGATTGAGAAGAAGTACGTCAACTCACTTTCCTTTCTCCCTGCAGCTAGATATCTCAACAATGCCATCGAAGAAGAAGCCTCTGCCTTATTCATTGACAAAGTTGTTGACTATGACCGGAATGCACTCCATGGTATACATCATTGGCCAGATAACCGGGCACAGTATTATCGAAGCAGCAGACTCAATCAGACGATGGGTGATGTGGCAAGTGATTTGAAGATAGTCTCGATTCAGTTCATTTCGACTGTCACTCACTTTGGGTACCCCTTCCTCAGCAAAATCACACTCAAAAGACTTGATGAAAAGGAGTACGATATTTCCGAGTCAGACTTTCCACGACTACTTCTCAACGACATTAAAGATATGTACCTGCTCAAAGTTCAAGGAAAGCTTTGCAACTTACCCAAAGAGATGCAGTTTGCCTTTATCACAGCTCTCCTAATCTACATTAGGCAGATAGTCATCAGAGAAAAGTAGAAGATCTTCAACTGGGAGTGGAAAGTTATCAGAAGAAGTTGAATCTCACCAAACCAAATATGTTTGACATCCCCAACCTTCCACATCTACCTCAATACTCCTTGATCAGACATCCGGCATTTGGGTTCACCTACCGCAGTGTAAACGCTCGCAACTGCTTCATGGCCTATGGAGAAATACATAAGTTCTGTGATGAAACCTTGAAGTTCGTCAGAGATGGAATCAAAAGCAGATTAGATAACATAGCACTGGGTAAATCTAAAAGGTGGAATACCAATGAGGCCAGGGACGCTCGCAGATTCATTACAAGGATTGAGAACCGGTTGAAGCTCAGGGATCAGTTCAGGAGATTGGAAAGTTATGTTGGAGGCAGACCAGGATTTCCGGTGTTGACATTTCAGAGACCTGAATGGTAGATTGTTGTAAGAATTTGATTTGATTTGTCAATATTATACTTCATAATGGCTTGTGCACGCATTACAGTGCACAACCCGAACTTGTAAAGAAAGGACCCTGAGGTACGCGTCAGTGCCTCAATCCTAACATAAGGAGCGAAAGCTTCTTACTTTTGGGTAGAATTACTCAAATTTTCAAAGTTTTTTCTAAATTCTACTCAAAAGGACAAGTATTCCCTCTCGTTATCAAAACCTCAAAAAGTTATTTCACTTATTGAGGGGGAGTATTTGAAATGATCTTTGTTCAAAATGATAAGTTCTTGGTGAATCTCCCCATAAGACTCAAAAAGCATATTTTAATCAAAAGTTCATCAAAAACAACATCTTATATGCTATTTTTGAGGGGGAGAAAAGTAAAAGTGATTAAAATATGAATGTTTAAGGATGCTAAAAGTTCAATCTCGTGTGAGCTCGACTCAGAATTGACCCAAGAATTGACGAAACAAAAAGTTATTAATCGAAAAGACTTATCCTCGACGGGTAATAACATCAAGTTAGTTACTAGAGCTAGTTGTCACCTAAAAGCTGAGAATGGAACTCTTTAACTAGCCACGTAAGCGTGTCTCGAAAAAGGATTTGTCTTAGTAGAAATGTACCGTCTCGAGAAACTTTCTGTGGACTAGATCAGGCCAGGTAATAACTTCAAGCTAGTTTAACTAGTGATGTAAGCGTGTCTCGAATCGGTCTTGTTCACGGAAAGTGGATCAATTCAAAATGCTTGCTCCTCCCGCATGTGCAAATTTATTAAATACTTATGAGCACATGTGCAGGGGGAGCCCTTCAAAAGTGTACACAAAACTCTCAAAGTGTTAACCAAAATATTTGATTATCACAAACACTTTGAGAGATTTTCAATCAAAGGTTTCTTGGCTACTGTCGGAGTTATAAGGTGATTAAGATAGGAATAACCGCCCTATGATCCGCCAGAGCCGGAGGGATCTACCCAAGGACATCTCCCATAGTTAGAATTAGAAGTCCTTAGGTATGATACGAAAAAAGGAGAAAAGAATGAAAGGGAAAAAAGGAGTTGAAGAATTAAAAAGAAAAGTAAAGAAAATGGTGAAAAGAAATAGCCCTCCATATGTTCAACCTTAGGGCAGACACCGGGTTCAATACATATGCTACTGGTTGTTGCAAAAGACAACACCGGTATTGAAGATAAAGTCGTCATGGACCCAGTGACGCAATGCACTAAACATTCTTAACCACTCAAGTTCTCTTAAAAGGACTTGTTTCATTCTCACGGGGAACCAGTGTAATCTATCGACTTATCTCTTAGAGATAGTTGATATTGAAGCAGGAGACCCCTCCCTAGTCTCCGCATAGGAAACCTAAGTGTGCACTTATAGAGTCTAGAGCCTTGAGATACATCAAAGATCTCTTAGGAACACTTAGTATTTCTACAACTGGTGTTCTACATCAATGGACACCAGCTGTAAATTATCGAGTCCTTCGCAGATCATAGCAATCTGCCGAGAACGTTTATGAGAGAATTACAAATGTATTTCTCAGTAATTGAACGGAAATCCTGCCAGGGTCAACATCAAAAAGCCCTGATAGCAGGTCACTTCGGTAACCCCACAAGGGTTACGCTTAGTGTTTGCGGTGGTTCCATAGCAGTCTACAGTCGTGGAGTGATCCCCAGCGACTCACCCAGTCATTGAGCTACTTAGTAGGTCTCGTAAGCTCCTTCGGGAGTATCTGATATGGGAACGGCCTGGATAATGATTAGAGGGAGTCTTCACAATATGCTATTGATGAACTCTAATTCCATATCTGTAAGAACCGGGTATTTATTGCTAACTGTTTACTTGCAGGTACCTCACTTCCATGATGGTAGATTCCAACATGCTCATACACACATCTTGATACAAATGACAGCTCCCCCAAAGATCTTAGCACCACAAAGTTCAAAGAAAGATTCTACGTCAATAAAGAAGAATCTACAAAGTATAAAGACTTAAAGATCTCAGAATATGAAAAGGAACTTCGTGCACGTATAAGTCCGAAGATGTATGAGTATGTTGGAATGGCGGACAACCACCACAGTCGCAGGAGTGACGAATGGCAGACTACTTCATGACACAATCACTACATCATCACCAAAGAACAAAGACTTAGAGCAAAGTACATTCATTATCATTCAATCATTTTGAAGACGTCTAAAGCTTTACGTGTCACAAGTCAACGACAAAGATGAAGACGTCAAGCAACTGTGATGACCGACCCTTAGGGGGAGATTGTTGGGATCATACTTTTGTATTTTAGTCAAGTCTCGGTCATTACCTTTTGTAATAGGTTGCTTAGTTATTTATTTCATTATGTTTTATGTTACAAGGCTTAAGTATTAAAGCCCTATGGGCTTGAAAGCCCACGTTGAGTAAGATGAGGGAGGAAGGGAGTGTTGCCCTACTCCTCCCTTATAGATACCAAGCTAATGTAAACATTTCATTTTGTTGGTTATTTGAATACATTAGTGAAACTCTTGTTCTTACTTTTCTCTCATTTCTTATAATCAACCATCTCTCATTCTCATCTCATTTCTATCATTATTATACTTGTGTTTACAAAATGGTGACCTAACAACTGTATTATTATTATACTATCATTATTTTTATCAAAGAAAGTTGTGGTGTTTGATATTTGTTATATTTTAGATAATGCTCATTATTGTTACATACTACTTTTCAGTTAAAATCATATAACCAGTGTTTGGTCAATTTAGTATTAGATTCATACATAAAATATATGAATAATACAAACACATAAAAATATTCACAAAATTTTTCAAAATATGTCATGTCAGACAGTGATTGATATATTTTATTATAATTTCTCTCTTTTCTCTCTTATTAATCCACTCACTGTTTGACACGTCATTTAGTGAAAATATATGTCAGATTTTTTTTATGATGCTATCAAAATTCAATACTAAAATACATCAAGTATCAAAGATTGGTTATGTCATCTCCACCCCTTTGGATGTGACATAAGGGGGTAAAAGTATAAAAGATATCTTTTGTTCCCTAGTTTACAGTACAACAAAGTTCTTTTTATCAATTTTTGTTTCGTATTTTCTATCAGTTTTAAGCTTTTAACATATTAAACTTTATTTCTATTCTGTACTTTATAATCTTTTTATATGCACAAAATTTAAAAAAAAAATGTTATTTGTTAAAAAATTGGGTGGAAATAACCTCACTCATCCAATCAAAGATATTATAATCAATATGCATGAGACTAGGGTGATCCCACCGATCTTCACCTTTTGGGAAAGATATTATAATCTATAAGCAACTTCAGCAACGTTCATGTCGGAGAGTATTGCAAAAAAAAAAGATAAATTGAAGATACACTTACTACCTGATGCAGTATCAGCTCGGTAATTATCGAACCAAAAGCTAAAGACAAAAGGATCAGCATGGATGATGATCATATCTGCTCTCTGATCAATCAATAGATTAAATTAAAACATCTCTAAAATTGACAAAAGTTCCATATGGAACAGTTTTTATCTAAAGAACAAATCATGCAATCTTAGTCATGCATTTTTTTCATCAAATAAAATAAACACTTTTATTTATTTTAAATTAAAATATCTCGTAACCCGTTAATCGTTACGAGAAATTAATTATATCATCGCGACGAGAAGTAATTATCTTTCTATAGATATGCACTTCTATATATACTTTCGACGATTTCTTTTTTCAAAATTTTCGCCTAGAAAGTTCACATGTGATTTATTACTTTAAAAATCACATGTGACTTGTGCAAAATAACAAATCACAAGTGATTTCACAAATTAGAAAATAACAAATCACAAGTGATTTTCTGATCAAAAATTTTACAAGTCAGAAAAATAACAAATCATGTGTGATTTTTCTGGGCGTAAATTTTGGGAAAAAAAATTGTCGAAAGAATATAGAAGTGAATATTTATAGAAAGATATTTTAACTCTCGTCGCGATAGTATATTTTTTGTATCTTGAAAATTTACCGTTTGCAAGATATGTTGTTTTTCTTAAAAGATGGAAAATATAGTGTTTTTTTTTTTTTTTTTTAATGAAAAAATAGATGGTCAGGATTAACGTATTTGTTCTTTAGAAAGAAAGTGTTTTTTTTTGTTGATCTCACCTCATCTAAGATATTTAGCTGGGACTTTTCGAGAAAGCAAAAGAGCGAGATAAAGTACAATTTGAAAAGGTTAAAATAAGTACAAGTTGTTGAAAAGTCAGTGAAAAGTTGTCAACACTGTTAACAAAAGTAGGGTAGGTTGGTTTTCAAAAATTGAAGGGTTAAATGGAATGTGTTCAAAAATAGAAGGATTAAATAGAAGTGACTAAATGTACCCTTCACCAACTAAATTAGCTGCAAATCAGGTTGTTAATGGACCTATTATTAGGGATTGGACTGAGGATGATGGTGATGTTAATTTGTCTACAAGAGTGGATAGGAATGTTCTGGTTTGATTACATCAAATAAGTACATTTTATTTGCATCATTTATCCTATATTATTCGCTTGTTTTATATTATTTTCTATGAGAATTGATACTTAATCACTTACTTTTGTAATTCTCAGTTATAAACAAGTATTTGGTGAAAGTTAGTTATTTTGGACGTAAATTAGAGTAAAATGGATCAAGATAGAAAAGTCTACTGAACTTACGAAGAATACATCGTATCATTCTTGATAGATGCGTCGTATAACAAGACTTAGACGAATATGAAGACCATTGCCTGACTTTGAAGCATACGCGGCATGGATTTATACCATGCATCGTATATCAAACTTTGGTCAACGAAGAAAACCTAACTTGTTCTACTCCAGATACGCCGTATGACATCAACACATACGCCGTATCAATCACAAGACTACACCAGATTTCCAAGATATTGAAGACAAAGATGCGTTGTATGAAGATCAATGATGCGTCGTATCACTATGGCAGTAAATGCATATTCGAAAATATAATAATCATGGACCCCATGCGAAGTTTCCTTGATAGGTTGTATCGGACCAATCCAATACGCCGTATCGGCCGTACACAATCTTTGCTGAGAAATCAAGTGAAGATTAGAAGCTTAATGAAGAAGTCAAGATTATCTGACGATACTTGAAGATGCTTTCGTATTTTGGCCATAAAATCTTCATCCGGACTCGGTTTTAGTCCATTCAAGCGGCTACAGAAAGAGAAAAAAGAGATCTATCTGTTCCTGAAGGAGATATGGTGTATTGAGCTTATGGAACACCGTATTGGGTGATACCCCATATTAGAATTCTGGATACGCCATATCGGGTCAGTTTCAAACTTGAAGGCTACGTTTACTTATAGATACGGCACATCGGACCCTCCAGATATGCCATATCATCCTTGATTTCAGAAACTATAAATAGAAGACTCATTAACGACTTAGGGCATCATTAGGGACCCTAAGGATCATTCCCAGGCTATCAAAACCCTCTCCAAATAGCAGAAGATCCACATTGAAGACCCAATCATCCTTGAAGAGCATATCTGATCATTGTTATATTACTTAATCATTCGATTAGTGTATCGTATTTGCTATGTTTCATACTTTATACGTTTTTATTATGTCTATGTACTTAGTGACTGAGATTATGGGCTAACACCCCTATGTGTTAGCCAAGTTTATGATTATTTGATGTTTTGTTTTGTTACTAATTCGATTGGTTGCTTAGTATTCAATTGGAGGACCGTCTTTATCAACAGTGGTTATTGCTTTTCCAGGTGTGTCAGGTTCTGGAATTTGATCAGGTTGAGCAGTGGAAATAGGTGAGACATCTGGAGAACGGCTTGCAAATGAATCATGAAACAATGGAGCAAACACTATCCAATTCTTTATAGTTGAGTGACAGAGGTGCAGCTGATTGATGTTGAAAGTTAAGACGGTTGGTTGCGGGTTCTAAGCTCTTGTGCTTAGAAACCATAACATTAAGCTCGGGTCTGAAACTGATTTGTTCTGAAGCCATAGGTGTGAGCTCATTGAAATTAGCATGAATAGTCTTTTGAATTTCTCTCATATGACGATTCCATATCCGAAAGCCTTTTGAATTTTCACAATATCCAACAAATACACCAATGTCAGCCTTTGCTTTAAGTTTTCCTAGATCCTCACGGTCATTAACTAGGTAACAAAGAGCACCGAATACATGAAAGTAATTGATGTTTGGTTTTTGTTTGTGAACAATCTGATAAGGGGTTTTGTGATGGCGTTTTGTGATCATACAACAGTTTTGTGTGTAACATGCAATTGAAATAGCTTTTGCCCACAAGTAATCTAGTAATTGAGCATTGATTAACATTGTCCCTGTAGCTTCGACTAATGCCTGTTACGTCGTTCAACAACACCATTCTGTTCAGGACTTTTTGGAATGGATATTTGATGTTCAATTCCTACTTTCTCGTAGTAAGACCGAAGAGTCTGATTCTTAAATTCAGTTCCATTGTATGTTCTAATGGTGATGATCATAGAGGGAGCTTGATCTATACTTCGAAGAAAATAGACCCAAGTCCATCTTGAATAATCGTCAACAATTATTAATATGTAGTGTCTCCCGTTAATACTTTGAACACGCATTGGGCCACACAAATGCATGTGAAGCAATTGAAGAACGTGATCAGTATTATGTTCAGTTGTTGGCGGAAAATGTACACGAGTACTTTTTCCTTGTTCACAAGCCGAACATAAGTGATCTTTGGCATGCCCGGAATCTTCGAAGGCCATCAACAAGTTTGTAACAAGCAAGTTCAGTCATCGTTTTGAAATTCAAGTGAGAAAGACGTTTGTGCCATAACCATGATTTTGTCAATTCAGCTTTGAAGAGAAGACATATCGGAGAAGAAGCATTCATGTCAGACGATGAGATGGTGTAAAGACTTGTTGCACGAGAGCCAAACATCAGATCATATCCTTGTAAGTCACGAACAAAACAAGTTTTCACTCGAAATGCGACTTCTAAATCCCCATCACAAAATTGACCAACGGAAAAGAGGTTGCCACCAAGACCTTCAACATAATAGACTGATTAATTTTGATGTTCCCACTAACGTAATCGCCATATCCCATAATAAGAGCATAATGATCATTCCCGAATCTGATAATACTGTTGAACTTTGAAACAAAGTTTACTAATAGTTTGAGATTGCCTGTCATATGTCGGGTGCAGCCGCTATCAACAATCCAAAGAACAATTTGAACCACCTACATCACACGAAGACGACAAAGATGCAACAATGGTAAGGGTAGAACCCAAAGAAGTTAGGGGTTTCGTTTGGTTAGAAGTACAGACAGATAAGATTTTAGGAATCCATTTAAAGTTCGGTTTTTTTTTGTAACCAACATTGCCAATTCCAACTAGTTCGTGCTTTCGTTTTTGTGAATTCACTAGGGAGTAACTACGTCATTACTTGAAACATTACTTGGCGGTTTTCCTAAAATAGACTTGGAAGCAGTAGTGAGCATAGAATGAATGCTAGTTCTACATTTCTTGTTACGATTTAAAAGAGAATTAGTTACACATTTTTCATGATCACCAGACAGCATACTTTTATGACAAAACACACAAGATGCATTAACATTCAAAACATTCAAAGGTTTACAATTCGTTACACTGAGATTTCGATTACAATTTGCCATATTATAATCTAATTCAGATGCAACATAATTTTTATTCAAATTCCTAAGTTGATCTTCTACTTCTTGGGCTTCTAGTTTTCCTCTTCTACGTTGCCAGGTCCTATTCTTCTTGTTACTTTTACGGTTTGATCTGCTAATGCTAGTAGTGAAGATTATTCTTGTAGAAGTGGAAGGATGCAAGTTAGTGTCCTGAATGTTTGTATCCTTAGGTGTGATGTCTAATTGATAAATTCCTGGTGCTATCATAGTAGTGTCAACAAACTTTCCTTTTTGAAGTAGCTGTATTTTCTCTTTTAACTCAATGATGATGTGATTTTTATCTTGAATTTGAGACTCAAGTTTTCTACTGCAATAAGCAATATCATCGCGATTTTATTGCCATTCATCATTTTCAACTTTTAATTCCGTAATTGCTTTCTCATATTTGAAACATTCGTTTTTGAAAAACTCATTGTCATGACAGTTTTGACAAGATTTTGAAAAATTTTTACTCTGTAACTGTAATTCACGTTGAAGACTTTGAGTTTGACACCATTCAAGCCTTTGTTTGAGTTGAAAATTTTCATTTAAAAGGTTACTTTTCACATCATCATCTTGTTTCCGTATTTTCACATTTTCTTGTTTTAATGACGCAACTTCATTTCTCAACAAATCATTATCAGCAGAGTGATCATCAACAAACTTAGAAGTACCAATTTCATAAATAGCATTCATGAGAACAGACACAATATCAGCATGTAGAACTTGTTCCAAGAGTCGAACAACATTATTTTGTAAAGCTCTATTTCTTTGCTTTCGAACCAAAAATGCATTTTCATTTTCTTTGAAAATATTTATCATGGATTTGACTTCTTTTGGAGTTCATGTTCCCAACGTGTAGCACAAAGATGCAAATGTTTGACGAATGGCAAAAATTGTTTTTGAAAAATTTCTCTCTTTTCTTTCTCATAAGCAGATTGAAAAGTAGCAATTTTTATTTCTCAATTACGTTCAATTGCATTTTCTAAAATTTCAATGTCTTCCATAAACGAGTCAAAGTACTGAAGTACACGACAACGTTTAGGCAGGGGTGTAATTTCACCAGAAGATGGTAAAAGACCATTTATTTGTGCCACAGTTTGAACAGGAGCTGCATTTGAGGATGAGACATATGATTCAGTCACATACCATGATTTCTCAGGCATTTCTTTTTGAGGGACAAAAGTTTAGAAATCTGATGAGCTTTTGAATAATCATATGGTTTACAAAATGGTTTTTGACTCATTTTTTATCGACTCTCTTTTTCAATTTCTTCTTCTTCCTTAGTATCATGTACAACAACACGCATAATAGAATCATCAAGCATTTGTTACATACTGTAAATTTTAGGATTTTCCTTGAGTGTTGTATGAAGAAAAGTTGCTTTGTAGTCACCAAGAGCAAAGCCTTTATCAGGTCTTGGCTTCAATGTGAACTTTTGAATTGTTGGGACAGATCCCCCAGTTTTGTAAACAACATTTTGAAATTCTTTGAGCTGACGTTCAAGATCTACAATTTCACTAACTAAAGACTCTTCTCTTTTTCGTTTCCCCATTTTATGTTCATAAAATTCAGTTTTACAAGTTGACAACTCTGTTTTTGTTTTGGAAAGCTCTTTTTGAAGTTGTTCAACTTGTTGTTTGAGTTCGCATTTTTCAACTTGTTGCCGTTAGACTCAACTAATTCCCGCATTTGAAGCTGAAGATTTTGTTCTTTGTTATAATATTCTTGAAACGCCACTTCAAAACTTTTTTCCCATTTTTCTTTGTTCTTAAAATTTGACAGTTGTTTTTTATAGCACTCAAGGTCCTTGGTTAATAATGCATTTGTTGCTTTTAATGATTTATTTTTCTCATTGCATATTTTAATCTGTAAGATTTGAGCATTCAGTTGACTGGTCAACAACATAAGGTCAGAGTCTGGATCAGACAAAGATTCATTTTGTTCAACATGATCATGTTTTTCGTCCTTAATTGGATCATCAAATGTAATAACTGTGTTAACTTGATCATCATCATCAAATGTAACAACTGTGTTCATTTTTTCATCTTCTTGAGGAGAAAAAGATGAGTCAGTTTGAACAACTTGCTCCTTGTCTAATGCAGATGCAGAGGGTGATGTATTTTCATGTGATAGGCACGGGTGCAAATCATGTACCTGAGACAGACCATTAGTGTCATACACTGGGCCCAAATCATTCACTTGAAGTTCCTGCATGTTGGCCATAAGCATCACAGCAGCATTAGCCTCCAGATCTTCCATGTCATCATCATCATATGCATTTGCCATGAAGCTGTTTTCCTTTTCAGTGAAAGTTTCACGTCCTTCATCCTTGAGAGCTAGGAGTAATGCCTGCTTATGAAACTTGCTGCCTCGAGTTCTTGGTTTAGGACATGCAGTAGTTATATGACCTTTCCCATTACAGTTGTAGCACCACACTGCAGCATTTCCAGAATCTGAATTTCCTGCAACGATTTCAACCCTTTTCTGAGGAGCACCTGCATTGTTTCTGAATCCCCCATTGTTGTTAAACCTTTGTCCATTTCTAGAATTCCCCATATAACCACCTGAGCTTGATCTTCGAAATTTACGATTCTGTATCTCAACCCGACCATCTTAAATAATAGCTTGATTCCTTGGGTTAGATAAAGAATGAAGACGATTGTTTGTCTTGTTTGAAATTTTACTAAAGGCACGAGCAATGAGAGCAAGTCCTTGATTCAACGTATTGAAGTCCTCATCTTCTTCTTCATTGGCATTTGAGTAGTACATTGTATCATTGTTTCCATGTGGAACAAGATGACATGAAGAAGATTGATGTGACGAATCTTATGCGATCATTTGGTTGGAAGGTGTTTGTTGTGGGTAACTGAAGTAATTCTGTTCTTGGACATAAGCATGATTTGACATTCGAGGTGGAACAATATGAGATTGAGCAACGAGTGCCAAAGGGTTTGGTGTTGGTGGTGGTGAGTAACCTCCTCGAAGAGCTCGATCTTTATCCACTTCAGATTCATGGTGCTTCAGATAATCATACAACAAACCATATGGTGCATTGTGAAGATTTTTTGATTGACGAACAAATGTCACATACTTTTTCCAATCAAGACCAAGAGAACTGAGAAACTTAGTATTGATTGCATCCTTGGTAGTGGTACTTCATGTCTGTCCAAATCATATATGATGTTGGTGAAGCGGTGGTAGTAAGATTCAAGTGTCTCCTCTGGTGCAATCACAAAATTAGTGTATTCCATGTAAAATTTAGATTCCATGTCTTCTTTGTTAAGTTCAGTGCCTTCCATTAAGAGATGAGCATGTTCCCACATAGCTTTTGCTATTTTCTGAGCATCAACACTTCGAAAAATTGCATTTGGGATTCCCTGAAGTATATAGATCATGGCATACTCATCTGCTTCACGATGAAGTAGTTGTTCAGTAGTAAGTTGAGACTCAGGAACATGTTTTTTAGAAGGAGGCCATGGAGGATCAGTAGTAGGATCACCTTCAACAATGTTTGTAGGCCACTGAAATGGTCCATCAAGGATTACTTGTTTCATGAATTTACCATGGGGTTTCATGAGTTCAATAAACCTTTGGAATTGATGAGGAGAAAAGTGTACCACTTTTAAGGGGTCATTTAAGCCCGAATTCGAGATTATTTGATCAAATATTGCCCTAAATCATTCCTTTTGTCATTTAGGTACTTTTGGAGAGAAATCTGGAAAAGGAAACATTTTGGACGTTTTTGGAGCATAAAAGTGAATAAAACGGCAAAGTCTCAATTTCATTGCTGGAAACAGTACCTGACGGCGTCAAGGATCTACAAGTGACGGCGTCAAGAGTTACAAAAGAGGTGGATGTGGAACTTATAACGTGACGGCCCAGAGAGTTTTCAAGCTTATGGCCTAACGGCGTCACCTAGGCCGTCAGGGTCCAATTACACATGACGGCCCAGAGTGATTTCCTACATTACGGCGTCACAAATGGATCTAGGAAATATGATTTTTATCATGACAGCGTCACAGGTTAACACATAACGCCATCAAGATGTAAACTCTATATATAGTTTTCCAATTTTCATTCATTAGTGTGCAACTTTGAGGTAATAAACCCTAGACGAATTTTAACAACTTTTCATAGGTTTCAACCCATATTCTTCCATGTTCAATTGGAGATAAGTACTTATCCAAATCATTCAATATGTCTATGTGTTGTGTGATTATATCATACGCTTGTCTTCTCTTTAACATGCTAGGCTAGATCTTTGTTGTGTTTGCTTAGATGTAGTGAAACCTAGATGTTGATTATGGGTTGATTGTTTGTTTATAATTGTTACGGATTATTGTATTCGATGTTAGGCTTAAGAAAACTGGCAGACTTTCATTGGTAACTTGCTTGAACGTCTTAAGAAACATGATCGGAGGTGTACTACGATTTTTGGTTATATTTAATGCGTAAGAGAATTCTAATGATACCATGTTAGGAGCTTCTAACGGCTCGACGTAGGAGTGAAGTAGGATCTTACAGAGTTAGGGAATATTGTACACGACCCTACGACTAGTATTAAGGAATATGACCCGTCATCCATGCAATTGTAACAAGCTAATCAACCTGTAAAAGATATCTAGGGAGTAATGAAATCTAGGTAAACACAACTTTCCTCATTATTGTTTCCACCACATTAGTATAATACTTTTACTTTCATTTCTTTTATTTTATTTTGATTGCATCTTAGTTAATTGGGTTAGTTGGCTAGCAACTAATTCCGCCTACTCCTTCAAAACCCGAGATTCTACTTGCTTTCTATAAAATATAAAAATACAAAAAGAATCATCCCTCACCTCTAGACCTAGTTTAGTAGGCTTTCTAATCCTAGCGACATTATTCCTGAGTTGAACAATCAATCCCCCGGTACTTGTCACTATACTATACTACAACGATCAGGTACACTGCCTGGTGGGGGTTGTAAGCTTCTCGAGATCCCTTGTGAGGTAAAACTTGTTGCGAGGGCGCAATTCCCACGTATCAAGTTTTTGGCGCCACAGCCTGGGGAATAGTTATTGTCTTGGTTAGGATTTTCTTTTTATTAGGTCTACTTGCTAGATTCCTTTGAAGTAAGGTTTTATTTTTATTTTTCGGTTTTCTTTAGTCTATCTTATTTCTTCATTTCTTTGTTCGTAACCTTTATCATCCGACATCATGGAAGATGGTAACATATTTGAACCCATCAACCAACCACAACAAAACCACACACAAAACCTACCACTAGAAAATCAACCTCCTAGGCCCCGAACTTTAGGAGAGTATTCCCGTCCTAGCCACCAAGGCTATCGAAACACTATTGAGCTCACTCAAGCAGCCAATGTGTCCCCCTTGCGATCCGACACCATCCGGTTGGTGCAATGCGGATGTGCATTCCATGGACTTCGTTCTGAAGATCCTAATCAACATCTCAAGGATTTCCTTAAAATCGTAGATTCCATAGACCTTGATGTTGTAACTAGAGAATCGACCCGATTACGCCTATTCCAATTCTCTCTACGTGATCAAGCTAGTCAATCGCTTGAACGTTTACCCGCGGGATCCATCACCCCATGGGATGATCTCACCACTCGTTTCCTTGCTCAATTTTTCCACCGGGGAGAACTACCAAGCTTAGAAATGATATCTTGATGTTCCAATAACGTCAAGGTGAAACTCTATATGAAGCATTTACTCGTTTCAAGGACTTACTCCAAAAAGTCTCTCATCATGGCATAGATCTTTGGCTCCAAGTCCAAATCTTCTATGACCATATCGATCTCTCTACAAGGCGAACCATTGACCAATCGGCTAGTGGCAAGCTACGTGATCTAAGTGCGGAAGAATCATGGGAACTCATAGAAGAACTTTCTCTCTGATGTGTCTCGCGACTACTAGTTTTAAATTTATAACACGAATTACCGAATAAAGCTAAGAACACACGGGCAAGTATGACCCTTTCGTATGTAGTTAGTTTTGTTTGGTAAGCCGAGGTCGTTCACTAGGATTTGGGTGTTTTCAATTGTGAAGAATCTATGTAATAGTAAGCAATAAAAAGATGGTAATAGGTTGTCACGATCCAAAATACCATATAAGCAATAAGTAACACGAAAATGATGGTTATTTAAATTCAATAAGATTAAAAACTACACTTGCTTAGATTAGTTTTCTACTTAATGACACACATGATTGTGATAACTTTTGATAACATGTTGGTTGTGATAATTAGATGGTGGTCTAATCTATTGTTCTTACAAATTAAACTTTGGCCAAGATCTTAGTTTATAAAAACAAGCATTAAGTTTAACCAATCAATTCAAGATCCATCCAAGGTTCATAAGGTATGGTGAATATCTTAAACACAAGAACAAACTCTTATTAAAATCAAATACTCTTAGGAAATGGTCATTACAAAAGGTAACTCATTCATAGACAAAAAGGTTACAATTGTTTATAAACATCTAAACTTTCGTCCAACTAAAGGTTTACAAACAATCCAATTTGATGTTATAAAAGCATTCTCATTACAATCATACTTCTTGTTTCTTTGTTTAGTCAAGAATAATTATGGTGAAAAACAATCATTCATAGACAAATGATTATAACTCGTTGAATAATAACAAATCTTTCGACCCTTGAAACTATTATCAATTAGTTAACCTTGACTCAACAAATGTCACTATGAAACTTAAGGTACAATTGGTTCTTAGGATTGACTTGAAATTGAATTAAAACATGTTATCACAATCATAACTATCACTAAGCATAAAACATCATCAAAACAAGTGTAAAAAGACTACTAGCCACTCCTAGCAAACATGAACATAAACTCAGAATTTTGAACATTAGAAATCATAATTAAAAGTCTTACAATGATTGAAATAAGATAACAAATGATGTAGTAATGATGCCTCAAGTTTCCTGGGATTTTTTGGACCTCCAAAGTTTCCTGGGATTTTTTGGACGAATTTTGGTATGAGAGGGAGTAATGGTGGTAAGAGAAGTGTTCTCTCAAGTTGAGATAGAGAGAAATGGTAAGTGGTGATTAGAAAAGCTTGCAAAGTTCTCTATTTATAGTCCTCTCAAGGCCTAGGCTCATTAATACATCAACTTGGCCTCCAAGTAGTTTAGAAGGACCTAGAATACCAAAAAGAATGGCTTAGAATCGGGTAGAATGAGGTAGAATGAGTTTTTGCAAAATCTGTACGAGGGCTCCATCCGTTCGGATGGTCATCCATCCGATCGGTTGGGCAAAAGTCATAAACACGAAAGTTGTAGATCTTTCCCTTAACTTTCCGTGGTCGTGAACGTGGGGTCAAACGGAGTACGTATGCTCAAGTTATGGCCAAAATGGTGAAGGTGTGTCGGGAACAACGAGTATTCCATTATTTATTCATTTTAGCTTCTTTCCTTCATTTCACTTCTCGTTTTCCTTCTTGTGCTTTATTCTTGAGTCCTTGGAGTAACAACTTCATGACTTTTATCTTGTCGAACATACTCCAAGAGACTTTCACGTACATGCATAAATCTTCGTTTATTGATCGTTTCTTCGTCTTTTTCATCATTTTCTTGTGCTTTAGCTTCCATGAACCTAAAACACGAATTATGCTCAATTAAGTACCATAAGTTCATAAAAGTGATCATAAAATCCACAATAACGCTCATAAAAACATGTTCATTTTAAGTTTTATCAAATCCCCCACACTTGAACTTTGCTTGCCCTCAAGCAAATCTAGAAAAAGAAAAATTGAAACCATACCTAAATGAAAAAAAACGAAAAGAAAATTTTTGAATAATATAAAAATTTGAAAAATATTTTTGGTTTTTTTTTTTTTTTTTTTTTTTTTTTTTTTTTAAGCAAACCAAACAAGCGAAAATGAGATAAATAAACGAAAATGAGCACAAACTCCCCTACACTTAATGTAACAATTCGCAATTTCAGGTTAACTTTTATTCCCGAAAATTTCACTATTCACTTTTTACTATTCACTTTTACTATTCACTTTTTACTATTCACTTTTCACTATTCATCTCAGAAATTTTTATTTCATATTCTCGTAAGTTAAACTATTTTAATGATAATCCGAGAGTTTGACGCTCGTCGGATCATTTCTGCAAAAATCACAAAGCCGTGTCCGAGATTTACTTTTAGGTTTAAACGTCCTTCTAGCATCCCGATATGTCCATAAAACATTATAAACAATAGAAATATGATTTTCTCTCATTTTAGGACAATTCCAAAAGTTTCGGAATTTTACGTTTTTCAGTTCAGCGTTTTACGCGAATTGCGCGTTTTAGACCCGTGTTTCCAGTTTTTAGCAGGGTTTTCGCACCCGATTGAACCTACCACTCATTTTATATTTTATTATGGACTATATTGACATGTTTAACCATATTTATAAGTTTCATATTTTTAGGATACCCGGTTTTACGTTTCGTGGCCTAAAAACTTACGGTTAGCAATTTACGGGTCCAAAACTAGCTACATACTTAGGATATTATCATCCAAAGACCAAGAGTCATCATCTAGTCACCTTATCCTCATTCAAACCGCCACTAGGGGGGGGGGGGGGGGGTTCACACTTGTGGTTAAATTTTGACCATTGATTCTTTACTTAATTACAACTTTGGCTCCAAGTTAACCTTGGTCACCAAGTTTGTGTAGTTTCCTAGTAAGCTTCCTAACCTCCTCTTCATGCTATAAATAGAGAGCTCATTCCATCATTTCTTCATAAATAAAACGCCACAAAACAATCCCTAGCTCCATGATCCTTTGATCTTCAAACTACAAGTTACACTACAAAGTTCAAGGTCTTAGTATTCTCTACCTAGTTCTTAAGTTTGTTTGGTGATTCCATGGTTGAATTAGGAGCTACACAAGGTGATTAGGGGCTGAAGTTAATGGGTTTTATCAAGGGTTAGATCAAGGCTAGCAAGGGTTACAAGAGTTATGGTGAAGGGTTTACAAGCATAGGTTTAGTGTCCTAGTTCATACTTGACTTCCTTTCTTTAGAAAGCCAAAAGTTGTAAGCAAACCCTTATACACTTTCTTGCTCAATATCATTTCATGCTTATTATGTTTCTTTCATGCTATATATGTTCTTGTTATTGTGTTCATGATGTTTAAAAATGGATAAAACGAGTATTGGTATACATATGTTAACTTATGACAAGCAAACAAGCAAACTAGTGATTTTTATGGAAAACCACGACCACAATAGTATAACTTTGATATTTGACACTTACTTACTGTTAAAGAGGACTTAACAAGGAAAACATAGCAATTTGAATCACCCAAAACGAGTACACGAGTCAAAAGTTATGACCATTTGAAGTTAGCGAAACCAAAACGGCAAATCTGCCTAATTAGCATTCTGATCAAATTATGATTTTGAAAGTCCCACTTCTGGTCCGATTCATCAAAAAGTTAAAACACGAAAGTTGTCCGGAACGACGTTTTCGTTCAGGAACAAAGATGCTCGAGACCTGAAAATGCTTTCTGAGTGATAATGTTCTTCAAATTCTTAACAGCCCATTTTTAGACCAAAGTAACTATATAATTGTTATAATTAGATGAGACCAAGAGGTCTAAAGACCTAAAGCCAAGACCACAACCATGGCTAAAGCCAAGGTTGAGTCTCAAGACCATGGTAACATGACCAAAGTCACGGCAAAGCCACGGCTAAAGACCATATAACTATTAAAAGATCAAAAACTTATATATATGTTATCAAGTACTACAATAGTAGGGAGCCTCATGTGAGGAGTTCATTGAGTAAGCCGTCGAGACGAGTTGTGGATTTACGAGTTAAAGTGTCCTGGCTCCTCGAACGTTTACTCCATGACTTCTGAATTATGTCGGCCCGAACGGTAGTAAGAGATTTACAACCTATACATGTTTCATAAACCACTTATATTCAAAGACTTACACATTATACTAAAGTACTACATCATGAACATTATGCAAGACATATATAGGCAATTCGTCGTATTCTTAGACGTTACTCCAAACCTAAGTCGCAACGTTCTATTATAGGCTGCTCTTAGAGACTTTCGCGATTCGACTACCACTTTCATTTCTCATTACATAGACTTAAGGTGAGTCATAGCCCCTACTCTTTTCGTACTTGTTTTAACTATTGGGGGGGATACATGCTCAACTACTTGTTTACTTGTACAAATACTCAAAACGTCTATACTTGACTGTGTTATACTTGATTGCTTACATACATGACTGCGTTATACTTAATTGCGTTATTCTATTTATTGACTAGTAGTTGTCTTTGGGAATTGACTCCCAGTTGTCTTTGGGAAGTGGCTCCCAGTTGTCTTTGGGAATTGACTCCCAGTTGTCTTTGATACATCCTAACATTTGCGAATGTTGGATACATCATAAACGTGAGGTCTTCGGAGATAAAGAGTAGACTCACGACTAATTGCTTAATTGTCTTGATGAACTTATACATGTCTTTATCATACTATATATTGTAGCAGTGGGTTGTGAACACACAGGTTACAAGTCTCTTATGGCGGGACTTGTAACTGAGTGGATTCACGATGCCTTTGCTGTGCGAATATTCTTTTAAGGCTTTTCAACTGTTTTAAGACAAACTCTATGAACTCACCAACCATTGTGTTGACACTTTAGCATGTTTATCTCAGGTTAGTAAGGCGATAGCTAGTGCGTGAAACTTAGAGTCAAGCTGCATATTCTGAAGACTTACGCTTTTATCATTTACCATTCAAAGCATTTTGTATACATTTTTGTATCGTACTTTGGAATCTCATGTTTGTAACTTTGAATTCATTAATCGAATGGTAACTTTTCAAAACGTCTCATTTAGAGTTCGTTTTCTATAACTTGTACTTTGTATTATGAAGTAGCACCCCTATGACACAGTCTTCCGCTGCGGTATTTTGGGGGTGTTACAGATTGGTACCAGAGCCTTGGTTATAGAGAACTAGGTTGCATTTAGTGCCTAGACTATAACTGCTATATACGTTGGGACCTTCCTCTTTATTTGCCTTACACACAATACATACACATATGCTTTTTGGTTAGAGGTTTGCTTAGTTCCACGCTGTTAGATGATGTGACTTTAGTATTATAAGGAGCCCCAGAGATTCGTCGAGTCATTAAAAACATGGAGCTCAGTAATAACTAATTAGTTAACTTGATCTTGTGACAGTTCTTGTTTGATTAGACACAAGATTTGAGTTAAATAATATTATTGCTTAGCTTTAGGGATTTGATGACTTGATTATCTTACTATCGGCCTCAAAAGGCGGATTTTGTGTCGGAAATTCTTAAGTAGGATGTTTTAGAATCTCCTTATTTAAATGGATTGGGACGCCTCTTCAGTTAAATAAAGAAATTGTAAATCACCGAACCATGAGTTTATGATCCCTTACTTACATAAATTTGGACGCTTCTTTATGTAAGTAATGTGTTATAAATAAGTGGGCTTAATTGTAGCCGATACAACTCCTTAACCAGAACCTTAGACAAATCAGAGTGAACACCACTATATTAGAGATCCCGAATTCTCTTAGACACATCGTAAGTAGTTAACATCAACTGAACTTCGGGACGAAGTTCTCCTTAAGGGGTACAGACTGTAACAATTCGCAATTTCAGGTTAACTTTTATTCCCGAAAATTTCACTATTCACTTTTTACTATTCACTTTTACTATTCACTTTTCACTATTCATCTCAGAAATTTTTATTTCATATTCTCGTAAGTTAAACTATTTTAACGATAATCCGAGAGTTTGACGCTCGCGGATCATTTCTGCAAAAATCACAAAGCCGTGTCCGAGATTTACTTTTAGGTTTAAACGTCCTTCTAGCATCCCGATATGTCCATAAAACATTATAAACAATAGAAATATGATTTTCTCTCATTTTAGGACAATTCCAAAAGTTTCGGAATTTTACGTTTTTCAGTTCAGCGTTTTACGCGAATTGCGCGTTTTAGACCCGTGTTTCCAGTTTTTAGCAGGGTTTTCGCACCCGATAGAACCTACCACTCATGTTATATTTTATTATGGACTATATTGACATGTTTAACCATATTTATAAGTTTCATATTTTTAGGATACCCGGTTTTACGTTTCGTGGCCTAAAAACTTACGGTTAGCAATTTACGGGTCCAAAACTAGCTACATACTTAGGATATTATCATCCAAAGACCAAGAGTCATCATCTAGTCACCTTATCCTCATTCAAACCGCCACTAGGGGGGGGGGGGTTCACACTTGTGGTTAAATTTTGACCATTGATTCTTTACTTAATTACAACTTTGGCTCCAAGTTAACCTTGGTCACCAAGTTTGTGTAGTTTCCTAGTAAGCTTCCTAACCTCCTCTTCATGCTATAAATAGAGAGCTCATTCCATCATTTCTTCATAAATAAAACGCCACAACACAATCCCTAGCTCCATGATCCTTTGATCTTCAAACTACAAGTTACACTACAAAGTTCAAGGTCTTAGTATTCTCTACCTAGTTCTTAAGTTTGTTTGGTGATTCCATGGTTGAATTAGGAGCTACACAAGGTGATTAGGGGCTGAAGTTAATGGGTTTTATCAAGGGTTAGATCAAGGCTAGCAAGGGTTACAAGAGTTATGGTGAAGGGTTTACAAGCATAGGTTTAGTGTCCTAGTTCATACTTGACTTCCTTTCTTTAGAAAGCCAAAAGTTGTAAGCAAACCCTTATACACTTTCTTGCTCAATATCATTTCATGCTTATTATGTTTCTTTCATGCTATATATGTTCTTGTTATTGTGTTCATGATGTTTAAAAATGGATAAAACGAGTATTGGTATACATATGTTAACTTATGACAAGCAAACAAGCAAACTAGTGATTTTTATGGAAAACCACGACCACAATAGTATAACTTTGATATTTGACACTTACTTACTGTTAAAGAGGACTTAACAAGGAAAACATAGCAATTTGAATCACCCAAAACGAGTACACGAGTCAAAAGTTATGACCATTTGAAGTTAGCGAAACCAAAACGGCAAATCTGCCTAATTAGCATTCTGATCAAATTATGATTTTGAAAGTCCCACTTCTGTTCCGATTCATTAAAAAGTTAAAACACGAAAGTTGTCCGGAACGACGTTTTCGTTCAGGAACAAAGAAGCTCGAGACCTGAAAATGCTTTCTGAGTGATAATGTTCTTCAAATTCTTAACAGCCCATTTTTAGACCAAAGTAACTATATAATTGTTATAATTAGATGAGACCAAGAGGTCTAAAGCCAAGACCACAACCATGGCTAAAGCCAAGGTTGAGTCTCAAGACCATGGTAACATGACCAAAGTCACGGCAAAGCCACGGCTAAAGACCATATAACTATTAAAAGATCAAAAACTTATATATATGTTATCAAGTACTACAATAGTAGGGAGCCTCATGTGAGGAGTTCATTGAGTAAGCCGTCGAGACGAGTTGTGGATTTACGAGTTAAAGTGTCCTGGCTCCTCGAACGTTTACTCCATGACTTCTGAATTATGTCGGCCCGAACGGTAGTAAGAGATTTACAACCTATACATGTTTCATAAACCACTTATATTCAAAGATTTACACATTATACTAAAGTACTACATCATGAACATTATGCAAGACATATATAGGCAATTCGTCGTATTCTTAGACGTTACTCCAAACCTAAGTCGCAACGTTCTATTATAGGCTGCTCTTAGAGACTTTCGCGATTCGACTACCACTTTCATTTCTCATTACATAGACTTAAGGTGAGTCATAGCCCCTACTCTTTTCGTACTTGTTTTAACTATTGGGGGGGATACATGCTCAACTACTTGTTTACTTGTACAAATACTCAAAACGTCTATACTTGACTGTGTTATACTTGATTGCTTACATACATGACTGTGTTATACTTAATTGCGTTATTCTATTTATTGACTAGTAGTTGTCTTTGGGAATTGACTCCCAGTTGTCTTTGGGAAGTGGCTCCCAGTTGTCTTTGGGAATTGACTCCCAGTTGTCTTTGATACATCCTAACATTTGCGAATGTTGGATACATCATAAACGTGAGGTCTTCGGAGATGAAGAGTAGACTCACGACTAATTGCTTAATTATCTTGATGAACTTATACATGTCTTTATCATACTATATATTGTAGCAGTGGGTTGTGAACACACAGGTTACAAGTCTCTTATGGCGGGACTTGTAACTGAGTGGATTCACGATGCCTTTGCTGTGCGAATATTCTTTTAAGGCTTTTCAACTGTT
Organism: Artemisia argyi; assembly: GCA_030686995.1. Classification (NCBI taxonomy): domain Eukaryota; kingdom Viridiplantae; phylum Streptophyta; class Magnoliopsida; order Asterales; family Asteraceae; genus Artemisia; species Artemisia argyi. Next base: position 42,954,212 of record CM060697.1, read on the forward strand.
TTAAGACAAACTCTATGAACTCACCAACCATTGTGTTGACACTTTAGCATGTTTATCTCAGGTTAGTAAGGCGATAGCTAGTGCGTGGAACTTAGAGTCAAGCTGCATATTCTGAAGACTTACGCTTTTATCATTTACCATTCAAAGCATTTTGTATACATTTTTGTATCGTACTTTGGAATCTCATGTTTGTAACTTTGAATTCATTAATCGAATGGTAACTTTTCAAAACGTCTCATTTAGAGTTCGTTTTCTATAACTTGTACTTTGTATTATGAAGTAGCACCCCTATGACACAGTCTTCCGCTGCGGTATTTTGGGGGTGTTACACTTAAGGGTTTGCTTGTCCTCAAGCAAAAATTAAGTAAAATAGATCCACATGGTGCACAAGTATGTTTAGAAAAATGTGATGCAAATCTACCAAGCACAAGTACAAGATACGATTCATCGTTTTAAGCTTTAGTAGTGAAAAATCGAGATATTTGACAATACCCAATGATTTTCTTGCTTGATTAACATTTCTAAACACATCACGAAAAAGGAATGAAGTATAATTAACTCAATCACTCATTTATTTAGGTAGTAGAGTATAGGTAAGATAAATCACACTCATTGCTCAGTCATGATTTGTTTATTACCATAGGCTTATACAAGAAACAAAACTCCACCGACATGGCGTAAGCACCAAGTGTAAACATCTAAAGAGGACTTTTATTTGGGTTGTAATGTAAGGCTAAAGGGTTTATACCAGGCTTATATTCAAACATCTCATACAAAAACATAATAGATCGATGGCGCGAATTCTTGATTACTCAAAAACCGGATGGTCACTACAATATTCATGCACTTGATATTCTCACAAAGCCATTACAATATCCGTAAAGATAAAGTAATTTGGTAAGGGTAGGGATAAGGCATGAGAATATTTATGAAATTGGTTTTAAAAGAAAAATAAAGTCAAGTCTAAGTCTCATTGTTGCTAGTTACCAAACAATCCACGAACCCATAAATGATTATAGTTACAATCATCTCTTCTTCAGACTTTCACATATCGATACATTGATTCGCCATAACAATATTCTTCATACTTAGCACATCGGCTAACAACATATCATATAACTTTCCTTCTTCATCTCCATACATAATATAGCACATTGGCTATAATTGTCACTTTATAGTTGCGATGACTTATTTTCACTTTTTTTTTATTTTTTTTTATTTATTATTTTTTTTTTACATAACATCTCCCCCACACTTCGTATAAGCATACACCACAAAAATACAAATAAGAAGGTGCACTCTTCGTCTTTGTCGGAATGGCACACATGAATCACAAAGTGTAGCTAACTAATAATCATCAAAAACAATCCATCATACCAGGCAACTAGCAACCCACCGTTTAGACTTTGACAAGGGGTAAGGCTAAGGTTAAAAGTGTAAAATATTTTTGTATTTTCTGGATGTAACAAAAATGAAAAGGATGGCTCGAAGGGGGAACTAATGGTATCTAGCGCTAAAGATAAACGCTAACAAATGGGTTCCAAATACGAGGATAACTAACCGATGTGGTTAGCAAAAATTATTTTGTAAACGGATGGCCATTTGATTTTATTCCTACGGTGCCTCTTTATCACACGAATACACTTATATCACACGAATGCGATCTTATAGCGGTCTGGTAATGATTTACAAGTGCAAGTTCTAGAATAAATAAAATCACCGGCACACTCATAGCAAAAGATCAAGCATAAAAGATGTATGCTATATATGAAACAGGCTTAAATCCTCACAATTTAGTGGAAAGGGCTATAATATGTGCTAGCAAATTTTATCGATCCCAGAATGGATTGCAATATTAATCGAGACACATCTCAAATTTTCAAAAATTACAGATTTCACCAGTTGATTGATCCAGTTATTCTAATATATTATCCTAAAAACGTGAAAACAACTAAATCACAAGGGCAAACAAGTATACATACATTTTTTTATTAGCCCAAAAATTATAAGTTAAAAATGAGTTTCTTTTTTCACTATTTTCCTTTTCCCCCACACTTAAGTTATGCATTATACTCATGAAAAATAAACTTCAAAGCTTGTAAAATGGGAAAAATTAATAAGTAGATAGTCCAAGAGAAACGAAACTTCCCGGGCCGTAGAAATCGTGATCGAACTCCATATGATAAGTTGCTAAGCAAACGCTAGCATAAGCTTGTGAGATCAACCAATTTCTTATTCAACAAAATATCTCCACACCAAGTATAATGTCACCAATAATCTAATCTCAAAGAGCTTATTAAATCTACAAAACAAACTAAACTACAAAAACGGGTAAAATCCTAAAACTCACTTTTGTAGGCATCACGGTTGCATTTAGCATATGCAACAAGCCTTTTAAAGCCCTCGGTGGCCCGAGTGGACGAGTGAAGTCTCGTGAGGGTTTCCAGGGAACATACCCACAAAGTTCAAAACAATTAATTTTAAAAACAAGTACTTATTTATTAACGATGTACAAAAATAAAAATGGCAAAACCGAGTTTAAGAAATGAGATTCTTGCAAAAACAAAAAGACATTTAAACTTACTCGATCTAAACACAAAAGTACGAAAAATAATATATATATATATATATATATATATATATATATATATACATATATTGTATATATATATATATATATATATATATATATATATATATATATAAGGGTTACATGTTTATTTAAAACAAATATAAGCAAGCAATTAAAAGCTAGGGTTGCCTCCCGAGAAGCACTTAATTTATTTCTGAGTCATTAGCTAGACTCTTCCCCGGATCAAGATACTTTGACGGTACGGTTCAAATGGGGAATTTCAGTTCTTAAACGTTGAGGATATGGGATATCTGGTATGTACTTCATAAGTGATGGACATTCTTTCGATTTGACAATGTGATAATCCCTTTTCGTTATTTTGAACGCTTGATCGAGTTTATTAGAAACAAAGACAGGTGGTGAATCTTTTTGATTTTTGGAAGGGTCATTAGACTTTCCACTCCTAGTGAACATGTCATTCATGTTCTCAATGTGAGGTAGAGGAGGTGAGTTAGTCATATCATTTTGTTTTGAAGAAACTGAATTTTGTGGTTTAGACCACTCGTCTATCTTTCTTGCCAAATGTCCATTCCTCTTAGGTACCTTTGACACTTCTTTCTCCTGCTTCTTAATCTCTTTTTCTTTCAATACTTCCTTTTCAACGTCTCTAATTGCATTGAGTTTCTTGTTACCAACATGTTTTGACAATTCATCATGTGTAAACATCTTCTCTTTCACTAAGCGTTCAGTGGACGGGATGTGCACGGTGCAATCCTCAAGAAAAGGTGAAATGGTTGGTGAACTAGATATGATTTTGCACGGATTAGGCATGGTTGGAATAGATTCAGTTTCATCCTCCTCGATAAATTCAACATCACCCTTTTCATGTTCATTTTGGATTGAGGGTGGTTTGTAGTCAAATTCATGTCTTGGATTGGAATCTGTTGTATGAGGTAGTGATTCGGTACGATGGAATTCTTGCTTCTTTTCCATATATTGGATTATGGCTTGGTGGTTCCTTTTTCCTTGATCGATTTTTCATTCCAATTATACCGCATGGTCTTTCATACTCTCATTTGCTTCCATCCATTCTCTCATCATCTCCTCCGGTGAGGTTTTGGTTTCTTTGTTTTGTCCAAAATATTGTGACGAAAGTGGTGTTTTATTTTGTGGCCAGAAATGTGGATGGTTATGGTTTGGGTTTTGGCTTGAGTAGGAGTATGAATTTTTACGCTTTTGGTTGTGATATCCATCGTGATATCTTGCTTCATTAGGTTCAATCATCAGCATGTCATTATCCGTGTGATATTCTAAAGCATTGTCATCTTCATCATCTCTACGAGCGTCCCATAACTTTTTTAACTCTCCTCTTATGTTCTTGAATTCAACATAAATATGTCTGGTGAGAGCTTCTAATTTCTCAATCAATATGGAATGATCGGCATTGATGTTGCTTCCACCGGCGGAAACAACGGTTTTTGGTTTGGGCACGATTAGAGAATTTTTCGAGAAATCAAGCTTGAGTTGGACCTTGTCCTCTAGGATTTTGAATGCTTCGTTGGGAGTATTGTAGAGGAACATTCCTCCGGCATCGAGAATTCCTTGAGTTGGATTATCTAAACCATGATAGAATGTTTGAATGATAGCTCCTTTGGTTAGACCATGTCCGTGACAAGTGCGAAGCATATCTTTCATACGGAGCCAAGCATCAATGAGAGTTTCGTGATCGAATTGTTGAAAGTTGTAAATGTCATTTAGGAGACGTTTAAACTTTGCGGGAGAAAAGTATCGGCTAACAAAAGCTTCTCTCATCTCTTCCCACGTAGTAATTGTTCCTTCATTTAATTCGTTCAACCAATTCTTGGCTTCTCTAAACAATGAGAAAGGAAAAGTCCTCAATTTAACCGATTCCTCTTGATTTTCACCATAATGGAATAGGTTACTAATCACAAGAAAATCAATCAGCTATGTGTCGGTGAGGATCAGATCGGATTCTCCCAACGAATTGATTCTCCTGAATCATTTGCATGTGGGTACCCTTGATATGGAAATTGTTTGGAAAAGGGCGTTGAATAATAGCAGAACTAGGTGTTGGTGCAACGGTCCTAGTGCTTGACCACATGGGTTGGTCATCGGGATCAATGACGGTTATGGGTAGGGAATGGGTTGAGTTTCAACTTTCTCTTCGATTATGTCGATTACAATAAAAAGTTCCTCGTTGAATGGTGGTTTTGGATAAAGTTCGGTTGATTCGATCTTTAAGGGTAAGATTGGTGTCTTATTAGGTTTACGAGTCCTCTTTTTGATTTTACGTTTAAGCTCGTAAAGTGGACTAACAAGTTGTTTACCCCATGAGTGTGAGTTTATACAAACCCGGAGCGATTCGTAAAATATCACAAAAAGCAAAAATAAAAACATAATGAAAATGAACACTAAGAAAAATCTTTTTGTAATTTTTTTTAAATACGTTTAAAAATCTAAAAAGACAATTTTACAAAATAATTTACTAAAGAAACAAATAAGAAAAGAAAATAACAAGAACACAAGAAAAATAAATCACTCATAAGGGTGGGTTGGGTGGTGTTTGTTTCGAACTAAGGTGAAAAGGTAAAAATGGGTTTTTGAAAAAAAAATGGGTTTAGTAAAAAGAAAAGGTTCAGCCGATCGGTTTGGTAGACAAGTCGATCGGTTGGATTGGACTTTTGGTTGAAAATGGTCTAACCGAATCGGATACGGGCTCGTACCGATCGGTTGGATTGGACTTTTGGGTCTAACCGATCGGTTGGATGTCTCGGTAAATGTTTTCTTGGTTATTCGATCGGATGGACGGTAAGCCGATCGGATGGGAAGCTCGGATTTTTTTTTTCGAAAGCAAAAACGAAACAACTAGGGAATGATTAAAGCACAGAAACAAAGCAAACAAAAACACAAACAAATCCCCGGCAACTGCGCCAAAAACTTGATGTGTCTCGCGACTACTAGTTTTAAATTTATAACACGAATTACCGGATAAAGCTAAGAACACACGGGCAAGTATGACCCTTTCGTATGTAGTTAGTTTTGGTTGGTAAGCTGAGGTCGTTCACTAGGATTTGAGTGTTTTCAATTGTGAAGAATCTATGTAATAGTAAGCAATAAAAAGATGGTAATAGGTTGTCACAATCCAAAATACCATATAAGCAATAAGTAACACGAAAATGATGGTTATGTAAATTCAATAAGCTTAAAAACTACACTTGCTTAGATTAGTTTTCTACTTAATGACACACATGATTGTGATAACTTTTGATAACATGTTGGTTGTGATAATTAGATGGTGGTCTAATCTATTATTCTTACAAATTAAACTTTGGCCAAGATCTTAATTTATAAAAACAAGCATTAAGTTTAACCAATCAATTCAAGATCCATCCAAGGTTCATAAGGTATGGTGAATATCTTAAACACAAGAACAAACTCTTATTATGAATCAAATACTCTTAGGAAATGGTCATTACAAAAGGTAACTCATTCATTGACAAAAAGGTTACAATTGTTTATAAACATCTAAACTTTCGTCCAACTAAAGGTTTACAAACAATCCAATTTGATGTTATAAAAGCATTCTCATTATAATCATACTTCTTGTTTCTTTGTTTAGTCAAGAATAATTATAGTGAAAAACAATCATTCATAGACAAATGATTATAACTCGTTGAATAATAACAAATCTTTCGACCCTTGAAACTATTATCAATTAGTTAACCTTGACTCAACAAATGTCACTATGAAACTTAAGGTACAATTGGTTCTTAGGATTGACTTGAAATTGAATTAAAACATGTTATCACAATCATAACTATCACTAAGCATAAAACATCATCAAAACAAGTGTAAAAAGACTACTAGCCACTCATAGCAAACATGAACACAAACTCAGAATTTTGAACATTAGAAATCATAACTAAAAGTCTTACAATGATTGAAATAAGATAACAAATGATGTAGTAATGATGCCTCAAGTATTGGTGATGACTTCTTGATGTTTTGACCTGCAAATGATGACTTCTTGGACCTCCAAAGTTTCCTGGGATTTTATGGACGAATTTTGGTATGAGGGGGAGTAATGGTGGTAAGAGAAGTGTTCTCTCAAGTTGAGATAGAGAGAAATAGTAAGTGGTGATTAGAAAAGCTTGCAAAGTTCTCTATTTATACTCCTCTCAAGGCCTAGGCTCATTAATACATCAACTTGGCCTCCAAGTAGTTTAGAAGGACCTAGAATACCAAAAAGAATGGCTTAGAATCGGGTAGAATGAGGTAGAATGACTTTTTGCAAAATCTGTACGAGGGCTCCATCCATTCGGATGGTCATCCATCCCATCGGTTGGGCAAAAGTCATAAACACGAAAGTTGTAGATCTTTCCCTTAACTTTCCGTGGCCGCAAACGGGGGGTCAAACGGAGTATGTATGCTCAAGTTATGGCCAAAATGGTGAAGGTGTGTCGGGAACAACGAGTCTTCCATTATTTATTCATCTTAGCTTCTTTCTTTCATTTCACTTGTCGTTTTCCTTGTTGTGCTTTATTCTTGAGTCCTTGGAGTGACAACTTCATGACTTTTATCTTCTCGAACATACTCCAAGAGACTTTCATTTGTCGGGAATTCTTCGTACATGCATAAATCTTCATTTATTGATCGTTTCTTCGTCTTTTTCATCATTTTCTTGTACTTTAGCTTCCATGAACGTAAAACACGAATTATGCTCAATTAAGTACCATAAGTTCATAAAAGTGATCATAAAATCCACAATAATGCTCATAAAAACATGTTAATTTTGAGTGTTATCACTCTCTATGACAATGAAAGTTGGAATGATCCCCGTTATTTGAACAAAACGGTCAAGGCAATATCTTTGCCTTCGAACAATTCTAGAACTCCCGACCGTAGGATCATGGAACTTGAAGACCAAGTCAAGTTTCTCATGAAATCCTACGAAGCTCCAAAGCCTTCAAGCCAAGTGAACAAAGTCACTTCTTCATGCGAATTATGTAGTGGTCCTCATGACACTTGTGATTGCGTGGAACTCCCCAGACAACCTTTTGCGGATTACGGATCCTCGCGTACCGATGAAGCGGGAGACAAGTGGTACACTTTCAAACCCGAGCCAAACCCTTAAGGTGATTCCTTCAACCCTTCTTGGAAAACTCACCCGAACCTTAGGTGGAAACAAAACCAAAACAATTCTTCTAGTCCACCTAATCGTTACCAATCAAACGGTCCACCCTCTAACCGTACTATCAACAACAATCCTTCCAATAACTATGGTAGTACCAATAATCTTGAAGGGTTGATGTCCAATTTTATGGCATCTCAAGAAGCTCGCATATCTAAGTTTGAAGCCGATTTCAAACAAAAGCAAAGCAAGATGACCACTAAAATCGACACATTGTTGAAAGTTCTCAATGACCGAGAAATGGCAGCACTCCCAAGCGACACGGTCAAGAACCCGAAACTAAACGTTAACGCCATATCATCGGTTTCGTCACCTACTTCTAGTCCACAATACTATTTGGTCAAAGCAATGAGCACGTGTTTCAAGCAAACCCAAATTCTTCAAAAGGACCAATTGAATAAAACATCCGATATCAAACCGGTCAATAACATATTTGAAACACCTCCTACACACGACCTTGACAATGAATTCAAGGAGCTCTACCATGAACGCCCCGTCATTGATGTCTTAGCCCGTTCCCCCTACTATAGTGCCCTCCTAGAAAAATATGAGAAACTTAAATTGGGTAAAAATGGGACCGCATTCGTTCAAAACAAGTTGCCTAAGAAGCTTGATGATCCGGGTATATTTGTCTTGATTTGTAAGATAGGAAAATCCGAAGCTTTCGACACATTAGCCGACTTAGGATCAAGCCTCAACTTGATTCCCATATCCCTTTTCACCACTCTTATGCTAGGAAAGTTAGAGAAGACGGAAGTACTAATTGGTCTAGCGGATGGGAGTATTGCCCACCCGGTCGGAATGATCAAGGATGTAGTTGTTCACGTAGGAAAATTAACTATCTTAGTAGATTTTCACATCCTAGATATGGTTAGTGATACTATGTAGAATATTCATAATCTTAAACACGTATGGTTTCTTGTGGTTATATGGATTGAATTAGATGAAGGGATTAGAGAGATGTAGAAAGAAAGGTGGGAGCCTTTTTGAGAGAGAAACAATGTGTGTATTAGCTTGTAACTAATGAAAGGTCCAACCCTCTCCCTTAGGTGGGAGAGGGTATATATACTACAACTACTTGGTGCTCCATGAAACGAGCTGTAGAGTGAGCTGACAGAGGGTAAAGACCCGACCCACTCTACGAATACTATTTACATATTTAACTACTAATAAACTACGTACTAACTATAATAAGGATAATTCTACGAGCTACGTAATGCTTAGCAATACTAGGGGTGACCGAGTCTTTAACTGAATAATCGTATTCCTAACAATCTCCCCCTAAGGGAGGTCACCCCAGAAGTTAAGTACTGAATTCTTGCATGCATGAAATCTTGTAGCTCGTAGACTTTGATTCTTCAAACATGTCTTTGTACATTCAGCAGCAGGCTCTAGATGACTTGTTTGTTCAATGAGTTGGATGATCTTTGGCATTACTTCGAGTTCATCATCCAACTGAGTATCTGCAAGTCATCTTTGAGTAGTAATGTCTCCATGTGATTTGAACATCTTTGTGTTGGCATGCTCACACTTTTCTGGATCATGATCTTCTGCATCAGAGTTGTGGAAGCATAAATGAAGCCCAATCAATGATCATGATTTCTTAGATTGTGAAGTTGAAGTGTGAGCATGTGTTGATGGATCAGCATCTTTTCAGCAATTAACCGCAACCGTCAGAAATTCCTGCAAGTAGACAGTTAGCAACAAATCATCCGGTACTTATAGGTTTGAAAATAGAGATTGTCAACAGCATAGTGTGATGACTCCTTCTAATCCTTACCAAGACCGTTCCTAATCGGCAAACCCCCGTGAGGATTTATACGATCTACCTAAGTAAATCAACGACTGGGTGAGTCGCTGGAGTACTCTCCACGACTGTAGACCATTGGTAACCGCCGCGACCACTAAGCGTAATCCACAAGGAGTTACCTAAGTGACCTGCTTTCAGGGCTGCTTGATGTTGACCCTGGCAGGAATTTCCATTCAATCACTGGGAGTTACTAAAGCAACATCCCTCATAAATGTTCTGGCAGATTGCTAAGATCAGCGTAGGACTCATAAGTTTACCACTGGTGTCCTTAATGTTGAACAACCAGGGTAGAAGTAGCACGTGTTCCTATGAGAATTTTTATGTATCTCGAGGCTCTAGACTCAATAAGTGCATTTGGTTTTCCTATGCGGAGATTAGGGAGAGGTCTCCTGCTTCAATATCAACCATCTCTAAGAGATACGTCGATAGATTACATCGGTTCCCCGTGAGAATGAAACAAGTTCTTTTCAGAGAACTTGAGTGGCTAGAAGGTTTAGTGCAGTGCATCACTGGGTCCATGACGTCTTGTCTTCAATACCAATGTCGCCTTAGCAACAATCAGTAGATTATGAGTTGAACCCGGTTTCTGCCCTAAGGTTGAATAATTGGAGGGCTATTTCTTTTCACCCTTTTTCATTTCATTTCTTTTTAATTCTTCAACCCCTTCTTTCTCCATTCTCACATTTCTCCCTTTTTCATAATCATACCTACGGACATTCTAATACTATCTATTTGGTATTGTCCATGGGTAGATCCCTCCGGCTCTGGCGGATCATAGGACGGTTTTCCTAACCTTAGCCACCTTATAACTTCATGACTATCCTATGTTGCCATACACCAAATCATTGAAAATTCTCTCAACGTGTTTATGATTAAGAAACACATTTTGTTAACACATTGAGAGTTTTGCCATTTTCAAATGCTCCCCCTTAACATGTGCACCGATGTTTTGATGATGAATTTGCACATGTCGGGAAGAGTTGCACTTTAGAATTGATCCACCTTTAGTAAACATGAACAGGCATTCGAGACACGCTTACATCACTAGTTAGACTAGCTTGAAATTATTACCCGGCCTGGTCAAGTCCACAAAGGTTTCTTGAAACGGTACACTCTACTCAGACAAGTCCTCTTCGAGACACGCTTACATCACTGGTTAACCCAGCTTGAAGTTATTACCCGGCCAGGACTAGTCCTTTTGATTGATGACGGTTGTGTTTCGTCAATTCATGAGTCAAGACTGAGATGCACTCATATGAGATGCAAGGATCCTTTTATAAAAACCATTTTGCTCCCCCTTAATGTGTGCATTGATATACGAAAGAGTTTAATACATATAGGGGAGCGTTTGTTTAAGTCCAAAACAATCAATTTTATATCAGATTTCATATTTAGATCACATTTTCTCCCCCGATCAAAAATTTCAAATCATTTGAGATTTGTGATCCCAAGTGATTTAAATAAGTTTAAAAGTTTGGGAGCAAGATGTGGTCTGATTAAAGATATTCTGATATTGAGACAATTCATTACTCCCCCTCAATCAATGAGGGAGAATGTTAGTGTCAGTTATGATGAGTTTATAAATGATTTAAAGTTTAACGAGAAACTCATGAAATAAAAAATCATGTACTGACACATAACATTTGATACCACACTACTTATGACGCACAAGATAACTGGTGGTGGTGGTGAAAGAGTAGTTGTCGTTGTTGCTACCGATGTTGTTGTTGTGGTGAAATCATAGCCAGTCAATGAAGCTTGAACATCTGATCAAATGGTTAGAGCAGGAGCAGGCACATTCACATCAGCCATGGAATCTGCATAAGAGTATCAACAAAGATATGCATACATGCAGATTCACTCTTAATTAATTGCTACCACGTAGTAGCTAGCCTACTCCTAATACCATATTCATATCATGATCAAAGAACATTCAAGCAACTCATCAAAATGCTATCTAGCATGAAGAGAAACTAGCAATCATGAACATTCATTGCAAGTTTCTATCAAACATAAACAACAATCACTAACATGGTAATTCACACATATTTCCAACATTCAAATCAGGAGCTTAGGAATAAGATTCTAACCTTGTAACTACATACCTAAGCAAATCCTGAGAACACGAACACATAATCAACAACAATCAAACAATTATCAGCAAATAGCAAACGAAACACAATCAATCAGATTATACGAATGCCAGAGGAGAGAACAAGAGCATCAAACACAATGGTTTTCTAACATCATTAAGATTATAGATTTCAACGTATTTAGGGGATTAAGCGAGGATACCAACGTGAGACAAATGGACCTTCTAGTTACATAAAGATTCTAGTTTCATAAAGCTAGGAAACTATACGCAAATAGCACATAATTCCCTAAACTTTCTAACAACTAACACATTTGTCCATTTAAGATAAAGCTTAGTAAGTTCCTCTTCAACTAATACCCCATTAACAACAAAACCTTTTCTAACAATTATGAGACAACCAAGAAATCCGTTTGATGATATAAATAAAATTGGAAATCACTCTCCCCCTCAATTGATGACCCATTGTCATTAATTGAGTGAAAAATTTTATGAAGTATCTAAGACTGATTGATTTACAAGCAACACGTTACCACCATGTATCACACAAATAATTTTCCGAAGAATCATAAAAGAAAATTATTTGTTTAAATAAAAAGAAGACTTCTCTTCTTAACCAAGAAATAATGCACTGAAATGTACATTAGATCGGAAAGGCACGAATAGAAAGTAATTCATGCCTTTGTTAGGAACAGTCGTCCTATTGGCGACGAACTTTCCCCAATACTAAGACCGGGTTGCTATCTGAAGTAATAGCAAACCATAGTTTTGAAGACCGGGTTACAGCCTGAAGTGACTGCAAGCCATTTTTTGAAGAATATTTAGAGAAACGACATGTTTTAAAAAAAAAAAAAAAAAAACTTTATTTGAAACCGAAAAAACTCTTGCTCAAGCATATGTATGTTTCCGTGTCATTATTGAATGACATTTCTAGAAACGTACATAATATTGATTACACAAGAGACATGTCGAGAGAAGAATATTTTTGGATTTTTATGATTTTTCTGATTTTTATGGGTTTTATAGGTTTTATATTTTTCTATATTCTTTATGGTATAAGATATATACAAGGACATGTGAAGCAAAACCATTTCTCCTCATTTTCTTCCTGAAGACGTTTGAGAGATACTGGTGAAGGACTCTTCATTCCAAAGCGCTGGAGAATAAGTTGAAATCGTTCTCTTGAGAGAGCCTTAGTGAAGAAATCTGCCAGCTGAAATTCTGTCCTCACGAAGTAAAGTTCCACTACCCCATTCTCATCTTATTTTACCATACCTTAGGAGAATCCGTTTCCCAGGAGAAACTTTGATAGTGTATCAAACCATGCCCTAGGCGTCTGTTTTAGGCCAAAGAGAGCCCTTTTCAGACGATAGACATGGTTAGGACGATCAAAATATACAAATCTTTCCGGTTGACTGAAATAAAGAACTTTATTCAGCTCGCCATTTAGAAATGCAATTTTCATATCCATTTGATAGACCGTCATGTTCTGACTTGCAGCACTGGCGAGAGATATTCAGATAGCTACAATACGAACAACCAGAGCGAAAGATTCCTCTAAATTAATGCCTTCCTGTAGACGATATCCCTTAGCAGCAAGCCTTGCCTTGTTTTCAGAACGACATAATGCTCATCAAGTTTCACTTTGAAGATCCACTTAGAGCTATAATCATTGCACAGTCTGGAGGTAGTACCAATTCCCATACTTCAAGTCGATCGAAATTGCGAGCTTCATCTTGCATCGCATTAACCCAACAGTCTTTAGAGATAGCAGTCTTGAAATCTTTGGGTTCAAATTTGGATAGTATGGAACTATGACAGCACCACAAGGCATGGGTGGTAAGTTTCCTTAGTGTGAACACCGTTTGAGAAGGATATCCAATAATGTTGTCAATCGAATGATCTTATATTCATTTTCTGAGATGTTCATGTGGATGTAGGTAGGAACATGAAGAAGCCGTGTTTGTATTCCCTGAAGAGGATGTCTCAGAAAAAGATTCATGAGCAAACAGGTTTTAGTACGGAGCATCTTCAAGAGGAGCTAATGAATTCACTTCAAAAGAATTGTCGACTGCAGTGCCTTGATGAACCGAAGGAGATTGAAGGCTTGACGATGATGGTGAGTAACTTGCAGATTGAGCATCTTGATCAATTCAAAGAGACACTGATGGACCATTTGAGTTGTACAGAACTGGAGCAGCGGCAGCTGGTGGTGTAAGTGAATCATTAGTAGGTGTCTCGAAGTATTGATCAAACGTTTGGTCAAACTATAACTTCAAATGCTCACTTGTAGGTGGTACATAGGGTACATGCAGGAGTGGGATTCTGTACAAGACCTGAACTGAATGGTTCAGGAGACAAAAGTTTAGACGCGGGTCCTGCACTGATGTGTATAGGAGCCATTTGCTCAGTCAGCTCAACGAATGTGATGTGAATGGTTTCCAAGTTTTATCGGGTTTGTTTGTTGTAGATTCGGCATCCCTTACAATCTGGAGCATAACCAACGAAGAATCCATGTAAACTGAGATTCGGTATCCCTTACTTGCAGCTGTTTAATGAGTTTGATGATAACCTCTGGAGTCACATCCTTGGTTCTCAAAAACTTCACCCATGTAAACTGAGAATAGTCAATGTCTATTACAAGAACATACTTCTTCCCATTTATAGTTTGCATTTTCATTGGTCTGCATAGATCCATGTGAAGGGTGTGAAGAACTTCCATGATGGTATTGACAGTTTTGGGTTTGTGTGTATGCTTCGTGCTTTTGCTCAGTTGACCAGCCAATCAAAGATGATATTTATCGAACATAAATCAGGGTAGACCTCGCACCAAATTCCTGCAAGCAAGAGCATTGATGGTACCAAAGTTCAAATGACTTAAACATCAGTGCCATAGCCATGTTTTGTTCATTGAGGCATTAGTCAACAAGCAAATAGAAGAGGACCGCATCATGACTTCAATAGAGATGGTGTATAAATTGGCGCCATGAAAACCTTTAAGAAGATCAGCACCATCCAATTCTCTGATGACGCATGTGTAATTTCTGAAGGCAATCTTCAAGATCGGAATCAAGATATTGACCAACAGAGAACAAATTATATTCAAGTCCTTCCACGTAGTATACCCAGGAAATTAGCTGTCACCAGAAACATAGTCTTCATAACACATAATGACCCCAAAATGGTAGTTCCCAAATCTAACTGTCCTGATAAACCTATTCACGAAATTCTCGAGCCCCGAGCGATCCCCAATCATATGTTTAGAGCAGCCTGAGTCCAAATATCAAAGGACGAAAAGTACGACCTGCATTTGGAAACAGACGAGAGCAGAAAATTTGGAGTGTCGGATCCCCAATTTGAGTTGGGTTCCAATTGGTTAGTGCAAACAAGTTCTGGAGCCACTGAAGCCTTAGGTGCGTTCGTTTCAATGGTGGAAATTTCACTACTAGATGCAATGGGCCTAGTTAAAGAACATTGGGTCTCCAAAGGGAAGGTTCTACCTGTTGGCTTCCATTCCTTAATAGGCACTACTTTAGAATTAGTTATCCTAGTTAAAGGGCACTGTTCTCCTAAAGTGAATTTCCTTCCAGTGGGCTTCCATTGATAACCAACATTGGCAAACAGTTTACCTGTTGCTTTCCAAATTTGCTTACTTTGTTTAGCTCTCCAAACTTTCTTAACTGGGGTTTTGTTAAACGACTTCAGAAATTTCTCAACACATTTATCATGATTACTCAAAATAATGCATTCATTACATGTTTTGCAACGTGAATTAGGTTTTGAATTATGACTCATTTTGCTCAAGTTGGACTTAATGTTCCTCATGTGGTCGTCTACTTTCTTTTTAGGAACACTTTTAGTAGGTGAAGTCCTATAATTCCTTCTATTTCTCTTTGGTTTAGACTCTCTAGCTTTAGTGTTACTATTTACTCCTGTAGACGGACTAATGGGAATTTTAGTCTTATTCACTTCCGGTTGCTGAACATGTTTTGATGTGTTGGGATCTGAAGTTTCCAAGGGTACCTCAAAGGTAACATGCTTGTTCTTAGTCATAGATGATGATGCAGTAGACCTATCTCGCTTGCTATCAATTTTAGGACATGTACCAATAGCATATTCTAAGAGTTCCTGAGATCTATTAGTGAGAAAGCAGGCACCTACAATAGCATCATCAAGTGGTTTTGCTATCCTATCCTCTTCAATGGTTTCATGAAGCAAATCAAGGCACTCCTTAAGATGTTTAAGATAGTCACTATGAACCAACTTATTATTCCTAAGGGGAAGAGGAATATACACAGCATCACAAGCATACTTCTTACAAGCAGAAACCTTTTGAATAATATTATCACAATTGATGATTGGCATTTTCCCTTTTGCCAGAGTCTTTAGATTCTCAATCTCTTTAAGCAAAGAAGTTATCTTTTCATTGTTTATATCACGTGTGATCTTAATTGAATCGTATAACTCTTTGTAATGTTGTTTGACTTTTGAATTTTCAGCACGAAACCAATCATTTTCATGTTGCAATTTATTGATGGTATCTTGAATTTGAAAATTCCGAGAATCTATAGACTGTGGTTTTTGGGTGCCAATCACATCACATTTGTTTGACTTCAATTGGGCAATTTGGACCCTCAGGTTCCGAATCGTGTTAGTGTGAGCTTGAATCTTTTCATCACGTTTGGCTAATTCAAAATATGCATCAAATTCAGGAGCATCCGAAGATGTCTTGGCATTTGAGATTTTAGTACTTTCTTCTAAATGTTGATACTTTAATTGCAAATTAAGATTATCAACCTCTAGTTTTGACAAATGTCTGACCATGTTATCATGGTCATCGTTTTGAATTTTCTCATGCAATTTTAAATTCTCCCCCTCAAGCTCAACAACACGATTCTGGAGAGCGGTTACTGCAATAGACATCTCATGAAATTGGCAGGCAGATAACGTAGAATCAGTAGCAGTATAAAATACATCTTGAGCAACACATTTAGTAATCAAATTCTCATTCATGATGAGAATATTTTTCCTCGCAACTTCACTGCATTTAAGATCAATTGCCAATTGTTTACCCTCATTTTCCACATCATTAAAAACCTTTTTCATTTGAGTCACATCATCATTAATGGTATTTTTAAGCCCCTCAAAATGTTCTTTGAGAAGTTTGAAAAATGGCATGACTTCAGTTAGGTAACATTGTTTTGTTTGCTCAAAACCTCTTTCCCCTTCAGTAATACCCGTTGGTGTTATTCTCTTTCTACATGTTTTATCAAAATCAACGAATAATTGACCAAGGACATATAAGGCAATTAGTGTATTATTTTGCGTGGGGAGAGTAAATGGTACAAGGTGCCTGGGTGTATTCAGGGGATAAGTCGTTGGGTGAGCAATCCTAAAGATAGTGCGTGTGTTACCCACAATTCTTTCAGCTTCCATTTTTTCTATGTCTATGTTCCAGAAGACTTGCTCTGGAGTAAATTTCTTTTGTGGGACAAAGACAGCTAATTGATTATCTTCAGAGTAATCATAATTGTACAAGATTTTATTAGCTATGCACAGGGGATCCTTTAATTTCTCAGCTAGTTTTTCTCTGGTTCTATCTTCTATCTCATTGCCCTCATCATCAGATGTAGCATCAGGAGGGGCATGATTAGGCTCAAGCATAATGTTCGCATCATATAATGCCGGTTGTGCACCTATACCGCTTCTAAGGAAATTGGTTTTTGGCTTAGTAGAATCCTTCTCACTATGATTATCACTCAACTTCCTATGTTTATGCATCATTTGAGCAGTTTGAATGGTTTGGCCTTGCGTGTATAACTTATCCTCAAGTTTGTTTTTCAGCATTTTAAGACTAGAGAAATCATTTAAGAGTTTTGTTTCCTTCTCTTTGAAATCATGTTTGAGTGTGTTTAAACCTTTTTGAATCTCTTGTTTTTGTTTAACAGTTTGATCCAATTGTTTTTGCAAAGATTGTAACTCCTTTTTCAATGTTTCTTGCTTAAGATTATTTTCAGATATATATGCACGCATTTGCCATTCCATGTTCTGCTCACGTCCAGTGAGTTCAAATCTAGCACGTTGTTCGTACATAGCCACTTGATCCTTAAGGATATTAAATCTAGTGGTCAAGGAGTCATCAGGGTTATAGGCAGTGTACTCATGCACGACACAATCATCTTTTAAAACAGAAGATGCACTACATTGTACAACAGACACTTCATTGTGTTTCATATGTTGTTCACATGGGTCATCATTGCTATTTCCCATGTCAACGACATCTGAATCGACATTGTTTGTCGGTTGTACTTTGTTAGGAATCTTTTGTTCATCAACAATATTACACAGTTCGAGTACCTTAGAACATGATACATGTTCTTTTACCGGTCTGATATCTGCATCCACATCACGTGTAAGAGTCATTGAACTGTTCGTTGTGTCAAGCTTTTCAGTCTCTGATCCTCTGCCTTCGATGATAACTGACCCAGCATTCGATGCTTTTCCCGAATCCACACTACCATCACATGGTTGCCCCCGACATGCCATCACTTTGTCTTCATACTTGTGCTCGTGCTTTGCTCTTTCCATAATGTACTCTTTCACATTACTCATGAGTTGGAGTAGTGTGACTCTGAACACGTCAACTTCAATTCCCGTATGAGTGGCAAAGCTCTTTTTCGTCATTTGACACTCATGATCATACTCCTCAGTGAATCGTGAATCAATGAACGCTTGGAGTTGGTTGTTGATCACACAGAATGCAGCCATAGATCTATCTTCAGAGAATTCACCCTTTTTCAAGTTGTTGTTGAAGTTGATCTAAGTGTAGAATCATTTTGACTGTGAAAGTCTCAACATTTTGACCAAAGAGTGTTGCGAATGCACGATTGAAACCTCCCAAGTATCCAGGTTTTGCAAAGAGAACCTTGAGATGTGAATGGAATGATCGAAAACATTCAATGCGACTATTCTTTGCATTATCGGGCAATTTAACTGGCTGATGAAGCACATTATCATTAGAATTCGAGCACGAAGATTCCATAGCAGTGATTGTATGTTAAGACAAGGTTATATGTTGTTTAGTTGTGATCTTGGTTCGGTTGATGCAAGTTTTTACGGTGAGATTTTTTTGTCTGAAAACTTAAACCCTCAATAACTTCACTCCGGAGGTGATTTGGGCCTCGAAAAATTCGTTTCACGACTTCGTGTTGAAACCTCACAATATTCAGCCTGTTCCGGACGTTTTGACAGCTAATTCGCTGAAAACGGAGTTACGGTTCAAAAGTTATGACCGTTTGAAGTTTCGACGTAAAACGTCAACTATGGTCAAACAGAGTTAACCGCAGGACCAGCCAAGGTAACCGCAAGAAAGGTAACCACAAGGTGAGTTAACCACAAGGTGAGATAACCGCAGGAAGTGACTAACGGCAGGGAGTAACTAACCGCAGGGAGCAACTAACCGCAGGAAGCAACCAACCGCAGGGAGTTAACCGCAGGAGAGAAAACCACAAAGATCTAACCGCAAACCACTTAATCACAGAAAGCTAACCACAATGAGCTAACCGCAGACCACTTAACCGCAGAAAACTAACCACAATGAACTAACCGCAGACCACTTAACCGCAGAAAACTAACCACAATGAACTAACCGCAGACCACTTAACCGCAAGAGCTAATCGCAGTATACAAAAATCCAAATCTGTCACTTTCCTTGCGATTTGTTTGTATTCCCAAAATAGTAATCGCAGCAAACTAACCGCAGAAATCAGAAACTAAACTCAGATAAGCAATGCAACAGTAGACTTAACCGCAACTATGAAATACGCCCAAAATCAAGTCCAAACTTCAAATAGATTAAAGATATGGTATAACTAACTGAGACACAATGTTAAACTAACACCAAGGATCATAAAAGTATACCCATAACGTATCAAATAACACTAGAAAGATCAAACCATGATGTTTTCAAAGAAACACTCTTCTAACTCACAAAAAAAAACCACAAAAACCACACCAAATCCGAATATCCAAGGCCCTAAGATGAAACCATGGCTCTTGATACCAATTGTAGAATATTCATAATCTTAAACACGTATGGTTTCTTGTGGTTATATGGATTGAATTAGATGAAGGGATTAGAGAGATGTAGAAAGAAAGGTGGGAGCCTTTTTGAGAGAGAAACAATGTGTGTATTAGCTTGAAACTAATGAAAGGTCCAACCCTCTCCCTTGGGTGGGAGAGGGTATATATACTACAACTACTTGGTGCTCCATGAAACGAGCTGTAGAGTGAGCTGACAGAGGGTAAAGACCCGACCCACTCTACGAATACTATTTACATATTTAACTACTAATAAACTACGTACTAACTATAATAAGGATAATTCTACGAGCTACGTAATGCTTAGCAATACTTGGGGTGACCGAGTCTTTAACTGAATAATCGTATTCCTAACATACTACATGCCCATTATTATTAGGAAGAGTGTAGGACCTTAGATATCACAACTTTATCACAAATATAGAAGATTAGAAGAAGAAAGATGGTGACTTGTATGATATATATGTGATTCGTATGTATTGAGAGAGAGAGAGATGGAAAATGAGAGAATATTATTAAGAAACACACACACTTACACACACAAGCACACCCCTCAAATGAGCCTTTGAGGTGTTTAAATAGTTCTTAACATGAGATGCCCTATGGGCTTTCTATGGGCTTGGGCTTGGACTTGGTTACATGATTGGACAACTAGGCTTATGAAACATAGCATATAACATATTAGCTTGCCAAGTCCAAGGCCCAATGACTAAACTATTACTAATCTTAACGAACGACACAAAGATACAATATGAGAATGACCATCACTTCATAATACATATTTTTAATGCTAACAATCTCCCCCTAAGGGGTGGTCATTCGAATGATGCTCCACATGAGTGGGTCTTCCGTGTTCTTTGTCTTTAACTTTGTGTGTCGTTGTAGAATAGTCTGTAGTCTTTGTTCCTTCATGCTTTGAGATCTTTGATAACTGATTTTTCATCGTTCTTTGTTCCTTTGTGATGTGGAGTTATCTGCCTTTCGTCACTTCTGCGTCTGTGGTGGTTGTTTGCCATTCCAACATGCTCATACATCTTTGGATTTAGATATTCATATGCACGTAGTTCCCTTTCTTTCACTTTGATCTTTAGTCTTTATACTTTGTAGATTCTTCTTTTTGGCGTAGAATCTTTCTTTGAACTTTGTGTTGTATAGATCTTTGAGGGAGCTTTCTTTAACTTCCAGATGTATGTATGAGCACGTGGAATCTGTCGCCATAGAGATGAAGTGTCCCTGCATATATACAGTTAGCAATAAAACATCCGGTACTTACAGATAAGAATTAGAGATCATCAACAGCATAGTGTGAAGACTCCTTCTAACCCTTACCAAGGCCGTTCCCATGTCAGATACTCTCGAGAGAGCTTACAAGACCTACTTAGTAGCTCAATGATTGGGTGAGTCGCTGGGGATCACTCCACGACTGTAGACCGTTTAAAACCACCGCGAACACTAAGCGTAACCCATAAAGAATTACCGAAGTGACCTGCTGTCAGGGCTACTTGATGTTGACCCTGGCAGGAATTTCCATTCAATCATTGAGAATCACAAATGTGAATCCTCTCATAAATGTTCTGTCGGATTGCTAAGATCTGCATAGGACTCTAAAGTTTACATCTGGCGTCCTTAATGTTGAACAACCAGTGTAGTAATATCATGTGTTCCTATGAGATCTTTTGATGAATCTCGGGGCTCTAGACTCGATAAGTGCACGTTTTGTTTCCTATGCGAAGATTAGGGAGAGGTCTCCTGCTTCAATATCAACCATCTCTAAGAGACAGGTCGATAGATTACACCGGTTCCCCGTGAGAATGAAACAAGCTCTTTTAAGAGAACTTGAGTGGTTAAGAAGGTTTAGTGCAGTGCGTCACTGGGTCCATGACGTCTTTATCTTCAATACCGGAGTCACCTTAGTAACAACCAGTAGCTTATGAGTTGAACCCGGTGTCTGCCCTAGGGTTGAACATTTGGAGGGCTATTTCTTTTCACCCTTTTTCACAACTTTTCTTTTTAATTCTTCAACCCCTTCTTTCTCCTTTCTCATTTTCTTCTTTTTTCAATCATAGCTAAGGACTTCTAATTCTAATATATTGGAATTGTCCTTGGGTAGATCCCTCCGGCTCTGGCAGATCATAGGACGGTTTTACCTAACCTTAGTCACCTTATAACTCCATGACCATCCTATAATTGATCACATTCCATAAAACCTTTCTGTGAAAAATCTCTCAAAGTGTTTATGATAATAAAACACATTTTGTTGACACTTCGAGAGTTTTGCATTTCTTTTGAAGGACTCCCCCTTCACATGTGCTCATGAATATTTAAGAAATTTGCACATGCGGGAGGAGTTTGCACTTTTTGAATTGATCCACTTTCAGTGAACATGACCGATTCGAGACACGCTTACATCACTAGTTAGACTAGTTTGAAGTTATTACCCGTCCTGGTCAAGTCTAAAGAAAGTCTCTCGATACGGTACATTCTACTCAGACAAGTCCTATTCGAGACACGCTTACATCACTAGTTAGACTAGCTTGAAATTATTACCCGTCCAGGACAAGTCTTTTCGATTACTGACATTTTAAGCTTCGTCAATTCATTGGTACTTACTGAGTCGAGCTCTTTTGAGATTCAGCCACAATCTTTAAATATCTTTGATCACATTTTAATCATGTCTTCTCCCCCTCAAAAATAGCATAGCGTGATATTTTTGATATCAACTGATTTAGAAAAAGCTTTTGGAGAGATAGACAGATTCTGCATGAATTCGGAACATTTTTGTTTTTATGAAATACTCCCCCTTAATGATAGCATATTTAAAATTTCTTAAGGGTTTTGAGGGAGTTATCTTGAGCACTAATTTTGAGAGATTTTGAGAAATCTTTTGAACAATCTTGGAAAAGTGCTCAAGAATTTTGTTTTGAAAACGAGTTTATGCTTGAAATATTTTTCGTTTGTTTAGACTCGAACTTTTTGAAAAAGATTTCGTCATTGAACGTACGAGTCCTTGATTTGAAAATAATCAGAAGTCATTGTTCGGGTCCGGGTTTCGTACTGATGTATACGAAAGCCATTGTGAAGAAACTTTTGAGAAACTACATGTTTTATAAAAACATTAAAAAGAACTCCCGCTCAAGCATCTATACATGTCCGTATCATTGTTGAATGACATTTCTAGAAACGTACAGAATATTGATTTATACGAGAGACATGTCGTGAGAAGATTTCTTTTTTTCTTTTTTTTTTTTTTTTTTTTTTTTTTTTTTTTTTTTTGAAAGTTTTAAATTTTTGTATTTTGTTTTTGTTGGTTTTTCAAATTTTGTATTTTCTTTTTTCAAAAATATTTACAGCGAAGCGATTTTGAAAACATTTTTCAAGAAGATTCGAGAAGACGTTCTAGCTCCTCAGGAGTTAGGCTTCGCATGCCAGTTCGTCGAACTAAATAGTCAAACCGTTCTTTTGGAAGGGCTTTAGTAAATAGATCGGCGAGTTGATAATCAGTCTTAACGAAAAATAATTCAACAGTACCCTCTTCCACGTGTTCTTTGATGAAATGGTAGCGGACTTTGATATGCTTCGTCTTAGAGTGATGTACGGGATTGCATGAGATGGCCATGGCACTTTTTGAGTCACAATACATAGGTATTCTGTCAAAAGTAAAGCCATAATCTGTGAGCTGTGTCCGCATCCAAAGAACTTGGGCACAACACGCAGATAGAGACACATACTCGGCTTCGGCGGTTGAAAGCGCAGTACAATCCTGTTTCTTTGACGACCAGCTTACAAGCTTTTCACCCAAAAATTGTGCTCCACCTGATGTACTCTTTTCTGTAACTTGATCACCAGCATGGTCTGCATCTGAAAATGCTGTTAGATTAAACTCCGAATCCTTCGGATACAAAAGTCCCAAGTTAATGGTGCTTCGTAGGTACCGAAAGATCCGTTTAACCTCTTTGAGGTGAAGTTCGGTAGGCTTTGCCTGAAACCGTGCTAACAAACAAACATCAAATTGAATATCAGGTCGACTAGCAGTTAGGTACATGAGAGAACCAATCATGCTCCGATATTTCTTCGGATCGATGGGTTTCCCAAACAAATCAGCACCTATTTTTGGTGAAGTGACCATTGGTGTACCAACAGAATCACAGTTTTCCATTCCATGTTTTTTCAAAATCTCTATCGTATATTTAGCTTGATTGATAAAAATACCACGAGGGGATTGATGTATTTGTAAACCAAGAAAGAATTTTAGTTCCCCCATCATGGATATTTCAAATTTGCTTTTCATGAGATTTTCAAAATGTTTTGAATGGTTAGGATTGGTTGATCCAAAAATAATGTCGTCCACGTAAATTTGAACGATCAAAATGTCATCTTTGAATTTTTTGATAAACAAGGTGTCATCAACTGTTCCTTTGGTGAAATTGTTATTAAGTAAGAAAGATGATAGTTCGTCATACCACGCTCTTGGAGCTTGTTTTAAACCATAAATTGCCTTTTTAAGCTTGTAGACGTAGTCTGGATGTTCCTTATCAACAAATCCTTCTGGCTGACTCACATACACTTCTTCTTTCAGAGTTCCATTCAAGAAAGCTGTCTTAATGTCCATCTGATAGACTGTGATGTTTTTGTGAGCTGCATAGGCTAAGAAAATCCGGACTGCTTCAAGTCTAGCTACAGGCGCGAATGATTCTTCGAAATCTATCCCTTCTTCTTGTGGATATCCTTTAGCCACGAGACGAGCTTTGTTGCGAGGACTGTCATTTCCTCATCTAGTTTGTTCTTCCACAACCACTTGAGATCAAGAACTCGTTTATCAAGTGGTCGTTCAACAAGTTCCCAACTATCATGTAACAGGTATTGAAGAAATTCCTCCTGCATCGCTTCAATCCAAGGGTTTTCTGCCATTGCTTCCTGAATGTTCTTTGGTTCTTTGAGGCTGATTGAGCAAACGTAAATGCACAATTCGAGATCGGTGGCAAGTTGTCTCCTTGTTTGAACTGGCTTTGAAGGTTCACCAATAATATGTTCTATTGGATGGTCTTTTGTCCATTGAAACGTAGAAGGGTACCTTTCGTTGAACGAGTGTGTGTTAGATGGTTCTTGTAACCTTGAAGAAGATTCAGCAGAGTCTGATGCAAATGGGTTTTCAAATACTTCTTCTTCTTCTTCTAACGCAACATCGTTTGAATTATTTGTAGGTTCTTCTTGAAAATTTGTGGTTTGGTTTTGCTCATCAACGTTTGGTAGAACAGTTTCAAGTACTGGAGTTGCTTGAGTAGATGTAGATGATGTTGATGTAGTTGGTGCTTCAGCTTCGATTGTGGTAGATGCATCCTGTGGTGGTGGTGGTGGTTGACGGTTTTGAGCGGGTGTGGCGGAATGTTGTGGAGATGCATTTGTCGAAGTTCCGCCATAGTATTCATCAAACATTAACTCGAAGAAATTTTCCAGTTCTTGTTCTGAAGGTTTATCCGTGTTTGTTGACTGAGCTCCTTGAGGCACGAGTCCTGAACTGATGTGTCCTGAAGTCTGCATGTTTGGTGCGGGTCCTAATCCATTTTGATTAGAAGCCATCGGATTAAGCGCGGGTTCTAGAGCGTATCTCTCAGAAGCCATTTGTGAAATCTCGTCAAACTTCACATTCATCGTCTCCATTATCTTTTTCGTTCTTCTATTATACACCCTGAATGCCCTCGAGTTTTCTGAATATCCAATGAAGATTCCAATATCACCCTTAGCTTTTAACTTTCCTAGATCTTCTCTGTCATTTGTCGGATAGCACAAAGCGCCAAACACGTGAAGGTAAGAGATGTCAGGTTTACGGTTGTTCACTAGCTCATATGGGGTTTTATTGAATCTCGGATGGACTAGGGATCGGTTTTGAGTAAAACAAGCAGTGGCTACAGCATCAGCCCATAAGAATAGAGGTGCACTAGAAAAAATCAGCATTGTACGAGCAGCTTCCACAAGAGTTCTATTTCTTCTTTCAACTACCCCATTCTGCTGTGGAGTTCTAACAACTGATGTTTGGTGTGTGATTCCAACATCTTCAAGGTAAGTTCTTAACTCCTGATTTGTGAATTCTGTGCCATTATCTGTTCTTATAATCCTTACTGGAGCTTGAAGTAGAACTTGAATACGCTTCAGAAAGGTGATGATGATGCCTGGTGCTTCGTCTTTTGATCTCAAAAACTTTACCCAAGTATATCTTGAATAATCATCAACAATAACAAGAATATACTTCTTCCCATTAATGCTTTCAACTCTCATTGGGCCACATAAGTCCATGTGCAACATATGTAACCTTGCTTCCGAACTAGGTACGGTTTTGGGTTTATATGATGCTCTTTTACTTTTTCCTTGTTCGCATGATGGACATAGGTGTTCCTTTGTCACACCCCCAATTTACCTGACTTGCAGCGGAATGGAATGCCTGGGGGTGTAACTGTCATAGCACCACAACAAGGAAATATTGAACGACCTAAAGTGTCGTTTGGAAAATACATATCGTTTGATTTATTGAAAAGCATCCAGTGCTACAAAACATAGGTCCCCAAAGTGTTGAAACGTTTACAGAAAACAAGTTCTGAAAATGTCAAACGATAATTTACACAAGTGCATGAAAATCCCAAAATGTAGTGCATCATCCCTGGCACACCCTAATGACTCCATGCATGTAATATGATGATGATGCCTTAGTTACCTGAAAATACATTGCAAAAACGGTCAACACGAATGTTGGTGAATAATCATAGGTTTATGAAATAACATGTTTGTACGGCCACCACAAGTATAAGTGCATGACAAAAGTCACGTAAAAAATAGTACAATAGCCTTAAGCTCATGACACCGAAGCTATGACTGATGAAATTCTATGCCCCTCCCGAATGTTCTGCCAAACACTCAAATGTAAAAGACATGACATGCATCCGCTTACTGTTGGTACTTACTACCACGGATGGAGGCGTCACCCTCGATAGATCTATCCACTCACTCTCGCTTAGCGGTAAATTAACGGTTCATGATGTTACAGGGGACTTATCACATGGCAGAGAAGCTACTTAAGCTATGTACATAGGTTTTGATACTTGGGCTCGTACTAAAATGGTGCAATGTATTCTCCCCCGTGGGATTTGAAAACAATAAAAAATGTATACGGGGCTATGAATACTCACCTCAACTGATGATACTGCGATGATATGTAATGAACAACAATGATCGGTTAACTGCCGCAACCTATAATGAATGATGCATGATCTCGTTAAGATCACCAAATGATGTTTTATGAATGTCCATGCTCATGTTTCTATACCACTCTACTCTTTAGGAAAACACTTGTATTATCAAAATATATAATCCAAGACTTTGGAAAATATTGCTATTAGAAAATATAAATGGCTAGTTATAATATATATACTTATATATATATAACGTAAGTTTCCATGTAAGCGTTGAAATACTCGGGTTGTAAACCTTGAAATGATGAAAACATACTCATAATAACTAATACTACGTTAGTTTAAAAGCTCGGTACTTGATATTATGTTTAGCTTGAAAATGCACTTCGTAGTTTTTGCGCCAAAATATATAAAAGCTGTCAATTAGAAAAGGGTTTTAGCCGATATTCAAACGAGTATATCTTTGTCGTTACTTGTCCGTTTTACTTGTTCTTTATATCCACGGTTTCGTCTTAGTATGTAGTAATATATTTTGGAAAGCTCGGCTCCTCCGGGTTACGTCTAAAGCCTCTTTTTGACCGACGAAAAATGTCCAACAGCAACTATTTTCTGAAAAAATACTTTTCGTCTATAATCTTGCAAAAGTCATAACTTCTTCGTTATAAGCTCTTTTTAATCCGTTCTTTCGCCTACGGATTCGTTTTTGAAAGTATTTTCTAAAAATTTTGCCAAAGTTTCCTTGGTGTTTACTGATTTTCCAGATTTTTACAAAATGGGACAGCATGTCTAAAATAAGTTCCAAATCATGTTTCCAAGGTTAAAAACCAATTTCTACCATCACCAATCCTCTTGTAATCACCACATGACTAATCTAAACTTACCATACACCTTCTTAGGGTGCCATGGACTCCTAACCAAGTTATTAGAGCTAGGGGGTTCATAACAAGAAAGTTAGGGTTTGTATGTTACTTTTTAGCCAAAATAAAGTATAGTATAGCTACTTATACATGGTTTTTAGCATGATTCTTATGTAATACATGTAAAAATAGGATGATTCATGAAAAAATAAAGATGAAAACTTACTTGATAAAATGAGGTGATTATTGGATGATTAAACTTGTTGTTCTTGTGTTTTTCTTGATTGTATCTTAACTAGAATCATAAAAGGAGTAAGATTGTAGCTTTAAGTTATGAAAAATAATTAGTTGATCAAGATGATCTTGGTACCTTGTGGTTGTCGTGGAAATGAGAAGAGAAAGATGAGAGGATGAAGCTTTTTGATCCAAAATTTCCAAGTGAAAAATGTATTAGTTGTTTTTAGGATATTTACTTGTAATTTTTAATATATAAAAAGATACATTAATGCATAAGGTTAAGAAAATAAACTAGTATATATATAAGGGTGTTCTTGGCTGGTTTTCAAAGGGTAGGAGGGGGGGGGGGGGTTAGGGTACTTGGTAGTTAATTAAAAACCTTGTAAGAAATTTGCACTAGTTAGCGTTTTAAGTTACGATCGGGTATCGGTTTTATTAGAAATAAATGTTCACGAAGTATACCGGGATGAAATAAAGTTAAAATAATGTTAAAAACATATTAAAAATATGTTGGGTACATTTACTGAGTGATCGGGTGATTAATGTTTAGTTTTAACGAAAACCGTCGTTATATTCATACGCGTACGTTAAAATAAAATAAATTTCCAAAATACTGGGTAACTGAATGTTATAACTTTTATGATGTTAAAATGGATATAAAAATATGTCGGGACCATTGTGGGAATATTTAGATATATTCGTCGTGTATAAACCGGGTGTTAACGTTTATTATAATTACGTATACGTAAAAACGTTAAATGTACTGAATATGGAAATTTGAAAATCCTAAGAGTGGTATAACATGAAAATGCTGTTATGATGATATGCAGACTATCCCCAGTCCGTATGCAGTGTACTCAACACTAATGAAATGAATTCGCACCTAAACCAATCCGGTTACGCGAATTTGAATACCCGTAAACTAAATTTACGATGAAATGATTAATGCAAGCGAATGGTGAAAACTTTTCCGGAAATGAATAGTGTTCGGTGAATAGTAAATTTCCAAAAAGTTTCTCAGAACATCAAACTGACCTCGAAAATGATGAATAGTAAAACGATGAATAGTGTTTTGATGAATAGTGATTTATGAATAGTAAAAAGTCGAAGTTTGGGAAAATGACCTGAAATGGTATATGACGTGAAATGGTGAGTTGTGACATCCGCCCACCCAAATAGGAATTCAGTCCCTGAATTCAGCTAGTGTTGGTCTCGGTAATAGGTTTGGTGAAAAGGTGTGGATACTTGCGTTGCATTTGGTCCTCTCGTTCCCATGTAAACTCAGGACCTCTTCGAGAATTCCAGCGAACCTTAACAATCGGAATTCTACTCTGCTTTAACTGCTTGACCTCTCGGTCCATGATTTCAACCGGTTCCTCCACAAAGTTAAGTTTGTCATCTAGCTGAATCTCTTCTAATGGTATAACTGAAGACTCATCTGAAAGGCATTTCTTGAGGTTTGAGACATGAAATGTATTGTGTACGTTGCTAAGTTCTGATGGTAGTTCAAGCTTGTAAGCTACTGGACCAATCCTTTCCAGTATCTTAAATGGACCAATGTATCTCGGATTCAACTTCCCACGCTTTCCAAATCGTATCACGCCCTTCCAAGGCGAGACCTTTAACATGACCTTGTCTCCAACCTGGAATTCCAATGGTTTGCGTCTAACATCTGCGTAACTCTTCTGTCGACTTCTAGCTGTTTCAAGCCTATCTCGAATCTGTATTATCTTTTCTGTTGTTTCCCTAACCATTTCTGGGCCTGTGCATTGTACCTCTCCAACTTCTGCCCAACAAACTGGTGAACGACACTTACGACCATACAATGCCTCAAATGGTGCTGCTTTAATACTTGAATGATAACTGTTGTTATAAGAGAACTCGATTAATGGCAAATGGTTAGCCCAACCATTCCCAAAGTCAATCACACACGCTCGCAGCATGTCCTCCAGTGTCTGAATAGTTCTCTCACTCTGACCATCAGTCTGTGGATGGTAAGCAGTGCTCATGTCTAACTTGGATCCAAAGGAATCTTGCAATGACTTCCAAAAGTTTGAAGTAAAACGACTATCCCTGTCTGAAATGATAGAAACTGGTGCTCCATGCCTCGAGACTATTTCCTTGACATAAAGTCTGGCAAGCTGTTCCATGGAATAAGTCTCTCTAATAGGGATAAAATGTGCTGATTTAGTAAGACGATCAACAATTACCCATATAGCATCGAAACCTCCTGACGTCTTGGGTAGTTTAGTAACAAAGTCCATTGTAATACGTTCCCACTTCCATTGTGGAATTTCTGGTTGTTGAAGTAGTCCTGACGGTTTCTGGTACTCGGCTTTCACTTTAGCACAAGTAAGGCATTTGCTGACGTACGTAGCTATTTCTGCTTTCATGTTCGGCCACCAATACAGCTTTTTGAGATCCTGATACATCTTGTCAGAACCTGGGTGAATAGAGTACTTTGACTTATGTGATTCATGCATAATCAAATCTCGTACTCCACCATAGAGTGGTATCCAACTTCGATCCTTGAAGCATAACACTCCATCTGCTCTCTTAACAAAGCCATTCTTGCTTTCTGGCATACCATAAAGTTTCTCCTGTGGCCGATTTTCCTCCTTGAGAGCCTCAATCTGAGCTTCCAAGATTTTTGATGGTAATGGTGAAATAATAGTCATTCCTAATGACCTGACCCTCAAAGGTTTGAGTCGTTCTTTTCTGCTAAGTGCATCTGCTACGACGTTTGCTTTTCCTGGGTGATATCGGATTTCACAATCGTAGTCACTCAACAATTCTAGCCAACGACGTTGTCTCATGTTCAGTTCCTTCTGATCAAGTATATGCTGTAAGCTCTTGTGGTCAGTAAAAATTACACATTTAGTACCATAAAGGTAGTGTCTCCAAATCTTGAGTGCAAAAACAACAGCACCCAACTCCAAGTCATGTGTAGTGTAATTCTTCTCGTGTGTCTTAAGCTGTCTAGATGCATAAGCTATCACCTTCTCATTTTGCATTAGCACAGCTCCAAGTCCTTTATGCGAAGCATCGCAATATACCACAAAGTTCTCAATACCTTCTGGTAGTGACAAAATCGGTGCACTACAAAGCTTCTGCTTCAACAACTGAAATGCAGATTCTTGTTTCTCTCCCCACTCGTACTTCTGATTCTTCTGTGTCAGCTTAGTCAGCGACTTCGCTATCTTAGAAAACCCTTCGATAAACCTTCTGTAATATCCTGCGAGTCCTAAGAATTGACGAATTTCTGTAGGAGACTTGGGCGTAGCCCAATCCTTTACTGCTTCAATCTTTGCTGGGTCGACTTGTAATCCTTGGCTATCAATGACATGGCCAAGAAATTGAACTCTTTGTATCCAAAAGTCACACTTTGAAAATTTGGCATACAATTGCTCCTTCTTGAGTAGTTCCAATATTGTTCTGAGGTGTGCTTCATGCTCTTTCTTACTCTTGGAATAAATCAGGATATCGTCAATGAACACAATCACATATTTGTCAAGATATGGTTTGCATACTCTGTTCATGAGATCCATGAATACCGCAGGTGCATTCGTTAATCCAAAAGGCATCACTTGAAACTCATAATGACCATAACGTGTTCTGAATGCTGTCTTCGGGATATCTTCTTCCCGAACTCTGAGTTGATGGTAACCTGATCTTAAATCAATCTTGGAATAAAAACAGGAACCTTGTAGCTGATCAAACAAGTCATCAATCCTAGGTAGTGGATAACGATTCTTCACCGTTAACTTGTTCAGCTCACGATAGTCTATACACATCCTGAAAGATCCATCCTTCTTCTTCACAAACAAAACCGGTGCTCCCCAGGGCGAAGAACTCGGTCTAATGAATCCTTTGTCTAAAAGCTCTTGCAACTGGTTAGACAATTCTTGCATTTCAGAAGGTGCAAGTCTATATGGTGCTCGTGCAATTGGTGCAGCTCCTGGCACCAACTCAATCTGAAACTCAACCTGACGTGTAGGTGGTAGTCCTGGTAATTCTTCCGGAAAAACTTCTGGAAATTCCTTAACAATTGGCACATCTTCAAGTCGTTTCTCATCTGACTTCTTTTCCGTTATGTGTGCCAAGAATGCATAACAACCCTTCTTTATGTACTTCTCGGTTTTAATGCATGATATGATACTGAGTCTAGTTCCACTTCGCTCCCCGCGAACAACCAAAGTTTCACCTCCATAAGAAAGATGAACAACTTTCTCATCACAAATGATCCTTGCACGATGTCGAGACAACCAATCCATACCGATAACGACGTCAAAACTTCCAAGTTCTACGGGCATAAGGTCTATATTGAATGGGTGATTTAGGAAATTGATGGTGCAACCACGGATAACTGTGTTTGTGTTAACTAAAGACCCATCGGCTAATTCAACAATGTAGGGAATGTCTAAGGTAGTTGGTTCTATGTTAAGTAAAGGTGCAAATGTAGTAGAAACAAAACTTCTATCCGCTCCTGAATCAAATAAAATGGATGCATAACGATTATTAACGAGGAACGTACCCGTAACAACATTCGGGTCCTCACGGGCATCTTCTCCTCCCATGACATAAGCCCTTCCTCGAGCTACTCCACCCTGATTCCCAGCTCTTTGATCATTCCTCCTTGGGCAATTGTACTGGAAATGACCCAACTCTCCACAACCATAACATGCTCCTGGTTGGTTCTGATTATTCGTTCCTCGTGGTGCTTTGCAGTCCTTAGTCCAATGACCGACCTTTCCACAGTTCTGACAAGCTCTTGGACAATTCCCAGGGTTATGATGAGTTCGACATTTGTTACACTTGGGTAGTTTTCCAATGTATCCTTTTCCTTCTGTTGGTCCTGCAGCATAAACCTTTGCCGCATCCTGCCTCTTTGGTGCTGGTTGGTTAGCATTCCCACCTTGGTTATTATCAAACTTCCTCTTGTTGTTATTGTTGTTTTGGTTATTGTGGTAGTTGCGGTTTCGGTTATTATTATAGTTGTTGTTGTTGTTGTTTCGATTGTTGTTGTAGTTGGTGTTGTTGGAACGGTTATTGTTATTACTTGCAGCAGACTTTCCTTTCAACACTTGGACCATAAGTTTCTGAGTTATGCGAATGGCCTCCTCCATTGTTTGTGGGTCGAAAGACATCACATCCCCTCGGATGCTTTCGGGTAATCCTCCAGTAAAGTTCTCCATCTTTTTCTCAGCGTCCGGAACCATAGTTGGACACAGTGTAGCCAACTCCTGAAACTTCCTGATATAAGTTTCAATGTCATCTCCTTTAGTCACTAGCTGGTAGAACTCTGTTTCTAGCTTTTGCACCTCAGTACGAGGGCAAAACTTCTTGGTCATCAACTTTTTGAATTCAGCCCAAGTAAGTTTGTAAGCATTCTCCATGCCAATGGGCTGAGCATACGAATTCCACCAAGACATGGCTTCATCCAGCAGCATACCTGTAGCAAACTTTACCTTGTTAACCTCCTGACAACCACACATGAGAAAGACGTTCTCAGTCTTCTCAAACCAGCGGATTAAAGCAACCGCTCCCTCTGTTCCCTTATACTTGATAGGATCACTAGTCTTGAAATCCTTCCAAGTACATTCACGCCTAGTAGTGGGTTGAACCACTTCAGCAGTAGGTGGAACCTCAGCATTCCTAGCAGCAACTTCAGCTCTCTCAGTCTCTAGAGCTTCTGCTACACTATCCCTGACCAACTTGCGGATAGCTGCTTGTGTCATGGCAGGTGTTTCTGATGTAACCTTTGCCTTCTTTGGCGCCATGCTTCTGATAAATAATAATCGACAACAACCATGAGAAAACTATAATAGAAATAGTCATCGTACAAAAATATACGCCCACAACATGTATATATACAACCACAACAAGTATAAATACAACCACGACATGTACGAGTATAACCACAACCTGTAATAATCCAACCACGACACGTATAGATACAACCACAACAAGTATAAATACGTTAACCATAAAGAGCAACCATGAAACATCATAAATATAATCACAACACATGAATATAATACATGAAAATTTCGGCCTACATGGACCGATATATATATATAGCACAACATTTCCAACATAGTAGAGTCGCACTTGATATATTTGTTTGTACAACAACAAAAGACTACAAGTTCTTGAACTACGTCCCACACCTCGGGACTAGGAAATAGTAAAAGCTAATATAATACTAGTCTATGTCTATGCTCCTCCTGGTGCTCTAGATGGTCCAGGAGCTCCAGATGCTCCAGGCTCTCCCCTCAAGCGGCGAATCTCACGATCCATCGCAACCACGATCTCCTCCAGATGCTGGACTCGTAACTGAGTAGAAACATCCCTGCTCTCCATCACTGTCAACCTCTCACGAAGCACTGCCAACTCCTCAATCTGTTCCTCGACAGCCTCAAGTCGAGTAGTAATGATCTCATCAACTCTATACTCCAACCTATCTACTTGCTCCTGCTGAGCACCCAACTGATCCTCTAATGTGACAGCTGTAGGGCTCCTAGCCGCAGCCGCTCTAGAACTCTCACCTAGCAGTAAACCCTCGATCTGCTTCTCAGCCGCCTCTAGTCGAGGAATGATATCCACATCAACCCTATAGTCTAAACTATCAATCTGATCCTGATGAGCCTCTAGCTGGCCCTCCAATGTAACATCTGCAGGCTCCCTAACAACAGTAGGCTCACTAGCCACAGTAGGCTCACTAGCAACAGTAGGCTCCCTAGCTGCTGCTGCTCTCGAACACTCCCCTACCTGGTACACTGGTGGTGGTTCTGCTGATTCTGACTCTGTAGTGGTAGGTGAATCTGGAGTGGTAAACCTTGCGCGCTTCCTGAGCGGCAAGAGTGAGGTGGATATAAGGGTAGCAGTAGGTATGGCTGGTGGTGGTGTAGGCACAGTAGGACTAGGTAGGTTCCTATAAGTAGATGTAGGATAACGAACTCTCTTACTAGCAACCTGGATAGTTTTCTCCCTACGAAACATAAGTCTAGGTTCTGGTGGACTAGTGGTAGCAGGGGATGATGTATCAGTGGGTGTACAGGTAATCTCGGGTGGTGCAGTAGGGGCAACATAAGGAGTAGGAGCCGTCTCCTCATCCTCAAAAGGTTCTGTGTCATCATCTGATGCCAAACGTGGCAACTCAGGTACAATAGGGCTAGGTGGTGATGAACGGACAGTAGAAGACATAGAGTCTTCAATAGGTGGTGGTGAACGGGCTGTAGAAGACATAGAGCCTTCACTATCGGAATCTGTGATGGTGTACAGTACAACAACATTTGGGTTTGCAGACATGGTTCTGTGATAATCAAGGTGAAATAAAATAAATAACTCGTAATGAAATCACTATAAACAATGAACATGCACTTATGATGAAATGATGAGATGCTATGATAATGTGGTTATAGTCTAGGGTCAATGATACATCCTAGTTCTCTATAACCTTAGCTCTGGTACCAATCTGTCACACCCCCAATTTACCTGACTTGCAGCGGAATGGAATGCCTGGGGGTGTAACTGTCATAGCACCACAACAAGGAAATATTGAACGACCTAAAGTGTCGTTTGGAAAATACATATCGTTTGATTTATTGAAAAGCATCCAGTGCTACAAAACATAGGTCCCCAAAGTGTTGAAACGTTTACAGAAAACAAGTTCTGAAAATGTCAAACGATAATTTACACAAGTGCATGAAAATCCCAAAATGTAGTGCATCATCCCTGGCACACCCTAATGACTCCATGCATGTAATATGATGATGATGCCTTAGTTACCTGAAAATACATTGCAAAAACGGTCAACACGAATGTTGGTGAATAATCATAGGTTTATGAAATAACATGTTTGTACGGCCACCACAAGTATAAGTGCATGACAAAAGTCACGTAAAAAATAGTACAATAGCCTTAAGCTCATGACACCGAAGCTATGACTGATGAAATTCTATGCCCCTCCCGAATGTTCTGCCAAACACTCAAATGTAAAAGACATGACATGCATCCGCTTACTGTTGGTACTTACTACCACGGATGGAGGCGTCACCCTCGATAGATCTATCCACTCACTCTCGCTTAGCGGTAAATTAACGGTTCATGATGTTACAGGGGACTTATCACATGGCAGAGAAGCTACTTAAGCTATGTACATAGGTTTTGATACTTGGGCTCGTACTAAAATGGTGCAATGTATTCTCCCCCGTGGGATTTGAAAACAATAAAAAATGTATACGGGGCTATGAATACTCACCTCAACTGATGATACTGCGATGATATGTAATGAACAACAATGATCGGTTAACTGCCGCAACCTATAATGAATGATGCATGATCTCGTTAAGATCACCAAATGATGTTTTATGAATGTCCATGCTCATGTTTCTATACCACTCTACTCTTTAGGAAAACACTTGTATTATCAAAATATATAATCCAAGACTTTGGAAAATATTGCTATTAGAAAATATAAATGGCTAGTTATAATATATATACTTATATATATATAACGTAAGTTTCCATGTAAGCGTTGAAATACTCGGGTTGTAAACCTTGAAATGATGAAAACATACTCATAATAACTAATACTACGTTAGTTTAAAAGCTCGGTACTTGATATTATGTTTAGCTTGAAAATGCACTTCGTAGTTTTTGCGCCAAAATATATAAAAGCTGTCAATTAGAAAAGGGTTTTAGCCGATATTCAAACGAGTATATCTTTGTCGTTACTTGTCCGTTTTACTTGTTCTTTATATCCACGGTTTCGTCTTAGTATGTAGTAATATATTTTGGAAAGCTCGGCTCCTCCGGGTTACGTCTAAAGCCTCTTTTTGACCGACGAAAAATGTCCAACAGCAACTATTTTCTGAAAAAATACTTTTCGTCTATAATCTTGCAAAAGTCATAACTTCTTCGTTATAAGCTCTTTTTAATCCGTTCTTTCGCCTACGGATTCGTTTTTGAAAGTATTTTCTAAAAATTTTGCCAAAGTTTCCTTGGTGTTTACTGATTTTCCAGATTTTTACAAAATGGGACAGCATGTCTAAAATAAGTTCCAAATCATGTTTCCAAGGTTAAAAACCAATTTCTACCATCACCAATCCTCTTGTAATCACCACATGACTAATCTAAACTTACCATACACCTTCTTAGGGTGCCATGGACTCCTAACCAAGTTATTAGAGCTAGGGGGTTCATAACAAGAAAGTTAGGGTTTGTATGTTACTTTTTAGCCAAAATAAAGTATAGTATAGCTACTTATACATGGTTTTTAGCATGATTCTTATGTAATACATGTAAAAATAGGATGATTCATGAAAAAATAAAGATGAAAACTTACTTGATAAAATGAGGTGATTATTGGATGATTAAACTTGTTGTTCTTGTGTTTTTCTTGATTGTATCTTAACTAGAATCATAAAAGGAGTAAGATTGTAGCTTTAAGTTATGAAAAATAATTAGTTGATCAAGATGATCTTGGTACCTTGTGGTTGTCGTGGAAATGAGAAGAGAAAGATGAGAGGATGAAGCTTTTTGATCCAAAATTTCCAAGTGAAAAATGTATTAGTTGTTTTTAGGATATTTACTTGTAATTTTTAATATATAAAAAGATACATTAATGCATAAGGTTAAGAAAATAAACTAGTATATATATAAGGGTGTTCTTGGCTGGTTTTCAAAGGGTAGGAGGGGGGGGGGGGTTAGGGTACTTGGTAGTTAATTAAAAACCTTGTAAGAAATTTGCACTAGTTAGCGTTTTAAGTTACGATCGGGTATCGGTTTTATTAGAAATAAATGTTCACGAAGTATACCGGGATGAAATAAAGTTAAAATAATGTTAAAAACATATTAAAAATATGTTGGGTACATTTACTGAGTGATCGGGTGATTAATGTTTAGTTTTAACGAAAACCGTCGTTATATTCATACGCGTACGTTAAAATAAAATAAATTTCCAAAATACTGGGTAACTGAATGTTATAACTTTTATGATGTTAAAATGGATATAAAAATATGTCGGGACCATTGTGGGAATATTTAGATATATTCGTCGTGTATAAACCGGGTGTTAACGTTTATTATAATTACGTATACGTAAAAACGTTAAATGTACTGAATATGGAAATTTGAAAATCCTAAGAGTGGTATAACATGAAAATGCTGTTATGATGATATGCAGACTATCCCCAGTCCGTATGCAGTGTACTCAACACTAATGAAATGAATTCGCACCTAAACCAATCCGGTTACGCGAATTTGAATACCCGTAAACTAAATTTACGATGAAATGATTAATGCAAGCGAATGGTGAAAACTTTTCCGGAAATGAATAGTGTTCGGTGAATAGTAAATTTCCAAAAAGTTTCTCAGAACATCAAACTGACCTCGAAAATGATGAATAGTAAAACGATGAATAGTGTTTTGATGAATAGTGATTTATGAATAGTAAAAAGTCGAAGTTTGGGAAAATGACCTGAAATGGTATATGACGTGAAATGGTGAGTTGTGACATCCTTGGTGTATTTGAACTTAGGAAGTCCGGTGACGATGTTGTCTTTGGCTAACTTGTTGATGGTGTCGAAATTGAGATGGGATAATCTTCTATGCCACAGCCAGGACTTAGTTTCGGTTGCCCTTGTCATAAGACAAATTGGTGATGTAGAAGCCATTTGGTTGATGTCGATGGCGTACAAGTTTGTACCACGATTACCAGTTAAGAGATCATCACCAACCAAATTTCTAATAAAAACCGTGTTTCTCCTGAATGCAACTTCTAAATCTGCATTACAAAACTGCCCGACTGAAAACAAGTTGTGTCCCAACCCTTCGACGTAATAAACTCGAGTGATTAAAAAATTCTCAAACCAAAGATCTCCATAACCCTAAATAGCTGCTACATGATCATTTCCAAATCGTACAGTTCCCATGAATTTCCAGACAAAATTGATCAGCAGCTTTAAATTCCCGGTCATGTGCTTGGAGCAACCCGAGTCGACGATCCGAAGACATATTTCGATAACCTGCCAAGAACAGAAGAGTTTGTATTTGGAAACCGTGTTGAATTTGGTTCCATGGGGTTAGGAGTAAAAGCAGAATCACACTCATAGACAGTTGCTACTTGTTTAGCTTGAGTTATTTCTAATTTTCCTTCCTTAAGAGTGAACTCTCTACCCGTCGGAATCCACATACAAAACTTAAGATAGTTCCTAGGCATTCGACTAATAGTGGTAGTCCTAAATTGTGCAACTAATCTTTCTATAGATCTGGATCTAGCACTAGGTCTTTTTGGAACATTCTTCTGTTCAGGCGTAACATTCACATTCTTAGAAACACATTCATCGTGAACATCATTAATTAAACATTTCTTGCATATTAAACAAACAGAGTCATTACATGCATTAGAAATAGTACGTTCGAAATTACATTCAGATGAAACATGTCTCTTATTACAAAGCGATAAATTCCTAGGGTGTTCTTCTACTTCTTCAACTTTATTCTTGCTACTACGCTTAGAGACAGGCGAGACTCTATTGTTCCTTGTATTGCTCTTAGGCTTTAGTCTGCTGCTCCTAGAGGTGCTTTCTAATCCTGTAGAAGGTAAGGCACACACATTAGGATTTATATTGTTGTCCTTTTTAGTATCCCTAGATTCTTTAGAATTAGCCTTTATGCACTTATCATTTGTCTTAGATGTTGAGGCAAACGCACTAGTGGGACTAATCCTAAAAAGGCCAGGTGCTAACACTTTAGGTGTTTCGACAACCGCTTTTCCTTTATCAACAATCTTTACATTTTCACTTTTCTTAGGCAAGGGTGTTGGAGTGACTGGTTTTGTCAAATCCTTTTTCTCATCGACTTTTGGAGCAAACCGTGAAATTGACATTTTTGGTTTTTGAACCGTGTTAGAAACATTTGGTTTCTCCGAAGTCAATGGTTTTGCAAACTTAGTTTCCTCACCCTTTCCTTTTTGAGTTTCAAGCTGAGCCCTCAAAAGATCATTTTGCTCTTTCATTTTCTTTAAGTCACGCTCATACGACAATTTCTCATACTTGCATTCTTCCTTTTTCCGATCAAGTTGTTTAAAATATGACACATTTTCTTTTTCAAGCTTTATAAGAGCATTTTCATATTTTGAAACAATTGCGGAGGTCTCAACTCTTAGTCGTTCATCGTCTTGAACAGAATATGTTTGTAAAATGATGGACATAAGGGCAGTGGTCATAACAGCTTCGAAGAGAGAATCATTTAGGTTTTCCAAAACAATCATGTTTTCACGAATATCATTAGCTTCGGTTACCAGGGATTTGTGGTCCTTGACAAAGTCGGCCGTTTCTTTTAAGAAAACTTGTTCAAACTTTTTTACACTCGCGCTGATGTTATTCAGTGGAATAGTAATTTCGTTTTGAAACACCTTTTTCTGTTCGATATGAAAACTAGAATGCCAGTTGTTAATATCGATGGAAGTTTTAGATTTAACAATGTTTTGAAGTTCTTGAATTCTCTTTTTAACGTCATCCAGAATTTCTCTAGCCTCACTTGTATTAAAAGTGTTGTTAGAGGAAATTTGTTCCAGTTTTGAAAGAGACTTGGAAACAACTTTCTTTTTAGACAAGAATTTCGCAAATGGTCGTTTTATGGAAAACGCAGATGGTTCTGTTTGTGGAACAAAAGTGATTCCCGAAAGTTTGTTCAATTTGTTGTAATCAATGGGTTTCAAATCCTTTTGTTTCATTTTATTAATGCTCTCTTCGACATGTTCAATCGTTAGCACAGAATCCCGAACGGCGGGAGGATCATGTTTGGTATAAATCACATTGCCATTGTACAAAACATTCTGTTCTTGCTGAGCTTTCTTGAGATTACATGGGGTGTAGTTACCAAGAGCCATTTTATGTTTCGTATGGTAAATCGGATTAATTTGATTTGAAATCATTTTCATTGTTTGACTCGACTGACCCGTCTTAACCACTAATTCCTCTAAATGAGCAATCATCTGTCCTGACTCTACGATTTCTTCCAAAAGTTTGTCTTCTTTCTTTGCAAAATCCTTTTTCAACTCATCCATTTCTTTTTCAAGATTGGAATAAGCTGTTTTTTGTTTAGAAAGTTGGTTTTGTAAATCAGAAATTTCCTTGTTTAAAGATTTTATCTTTTTGAAAGAATTAACATCAAGTGTGTCAAACTTGAGTTGCAATTGTTGTTTCTCTGAAACGGAATTTTGATAACCAGTTTCTAATTCAGACAATCTTTTGTTATGAAATTCAAAAGCTTTAACGGTTGATTTGTAACTCTCAAGCTCAGCGGTCAATTTAACATTCGCGGCCTTAACATCGCGATTGACCTTTTGCACATTCTCAATTTCAATACGACAATTATTCAATAATGATTCAAATAAAGCACGTGTTTCCTCATCATTCTCAGCATGCTGTGAAACGAAGCCTCCATTATGATTCACATCTGGAGTTGTGGAAGGAGTATTGCTACTACTTGGCGTGTCCAGGTATGTATCATAAGTGGTTGCTTGCTTCTCAAAATGCTGTTCCTCATGAGGAGACATATCAAATATATCATTATTGTGACATGTGTTAACGTTAGATACCTCAGATGGTGCATTGGTGTCATAAACAGGAAGTGTGTCAGAATCTGTGACATACTTAGCTTCCTGAAGATTCGCCATGAATATGCAGTTCGCATCGATATCTTCTCTATCTTCCATGTCATCCATAAGAGCCATAAAGTCATTCTCCTCTGCATTCAACTGAAACCCTGCCTCTGCCTTTTGTGCCAACATCACTGCTTTCTGCAAGTACGCTAGATCTTTCTTGTTTGGCTTAGTAGGACAGTTCCTTGCCATATGACCTACACCCTGGTAGTTGAAACACTTTACCGGATTACCCTGATTCACATTTCCAAAATTCCCAACTACTGGAGCAGCAACATTTCTTTTCTGATTACCCATTGCCTGATTACCAACATTCTGACCCCTCTGATTTCCAACAATCTGACCCAACTGATTTCCTGCATTCTGACCATACTGACTCCCTACATACTGACCTGCATTTTGCATATTCTGATTTCCCATATTAAATCCCGTAGCATATCCTTGCTGATTCCCATAAACTCTAACCATTTGGCCTCCGTTGCCCATATTGAAGCTCGGCTGAGCGATCTGCCTGTTGCGAGTATTCGATGAAATCCTTTGGTTGTTGTTTGTTGGTGTAGAATAGCGTCCTTGGAATGCCTTTGACAGAAAAGCAAACGCTTGAGTCAATGCTACAGCAGCTTCATCATTGTCAGTGAATTCTGGTTCTTGGAATTGTGGGTATGTCTGTTGTGGAATAACTTCTTGTTGTTGTGGGTAGAATTGTTGTTGGTAGACCGGTGTTGGTTGTTGAATGCATGATGGTTGCATGTAGTTGTGAATGGATGATGATGGTTGTTGAGTGTTCACGTGTAATGGTGTTGGTGTATTAGCAATTAGTGCGAGAGGATCATGATTCTTTGCCAATCTTTCTTTCCTAACTTCATTAGCCTCAGCTTGGTTTTGCTTTAGAAAGTCATAGAGTTGATCATAATTCACCTGATGTAAGTCCTTTGTCTGATTAACAATTGTAACATAACGACCCCATTCTTCTGGAAGGTTATTGACGAATTTGATGTTTGTTGCAATTGTTCGAGGTGTCAACTTGTTTCTGATTAACTCATTCATCAACGTGCAAAACCTTGTGTAGTATGACTCAATCTGTTCACCTTTAGTGGATGTGAAGTTCTCCCATTCAGTAAGAAGTTTGTTCTTAACGTCTTGTTGTCCAATCTCTGTTCCATGACAAATCCTTCTAACACGTTCCCACATAGCATGAGCAGTTTCACAGCTATCGACCGCAGCAAAGATCTCCCGTGGTAATCCAAGTTGGATTAAACGCATTGCCATATCATCAGCTTTGATCTGCGCCTTGTCTTCATCAGTGTAATCTTCTTCTGTTTGTAAACGCATGTATGGTTCAGTAGGATTTGTTGAGTTTGGATTACCGGCAATTTGAACTTGTCTTAGCTGAAATGGACCATTCTTAATGGAGTTGAGCATGAGGTTACCATCAGTCTTAGTTTTGATGTAACGAAGCATGCGGCTTGTCCATGGGAGATATCCACCTTTTTCAAGCATAGGAGGTCGGTTTTCCTCACCGGCTGCATGAATATCTTACTGAGATGCCATTTGATGAAGTGTAGATGGATAAAATTGATACTTGGATCGTTCCAACGAAATAAGAGTAGGGTTTGGTGAAGATTAAGCAGGTTTTTGTGGTGAAAAATACGATCTAAAACCTTAAAACCTTAATAACTTCCGTTCAGAGTGGATTTGGGCCTCGAAGCTTGGCTTGAATGATCTTTAGATTTTTCAACGTGTCCTTCTTCTCGGTATCACGGTCGTTTTGACAGCTGATTCGTCGAAAACGGAGTTACGGTTCAAAAGTTATGGCCGTTTGAAGTTTGGTCGTCAAAAACCTCACTTTTGTCAAAATTCTCGAAACTTTGCTGTGTTCTCGAAACTTTGGGATTTTGAAACTTTGTGATCTCGAAACTTAGGATTGCGAAATTTGGATCTCGAAATTGGTATTCTCGAAAACAGTGTTCTCGAAAATTTAAGTTCTCGAAAAAATTTTTGAATTTTTCGAAAAATCAATGTTCTCGAAAATTTTGGGATTTTTCGAAAAAAAAACTGTGATTTCGAAAATTTTGCAGTTTTCGAAAACCTTGCAATGTTCTCGAAAATTGTTGTTTCTTCGAAAACCCAATCACAAAAATTTCGAAATTATACAATTTCGAAATTTA
Organism: Artemisia argyi; assembly: GCA_030686995.1. Classification (NCBI taxonomy): domain Eukaryota; kingdom Viridiplantae; phylum Streptophyta; class Magnoliopsida; order Asterales; family Asteraceae; genus Artemisia; species Artemisia argyi. Next base: position 42,998,113 of record CM060697.1, read on the forward strand.
GCCACAAGTCGAAGTAATTTCTTTCTTATACAAGAGAGAAAATACCGAGTATCCAACTATGATCACGAACGAAGTCGATTTCTGGTGTTCTCGAAAATTAGTCATAGTGTGATTTCGAAATTAGGTAGTGATTTCGAAATTAGGACAGTTTTTTGTATAAGCTAAAAGCACACCCAAACGACTTTTGCAATCCAAGATTCTTGTACTTCTAGGCTAAAAAACACCAAAACTTGAAGAAAGTTCAAAACTTGATTTTTATGAAACTTTTTTGAGATCTAGAAAACAAGTACAAGAACCAAATTCGAATATTTAAGCTAGAAATTTTCAAAAAGATTAAAACTTACTTGTTAGATAAGGTTTATAACACTAGTTTGTAAGCAAAAAAGTGTTAAAAACCAAGAAAAACAAGAAAAGTGAGAAACTTTTTATAAAAAGTCGTGTATAAAGCTTAAAAAAAACGAAACACAACAACCCCTCAACCCACCTAAATCATTGTTAGGCGATTGATACCACTTGTTGGACCATAAATATCACAACTTTATCACAAATATAGAAGATTAGAAGAAGAAAGATGGTGACTTGGTGAGAGTATATGGATTGTATATGTGTAACTAGAGAGATGGAAAAATGAGAGAATATTATTAAGAAACACACACACTTACACACACAAGCACACCCCTCAAATGAGCCTTTGAGGTGTTTAAATAGTTCTTAACATGAGATGCCCTATGGGCTTTCTATGGGCTTGGGCTTGGACTTGGTTACATGATTGGATAACTAGGCTTATGAAACATAGCATATAACATATTAGCTTGCCAAGTCCAAGGCCCAATGACTAAACTATTACTAATCTTAACAAACGACACAAAGATACAATATGAGAATGACCATCACTTCATAATACATATTTTTAATGCTAACAAAGAGGATTTTTAGCAACCACTAGTGCCATGATAGATTGTAAGGAGTCTAAGATAGCGGTAGGAGATGGTGAGACTTGGTCGGTTTATGATGTTAAGAAGCATAGCTACGATTGTGAGGACGAACCGACACCAAATTAGGTAGAGATGAATAGGAGACCATCTAGATATGGGCCATGGATAGAAAGAAACTTTATAGGACCTCAACGCCCATCCTATCTAGAAAAAGATTTCATCGATAAGACACATTCGGTGGAACAACTCATAGCTAGAGATGAGGAACTAGACCCTTTTGAAGATCCCCTAGTCTTAAGGAAAATGATTGAGTTCTTAAGCGTAATGCCTATCGACCTAGAGATGAACAAGTGGAAAAGGGAAGGGGATAAGTGTAAATGGAATTGGGACAAGCCACCTAAGGAAGGTGATCCGGATGGAGAAAAGTTTGAGAAGTCATACCGTACCAAGAAAACCGATAGGAAGTTGAAACCTAAGTTTGATCCCAAAGATGTCCTCGACGAGGAGCTCACACATATAGGATAGCCCATGACCTTGAGTCTAGCTACAAGACTCGTAAATAAAGAAAAGCGCTTCTTGGGAGGCAACCCATGTTTTGTGTGTTTTTATATGTTTGATTTTTAATTGTTTGATTGTTATTTGTTTCCGTATGCATGTTTTATTTTTATTGTTGGTAGATCATGTTTCAAACTAAAATTGTGAAAATGCTTTATTTTGTTGTTTAACATCGTCTTAACTTCATATAAAGGTATTTTTCAAAAGCTAAGTGTAAGGGGAAACCCCAAATTTGTTTCTAAGAACGAAAATGATCTTGATTCGCCACAATATTAAATAAACATGTATATTAGTATTTGTTAGAGTCAAATGCTTGTATCGAGTCATAATGATGTTTTGCAGGATTTTCCAGGAAGTAGGACATAAGTTTTTCCAGAAATTTTCTGGAAACTTAACATAAAGATTCTGCAGGTCACTTCTGACGGCCTCAGGGTTTAACACCTGACGGCGTCACGTGTAAAATTCTGGAAATTTTGCGAGTTTTGTTTTTCTAATGGAGTCTTAAAGTTTTTGTTAATTCTTTAGTTTTATAAACTCCAGGAAATCTACAAACATTCATTCCACAAGCATTATATCTTAAATTGCTTTCTCGGATTTGTTAGTATATATAGATTGCCGCCGATTTTACACGAGGTTGCCTTGATTGTTTTCTCAGGTTTAACAGGTTATGTATGACAAGAAGATGATTTATATTTCTGGAAGGGAAGCTTTGAATGTTCATTTTATTGGAGGAAGATCTAACCTTGTTAACACACTATCCACACCGAAAGAATCAGGGGAGTATTTGTTTTCATTCTTTAACCTATTTTACTTTTACATTCTTTAATTGAACATTGGGGACAATGTTCATCCTAAGTGTAAGGGGAGGGTAAATGATGATAACTTATAGGATACAATTGCACTTGAGTTTGTTTGTTCGATGGTAGGTGTGTAATAAAACTAAGAGAAATACTTGTTAAGGTAATTTTAGCGCCAAATTTAAAATTTTTTACAACATTTAGGAGTGAAACTTTAGCCTTAACAAGCGTCTCATGGATAGGAGTCGTATGACTAGCACAAAACCGTACCATTCAGAAAAAATTTCCACCCAAATATGTGAGGTTCGCCTTTAGATTTGATAGGAAAAGCATTCATTATTAGTGCTTATGAGTGTACCGGTAGCATTTAGATTCTAGAACTTGCGTTAGTGATGCATCCCGAGACCGCTAGTGAGACTACATTCGTGTAATAGGATTTACTACATGATAAGAGGCATTAGGATCACCCTTGTGTTAAACCCGTATCATAATTACTTAACCATTTAAGTCATATTACTTGACTAGTAAAGTCAATTAATTTTTCCCACACCTTAGCGTTGTACTCATTTTTAGTACACGAAACCCCTAGTACACCCCTCCGAGCCTATATTTTCGTTTCTAACTTTAAGCATTTTACTTAAAGGAAGAATTTGTTACAACCCACCCAAATGTGCAACCAAATCGCCTTAGCCTTCTATGTATGCACTCATCTTTAGTGCATTATTGTTACATGTAAACCCTTAGTTAATTGTCTAATTGATTACATGGTTGCTAAGTCGAGTCATATCTTGTACATATTGTTTTGGGACGATTGGGACTCAGGGGTAAAGTACTTGTGTTATGGAGTAATGGGGAAGAACATAAAATTATAACCCCCATATGTGCATTAATCCTAAAAAGTACTCCAAGTGTTTTGATTATCTTGATTCGAGTCATTAGAGTAATTTATTGTAAAGTATGTAAAAATTCAAGTGTAAGGGGAATGTACATTCCCTATGATGTATTATTTTGGATGGTAGGGTAAAAGTGTATGCAAAAAAAAAAAGAAAATAAAATAAAAAATAAATAAATAAATAAAAATATAAAAAAGAAAAAGAGAAAAACATACTGTAGATTACTAACTAAGTTGGAAACATGATTTCCTTGTGGTTATGTGTCGTTAGAGTTAGAAGAGGGAAAGAGGGGGAGAGTAGAACCTTGAGAGAAAACTAGAAATGTATTAGCTTGTGAGAGTGAGAAGGTCCAACCCCTTCCATGCTAGGGAAGGGGTATTTATACAATCTACCAAACGCCCTCTAAAAAGGGCTGTGGAGCGAGCTGACAGTGGGTGAAGACCCGACCCGACTCCACAAATACTAACTACCTCTAAACTACATACTAACTAAATAGATAAATACCACGAGCTACAATATGCTAAATTACACTTGGGGTGACCGAGTCTTCTTATGAATAATCGTATTCCTAACGATCTCCCCCTAAGGGAGGTCACCCCAGAAAATAAGTATTGAATCATAGCATTCAAGTCTTTGATGACATCTTTGTAGCTCGTAGCCTTTTGATTCTTCATAGTAGAGATCTTTGTGCTTTAAGTGGAAGACTCTAGATGACACCTTCAATGTGATGGATGATCTTTGGAAATAACATCAGCTGCATTATCCAAAAGAATGTTTGAAAGTCATCTTGGAGTAGTAACATCTCCATGTGATATGAATCTCTTTGTGTTGGCAAGCTCACACTTTTCAGGATCATGATCTTCTTCATCAGAGTTGAGGAAGCACGGTTGAAGCCCATTCAATGATCATGATGTCTTTTGAGTTATGAAGTTGAAGTGTGAGCATGTGTTGATGGATCAGCATCTTTTCAGCAATTACCCGCAACCGTTAGAAATTCCTGCAAGTAGACAGTTAGCAAAAAATCATCCGGTACTTATAGGTTCAGAATTAGAGATTGTCAACAGCATAGTGTGAAGACTCTTTCTAATCCTCACCAAGATCGTTCCCAATCGGCAAGCCCTCGAGAGGACTTACATGATCTATCTAAGTAAATCAACGACTGGGTGAGTCGCAGGAGTTCACTCCATGACTGTAGACCATTGGTAACCACCGCGACCACTAAGCGTAATCCATAAGGAATTACCGAAGTGACCTGCTTTCAGGGATGCTTGATGTTGACCATGGCAGGAATTTCCATTCAATCATTGGGAGTTACTAACGCAACAACCCTCATAAATGTTCAGGCAGATTGCTAGGATCTGCGTAGGACTCATAAGTTTACCACTGGTGTCCTTCATGTTGAACAACCAGGGTAGAAGTAGCACGTGTTCCTATGAGATCCTTTTATGTATCTCGAGGCTCTAGACTCAAGAAGTGCATTTGGTTTTCCTATGCGGAGATTAGGGAGAGGTCTCCTGCTTCAATATCAACCATCTATAAGAGATGAGTCGATAGATTACACTGGTTCCCCGTGAGAATGAAACAAGTTCTTTTAAGAGAACTTGAGTGGTTAGAAGGTTTGGTGCAGTGCGTCACTGGGTCCATGACGACTTGTCTTCAATGCCAATGTCGCCTTAGCAACAATTAGTAGATTATGAATTGAACCCGGTTTATGCCCTAAGGTTGAATAATTGGAGGGCTATTTCTTTTCACCCTTTCATATTTCATTTCTTTTTCATTCTTCAACCCCTTCTTTCCCCATTCTCACAATTCTCCTTTTTTCATGATCATACCTACAGACTTTCTAATACTATCTATTCTGTATTTTCCATGGGTAGATCCCTCCAGCTCTGGCGGATCATAGGACGGTTTTCCTAACCTTAGCCACCTTATAACTTCATGACTATCCTATGTTGCCATACACCAAATCATTGAAAATTCTCTCAACGTGTTTATGATTGAGAAACACATTTTGTTAACACATTGAGAGTTTTATCATTTTCAAATGCTCCCCCTTAACATGTGCTCATATGTATTGATTTGAAAATTTGCACATGTCGGGAAGAGTTGCACTTTTTGAATTGATCTACCTTAAATGATCATGACCGAGCATTCGAGACACGCTTACATCACTAGATAAACTAGCTTGAAGTTATTACCCGGCCCGATCAGGTTCACCCAAGGTTTCTCGAAACGGTACATTCTACTTAAACTAGTCCTTTTCGAGACACGCTTACATCACTGGTTGAACCAGCTTGAAGTTATTACCCGTCCAGAACTAGTCCTTTCGATTCAGGACATTAGTGTTTCGTCAATTCATGAGTCAAATCTGAGTCTCGATCTCGTAAGATGCAAGGATCCTTTTTCACAAATCATTTGCTCCCCCTCAAAATGTGCATTGATATAACAAAGGAGTTTAGCACATAGGGAAGAGCAGATATTTGGGTTTGGGTTCAAAACATCACATTTTAATCAGTTTTTCATATTTAAATCACATCTTCTCCCCCGATCAAAAATTTCAAACCAATTGTGATTTGTGATCCCAAGTGATTTAAATAAGTTTAGAGATTTTGGGAGAAAGATGTGTCATATTTTAAGAATGACTGATTTTGAGACGACACTTAAGCTCCCCCTCAATCCTTGAGGGAATATGTTATGTGTTAGGAATGATGAGTTTATAAATGATGTAGAGTTTGGCGATAAACTCATGAAAAATTCATATACTAACACATAACACTCGCACTTAATCCACTTGTAGTTATGCACAAAGATCATTGTTTTGATGATATATAGTTTTTGAAATCATTCTCCCCCTCAATCGATGACACATTTTAAAATTACACATTTTGCATAAAGCATTAATTTTTTATAGCATCGATTGAGTGGTGATTTTAAACAATTCTTCAGGTTTGTTTAATCTTCAAAAAACCATGGTACCACCAAGTTTGGAGCAAATACTTTCCCGAAGAATCTTTGAAGGAAAAGTATTTGAGATGTAAAGAACACTTCTCTTCTTTTTCCAGAAATGATGCACTTAAGCGTACATCAGATCGGAAAGGCACGAATATAAAGTAATTCATGCCTTTGTTAGGAACAGTCGTCTTTTTGGCGACGAACTTTCCCCAATACTAAGACCGGGTTGCTATCTGAAGTAATAGCAAACCATAATTTACCGAAGTTGGAGACGACATGTTTTTAGAGAAAACATTATTGAGTGTATGAAAAAAAAAACTCATGCTTAAGCATATGTATGATTCTGTTCCATTATTGAATGAAATTTCTAGAATCGTACATACTATTGAATACACATGAGACATGTCGAGAGAAGACTGTTTATGGGTTTTATGATTTTTCAGATTTTATGGTTTTTTTGTAGGTTTTATATTTTTCTATTTCCTTTTTGCGATAGACTATATACAAGGATATGTGAAGTAACCCGTTACTCCTCCTGATCTTCCTGAAGACATGTGAGATCCTCAGGAGTGAGACTCTTCATGCCAAGGCGAGGGATGATGAATTGAAATCTTTCCCTAGGAAGTGTTTGGTGAAGATGTCAGCCAGCTGGAACTCAGTTCTTACGAAATAGAGTTCCGCAATTCCCTTCTCAACTTGTTCCCTGATGAAGTGATGGTGAATATCAATGTGCTTAGTCCTTGAGTGCTGGACGTTGTTGCAGCACAGGGCGATTGCACTTTTGTTGTCACAGTACATGGGAATCTTGTTGAATACAAATCCATAGTCCGAGAGTTGAGATCTCATCCATAGAATTTGAGCACAACACGAGGACATGGCAATGTATTCAGCCTCAGTGGAAGAGATTGATGTGCTCATTTGTTTCTTTGAGGACCAACTAACCAACTTATCACCCAGAAACTGTGCGCCCCCGGATGTGCTTCGACGAGTGTCTTGACATCCCGCATGATCAGCATCGGAATAAGCTGTAAGTGCCATTGCGGTGTCCTTGGGATACTAGAGACCCAGATGGATTGTACCTTTAAGATATCGAAAGACCCTCTTGACTGCTTCTAAGTGCTTCTTAGTTGGTTTTGATTGACATCTTGCACATATGCAGACGGCAAAGAGAAGATCCGGTCTGCTGGCAGTGAGGTACATTAACGAGCCAATCATGCTTCGATACAAGGTTTGGTCGACTTGAGTCCCAACATCATCTTTGTCAAGTTTTGATCTTTCAATCATGGGAGTATCAACAGAGTCATACGATTCGAATCCAAATTTCTTCAGAATTTCATTTGCATATTTGGATTGATTAATGAATATGCCGCTGGGGTTTTGAGATACTTGTAAGCCCAAAAAGAAAGACATTTTTCCCATCATAGACATCTGAAATGTAGAGCTCATCTAACTGGAGAACTGATCACACTCTTTAGGGTCAGAGGAGGCAAAAATGATGTCATCTACATAGATTTGTACATGAAGGTAGTTTTTGCCTGTTTTTCTGGTAAAGAGTGTAGGATCCACAACACCTTTGGTAAATTGGTTGGCGAGAAGAAATTTTGACAAAGTATCATACCATGCTCGTGGAGCTTGCTTAAGTCCATAGAGCGCCTTCTTTAACCGATAAACATGGTTAGGACGTTCAGGATCTACGAATCCTTCAGGTTGACTAACATACACCACCTCCTTCAGATCGCCATTTAAAAAGGCTGTCTTAACGTCCATCTGATATACCAACATATTCTGGCTGGCAGCATTAGCAAGAAAGATTCTTATGGCTTCAATTCTGGCAACAGGAGCGAAGGATTCTTCAAAGTCAATTCCTTCTTCTTGACGGTATCCTTTAGCCACAAGCCTTGCCTTGTTCTTCAGCACATCTCCATGATCATCAAGCTTAGCTTTAAATATCCATTTAAGAGCAATTATCATTGCACACTCAGGAGGAGGAACCAACTCCCACACATCAAGGCGATCAAACTCATGGATCTCGTCAACCATAGCAGTGAACCATGAGACTTTAGACATTGCATCTTTGAAATCTTTTGGTTCAACTTTAGTGAGAACAGAGTTGAAGAAGCACCATAAGGCATCAGTTGCCAGTTGTTTGCGTGTTGAAACCAGACGAGACGGATTTCCAATGATGTTGTCAATTGGATGATCATTGGTCCATTTCTTGAGATGCTCATGGGGTTGAGGATAGTGGATTGATGTAGCCGTGTTAGATTCATCTGAGATGGATGTATCATAAGAAGGTTCAGGAGCAAAGACATTTACAAACGGCTCTTCATTAGGTGGGGCAAACGGATTAACTTCAAAAGAATTATCAGCAGCAGCTACTCGTGATACAGATGAAGATTGAACATTAGATGTGTTTACTGAATGACTGGTAGTGGGGCCCTCTGGATCCCATGAAAGAGATGTGGATGGCCCGTCAATAGGCGGTGGTGCAACTGCTACACCCGCCTGTTGTGGAATGATAGGAGCTTCAGGAGCAGCCCCGGCATGAGGTTCAAAGTATTCATAAAACATAGGGTCAAACAGTTTCTTCCAATCATCACTTGTGGGAGGCACAAAAGGAGTAGCAGGGGAGGGATACTGCACAAGCCCGGAGCTTATAGGTCCAAGAATTAAAGGATTGGGCACGGGTCCGGAACTGGTTTGTCCAGGAGCCGATTGCTCAGTCAGCTCATCGAATGTAACGTGAATAGTTTCCATAATATCTCTGGTACGTTTGTTGTAAATTCGGTAACCCTTGCGTTCAGGAGCATACCCAACGAAGAAACCAATGTCTGCCTTGGCCTTGAGTTTCCCAAGATCTTCACTGTCATTGGTTGGGTAGCACAATGCACCAAATACTCGTAGAAACGAAAGGTCTGGCTTTCTAACATGAACCAGTTCATATGGTGTCTTGCAGTGTAGAGGGTATATCAAAGATCGGTTCTGTGTGTAGCAAGCAGTTGCAATGGCTTCGGCCCAAAGGAACATTGGAGCTTTTGAAAAGATTAGCATAGTCCTAGCAGCTTCAACTAAGGTGCGGTTACGTCTTTCAACAACTCCATTTTGTTGAGGTGTACGTGGAATGCTCTTTTGATGACTAATGTCTATGCCTTTATAAAATTGAGTGAGTTGTTTGTTCACAAACTCCGTTCCATTGTTGGTGCGAATAAATCTAACTGTCTTGTTGAGTCGGACTTGCAGTTGCCTGATGAGTTTGATGATGATCCCCGGGGTTTCATCCTTTGATCTTAAAAATTTTACCCATCTGAAGCAAGAGTAATCATCAACAACAACCAACACATATTTCTTGCCGTTGAAACTTTGAACCCTCATTGGTCCACAGAGGTCCATATGAAGAGTATGTAGGACTTCCATGATGGAATTGACAGTTTTGGGTTTATGGGTGTGCTTTTTGCTCTTGCCCATTTGACATGCGGAACAAAGATGGTCTTTATCATATTTCAATCTGGGCAAACCTTGAACAAGATCTTTACGAGTGAGTTCATTGATGGTACCGAAGTTCAAATGGTTTAAACGACGATGCCACAGCCATGATTTGTTCTTAGAGGCTTTTGAGAGCAAGCAAATTGGAGAGGACCGCAACATGTCTTCAATTGATATGGTGTAAAGATTTGTGCCCCTACTTCCTTTGAGAAGATCTACACCATCTAATTCTCTAACAAAGCATGTGTGTTTTCTGAAGGCCACTTCAAGATCAGAGTCATAGAATTGACCAACAGAGAATAGATTATGTCCAAGTCCCTCCACATAGTACACCCTAGATATCACACTGTCTCCAAAGACATAGTCACCATGACCCATTATTGCTCCAAAATGGTCGTTCCCGAATCTGACCATACCAATAAACTTTTCCACGAAATTCATGAGCCGCGAGCGATCTCCAGTCATATGTTTTGAGCAGCCTGAGTCCAAATACCAAAGGACGATTTGTACGACCTGCATTTGAAACCAGACAATGGTGGATAACTGAAAAAGCTGGAGCCCCATAGACAGTTGGGGTCCGTTTGGTTAGCACACACAAACATTGGATTATCATATGTCACGGAGATGCTGCATGAATTATCATAGTTTGATGCACTAGACTTAGGATTGGTACTACTTACATCTATTGGGAGTATTCTGCCCGTAGGTCTCCATTTCTTAGTCAGCACTACTTTGGAATTAGTGATCCTAATTAAAGGGCACTTATCTCCTAGTGTGAATCTCCTTTCTGTAGGTCTCCATTGATAGCCAATATTAGTAAAGACCTTTCCAGTTTTGGTCCATATTTGCCTAACCGGCTTAGTGCACAAAACATCCTTAACTGAAGAACACATTGAGGATTTTAAGAAGGACACAACACATGCATCATGATTACAAAAAAATAAACATTCGTTACGTGTCTTACAAATAGCACCAGAATTCGAATTAATTACATCATTGTTAACACAAATGTTTGATTCAACTCAATTCTTTTTGACAGACATAACTTTATTGTTCCTAGATGACTCTCATACTTCCTTCATAAGTGCACTCTTAGCCGACAAAGTCCTATCATTCTTTGTATTCCACCTAGGCTGTGACTTGCTAGCTTTAGATACACCGTTTACTCCTGTAGAAGCAATGATGGGAACATTAGAATGCTTGGTTTCTACTTGTTGACCGGTAAACATGGTGGTGGATTGAGTCATGGCATGGGGATAATTAAATGCAACCTGTTTATCGCCAACGTTAGAGTACGATGCAAGTGACCTATCCACCATGTTGTCACTCTTGGGGCATGTTCCTATGGCATATTCTAATAATTCCTGAGCTCTATTAGTGAGGAAGCATGCACCCGAAATGACATCAACCTGTTTATTTGGTATCCTACCATCTTCAATGGTTTCTCTAAGTATGATAAGACACTCCTTCAGATACCTAAGATAGTTGCTATGAACTAGCTTACTGTTCCTAAGGGGAAGAGAGACATTCAAGGCATTGCACGCAAATTTCTTACAAGCATGAACATTGGAAATAACATGGTCACAAGAAACAACAGGCATTTTCCCTTTCACCATGGTCTTTAGATTCTCAATTTCGTTCAACAAAGAAGTGACTCTTTCATTGTTTTAATTACGTGTTATTTTAATAGACTCAAATAGCTCTTTGTAACGTTGTTTAGCATTTGACATCTCAGCACGAAGCCACTCATTTTCATGTTGTACGTCGTTGATTATGTTTGGTTTCAGAAAAATTTGAGAATCTAGCGACATTAGGTGGCTGGTATTAGCAACATTCCCCATGTTAGACTTTAATTGTGCAACTTGTGCCCTTAATTTCCAAATCGTGTTTGAGTGAGCTTGAATTACACCATCTTTTTTGGACAATTCAAAACATGTATCAAATTCAGGAGCATCCGAAAATGTCTTGGCATTTGAGAGTTTTATGCTATCTTCTAGATGTTGATATTGTAGTTGTAATTTAAGATTATCAACTTCTAGTTTTGAGAAATGCCTGACCATGTTATCATGGTCGTCGTTTTGAATTTTTGTATTTAATCTCAAATTCTCCCCCTCAAGCTCAATCACACGATTCTATCTTCGATCTCATCTATCTCATCATATGAACACATCTCAATAGGGGCATGGTCAGGTTCAAACATAACGTTCGAATCATATATTGCAGGTTGGGCACCAATCCCATTTCTAAGGTAGTTTACCTTAGGTTTAGAGGTATCCTGTTCACTAAACTTATCTCTTAATTTCTGATGATTCTCCATCATTTGAGCATATTGGATGGTTTGGCCTTGTGTGTACAATTTTTCTTCCAGTTTGTTTTTCAACATTTTAAGGTTGGAAACATCATTTAAAAGACTTGTTTCTTTGTCTCTATAATCGTGTTTGATCAAGGTTAACCCCTTTTGAATTTCCTGTTTTTGTTTAACAGTTAGATCCAATAGTTTCTTCAAAGACATTAACTCCCTTTTTAATGTTTCTTGTTTGGAATTATTTTCAGTTATGTAAGCACGCATTTGCCATTCCATTTTCTGCTCACGTTCATTTAACTCAAACTTAGCTCTCTGTTCGTATATAGACACCTGATCCTTAAGAATATTGAATCTAGTGGGCAGGGAATCATCAGGGATATATACAGTGTGCTCATGCAGTTTAAGCTCACTAGGATCAACAGAAGGTGTGTCACTTGGTACAACTAGCGGACCATTGACATTCAAATACCTTTCATATGGGACAGTATTTGTATTTCCCATATTAATGGTATCTGTGTTGTCAATGTCTGTGAGTTGTACAAAATCACACACCCTCTGTGGATGGACAGAGTCATCATGGTTATGTGAAATTGGTACCTCAGAGATAGCAGAGGTGATGGATGATTCAGACTGATGTGGAGAGGACACTGCTGCAGAAAGGTTAGCCATGAAGATGGTTTGAACAGTATGTTCGTCATCAACGTCAGAATCAAATGCATCACAGTCTTTAACCTGGAAGATATTCGGGTCATTGAGTGCTAGATCTTGAACTGGTTGATCATCTACATCAGCATCAAATGTGTTCCCGTCATCACCCACCAAAAAGATCAAGGCATCTTCATCCAAAACAGTCCCACTCTCTTGTGCCTGCATCAGCAACATTTTATCTTTGAAGTATTCAGAATTTTGTGGACGCTTTGGTTGAGTGCAATTCCTAGCAATGTGACCCATTCCTCCACAGTTGTAACATTTAGGTTGCCTGGCTTGTCCTTGAAGTGCGTTGCCAACCCTATAATTCCCATTCCTAAATCCATCATTCCTTTGATTCAGATTCTGTCTTCCTTGTACATTTTGCACCACAACTCTGCCATCCTCTATGACAGCCTGATTACGAGGATTCGATGAAGACCGAAGTTGATTATTGGTAGATGGAAGATTAGCTCTGAGTTGTTGAACCAGTAAAGAGACTTGGTTGGATAGATTATCAATCATCATATCAGTGTGGGAATACCCAGAGTCCATATGGGTTTGTAGGGCTGAAGGTGACGAACCGGATGCTTGTAAGGTAGATCTAGTTGAAGGATGTTGTGGTTGAGGTGCTTCACTTGATGATTGATTGAGTTGTTGAACATTTGAGACAAAAACAAGAGAGTCATTTGGAGTTGGAGAGTTTAGTTTTTCACGCATCACCTGATCATAGGCAGCATGCTTCTCATGTTGTTGCAGATAGGTATAAAGTTGTTCATGGTTGGTGTCCCTAAGACCTTTGTTGAGTTTAACAGCATTGACAAATCTGTCCCATTCCGGTGCCATGTTGTTCACAAATTTGGAGTTAAGCTGAATGTTGGGCATTGTCATCTTGATGATTCTCATATCATTTACCAGTTTGTGAAATCTGACATAATAGTCTGTGATGCTTTCACCTGGATTCATTTTGAAGTGCTCATACTCATCATATAGCTGAGACTCTCGATCTTCTTTGGTTAACTCAGACCCTGCAAGGAGCATTTTTACATTGTCCCAAACTGCTTTGGCATCTGTGTTGTAGTGGATAAGTTTGTAGACATCTTTAGGAAGCCCTTGAATGACAATGTTCGAGGCTCTGTTGTCGGCATCATACCGTTTCTTTTCTTCCTCTGATAGCTCATCGTAGATGTAAGGTCTGTTAGGACCGAACACAGCAGGTTGGTCGTCAGTAGCAACAACCGTGTCTCTGGTGACTCCCATAACAAAAGGTCCTTCATAGATAGATTTCAGAATGTTGACTCCATTATCCTTTCCCAAGCAGTAGAGACGAATCCTTTGTGCCCAAGACTCATAGTCGGTCCTGTCAAGCATTGGGGGTCGGGTGTCGGACCCAGCATCTTGAATGTCATCTGAGGCTGTCGACATCTCAAAATCTTCAAACGGAGTTTTACAACTTTAGTGACTTGAACCGAGAAATGATTCTTTCTGGGGATTATACAAAAGTCAACAATAAAGAAACCGGAAGATATAGCCAGCAGTTAAAACTAAAATAGAGACACCAGATGAGTCACAATTTGCATCAAGTGTAGAGTTGTGACAAGTCAAGTTGCAATATATCCAATTGAGATTAGTCAAGTCGTAAGCATACACTCACAATGTCAGATCACAATGAGATTAACTGAAACGACTAAAGTTACAACACTTCACGAATTGCAAAATGATTAACCTATCACATGAATCTCATAATTTAGTGTCAACTTAGTTTGAGATAGTCGCAACCAAAGACTCCAAGTCGCAACGAAGGAGTTAACCGTAGGGAGAGTAAATCGCAGCAGGAGATAACCGCAGAATGTATCAACCCGCAAGTGAAACTAACCACAAAGACCTAACCGCAAACCCCTTAACCGCAGAAAAACAAACCGCAGAACACGTAACCGCAGGAAACAGACCACAACGATCTAATCGTAGACTACTTAACCGCAGGAGCAAAACGCAGTCGACAAAAATCCAAAGCTGTCACTTTCCTTGCGATTTGTTTGTATTCCCAAAATAGTAAACGCAGCCAAACTAACCACAGAGTTCAGGAACTAACCGCAGACAAGCAATAAAACAGTAGACTTAACCGCAACAAAGAAATCCGCCCTAAACTCAATCCAAACTTCAAATAGGCTTAAGAATGATCAAACCAACTGAAACACAATGTTATACTAACACTAAGAATCATAAAAGTACATCTCTAACGTGTCAAAGAACACTAGAAAGATCAAAGCAATAAGTTTTTCAAGAAAGTGACTTCAAACTCACAAACACAACACAAAAGCACATCAAAATCCGAATCTACAAGGCCCTAAGATGTAACCTTGGCTCTTGATACCAATTGTAGATTACTAACTAAGTTGGAAACATGATTTCCTTGTGGTTATGTGTCGTTAGAGTTAGAAGAGGGAAAGAGAGGGAGAGTGGAACCTTGAGAGAAAACTAGAAATGTATTAGCTTGTGAAAGTGAGAAGGTCCAACCCCTTCCATGCTAGGGAAGGGGTATTTATACAATCTACCAAACGCCCTCTGAAAGGGCTGTGGAGCGAGGTGACAGTGGGTGAAGACCCGACCCGACTCCACAAATACTAACTACCTCTAAACTACGTACTAACTAAATAGATAAATACCACGAGCTACAATATGCTAAATTACACTTGGGGTGACCGAGTATTCTTATGAATAATCGTATTCCTAACACATACGGACTACCATCCCGTTTCATTCTATGTTTTATGTTTTTGTTATTTTTGTTTTATTAGCTTAAGTCGAGTCGAGTCTTGTCTTCGCTTAGCAATGCCATATTGTACATGTAATTAACCATGATGATTAACTCGCCACTAGTAAATATTGCCTTTATCCAACAAAACCGTGGTTTCCATATCCTTACACCTAACGTTAAAACCCTTTAAAAATCCTAGGTGCTTACGCCAAGTGGTGGAGGTTTGATCCTTTCCCAAGCCTATGGTAATCTATTTGCTATGACAGGTAGTGAGAGATGTTTTCCATTTCCATATTGTGATATATACTTTATTACACCTGAGAGATGTGAGTATCTAAACACTATTTGTGATGTGCTAGTGTATGACCTCCGTGCTTGCTTTTGGTTTTTAGTGGAACGATTATTTGTTGTAATTACTTTTATATTAGTGTTAAATGACCCCTAACTTGTATTTTGATTAGAATAAAAGCACATTTGCTTGAGGACAAGCAAATCTCAAGTGTAACGGTATTTAGTGAGGCGAAAAGTGTACCACTTTTAAGGGGTCATTTAAGCCCGAATTCGAGATTATTTGATCAAATATTGCCCTAAATCGTTCCTTTTGTCATTTTAGGTACTTTTGGAGAGAAATCTGGAAAAGGAAGCATTTTGGACGTTTTTTAAGCATAAAAGTGAAGAAAACGGCAAAGTCTCAATTTCCTTGCTGGAAACAGTACCTGACGGCGTCAAGAGTTACAAAAGAGGTGGATGTGGAACTTATAACGTGGCGGCCTAGAGAGTTTTCAAGCTTATTGTTAGGTCACCATTTTGTAAACACAAGTATGAGAAATAAGATGAGAATGAGAGATGGTTGATTATAAGATTATGAAGATTGTAAGAATAAGAGTTTCACTAAGATATTCAAATAACCAACAAATAAAATGTTTACATAAGCTTGGTATTTATAAGGGAGGAGTAGGGCAACACTCCCTTCCTCCCTCCTTCCTTTTGGACGTGGGCTTTCAAGCCCATTGGACTTACATACTTAAGCCTTGTAACATAAACATAGTAAAATAAATAACTAAGCAACCTATTACAAAAGGTAATGACCGAGACTTGACTGAATACAAAAGTATGATCCCAACAATCTCCCCCTAAGGGTCGGTCATCACGGTTGTTTGACGTCTTCATCTTTGTCGTTGACTTGTGACATGTAAAGCTTTAGACGTCTTCAAAATGGTTGAATGATAATGAATCTACTTTGCTCTATGTCTTTGTTCTTTGGTGATGATGTAGTGATTGTGTCATGAAGTAGTCTGCCATTCGTCACTCCTGTGTCTATGGTGGTTGTCCGCCATTCCAACATACTTATACATCTTCGGACTTATACTTTCACATACATGAAGTTCCTTTTCATATTCTGAGATCTTAAAGTCTTTATACTTTGTAGATTCTTCTTTATTGACGTAGAATCTTTCTTTGAACTTTGTGGTGCTAAGATCTTTGGGGGAGCTATCATTTGCTTCAAGATGTATGTATGAGCATGTTGGAATCTACCATCATGGAAGTGAGGTACCTGCAAGTAAACAGTTAGCAATAAATACCCGGTACTTACAGATAAGGAATTAGAATTCATTAACAGCATATTGTGAAGACTCCCTCTAATCCTTATCCAGGCCGTTCCCATATCAGATACTCCCGAAGGAGCTTACGAGACCTACTAAGTAGCTCAATGACTGGGTGAGTCGCTGGGGATCACTCCACGACTGAAGACCGCTATGGAACCACCCCAAACACTAAGCGTAACCCTTGTGGGGTTACCGAAGTGACCTGCTGTCAGGGCTATTTGTTGTTGACCCTGGCAGGATTTTCGTTCAATCATGGAGAAATACATAAGTAATCCACTCATAAACGTTCTCGGCAGATTGCTAAGATCTGCGAAGGACTCGATAATTTATAGCTGGTGTCCATTGATGTAGAACACCAGTTGTACAAATACTAAGTGTTCCTAAGAAATCTTTGATGTATCTCAAGGCTCTAGACTCTATAAGTGCACACTTAGGTTTCCTATGCGGAGACTAGGGAGGGGTCTCCTGCTTCAATATCAACCATCTCTAAGAGATAGGTCGATAGGTTACGCTGGTTCCCCGTGAGTATGAAAAAAGTCCTTTTAAGAGAACTTGAGTGGTTAAGAAGGTTTAGTGCATTGCGTCACTGGGTCCATGACGACTTTATCTTCAATACCGGTGTTGTCTTTTGCAACAACCAGTAGCATACGTATTGAACCCGGTGTCTGCCCTAAGGTTGAACATATGGAGGGCTATTTCTTTTCACCCTTTTCTTTACTTTTCTTTTTAATTCTTCAACTCCTTCTTTCCCTTTCATTCTTTTCTCCTTTTTTCATATCATACCTAAGGACTTCTAATTCTAACTATGGGAGATGTCCTTGGGTAGATCCCTCCGGCTCTAGCGGATCATAGGACGGTTATTCCTATCTTAATCACCTTATAACTCCGACAGTAGCCAAGAAACCTTGATTGAAAATCTCTCAAAGTGTTTGTGATAATCAAATATTTTGGTTAACACTTTGAGAGTTTTATGTACACTTTTGAAGGGCTCCCCTTTCACATGTGCTAATAAGTATTTAATAAATTTGCACATGCGGGAGGAGGAAGCATTTTAAATTGATCCACTTTCCATGAACAAGACCGATTCGAGACACGCTTACATCACTAGATAAACTAGCTTGAAGTTATTACCCGGCCTGGTCAAGTCCACAGAAAGTTTCTCGAGACGGTACATTTGTACTAAGACAAATCCTTTTCGAGACACGCTTACGTGGTTAGTTAAAGAGATACATTGTCAGCTTTTAGGTGACAACTAGCTCTAGTAACTAACTTGATGTTATTACCCGTCGAGGATAAGTCTTTTCGATATTACTAACTTTTATTGTCTCGTCAATTCCTGGGTCATTTCTGAGTCTAGCTCGCTCATGATACAACTTTTAGCCTTTTGGCTACTTATATTTTAATCACTTTTTCATTTTCTCCCCCTCAAAAATAACATATAATATGATGTTCTTGACAAACCTTTTAGATTAAAATATGCCTTTTTGAGTCTTATGGGGAGATTCACCAAGAACTTGTGATTTAGAACAAAGTATTTTTGTTTTTGACAAGTGCTCCCCCTCAACAAGTGATTAGGTCTTATTGAGGTGAAATACTTGTCCTTTTGAGCAGAATTATGAAAATTCATAAACATTTGATTAATTCTACTAAAAAGTAAGAAGCCTTCGCTCCTTATATTAGGATTGAGGCACTGATGCGTACCTCAGGGTCCTTTCTTTACAAGATCGGGTTGTGCACTATAATGCGTACACAAACCATAATGGAGTATAATATTGACAAATCAAATCAAATTCTTACAACATTCTACCATTCAGGTCTCTGAAATGTCAACACCGGAAATCCTGGTCTGCCTCCAACATAGCTTTCCAATCTCCTGAACTGATCCCTGCACTTCAACCGGCTCTCAATCCTTGTAATGAATCTGCGAGCGTCCCTTGCCTCATTGGTATTCCACCTCTTGGATTTACCCAGTGCTATGTCGTCTAATCTGCTTTTGATTCCATCTCTGACGAACTTCAGGGTTTCATCACAGAACTTATGTATTTCTTCGTAGCCCATGAAGCAGTTACGACCGTTTACACTGCGGTATGTGAACCCAAATGCCGGATGTCTTATCAAGGAGTATTGAGGTAGATGTTGAAGTTTGGGGATGTCAAACAAATTTGGTTTGGTGAGATTCAGCTTCTTCTGATAACTTTCCACTCCCAGTTGAAGATCTTCTACTCTTTCTCTGATGACTATCTGCCTAATGAAGATTAGGAGAGCAGTGATAAAGGCAAGCTGCATTTCTTTGGGCAAGTTGCAAAGCTTTCCTTGAACTTTGAGCAGGTACATATCTTCTATGTCGTTGAGGAGTAGTCGTGGAAAGTCTGACTCGAAAATCTTGTACTCTTTTTCATCAAGTCTTTTGAGTACTAGTTTGCTGAGGAAGGGGTACCCAAAGTGAGTGATAGTCGAAATGAACTGAATCGAGACTATCTTCAAATCACTTGTCACATTACCCATCGTCTGATTGAGTCTGCTGCTTCGATAGTACTGTGCCCGGTTATCTGGCCAATGATGTTTACCATAGAGTGCATTCCGGTCATAGTCAACAACTTTGTCGATGAATAAGGCAGAGGCTTCTTCTTCGATGGCATTGTTGAGAAATCTAGCTGCAGGGAGAAAGGCAAGTGATGTAACGTACTTCTTCTCAATCTTGCTGCCGAGTTGCAGAAATTCCAAGTCGTTGTTGAAGAAGAACTTGTAAGGGATCTTTGGTTCTTATGGCTTCCCAATCATAGGCAATGGTTTGGACCAGTCGGTTATGTATGGTGCGGTTTTCCTTGTGACCGGATCGACGTAAGATTCAGGATTGATCCAGTCAATATTGCTTGACATAGCTCGAGCAATATTTTCTAGATGGTACTCAAGTTCGATGGAGTTAGCAGACCGATCTTTCAGAAGATTGAACGCATCATTCTTGATTCTTTGTAGCTCTGTCTTGTTCATCTTTTTCATCTTAAACTTATGCTGAATCAACTGAGCGTATTCCACTATTCGACCATCTTGAGGTTCTTGATTGTCTGCAAGTGGCGGTTGCGAAGTAATCATCTTGTCAAACCAGGAGTAATCGGCAGTTTCGTCTTGGTCTAGCCATTTGAGGACGGTTTTTGGTTTCTTGGGTTCTGTGCCTTTTGAAGAGGTGTCCTGTTTGTGCTGCTGATGCTTTCGTTTCCTTTCTTTCTTCTTCTTAAAAGACGGTTCTGGTACTTCATCGGGCTGAGGAATCTCGTCACCATCTGTGTATTCAAAGTGGTTATGTGCTTTGGGAGCGGAACCAGATGCCTTGGGTTGTTGTGTAGATGTAGTTGTAGTTGGAGGGATGACCGGTGCTTTTGCTTGAGATGAGGGTCCTTCGGCTTGCTTTTGTTTCTTTGCCTGAGAGTTAGGATCCTGATCTTCATCATCTCTTGGACGTTTCAGTTTATCGACCTCAGTGCTGCAGGTCTCTTTAGTCATCTTGGCTTTCAAAGCTTCCAGGACTTTGGCTTCTTCCGGTGACAAAGTGAGCTTGCTAGCCAATTTGTATAAGAGCTTGGTTTCCAATTCCTCCATAGATAATCCTGGTTGTGGTAAAGTTGATTTGTCAGCTCGAAGAGTAAACGTGGTAGATCAGATCACTTTCTTGACTGCTTGTTCTGCAAACTTGATGAGTTCATCTCTCATAGGTGCCAGCAGCTCTTTCAACTCAGCAACTAAGTGTTGTTCCATATACTGATATGCTTGAGCTGCTAATGTGGCTTCCAAGTTCTCTTGCACATCCTTAGCTAAGAAGGTATCAACTTTTTCTTGCAGCTCCTGGACGTTCGTATTCAGCTTCGTCAATTCAGCAACTTGGCTTGCTAGTGTTGCAACCTGATCTTCCAGTTTGTTTTTCTTCTTATCATGAACTTGTCTAAATGCATTCTTTATCAACTTGGATGCAGCAGAGGCTTTGGTACTTGCGGGTTTCTTGATTGATTTGTCATGAGTACATTCGGATGCTGGAGGTGATGATTGTGAAGATTCAATGTTGGTGGTTACTTCCTTGTCATCTCCTCTTTGTGATTCGGGTTGTTCAGCATTCTTAACTTTGGCTACTTCCTCTTTCAATCTCTGTTCTTCAGCCAGTCTGTCAGCTTCGGCCTTAAGCTGTTTTTCTGCGGCTAGCTTGGCTTCTTCTTCTTTTCTCAACTTATCTTCTGCCAGCTTAGCTGCCTCTTCAGCTTTTCTGCTTTCCTCCATACGGATCGTTTCTTCCAATTTGGCTTGAGCTAGCTCCTCAAGCCTAGCCTCTTCAGCTTCCTGCTTTTTCTTTAATTCCTCTTCTTGAGCCCTTTCTCTGAGCTCCATTTCTTCCATAGTCAGCAGATGTGGAGTCTCAGTATCCATGTGATCCTCCTCTTCCTCTTCTTCTGCTGCTGAAGCATTGTGCATTTCTACATCCGTGGGTGATACTGTTGGGGTGTTGTAGACGACCAAATCAGCATTAGTTCCTGTAGTAGGTTCAGGAATACTGCTAGATCCGCCTGCTTCATTAGTTTGAGAGAACAACGGAGGTGGAGGTTGATCAGCTTGGAATGCATCTATCTTGCTGTGGAGGAGACCCAGTTTGAGAGCTCTTTCATTTTCTTCTTCTACTGAAAGGCCTATGTTAGAGTGAGCAGACTCTTGTTCAGCAGTCATGGGTTCGTTCAGCTTCTCTTTCCTGATCCTTTCTTCTTCCAATATTGTCTCTGCTTCAGTGAACGGTCTTTGATTTAGATCCGCTGGGTATTTAGCATTATCAGCAAATTCATCAATATCTTTCTCCCAATCTTCGAACGTCAAGTCTTTATCATCAATATCTTCAAGATTAACATTCTCGTTGATATTGGCATAGGCTTCCCTGTAAACTGGACCTTCGTCGGATTCGGTTTCAGAGTCAGACGATTTTGGAGAAGTTGGTGGTGAGGGGAACCACCCAGGTTCAGGAATGGATGCAGGTTTCTTGACAGGAGTTCTTCGCTTGAGTGTACCCTTCTTCTTTTGTTTAGACTTGGTAGAGCTGTCGGAGCTCTCAGACTTGCTACCTTTCTTTCCCTTCTTCTGCATGAACGATGGTAGAACAACTTCGTCCAAGAAACCAACTTTGTCTTCATCGAGAGCTTGAAGGTAGTACTTGTAGTTCTTGCAAAGCTTCACTTTGGCATTCAAGAGACAATCGGGAAATTTCTTTCCTTGTTTACGAGTGCTGGTGTCAAGTCTCTTGATAATTCTGAGAGTTTCCTCATTTCTGAAAGTGTGCTTGGCTTCATCATCAAGTCTTTGTGGAATATCGTCATACTCACGAAGGAAGCTTTCGATGAGTAATTTGGTGAAACGAACAAATGGAATGTTGTTGGTCTTGTGTTGAATGTGCCACACAAGGTCTTCCCAGATAATGCTGGCATAATCTACTTTCTTGATGTTTGCCAACGCCTAGAAGAGTTTGAGGTGTTGGAGCTTGGGGTGTTCATGGCCAGTGTCTCTGCCAGATAAGGACTTGGCAATCAAAATGTACAAGGTTCTCCATGGTTGTGGAAGAAATCTGATGTTGACCCTAGAGTGTCTTGTCACTACCTCTTCTGATTCATCGTAGCCAATATCCCGTAACCACTCTATCAGCTCTTCCTCGGTAGGTACTTGATCATATTCTTCATCTGGGCCAAGTTCGGGTAACCCAAGAACATTCCTAAGTGTATCTATGTCCACAGTAACCTGTCTGTTATGAAGCATGCAAGTGAAGGATGCTTCCCCAAGGTCTAGCTGAAGTGTATGCCAAAATTGGTGTATGTAGAAGCAGGCCACTGATGCTGACTTAGTGAACAGGAGCTTTTTGGGGTGATATAGGAGAGCATCCACTGCAATAATGCATGAGGATTCGTTGCATGTGATTTTGTTGAAGTTGATTCGTAAGTTGTTCTTGCCTATCTTCCTGGTGTAATCTTCGGGAAAGGTTTCTTCCCATGAGAGTTTTGGTTCTGGTTCTGGTCCATATGGAATGTCATTGTGTTCTGCCATCTGAATTGTTCATAAACAAACACAAACATAGCAATGATTTACTTTGTTAGCTCAGACATTCAATTACATGATTGTGCATATTATGAATTGATCAGTGGGTGTTTGTGTGTGAAAAACTTTTGTTATATGACAAACTTGTGTTTTTAGAAGTAAACACATGGTAGAAACTTATAACAATTTAGTTACAACATGAGTTTATCATTACAAGAGATTACACATTGGAAATATTACAACACTTAGAAAATTTCATGACTTTGACAATGTTACGCTTAAGTAGGAAAACCTACGCATAACATGACTTATGCGTAAGAAATGAATTTAGGCGTAAGAGCAAAAAGCTACGCATAACCTTATATGTTACGCGTAAGGTAAATCTTATGCGTAGGCTCAATCTTACGCGTAGGATAAAATCTTAGACGTAAGATATGAGCTTATGCAAAGGATTAACCTTATGCGTAAGATATAACTGTAGGTTTTGACTTATGCGTAAGTTCAAGACTTTGCGTAAGATCAAGACTTATGCGTAACATTATCTTTTATGCGTAAACATTGTCTTATCCAAGACAATGTTTTTCATACGTGTCGAATCTTACGCATAGGATGAACATCTTATGCGTAGAAACGTCCATTTTCAGAAAAATCACCTTTGAAAATTGAGTTGTTTGATTCCTGAAAGTGTAAAAACACAACCACTGATCAATATTTGTTCCAACACACTTAGGACACACAATCTTACGCGTAAACATGTCTAAAATCAAACTAACGCGTAAGGACGTATGAACACCAAATCACAAACATATTCAAACATGATTCTGGGTTAATTTTGGATTAGGGAAAATGAAACATACACCCTAAGGGTCAAGTGTACCAAATTATAACAACTATTGACCACAAAATCAAGAGATCAAATCTGCTAGTGTGTTCGAACCCTAAATCTATGATTCATGATCAATACTAGTTTCTGAAACAATTAAACCACATGAACAAGTTCCTAGGCATATAAAAACACAATCCCCATCAAGAATTACAATCATAAATCATAAAATCAAGAACCCCTAAAATTTCGTATGAACCCTAATAATCAAATCGATCAATTAGAGATTCTGGGTACGATCTGAGTTAAAGAACATGTTTATAATCATCCTAAGAACGTTTTCCACAAACCAATTTAACCATATCACAACAATTTTTCTGGGTCTGATCCTACGCAAAACCCTAGATCAATTTTGCCGATTGAGACAAATTAAGCCGTTGGATTAAGATAAGATTTAAAACCCTTGTTTGAAATCATGATCAAAACTTGTTACAACTTACAGATTTGAAGATAGATGATCGGATGAATCGAGTGATTGTGAGTCGTTGATTGGTTTGGTGTGAGCAGTAAATATGAATGTCAGT
Source organism: Artemisia argyi (assembly GCA_030686995.1). Classification (NCBI taxonomy): domain Eukaryota; kingdom Viridiplantae; phylum Streptophyta; class Magnoliopsida; order Asterales; family Asteraceae; genus Artemisia; species Artemisia argyi. The sequence goes on from CM060697.1 coordinate 43,022,546, forward strand.
GAATTGAATGCATGGTCAAACTGAGTTTTGACTAGTGGTAAATATATTTTCACATATTGACATGTATGGCCCTTAAACCTTATGTTTAATTCAATCCTAATACCCAAATTCACTCTCATATTAATACTAACTTATGTTAACTATACCATGTTTACGACAAGAACAACTTGTGGTACTCCCCCTTGACCTTATACCGTAGTCTTAAAAAAAAACTTAAAATTTATAATAATGGTCAAGGTGAGTAACCCGAAACACTTTTGAAGCATCACTTTTGATATAAAACGTAATATTTTTGGCAAAATGCAAGTATAAAAGTAAATATTTTGTGAAATTATAAAAAATACTTTTCCTCCCCCTCAACACTTGTTTTTAATAATTGAAGACATTTTATAAAAAAATGTTGAAAGAGGTGGTATATACTTGCATTTTTTTTTTTTGAAAAAAATATTTACAAAGATAGTTTTGATGTTTGACAATCAATTGTGTTTTAAAAACTTTTCCAGATCATCTGGAGTCAAACATCGCATACCAATTTGGTGAACTAGACTAGCGAACCTTGATGGTGCTAAGGATTTGGTAAGTAAGTCCGCCAATTGGTACTTAGTCCCAACAAAATACAGTTCAACGGTACCCTTTTCAACATGCTCTTTGATGAAGTGATATCGGAGATCGATGTGTTTGGATTTGCAGTGATGAACTGTGTTGCAGAAGATAACAATGGCACTTTTGGAATCACAGTAGATTGGAATCTTGTTGAATAAGTAGCCATAATCCTTAAGTTGTGATCTCATCCAGATGACTTGAGCACAACATGCAGACATAGCTACATATTCAGATTCTGTTGACGACAGTGATGTGCAGTCCTGCTTCTTTGATTGCCATGACACAAGTTTATCTCCGAGAAACTGTAATCCACCAGATGTACTTTTGCGTGTGTCTAAACATCCTGCATGGTCAGCATCTGAAAAAGCAATTAGTTCAAAACCAGAATCCTTTGGATACCAGATTCCCAAGTTAATGGTTCCCTTTATGTATCGAAGGATTCTTTTGACCTCACTGAGGTGTTTTTCAGTTGGTTTAGACTGATAGCGAGAGCACATGTAGACAGCAAATACTATATCAGGTCTACTAGCTGTGAGATACATGAGTGACCCAATCATACTGCGATATTTGGTAGGGTCAACAGGAGTCCCATGTAAGTCGGCATCTAGTTTTGTGGTATAGCCCATTGGTGTATTATAAGTATCACTAGTCATCATTCCATGTTTCTTTAAAATTTCAAGAGCATATTTGGACAGATTTATAAAAATTCCACGGGGTGATTGATGAACTTGTAGTCTTAGAAAGAACGAAAGTTCACCCATCATGGACATTTCAAAATTATCTTTCATTAATTTTGCAAAATCATTAGAGTAACTTCTTTTTGTTGAGGCAAAAATAATGTCATTGACATATATTTGAACAACAAGTAAGTCCTCCCCGTAGGTTTTTGTAAATAATATTGGATCCACCGAGCCTTTAGAGAATTTATTGGCCAGCAAGAAAGTGGACAGTTTGTCATACCACGCCCGTGGGGCTTGCTTAAGTCCGTAGAGTGCCTTTTTGAGTCGGTAAACGTGATTAGGACGCTCAGGATCAATGAAGCCGTCAGGCTGGCTTACATACACTTCTTCACGGAGTTCTCTATTAAGAAATGTTGTTTTTACATCCATTTGGTAAACCACCATGTTCCTGTGTGCAGCATAGGCCAAAAAGATCCGAACAGCTTCATGTCTAGCCACTGGAGCAAAGGGTTCAGCAAAATCAAGTCCTTCTAGTTGGGAGTAACCTTTCGCTACCAGGCGTGATTTGTTACGTATGACAGTTCCTTCAGCATCAAGCTTATTCTTCCAGATCCATTTTAACCCGATGACAAAGACTCCGTCAGGTCTTTCAACTAATTCCCAAACTTCTAATCGTATGAACTGTTGAAATTCCTCTTGCATAGATTCAATCCAGTTGTCATAAGTCATTGCTTCTTTAATGTTCTTAGGTTCTTGGTGACAAACTGTGAGTGCATAGATACAAGTTTCTTCATCAGTATGAAGTTCTTGTCTTGCCATAACAGGTGCATCTGGATGGCTAATAATATGAACTAGTGGATGGTCTCGAGTCCATTTGTGTGTCGAAGGGTGTAGTTGATAAGTATCTCGCATGTTAGCAGGATCCAAATTGCGTGTAGACGACTCAGCTATATCAGGAAAGGTAGGAGCCGATGCAAACGGGTTAAAGAACGCATCAGGATCATGCTCTGCGGGTTGTGAAACTGATTGTGGTGTAGGATCTTCAGCTGATTGGCGGGAGTTAGAAACAGTTTGTTCTGCTGTAAATGGTGATGCAATTGGAGGACCGTCTCTCTCAACAGTTGTTGTAGTTTGTTGAGGTGAGTCTGGTACTGGAATGTTATCAGGTTGAGCAGCGGAATTAGGTGAGACCTCAGTAGAACGGAATGTAATTGTATCATCAAACAATGGAGCAAACAAGGTTTCCAATTCTTTGCGGGTGAGTGGCAATGGTTCAGCCGAAGAGTCCTGAGAGTTAAGACGGTTGAATTCGGGTCCTAAGCTGTGTTGCTCAGAAGCCATTTGTGTGAGTTCATCAAAATTAGCGTGAATGGTTTCTTGAATTTCTCTTGTTCGACGATTCCATATCCGAAAACCTTTAGAATTTTCACAGTATACAATGAACACTCCGATGTCAGCCTTTAGTTTAAGTTTACCTAAATCATCACGATCATTTTTCGGATAACAAAGTGCTCCAAATACATGAAAGTAATCGATATTCGGTTTTCTTTTGTGAACAATTTGATAAGGTGTTTTGCGATGGCATTTTATTATCATGCAACGGTTTTGAGTACAACATGCGGTTGAAATAGCTTCCGCCCATTAGTAATCTGGTAATTGAGCATTAATCAACATAGTTCTAGCAGCTTCCACTAACGTCCTGTTACGTCTTTCAACAACTCCATTCTGTTCTGGGCTTCTAGGAATAGATGTTTGATGTTCAATTCCCACTTTCTCGAAATATGACCGAAGTGTCTGATTCTTAAATTCAGTTCCATTGTCAGTTTTGACTATTCGTACCGTATTGCATAACTGAACTTGAATTTTAGTGAGAAAGGTGATGATCATTGAAGGAGCTTGATCTTTACTTCGTAAAAATAAACCCAAGTCCATCTGGAGTAATCATCCACAATTACAAGAATGTAGCGTTTACCGTTGATACATTGAACATGCATCTGTCCACAGAAATCCATATGTAGCATTTGTAAAACATGATTCGTACTGTGCTCAGGTTTTGAAGGAAAATGAGCCCGATTACTTTTTCCTTGTTCATAGGCTGAACATAAGTGATCTTTGGTAAAACAGAATCTTGGAAATCCATCAACAAGTTTGTGACGAGCAAGTTCAGTCATAGTTTTGAAATTCAAGTGCAAAAGACGTTTGTGCCATAACCAAGATTTAGTCGATTCTGCTTTGGAGAGAAGACATATCGGAGATGTAGCAATCATATCTGACATCGATATTGTATAAAGATTAGAACCACGTAAGCCAGACATTAGATCGTTTCCTTGTAAGTCACGAACGAAACAAGTTTTCTCACGAAATGCAACTTCTAGATCCCCATCACAAAATTGACCAACAGAGAAAAGGTTGTGTCCAAGACCTTCCACATAGTAAACTCGACTGATTTCAATGTTCCCACTGATATAGTCACCATATCCCATGTTTAAAGTGTAATGATCATTCCCGAATCTGACAGTGCCAATGAACTTTGAGATAAAGTTGTGTAACAGTTTGAGATTGCCTGTCATATGCCGGGTGCATCCGCTATCAACAATCCAGAGAACAATCTGTACCACCTGCATCATAAGAAGAAGACACGGATGGAACAGAAGTAAGGGTGGAACCCAAAGAAAGTGCGGGTTCCTGTTGGTTAGAAACACATGTATTCAACAATTTAGGAATCCATTTAAAGTCTGGTTTGTGTTGTAACCAACGTTGCCAATTCCAACTAGTTCTTGCTTTCTTAATGGTGAATTCACTAGTAGTTGGCTTATTCCTAAATTTGTTCTCGGCACTTATGGGGGTAACTTCAACTTCATTAGAAACCGTAGAAGGCGGTTTTCCTAAGTTAGGTATAATCGTATTATCAAGCAAATGGTCCATACTGTAAATTTTAGGAATTTCTTTGAATTCCGTGTGAAGAAACATTGATTTGAAATCGCCAAGTGCAAATCCTTTATCGGGTCTCGGTTTTAAAGTAAATTTCTGAATTGTTGTGACAGAGTTCCCGTGTTTGTAAACAATATTACGAAATTCTTTGAGTTGTTTTTCAAGATCAACAATCTCACCGAGTAAGTCATCTATATACTTCCTTTTTCGTATTTTATGTTTACAAAAATCCTTTTTACAACTTGACAATTCTGTTTCTATTTTTGAAAGTACTGTTTGAAGACGTTCAACTTGCATTTTCAGTTCACACTTTTCACTTTCGAGTTTTGAAATCAACTTTCCGTTTAACTCAATTAAATCTTGCATTTTATATTGAATATCTTGTTCTTTGTTGTAAGAATCTTGAAAAGCTTTTTCAAAACTTTTTGCATGTTTAATCTTGTCTTCCTGATTTGAAAGTTGAATTTTATAACACTCAATATCTCTTGCAAGAGACTCATTTGTTTCTTTTAAAGCTTTATTTTTCTCGTTGCATTTTATGATTTGCAATTGCTGAGCATTCAGTTGTTTAGATAACAATATGAGGTCAGGGTCTGGATCAAATGATGGTTCATGTTGTTCTAAATGATCATGTTTATCATTCTCAATAGGATCATCAAATGAAACAACTGTGTCATCATCAAATATGACAACTTTACTTATTTGTTCATCTGTTTGAGAAGATGAAGATGATTTAGATGGAACAACTTGCACCATATCTGATTCAGAAGCAGAGGGTGAGGCTATTTCAAGTATTAGGCATGCTTTTTGGTCATGCACCTGAGACAAGCCGTCAGTGTCATACACTGGACCTGAATCATTAAACTGAAGTTCCTGCATGTTGGCCATAAGCATCACAGCTGCATTGGCTTCCAGATCTTCCATGTCATCATCATTGTTCACATTTGCCATGAAGTTGTTATCTTGTTCAGGGAAATGTCCATCTTTTTCATCTTGAATAGCCATGAGTAATGCCTGCTTGTGAAACTTACTTCCCCGAGTTCTCGGTTTGGGACATGCTGTCGCTATATGACCTTGTTCATTACAATTATAGCACCACACTGCATTCCCTGAGTTGGAGTTCCTAGTTGCAACTGGTTCAGTCCTTTGCTGAGAAGATCCTGAGTTGTTCCTGAACCCCCCATTGTTATTAAACCTCTGACCATTCCCAAAATTTCCTGAAGAACTTCCTGAACCAAATCGACCATAGTTACGATTCTGAATTTCCACTCTTCCATCATTGATAACAGCTTGATTCCTTGTGTTAGAAGATGAACGTTGACGGTTGTTTGTTTTGTTGGAGAATTTGCTGAAAGCACGAGCAATAAGAGCAAGTCCCTGATTCAACGTATTAAAGTCATCATCGTCATCTTCATTGGAGTTGGAGTAATATACTGCATCATTGTTGTTTAATGGAACAAGTTGAGTAGAAGTATTCTGTGGAGATGAATCATAAGGGACCATTTGGTTCGAGGTAGAAGATTGTGGATAACTGAAGTAGTTTTGCTCTTGAACATATGCATGATTAGACATAGGTGGTGGAGCATAGGGAGATTGAGCTACGAGTGCCAAAGAATTTGGTGTTGGTGATGGTGAGTATCTGTCACAACTCGTAATTTCCGGTCATTTTCCAACCCTCGACAATTTACTATTCACAAGTTACTATTCACCATTTACTATTCATCGTTTTTGAGGTCAATTTGACATTTCAAGAAACATTCGGATATTTTACTATTCACTTGACACTATTCATTCCCGGAAGAAAACCACTATTCACGTGCATTACTCATTTCATCGTAAATTTAGTTTACGAGTATTCAAATTCGCGTAACCGTATTGGTTCAGGAGCGAATTCATGCATTATCATTGGGACACTTCGTACGGACTAGAACTAGTCTTCATATTATCATTATTGCACTTGCATACTATTCCACTCGTAGGGTATTTAAATTAGTACTTTGGGTATAATTAACTTTTACGTATATTTATTTCTAAATAAACGTTAACAAACGACCAATAATGTGACTAACACGTCCGACACTCCCGACTATGATCCCAGTATATTTTTATATTCATTTTAATAATATAAAAATTATAATATTAATTTACCCGGTGTTTTCAAATCAATTGCTACATTTTACGGTCGGAGCTTATAACTCCATCGGTTTACGATATTTCAACCCGATCATTATTTTAATTTCCGATTCTCCTCTGGAATATTATTTTACAATTTTTACAACTTCATTATATTTTATTTTATCTCATTACAATTTATTTTTAGTTAACTCGGTACCCGGTAATACCTAAAACACACAATATATAACTAAATCATACACCAAAAGTCAAGTTTTTGCAAAAACTCTTCCACCCTTTGACAATTGCCCCCCCCCCCCCCCTTTTATTTCCCTAAATTGTGGATCTTGTCTTGTACCCTTTTCTTATAATACATATAACCTAAACTAGATATTTTATCTCATTTTCACAAATGCAAGAAAACTTCTCATCTCTTTTCTCTCTATAAGGGTGCTCGGCCTAGGGTAGATCAAGAAGCAAGAACCATCATTTTTCAAAGATCAAGGTGTAATTTTGTTCATATAGTTATCCTTGTTAGAGTTTTGGAATAAAAACTCAAGGATTGTTAAGGTTTTCACCATCCAAACTTCATTAATCTTCCAAGTAAGTTAACAAAACTCATTTCATAATTTTTACAAGTTATTACTATGGTTATATATTTTTCTTACAAGAACTCATGCATATATTAACTTATACCACTTTATTTTTGTAAACTTTTGATCATACAAACCCTAGAAATGATTTTTGGTTAGATCCTTGTTAGATCTACTTGGTTTATGAGGTTTAGGAACCCATGACACCCTAAGAAGGTGTATGGTAGGATTAGACTAGTTTTGTGGTGATTGAAAGTGGTTTGGTTGAAGTTGGAACAAGTTAGAAACTAGGAAAATCTATTTTTTGACACTTTCAAAATGTTGCTGTCCCTTTTTGGCAAACGTGGAAAGATCAGGGGCAAGGGTGTAACTTTTGACCAAATATTTAGAAAATACATTCCGATACGGAACTATGGCCGAAAACGGGGATAAAAACGAGTTAATAACGAAGGAGATACGCTAAAAACGAGTTTAACGACGAAAACTATATTTTCCGGAAATGCTTGCTGATGAACAGTTTTCGACGGGCAAATAGAGACGTTAAACGTAACCTAGAGGAGCCGAACTACCAAAAATATATTAGTATATACTAAAACGAATCCGTGGATATAAAGAACGAGTAAAATGAGCTTAAAACGACCAAGTTATACACGTTTTAAAGTCGTCAAAACTATATATATATATATATATATATATATATATATATATATATATAGTCACTACTAGAAACTAATATAACTACGTACTAAATAATATATTTCCTAGATTTCTTATTCAAGGAGTTTATTTTTAATTAACGAAATACGTACGGCTCAAGGTTTATTACGCGACTATCAATGACTATTATAAGGTTTTCAAGACGAGGAATATAACACTAACATTTTTAGACGATATACTACGACAAGTTATATACTTCTATATTTGGACTTATTTTCCTAAGTGTGGAAACTACTTTACTTTGACAATAACTAGTATTTCCAAGTTACGAGTGGTATAGGCATCATGTGCACGTGCATTCATTTCATCACGTCATGGTCTAAGGTAGATCGTTATTTCTCATATTAGGTTGCGGTTAGAGATCGTGCCTCATTTCAGTGTATCCACTTTTGTCATCGTAGCTATCGCACCAGGTGAGTCATAGCCCCTACTTTTTCAATTGTTTTGTAAACTCTTTGGGGGAAAATACATGCTCGTTTTACTTAAACGCATTACTTGTTATACCTGGTTGATTTCTCAAATATTTCCAATGTTACCTAAATATATGTTTGATCACCTGCTTTCATTAGTATGTTTGATTTCCTGTATTTCATGGGATTGATTATTCTTGTTTATATGACCTCATAGTCACCACTTGTTCTTATATGCTCATTGTAATATTGTGGTATTCCCCACTTGGTTGTGATGTCAAACGTAATATTGTGGTATTCCCCACTTGGCTGTGATGTCAAACGTATTGTGGTATTCCCCACTTGGCTGTGATGTCAAACGTAATATTGTGGTATTCCCCACTTGGCTGTGATGTCAAACGTAATATTGCTGTTTCCCTACTTGATTGACCTATATGTTCATTGTAATATTGTGGTATTCCCCACTTGGCTGTGATGTCAAACGTATTGTGGTATTCCCCACTTGGCTGTGATGTCAAACGTAATATTAATGTTTCCTTACTTGACTGAATTAAGATGCCTTTGCATCAATCTTATTACGGGTTTTCCCGCTTGACTGATTTATCATATGGTCTCATTGACTGAATTATTTATATAGCCGTTTTGCCATATTTATCTGGGAATTTGGATAACAGTATTACTTTTGTTCACGTAGACTTTAACATATTTTGGCAGTGGGTTGTAAACACACAGGTTACAAGTCTCTTATGGCGGGACTTGCAACTGAGTGGATTTACGATGCCTTTGCTGGGTGATCTTTTCTCTATAGGCATTATTTGTTAAACAAACTCTATGAACTCACCAACCTCGTGTTGACACTTTAGCATGTATTTTCAGGTTTTAACCAATGGCACGCTACAGGAGGTTTTGGCAGGGCATGGCATGGTCATAGAAGACTCTGATTATTAATTTAGGGACCGTTTTTAACTATTTTGAGGGCATACTTCCGCACTAATTTTAAACAATGTAGATTCAATACTTTTAGTTAAACGATTTTATTACAAATGATTGAAGTGAAAACCAATTTTGTACTTGTGCTGTAATACCAATTGAGTTACACCCCAGCTACATGTATGCTTCCGCTGGACCCGATTTTGGGGGTGTGACAGATTGGTATCAGAGCTCTGGCTATAGCGAACTAAGTGTTTTTAAAACCTAGACTATAGCTACTTTTACCAAAAACTTAACCCTATGACCGTCACGTGCCTGCCTGCCATGATGATGCCTCACTTGTGGTTTGTTGCTGACTTAGGTGATGAGATTTATGTCTCATTATCTGATATATTATATTCATTTATTATAGTTGATTACTATAATTGTCTTTCATATAAGCATGTTCACGTACCATATATATCACCCTGTTATGTTTCTCCTTGCATAGTTTCATCATTCGACCTCGAGTTTGGTCACTTGCTTTTGTCTTTCAGAAAGCCTTGGTATTTGTGAAGGACATAGTCTTGGTATAACTGAGCTGAGTATTTCAAAATTCATGGAACCTCGGTGGGATATAGACTGGTCATCTATATTCGACCCGGGATAGTGAGATATAGGCTGACCACCTATGTCTGACTCAGAAATGAATTTTGAAACACTAAGAATGGTTATAATAAAATTTTGTCTGGAATAAATTCTCAACTCATTTTCCAAATGTTTCATTCATGTGTGCGTACTTACTTTCATCACAATCTCATTATGTCGCAGATGTCACAGTCTCTTCCCTTCTCACCATCATTATTATTTCCCTTCACCATCCCCATATATATAAGGAATTAGGTGATACTCTATAGATTCCTATGTCATTTATCACTCATTACTCCCAATATTGATAAGTGGATATTATCAATGACCTCCCTAAGAAAGACTTCCCATACCATATATAAGGAGGATCCCTAGGTACATTATGACCATTTAAAACTCAACAGAAATTTCAGGATATCACAAAACCACTCGAGCCACGTCAACGCGTCATATCGCAACATCAACCTTTCATTCTATAATAACCCACTCTCGAACATCTACTACTAGGAAACGTCTTAATTATGTCTCACCCCTTCTTTTCTCGTTTTGAAGAGCTATGCCGCCAAGGAAAGTTAAAGCTACTCCAACTATGACACCTGTTGCTATTCGGAAATTGGTTAAGGATAGTATCGCCGAAGCTCTAGAGATCGAGAGAGCTGAGGTAGCTGCAAGGGCTGCTGAGGCCGCTTTACAGACAGGGACAAATGGGCAATCTGATAATAAGCGCGAATGTACTTGGAAGAATTTTAAGGTTAGTGATCCCATCAAGTTTAAGGGCACTGAAGGAGCGGTTGCTTTGATTCGCTGGTTCGAAAAGACTGAGAATGTGTTCCTCATGTGCAACTGTCCTGATGGTAGCAAGGTAAAATTTGCTACTGGTATGCTTTTGGATGAAGCTATGTCATGGTGGAATTCTCATGCTCAACCGATGGGTATGGAAAATGCCTACAAGCTCACTTGGGAGCAATTTAAGAAATTAATGATTGATAAGTTTTGCCCTCGTACTGAGGTGCAGAAGTTGGAAACAGAATTTTATAAGCTAGTGACAGTAGGTAATGATATCGAGGCATATATCTGAAGGTTTCAGGAGTTGGCTGTGCTATGTCCAACTATGGTTTCAGATAACGAAAAGCTGCTAGAAAATTTCATCGGTGGACTACCGTGCAACATCAGTGGGAACGTAATTGCTTCTAAATCAGACACGCTGGAGGAAGCTATCAGAATGTCTCAAAAGCTTATGGCTCAAGTGATGAAGCAAGAAACTACTGTCAACAACAACAACGAAAACAAAAGAAAAAGGGATGACAACCAAGGAGACAATCAAGTATGGCAGCCAAACAAAGGACAACAAGTGTTTAGAGCTTATGCTGCAGGACCAAGCACAAAGAAAAGATATACTGGAAATTTACCTTACTGCAACATGTGTAATCTGCATCACTTACATCATTGCAGTGGACTATGTGGAATATGCAAGAAGCGGGGTCATCTGGCTAAGGACTGTAGGAAACCCACAAATCAGAGGATTCCAGGAAGTTGCTTCAAATGTGGAAATTTAGGGCATCTCAGGAAAGACTGCCCGGAGATAAGGAACAAGAAAACCAAAGCCTTAACTCTCTAGTGTTGTATTTCTTTTGTGTTTAATTCTACGTTCTATCGTATAAGTTTCATGTACTATTAACGAATTCCGAGCTAATGAATATTCTATCTTTTATCACCGCAAACTCCTAGCGATTTCATTAAGATTCCTTTGGAACTACACCACCTATTATCTGCAGACCAATGGCCAGGATTAGAGAACGATTCAAACATAGGGAGATATGCTCAGAGCATGAGTGATTGACTCTAGCAATGGTTGGACTAACCATTTTCCATAAATCAGATTCCTTTATAACCATAGTTACCACACGAGCTTAGAGACTACACCATTTGAAGCACTCTATGGTCGAAGTGCCAACATCCATTGACGGATCGAAATTTGGAAAAAGCCTAACTCACTAGTCCAGTAAACATTCATGAAATAACCAGAAATTTCGTACGAGTCAAGAATCAGTTACAAGTTCAATAAATTGTAAACCCTTAGAATTTGAAGTTAATGGCAGAAGTATGTTGAAAGTTCTGCCTAGGAAAGGCATGATACCATTCAGAAAAATTCAGAAAATTAAACCCGATACACACTGAACCATTTACTATTACTGACAGAGTATGGTCCTAGTGGCCTACAGACTTGAACTCCCATTAGAGCTCAGTAGCTTACACGATACATATCATCATCTTTTCACCAATACCTCTCTAGAGACCAACACAAACTGAACTTCGGGACGAAGTTCCTGTTAGAAGGGAAGACTGTCACAACTCGTAATTTCCGGTCATTTTCCAACCCTCGACAATTTACTATTCACAAGTTACTATTCATCATTTACTATTCATCGATCACTATTCATCGTTTTTGAGGTCAATTTGACATTTCAAGAAACATTCGGAAATTTTACTATTCACTTGACACTATTCATTCCCGGAAGAAAACCACTATTCACGTGCATTACTCATTTCATCGTAAATTTAGTTTACGAGTATTCAAATTCGCGTAACCGTATTGGTTCAGGAGCGAATTCATGCATTATCATTGGAACACTTCGTACGGACTAGAACTAGTCTTCATATTATCATTATTGCACTTGCATACTATTCCACTCGTACGGTATTTAAATTAGTACTTTGGGTATAATTAACTTTTACGTATATTTATTTCTAAATAAACGTTAACAAACGACCAATAATGTGACTAACACGTCCGACACTCCCGACTATGATCCCAGTATATTTTTATATTCATTTTAATAATATAAAAATTATAATATTAATTTACCCGGTGTTTTCAAATCAATTGCTACATTTTACGGTCGGAGCTTATAACTCCATCGGTTTACGATATTTCAACCCGATAATTATTTTAATTTCCGATTCTCCTCTGGAATATTATTTTACAATTTTTACAACTTCATTATATTTTATTTTATCTCATTACAATTTATTTTTAGTTAACTCGGTACCCGGTAATACCTAAAACACACAATATATAACTAAATCATACACCAAAAGTCAAGTTTTTGCAAAAACTCTTCCACCCTTTGACAATTGCCCCCCCCCCCCCCCCCCTTTTATTTCCCTAAATTGTGGATCTTGTCTTGTACCCTTTTCTTATAATACATATAACCTAAACTAGATATTTTATCTCATTTTCACAAATGCAAGAAAACTTCTCATCTCTTTTCTCTCTATAAGGGTGCTCGGCCTAGGGTAGATCAAGAAGCAAGAACCATCATTTTTCAAAGATCAAGGTGTAATTTTGTTCATATAGTTATCCTTGTTAGAGTTTTGGAATAAAAACTCAAGGATTGTTAAGGTTTTCACCATCCAAACTTCATTAATGTCACAACTCATAATTTCCGGTCATTTTCTAAACCTTGACAAATTACTATTCATAAGTTACTATTCATCATTTACTATTCATCGTTTTACTATTCATCATTTTTGAGGTCAATTTGATATTCCGAGACACATTTAGAAATTTTACTATTCACTTGACACTATTCATTCCTGAGAGAAAACCAGTATTCACGTGTATTACTCATGTCATCGTAAATTTAGTTTACGAGTATTCCAATTCGCGTAACCGTATTGGTTCAGGAGCGAATTCATGCATTATCATTGGGACATTTCATACAGACTAGAAATAGTCTGCATATCATCTTTATGGCACTTGCATACTATTCCACTCGTAGGGTATTCAAATTATATTTTTAATATAATTAACGAATTACGTATGTTTATTTTAAATAAACACTAATACGCGATCTATAAATGTGACTAACACGTCCAACACTCCCGACTATGATCCCAATATATTTTTATATTCATTTTTATAATATAAAAATTATAATATTAAATTACCCGGTATTTTGGATATTTATTTTAATTATTAACTTAAGTTTACTAAAACTTCGACGGTTTTCGTAGAAATTAAACTATAATTATCTAAACACCCAATAATTTTACCCAACCTATTTTTATAAATTTTATAACTTTATTTTATCCCGGTTAACTCCGTTGAAATTTATTTTTAGTTAACCCGGTACCCGGTACATTTTAAAACTACAAAATAACACAATAATACACAAGTTTACAAAAGTCTTCCATACATCCCCCCCGCCCCTCCTTTTCCGCCCCCCCCCCCCCCCCCCCCCTTGCCATTTTTCTTACAAAGCTACTTACACACTCATGTCCCATTAATGCTTATACCAACTATATAAAATAATAATAATGCTAATAATACATATATCCTATACTAGATATTTTTCTCATTTATTCACAAGTGCAAGAAACTCATCCATCTCTTTTCTCTCTTCCTCACCTCACGGCAAACAACAATAAGAAGGGCAAGACCAAAGTTTTTCAAAGATCTAAGTTTAATCTTGTTAATATAGTATCCTTGTTAGAGTTTTGAAATAAAAACTCAAGGATTGTTAGGTTTTTATCATCTAATCACACCATCTCTCAAAGTAAGTTTACAAAACTCATTTCATAAATTTTTACAAGTTATTACCATGATTATATATTTTTCTTGCAAGATCTCATGCATATATTGGCTTATACCACTCCATTTTGTATATATTAAACTTTTAAGCCCTAGAAGTGATTTTTGGTTAGATCCTTGTTAGATCTACTTGGTTTTGATGATTAGGAACCCATGACACCCTAAGAAGGTGTATGGTAGGATTAGATTAGTTTTGTGGTGATTGAAAGTGGTTTGGATGAAGATGGAACTAGATTAGAACCCTAGAAACGATTTTTGAAACATTTGAAATACCTACTGTCCCTATTTTCATTTCGTGGGAAAATCAGTGGTTGATGGCTAATTTTTGACCAAAGATTTAGAAAATACTTTTAAAAACGAAACTTTAGGCGAAAGAACGGATTAAAACGAGCTTATAACGAAGGAGTTATGATTTTTGCAAATTTAACGACGAAAACTATTTGATTAAAAACTGCTTGCTGTTTGGCAGATTTCGACGTACAAATAGAGGCATTAAACGTAACCTAGAGGAGCCGAGTTATCAAAAATATACTAGTATATACAAAAACGAATCCGTGGATATAAAGAACGAAGGAAATGAACCTATAGCGACCAAGTTATACCCGTTTTAACATCGTCAAAACTATATATACATATATAGTCACAAATAAAAATAATAACTTACGCACTAAATGGTATATTTTCTAGAAATGTTACTAAGGACTATATTCTTAACAAATGAATACGTACGACCCAAGAGAATATTTATACGACTTAACGACGTCATTTTAAGGTTTTGATACTAGGAATATAACGCTAACTTTTTCGTACGAGTTAATATGACAAGTTATATACTTCTCTAAATGGACTTATTTTTCCTAAGTATGGAAACTATTTTACCATGACGATAACTAGTATTTCCAAATTACGAGTGGTATGGGTATCATGTGCATGTGCATTCATTACATCACGGCATGATCTAAATTAGATCACGATTATTCATTTAGGTTGCGGCTAGTGTTCGCGCCTCATTGTCCCGATTACTTTACCATCGCTGTACCATCTTTGTACTATCACTCCAGGTGAGTTCTCATAGCCCCGTTTTAATTACTTAATTGATTTCAAATCCCACGGGGGAGAATACATTGCACATTTATTTTTGTACATGCCCAAGTATATCAAATTCCATACATTGCTTAAGTTGCCTTACTACCAAGTTAAGTCCCCTTATATATATCATGGACCGTTAATTATAGCTAAGCGAGAGTGAGTGGATAGATCTATCGAGGGTGACGCCTCCATTCGCGTTGGGTTGCTCCAACGGGACGAATGCATTTCATGTCTTAACGAATCGAGTGTCTGGTAAACACTCTGGTGGGGCCATTACAAAGTCTAGCTTCGGGGTCATGAGCTTAAGAGACAATGTAGTATTTTTGACATTTTTGTCGGTTTACTTATTACTTGTGGCTTATGTACTTACGATTTACTTATAAACCTATGATTATTCACCAACATTCGTGTTGACCGTTTTTCGCAATGTATTTCTCAGGTTATTAAGGTAGCTCATGTTGCATACATTTGGACCTACATGGAGTCGCGGAGTCGACGCGTCTCACCATATTTTCTGCACTTATGAAACGTTTGATCTTGTTGAACTTATATTAACTTTATTGGCAACTCTTTTGGGACCTAAGCTTTGTAAACTCTGAATGTTTTAATGATCAAACGTTGTATTTTCTAAACGACACTTTAGGTCGTTCAATATAACTGTAACTATGGTGCTATGACAGTCACCCCCAGGTATTCCATTCCGCTGCCATTAAGGTATTTTGGGGGTGTGACAGATTGGTATCAGAGCTAAGGTTATAGCGAACTAGGATGTATCATGGACCCTAGACTATAACCACATCATCATAGCATCTCATCATTTCATCATAGGTGCATATTCACTATACATGTTGCTTTACGCACACACTGTACGAGTTATTCATACCCATACTCATATATATATATATATATATATGATTATATTGACCTGGTTCACAAGTGACATGTCTTCAGATACCCACGCTGTTATCCTTTCGTCGGATTCCGACATTGAAGATGCCTTGTCATCTTCCACTACCATTATACCACCAGCTGTACTTACACCACCATTAGCACTATTGATTTGTCATAGGAGCAAGGTTCTCATTCAGCCTATACATAGAATGCCGTTTGGTAGTGTATTCAGACTTAATTTTAATGGAATTACTAGGATGCTTATTACAAGGGAGATAGCATGTTTTCTTTCCTTCACTAGTAGGACGCTTACTACCACCACCGTTGGTTACTTATTTCACTATTGGTCGCCCCATAGTGCGTACTTTAACTTTACCTCTTAGATGTCGCGAGGTAGCGCGAAAGAGGGTAGTATCCCATTCACTATTATCACCATTATCTCCTAACTCATCACTAGGATCTCATTGTCATCAATGTTATTCTTATCCTTTAGAATACCACCATTGTCATTTCCCTTTTTCCATTTCCACTTGCCACGAACTAGATAACACCTTGTGGATAATACCAAGATTACGGACTCAACAGGAACATCTGCAGGTTCCTCAAGAATGGCTTAGAATCTACACTATCTAGGACTTGATCGATGCACAACTTCAGACACTACTTCAGGGCTATCTCGACCTTACGATGCCATAAACCTGATTTCACCTAGAAGGACTACAGGAAGTCTTTAGACTAGACTTATATCTTTACTAGCTTTTACTATTATCCTAGCCACGAGAGGTATGGCATAGTTCGAAGAAACTTGTAGTATTGTGATTGATGAACAAACGGAATCACCAAGTATTGACTCTACTATAAGGGAATGGTTGTGCTATCTATAATATTGGCTCATATAGATCGAAACCTTCATGTATTATATTCATGTGTTATGAATAGGATGATCCTTATTACCTATAGATTCTCATGGACTCTTATGATTTGATGAAAATAGATTTAAGTAAACCACTCCAAGCATGACGCAAGCTGCTGTTGGACAATCCATTGCCAGGAACGTAACTACCGCCCTCACCAAGGAACTTACTCACGTGGAATTTATGGGTTGTAATCCCCCCTCCTTTAGTGGAATTAGAGACACAAAGAAATTTCTCAAATGGTTCGAAGAAATAGAAACGATATTTCGATGTGGCGACTGTCGTAAGGAAGACAAGGTTAAGTTCGCCACATGCACTTTTCAGGATCTTGCCCAGGAATGGTGGACCACACATGTTAAGATAGTAGGAGTTGATGATGCTTACTCACGCTCTTGGGAGGAACTAAGAAAGATGATGGGTATAGCCTTTTGTGTAAGAAGTGAATTACGGGCAATAGATCAGGAAGCACTAAACCTTAACATGGTAGGAGATGACGTTGTCAAGTATACTGCTCATTTTTATGAATTAGCTCGACTAGATCCTGCTATTGGTGAACCGGAAATTAAGAGACTTGAAAGGTACGTCGGAGGACTTTCTCCTGAAATTCGTATGTTGGTCATCGCATGGGAACCCAATGCCATGTCTGACGCTATCCAGATGGCAATCGAAGCAAAGGAACGCATAAATCGCGACAAGACATCAGGAAACAATAGTAACAACAAGAGAAAATGGGTCGGTAATCTGGATGCTAATGCTTCTCAACAACCACTTAAGATACAACAAGTGGTGGAGACCCGTGCTGCTGGGTCAAGCCAAAAGAAAAGGTATGTTGGTAAATTACCCGAGTGTAACAAGTGTCAGTTTCATCACAAAGGATCTTGCCCCTCTCAATGTAAGAACTGCCAAAAGGTCGGACACGAAGCCAAGGATTGCAAGGCTCCCACCCTCGCAAAGCATTAGGAACTCACGGTAATCTGCCGTAAATGTGGAGTAGTGGGACACTTCAGGAGTAAATGCCCGGTGTTGAGAGACCGGAACTGGAGGAGGCATTTCAAGTTGTAAAACCATAGTTTGAGCCCTCTAGGGTTGTACTTTCTTTTGGTACTTTCCATAAGTACGTTGGTATAACCTAGTAGTATTAAGCACTTTCCTATATAATGTAATGACTATCTTTTGTTACCTCTGTGATAACCGTAGCCTTTGTTTACTCCATTTTCTATTGCAATTGCGCAATTTTCAATCGTTTAGCAACAATATACCATTGTCTTATTAGGGATTTGACTGATTTCGTATTTGACGGATTAGTAGATTATTACCATTCCATAGTATTTACCTATGTATCCAATAAACTGTTCAACGAGTTTTATTTCAAACTATTTTACTACCTTATGGGGAAATTGTTTTTACCGAATTTCTAAAATGAGCTATTTTGTTACCGTACTATAAACTAATTTTCCGATATTACGCCAAATATTAACTATTATTATACGAAACAATTTTTATGTTACTTTGAAAAGAAATAATTAGAATACCATTTTTAATAACAATGCGTTGAACACCATCTAAAGCTTTTGAGAAAAATAATAATATTTTGGCTAAATCAAGCATCGCATCATTAGTCCTCAACTATACATAGCCTGATCACCTATGTATACTTCAGGAAGGATTATGCCATGAAGGAAATAGTTACTTTTTAAAGTATTGCTAATAACAATCTTCATTTAAAAGCGTTTTAGACAAGTAAACTCTTTTATAAGTGTCTTTTTCTGACAAACTCTCCCTGGATACTTACCCCACCTGTCACCTACTTAGCCATTAAGTTGGATTGTTCCACTGACTTCTCTAGGAGAGACTTTCCATATCAATTACGAGTAGGATTCCTCGATACCGGAAAAGCAAGGAAAGGGTTACAGAACTACTAATCAGGACTAGAAGTATATAACAAGAAAAAAATTCATAACCCAACAACAATCCTAAGGTACCACAAGACCATCCGACTCACCATCTCTGACCTAGTTGTCCAATTTATTTATTCAAAGGTACTAGCTAGACTGAGCTACAGGATCGAACACATTGTGAAGGTACGCTAAGCAACACCATGGGAATAAACCAAGCCCCCTAACCGATACTGTAGAGCGATTTGATTAAACATGACCTCATCTAAACGCAAACTTCCCTATAATAAGTTTCACCAAGGAAAATTGATTTGAGTTAAGGGTATCGATATAGATTCCCTTAAGGCATTGTGTTCTCAAGAAATTCCAGATAACCTCACCCATACACCAAGAGAGGCATCAGACTCAAGAGTATCTCCCCGGCAACAGGTGAAGACAAAACGGAAATTCATTGACATAGTATCAATTGAAACCCTCATATTGCCAACATGATGACAATTTCAACGATAAACCATCTCAAGACTTAAGTTGGTTGAATACCTAGGCTTGTAGTTTTACTAGATAACCACCAATAGACATCATCCAAATATCAGGAACCGAATGTTAGACACCTATGCAATTATGCGAACATTCCCTATCCTACTATTTTATCCTTGTTAGTATTTTTACTTTTAAATGAAGTTGATTTCAAAATTTTGTCCATACAAATCACCTATCTCGTAGAAAATAATTTTGAATTGCCTATTTTGAATAAATACGATCCTTTTTAGCCAATATTTACTTGAGCCATTATACAGTGAGAAATGTTTAAACATTAAACTTTGGTAAACAGTTCTATTCACAACATGTTTGAAAATCGCCTCACATTTCATAACTATTGAATTTTGAATCATCAAGAAAGATATTATTTAGTAAACCATTTGCTCCATTTTCTAAATTCGTTTATTCAGAAAGAGATTTCGACCAAAGACTCAAAAATCACGAGATAAATTTTGGAAACTAATCACCATGCTACGTCGCTTATGCATTTAGGGCTTTGTGACTTGACAATAAGAAATATTAGAATATGTGATGAAGGAAATTAGGAGGAACACCATAGAATGATTACAAACGTCAGTAATGGAGACCAAGTACAGTAGGCAAAGAAGGACATATGTCTTAGCATCCATTAGACCAAAACTCAAGGAATCAAAAAAAAAAAAAAAAAAAAAAAAAAAAAAAAAAAAAAAAAATTGTTACCCATAATCTATCCCCATCAGATAACGCAGTGTTCGAAAGACGTAACGTTGTGGAATTAGACACAAGATTTATCGTACAAATTCAATTATTCCTGATAAAGGTAATCGAATCACCTTGGACTTCTAGCAGTCATTTTAAGATTTCCTTCAGAACCCTAATTAGACGTAAACACCGCCTATCATCCTCAGATCGATGGTCATAACGAGAGAACGATTCAAACATAGGAAAGTTATACGCAGAGTATGAGTGATTAACTCTAGAAATGGTTAGACTAATCATTTACCATAAATCGGATTCTTTTACAACCATAGTTATCGCGCGAGCATAGAGACTACATCATTTGAGGCACTTTATGGTCGAAGTACCAATTACCCATTTACAGACCGAAATCGGAAAGTTAAATTCACCGGTCTAGGACTAAATTATGGAACAACAAAGGAAATTTCACAAGTCAAGAACCCGTTACAAGAAACGAGAAACGGATAGAGGTTAGGTTGGTACATGACGCACATCATACGGATTGGGTATCTTTGAACAGCAAACTAACCAGATTCACGTGAAAGAACGAACTAAGTTGAAAGCTTTGCCTTGGAGAGGCATGATACGATGTTGGTAACACGAGAGATTGAACCTTTAAGTATATTGGACCATTTCAGATTCATGTTAGAATCGACCAGCTGACATATAAGATTTGAGTTCTGACAGAGTTCAGCAACATATATTACCCATATTACATTATAAACCTGAAAAAGCACTGATCATCTATTGACGAACCAAACTCGGAAAAAGCCAAACTCACTATGCCTGTAGGCATTCATGAAATAACCAGAAATTTCCTACAAGTCAGGAATCAATTACAAATTCTACAGGTTGTAAACCACTAAAACTTCAAGTTGGTAGCCAGATCACGTTGAAAGTTCTGCCTAGGAAAGGCATGATATTATTCGGAAAGATTTGGAAAGTTGAAACCGATATTCACTGGACCACGTAATATTTCAGACAGAGTAGGCCTAGTGGCCGTCAGACTTGAGCCTTGTTAAGGAACAGCCGGATTACACAACTATGTTTCACCTATTCAAATCCAGGAAATGACTTTCAGATTAGTCAATCATAATCCCATTTGGAAGGGAATCCAACCTTGAGACAAACGTAAACTTGGTAAGAGAACCAGTAGAAAGCATGGACCATGAGGTCGAACGGTTGAAGCAAAGTCAAATTCCTATCGTGAAAGTTCGCTGGAATTCTTGAAAAGGACCCGAATTTACTTGGGAACGAGAGGACCAAATGCAACTCAAGTATCCACGTCTTTTTACCAAATATACTTCAGAGACCAACCAAAACTGAACTTCGGGACGAAGTTCCTGTTAGAAGGGAAGACTGTCACAACTCGTAATTTCCGGTCATTTTCTAAACCTTGACAAATTACTATTCACAAGTTACTATTCATCGTTTTACTATTCATCATTTTTGAGGTCAATTTGACATTCCGAGACACATTCAGAAATTTTACTATTCACTTGACACTATTCATTCCCGAGAGAAAACCACTATTCACGTGTATTACTCATGTCATCGAAAATTTAGTTTACGAGTATTCCAATTCGCGTAACCGTATTGGTTCAGGAGCGAATTCATGCATTATCATTGGGACATTTCATACAGACTAGAAATAGTCTGCATATCATCTTTATGGCACTTGCATACTATTCCACTCGTAGGGTATTCAAATTATATTTTTAATATAATTAACGAATTACGTATGTTTATTTTAAATAAACACTAATACGCGATCTATAAATGTGACTAACACGTCCAACACTCCTGACTATGATCCCAATATATTTTTATATTCATTTTTATAATATAAAAATTATAATATTAAATTACCCTGTATTTTGGATATTTATTTTAATTATTAACTTAAGTTTACTAAAACTTCGACGGTTTTCGTAGAAATTAAACTATAATTATCTAAACACCCAATAATTTTACCCAACCTATTTTTATAAATTTTATAACTTTATTTTATCCCGGTTAACTCCGTTGAAATTTATTTTTAGTTAACCCGGTACCCGGTACATTTTAAAACTACAAAATAACACAATAATACACAAGTTTACAAAAGTCTTCCATACATCCCCACCCCCCCCCCCCCTCCTTTTCCGCCCCCCCCCCCCCCCCCCCCCCTTGCCATTTTTCTTACAAAGCTACTTACACACTCATGTCCCATTAATGCTTATACTAACTATATAAAATAATAATAATGCTAATAATACATATATCCTATACTAGATATTTTTCTCATTTATTCACAAGTGCAAGAAACTCATCCATCTCTTTTCTCTCTTCCTCACCTCACGGCAAACAACAATAAGAAGGGCAAGACCCAAGTTTTTCAAAGATCTAAGTTTAATCTTGTTAATATAGTATCCTTGTTAGAGTTTTGAAATAAAAATTCAAGGATTGTTAGGTTTTTATCATCTAATCACACCATCTCTCAAAGTAAGTTTACAAAACTCATTTCATAAATTTTTACAAGTTATTACCATGATTATATATTTTTCTTGCAAGATCTCATGCATATATTGGCTTATACCACTCCATTTTGTATATATTAAACTTTTAAGCCCTAGAAGTGATTTTTGGTTAGATCCTTGTTAGATCTACTTGGTTTTGATGATTAGGAACCCATGACACCCTAAGAAGGTGTATGGTAGGATTAGATTAGTTTTGTGGTGATTGAAAGTGGTTTGGATGAAGATGGAACTAGATTAGAACCCTAGAAACGATTTTTTAAACATTTGAAATACCTACTGTCCCTATTTTCATTTCGTGGGAAAATCAGTGGTTGATGGCTAATTTTTGACCAAAGATTTAGAAAATACTTTTAAAAACGAAACTTTAGGCGAAAGAACGGATTAAAACGAGCTTATAACGAAGGAGTTATGATTTTTGCAAATTTAACGACGAAAACTATTTGATTAAAAACTGCTTGCTGTTTGGCAGATTTCGACGTACAAATAGAGGCATTAAACGTAACCTAGAGGAGCCGAGTTATCAAAAATATACTAGTATATACAAAAACGAATCCGTGGATATAAAGAACGAAGGAAATGAACCTATAACGACCAAGTTATACCCGTTTTAACATCGTCAAAACTATATATACATATATAGTCACAAATAAAAATAATAACTTACGCACTAAATGGTATATTTTCTAGAAATGTTACTAAGGACTATATTCTTAACAAATGAATACGTACGACCCAAGAGAATATTTATACGACTTAACGACGTCATTCTAAGGTTTTGATACTAGGAATATAACGCTAACTTTTTCGTACGAGTTAATATGACAAGTTATATACTTCTCTAAATGGACTTATTTTTCCTAAGTATGGAAACTATTTTACCATGACGATAACTAGTATTTCCAAATTACGAGTGGTATGGGTATCATGTGCATGTGCATTCATTACATCACGGCATGATCTAAATTAGATCACGATTATTCATTTAGGTTGCGGCTAGTGTTCGCGCCTCATTGTCCCGATTACTTTACCATCGCTGTACCATCTTTGTACTATCACTCCAGGTGAGTTCTCATAGCCCCGTTTTAATTACTTAATTGATTTCAAATCCCACGGGGGAGAATACATTGCACAATTATTTTTGTACATGCCCAAGTATATCAAATTCCATACATTGCTTAAGTTGCCTTACTACCAAGTTAAGTCCCCTTATATATATCATGGACCGTTAATTATAGCTAAGCGAGAGTGAGTGGATAGATCTATCGAGGGTGACGCCTCCATTCGCGTTGGGTTGCTCCAACGGGACGAATGCATTTCATGTCTTAACGAATCGAGTGTCTGGTAAACACTCTGGTGGGGCCATTACAAAGTCTAGCTTCGGGGTCATGAGCTTAAGAGACAATGTAGTATTTTTGACATTTTTGTCGGTTTACTTATTACTTGTGGCTTATGTACTTACGATTTACTTATAAACCTATGATTATTCACCAACATTCGTGTTGACCGTTTTTCGCAATGTATTTCTCAGGTTATTAAGGTAGCTCATGTTGCATACATTTGGACCTACATGGAGTCGCGGAGTCGACGCGTCTCACCATATTTTCTGCACTTATGAAACGTTTGATCTTGTTGAACTTATATTAACTTTATTGGCAACTCTTTTGGGACCTAAGCTTTGTAAACTCTGTATGTTTTAATGATCAAACATTGTATTTTCTAAACGACACTTTAGGTCGTTCAATATAACTGTAACTATGGTGCTATGACAGTCACCCCCAGGTATTCCATTCCGCTGCCATTCAGGTATTTTGGGGGTGTGACAGATTGGTATCAGAGCTAAGGTTATAGCGAACTAGGATGTATCATGGACCCTAGACTATAACCACATCATCATAGCATCTCATCATTTCATCATAGGTGCATATTCACTATACATGTTGCTTTACGCACACACTGTACGAGTTATTCATACCCATACTCATATATATATATATATATATATATATATATATATATATATATATATATATATATATATATATATATATATGATTATATTGACCTGGTTCACAAGTGACATGTCTTCAGATACCCACGCTGTTATCCTTTCGTCGGATTCCGACATTGAAGATGCCTTGTCATCTTCCACTACCATTATACCACCAGCTGTACTTACACCACCATTAGCACTATTGATTTGTCATAGGAGCAAGGTTCTCATTCAGCCTATACATAGAATGCCGTTTGGTAGTGTATTCAGACTTAATTTTAATGGAATTACTAGGATGCTTATTACAAGGGAGATAGCATGTTTTCTTTCCTTCACTAGTAGGACGCTTACTACCACCACCGTTGGTTACTTATTTCACTATTGGTCGCCCCATAGTGCGTACTTTAACTTTACCTCTTAGATGTCGCGAGGTAGCGCGAAAGAGGGTAGTATCCCATTCACTATTATCACCATTATCTCCTAACTCATCACTAGGATCTCATTGTCATCAATGTTATTCTTATCCTTTAGAATACCACCATTGTCATTTCCCTTTTTCCATTTCCACTTGCCACGAACTAGATAACACCTTGTGGATAATACCAAGATTACGGACTCAACAGGAACATCTGCAGGTTCCTCAAGAATGGCTTAGAATCTACACTATCTAGGACTTGATCGATGCACAACTTCAGACACTACTTCAGGGCTATCTCGACCTTACGATGCCATAAACCTGATTTCACCTAGAAGGACTACAGGAAGTCTTTAGACTAGACTTATATTTTTACTAGCTTTTACTATGATTATTTCTCAGGTTATTAAGGTAGCTCATGTTGCATACATTTGGACCTACATGGAGTCGCGGAGTCGACGCGTCTCACCATATTTTCTGCACTTATGAAACGTTTGATCTTGTTGAACTTATATTAACTTTATTGGCAACTCTTTTGGGACCTAAGCTTTGTAAACTCTGAATGTTTTAATGATCAAACGTTGTATTTTCTAAACGACACTTTAGGTCATTCAATATAACTGTAACTATGGTGCTATGACAGTCACCCCCAGGTATTCCATTCCGCTACCATTCAGGTATTTTAGGGGTGTGACAATTAATCTTCCAAGTAAGTTAACAAAACTCATTTCATAATTTTTACAAGTTATTACTATGGTTATATATTTTTCTTACAAGAACTCATGCATATATTAACTTATACCACTTTATTTTTGTAAACTTTTGATCATACAAGCCCTAGAAATGATTTTTGGTTAGATCCTTGTTAGATCTACTTGGTTTATAAGGTTTAGGAACCCATGACACCCTAAGAAGGTGTATGGTAGGATTAGACTAGTTTTGTGGTGATTGAAAGTGGTTTGGTTGAAGTTGGAACAAGTTAGAAACTAGGAAAATCTATTTTTTGACACTTTCAAAATGTTGCTGTCCCTTTTTGGCAAACGTGGAAAGATCAGGGGCAAGGGTGTAACTTTTGACCAAAGATTTAGAAAATACTTTCCGATACGGAACTATGGCCGAAAACGGGGATAAAAACGAGTTAATAACGAAGGAGATACGCTAAAAACGAGTTTAACGACGAAAACTATATTTTCCGGAAATGCTTGCTGATGAACAGTTTTCGACGGGCAAATAGAGACGTTAAACGTAACCTAGAGGAGCCGAACTACCAAAAATATATTAGTATATACTAAAACGGATCCGTGGATATAAAGAACGAGTAAAATGAGCTTAAAACGACCAAGTTATACACGTTTTAAAGTCGTCAAAACTATATATCTATATATATATATATATATATATATATATATATATATATATATATATATATATATATATATATATATATATATATATATATATATATATATAGTCACTACTAGAAAATAATATAACTATGTACTAAATAATATATTTTCTAGATTTCTTATTCAAGGAGTTTATTTTTAATTAACGAAATACGTACGGCTCAAGGTTTATTACGCGACTATCAATGACTATTATAAGGTTTTCAAGACGAGGAATATAACACTAACATTTTTAGACGATATACTACGACAAGTTATATACTTCTATATTTGGACTTATTTTCCTAAGTATGGAAACTACTTTACTTTGACAATAACTAGTATTTCCAAGTTACGAGTGGTATAGGCATCATGTGCACGTGCATTCATTTCATCACGTCATGGTCTAAGGTAGATCGTTATTTCTCATATTAGGTTGCGGTTAGAGATCGTGCCTCATTTCAGTGTATCCACTTTTGTCATCGTAGCTATCGCACCAGGTGAGTCATAGCCCCTACTTTTTCAATTGTTTTGTAAACTCTTTGGGGGAAAATACATGCTCGTTTTACTTAAACGCATTACTTGTTATACCTGGTTGATTTCTCAAATATTTCCAATGTTACCTAAATATATGTTTGATCACCTGCTTTCATTAGTATGTTTGATTTCCTGTATTTCATGGGATTGATTATTCTTGTTTATATGACCTCATAGTCACCACTTGTTCTTATATGCTCATTGTAATATTGTGGTATTCCCCACTTGGTTGTGATGTCAAACGTAATATTGTGGTATTCCCCACTTGGCTGTGATGTCAAACGTATTGTGGTATTCCCCACTTGGCTGTGATGTCAAACGTAATATTGTGGTATTCCCCACTTGGCTGTGATGTCAAACGTAATATTGCTGTTTCCCTACTTGATTGACCTATATGTTCATTGTAATATTGTGGTATTCCCCACTTGGCTGTGATGTCAAACGTAATATTAATGTTTCCTTACTTGACTGAATTAAGATGCCTTTGCATCAATCTTATTACGGGTTTTCCCGCTTGACTGATTTATCATATGGTCTCATTGACTGAATTATTTATATAGCCGTTTTGCCATATTTATCTAGGAATTTGGATAACAGTATTACTTTTGTTCACGTAGACTTTAACATATTTTGGCAGTGGGTTGTAAACACACAGGTTACAAGTCTCTTATGGCGGGACTTGCAACTGAGTGGATTTACGATGCCTTTGCTGGGCGATCTTTTCTCTATAGGCATTATTTGTTAAACAAACTCTATGAACTCACCAACCTCGTGTTGACACTTTAGCATGTATTTTCAGGTTTTAACCAATGGCACGCTACAGGAGGTTTTGGCAGGGCATGGCATGGTCATAGAAGACTCTGATTATTAATTTAGGGACCGTTTTTAACTATTTTGAGGGCCTACTTCCGCACTAATTTTAAACAATGTAGATTCAATACTTTTAGTTAAACGATTTTATTACAAATGATTGAAGTGAAAACCAATTTTGTACTTGTGCTGTAATACCAATTGAGTTACACCCCAGCTACATGTATGCTTCCGCTGGACCCGATTTTGGGGGTGTGACAGTATCCTCCTCGAAGAGCTCTATCTTTTTCCACTTCAGGTTCATGGTGTTTCAGAAATCATACAACAAACCATATGGTGCATCATGAAGATTTTTGGTTTGTCAAACAAATGTCACATATCTATGCCAATCCGGGCCAAGACTACCAACGAATTTGGAGTTCACTGCGATCCTTGGTACTGTGATTTTGTGACGTTCCAGATCATTGACCACATTTGTGAAACGATGATAGTAGGATTCAAGTGACTCTCCTGGTTCAATTGTGATGTCAGTGTATTCCATGTAGAGTTTAGATTCCATATCATCTTTGTTCAATTGAGTACCTTCCATAAGGAGATGAACATGTTCCCACATAGCTTTGGCTGTTTTCTGAGCATCGACACTTCGATAAATAGGATTAGGTATACCTTGAAGTATATAAGCCATTGCATACTCATCAGCTTCACGATGTAATTTCTGTTCTTCTGTGAGTTGAGATTCTGGAAGAGGTCTACCACCAGGAGAACGTGGTTAGTAGTTGGATCACCAATTTCAAATCTTGTTGACCACTCAAATGGTCCTTCAAGTATCACTTGTTTCAAGAATTTCCCATGAGGTTTCTTTAGTTCAAGAAATCGTAAGAATCGACTTGACCATTGGACATAGTTCACAGGTGTTAGCATTGGAGGTGTTTCAAGTGATCCTGCCTCATGTCTGGATTGTTGAGTTGTAATAACTTCACACATTCTATCAAACTAGTGAGGTTGTTTGGAGGAATACTGATTGTTTTGTTGTGACATTTGATATGGTTGTTGTTGAGGAATGATTTGATGTTGTTGCATCATGAGATATTGTGGTTGTGGATTAAACGGTTGTTGATGAAAGTGTGATTGTGAAGGTTGTTGATATGATTGTTGCTGATGGTATTGTTGTTGCCGATACTACTGATGTTGCTTCTGAGGATTAGAGAAGTAGTAATGTGGTGGTTGAGACATCTTTGAACACTTGTGTAGTAATGGATCTTTGTAGAAGATTGAAATGCACGTTCCTTTGGTTAAGTTCAAAATCCCAGGGGTAAGTTGAAATCTTACGCGTAACAATAATCTTATGCGTAAACTTTAGGTTATGCGTAAAGAGTAGTTTATGCGTAAACAAAGAGTTTATGCGTAAGTTTTCTCTTTACGCGTAAGCTTTGGCTTATGCGTAAGTTTAGACTTATGCATAAGGTTAAACAACCAAACAAATCTTCCAAACTTATCCAAGCTTGAAAGATATCCGAAGTCGAAGTATTCCACTAACTTATCCAAGCTAGGGAAGTACTGAGTCACCGTAACACAAGGAGAATACCTTTGATGAAACTTAACCGTAGATTCTGGCAACTTACGCGTAAGATTAACTCTTATGCGTAAGACTGAACTTCTGCGTAGAAAAGGCAACTTCTGCGTAGGATGTAACTTCAGCGTAGGAACTTTGGCGTAAGAAATAGACTTACGCGTAGGATTAAGGCGTAGAAGGCAAAGTTACGCGTAGGAACAGGGTTTTGACCAATGTTACGCGTAAGAAAAGGGTTTAGACCTTAGTTTTATGCGTAAAGCGACCAAAAAGTACCGTAGACAGCTGGAGATTGTACTATTCCCGACCAAATTACGCGTAAGATGTACTGTTCATCAGAAAGATCAAAAATTTTGCAGAAAAAAGGCCTAGTTTTAAGGTTCTAATGATCAAGTAACTTCACCAATACTTAGAAAACACTTAAAATGAAAGATTTTGCTACCAAAAACTAGTTTTCCAATATCAAAGAAGCTATAAAACCTCAAGAAACTATAAGAACATGAGATAAAAGCCTTAAAAATCAAAACTTTATGCAAAAAATAAGCTTCAAATCACTATATCAACCTTGAAACTTGTCCAAGCTTCAAGATTTAAGTTAAAGAAACAAATAAAAATGCAAAAAATAGATGAAATACACCCTAAACCCCACGTAAATTCCAAGAAACACACTTCAATCTCTATTAGGCAAATGATACCACTTGTTAGGTCACCATTTTGTAAACACAAGTATGAGAAATAAGATGAGAATGAGAGATGGTTGATTATAAGATTATGAAGATTGTAAGAACAAGAGTTTCACTAAGATATTCAAATAACCAACAAATAAAATGTTTACATAAGCTTGGTATTTATAAGGGAGGAGTAGGGCAACACTCCCTTCCTCCCTCCTTCCTTTTGGATGTGGGCTTTCAAGCCCATTGGACTTACATACTTAAGCCTTGTAACATAAACATAGTAAAATAAATAACTAAGCAACCTATTACAAAAGGTAATGACCGAGACTTGACTGAATACAAAAGTATGATCCCAACACTTATGGCCTGCCGGCGTCACCTAGGCCGTCAGGGTCCAATGTAACACCCCGAAATTTGATTAAGTAGCGGAAGTCTAATCGGGGTCATTACAGTTCAGTACACAGTCATACTCATAGAAAACAATTCAAAAGATTTCCAATATCATTCCATGAAAACTCAAATATTCAGAGTTACAAACATTTTTCCAAAATGTCAATTGTTTCACAAAAGTGGTGATGAGTTTGTAAAGAATGATATCATTATTGAAATAAAAGGGAGGTCATGTGCCCTTTTGCCAGCTCCGTGCCGCCATGCTTGCTAGTTTCCTGAGATAAACATGCTTAAAAAGTCAACACAAAGGTTGAGTGAATCCATAGTAGTTTAAATAGTAATAGTGTGAACACAAGTCAAGCATTTGAAATAAACAAGCCAAGATAGACAGGTCTTGACTAAATCGGGTGTAATATTGCTCCTAAGCCTCACGAAACGCAAGCCTTAACATTGATTTGACATATCATAAAGATAATAATAATCATCTACACCACAGCGGATGTAAATGACAAGGGGCCCTCGGTGACAGGAATTGTGCCAAATTCCATAATACCTCGAATATAGCACACCTCCTGCCAAGTGATCACCTTGACAGAGGCGGGCTGCCATTCCAATAGATCTATCAACTATATTCGCGCTCACTCGCAAGTGATTAAGGTTCGTGATATGAGGGACTTGTAGCACAGGTGTCAACTTAGGCAATATCAGGTGATAATAGCATACAAAAAATACTTGTGTTCGATTTATAGCATGTATCTCCCCACGGGGTTTAAAAACAATTAAAAAAAATGTAGGACCATGAACTCACCTGAAAGGTGCGTGTGAATCACAACGGTGCTCAAAAGTGATGGTGTATTCCTATGGGTAGCAATGAAATTCCTCCGACTTGCGACCTAAAAATATATTATAATCGGTGTTTTAGATTCGTGTCATAACTGACGTGTAATATATCACGTGTAAGGTGATATCCGTTTCGGGTGTCTTAAGATATATTCCAAATAACGTTACGTAGTTATTTGTCAGTGTTGATATGATTCGGTGTTCGATTAAATATATATTAACTTGTTATGAAAATAATATTGTTAAAAATATTTATGATTAAATATTTTTAATAACGTCATTTGTATTAAAGTTTACGAAATATATATATATATATATATATATATATATATATATAATTATAAAAGTTTATGAAATAAATAAATTATAAGAATAGGTCTTGTCACATTTTATCCCTTAACTTTAGAAAATTACGGTTTGCACCCTCCCTTTACTACAATTCGGCAGTTTCAAAAATAGTCTGAAAGTTTTCACAATTTGTCACCTTTAGTCCCTCTACGTGGGACTTTTGCAAACATAGTCCAAAATTTAGTTTTTGAAAAGTTATCTTTTATTTTATAAAAAGTTACCACTTTTTACTCCCTTTTATTTGTAAAAACTCGGTTCCATGAAATCATTTACCACTCGAACTAGTAAGTTTTTATATCCGAAAATTTTATAAAGTCTTGTGTTTGGGCTCGTTAGCCCGGTAAGGCCCAAGTGGGTGTTTTTCTTTGTTCTAAAATTTAGTTCGACTAGTATAAGTTTCAGTCTAGTAATCGTGGTTTAGAAAAATTCTAGCTTTGCATGTTGGGTCGACTTGGTTATGGGTGAGTCGTATAATTAGATGGTCGAAAAATATATGAGAGTTGTACGTGTGAAAACAAAATGGTGAGGCCAAAACTAAGGGTGTCGTGGTGGTTTAGTAACACCACAAAAATACTAAGGCGTTGTGAAATGAATAAAGAATGTGTGTCACGTGTATGCGTGTGATGTGCTTGATTGTATAAGAGTAGTAGTATGAAATAGATAGTGTCGACTTACAATCACCAAAGATGGTGGTGATGATGCCGTGTGTACTAGGCGAAAGAACAAGCAACCGTGGTACCTTCTCCTTGTATGGTGACCCTCGATCCGATGCTTTGTTACCCAACTCGATCTCAACCCAGCCTTTGCTCGCCTCCTTCTTGATTCTACTCGACAACAATTACCAAAAGGCAAACGAGAGTGTTTTGGACTTGGAAGTTTTGTGGAGTTGTGAGTGTGTGAGTTTTTGCATTAAATGTGGCTTTTATAGGGTGCAAGGGTGGTTCGAATGTTTGGTATGGTGAAGCATGTTTCTCAATGGTCATTCGAATGGAGACAAGCTTGTCTCTTGGCTTGAGCTCTTGTCAAATCGTGTGGTGATGAAAAGGAACCAACAATGTATTACTTTGGAGTTGTTTAAGCATAGGTTAGGGTATTAGGGTTTAAACAATTAGAATTAGGCTCATGTGTGTAAGTAATGTTGGAGGAAATGAGACACTCGATCCAATGGTTAAAGTGTTTTTGGTGTGCAAAGCTAAGGACCAAGGGGCGGACGGCTCATGTGTAACTTCTTGTCTCTTGATACTAAGTCAAAGGGGAGGCATGGTACTTGATGTCAATGGGATGGGAAACATGGTGGAAGTAATGTGTGCAAATTCAAGAAGCCATGGAGGTTGGTTCGTTTGGGTGGTAGACTACGCAAGAAAGAATGAAACGAAATGGACAATCCACAGCCATTGGGCTTATTCGCAAAGCCCAAACCAAAACACATGCAACTAAATCTCAAGTGGGCTTGGAATAAGTGTGTTCGGCCCAAGCAAAAGAGAAAGAAAATCGTGTGGGCTTGGGGTGAGATCCGGCCCAAAATATCGGGGTGTCGGTGATCGTAAAACGTGTGTAATATAATTCGGTGTCGGTTCGTGATAACCGTAGGTGTATAAACGGTGTCATCGTTTGTATTTATATACTTATAGGTATATATATTAATAATAGTGATTTGTGGAGGTTAATATATATATATATATATATATATATATATATATATATATATATATATATATATATATATATATATATATATATAATATAAATATATATATTAGGAAAAATCTCGGTGTTCAATTTGGGTGTCGGGTCGCAAGTGGAGTTATCGGTGTTAACCTCGTTGGGTGATATCCAAGAGTGACATTCGGCTGATATCGGGTGACAAAGCATAATCGGGTGTTAAACAAACGGTGATCAAAACGTTTGGGTACTCAAACAAACAGTGTACATAACAATCGGGTGTTCAAACAAACAGTGTCTCATGTGAAAAGTTTTAAATTTGCCCGCAAAAAAGGCTTAGTTAAGAGTAACGTTTGTAATTAGCATTAATAAATGACCTGGGATTTTACGGTGTATTACATCCAATAACACATGACGGCCCAGAGTGATTTCCTACATGACGGCGTCACAAATGGGTCTAGGCAATACGATTTTTATCATGATGGCGAGTTGACAGCATCACAGGTTAACACATGACGCCGTCAAGATGTAAACTCTATATATAGTTTTCCAATCTTCATTCATTAGTGTGCAACATTGAGGGAATAAACCCTAGACGAATTTTAACAGCTTTTCAAGGGTTTCAACCCCTTGATTCTTCCATGTTCAATTGAAGATAAGTACTTATCCAAATCATTCAATATGTCTATGTGTTGTGTGATTATATGTCTTCTCTTAAACATGCTAGGCTAGATCTTTGTTGTGTTTGCTTAGATGTAGTGAAACCTAGATGTTGATTATGGGTTGATTGTTTGTTTATAATTGTTACGGATGATTGTATTCGATGTTAGGCTTAAGAAAACTGGCAGACTTCCATTGGTAACTTGCTTGAACGTCTTAAGAAACATGATCGGAGGTGTACTACGATTTTTGGTTGTATTTAATGCGTTAGAGAATTCTAATGATCCCATGTTTGGAGCTTCTAACGGCTCGACGTAGGAGTGAAGTAGGATCTTATAGAGTTAGGGAATATTGTACACGGCCCTACGACTAGTATTAAGGAATATGACCCGTCATCCATGCAATTGTAACAAGCTAATCAACCTGTAAAAGATATATAGGGAGTAATGAAATCTAGGTAAACACAACTTTCCTCATTATTGTTTCCACCACATTAGTATAATAGTTTTACTTTCATTTCTTTTATTTTATTTTGATTGCATCTTAGTTAATTGGGTTAGTTGGCTAGCAACTAATTCCGCCCACTCCTTCAAAACCCGAGATTCTACTTGCTTTCTATAAAATATAAAAATACAAAAAGAATCATCCCTCACCTCTAGACCTAGTTTAGTAGGCTTTCTAATCCTAGCGACATTATTCCTGAGTTGAACGATCAATCCCCCGGTACTTGTCACTATACTATACTACAACGATCAGGTACACTTCCTGGTGGGGGTTGTAAGCTTCTCGAGATCCCTTGAGAGTTAAAACCTGTTGTGAGGGCGCAATTCCCACATATCAGGAATCGACTTGCCCACTAAACATAGTTACCAGGTGAAAGCATTGGGGCTGTGTCAATTGATCCTGCTTCATGTCTTGATTGTTGAGTTGTAATTACTTCACACATACGGTCAAACCAATTAGGTTGCTGTGGCATTTGATATGGTTGTTGTAGAGGAACAATCTGATGTAGTTTCATGAGGAGATGTTGTTGTGGTTATTGTGGTTGTTGATGATACGGCAATGATTGTTGACACTGTTGTTGTTGGTGATACTGTTGTTGTTGGGGATACTGCTGCTGTTGTTGAGGATAATGTTGATTATAGAAGTTGTAGTACGGTGGTTGAGACATGATTAGTAATTATGTTAAAAATGGATCTTAAAGGATAATCAAGGTTGTTGTAGAAGTTTAGATGTTTTGGCGAAAGTTGAAGACGAAGTAGTTACGAAAACATTACTCTCAGAAGTTCTTACTCGCAGAACAGGCTTACTCGCACAACACCTAACTCGCAGAAATCCTTAGTCACAGAAATCTTACTCGCAGAAAGTAAATGTTACTCACAGAATTTGAATGTCTTACTTGCAAAACTTGTTTCTTACTTGCGAAAATTGAGGTTACTGGCCAGAAACAAGTCCTAACTCGCAAAAATAGATAGAAATACGCCCTAAATCCTTAAAAAACCTACTTTTCGTCCAAAATTTCTACCAAACCTAAACTAAAACAACCTAATGTATCCCTTGCCAATTGATACCACTTGTTAGGTCGTCATTTCATAACATAAAACCACATAATCTTTAGAGAGAGAAAGTTAGAGAGAGAATGGGAGGAACTTGTAACAACAATAATAACCTTACTTAACCAAGAACCAACACCCTCCAAGGAGGGTTTACATTAGTATTTATAGGGGAAGGAAGCTAGGGCTTCCATCCTTTCTTATTCTTAACTAAAAGGCCTAGGCCCATGGGTTTACTTCATAAGCCTAGACATAGTAACTAACATATAAGCCTTAACATAGCAACCTGTTACATAAACTATGACCAACACTTTAGACATGTTCCTCTCTCTTTCTCTCTCTAACTTTCTCTCTCTAAAATATACTTGTGTTTACATCAACTTGTAGGTCACCAAGTTGATGTAAACACAAGTATATTTTAGAGAGAGAAAGAGAGAGGAAGGAACTTCTATGCTTAGGAGAGAAAGAAAGTGAAATGCATAAAATGAACCAACACCCTCCAAGGAGGGTTTACATTGTTTATATAGGAGAGGAAGCTAGGGCTTCCTTCCTTTCTTATTTTTAACTAAAAGGCCTGGGCCCATAGGCTTAGTTCATAAGCCTAGACATAATAACTAACATATAAGCCTTAATATAGCAACCTATTACGTAAACTATGACCAACTTTTTAGACGTGTTCCCAACAATCTCCCCCTAAGGTTTAGTCATCAAGGTTACTCGACGTCTACATCTTTGTCTTTAACTTTGAACTTTTACGGCTTTAGACGTCTTCAACGATATCTTTAAGTCATGCATCTTTGTTCTTGGTTCTTTGTTCTTGGTTCTTTGTTCTTGTAGTGATTAAGTGATGGTGTCATCTGCCTTTCATCAACGTCTTTGTCTCTGGTGTCTTTACGCCTTTCCAACCTGCTCATACGTCTTTTGACTTTGGTATATCATACTTCCATAGCTCTCATTTTGCAGCTTTGATCATTGTCTTTGAAATTTGTAGATTCTTTAGCATGATGTAGAATCTTTCTTTGAAATTTACATTGCTTTGATCTTCATCTTTCAACTTTGTAGATTCTTCAGCATGACGTAGAATCTCTTCTTGAACTTTACATTGCTATGATCATTAGAGAGAACTTTCTTTGACTTGATCTACTTTGTCATGAAAGTATGAGCATGTGGAAACTTGTGTCATAGTGATGGTTGTACTTGCATAAAATAGTTAGTAATAAAATATCTGGTACTTACAGGTTCGAAATTAGAGATTGTTAACAGCATAGTGTGAAACTCTCTCTAATCCTAGCCAAGGCCGTTCCAGAATCAGATACCCCCGAGAGGGCTTACAGGATCCACTGAAGTACATCAATGATTCAAGTGAGTCGTTGGAGATCACCCCACGACTATAGACCGTTTGGAACCACCACGAACACTAAGAGTAGCCCACAAGGGATTACCGAAGTGACATGGTGTCAGGGCTGTTTGATGTTGACCCTGGCAGGAGTTTCCATTCAATCATTGAGAAACACATTTGTGAATTCTCTCATAAATGATCTGGCAGATTGCCAAGATCTGCGAAGGACTCTTAAGTTTACATCTGGTGTCCTTGATGTTGGACCACCAGTGTAGAAGTATCATGTGTTCCTAAAAGATCTTTTGATGTAATCTCGTGGCTCTAGACTCGATAAGTGCTTCTTTTAGTCGTCGGATACTAGGGCGGAGTCTCCTGTTTCAATATCAACATGGCTCGTAATGAGTGGTCGATAAATTATGTAGGGTTCCCCGTGAGAATGAAACAAGCTCTTTTAAGAGAACTTGAGAGGTTTAGAAGGTTTAGTGCAGTGCGTCACTAGGTCCATGACGTCTCTATCTTCAATACTGGTGTCACCTTAGTAACAACTAGTAGCGTATGAGTTGAACTCGATTTCTGCCCTAAGGTTGAATCATTTGGAGGGCTATTTCTTTTCAACCTTTTTCATAACTTTTCTTTTTAATTCTTCAACCCCTTCTTTCTCCTTTCATTCTTTACTCTTTTTATCAATCATACCTAAGGACTTCTAGCACTAAACTATTGGTGTTGTCCTTGGTTAGATCCCTCCGGCTCTGGCGGATCATAGGACAGTTTTACCTAACCTTAGCCACCTTATAATTCCATGACTATCCTATGTTGCTATAAACCACTCATTTGAAAATCTCTCAAAGTGTTTATGATTATAAAACACATTTGGTTAACACTTTGAGAGTTTTGCATTTTTCAGAAATACTCCCCCTTCACATGTGCTTATGAGTTATAAATAGAAATTTACACATGTTGGGTGGAGTTCGCACTTTGAATTGATTGAATTTCAGTGAACATGACTGATTCGAGACACGCTTACATCACTGGCTAGGCCAGCTTGAAATTATTACCCGTCCTGGTCACATTCAAAGAGAATCTCTCAAAACGGTACATTCTACTTAGACAAGTCCTGTTTGAGACACGCTTACGTAGCTAGTTAAAGAGACACATTGTCAGCTTTTAGGTGACAACTAGCTCTAATAACTAACTTGAAGTTATTACCCATCGAGGACAAGTCTTTTCGATTACTAACTTTTTGTGTTTCGTCAATTCTTTGGTTATATCTGAGTCGAGCTCATGCGAGATTCCATTCTTTTCAACCATATTTTAATCACTTTTGTTTTTCTCCCCCTCAAAAATAGCATAGTCATGTTTTTTTGGTAAACTTTTGATTAAAATATGCTTCTTGAGGTTTATGGGAAGAATATGACAAGAACTTAACAATTTTAAACAAAGATCATTTCAACTACTCCCCCTCCATAAGTGAAATAACTTTTTGAGGTTTTGATTACGAGAGGGAATACTTGAATATCAGATTAGACAACAACCTCGGGAACCCATTTTGCATGCGCCAACGAGTTTACCAAAATTTGAAATCCATTTGTAGGTTGTGTCAATCCGATTAAAAGATGTTGACTTCCAACGAGGACTGAAAAACTTTGTTTAATTTTGAAATACCACTCGTTGATTTAATGGAAATTTAAAACTCTTTTTCTTTTGAAAGTTGTTTGAGAAACCCGGTTTTCCTCTTTGAGTTTTAAAATCAAAAGAAGAAGATTTCCATTTAGAGTTGAATCTCATGGGTTCTTTTTAAAGATTTGCTTTTGAGATGAATGGAAACCTTTCGGTATTTGGGATGTTCAAATCAGAGTCATTCTTTTATTGCAGCCAAAGCATTCCAGATTTTGAAAATTTTAAAGGTTTTGACCGACTTTGCTTTGGTTTTCACACTTGCTTTACCAGTGTAAATCGAGGCTGTAGAGTTTGAAAAAACTTGTTTCTTACCACTTGAATCCTTTTACCAGTTTAGCCTTTTAACACATTTAGCCCTTTGACCTCAAAGCATGTTCTATAAGAAACATTTTGACAATTGTTGAAATTTTGACTTTCAATGGGATGACATGTACTTGAACACAAAGAAAATGCATCAAGCGCAAACAAGTATACAGATGAATCAAACAAAAACTCATTCTAAATCAACCAAAGTGCTCAAAATTCTCAAATTAACACATAAGGTCACAAATTAATTCATTATTTCACTCGAGATTTTCCAATTATGATTATGGTTTGGGGTTATGATTTGAGACTTTGCACGCATGTTAGCATCATAATGCAAGAATATTGTACAAACAAACGCCCTAGTAGCAACAGCAAAGACATCTTAAACTCTAAATCACTTGGTTTCAAACCTATGTTGTTTCTAATCGTGTAAACACCTAATCGAGCATTCTTTAGTGTTCCCTAAAGCTATATAAACTTGTTAATTAAACTAAACACATAAAAAAGAAATGCCTCGATCGATAATTACATAAACCCTAGTTTCTAATTATGCCCTCTTTTCTAACCGTTGAAACAATTTGAAACATTTAGAGAACGATAAGACAACAACAATGAAGAAATTAGAAACTCACAATCGAAAATAAATCAAGGATCAAAAAAATTGTTAGTCTGATTCGTTGAGGTTTTTAATTATGTGTGAAACTTTTGAGAACATTTGTGAAAACATTGATTAGTGTCACTGGGTGTAGAGAAAAGTTTAATTGTATGACACTAGCCGTCCCTGAGCCCGTTTTATTTTCCATGCAAGGTCCATTTACCTAAGTTTAAGACATTTGTGTACTATACTCAATAAAGGTTAGATACTTTTCCATTTGAAGTCCAAACTAGATTAATTTAGGATCATTGCAGAAGACTTTCC
The DNA here is from genome assembly GCA_030686995.1 of Artemisia argyi. Classification (NCBI taxonomy): domain Eukaryota; kingdom Viridiplantae; phylum Streptophyta; class Magnoliopsida; order Asterales; family Asteraceae; genus Artemisia; species Artemisia argyi. The sequence goes on from CM060697.1 coordinate 43,062,383, forward strand.
TTTTCTCCCCCTCAAACTAGCATTTATTTTGTGAAACATTTTGCACATATTAATTCTAGAGATCATAGAACCTTTTGAAAATGAGGTTTTTAATCCGAATGATGAAGAAACATTTTTTTCTTGAAGACTTATTATAAGGTGTGCAAACTTCATAATATTGTGAAAAATTTTATCCCCCTCAAAACATGTTCCATTTTGACAATGTAAAGTAAAATATGTTTTAATAGAGGAACATAGTTTTGAAGATACGATGTTTGTACACAGAGAAAGAAGATTCTTTTTGTAGGTTTTGAAAATTTTATATTTTTGTATTTTCTTTTTGATAAAATATTTACAAAAAGAGTTTGATGATTGACACTCTTAGTTTTTAAGAAAATTTTGCAAATCATCTAGAGTCAAACACCGCATACCAATATGGTTAATTAAATCAGCAAACCTTGACGGAGGTAAAGCCTTTGTAAACAAGTCCGCCAATTGGTATTCAGTACCCACAAAATCTAATTCAATTGCACCTTTCTCAACATGCTCCTTGATGAAATGGTAGCGGAGAGCAATTTATTTGGCCTTGGAATGATGAATGGTGTTGTATGAGATAGCAATAGCACTCTTTGAGTCACAGTACATCAGGATATTATCAAATACATAGCCGTAGTCCGTGAGATAAGTTCTCATCCAAATGACTTGAGCACAGAAAGTAGACATGGCTACATACTACGCTTTTGTTGATGACAGTGATCTACAATCCTGCTTCATTGACTGTAACCCTTTGCTACTAGACAAAATTTATTGCGAATCACTGTACCTTCTGTGTCCAGCTTGTTTTTCCAAATCCATTTAAGTCCAATAATGTGTCGAAGGGTGATGTAGGTAGAATGTATGCATATTATACGGATCCAAATTGCAAGAAGACGACTCTTACTATAAAGGAAAGATTGGAGCCGGTGTAAATGGATTGAAGAAAGAATTTTCATCATAATATGTAGGTTGTGGTACTGATTGTTGTTTTGGATCTTCAGCTGATTGTTTGGAGTTGGAAGAGGTTTGTTTTGTTGTTGTTCGAGATTCAATTGGAGGGTCGTCTTTATCAACAGTGTTTGCTGCTTGTCCAGGTGTGTCAGGTTCGGGAATGTGATCAAGTTGAGCAGCGGAAATAGGTGAGACATCTGGAGAACGGCTTGCAAATGAATCATCAAACAGTGGAGCAAACATTTTCCTATTCTTTACGGTTGAGTGACCGTAGGGCAGTTGAAGAATCCATTGCAGAAGTGCTCAGAAGCCATTGTTGAAGTTCTTTTAAACGGTTGGTTGCGGGTCCTAAGTTTTTATGCTCAGAAGCCATTGCTGAAGTGCTTTTAAACAGTTGGTTGCGGGTCCTAAGCTGTTGTGCTTAGAAGCCATTATCATTAAGCTCGGGTCCGAAACTGAATTGTTCCGAAGCCATTCCTGTTGAATCTGTAAAGAGAGAAAGAAGAGACAAAACAAAGAACATGGATCCCCAAGTGTAATTGGGTTCCAGATGTTAGAAGCATAAAGATGTAGTGTCAATTATCTTCTTGACACTCGAACACACAGTTCCGATGCTTTTCCTTCTTGCCTCAGGGGTAGATGTTGTGGAGTTTACATTCATTTTGGTGCAAATGTCTAAAATCTTTCCTGTAGGAATCCACCTAAGACCAATCGTTTTGAAAATTCTACCCATGGGTACCCACCTAATGCTAGATCTAGGAGATGTTTATTTTTAGATGCAGTGGAATGAAATGTGGGAGCATCACTTCTTTGAGAAAAACTATGTCCTATATTAATCAACTTCTTAGGTTTCTGAATCTTGCCTTTTGGTTCAACAGGTTTGTTTGTCTTAGTTGATTGTGCCTTTGCAAGTGAATTTCCCTTTTGAAGATATTTTAAAGCACAAACAACATGATCATTTACGCAACTACTCTTAGATGCTAGCCAATTCCTATTAGTTTGTTGGTTACTCTTAGGTTTTGGTGTGCTACTACAAGCAGTGTTCTGTACTACAGTGGAAGGCATCATACGAGGTTTTGAACCTAGAATTCCATCCTTTTGAAGTAGCGCCTTTCCCCTAGCCTTTTCTAGATCATAGTTCTTGTACATGTCATATGTGTCATAAGACTCTTTACTTTTAATGCTCATTTTAGACACTGTTTTCGAACTAATCCTAGATGAGCCAGGTATAATCATGTGTTGAGATTTAGCCGAGACAGATGCATTTTCCTTAGGCCAAGAATGTGGAGTGATTGGTATTGTCAAATTGTTTTTCTCAACAACTTGAGAGGCAAACTGAGATTTTGAAAATTTAGGTCGTTCAGATTTAAATGCAGTTGGTTGTCTAACCACTGATTGTTTTTTGATAGTTTAAAAATGCGGTCTCCCCAAGATTGATGGTCTTGCAAACTTAGTATCCACAATCTGGCCAGTCAGTCTTCTTAATTTGTTTTGCAATGCAGCAAGTGCAAACACCTTTGCTTGCATTTGACCTTTTAAAAGCTCATTTTCCTTAACTAATGTATCCACACATTTACTTTGTTCATTCAAAATTTGACCATTGTTGCCAGAATTTAGAGATTCGTTTTGCAATTTAAGTTCAAGAGAGATGCAATGTGCCTATAGTTTTGAAAAATCTTTATAAAACTGGGCAACGGTCTTTTTGAGAAGAATGTTTTCAGAATCAAGAGTTTTGTATGATGTTTCAGTTATTAGATTATCAGGTAAGGACTCAGACTTAGAACGTTTGCCTAGACATTGTACAGCATTCTGGTCAACCTTTCCTTCATTACTGAAGTTAGATTGCTCAGATTGTTGCTTCTCATTTGCAGGCATAATATGATCAACAGTAGATTGTACCTCAACCATTTGCTCTTTGTCAAAGTTAGGTTCTATGTCATAGATGGGTATGATATCTTCCTCATCCATCTGTTCTTTGTCAAAGTTGGGCTCTGAGTCATAGCTGGATATGAGATTTGCACATTCAACCCTTGATCTGTTGTTTTCATCCTGCTCTTCTGATTTTGTACCATTGCTTTCCATGATAACCAAATTAGCTTCCAATACATTAACTTTATGAACTTGCTCTTCTTGAATCTGCAACTTCTTTTCATTTACCCTTTTGTCATACTATCGTCTGTGAAGTACTCTTTCAGCAATTGACTTTTCAATAGCATCCATGTGTTGGAGCAATACATCTTTGAAGTTTTGAGCCTTGATGCGGGTGTATTAAAAAAATACTTGCTTACATCTTCACAGTCATAATTGATGAACTGCTAAAACTGTTCCATAAGCACTCTAAAGGCGGCCTTGGATTCATTCTCGTGAAATTCATCTATTGTAAGTTGCATTTCAAGCTGATTCATGTTGTTGAACATTGTATTAGTGAAAATATCAATTTTTTCTCCAAAGATGTATTTAAATTCAATTCTGAATCCACACTGGGAACGAGTTTCTGCTAAGTCTTTGTTAGAGAGAAGTTTAAGGTGTGAAAGAAGTAATCTAAAAGATGCCATGCATTTCTCTTTCGTTTGTGTCTCCGTAACCAATGTGACTGAACAATCTGAGGATCCAACATCAGCAACTGCATTTATCAAGCCAACTTCATTACTGAGTTTCCCGTCAGCATCCGAAACATTCCCTAGACTGATTTCTTTTTGCAGTTTTGAAAATTCATTGTTACCCGTGAACACCAAATTATCATCCGATGTCCCTACATTGTTGAACGTTCCCGCTTGTATCTGCATCTCCATTACAATTCTTTCCCATTCTTTTCCTTTTTACTCTCGTACATGCAATTCTTTTTCATTAGTCTCTCTCTCTTCTTTTTCAGTATATCTCTTAGATGAAAAAGAAAACTAAAACGGATATCTCTTTCTCTTTTAGTGGATATTTCTTTCTCTTTTGAACTTGATTGATTTATTAGCGACCTTGATTGATACATTTTCTCTCCCCCGTGATTGTTGCGATGTAATCAGAATAATCAAACTGAAATGTATAATTGATACATCACATACAAGGTCGATATTGTGAAATCTGATTTTCTCCCCAAAATTTAATTTTGAAAATTTCCTTTCCCAGAATTTTGAATTTTGGCCTAAAAATTTGAATTTTAGGCCAAACTTTTCAGCGTTATACCAAATTTTGAATTTTGCGTAAAAATTGAACGTTTAGTCTCCTATAAAAATTAAATTTTACTCAAATTTTCCCGCCAAAAAATGAACTTTGAAAGATAAAGATAGATAAACTTGTGTTGAAGATGGATCTTTGAAGGATAAATAAGGTTGTTGTAGAAGTTTAGATATTTTGGCAAAAGTTGAAGACGAATCGGTTACTAAATCCTTACTCACAAAAAAGCAACTGAAGTTACTTACTTGCAGGTACTTAATTTCTTACTCGCAGGAACATAGAACTTTCTTTACTCGTAAGAATTGAAGAGCTTACTCGCAAGGTACTTACCTGATAAGGCTTACTCGCAAAAATTATAGTAATTGGTTACTCACTAGTTTTTGACTAGGTGTGGCTTCCTCACAATAACCAAAAATTACTTACTCGCAATATTACTAACTCGCAAGAAACAGCTTCTAACTCGCCAGTCAAAGAGCTTACTCGCAAGCTTACTCGGAAAAATATACCTTACTCGCCAGACACAAAGCTTACTCGCCAGAAACCATCCCTTACTCGCAGAAAATGAAGCTTACTCGCCAGAATATATTGCTTACTCGCTAAAAACAATCCCTTACTCGCAGAAAATGAAGCTTACTCGCCAGAAACTATGCTTACTCGCCAGAAACTATGCTTACTCGCAGAAAAAGAAAGTCTTACTCACAGAACTTGTTTCTTACTCGTGAAAATTGAGGTTACTCGCCAGAAACAAGTCCTCACTCGCAAAGACAGATAGAAATACGCCTTAAATTCTTAAAAAACCTACTTTTTCGCCAAAATTTCTACGAAACCTAAACTAAAACAACCTAATCTATCCCTTGGCGATTGATACCACTTGTAGGTCACCAAGTTGATGTAAACACAAGTATATTTTAGAGAGAGAAAGTTAGAGAGAGAATGAGAGAGGAAGGAACTTCTATGCTTAGGAGAGAAAGAAAGTGAAATACATAAAATGAACCAACACCCTCCAAGGAGGGTTTTCATTGTTTATATAGGAAAGGAAGCTAGGGCTTCCTTCCTTTCTTATTCTTAACTAAAAGGCCTAGGCCCATGGGCTTAGTTCATAAGCCTAGACATAATAACTAACATATAAGCCTTAATATAGCAACCTATTACATAAACTATGACCAACAATTTAGACGTGTTCCCAACAAATAATATATTAACTTAGTAATAATTAAGTATCTTTATGCGTGTTTTGATTAATTATGACATGATTAGTCTGTCAAGAAGATTTAAGTGGAATCTAGACTCTAGGGAAACTAGAGGTAGGATAGACCGTACCTAGTCATGAGCACCATCGCTACAGGTATTAGTCTTATCAAAACATAATCTTATATGACTGAATTTGGTTAACATGTTCTTCTTATCTTTGGTGTCTTCATACTTGTATTATTTGTTATGTTTTACTTTATTAGTTTAATTTAAAACCAAACTCGTGCCAGTCTCGCAGGCTGAACCTCCTTTACGTTAGTTTAGGTTACTTTAGTAGAAGTAGAATACGTTTAGAATTAGTATATTAGAAATCTACTCCTGACGAATGACTCGTACTTACCAAACTAGCTACATTGATCAGGTACACTGCTCATTAGTGTTTGTTATAGGTTAGTTCGGCAAAATATAAATAGTAAAACTTGATATAAATATATAGACCTATAAACACACATCATGGTTTAACCCAGTTTCAAACCAGCTGGTATTGATCTTAAAACCGCCTCTAACGTGCATTTGCATGGTGACAAAGAGGTGTCGAGTAGCTGTGGTAATGATGAGGCTACCAAAAGTTCACCATGTGTATTGGCGACAAGTGTAGATGGGACGAGTTAAGGCACCAGTAATTCTAAGCCAAAGGCTGCTGAAATAAGTCATAATGTGCATATGGGTTCTCCTTCCTTTGCTAATATTGTAAATCAGGCACGCACTAATAGGAAGGTTAATTTCATACCCTTGATCAATGAGGTTCGTGTGGTCAATCACGATAAGATGTTACGAAGGCGGCTATGGAGAATGTCTTATGCAGGTATAAGAATACTCTCGTTGGGTATTTCGTTGGTAAAAGTACTACATTCCACATTTTTCAGAATTATGTTACCAATACGTGGGTTAAGTTTGGTTTGAAAAAACCAATGATGAATGATGATGGTGTGTAACTCTTTAAGTTTGATTTTAAAGATAGTATGGACTGAGTTCTTCAAAGTTGGCCCTTGGTTAATCCGATAATTGCCCCTCATTCTTAATAAATGGAATTTGAATGTGTCCATAACCAAAAATGAGGTAACTAAGGTTCCGATTTGGATTAAATTGCATAACGTTCCCTTAGTTACGTATTCGGAAGATGATTTGAACTTAATTGCTACTCAAGTAGGGAAACCTATTATGTTGGATGCGTTTACAAGCTTAATGTGTGTTGACTGGTGGGGACGTATTAGTTTTGCTCATGCTCTTATTGAATCAAGTGCGGAGGCTGATTTGAAGAATCAAGTTATTATGGCTATTCCTTATGAGGATGATAGTGGTTATACTAAGGAGTATGGAGATCATTAAATTTGAATATGAGTGGACGCCTCCTCATTGTCATGTGTGTAAAGTCTTTGGGAATGGTCGTATCAATTGTCCATAATGTGTTAAGGATGCGGCTCGTAGTGACAATAATCTGGCAGCTGTAGCTTCTACTACTTTGGAAAATACGGATGATGGTTTCATTGAGGTAAAGAATCGTAAGGCTAAAGGTAAGAAGGTTGGGGTTCAAATGCTTCAAAAAAGGCTGTTTCGTGGTATTGATGTGGGTAAAGGGGCTAAATTTAGCCCTTCTAAGCCTAAGCAGGTATGTGTAGCTATGTCGATGAAGCCGGATGCCACTAAGGAAAAAATCGAAAGTGCGGCAAGTACGATTGGGATGAATATTGCTACATCAAATCCATTTGATGCTCTTGATATGGACGATACTAATGAGAATGGTATTCCTTGTACCACTCCTATTGTTGAGAAAACTGGGAAGCTTGAAAAACTAATTATTGATGGGAAAGCTACTCTTTTTGATGATGATGGTAATCCTCTTATAAAGGTTGATTTTTTGGATGATCATGATAGTGAAGATGAGGTTGAATCTGTTGATAATGATATGGCTAATTTTTTAGCATCTTGTATGCCTGCTGTTGCTAGTTCTTCTAAAGGTGAGAGTGGAAATGGAGGTGGGGGAAGAAGAGTTTATTAGAAAGTTGTAGGAAGAGTTATGGAGATGACCCTTATGATGATGACGTTGAAGTCCACGAAGAGCTTTTTGCTAGTCAAATTGCCTTTCGTGATTCCTATGCCATAAAGATTCCTAAGAACTCTAGACGTTAGTTTATGTTTGGTTTTGTGTCAAATGCAATCTAGTGAGTAGTGGTTTGTTTTCTTCTATTTAAAAGATAGGAAGTGTCTTTTTGTGTTAGCTTTACCGCCTATGTAACGGGCTAAGATGTGGGACCTCACCCATATCCTTTGTACTTAAACGTTTTTTTGGAGTAATACATTTACTGCGAAAACCCTTTACCCAAAAAATGGAAGGTGTTCTTGTCTATTGTATGTGATACCGTATGAGAGTTTTAGCCCAATAACTAAAGCCCATACGAACATAGCAGACCCAAAAGGCCAAAGCCCAGCGCATACTTTACCTAAAGAACCAATCTCCAAGAAACAACCGACATAAAAATATGTCCTTCCATACCGTTATTAGGCTATTTCCATGTGTTAAAACCTTATTGGTATATAGCTAGTATGTGTGTTGATTGCAATACCGAAGTTTTACAATCCTCCTAGACAGAGTACCAAATTGTTGCATTGTAGTATAGGCAAGACTCATGAGATTGATCATTCTCTAGGGAAATAATGACGTAGGTTCGAAGTGTATGACGATTTAAGCCTAAAGGTTGAAAGAAGATTTTTTTTTGTATCTTTAGGTTTTATATGAAAGCAAGTAAAATTCCGGGGTTTGAGAGAGGTTGTTTTAAACTACTACTAAACTAAAAATGCAATAAAAATAAATAACAAGAAAAGGAAAAGTGGTGGTGAACTTCTAAGAAGATGGTAAATGTATTACCTAGAATTCCATTACTTGCTAGTTATTTTCTCGCAATATTAACCGAATGTCACTTACTTGTCTAATGCAATGTGAAGTATTCCTTATTACCAATTGCGGGTTGGTCAGTCCCACGTCTATGAAGTAGCCTAAATGTAGCAACCCACTAATTTCCCCCACTAACTTCCCTACTAGCTCCCCTTAGGTAAGCAAAGCCATACTAACTTAACTTAGGCCCACACTAAGCACTACCTAGGTTCTAGGGGGTTGTACTATGGTTTAGCAACTTTAGGATATATTAGACTTCCTAAACCATAGTACAACCCCCTAGAACCTAGGTACAAGTCCCTTAAGCACAAAACCCTAATTAGGTCATAACTTCCTGGAATTAAGTCTAAACTATCTCAAAACATCACCATAAGCTACCATCACTTCTTATAAGCCTCCTAGGACTTAATATTAGTCACTAAACACTCATAGGACCCAATCTAGGCACTAAACCCTAGGCTAGACCCAAATCCCTAACTAGACAAAACTAGGTCAAAACTAAACCTAACACCTAAACTAAGCTACCATAGCACCTCAAACTACCCAAGCAAGCACCCTAGCAACTCCCTATTAGTAACCTAGCTCCCTAGCACCTCTAAGCACCCAATCAAGGAGGTAGATCACCTCCTTGTCACCATTTTTAGCCGCGGCACAATAAGGACGACAAACACCATCCTAGCGCCCCCTACCTAGATTTAGTTGTCCTTAGTCATCCCTTAGGTTCACCACATCACCCCCTAGCTGTCATGAGTCAACCCCCGCCCCCTCCACGACACCTAGCACTCCACTTTGACACCTATACAACTCAAAACACTATAAATAGCAGCCCTCCCCCTTCATTTCAATTCAAACCTCCCCTCTCTTCTCTACCTCACCTATTATGTAGTACTAAGTCCCTAGAGCCCTTAGAAGTCGAGTGGTATAGCCTAAAACGCTCGTTAAAACCAAAACCTAGCTGAGAAACCCTAGTTTTCACATTAGGACTCCCACGACCTAGGTAAGCCTCAACCTTGATTCTAATAGCCTTAGTACTGATATAGGACTTCTAGGATATGCCTTAGAACCTTTAGATAACCCTTGAGCATTTTCATTTTGAAGTGCTCATTTTAAAACCCTAATTTTAGATAAATACATGTTTATGTGCTATAATCTGATTTAGGAGACTTAGTTAAGTATATATTAGCTTAACATAAGCTAGGAAACTTAGTTGTTTTATAAAAATATAGTTTACTTGAATTTAGGACTAGTTTTGCAATGGTTTTCATGCATAGGGGTATATACTGTAACTTTTTGAAAATATAAAGTATAAGGACTCTTTTTTCAAAGTTTTAAAACCTAAGGATAGAAAATAAAATAAGTTATAAACTTAAAAGGACTATTTGCAAATATTGTTAAGTTTATAAAGGGTAAATATTGAAAGTTAGTGTAGTTTAAGGACTATTTTTGCCATTTCATTAAAATATATAAGTATAGGGACTAAGTGGGTAAAAGATAGAAAGTTATATGCTTAAATGTTATAAGTTTATAAGTTTAGGGTAGATAGTGTAAATATGTAAACTTGAAGGGTATAAACGGACTATTTTCATAATAAATATAAAAACCTATTTTTGAGTTAGAAACATAACACAATACTAGGGAGCTTCAGGTGAGGGGTATCATGTGGATATTTCGTTTTGACGAGTTTACTGGGTATACGAATTAAAGTGCCCAGGCTCCTCAAACGATTATTGCATGACCTCTGAATTATGATGGCTTGAATGGTGTTGTGCTATAACTAAAACAAAATAACAAAATAACTCAATAATAGGGAGCTTCATGTGAAGAGTATTAACTTCTGAATTATGATGGCCCGAACGGTATTATGTTAATAACATAATACAATAGTAGGGAGCTTCATGTGAGGAGTCATGTACTTCTGAATTATGATGGCCTGAACGGTGTTACGATATATTTAAAAACCTTAAGAGTGATTACTTAAAAACCTAGACTAAGACTTGACATACACACACACCTATACCACCCTAGGATGCGTGAGTGAGCTGTCTAAACCCCTACACTACTTACCTTAGGCCCAGGTGAGTTTTCATAGCCTCACACCTTTTAACTTTACACTCTAAATGCTTTACAAACCCTGTGAGGGGGATACGTGCTTTAATCAAATACAAGTCTTTTTCTTTGGTTGTTGCACGAGTAAACTACCTGCCATCCCTACATAACCAAATTAATGAATTTATTCACTTATGATATTTTACACAAGTGAATGCGAATCTAATAGATCTATTGGAGTTTGACAACTCCCGTTGGTACTACCTCTTACTGGAGGGTACCAATAATTATTATTTTTGAACCCTCTGAAGGATTAAATTTGGCAAGTTATCTTTCCCATCCCCTCATGGTTTGGTCTGCAGACCCCATGAACCGGACTATTAACGTGTGGTTCATGAGCTTAGTGCAATAGACCCGCTATCTCTAAACTTTTCCACACATAAGGTTTCTACAGAACTCTGTGGAACTTGTATTCACTCTATATCTACTTAAACCTATGACTCCCACTCAACCTTCGTGTTGACTCTTTAAGCATGTTATCCTAGGTATATGACCACTTTAGGAACCCTGGCGCGGAGTGGCACTGGACATGAGGACGTCCAGTATAGTTATCATTCATCTTTTGCTTTCAAAACGTATCTTATGGAACTCTCTTTTGGTAAAAGTATATCTTTTATTATAAAAACTCTGATGAATAAATGAATTATAACACCTTTTTCAAAAAAGTCTCTTTTCGAGTCGTTTTCTATTATCTTGTCTTTGTTTCCATGAGGTAATACCCCAAACACTTTATCTGCTGTGATCAGTGAAAAATGGGGGTGTTACACTAAATGGGAGACGCTTGTCTAAATGTCAATATCCCACCCAATAACTAACTCATGCAATAAATACCTTACTCAATTAATTCCTAAGACATAAGCATTAAATGGACACGTTTGAGCGGATGTTCAAGCTACCCATATAGAATCATAGCTTGTTTTCCAACTCCTAATGTACACACCATTGACAAAAGATGATAAACAAGCAATTAATAACTAGGTTTCCTGCAATCTTAAGTAAATACTAATAAGTTAAGCCTAGCACAGTAATACAGAAAAATGTAAATAAGAAAATCACATAATTACGCATAAATATGATTAAATGATTGAATAGATAACTTATTTCAATAATACATGAGGTCTTCCATGGCCAAAAAGGACTCCAAAAGCTATAAAAATCGACTAAGGTTCGATGGTATTCATTCCTCTAAAGTTATGGATGACATCAAATAAGTACATATTATTGTCATCATTTATCCTATTTATTTAACTTGTTTTATTATATTATTTATGAGAATTGATACTTCATTGTTTACTTTAGTAATTCTCAGGTAAAAACAAGCAATTGGAGAAACTTGGCAATTTTGGACGAATTATGGAGCAAAACTAGCAAGATGTCAAAAGTCTACTGAAATCCAGAAGATGCGCCATATCTCTCTCAACAGATACACCGTATCTCTCTCAACAAATACACCGCAATATCATACTTAGATGAATTCGAAGACCATTGCCTGACTTTGAAGAATGCGCCGCATGTAATTCTATCATGCGCCGTATATGAAACTTTGGTCAACGAAGAAGATCAGGCTTGTTCTACTCCAGATACGCCGCGTTATACTTCTGACATATGGCGTATCACTATCCAGACCTCACCAGATACAATCCAAGACACTGAAGGATATGCGCCGCATACAAGATCAAGATACGACACATCTAAAGACGGTATACGAATATTCCAGAATATATTAATCTTGGAACCCACGCGAAGATAAGTCAATACGCCGTATCTACTTATTCGATGCGCCGCATCGTGCCGTTAGACAGAAACTATAAATAACCCAAGACATATACGAATTGGATGTGAAACAAAACCCTAAGGAGACGAATTCAGTAAAAGAAGCATCACAAGATACACCCCAAACAAAGATATTAGAGCTGTAAGAAGGTCCTGCATGTATTAAATTCATTAAGTAGTTTTGTTTTATTGTATTAGTACACTTTAATTCATCAGGATTGATGGGCTTGTGGCCACCATACTACTCCCCTTAAAATTGCTTTCCCATCAATTAAAGTTTATATGATGATGTTTTTGGTGACTTGTATATGTGCATTGATAACCTCTGTATCTAGCTGAGCCTGCAGGCTGCCATACATGTTCCTCGCCTACTTATCTAGTGTCTAGAAAGTAGGATAGACATAAGTAATCATTAAGAGTTTACTAGCCTATATTTTGGATCCAACGAGACAGATTAGATTACGATACTCATCATATAAAACTAGCAATAAAACAAGTGACAAGCTGCTTAACAATCAGGACAGGCCTTCTTCTACTTCTATTATCTATCTATGTACGTGTTGTTATTCACTGATTCATGCTCATTAGTTTATTTCCTATTTAATAAATCCAAATTGTGCCAACTTCTCAGGCTGAACCCCCTTTCGTTAGATTAGTGATGAGGCCAAAAATGAACCGTTTTTAGGGGGTCATTTAAGCCCGGATTTGAATTTATTTGACCAAATATTGCCCTAAATTGTTCCTTTTGTCATTTTAGGTACTTTTGGAGTAAATTCTGGAAAAGTTAGCATTTTGGATGTTTTTGGAGCATAAAAGTGAAGAAAACGGCAAAGTCTTAATTTTCCTTGCTGGGAACAGTACCTGACGGCGTCACAAGTCTCTTAATGACGGCGTCAAGAGTAAAACAAGAGGTGGAAGTGGTGACGATCCAGTGAAAACGTGACGGCGTCACGTTTGGCCGTCATGGTTCAAGATATGGTGACGGCCCAGAGTAATATTAAACATGACGACGTCAAATCTAGATCTAGGCAATCCGATCTCATTATGGGCAGCGAGTTGACGACGTCAGAAATTCCTTATTGACACTATCACCCTGTAAAATCTATATATAATTTTGCAATTTTCATTCATTAAGAGGAGGGACAAGTAGGGTGTAACTTTGGAGAAACCCTAGCACGAATATTACTGCTTTTTCAAGGGTTTTTACCCTTTGAAACCTTTCATGTCAATTTAAGATAAGTACTCTTTCAATTCAATCAATATGTCTATGTGTTGCTTGAATATATCTTACACTTGTCTTGAATTTAACATGTTAGGCTAGATCTCTTGTGTGTTTGCTTAGATGTAGTGAAACCTAGATGTTAATTATGGGTTGATTGTTTGTTTATAGTTGTTACGGATGATTGTATTCAATGTTAGGCTTAAGAAAACTGGCCAACCTCCTATATAGTAACGTGCTTGAACGTCTTAAGAAACATGAACCAATGCGTACTAGGTTATTATGGTTGAATTTAATGCATGAGCGAATTCTAATGATCCCATGTTAGAAGCTTCTTAGCCGGCTCGACATAGGAGTGAAGTAGGAGCTTATAGAGTTGGGGAACTACGTACGCCACCCCACGAATGGTATTAAGGAATATAACCCGTCATCCATGCAATTATATTCTTAGTGATCAACACTCCACTTACAATTATATTCATACTGATCCGTTACACTGCTCTTTAGGTGTGTGTGTTATTAATAAGTCGGCTAAATATAAATTTAAAACTTGAGTAGGCATTAATACTGCTAAACCGCAACGACACACGTCATACCGCATCAAGTTTTTGGGGGCCGTTGCCGGGGAGTGAATTGTTATTATCTGTTTATCTGATTAGAATTTTAATTAGCTTTTTATCTTTATAGGTTTTTAAATTCTAACCGTTAACTTTGTTGTATATTAGTTAGATTGCATTCATTGTATAATTTGCATATTTATTGTTTTTGTTTGTTTTTATTTTTCTGTAATTTTTGTTTTTATTATTTTCTTTATTTTTTCAGCATAACCGCTGTCGTTGTATTCTGATGATACAAACGATACGGCGCATCTATTTCACAGATACAGCGTATTGCGTTTTAACTTTTTATAAATACAATGCGTTTAATAATTCGAGTATGGCGCATCTATCCCCAAGACGGCGTATTCTGTTTTTAATCAGAAAATTTTTCAAAACCCTAAACGCCATACGACACATCTGTTTCCACAGATGCGGCGTATTATATATTTAATTAAAAACACTTTTCGAATATATTAAACAGAAGTGACGCATCGATTTTTATCTATACGGCGCATTTACTGAATCAAAAATCTTGTATTTTGAAACATAATGAAAATACGGCGCATTAGTTTTTGCTTATGCAGCGCATTTAAATTTTTATAAATATAACGATTTTTTATATTTAACCAGATACGGCGCATTCTAATTTAAAAGCGTATTGATTTTCTGAATAAAAGTCTGATTAATTTTAACGTAACTAGATACGGCGTATCCTTTTTCCAGGATACGGCACATCGTCTGCAGATATCAGCAACTTTTATCTTTGATATTCGTTTTCTAATCTATCAATTTTTCATCCAGCGGACAAATCCTACTGACGATTTTACCTATGATGACAGGGATTACTATGAACGAGTATCTTGCTATGGAACACAAGGAGAATAGGTATTATGAGAAGTCTCGCACTGAGAAGCTGTAGATTTTGGAGAATGATGATGAGTGCGATGACTATGAAGTTAGCTTGAGTGAGTTCTCAGCAGTATGCAAAAACCTTAGAGGATCATAATTGATGAAGGATGTCTTACTTTCAGATTCTTATGAAAGTTACGATGATGTTGTCTGCAACTTACCTACGATTGATGCTTTGCTTAAATCCGTGTGCTCATTGGAAGTTTATGAAGATGTCAAATTCAATATACTCACAATCGATGCTGATTTATTTTCTTGGGAAACTCCTCTTGAAACTACGTTTATGGAATTCAAACGTTTAAGCAGCATGGAGGATGATTTATTCACTTATGACTTACTAATGAGCTACTCTAAAGATTAATTGCTACTCTTGCGGCCCATCATTGAATCCAAAGGATTGGTTTGGACTACTATCGAAGAAAAAGATAGGAAGTTTCAAATTGAATACATGAACCCTACTTCATTATGCAACAGAAATCAGGGGAATACACATATTGAAATTACGAAACCTTCCTACATGCCTTATAAAGAACAATTATATGGATTTGACAAAAGCAAACTGGAAGATGAGTTGATGCATGCAGAAGCAGAAATTTTGTTCAACAAAAAATTAATAAGGTTGATGGATATCTCTTTAGAAGAATGGCTTGAGCTTAAATTTGGCTACCCTGAATTTGCCCCTAAAGATGAAGTTAAACAAAAAATCACCTCATGGTTTTCACGAGATTTCAAGAAGCATTTCAGCGAGTTTGAAGAAATTAAAATGAAGATGATGTGCAATACTAGCTTTGAGGTTAACTATGATCCTGATGACAAGGATTTTTCTGACTGGGTGGCTACTTAGTTTAACAACCATGAAACCAAGGATCGAGCTACTAAGAATGCACTTTGGGTTTATTGGATGAGGGGAGATGATGAAGAAGTTGAAAGTGATTATGAATCATCCTATGATGGTTCTACTATTCAAGATAACATCAAAGAATTGTTTAGTATCGACATAGATGTGTTTAACTACGAGACACCTTTGTGTAAGCAATTCAGTGAGTTTAACTATCTTCTTCAAATCGACATTGATGCACTCACTGGGGATTTCCCAAGATTCAAAACCGATGATGATCTCAAGAATGCATGGCTTTATGAATGGAACAATCAAATCCCTTGGGTAGATGAAAAGCCTTAGCGTGAATACGGAACTTGGGAAGAACCTATTAATGAAACCAATCATACTTGTTAGCCTATTCGTTTCAAGGATGGAACTTGTGAATGGCCAAGTTGTGACTGAAGGAATGATGGAACCTGTAATGGAGGAAGCATAATTGGAATGAAATGAGTTAGTAACAATGTTTACTTCGAAGACTACGATTGGTACAATCAAGTTAAAGACTGCCCGCGTAAGGCAGAAGCTTTACAAGAAAAAGGTAGAATTGAGTACTTAAAGGAAGTAAGGGGAGCATCGAATACTACTTTCTGGGAATGGGTGGATAGAGAATTTGATGATTATACAAGGCTGGATTGACGATTACAAAGGGAGGTAAAAAGAAAATGGGACGAGATCCAAGATTATCATCAATCCATCAAATATGAAAATTATTATTATCCCCATTTCAAGGAAATCTCGATGAGTCACAAAGAGAATTAATGGATGAACTTGATGACTATTTGAATACGGATGGTTATTCTAAATTTGTTGATAAAGGCGAGGAAGATTTCATTAAGAGAAAGTGTTAACTACTTGGGATCGCTTATAATAACCCACCTACAATGATCTCTGAAAAATTCAAAGTCATCAAATACTCTTTGGGACCATGTTAAGATTATGTTGCAATTAAAACCAAGGAATATATTAGATTGAATCGATCAAAAGAAAATGTAGCGCAATTATATGGGAACATCTTTCGCTATAAGGAAGAAGGGTGGCACGTAACGAGAACAAAATAGGAGCTAAACGTGAGTCTAACTTGAAGACTTTGGAATAAAGACAAGTGCTGACCAAGAGACAACCTGGATTTCTATCTTATTTTTTTGTTTTCTGTCGAGTCTGTCAGACCTGCAGAAGATGCGGCGCATCCCCATCATAGGATGCGGCGTATCAACTGCACTGGTCATATCCGTTTTACTTTTCTACATTTTAGTTTTAGACCATGAAACTTTCTGTCAGTTCATTTAATGCGGCGCATCCATAGTTAAGGATGCAACGCATTTATTTTCTGATTCATATTTATTCCAGGCTCGATATAGTGCATCCTCTTCCATAGGATGCGACGAATCGACAGACCTGATGATTTACAGTTTTATTTTTAGGTTTAATTTTTACTAACTACTAATGAATTACACAAGTTGTAACCATCTTAACTCAGGTGTGTTAAAGTTTTGGTGGTTAATAGATTCCTGTACTTTCTGTGGAGACATCATTAATGGAGCTTGAAGGCCTCTCATCCAAAAGAAAGTAGATTTTACTCAATGGAGGATCAAACCGAGCAAATCTCAAGGGAGTTTTTCCGTTCTAATTATTTTATTTTACAGTTTTTAACTTTTAATGCAAACAACGAGGATGTTATTTAACTTAAGTGGGGGGATGGAGAATTAGAACGCTTACTTGTCCCAAACTTTTCAAAATATGCTTAAAATGTGCTTAATATATTAAAATTTAAAAAATTTTAGCATGTTTTTGTTTAGGTCTAGAATACATAACCGCACACATAACCTTATTTTTTCAAAAATTAAAAACTTTAGTATGCCGGTGACTTGTAAACTTTAGAACTTGGCTTGTATACTACTCGAGACCACCATAATGAGTATTATTGATATAATTGGAGTGACTTGTCTAATTTGGTAAATTTCTAGGATTACACCCAAAAAGCCTATACATGTTATGAGATATTAACTAACTACACTGGTTAGTTAACCCCCGTATAAACCCTTTTGTTTACTCTCATTTTTAGAGTAAGATACCCCTAGAAAAACCCTCAGAACCATTTCTTTCATTTCTTACACCTTTGTTAAAATGTTTCGTTACACCCTTACACCTTAGCCTACCTTGTAGATTAAAGTCCGTGGTTAGTTGCTTTAGGCAAAGTGTTTCTCCTTGTGCTACCTGTGTTCGTGTACGTAATTTATTATCTTTGGTTAGGTCAGGAAATTGCACAATGCAATTGGCGTGAAAGTACATATTGTATAATTTTTAGTTTATTTTTCGTGCGTTTACTACTTTCACTATTACAATTATTTCTAAAAGTTATATAAAGTATGGAAAAATTATCCGGAAAAATTATTGTAGTGATGTAGTGAAATTTTAGACATCTCAAAAAAAAATGATCGAAACAATTGAAAAGAAAAAGAAAGAGGAAAAAGTTGGAAGTTTGTTTAACCAACTTATGTAAAGTTTTGTATTAAGTGGAAGATATCTCCACTATTTGTTGTTGTAATATATTTATGGATTGAATGGGAGTTGGTCGTTATGGGAACGCCAACTAAGGTTTATTATTTGTTTAAGATATTATTGGGTTTAATTCGTGTCTACCTAAAGCGTGAGTTTCATGTGTCAAAAGCGTGAGTTATTCAATGATATGAGTCGTATTCATGGGATGGTTGAGAAAGTGATTAACCACACATTAGGACTTAATCTATTTGTTTTTTTAAATTTTTTATTTTACACCAATTTATATCCTAAATGATATCCATACCCAACCGTATCATTATATTCGTTGTTTGCTTTTGAGCATCCGAATATGATGATGGCCAAGTGAAAATATTAAATGTATGAATAAGTTAGTGACCATCTGAGTATTAGATTAATTGACTAACGTTCCAGCGATCTAGTGTGTCACTTGGTGACCATCCGTTAATCAAATAACACGCCAGCGATCCAAGAAGTGCACTAGTGACCATCCGTTAGTTGAAGCGTCGAGGACTCGCGCCAGCGATCAACTAAGTTTATGCAAGAGATATTTGAACGAAGCTAGATTTAACCCTTAAGCCTCAAAAACCCTTTTTACCGCATTAGACTTGCTACTCCTTGGCTTTAGTGGGGGAGATGTGTATGCTTGCCAAGCTTTTGATAGAATATTCGTCACAACTAAGCAACTAAACGATTTAGGAGTGTTTTGATATTGAAAAAATTATTTTGTTTCTACTTCACTAAGTGTTTGGTTGTGTGATTATAATAAAACGAATACGTGCTTAATGATACAAATAAATCCTAATACCTTTTAGGATACATTTTTATAATTATTAATCTAGAGTTTACTTGGGGACAAGTAAAGTTCAAGTGGGGGGATATTTGATGACATCAAATAAGTACATATTAATGTCATCATTTATCCTATTTGTTTGACTTGTTTTATTATATTATTTATGAGAATTGATACTTAATTGTTTACTTTAGTAATTATCAGGTAAAAACAAGCAATTGGTGGAACTTGGCGATTCTGGATGAATTATGGAGCAAAACTAGCAAGATGTCAAAAGTCTACTGAAATCCAGAATATGCGTCGTATCTCTCTCAACAGATACGCTGCAATATCATGCTTAGATGAATTCAAAGACCATTGCCTGACTTTGAAGAATGCACCGCATGTAATTCTATCATGCGCCGCATATGAAACTTTGGTCAACGAAAAAGATCAAGCTTGTTCTACTCTAGATGAGCCGCATTATACTTCTGACATACGGCGTATCACTATCCAGACCTCACCAGATACAATCCAAGACACTGAAGGACATGCGCCGCATACAAGATCAAGATACACCTCATTTGAAGACAGTGTACGAATATTCCAGAATATATTAATCTTGGACCCCACGCGAAGTTAAGTCAATGCGCCGCATCTACTTACTCGATGCGCCGCATCGTGCCCTCAGAAAGAAACTATAAATACCCCAAGACATATACGAATTTGATGTGCAACAAAACCCAAAGGAGACGAATTCAGTCAAAGAAACGTCACAAGACACACGCCAAACAAAGATATTAGAGCTGTAAGAAGGTCATGCATGTATTTAATTCATTAAGTAGTTTTGTTTTATTATATTAATACGTTTTAATTCATCAG
This sequence comes from Artemisia argyi, assembly GCA_030686995.1. NCBI lineage: Eukaryota > Viridiplantae > Streptophyta > Magnoliopsida > Asterales > Asteraceae > Artemisia > Artemisia argyi. The sequence goes on from CM060697.1 coordinate 43,082,318, forward strand.
GATTGATGGGCTTCTAGCCACCATACTGCTCCCCTTAAAATTGCTTTCCCATCAATTAAAGTTTATATGATGATGTTTTTGGTGACTTGTATATGTGCATTGATAACCTCTGTGTCTAGCTGAGCCTGCGGGCTGCCATACCTGTTCCTTGCCTACTTATCTAGCGTCTAGAAAGTAGGATAGACATAAGTAATCATTAAGAGTTTACTCGCCGATATTTAGGATCCAACGAGACAGATTATATTACGATACTCATCATATAAAACTAGAATTAAAACAAGTGACAAGCTGCTTAACTATCAGGACAGGCCTTCTTCTGCTTCTATTATCTATCTGTGTACGTGTTGCTATTCGCAAATTTGTGCTCATTAGTTTATTTACTATTTAATAAAACCAAATTGTGCCAGTCTCTCAGGCTGAACCCCCTTTCTTTAGATTAGACTATAAAACTAACTTAGGATATTAAAATACTGATTACGTTAACTAGATAATACGTTCCACTCTTAGTGATCGACACTCTACTTACCAAATATTATATTCATACTGACCGGGTACACTGCTCATTAGGTGTGTGTGTTATTGATAAATTGGCTAAATATAAATTTAAAACTTGAGTAGGCATTAATACTGCTAAACCGCAACGACACGCGACAACCCTATCAGTTAATCACACAATAATGAAAACAATGCGTCTATATTTATAGATTTTGGGTTGTGACGCCGTCAGCTCGCCAGCCATTAGGGTTTCATCTTTTCCACCACCTTAATGTGACAACGTCACTTGATGCTTATGATGCCGCCATATGCCATCTGACCCCATCCTTGTTGGCTGTCTCAGCACACTCACCCGTTACAGGGAGGTGACCACGTAACGGATGTCGGTCAAGTTGTTAGAGTTGTCGTTTTTCTTTGTTCTTCATCCAATCGAGTCCAAGACTTTTAATTTTCCAACATATGTTTTCCCAAGTACTTAAAACTGAAAATGTGACAACCTTCACCAAATCAAGATAGTCAACTTTGACTATTAACCTGTCATTTTGACATCTAATTAGACACATGTGTGTACGTGATTCCTGAGGCATAGAACATGATAATTTTAGGAGTTATGTGGTTTAGCCATATTATTTCCCCCTTGTTGTATTAGTTATAATGAGATCTCTAAGTGTTCATATTTACCATAAACGTTGCTTTTAGGCGTCGTAGATGCCTACTAAGCAAAAGACATTGGTGATTTAGCTCATGATTGAATAAACTAAGTCTCTATTGATGTTCTATAATATTAGTAGTAACAATAATGTAGTATTGCTATTTAGTAACTCATTTAAAAATCACCTAAATACCTCTAAAGTCTTTTATAACACGTTAAAAACTTGAATCTCATTAATAAGTACAATAAGTGAAGGAATGATCAACAAAGGATTGTAATCGCATGTATTGTTGATGCCTTTCAGATAGTGTCAAATTTATTGAGCCAAATATTAATTACACTAATAACTTACAAAGTTCTTTTCAAATGGATTAAATTATATAAATCGTCCTTGTGGTTATAGCAAAATTGCATGTTTCGTCCTAGAACACAAAAAATTACACTAATGGTCCCTGTGGTTGTCCCAAGCATCCCCCTCCCCCAATATAACACATTCACAATCACCCCCCCCCCTTCACATTCACCTTCACTGCCATAACAACCACCACCACCACCACCACCCTTAACCTCTCTTCACTTGCCACAAAAATCAATACTCAAACTAAACCCTTAAATGAAAACCCAAAATAAAAATCAAACTCAAACCAAAAACCCTAAATCAAAACCCGAGCTTGAAAAGGACATAATATTCTACGTCCATTGTTTTAAAGTAACAACCACTTTCCCCATCACCACCGATGCCTTCTCATCCATTGTTTCCAAGTACTTATGTTCACGAGATTGTAAATCCTTCTTTGTCAATGTGATTCTGACATAAACCTGACCATATTCTAAAATACCACATTCATCCAATCACGGAACAAGAATCCGACCCTTTGGGACAAAAAGCCAACACCTAGTTCTAAGATCAACAAGTAAATTATCACGATGTGATAAAAGCATCATCAAGAGATATGGTTCCCGATTCGGTTCGTAACCTTGAAACAACGTCTTTACAAGAATATCTTTAACATCGTAATATCTAACACCATGAGTGCATCTTTTGTACTATACAACATTGCGTTTAAAACATGAAGTTGTGCATCTTGTAAAGCCAAAAAGAAGTCGTCGTTGAATCCTAGAGTTGCATTAGTGCCGACTAATGTTTTATTAGCAGTTATAAGAATTGGGATATGGGTTTTGTGATTTGGGTGATTTTGGATATGGGTTGTAATTAAAAAGTGATGTAGAAAACTAAAGGGGGGGGGGTTAAATAGTTTTACCGATTAAAACTTTGTTTTAAACCTTTTAGATCGACTTATGTCAATCTAGTTTGGTGTGTTGGATACTGATAGTTTGATATGCATATAAACTACACTACGAGATAGAGATAGAGAGGCACAACCATAACACAAGTATTTATAGTAGTTCAGCTACAAGGACTCCTTCCTTGCCCTACTCCACTCCCCGAGTAGCCAACTCGAGAGTTTGTAAACACTACACACCATAAACTCCTTTCACGATGGAGAATCCTTCACAACGTCCCTTACACTTTATCTAGTGCAAAGCTAAATACCTGGTTCTTCCGTAAGGTAGAACCAACCCTTCATCACCTACACTTTATCCGGTACAAGGCTAGAAACCGGGTTCTTTACACAAGGTAGAACCAAACCTACATCGCCTAAACTTTAACCGATATAAGGCTAGATACTGAGTTCCTTTACAATGCAGGAACTAAACCCAACACCACTATCTAACACAACACATCTTCTAACGAAAGAGAGGACTCAACAACAATATTCACTTCAGTAGTCTTGATGATGACGAAGCCTAGAAACCCAAGTCTTCGAGCTTGCACGTCTTCTAGAGGTCGTATTCTCACCTTTAAGAAGAACCTAGAGAATCACTAAGAGAAAAGCTACATAGAAGTTCCTTAGATCTGAGGTTAGAGAGGTTAGAACATAGAGAGAGAGAATATGTCTAAGAAGGTGAGGAATAAAGAGGGCATGGCTCACTATTTATAGGCATTTCTGGTTACTGTTCACTGGATCCATTCTCAAACCGATCCGGCCATTGTAATCCAAGGGATCCAGCTATCTGGTTGTACCAGTCCGGATTTTGGGTTACAATTCCAGGTTTTGGGTTATGGGTTATTGTCCATGGGTCATGTGGTCAAAGACATCTTAGGTCATGGGTTATGGACTTTGGGTCATGGGTCATGGATATTTACCCATTTTTTATGTCATGCAATGGGTCAAGCTCCATAGGTCATGGGCTTTTGGCATGGGTTTTAGGTCATGGACAGTCAAAGTATTTATATTACATGTTACATGTATTTTTATAAAATTTAAGTAACTAAAGTTACTTAAGTGTTTTATAAATATCGTTTTGGTTTTATGTAAACTATTTAACTAAACATGTTTAATGGTTTATTTGTTTAGTGAAATGAGTTAGTAAACTATTGGCTCAAAGCTTTACGTATTTTATTTATTTCGTTAAAATGATTTTACGTTTGTTATCGAAAAAATATAAGAAGATCATAAAATATAAATAAAAGTTTTTATTGTTTATGTTAGTGCAAATATTACGATATTTAAACTAAATGGTTTCTTCAGTTTTAATGATGACAAACATGTAACTTTTAATGCATAACGTAAAATACGCAAGTTACTTGTTTACACAAATCATCAATGCATACTTACATCAACATCTCTAGAGGTGTCAAGTATGCTTCAACAAAGTCGTAGATTTCCATCCTGACGTAAATCACTCAAGGTATGTACAAATAAATCTACTACTTGACAAATGATCAAAGGATTATGTTTTTCTAAACTTCACATTCTTAATGTGACAAAACATTTTTTCAAAAATACATTTTACAAATTATTTTTGAATTATAAAAAAATGTTTTATTTGGGAAAATCGTTTCAAAAATCCCAACAGCTATATTTTTACCTAAATCAGATCCAAACTCCCCCAAATAAACTTTCACCACTAAAAACAAAATTTGGAGCATCTCTATTTGGGACAGTACCACGGTACAACTAAATTTAGCGGTACCTCAGGTATTTAGTGGTACCGTCCTCCTGTAACGGTTATTTTTCTCTTTGCCTATAAATAGTGGACCATTTTACACTTTCAAGCTGATTTTTCTAGCCACTTCACTCTGGTCTAATCCCTTCCTATTTAGATCATTTTCTTTGATCATTTAGAGAGTTATAGTTTGTTTTAGAGTGATCCAATCATCCATTCAAGTGGTCACCTTCATTCCTCTTCTAGTCCAAGAGAAGAACACAAAGTATCAAGAAGATACAAAGTGTTGAAGTCATGGAGTATTGCACTTGCATTACTTGTTGTAAGCTCTTTGTATCCTGATATACATCAAGTATTCATCATCTCTTGTTTAGTCTTGTGAGTGTGGATCATTGTGATCTTGTTGAGATCTTGGAGATCTCTTGTAGCTAGTGAGCTTATATGTTGATCAAGTGAATCAAGGGTAGATCGGGTAGATCGTGTATGTCGTGTTGATGGTGTGATTAGTAAGGATCGGGTAGATCATGAGTAGATCGGGTAGATCGAGTGTAGATCATGTGGATCTTGTAGCTTGTGTGATTTGTGAGGATCGGGTAGATTGTGGTAGATTGGTACTAGCTAAGATTGGTATTCGACATTTAGCTTAGTGTCGGAAAATAATGTAAGTGATGTTGTATGGTTTTCTCCGCCGAGAAGGGACCTTGTTTATTAGTGAAGTAACTCTCGAGTTGGGTACTCGAGGACTGGATTAGGGCGAAGAAGAGATTCGTGACCGAACCACTATAAATCGACGTGTCTGGTTTTGCGATTTCTTTACTTATCTCTTTACATTTATCTTCGCATTTACCGCTTTATATTTATATTTGCATTGTGTTTATGCTTATGTGGTTTGTTGCTTATATGGTGTTGATTATGTTTGCGTCATGGCTTGAGAGTGTTTGTGTTGTAGTTTACTTCATGCTATCTGTAGTTGTTGTATGACCATAGTTGACACTTTTCATATTACATCAGACTTGATTGGTCATTTAATACAAAAGTTTTAAGTTTTTAATGGAAACGTATTCACCCCCTCTACGGTTTCCACAATTGGTACCAGAGCCATGTCGCTCAAATTTTCAAAACAAATGATTTTCAAAATTGAGTAAGATCCATGCATCAAATTGCCCATGAAGTTGGATAAAATATGAAAAGTATTTACTTGCTTAATACTTACAAGTTTTATTGTTAAATATACTTTGTCATACTAGCTTGAAGGTTTTCTCAAACCGATATAAGAATAGAGTTTGTAAGTGTCCGGTTATGCTCTTAGAACAAGTAGTAAAGTCATGCGGTTTTGAAATGAGCGTTTGGGACAACTCTTTGTTTTGTAGTAAAAGTATTGTCGCAAATGTTTTCTTAGTCCAACATGTTCGGTATCAAGTTTACTAAGTTTTATGTTTCTTTGTTACGCCAAAACAGAAAATTAAACTGAGACAGAACTGTAATAACAGTTGACGGCACCACTAAATAGGGAACGGTACCATTATATTTAATGGTACCGTGGGGTATTTAATGGTGCCGTGTATCTGCTTGTCTGTTTCTCAAAACTAAGTCATTTTCAAAAATTCATTTTCAAATAAAATCAAGCTAAGTGTACATTGTTATACTTAATACACAAAATGACGATAAGTACTTTTGTGTGTTATGCTAAATGCCTATTTGCTTTTCTTTGAGTTTTAGTATTGTTAGTTAATATTTTTTATGCTTATTGTTATCTTTAGTTGAGCTATTTTTATATACTAGCATAAGTGTCTTTCATGCCTTGCTGCTTGATACGTGGAAATGCGCCCTCGCAACAGGTTTTACCTCTCAAGGGATATTGAGAAGCTTGCAACCCCCACCAGGTAGTTTACCTGATCGTTGTAGTATAGTATAGTGACAAGTACCGGGGGATTGATCGTTCAACTCAGGAATAGTGTCGCTAGGATTAGAAAGCCTACTAAACTAGATCTAGAGGTGAGGGATGATTCTTTTTGTATTTTTATATTTTATGGAAAGCAAGTAAAATCTCGGGTTTTGAAGGAGTGGGCGGAATTAGTTGCTAGCCAACTAACCTAATTAACTAAAGATGCACTCAAAATAAAATAAAAGAAATGAAAATTAAACTAATATACTAATGTGGTGGAAACAATAATGAGAAAAGTTGTGTTTACTTAGATTTCATTACTCCCTAGATATCTTTTACCGGTTGATTAGCTTATTACAATTGCATGGATGACGGGTTATATTCCTTAATACTAGTCATAGGGCTGTGTACAATATTCTCTAACTCTATAAGATCCTACTTCACTCATATGTCGAGCCGACTAAAAGCTCCTAACATGGGATCATTAGAATTCACTTATGCATTAAATACAACCAAAAATCGTAGTACACCTCCGATCATGTTTCTTAAGACGTTCAAGCAAGTTACCAATGGAAGTCTGCCAGTTTTCTTAAGCCTAACATCGAATACAATCATCCGTAACAATAATAAACAAACAATCAACCAATAATCAACATCTAGGTTTCACTACATCTAAGCAAACACAATAAAAACCTAGCCTAACATGTTAAAAGAAAGATAAACATAAGATAGAATTAAACAATACATAGACATATTGAATGATTATTGAAGAACTTATCTTTATTCAAACATGGAAGATTGTTAGGATCGAATTTTATTTATAAAAAGTGGCGGTCATTAATGTGATGTAATAGGTTGCTTTAGAATAACATTATGATGAAGTTTATGTTTAGTTTTCATGATTTTATAAAGTCTAAGGGCTAGTTATGTAATAGTTTCAAAGATATGTGAAGCCCTAGACAACCACTATAAATACTCTTGTAATACCTCATTTTGAGGTTGGTGCTTTTAATAATAACAGTCTCATTTCACACCCTAGGAATTCCCTCCCACTTTCTCTCTCTAATTACTTTCTCTCTCTAGAATTAGGCATGATTCATAAGTGATTAAGGTTGTTCTACGGTCCTACAAATCCCTTCAATATGCAGGAAATTCAACATACGGTTTGTGTTTAGTATTCCACAACTTGTTCCACACTTTACAATGAAAAATTGGAAAAATATATATAGACTAAGCATCCTAATGGCGTCATGTATTAGCCTCTGACGCCGTCAACTCGCCGCAAAGTTGAAATTCGTATTGCCTAGATCCACTTCTGACGCCGTCATGTAGAAATAAGCTCTGGGCCGTCACTAGTATTTTGGACCCTGACGGCCTTGGTGACGCCGTCAGGCCATTAAGAAAGAAAATGTTCTAGGCCGTCACGTTATAAGTTCCACATCCACCTCTTTTATCACTCTTGACGCCGTCATGTTTTATGGCTTGACATCTTCAGGTACTGTTCCCAGCAAGGAATTTGAGACTTTGCCGTTTTCTTCACTTTTATGCTCCAAAAACGTCCAAAACGCTTTCTTTTCCAAATTTCTCTCCAAAAGTACCTAAAATGACAAAAGGAACGATTTAGGGCAATATTTGATCAAATAATCACGAATTCGGGCTTAAATGACCCCTTAAAAGCGATACACTTTTCGCCTCATCAAATACCCTTACACTTGAGATTGGCTTGTCCTCAAGCAAATGCGCTTTTATTCTAATCAAAATACAAGTTAGGGGTCATTTAACACTAATATAAAAGTAATTACAACAAATAATCATTCCACTAAAACCAAAAACAAGCACGAAAGTCATACACTAGCACCTCACAAATAGTGTTTAGATACTCACATCTGTCGGGTGTAATAAAGTATATATCACAATAAGGAAATGGAAAATATCTCTCACTACCTGTCATAGCAAATAGATTACCATAGGCTTGGGAAAGGATCAAACCTCCACCACTCGGCGTAAGCACCTAGGATAAACTATCAAAGAGGTCTTTTGAAGGGTTATAACGTTAGGTGTAGGGATATGGAAATTACGGGTTTGTTGGATAAAGGCAATTTTTACTGGTGGCGAGTTAATCATCTTGGTTAATTACATTTACAATATGGCGTTGCTAAGCCAAGCTCGACTCAACTTAAGCTAATAAATCAAAAATAACAAAAACAAAAAACAAACATAGAATGAAACGGGATGGTAGTCCGTATGTTTTTTCTCTTTTCTTTTTCTTTTTTTTTTTTTTGCATACACTTTTACCCTACCATCCAAAATAATAAATCATAGGGAATGTACATTCCCCTTACACTTAAATTTGTACATACTTTACAATAAACTACTCCAATGACTCGAATCAAGATAATCAAAACACTAGGAGTACTTTTTAAGATTAACGCACATATGGGGGAAATAATTTGATGTTCTTCCCCATTACTCCATAACACTCGTACTTTACCCATGAGTCCCAATCATCCTAAAATAATATGTACAAGATATGACTCGACTTAGCAACCATGTAATCAATTAGATAATTAACTAAGGGTTTAAACATATAACAATAATGCACTAAAGATGAGTACATACAAGGAAGGCTAAGGCAATTTGGTTGCATATTTGGGTGGGTTGTAACAAATTCTTCCTTTAAGTAAAATGCTTAAAGTTAGAAACGAAAAGATAGGCTCAGAGGGGTGTACTAGGGGTATCGTGTACTAAAAATGAGTACAACGCTAAGGTGTGGGAAAAATTAATTGACTTTATTAGTCAAGTGATATGACTTAAATGGTCAAGTAATTATGATACGGGTTTAAACACAAGGGTGATCCTAATGCCTCTTATCATGTAGTAAATCCTACTATACGAATGTAGTCTCACTAGCGGTCTCAGGATGCATCACTAACGCAAGTTCTAGAATCTAAATGCTACCGGTACACTCATAAGCACTAATAATAAATGTTTTTCCTTTCAAATCTAAAGTCGAACCTCACATATTTGGGTGGAAAATTTTTCTGAATGGTACGGTTTTGTGCTAGTCATACAACTTCTATCCATGAGATGCTTGTTAAGGCTAAAGTTTCACTCCTAAATGTTGTAAAAATTTTTAAATTTGGCGCTAAAATTACACTAACAAGTATTTCTCTTAGTTTTATTACACACCTACTATCAAACAAACAAACTCAAGTGCAATAGTATCCTATAAGGTATCATCATTTACCCTCCCCTTACACTTAGGATGAACATTGTCTCCAATGTTCAATTAAAGAATGTAAAAGTAAAATAGGTAAAAGAATGAAAACAAATACTCCCCTGATTCGTTCGGTGCGGATAGTGTGTCAACAAGGTTAGATCTTCCTCCAAGAAAATGAACGTTGAAAGCTTCTCTCTAGAAATATATATCATCTTCTTGTCATATATAACCTGTTAAACCTGAGAAAACAATCAAGGCAACCTCGCGTAAAATCAGCGGCAATCTATATATACTAACAAATCTTAGAAAAATAGCATATATATCTTAATGTTGCTTTCTAGGATTTAAAGGGATATAATGCTTGTGGAATGAATGTTTGCAGATTTCCTGGAGTTTATAAAACTAAAGAATCAACAAAAACTTTAAGACTCCGATTTAAACAAAACTCACAAAATTTTTCAGAATCTTAGTACTTGACGCCGTCAGAATGTTCCTGGAAAAATCTTATGTTAAGTTTCCGGAAAATTTCTGGAAAAACTTATACTTTTTTTCCTGGAAAATCCTGCAAAACATCATTATGACTCGATACAAGCATTTGACTCAAACAAATACTAATATACATGCTCATTTAATATTGTGGCGAATCAAGATCATTTTCGTTCTTATAAACAAATTTGGGTTTCCCTTACACTTAGCTTTTGCAATATACCTTTATATGTAATTAAGATGAAGTTAAAAACAAAATAAAGCATTTTCACAATTTAGTTTTAAACATGATTTACCAACAATAAAAATAAAACATGCATACGGAAACAAATAAAATCAAACAAATAAAAACACACAAAACATGGGTTGCCTCCCAAGAAGCGCTTTTCTTTATTTACGAGTCTTGTAGCTAGACTCAAGGTCATGGGCAATTACGTGACCTCGTCATTGGTCACATTCCCTAGGTCATCTTCAATCTTAGTTTTGTATTACGGACCTAGTTGCAAACATTCCTTGTAGAAACCTAATATTCTACTCATGACATAATCTACTCCTTTACGTCTATCCTCATCATTCCTATAGTAGACCGCTTGCTTGTGTTCCTTTTCAAGGTTTGATAGAAGACGGAATTGTTCAATCTTATAGGGCATTTGGTAAGCAATTTCATCGTTCTCATCCTTGAATCTAACTATCCCTAGGGACGGGTCATAATTCATCTTAGAGGCTTCAACAAACGGTTTTCCGAACACTACTTGACTTAGGCAACCATCTATTACCGGACGAATATCCTCTACAATCACAAAGTCGGTAACATAAGTGAAGTTTCCTACAAAGACATGTAATCCTTTCACTCTTCCTACAAAGTTGCTCATCCAATTCGTGTTAGGCATCATCCTATATCCAAGTTGTTTCTTCATTACCCAATTATAATAGGTCCTAGTCATAATGTTCATAGGAGACCTAAGATTGATGTAAGCTTTCCACACATGCATATGCCCAATATTTCATGGTATGTTAATGTTGGAGGGATCACCCGCTTTGATAAGTGGTGAACCAAGGACGTAAGGTGTTTCGGAGTCATCGAATAGATCCATATGGTATTCCCGTTCTTCCTTGGTGGGTAACTTATCGAAGTATTCCTCTACATTTTCTACTTCTTATAATTCCTTAATATCCTCAACTTCCTTAGTCTCATCCTTAGGTTCAGTTTCTATTCCAACTTCATCTGTCACTTTATTCTATCTGCTTATATATTGGTTTAATTGTGACAACATTGACAAAGTGGACGTGTTTGGATGATGAGGGGTCCTTAATTTGGATTCTGCTACTAGTGTCCCTAGTGTCCTTCCTAGGTGTAGTTAGCACTTGGTTATTGAGGGCTTTCAACAAGTTGTCAATTTTATTGGTCATCTCCGTTTGTTGTTGATTGAATTCGGTTTCAAACTTAGCTATGCGAGCTTCTTGAGATGCCATAAATTTGGACATCAATCCTCAAGATTATTGGTACTACCCTAGTTATTGGAAGGATTGTTGTTGAAAGTACGGTTAGAGGGTGGACCGTTTGATTGGTAACGATTAGATGGATTGGAAGAATTGTTTTGGGGCATGTTTTCGTTTTGTTTCCACCTAAGGTCCGGGTGATTTTTTCAAGAAGGGTTGTAGGAATCACCTTAAGGGTTTAGCTTGGGTTTGAAAGTGTACCACTTGTCTCCCGCTTCGTCGGTACGCGAGGATGTGTAATCCGCAAAAGCTTGTCCGGGGAGTTCCACGCAATCACGAGTGTCATGGGGACCACTACATAATTCGCATGAAGAAGTGATTTTGTTCACTTGGCTTGAAGGCTTAGGAGCTTCATAGGATTTCATGAGAAACTTGACTTGGTCCTCAAGTTCCATTGTCCTACGGTCGGGAGTGCTAGAGTTGTTCGAAGGCAAAGATATTGCCTTGACCGTTTTGTTCAAATTACGGGGATCATTCCAACTTTCGTCATCATAGAGAGCAAGATCTTCTATGAGTTACCATGATTCTTCCGCACTTAGATCACGTAGCTTGCCACCGGCCGATTGGTCAATGGTTCACCTTGCGGAGAGATCGATATGGTCATAGAAGATTTGGACTTGGAGCCAAAGATCTATGCCATGATGGGGACTTTTTGGAGTAAGTCCATGAAACGAGTCCATGCTTCATAGAGAGTTTCACCTTGACGTTGTTGGAACATCAAGATATCATTCCTAAGCTTGGTAGTTCTCCCCGGTGGGAAAAATTGAGCAAGGAAAAGAGAAGTGAGATCATCCCAAGAAGTGATAGATCCCGCGGGTAAACGTTCAAGCCATTGACTAGCTTGGTCACGTAGAGAGAATTGGAATAGACGTAATCGGGTCGACTCTCTAGTTGCAACATCAAGGTCTATGGAATCTATGATTTTTAGGAAATCCTTAAGATGTTGATTAGGATCTTCGGAACGAAGTCCATGGAATGCACATCCGCTTTGCACCAACCGGATGGTGTCGGATCGCAAGGGGGATACATTGGCTCCTTGAGTGAGCTCAATGGTGTTTCGATAGCCTCTAGGAGGTTGGTTTGCTAGTGGTGGGTTTTATAGGTGGTTTTGTTGTGGTGGGTTGATGGGATCAAATATATTACCACCCTCCATGATGTCGGATGGTAATGGTTACGAACAAAGAAATGAATAAATAAGATAGACTAAAGAAAACCTAAAAATAAAAATAAAACCTTACTAGAAAGGAATCTAGCAAGTAGACCTAATAAAAACAAATTCTCACCTAGACAATAACTATTCCCCCGGGCTGCAGCGCCAAAAACTTGATGTGTGAGATTGCGCCCTCGCAACAGGTTTTACCTCTCAAGGGATCTTGAGAAGCTTGCAATCCCCACGATGCAGTGTACCTGATCGATGTAGTTTAGTATAGTGACAAGTACCGGGGGATTGATCGTTCAACTCAGGAATAGTGTCGCTAGGATTAGAAAGCCTACTAAACTAGGTCTAGAGGTGAGGGATGATTCTTTTTGTATTTTTATATTTTATGGAAAGCAAATAAAATCTTGGGTTTTGAAGGAGTCGGCGGAATTAGTTGCTAGCCAACTAACCCAATTAACTAAAGATGCACTCAAAATAAAATAAAAGAAATGAAAATTAAACTAATATACTAATATGGTGGAAACAATAATGAGAAAAGTTGTATTTACTTAGATTTCATTACTCCCTAGATATCTTTTACCGGTTGATTAGCTTGTTACAATTGCATGGATGACGGGTTATATTCCTTAATACTAGTCGTAGGGTCGTGTACAATATTCCCTAACTCTATAAGATCCTACTTCACTCCTATGTTGAGCCGACTAAAAGCTCCTAACATGGGATCATTAGAATTCATTTATGCATTAAATACAACCAAAAATCGTAGTACACCTCCGATCATGTTTCTTAAGACGTTCAAGCAAGTTACCAATGAAAGTCTGCTAGTTTTCTTAATCCTAACATCGAATACAATCATCCGTAACAATTATAAGCAAACAATCAACCAATAATCAACATCTAGTTTCACTACATCTAAGCAAACACAATAAAAACCTAGCCTAACATGTTAAAAGAAAGATAAACATAAGATAGAATCAAACAATACATAGACATATTGAATGATTATTGAAGAACTTATCTTTATTCAAACATGGAAGAAAGAAAGGTTTGAAACCCCTTCAATATGCAGGAAATTCGACCTAGGGTTTGTGTTTAGTATTCCACAACTTGTTCCACACTTTACAATGAAAAATTGGAAATATATATATAGATTAAGCATCCTGACGACGTCATGTATTAACCTCTGACGCTGCCAAGTTGAAATTCGTATTGCCTAAATCCACTTCTGACGCCGTCATGTAGAAATAAGCTCTAGACCGTCACTAGTATTTGGACCCTGACGGCCTTGGTGACGCCGTCAGGCCATTAACAAAGAAAATGTTTTGGGTCGTCACGTTATAAGTTCCACATCCACCTCTTTTATCACTCTTGACGCCGTCATGTGTTATGGCTTGACGTCGTCAGGTACTGTTCCCAGCAAGGAATTTGAGACTTTGCCGTTTTCTTCACTTTTATGCTCCAAAAACGTCCAAAATGCTTCCTTTTCCAGATTTCTCTCCAAAAGTACCTAAAATGACAAAAGGAACGATTTAGGGCAATATTTGATCAAATAATCACGAATTCGATTAAATAAACGAATGTCGTTATATCTTCAAGTGGCACCAGTTGATTTAGACAGCTTGTAAATAAAATTTGTAACCAGGTATTAAACAACTGATATACTTATAGAACATTGTCTGAATATTAATTGTATTTATATAAGTTGTAAGTATATTGGATTCTTATTGGAGTATAATGGTTTATGATATAAATACATTAGTTAAGTATGATTATGTAAAATTAGTTAAATATAATACTGAATGAATAAATAAGTACTTTCTCAAAAAGAAATTTTGGTTTTGCTTCTTCACCTCAAATGAACAGGCACACCCATTCTCCAAATTCCCACACCTACTTGGAATGGGTTCCATACAAACTAAAATTGGTAGAAATTATTCGCAACCTACATCTGCTACCATAAAGGAGTTCTCCTTTGCCACAAAATATGTTCTTCATGATGGATCCTTTTATGGTCTGAGTAGATAGGGCATGCATAATTGGTCAATTTCAAATAGCATTCAACACGTGTGATACACTTCGTTGTATATAAATTGTTGTTAATATCGATATGTTACCTAAAATTCTGATTAAGTATCTTATGTAAGTTTCCTGACTTTTAACATATTAAATAATACTATAACTTATAATGAAAGTTAATATCTTTAGTGCTCACATCAACTGCAACTTAACCTTTTAAAGTTATAAAACAATTTAAATATTTAATACTTACATATTTAGTGAATGAAAATGAACACAATTATAAATTAGTCGTTCACTTATGTAGGTAGTTGATTAAATCATTTGATGTACTTTTGTTAAATCATGAATATAATTCAATTTTTTAAGAGACAGCACATGTAATTTAGGTTTATACCTTGGGTAGATTGGTTTTTCTCTCAAATTGTCAAAAGAGGAAGCATAAAAAGATGTGTAAGATTTTCACATCTAGAGACTTGAAATTCTTTTGAATAGATGCTACATAGAGAAATGAAAGTATTATTTATAGTTGGACATTTTATGTAACTTAGAAACTTTCAGAAGACAGACTATTTAAAACACTCTTTTTTATTACAATGAATATACTTAATTACAAAGAGTACTTAACTACAACGAGCATATAAACTGTTTGGTGCAGTTTATTTCGTGCAAGTATGTAACTTATCAATGAACATGGAGAGACCTTATTAAGTACTTATGCTAGATACATTAAAGTACGCTTAAGATGTGAGTTTACCATTAATGCTCACATTATTATTATTGTTTATTTATTTTTATTTTTTCTAAAAGCTCAAAGTTCTTTAAAGCTTTAAAATGCAGATTTAGAGGTTGCCCATCTGGTGAAGAACCATATATATCTACCAAAGAAACCAGGAGTCAAATTACCATTTCAAAGAAAATGTGACCGAAACTTCGTACTATAAAAACAGATCATTAGCTAAACCATATAACCAAATAACCCTTTTCCTTGATTAACTTAGCTTGTTGAATATCCTTATGGATGATGGCACACATCTGGCATGAATGGCTTTAGAAATGTATATCTATGTGCAACGTTGGTGTACATAACCGCATAACATAAGAAATTTTTCAAGATGGTGTGTATTCCAAAAATTAAATAGGAATTTCGTGGTAGTCTAATGTATTTTCAATATAGTTTAATTTTCCATTCAGTACGTAAATGGAGGTGGTATACATAAGATCCTAAACAATGAAACTACAATGGTTTACAGCTTCACCATCCTAAACTGTTGCTAACTTAGCATATGCATATTTTTATAAATCAAATATTGAATGGATAATGATGACAGTGAGGATGATGACAACTCGTTTGTAACATATATGGGCTACATTTTCTTGGTAATTTAGAGAATTTATCATTTTACTACCACCGAATTCTATACCACACCTCCAAGAACTTCTTTGTTTAAACCCAACGACTTACATCTAATGACATTTTGAGACTAAATTAAAAACACAATAGAGTAAACATTAGAAGAAGAATACATCTCGTTCGTATCACTCCTCCCATTCCTATACTTAGCGTGCACTTCCACTCTCTAGACTTCGATTTTCCACTAAAAAATTGTTTGTGACCATACGTAATCCAGCGCACCCGAATCCCGGATCAAGCCTACACATAACACCAACATGAGAAAGCATCCAACTTTTTTTAACAAAAACACAATGTCTTTCTTATCAGCTATTACAACTGTATAATCGTTTATGTTGCAAGTCGTTTTAAGAAAAGTGACTACTTGGTGATGAGTTGTAGTTAGTCAATGTTACCGACTTAGTCATGTGGTTTTGTATGCCAGGATTATAAGTGCACGGTTGAAAACTACGTGTCCCATTTCTAGGTTCATGTGGGCAAGGCAAGAATTGGCAGAAAATGCATGCAGACATTACGTATTGATAGTACTGTCGATAGGGGTTCATCAAGATGGAGATGAGCTGATGTTCTGATTTTTAACACCACTCATTGGTAGAACCAATGGAAAACTAAATTCCGGGTGAGTTCACGATATCCTAAACCTCATAATAGATGATGATTCATGTAAATGCAAACTGAAGCACTTTTGGCATATAACATGTATAAATGACAGTCTTATAAAAAGAATCAAACACAAAACTCAAATCATGCTATAATATATAGATTTTTTGTTGGTGCATACGTTAAAGAAAGATTTATAAAACAAACTGAAGTTTGCTCAACAACACCGAACTTTCATAAACAGCTTTCGTGAAACGCAAACGTCAAAATAATAAGTTCATTAATGCTTTTATCCAAAATTATGTGTATGATGATGTTTAAATATCGTCTTCTGTGGACACCATGTACACCATCCTTCATGCGTATATCTTAAATACATTATATATGTCATTTCGACTTCCCTATCTAGAGTCTTCGACCTTCGCTTCCGTTTAAAGCTAATTTTTCACAAAATTATGTCCTTCATTTGTGCTGAATATGCTTTTTTTTTTCTTTTTTTTTTTTTTTTGCATATATTCCAGCTTTTACTAATCACACATAAGATTAACCTTGATCAAGTTTCTGAGTTGAGGAACTTTTTGTGGAAATTAAACTTCAAATCTGAAAGAATGAAAAAGAAAATTGTTGATGACCATGAAACAATTTGTACCTAATTGAAAGGAGTCTTTTACAAATAAATAGTTGCATTCGAATAAGTATTTTTTTACCTTGCTCCTCTCCAACAGTGCGTTCTCATGTTCAATACTTCCCTAAAAAAATTGAATCAAAATCCCACAAATGTATATAAAACATTATAAAATCATATGATATTGGGTACCAGGATGAATATCGACATAAAAATTCATTGTTACGTCAAAAACTCATACACTTTTGCTCTTCAAATGGTGTTATTTATAGTATACAATGATGGTGGTTAAAGGGTTTATGTATTTATTTGAAGGCAAATGAAAGGAGCAACATATTAAATGAAGGAGATTTGAAAAGAAGTTCATAACTTATTAGTGCAATTAATATTTGGCTCATTAAATTTGAACACAATATGAAAGGCATCATATACATACGGTTGCAATTCTTGTAAAAGCAATTTGATATCATAAATGTTAGCTTGGGTGCCAATGATCTATAGCTTACACCATAAATGCTCTCATTCATACATGAAACTCATTCTTAAGCTCTTAAATCTTTAAAATAAGCTCTACATGTACTAAATTCATTAGCTTAAACTACATATTTAAGTTTCTTAGCTTGTGACATTAATGCTCACATTCAATAAGGGAACTCATTCTTTATATATATATATATATATATATATATATATATATATATATATATATATATATATATATATATATATATATATATATATATATATATATTGTACATTAATACATGTAATACTCTCCACCCGTCTCATATTAATTGTCCATTTTGATTTTTTGAAGTCTTTCTTAATCAACTTTGGTCTTAAGTATTTTTATTTTTGTTATATAATATTTGAAGAAAATTATATCAATGAAAATATATTTAACGCCTCATCCATTCATATATTTTGCATCGAGTATTATATAAAACAAATAATAGAATTTAATGTCAAAGTTAAACAAAAAAGACTCAAAAAAATCAAAATATCCATTTAATATGGGACGTAGGTAGTAATAAATAGTCTTTGATTCTTCTAAGCTTGTGTGAAACCAAACAATGATTAATGTCAAGTCAACTTGGAGATACAAGAGTCAAAAATCTGCTTTAAATCGAAAGTGTTTGATTTGAGACAAAATTTTGCATGTTCAAGTTTGTCTTTTTTTTTTTTTTTTTTTTAAATATTTTTTCTTTCTTTCTTGAAAAACAAGACCGATGCATCACACGAGTCAGAATGGCTTGTAATACCAAAAGAAACATCCTATAATAAATATATAATAGCTTAGAGCATCAGGTAAGTTGCCATCAAGTGATAACATAACACAGCGCCACGTCAGCTCCACATCAGCTTTAACCTTTTAACCTTAACTCACGAAAAAACATCATGGTATCATAACTCACCTATAACTCAATTTAACTCACTGATGAGTGCTTAATCACTCATCCTTGTTAGACCAAAAATCAGACCAAAAATACCAAATACTAACCAAATATGCCAAGAGAACGTATGTTTTTGTATTTGTGTATGTGCAGGTACGGATATGAGAAAAATGAACAAAAACACAGCAAAACCGACAAAAACGAGCACGAGAATGGAAAAAGGTCAAAAGCCGGAGCCGGGAAAGCAAAATGATCAAAGAGAGTTCAAATTATCATTAGAAGTCCTCAGCCTTTCACAATGTTTCATAAATGGTCCCTGGACAAAGTTTGAGAGAAATGGCGAATTTAGTCCCTCAAGTTTCAGATAATTACAAAAGTGGTCCTTTGAAGAAATATCCGAAGAAAAGTCAAAAGAGGTCCTTCACGATTCAAAGAATGACAATATTAGCCCTTGGATTACATTTATGGAGAATGGCAGATTTGATCCCTATAGTTTGCAATATTACTACTTTGGTCCTTGAAATTATACTACTCCTAAATCAAAAATTAAAACAACCGGATCCATGATTACATTTGGCCCAAACCAAAACAAAAGCCCACCCCTAATTACTTTAACCCGGTCCACTCCCTCACCCGGTCAAACCGGTCAACGCAAGCAATAAAAATAAAACCACCCCTAATCCATTTCCCGCCCCCCAGTTTTTTACACAACCCAGATAAGTTACTATTCCCCCTAGAACCCTAGTTTCACCATTCCTCAAAATTACCCCGATTGGGTAACAATTACCCAATGATTATTGTTTCTAGAAGCTGACAGGTTGTCAGGGATGTCAGAGAATGACGCGTGGGCCAATAGGAGAGCATACACAGGATCAATCTAATCACATCAATCAATCATACGGCTCAAAATGAAACTTGGGGATCAAGGGTGATCTAATGGCTCAAAGGGACTCAAACAAACACACTTCTCACACGGATTAGTGACCTGGCAATCCAGAAGCATCTCCCAAGCTCCATACAGCTCCTATATATACCCCCCTCCATCTCATGTAATAGTGTGCCATTTTTTATGTAATGTTCTGCTGTTTTTATAATTTTGTAATGAATTTCTTTTTATGAATGAAAAAGTTTGCCTTATTTCTTTAATTACTTGTCTTATTTTTAATTACCTTTATTTTCTGCATATTTAGATAAATTGTTTGAGTTTATTGTTTCTACTTCATTACTAATTTTTAATTCAGAATTGCTTTTTAGTTTTAGCTTCTTCAAGTAAAATATATATATATATATATCAAGTTCATAATTCAACAAGCTTCAATAAGCTTGTATTGTTGTTAAATCAGTTTCATATTAGCTTATTATAGCTACTGTGATCCTTTGTTTGGCACCTCAATCAATCATTCTCAAATTCACATAAAAGGTCAATTGGTCAAGTGTAGCAGCTTGTTGATAAGCTGAGCTTATTTGGAGTTGAGGCAGCCTTAAGGAGTCCAAAGGCCTGTCTAAGAGACAGGCAAGCTAAGTGAAACCCCCTTTGTTTGAGCTGAGGGGGTATTGGTATTGTAAGCACCATTCATTTCAATTTCTGTTTCATCTTATAGTAATAGTAGATTGGATCTGATTTTATTGGTTTATAATTGCTTATTGCTGCTATTTTGTCCATTAATTTTGCTTAATATTTATGGTTTAGTCATATTTGGTAGGTTGTTTAGTTGATACTGTTTCATTCAATATTCATCTGTCATCATCTGTGAATCTATTTTTCTGAGTGTATTACATCTGAGATCTGTGTTTTCTGGGAGTAATTTGCATCAGTGAATCATTGTTGGATCTGAGTTTGAGGTTTGGTTAGGATTGGATTTAGTTTGACATAACTGTGGTGGTGATTTGGTTGTAACAGTTCACTACAGGGGTGTTTGGATTAGAGTAAACCAATGTGCTATTATTGGTCTCTGGTTTCCCTTGTGGTTTAAATAGATTACATAAGGTATAAGTAGGATAGGTAAAGTTTAAAATCAGTAGGTTATAGATATAAAGTCAAAATTCTCTTAAGGACCCAATTCTGTCATCAAAATTAGTTTATAACAGCTAGTATTTTGTATTTTGGTGGAAATTAGTTGCATCTAGGGTACTTTAGTCCAATATCAGTTAAACATTGCATTAGGGCTTAGAATCAATCAATAGAATTCCAGCTGAGTCAACTAGCAATTGCAATCAAAAAGTCAGCCCTGTAGCAGTCAATTGGTTCATAAGCACCTGATCTCAGGTCCATTCAGTGGATCAAATCAGTTTGGAAATCAAAGTTATTGGTAGATTCATGATCTCAGCTGGACAGTTGACAGTTTTGCCCCACAAGTATGCGTTTCCAAGCTATTTAGCTCAGCTTATTTGACTGCTCAAGTTGGGGTGTTGAACTTAGTATCTGTTTTCACTTGTATGGCTGCAACTTGGGTTTAGTGTTTGAAATCTGAGATTTGTTGCTCATTTAAGTAACCTTGTGCCTTTATTTGCTTATCTCTCTGATTTTTCACCAATTGCTTAACTGCTTTTCAAACTGCTTATTGTATTGAGTGCTTATTGGGCCTGTTTTGGTCATATCTGAGTTTCAGGGTATCCATTGGCATTAGATCTGTTCATTTAAGCTCCTTTTAGTCCTAAAATCAGTTGTTCAAAGTTGGGGTCACAATTGGTCAAAGTGCTTATCATTAAGCACATCCTAATAAGCAGTTTCAAACCATTCAGCAATTCCACAGCTTATTTTCAAGTTTTTTAATTTTTCATAAGTTTAGAATAATATTTTAGATTTTCCCTGAAATTTTCATATTTTTCTGAGCTCATTTGCTATTTTTCCTATTTAATTTTCATTTTTAATCATTTTCGTTTTCGTTTTTCGAAATTGTGTTTTGAAAACCTTCCTTGTATATATTTTTTTTTTATAAAAACCAAAAAAATTGAAAAATCAAAAACACTTTTCCTAAAGTGTTTTCAAAAACACCAAAAAAATAATAAAGTTACAGCCTCGACTCGACCGAAAGGAAGGGCGTTGTAAACCAAATAAGTATCCCAATATAACTACGCGTGAAATTAGTTGCTAGACGGATTACTTTGATTCTACGACCGAATAAGCGGAAAATACGGAAGCTTTGACATTAAATTGCAAGCTGAAGAGAGATCCATTCTTATCTCCCGTTCCGTCGCGAGTAGATTAAGGGAAACGTTTTACAATTAACGTAACGTTTGAAAAAGAAAAAAAAAACAAAAGTTTAAGATTTTGAATTTTGCTTTATAAAAACAAAAACACAAAAAGAGTTTCCTTTTCAAATTTGATTTTCCTTTTATTTTTCAAAATTTGAGTTTTGTGGTGTATGAACACACGTTCTACATCTAAACGACTTGTTTCACCACTTTCAAATCCGGAAAGTTTGTTTCGTCACACACACCGAGTTCTATTTCCTAATACGGAGGAAATGAACCCGAACGAACAACACTTGGGACCCCCGCCGATGGGTGGTATCCAAAACAATGTGATCCCGCCGATGGGACCACAACCGGTTTACGATCAACGTACTATGCAAGAATTGCTCCAGTGTCCAACCGAGGGATACGGGGATGCAATTGTTTTACCACCAATCCTTTCCGATAATTTTGAACTTAAAACTGGATTGATTCAACTTGTTACGTCAAAACAATTTCACGGTTTTGAGAGGGACGATCCTCACGCACACATCCGATGGTTTAATAAGCTAACTTCGACTTTGAAATTTAAGGATGTCCCTCACGATGCTATCAAATTGATGTTGTTCCCATTTTCACTCGAGGGTTCAGCCCGGATTTGGCTCGAAAAAGAACCCCCTCGATCAATTCACACATGGGAAGAACTCGTCTCGAAATTTGTTAATCATTTCTTTCCGCCGTCCAAAACGACTAATCTTAAGAATGATATAACTAATTTTCAACAACGTTTTGATGAGAACTTTGGTGAGGCTTGGGAACGCTTTAAGGATCTTCTTCGAAAATGTCCTCACCATGGTTTCTCCGAGTAACACCAAATCGACACGTTTTATAACGCTTTGACGCAAAACGATCAAGATTCTTTAAACGCAGCTGCCGGTGGCAATATCTTGAATCGTACGCCTAGGGATATTTTGACGATTATTGAGAACAAATCTAAGGTTCCGACTTCTCGTAACAAACCGAATGTTTCGAAAGTGACTTCTTTTACTCCTCCTTCACCTTCGTCGGTCCAATCATCAGAATTGGCCGAACTTACCGACGCTATCCGTTGTATGATGAAAGAGTTTAAGTTGCAGAACCAAAAACCCGAGACCGTTAAAGCCGTTAATGAAAAATGTGTGATTTGTGGTGGACCGCATCCGTATTATGATTGTCAAGCCACCGATGGCCAAGTTTATAATGCTAACATAGCAGCCGTAAACTACAATCAAAACCAAGGTTTTCGTACTAACCAAACAAGTCCACCTGGGTTTCCACCCGTACAAACTAATCAAAACCGTTATCCTCAAAATAACCAAGGTTACAATCAAAACCGTGGAACCAATTATCAAGTCCCTCCACCACAACAAGTTTATCAACCACCGCAACCTTCTCCTGAGCTTGCTAATTACATGAAAACGAACGATGTTAACATTCGAGCAATGCAAAATCAAATCAACAACATGAGGGTTGAACTTAAGAAGGAGATCGACACAACCATGTCTCGACAAACGAATGAGCTTAAGCAAATGATGAGTAGTTTTATGCAAATGAATCAAGCATCGACGTCTGGTTCTCTTCCGAGCAACACAATTGCTAACCCGCGGGGTGATGCAAAAGCAATTACGACTAGGAGTGGTGTTGTAAACGATGGACCAACGGCTCCGACTACCCCTTCTTCTTCTTCGTCTCCCAAGGTAGTTGTCCGTGAAACCAAGGCGACAACGGATACGGAAATTCCTAGTAATAATGGAAGGACCGAGAACATCCAACCTCGGGTGGTCCCGACGTCCAAAGGAAAAGATAAAGTTGTTTACGAATCTGAGAAAGAAACACCCGTCAAAACAAATTTGCCTTATCCGTCACGCTTAAACGAACAAACGCACCGTGAGAGAGATAAAATTCAGATGGAAAAGTTTTACCAAGTTTTTCAAGAACTACATTTTGACATAACTCTCGTGGATGCCATACTTTTGATGCCTAAATTTGCTTCTATGCTAAAAGGTCTTTTGAATAACAAATTTTGAAAAATCTCGCACCCAGATGAATGAGAATTGCTCGGCGGTTATCCTCAAAAAGCTTCCCGAAAAGCTTGAAGACCCCGGTCGATTTCTCATTCCGTGTAATTTTCCTGGGATGGTTCAATGCTTCGCCTTGGCCGATCTTGGTGCTAGCATTAACCTAATGCCGTTATCCATTTGGAAAAAGTTGTCTTTACCCAATTTGACTCCGACTTGTATGACCCTCGAGCTAGCCAACCGAACTACTTCCCGCCCGATGGGAATAGCCGAGGATGTCTTTGTTAATGAGGGAAAATTCCATTTTCCTGCTGATTTTGTCGTTGTTGATTTTGATGCTGATCTGCGGATACCTCTCATTCTCGGGAGAGGTTTCTTAAGGACTGGCCGTGCTTTAATTGATGTTTTCGATGAAGAAATTACCCTACGCGTTGGTACTGAAGCCGTAACTTTTAACTTGGATCAAACCGCGAGGTACTCCTCCGAGTTTGACAAATATTCCGTTAACCGAATCGACGTTATCGACGAAGTTACGGAGGAGTACGCTCAAGAGTTACTTGGTTTTACCGAACATGCTTCGAGTGGCAATCCCACTCATTCTTCTGAACCAATAATTTCCGATTCTTCCCCTTCCCTTACTCCGTTTGACGAAAGTGATTTCATTTTGGAAGAGATCGAGGCCTTTCTTGCTAATGATTCGATTTCACCGAAAATTGATCATTCTGATTGTGACCCGGAGGGAGATGTTCTTTTGATTGAAACAATGCTAAACGAAGATCCCAACCCATCCCTCCCTCCGCTTGACCTTAAAATGGCCGACGTTAAAGAAGTTAAGCCGTCTACTGAGAATCCTCCGGAGCTCGAGCTCAAGGATTTGCCTCCTCATCTCGAATACGCATTTTTGGAAGGAACCGACAAACTTCCCGTCATTATTTCTAAAGATCTTAAAGATGAGGAGAAGAAACGTCTCTTAGATGTGCTTAGGAAGCATAAGAGTGCCATCGCTTAGCAAATTTCTGATATTAAGGGTATCGACCCTCGTTTCTGCACGCATAAGATCTTACTTGAAGATAATTTCAAACCATCCGTTCAGCAACAACGACGGGTTAACCCAAAAATTCATAAGGTTATCAAAAAGGAAGTTATCAAACTCCTCGATGCCGGAATGATTTATCCAATCTCGGATAGCTCTTGGGTTAGCCCGGTCCACTGCGTACCAAAGAAAGGTGGAATGACCGTCGTTACAAATGAAGATAATGAATTGATTCCGACACGTCTTGTTACCAGATGGAGAGTTTGTATTGATTATCGTAAATTGAATGATGCGACTCGTAAGGACCATTTCCCACTTCCATTTATGGATCAAATGCTAGAACGCCTAGCGGGAAATGAGTTCTATTGTTTTCTTGATGGATTTTCCGGCTATTTTCAAATACCTATTGACCCTCCGGACCAGGAAAAGACTACCTTTACTTGCCCTTATGGTACGTTTTCCTATCGTCGTATGCCTTTCGGCTTATGCAATGCTCCAAGCACGTTCTAAAGGTGTATGATGTCGATATTCTCAGATATGATCGAGAAAACCATGGAAGTTTTCATGGATGATTTCTCGGTTTTTATGGAGATTCTTTCACATCGTGTCTTTCCCATTTAGAAAATATGCTGAAACGGTGTGAAGACACCAACTTGGTTCTATATTGGGAGAAATGCCATTTCATGGTCAAAGAGGGCATTGTCCTCGGCCACAAGATTTCGAAATCCGGGATTGAGGTCGATAGAGCTAAAGTCGACATTATTGCAAAATTACCTCATCCCACGACCGTTAAAGGAATTAGAAGTTTTCTCGGTCATGTCGGCTTTTACCGACGTTTCATTCAAGACTTTTTTAAGATAGCCCGGCCTCTGACCCACTTACTTGAAAAAGATGCTCCGTTTATCTTCTCAAATGAATGCATCGAAGCATTTAATGTTCTTAAAAAGAAGTTAACGGAGGCTCCAATCTTAATTGCCCCCGATTGGGACTTGCCCTTCGAGCTAATGTGCGATGCTAGCGATTATGCCATTGGTGCAGTCCTGGGGCAACGCAAGTCTAAGCATTTTCAGCCGATACACTATGCTAGTAAAACAATGACCGACGCTCAATACCATTATACGACTACTGAGAAAGAAATGTTAGCCGTCATTTACGCTTTTGAAAAGTTTCGATCTTATTTGCTTTTGAAGAAATGCATAGTGTATACGGATCATTCGGCTCTTAAGTACCTTATGGCAAAGCAAGATGCTAAGCCACGCTTGATGCAGTGGGTTCTCCTCCTTTAGGAATTCAAAGTTGAAATTCGAGATAAAAAGGGAGCGGAGAACCTTGCTGCTGATCACCTATCGCGTTTAGAGAATCCCCACCAAAGTGTTTTCGAGAAAAAGGAGATTAACGAAGCATTTCCTCTCGAGACACTGGGGAGTTTGTCACACTGTGATTCTAGTACCCCATGGTTCGCCGACTTTGCGAATTACCATGCGGGGAATTTTATCCGGAAAGGGATGTCGTTCCAGCAGAAGAAAAAATTCTTCAAAGATGTTAAGCATTATTTCTGGGACGACCCCTACTTGTTTAAGATATGTGCGGATCAAGTGATCCGGCGGTGCGTTCACGGCAAAGAAGCCGCTGACATTCTTATGGCATGCCACAATGGACCCACGGGGGGACATCATGGTGCCAACTTCACCGCTAAGAAAGTTTTTGATTCCGGCTTCTACTGGCCGACGATTTACCGGGATGCTCATGAGTTGGTTAAATCATGTGATTCTTGCCAGCGTCAAGGAAAAATTACTCAGAAGGACGAGATGCCTCAAAATGCTATCCAAGTCTGTGAAATTTTTGACGTCTGGGGTATCGATTTCATGGGTCCATTCCCGTCTTCTCGTGGTAACAAATATATACTCGTGGCCGTCGACTACTTGTCTAAATGGGTCGAAGCGAAGGCGCTACCCACCAATGACGCCCGAGTTGTAGTTAAATTTCTTAAAAGTCTCTTCGCCCGATTTGGTGCACCTCGTGCTATTATAAGCGATCGTGGGACCCATTTCTGTAACGACCAATTCACTAAAGTTATGCTCAAATATGGTGTCACACATCGTCTTTCTACGGCATATCATCCACAGACGAGTGGTCAAGTTGAGGTCTCCAATCGTGGCTTGAAACGTATTTTAGAAAGGACCGTAGGTGAACATCGTGCTTCATGGGCCGATAAGTTAGATGATGCACTTTGGGCCTTCCGTACAGCTTACAAAACACCCATTGGGTGCACTCCTTACAAGCTGGTTTACGGGAAGGCCTGCCACTTGCCCTTTGAACTTGAGCACAAGGCCTACTGGGCCTTGAAACATGCTAATTTTGACCTTCAAACCGCGGGTGATCATCGTAAAGTTCAATTGAATGAATTAGTCGAGCTTCATGATCAAGCCTATCAGAATTCTTTGATCTACAAAGAGAAGACAAAGAGGATTCACGATGCTAAAATTAAAGATCGCGTCTTCAATGTTGGTGACCGAGTCCTTCTTTTCAATTCTCGATTAAAGATTTTCTCGGGCAAGTTAAAAACCCGTTGGTCTGGACCATTCACCATTACCCAAGTATTTCCTTATGGAACCGTTGAACTTTCTCAACCTAATGGTCCCAATTTTAAGGTGAATGGTCATCGTGTTAAACATTACTTCGGAGGGGACATACCACCCATGGTTGTCCCGGATCTCCAGACTTTCCCCAAGGACGATTAAATTCGGGGATCGAGTCAAGCTCATGTGACTCGGTGAACAAAAACAAGCGCTTCGTGGGAGGCACCCCATGCTTATCCATTTTCATCTTCTTTATTTTCTATTTTCTTTAATAACGTGACGTGAGGGGGGCGACCCTTTCCAAACTAGTGTTTTCGTGGTTGTTTATGAATGTTCAGGAATTTCCCCGAAGTTTGAGGACTCTCGTGCTCGTGGTTTGTCGTTCTCTCCACTCGAGTCTCAACCTTCGCTGCTCTTTCGGAAATTCACCATATCCAAAATCTTATCGACTAACGTTTATCTCTTGGCATACTTAATAAATGGCCTTAGATTTTACGTAGGATTACCTTTACCCTTAAAACATTGAGGACAATGTTTCACTTTAGTCTGGGGGGTTGAATCTTCGATTCGATTTGACCTGTACCATCGTCTGAGCTGTTTAACTTACGCAACTCCGTTTTCCACCAAAAATTTTAATTTTTGTCACCTTTTTATTGCAAAAAAAAAAATAAAAAATAAATAAAAAATAAAAAAGATGAAAAAATATATGATATGAATAATAAGTTTTACACCTTGTTTTGACTTTCCTACGGGCGAGAGTAGAAATAAATGTTCCGACTTGACCGGGCGTGTTGAGCCCTAGCTCGTCTCCCTTAACCAAAATAATCAAAAGATTATGGCTAAGCATCCGCGGATCTCATTACTTGGGATTTTAAATTTGCGGAGATCGAGGAATGATAGAGTTTATTTGGAAGTTTCGTGCTATACACGGATCGCATTACTGGGATTTTAAAAACCCACGAGAGGTACTTGTGGCCTCCTTGTTCCCATCAGCAACGTCACCAATATATAATAGATGTCTAGGATTAATTAAGGGTATACGGTTTGGGCAATACTTAGTTTTTTCTCGTTCCCAACAAAATCTCTGCATATGGGGGTTTGGTACACATTGAGGTACTGCCAGTGTCACGGTGAAATAGACTATTGCATCTTGCCGGTTCGCAGCCGATGTTGTGATCTTAGTAAAGGCCGTAGGACTCGGGGTTTGGCATATAGTTATGAATATCGATAATAATAGTCCAAAGCCAAATAAAAAGGCAGAGGAATCCAAAGCTACAAAAAGCAGCGGATAGAAATCCAAAGTCATAATAAAGCTCTTACATCTTGGCGGCTCATAAACCGTTGACTGTAAAAGAATAAAGGACTAAGGACAAAAGTATTATTAAAGTGCTTATGATTATGCAAAAATGTCAAGCTTCGACTCCGGGGGTTTCCCTAATAAAAAGCTTCCGTTTCGGGTATCAAACATGGTATGTCTCGGTCATAAATAAAAAGGGGGGCTCCACAAATCGTGTTAAATCAGAGACCTTCATGTGGACCCGATTTCTGTATGCAGGGGTTTTCGAGGGAAAGTTTGGAAACTACTTAGCGTTCAAATTTTGTGCTCTTATCGGACTAACAAATATCGAAACGAGAAAATATGAAGCAATTCATTTCTCACAAATTAAAATCTTTAGATACAAAACTTAGGACCTGGGGACAAGAGGTAATACACAAGTAACTTTTGTGGGCAGTGTTAGCATCTAACTTCTGATAAATAATGATCTCGATTTTACGCTTAGTTTGGGAGCTTGTGAAAAATCAAGGATGACGATTTTTATCCGTACGGTCTCTTCTCTGTGAGAAGTGTTTCTACTCGTAGACCCTTTATCAACATATAAGAATTGATAATGAAAGTCAAGGCAAACCGTCACCCATATATAAATGAAAAAGTACAAAAAGAGTAGTAGTAGTTGTCATTCCTGAAAATCGGAAAACGGAGCGTTTTTGAGAATAAATGATTTTACTATCTCTCTTGAATATCATTGCTACTTTACAACGTCAGTAAAGAGAGGTTTTAAAAATTATTTATCTCTTAAGCGTGAGGTGATGACATTGCGTGAGGGCACGGCAATACCTTAGTCTGGGGGATTTTGATGAGTGCTTAATCACTCATCCTTTTTAGACCAAAAATACCAAATACTAACCAAATATGCCAAGAGAACGTATGTTTTTGTATTTGTGTATGTGCAGGTACAGATATGAGAAAAATGAACAAAAACACAGCAAAACCGACAAAAACGAGTACGAGAATGGAAAAAGGTCAAAAGCCGGAGCCGGGAAAGCAAAATGATCAAAGAGAGTTCAAATTATCATTAGAAGTCCTCAGCCTTTCACAATGTTTCATAAATGGTCCCTGGACAAAGTTTGAGAGAAATGGCGAATTTAGTCCCTCAAGTTTCAGATAATTACAAAAGTGGTCCTTTGAAGAAATTTCCGAAGAAAAGTCAAAAGAGGTCCTTCACGATTCAAAGAATGACAACATTAGCCCTTGGATTACATTTATGGAGAATGGCAGATTTGATCCCTATAGTTTGCAATATTACTACTTTGGTCCTTGAAATTATACTACTCCTAAATCAAAAATTAAAACAACCGGATCCATGATTACATTTGGCCCAAACCAAAACAAAAGCCCACCCCTAATTACTTTAACCCGGTCCACTCCCTCACCCGGTCAAACCGGTCAATGCAAGCAATAAAAATAAAACCACCCCTAATCCATTTCCCGCCCCCCAATTTTTTACACAACCCAGATAAGTTACTATTCCCCCTAGAACCCTAGTTTCACCATTCCTCAAAATTACCCCGATTGGGTAACAATTACCCAATGATTATTGTTTCTAGAAGCTGACAGGTTGTCAGGGATGTCAGAGAATGACGCGTGGGCCAATAGGAGAGCATACGCAGGATCAATCTAATCACATCAATCAATCATACGGCTCAAAATGAAACTTGGGGATCAAGGGTGATCTAATGGCTCAAAGGAACTCAAACAAACACACTTCTCACACGGATTAGTGACCTGGCAATCCAGAAGCATCTCCCAAGCTCCATACAGCTCCTATATATACCCCCCTCCATCTCATGTAATAGTGTGCCATTTTTTATGTAATGTTCTGATGTTTTTATAATTTTGTAATGAATTTCTTTTTATGAATGAAAAAGTTTGCCTTATTTCTTTAATTACTTGTCTTATTTTTAATTACCTTTATTTTCTGCATATTTAGATAAATTGTTTGAGTTTATTGTTTCTACTTCATTACTAATTTTTAATTCAGAATTGCTTTTTAGTTTTAGCTTCTTCAAGTAAAATATATATATCAAGTTCATAATTCAACAAGCTTCAATAAGCTTGTATTGTTGTTAAATCAGTTTCATATTAGCTTATTATAGCTACTGTGATCCTTTGTTTGGCACCTCAATCAATCATTCTCAAATTCACATAAAAGGTCAATTGGTCAACTGTAGCAGCTTGTTGATAAGCTGAGCTTATTTGGAGTTGAGGCAGCCTTAAGGAGTCCAAAGGCCTGTCTAAGAGACAGGCAAGCTAAGTGAAACCCCCTCTGTTTGAGCTGAGGGGGTATTGGTATTGTAAGCACCATTCATTTCAATTTATGTTTCATCTTATAGTAATAGTAGATTGGATCTGATTTTATTGGTTTATAATTGCTTATTGCTGCTATTTTGTTCATTAATTTTGCTTAATATTTATGGTTTAGTCATATTTGGTAGGTTGTTTAGTTGATACTGCTCAAGTTGGGGTGTTGAACTTAGTATCTGTTTTCACTTTTAGGGCTGCAACTTGGGTTTAGTGTTTGAAATCTGAGATGTGTTGCTCATTTAAGTTACCTTGTGCCTTTATTTGCTTATCTCTCTGATTTTTCACCAATTGCTTAACTGCTTTTCAAACTGCTTATTGTATTGAGTGCTTATTGGGCCTGTTTTGGTCATATCTGAGTTTCAGGGTATCCATTGGCTTTAGATCTGTTCATTTAAGCTCCTTTTAGTCCTAAAATCAGTTGTTCAAAGTTGGGGTCACAATTGGTCAAAGTGCTTATCATTAAGCACATCCTAATAAGCAAACCATTCAGCAATTCCACAGCTTATTTTCAAGTTTTTTAATTTTTCATAAGTTTAGAATAATATTTTAGATTTTCCCTGAAATTTTCATATTTTTCTGAGCTCATTTGCTATTTTTCCTATTTAATTTTCATTTTTAATCATTTTTAATTACTTTTTAATTACTAAAAAAATACAAAAAAATCAGAAAAAACCCAGAAAAATCCAAAAAAATATTAGAAAATTATTTTTAGTTATTTTAGATTTTTAGAAATTTATTTTGCATTTTTCTCAATTATTTTGAATTGATTTTGAATTTTTAATTAGTTTTAATACTTTTTAATTTCCAAAAATTACATAAAAAGCCAAAAAAATTAGTTTTCAATTTTAAAATTTCTTTTTAGTTATTTTATAATTTTCAAGATTTAATTTTCATTTTTCTCACTTAAATTCCATTTTCTTTTAATTTTTAATTAGTTAATTAGTTTTTAATTCAAAAAAAAAAAAAAAAAAGTCAAAAAAAATATTTTTCTTTTTCTCAAAATTTTCTTTTATCATTTTTAACTTTTCAAAATTATTTCCAAGTCCGTAGGAGTCGTGTAGCTTAAAAGTCGCGTTTTATTTCGTACGGTTACGTTTATTTTGCATTTTAGCTTACGGTTTTCGATTCTACGTTACGTTTTTTGTTTGTTTAGTTGAATTACGTGCTTAATTGGTTATTTGTGCTTCATATACTATTTCATTAGTGTAATCTCATAAAAATCACTTTTTACCACTTTCACGACACGTTTCACGAATCGGAAATTCAAAATTCCATTCATCCTTCACACGGACTACGACCTCGGGTTATCCGTATTTCTTTGCGGATCTCTTGAGCTTATATCTATACTATAATATTGATATTGTGTTTTTCAAACCAATCACTCACCTTCACCTCAATTATTTTCAATTTCAACCCTACACTAAAACTAATATTTCATTTTAATAACTAACATAAACATTTATAGGACCGTTTCAATTTGAATTTGAATTTTAAATATATCCCGCCCGTTTCAATTTGAATTTGAAATTTAAATATATCCCGCTCCGACAACTCGCAAACTTGGGATCACCCGGATTATAGTTGAAGTTTAAGTATGTTTCTGTTAAGTATGTTTCTTTTAAGTATGTTTAAGTATGTAACGTTTAAGTATTTCTGTTAAGTATGTTTCTTTTAAATAAATTCAGTTACTTAAAAAAAACATTTACAATACGATATGAAAACAAGACTAAAAAACATTAAATACGATACGAAAACAAGACTAGCGAGATATATTTAAATTTCAAATTCAAATACGAGCGGGATACATTTAAGTTATGGTTTGATTTTTAAATCATAGGGGGTGTTTTGTAAATTTTGCATTTTGAAATTCATAAAAGTAACTAATATTACATGGGCCAAAAGTTTTTTTTTTTTTTTTTTTTTTTTTTTTTTTTTTTTTTTTTAATACAACGCAGCGTTAAGACTAAGACTCGCCACGTTAACGTGGGTTTGCCTTTCATATCCGGTAAGGCTTAACGCACTAAAATTGAGGGTGCGTTAAGTTATAACGCAGAGTTCTCAGTTAACTTAAGTGTTATGCAGTCGTTTTCTCTCTTCTTAAAATCAATATTCATAATTGGTCCAATATGAGAGTTGATGCTATTTGGAAGCATGTAACTTTTTTTTTTTTTTTTTTTTTTTCAATGGATTATAGAAAGGAAGGGGGGTCATGGTGTCTTGATAAAGTGCAACAAATGGAAATAAAACCAATGGCAACACCCCCTGCTCTCCTCTCCCTCCCAACAGTACCACGTGCTTTTGCCTTTCTCCTATTTTATACTCATTTGGTCAACTCAAAACATACATGATTCGACTAAGTGAACAAGACTTATTGCAACTTAATGCCAGTATGTTTTTAAGCTATTTTTGTTAAATCTTATGTGACTAATGTGATCAAGAACAAAGTCTTATCAGTTAAGAAATTAATTCTTTTTCATAGTTGGATCCTAAACATGAACATGAAAGTGAAACCTTATATTGGTTATAATTGATCTTTGATCCATAGAATGCTTGTACAATATCGCTATAATTTCTTTGCTTGTTCTCTAGTTTCTTGCCAGAGCGCATGTTTTTAATAAAATGCCCTCTAACTTCTTGCTAAACTTAGTATGGATCTATGATCCAAAGAATCGTGACAATCTATATATAACTAACTAAACTATGTGGGCGAGATTATAAACGTACGTACTACGAGCTCTAACACTACCTTTTTCAGTTTTCCCAAAAAGAAAAACATGAGCCAGCTTTGATTAAAGCAGAAGGTAGAAAGATTATATAAAGATAATATATATGGCACATGCATTAATTTGATTATTACAGCATATATTACAAGTGTGAGGAGTTGAATATAAAAGCCGCATTAATCATATGGTTACCCTATAAATACACACCTTTTCATTCCTACCACAGCACCTTTTCACTCACAAACTCAAACACTCTCTAGCTAGTCTCTTATCTCTCATACCAAGGAGGCTATATTGACATTTATTTACATTCAAAAAATGGCCTTCAAGAAGTCATCAAACAAGCTCTCACAAGCAGCACTTTTGAAGCACATTATAAAGAGGTGCTCAAGCATGGGAAAGAAACAACAACAACATTATGATGATGTACCCAAGGGCCATTTCGTCGTCTACGTTGGTGAAAATAGGATCCGCTACGTCATACCAATTTCGTTCCTTTCACGACCAGAGTTTCAGACCCTACTCCAGCTGGCAGAAGAAGAATTCGGGTTTGATCATGACATGGGGCTAACCATTCCTTGTGAAGAAGAAGTCTTTGAATCACTTACTTCATTACTTCGGTATTGAGACATACCTCAATGACTACTAGTATTATTTTTCCTTTCCTTTATTTTTTATATATTTATTTTAGATTTGATCTAACCATGCATTAAGAAAGTATTTAAGAAAACCCCACAATTGGAGTGGGGTTTTAGACTAAGTGTAAATGTTATGAATTTTTCTCACAATGTGTTTGTATCATTTTGTTGCATATTATTATTGGACCAATGGCTTCAAAGAGATACAAGTGTCAGATTCGTAATTCAGCTTTAAAAATTATCATATTTTGACCCTTAACAATAATTTTATGGCTCCGCGCTTATAGAGCCACTCAGTTTGCAGCAACGGCCCTTCATATGTAAACACATATAATGTTATTCAATATTTTTTTCTTATTGAGAGATGCTAGGCATAAAAGATGATAGCAGCCAATCTCAAGTGCGAATTATTGAAAGAAATATTCAAACAAAACGTGCTAGTTATCACACCTTTGAGTTGAAAAAAAGAATTTAGAGGTGTAAAATGCAACCACATATAGGCCAAGATTGTATCTACTAAAAACAATATTTATAGGACATACATAGTGGTCCTAAATTTATTGTTATGGCAGGTGTCCAAGTAGTTGTTATGTAGCAACATCATGTGTTATTGCTCACTCTATCGACTCGTTAGTTTGTGGTTAATTATTTCATGTAGACCCCAATATTTAGCATCTCAACAAAAACGTCACATGTAAAAGGACAAAATTAAGGTATTTGATCTTTTAATGTAAATAAATTATTTGTTTAATAAATAATACAAATCATCTACAATGCATACAAAATTAGAGTGGTTTAATTTAAAACCTTAGATAACGCTAGATCCACATAAGTTTTACGCAAAACTTATTGTATGTCGATCTAGCATTACTGTAAACTTAATTTAACCTAAATATTGGTCGAGCTCTGTTACACGAATGGAGTGATGTGGCCCTAGAAGTTTCAGTGAATGCAATGCAGGGTTTTATGTACAATAAGTAACCCTTGCACCACGTAAACTTGATGTTACTATATTGCTATACGCGCATTCAATCCTCTGAAGTTGGTTTCAATATGATAGACTAATACATAAGGTTTCTTTTTATTATGATGGTATCTATAGATGTACATAGCTTATTATTACTTTTAATATACGATAGAGTAAACTACAAAATTCATCTATTTGCCCTGTTCGTTTTGGCACACGCCTAGTAAGAAACTATTGCCATGAATTATATGAAATGACCAAAAGTCTAACGAAAAACCATCATAAGTATCACAACTTTTTTTTGCATGCAAAATTTTCATGAGTAAAGAAAAGTTCAAGCACTCAAATTAACATCGTGTGGTGTTGAGAATGCTCACTAGCAATACAAGAGTTGCTTGACTGTATGTTCAAAATAAACCACCTTAAGACAGTAAATCCGTTAAGAGATTAGGATATAAGTTCAAAAAACAACATTAAATACCGACGACATTTTTGTTTCCATTTGTAATATAACGTCGATCGAGCTACATGCATAATCCAAATTCATACGTCAAACGAAAGGTTTTTAGTTTGATCATTGAAAGCTACTACTTGAGAATTGAGACCAACACATGTAGTTATCATTAACAGTATATGATAATATTTGTGTTCAAGTTGTACTTTGGAACTTGCAAGTGATAAACATGCATGCTCCTATCAACTGTGTTTGTAGATAGAAATACATACATAAATTATCATTTTCCACGTCGCAATTTTTGTCAATAACTTTATATAACTTCTATATATATGCCAAGGATAAAAGACCACGCATATGGCTACCTTTTCAGAAAAGGAGGGATGTGATTTACCTGATTTGAATATGTGTAACGGATGATTCAAATCTAATGAATGAGTCGGCTATAAGGTCGGAAACAATGACGGACTTAGAAAAATAGCATGTGGGGGCAAATATATATATATATATATATATATATATATATATATATATATATATATATATATATATATATATATATATATATAAAAGGTTTTAAATTATTGAATGTTTGGTTTTAATATGTGGGTTGGGGGCAATTTGAGTTTTAAGTGGGGGCACTTTCAAAAAAATGTTAAAAAAGAAAATACGCTTAAATCTTGACTTTTTCGGCAAGTCATGAAGGCGCCGGCCCCGTATTTAATACATGGATCCGTCCCTGGTCGGAAACCATCGTTACCAGCCCCTAAAATAGTCCACGCATACAAATATGCTTGGTCAACTCTTTTATTTTAACAATAAGGAGATTATCTTTTATTGATGTATGTTGATTTCTAGATATGTTGCATAACCAAATTAGGAAACAATAGAAGTCGATCGTATGTTGTCTTCTCTTTCACATCATATTAAACAAGAATATCTTTATCAAGTAACAAGTGTATGATCAATTTGCATGCGTATAATTCGTCTCTTTGCTACGGAGTATACGCAATATTTAGTTACATAAAATATGCGATAAGTGGGTGAGACTCAAGAACTCATCAAGACGTTGATACTAGTGCTGTAAACCAGGGGCGAAGCTTGGAAATTTCGAGTGGGGGTCGGGATCTAAAATTTTTTTTTCCTAACACTATGGGGGGTCGAAACCGAATTAAATTGGGGGAGCGAAACCGAAAATACCGAATTTTTTCTACACGAAAACTATATACCCCTACATCGCAAAAAAAATTTCGGGGGGTCGGCCGCCCCCCCCCCCCCCCCCCGGCCCCTTAGAAGCTGCGCCCCTGCTGTAAACGAAATGGACAAACACGAACGGAACCCTGTTCATGTTCGTTCATTTAATTTTAACCGGACAACTAAACGGACACGGACACTTAAACGGACGAATTTTCTTGTTCATGTTCGTTTATTAAGAAAATGAATTGTTCATGTTCGTTCATTAAGACAATAAACGAACGTTAAACGAACATAAACGATCAAACATAAATGAAAATAGACAAACAAACATAAACCTTATTGAATTCTTCACAATATATTGTTTATAAGTGTTGCTTTGTTTAAACTAACCAATTTTTAAAATTATAAAATTAAAAGATATGATATATGAACATAAATAGATAAATAAACATAAACGAACTTTAACAAACGCCTAATCGGACGTTCACGAACATAAATGAACGAACGAGACTTTTGTTCATGTTCGTTCATTTAACTAAACGAACGTAAAATATTGTTTATGTTCGTTCATTTAATAAACGAACGAACATAAACGAACTTTTTACCGAACGGTTTATGAAATGTTCACTGAACGTTTAGTTCGTTTACAGCCCTAGTTGATACACTATCTAGAGACAAAAGGTAATACATTTTTTTCGAATCATGTGTGGTATTCGCTAATCTAATAATGTACATTCAATTGCGCCACTACAATTCACTTAGGTACCAAGACATGTCATGTAGTTGTCATCGTATACATAACGACAAGGGAACCATGGCTATCGGTTCAAATCTAAACTTTATAAGCTTAGCTAGAGTCATACAAAATCTGCATTAAGCTAGAGGACTAGAACTTTATCTTTGAAACAACAAATATAACCTGACTTGGAGACATGTTGTTAGGTTAGAAATATTCTTCTTAAAAAGTTGATATATTTAATTTATCTAAACTAATTAGATAAGAATTACAAATATCAACACATTCCACTTGGTTACAAGTAAAATAAATAATGCAGCCAATTGGATTTTATGGGCCATAAAATCCGACCCACATCCTCCTCAACCGGCGTTTGTTTGGATTGGACTCAAAAGATTGACAAAAAGGGGGCCGATAACCTACCATTTTAATATTAAGTGGATAACACATTTGGGCACGTTTGGTTTATACCATTTGGAATGAGGAAATTGTTTCATTTTAAGATTATTGTTTGGTTCAAGCTTTTAAAAATTTATGTGAGTTTAAAAATTATAGATTGATACCTAGCATGTATGGTATCTTTTGTAATTGGGTTTGTATGGGGTTTAATTTGGGTTTTTGTTTGATGTGACTAAAAGACATTTTTTTTATTAGTAAATTGTATGAAATAGGAAATTAACTAGTGCATGAATTCTCATAGATTATGGGTGGGTGTCATGTTTTTTATCGTACAAACGGGCCCACCACTCACATAACATAACTTCTCATATGATAATTTTTTATCTCTTTCTTTACACTTGTAATAATACAAAAATATTTATTTAAGTTTTATATTATATAATAAAATAAACAAATTATTATAATAATTTAATTATTCTCTCTCCACCTTTTTTTTCAAACCGAATCTCACTCTCATACCCATTTACAAACCAAACGGAACCTAAAAACATATAATGGGTCCCACATTTATATCTTTACTCACAATATATACATAAATTAATTATTAAAATAAACTTTTTAATAAAATACTAATCTTTACTCTTACATCATTTTCTTTTATTATAAACTGAATCCAAATCTGATTCTAAATCCTTTTACAAACCAAACGGGCCCTTAGTATGAATCTCATTAATTGGCTTGTACTATCGCACAACTTCAAATTTACAATGGATAAGTTTTTCATTTTAAAATGTTGATAACCGGTAAGCGTCCACCCGAAAGATGAATATATGTAGAAGAAAATGTTAGTGGTCATGTAGAAGAAAAGTGTCTACTTACTTTGAGGAACGCAGGCAATTTTGTACAAAGTACTTCAATGAACAGATAAACATACAAGTTTTTCATATTTACTTTACCCGAGAAATGTGGGACTTTAGCTGAGACATACGTAACCTAACAAAAGTATTCTATGGCCGTTTGTAAAAGAGATAAAGGCTGAGCACAAGGACTGAAATGCAACAACATCAATAGTTTAGGGACTTAACTTATAAATATTTTATAATTCTATTTTGGTAGTTATCATTTTATATAACCCGCTATCTGTATTCATTTTCACTCAATCAATGAGAATCATTTTCCCACTACATGTTTGTGTGTGTAAATGTCCATTCTCTCAACTCAATATTGTCAACACCATGTAAAACCATTTACGTGGCCACCCTAAAATATGTATCTAGTGCGGTTTAAACATTGGACTTCATATGGTTTAGTTAGAAGACTTACCACTTGGTCATTTGTTGTAATGATCGTTTACAAACAAAGGTCATTTGATAGCGTCATTTATCCTATTTATATTGCTTGTTTTATATCATTTTATATGAGAATTGATACTTAATCGCTTATTTGTGTATTTCTCAGTTATTATGAAGCAATTGGTGAAAGTTAGTGAAAAGAACGTGTTTTGGAGTTAAATTGATGAAGTCAAAGAAGTCTACTAAATCTGACATCAATACGATGCATCATTTTAGACGGATACACCGAATACCAACACTTAGACGAATTCAAAACCATTGCTTAACTTTGATGTATACATCATATTCAATTCTATAATACGCCGTATATGAAACTTTGGTCAACAAGAAGAATAAGACTATTTTAATTCCAATACGTCGGATCTACTTCTGTGATAAAGCGTATCCATGCCCTAACTTCGCAAGGATATCCAAGACAGGAAGACTCCAATGCGTCGTATCCATGTGCAACGATACGCCGTATTGAAAGGCGGTTGGAGAATATTCTAAACTATAATGCTCTTGGACCCTACGCGAAGTTACCTCGATATGTCGTATCGGATAACCCGATAAGCCGTATCGACCCTTATTCGAAGAGTATAAATAGAAAACTTAGAATTCGGTTTTCAGAGAGCTTTTAACCATCAAGTACGATTTCCAGACGATTTTAGAAGACAAGAAGGTACTGCTTGTGCTATCATTCCATAGGAAAACTCTTGTAATCATTATACTCCGCTATAATCATTCGATTAGCGTATTGTTTTCTTATGAATTCTACTTTAATCATTCTGAATATGATACTATGTGTGATAACTGAGATTATGGGCTAATACCTTGATAAGGATTTATTTGATACGCTTTTAGGGGGTCATATAAGCCCTAAATCGTAAATATATGGTCAACTATTACCTTAAATCGCTTCTTTTGTCATTTTAAGTACTTGGGACGAGAATTCTGGAAAATAAAGCATTTTGGACGATTTTGGAGTCAAAAGTGAAGAAAACGACAAAATCGAGAAACTATGCTGGAAATTGCACCTGACGACATCACGGTCTCAAGGTGACGCCGTCACTTGAAGATTCAAGAGGTGGAATTATCTGCATATGATGCGCCAGAAGAATTTTGGTGAATCAACACGTGACGGCGTCACGTGTTATTTGGAGTAGGTCGTCACGTACAACATTTACAAGAGACGGCCCAGTGATGATAAAGAGTGACGACGTCAAGCCGCTTAATTGGGCATCAAGAAACCCTAATTACGGCGAGATGATGGCGTCAAGACTCATAACCTGACGCCGTCACCTGTGTATCTCTATATATACTTTTAGATTTTTTACATTAGAAAGGGGTGGAACTTTGTAGGGATCTTTGTAAGTCCGAATTTTACAGCACTTTTAAGGTTTCAAACTCTATTTTCTTTCATGTTCAATTGAAAGATAAGTTCTCCTTTAATCATTTAATAGGTATATGTGTTGTTTGATTAATCGTTTGTCTTTTCTTTTAATTAACATGTTAGCTTAGATCCTTTAGTGTTTGCTTAGATCTAATGATACATGGTTGTTAATTATTGAGTGTTGATTTGTTATTAATTGTTTGGTTGATTGACTCACGTTAGGCTTAAGAAAACTTGATAATCTCCTATACGGTAAAATGCGTGAATGTCTTAAGAAATGTAATTGGATGTGTACTACGGTTTTATTGATTGTATTTAATGCATGAGTAGATGTTGATGATTCTATGATAGGACACTAAACGTGTCATCATAAGAAATAGATACTCATAAAGTTGGGGAAGGACGTACATGCCTCCACGACCGGTATTAAGGAATACAATCCTTCAATCAAACAATTGTAACAAATCAATAAATCAATAAGAGATAACTAGGGGGTAGTGAAATCTAAGTAACACACTTGTCTCTCATAAGAAGTTCACCGCATTTACTTTTCTTGTTATTTTATTTTATTTTGTTTAATTAGTAATTTTGGGTTAGTTTGTTAGCAACTAATTCCGACCACTCTTCCATTACATGAGATTTTTACTGCTTTCTATAAAATATAAAAAATACAAAAAGAATCATCCTTCACCTTTAGACCTAGTTAACCTACATCTCAATCCTAACGACACTATTCCCCTAGAGAACGACCAATCCTCTGGACTTACCATATACTACACTACAGCGATCAGGTATACTGCCTGGTGGATTGCAAAAATCTCTCAAGATCGCTTGAGAGGTAAAACCTTTTACATGGTTGCAAAAAACGCATCAAGTTTTGGCGACGCTGCCAGGGAATAGTTATTGTTTAGGTTGATTTTTATTTTGATTAGGTCTACTCATTAGATTCATATCTAGTGAGATTTTTATTTTCTTTTTCATAGGATTTCTTTAGCCTATCTTTTTCTTTGTGTCTTTGTTTGTAATCATTATCATCCGCCATCATGGAAGGTGATAGTATCTTTGAACCCGTCGTTCAATTAAACCAACCCAACCACCAAAACCCACCCAAACCACCTAGAGCCCCGCACCTTAGGAGACTACTCCCAACCTAGCCACCAAGGCTGTCGAAACACCATTAAGCTCAACCAAGGAGCTAATGTGTCTCCCTTGCAATCCGACACCATCCAGTTGGTGCAAAGCAGATGTGCATTCCATGGACTTCGTTCCGAAGATCCAAACCTACATCTCAAGGATTTCTTTCAAATCGTTGATTCTATAGACCTTGATGTTCCCACTCGAGAGACGACAGGATTGCGTCTCTTCCAATTCTCTCTACGTGAGCAAGTTAGTCAATGGCTTGAGCGTTTACCCATGGGATCCATCACCACGGGGGAGAACTACCAAGTTAAGGAATGACATCTTGATGTTCCAACAATGTCAAGATGAAACTCTTTACGAAGCATGGACTTGTTTCAAGGACTTACTCCAAAAAGTCCCTCATCATGGCATAGATCTTTGGCTCTTAGTCCAAATCTTCTATGACCACGTCGATTATCTCGCCAAACGTGCAATTGATCAAGCGGCCGGCGACAAATTGCCAGAGAAGGAAGCCAAGGAATCATGGGACATCATTGATGAGATTGCCTTCTATGGTAGCAAGTCTTGGGATGACCCCCATGATGCAACCACGGTGGTCAAAGCAATTTCATCACCAGAAAAAATCTCTCATCTCTCTGAAGAGAACCTTTGTGAACTTGAGAAAAGGGTCAATTACTTAATTAAAAAACGAAAGAGACCCTTAAGTCCAAATCGAGCAACAGTTAACTCCATCTCAAACGTAAGGTTGGCACCCCTATCCGAGTCACCTCTTAGAGAATATCTGTCGGCTCACTCTGAGAGACTGGCAAGGTTTAAAGAATCTATTTATAAACAAAGGGGGCAAGAAAAGATGGCTGAGATGATGAGTCTACTAAAGTATTATACTAAATCCAGGGCCCCGGAAAAGGTGTCGTTACAAAAGTAAGCCAATACTCCCATCACCAAATCTGTTAATGCTATCTCCATTGTCCATGAAAATGACAATGTGATGCGTGGGAATTGCACCAGGCTTTACCTCTCAAGGGATCTTGAGAAGCTTACAACCCCCTCCAGGCAGTGTGCCTGATCGTTGTAGTATAGTATAGTGACAAGTACCGGGGGATTGATCGTTTAGC
This sequence comes from Artemisia argyi, assembly GCA_030686995.1. NCBI lineage: Eukaryota > Viridiplantae > Streptophyta > Magnoliopsida > Asterales > Asteraceae > Artemisia > Artemisia argyi. Next base: position 43,125,355 of record CM060697.1, read on the forward strand.
TTAGGAATAGTGTCGCTAGGATTAGAAAACCTAAATACTAGTTCTAAAGGTGAGGGATGATTATTTTTGTATTTTATATTTTTTTAGAAAGCAATTAAAAATCTCTGGTTTGAAGGATTTGGGCGGAATTAGTTGCTAATCAACTAACCCAATACTAAAGATGCAATCAAAATAAAATACTAGAAATGAAAATAAACTAAATTATACTAAAGTTGTGAGCAATAAGTGGAGAAAATGTGTTTACTTAGATTTCACTACTCCCTAGACATCTTTTACACGTTAATTACTTGTTATAATTGCATGGATGACGGATCGTATTCCTTAATACCATTCATGGGGTAGCACACTTAACTCCCCAATTCTATGAGCTCTTATCTCCTCTTATACCATGCCCAGCACAACCATAGGGATTATAAACAGTGGCTCATGCATTAAATACAACCAATAAAGACCTAATGCGCGTCCGTTCATGTTTCTTAAGACGTTCAAGCATGTTACCAATTGGAGATCTGCCAGTTTTCTTAAGCCTAACATATAAATCATTCATCCAAGACAAGTATAAACAAGTAATCAACACATAATTAACATCTAGGTTTCATTAGATCCAAGCAAACACAAGATAGATCTAGCCTAGCATGATGGAATTAAGACAAGAACAAGATATAGACAACCAACACATAGACATATTGATTGAATTAAAAGAACATTTATCTCAATTATACATGAAAGGTATCAAGGGCTTGGAACCCTTGAAAAACCTGTAAAATTCGTACCAAGTTCGTACTTAGGGTTTCTCCAAAACTTCTCTCTTTTTAATGTGAAAATTAGAAAACTATATATAGGAAAAGGGGTCTGACGGCGTCAAGACTAAACTTGTGACGCCGTCACCTCGCCGCCAAAACTCTTCTCGGACTGCCTTGATCTACATTTGACGTCGTCATGTGATAATCATTTCCAGGCCGTCATGACTTTTACTCTTGACGCCATCAAATCTGTACTGGATCGTCATGGAATTTTGCTCTTGACGCCGTCAGGAAGCTACTCTTGACGCCGTCACCTACTGTTCCCAGCATGGAAAATTAAGACTTTGGCGTTTTCTTCACTTTTATGCTCCAAAAACGTCCGAATTGCTTCCTTTTCCAGATTTCACTCCCAAAGTACCTAAAATCACAAAAGGAATGATTTAGGGCAATATTTGATCAAATAAATTCAATTCCGGGCTTAAATAACCCCCTAAAAGTGGATCATTTTTCGCCTCATCATATACCCTTACACTTGAGATTTGCTTGTCCTCAAGCAAATGCGCTTTTATTCTAGTCAAAATACAAGTTAGGGGTCATTTAACACTAATATAAAAGTAATTACAACAAATAATCGTTCCACTAAAGACCAATAGACAAGCACGGAGGTCATACACTAGCACATCACAAATAGTGTTTAGATACTCACATCTCTCGGGTGTAATAAAGCATAAATTACAATATGGAAACGGAAGATATCTCTCACTACCTGTCATAGCAAAATAGATTACCACAGGCTTGGGAAAGGATCAAACCTCCACCACATGGCGTAAGCACCTAGGATAAACTATCAAAGAGGTCTTTTAAAAGGGTTGTAACGTTAGATGTAGGGATATGAAATACACGGTTTTGTTGGAGAAAGGAAGTTTTACTGGTGGCGAGTTAACAATCTTGGTTAATTACATGTACAATATGGCGTTGCTAAGCCAAGACTAGACTCGACTTAAGCTAATAAATAAAAAATAACAAAAACAGAAAATAAACATAGAATGAAAAGGGATGGTAGTCCGTATGTTTTTTTTTTTCTCTTTTTCTTTTTCGATTTTTTTTCTTTTTTCTTGATTTTTCGATTTTTTTTTTTTTTTTTTTTTTTTTTTTTTTTTTTTTTGCATACACTCTTACCCTATCATCCAAAATAATACATCATAGGGAATGAACATTTCCCTTACACTTGAATCTTTACATACTTTACAATAAACTAATCTAGTGACTCGAATTAGGAAAATCAAAATACTTGGAGCACTTTTAAGATTAACGCACATATGGGGGTAATATATGATGTTCTTCCCCATTACTCCATAAAATAAGTACTTACCCATGAGTCCCAATCGTCCCAAAACAATATGTACAAGGATATGACTCGACTTAGCAACCATGTAATCAATTAGATAGTTAACTTAGGGTTTAACAAATAACAATAATGCACTAAAAATGAGCGCATACATGGAAGGCTAAGGCGATTTGGGTGTACATTTAAGTGGGGTGTAACAAATTCTTCCTTTAAGTAAAATGCTTAAAGTTAGAAACGAAAAGATAGGCTCGGAGGGGTGTACTAGGGGTTTCGTGTACCAAAAATGAGTACAACGCTAAGGGTGTGGGAAAAATTAGTTGACTTAACTAGCCAAGTAATATGACTTAAATGGTCAAGTAATTATGATACGGGTTTAACACAAGGATGATCCTAATGCCTCTTATCATGTAGTAAATCCTACTACACGAATGTAGTCTCACTAGCGGTCTCGGGATGCATCACTAACGCAAGTTCTAGAATCTAAATACTACCGGGGTACACTCATAAGCACTAATAGTAAATGTTTTCCCTATCAAATCTAAAGGCGAACCTCACATATTTGGGTGGAAAATTTTTCTGAAAGTACGGTTATGTGCTAGTCATACAATCTCCTATCCATGAGACGCTTGCTATGGCTAAAGTTTCACTCCTAAATGTTGTAAAAAATTTTAAATTTGGCGCTAAAATTACACTAACAAGTATTTCTCGTAGTTTTATTACACATCTACCATCAAACAAAACAAACTCAAGCGAAAGTGCATATGTAAGGTATCATCTTTTTACCCTCCCCTTACACTTAAGATGAACATTGTCCCCAATGTTCAAGTAAAGAATGTAAAAGTGAAAAAGTAAAAAGAATGAAATCAAATACTGCCCTGATTCGCTCGGTATGGATAATAAGGTGGCCAGGTTAAATCTTCCTCCAAGAAAATGAACAATCAAAGCTTCCCTTCCAGAATATAAATCATCTTCTTGTCATACATAACCTGTAAAATCTGATAAAATAGACAAGACAACCTCGCGTAAAATCGGCGGCATCCTATATAAGTTACTAAATCCTAGAAAACAAGATAAGATATAATGCTTGTGGAATGAAGTTTGCAGATCTCCTGGAGATTATAAAACTTAATAATTCACAAAAACCATAAAACTCCGTTAGAAAAACAAAACTGGTAAAATTTCCAGATTTTTACACTTGACGCCGTCAAGAGTAAACTCTTGACGCCGTCAGAAGTGACCTGCAGAAATTCTTATGTTAAGTTTCCGGAAAATTTATGGAAAAACTTGGTCCTACTTCCTGGAAAATCCTGCAAAACTTCATTATGACTCAGTACAAGCATTTAACTCTAACAAATACGAATATACATGTTCATTTAATATTGTGGAGAATCATGATCGATTTGTATCTTGAAAACATATTTGGGGTTTCCCCTTACACTTATCTTTTACAAAAATACCTTTAGGTGGAGTTAAGACTAGGCCAAAACAACAAAGTAAAGTATTTCCACTATTTAGTTTAGAAACATGATCTACCAACAATAAAAATTAAGCATGCATACGGAAGCAAATAACAAACAAACAAATAAACAAACAAAGCATGGGATGCCTCCCAAGAAGCGCTTTTCTTTATTTACGAGTCTTGTAGCTAGACTCAAGGTCATGGGTTAACGTGTATCGCTTATGCTCACATGACCAAGTGTGAGCCATCTAATAGTCGCCTCATCTTTCTTATAATCATCTCCTAATTCTAAGCATCCGCGATAGTATCTTTTATTCTTTTCATGAGTATACTTAAGTCCTTTTCTCTTATCATTCTCACTTAGCATCTCTATGGGCGGATACCTACTACATTTTTCCATGGAAAAATCCTTGAACTTAGGGTGTGTGCGGGGCATTTGATAGACAAAATCTTCTTCCCCATCCGAGAATGTAATTAAACCTTCTATGAGTTTTTCATCAAGGTTGGTCAACTGTTTGAAAGGTTTTCCAAACACAACTTGGGTCAACTTATTATCAATAAACTCTCCTAGATTCTCCATAACCATGAACTCAACAAGATAAACCAAGCTTCCAACAAACACATGCAATGGTATTCCCCTAGCAATAATGTTTTCTCCTTTGTATTCTAACTCATCTACCATTATTTTATTGTATTCATTACGCGAGATTACGTTCATTGGAAGAGATGAGTTAAGATAGGCGTTAAAGCTCTTAAATCCGATCTTACAAGGAAATTGCATGTTAAATGAACTATCACACTCAATCCTAGTTCTAGGGTCGACATACCTAAGAGGGTTTATTTCCTCTTCCATTCTATCCTCATTAATCACATCACCATCATCAAGATCCTCGTCGGAGTCTGAATGGTAAAAGGGGCTAGCCCTACGGTCATCATCATGATCAGACTCCTCTAACTCAGAATTATTGTCAAAGTGGTGGTTGGGCGAGAGCTTAGGTGGGTTCTCATTTTCCACTAAAGGGAGTGGGGCGGGCATTTGGAAAATCCTACGACCAAAAACACGAATAACAGGAATCAAACGATCAATGTTATTGTTATCCATCGAAATAGTTTACGAACAAAGGACACAAAGAAAAAGATAGACTAAAGAAAACCTAAAAATAAAAATAAAATCTTACTGGAAAGGAATCTAGCAAGTAGACCTAATAAAAAGAAATTCTAACCTAGACAATAACTATTCCCCGGGCTGCGGCGCCAAAAACTTGATGCGTGGGAATTACACCAGGCTTTACCTCTCAAGGGATCTTGAGAAGCTTACAACCCCCACCAGGCAGTGTACCTGATCATTGTAGTATAGTATAGTGACAAGTACCGGGGGATTGATCGTTCAGCTTAGGAATAGTGTCGCTAGGATTAGAAAACCTAAATACTAGTTCTAAAGGTGAGGGATGATTATTTTTGTATTTTATAATTTTTTAGAAAGCAATTAAAAATCTCGGGTTTGAAGGATTTGGGCGGAATTAGTTGCTAATCAACTAACCCAATACTAAAGATGCAATCAAAATAAAATACTAGAAATGAAAATAAACTAAATTATACTAAAGTTATGAGCAATAAGTGGAGAAAATGTGTTTACTTAGATTTCACTACTCCCTAGACATCTTTTACACATTAATTACATGTTATAATTGCATGGATGACGGATCGTATTCCTTAATACCATTCATAGGGTGGCACACTTAACTCCCCAATTCTATGAGCTCTTATCTCCTCCTATACCATGCCCAACACAACCATAGGGATTATAAACAGTGGCTCATGCATTAAATACAACCAATAAAGACCTAGTGGGCGTCGGTTCATGTTTCTTAAGACGTTCAAGCATGTTACCAATTGGAGATCTGCCAGTTTTCTTAAGCCTAACATATAAATCATTCATCTAAGACAAGTATAAACAAATAATCAACACATAATTAACATCTAGGTTTCATTAGATCCATGCAAACACAAGATAGATCTAGCCTAGCATGATGAAATTAAGACAAGAACAAGATATAGACAACCAACACATAGACATATTGATTGAATTAAAAGAACATTTATCTCAATTACACATGAAAGGTATCAAGGGCTTGGAACCCTTGAAAAACCTGTAAAATTCGCACCAAGTTCATACTTAGGGTTTCTCCAAAACTTCTCTCTTTTTAATGTGAAAATTAGAAAACTATATATAGGAAAAGGGGTCTGACGGCGTCAAGACTAAACTTGTGACGCCGTCACCTTGCCGCCAAAACTCTTCTCGGACTGCCATGATTTACATTTGACGTCGTCATGTGATAATCATTTTCAGGCCGTCATGACTTTTACTCTTGACGCCCTACTTCGTGACGCCGTCAAATCTGTACTGGATTGTCATGGAATTTTGCTCTGGACGCCGTCAGGAAGTTACTCTTGACGCCGTCACCTACTGTTCCCAGCATGGAAAATTAAGACTTTGGCGTTTTCTTCACTTTTATGCTCCAAAAACGTCCGAATTGCTTCCTTTTCCAGATTTCACTCCCAAAGTACCTAAAATCACAAAAGGAACGATTTAGGGCAATATTTGATCACATAAATTCAATTCCGGGCTTAAATAACCCCCTAAAAGTGGATCATTTTTCGCCTCATCACAATAAAAAACAATCGACTAGTCTGGGAATTGATGAAGTTAACCTTGTTAATACAAATATCGCCTAAAAACGTTATTTATATTTTATGATCTTTGCTAAGTTTTGTTAATGACAAAGTATGAACTTTAGCTAAGAGTAAATCATCACCTTAAGTGTTTAAGTCTTGTTTAACTAAGGTTTACGTTTCCTTTTAAACTAAACATTGTTTTTATTTCTTAAATTAGAAAGTGTCTTGTCACATCATATTTATTTCTTAAAATAGTAATGTCACATCACATTTAGGACAAACTTTGTCAATATACATTTATGGTAAGAAAGAGTGTTTGACTAACCATATGTTTGCTTGCAAGTCTTGTGTTTGACTAGGTGTAATGAGATGTGACTTTGTTTGGTTTGGAAGATTTATTGCAAAACCAACTGCAGCCCTGACGGAACCCTGGGGTACACGGGCGGAAGCCATCTGAGGGTTCCGCCTGATCCGTCAGACCTGCAGATAGATTTGCTATAAATACCAAACCATTTGTTAGTTTTAAGTCAACCCTTTAGGACATATTTTCATATACTCTCTCAAACTAACTCAGTAACATTTGACTTGTGTGACTCTCTTATGTAGCAAGGGACTTCACAAGATCATTCAAGAAGTTACAAGCTTCAACTCTAAAGTTGCAAGTCTTGTTAGCTTTATCATGTATAAGCTTTGGTAGTTTATACTTCATTTGTATCATGTATGTAGAAGTGATTGGTTAGTATTTTAGGCCTCAAAATACGTAGTGTGTCGGGGGTTGTTGTACCCTTGTAAAAGAACTAACGGGAGTGGTTGTACCCTTGGTAAAGAACTCGACATCTAGCTTAGTGTCGGTAAAAGTATAAGCGACGATGGGAGTGGTTGTACCCGTGTAAAAGAATTCGACATCTAGCTTAGTGTCGGTAAAAGTGTAAGCGACGTTGTAAAGGTTTTCTCCGCCGGTGAAAGGAGCTTGTTGATTAGTGCTTATAACTCTCGAGTTGGAAACTCGGGGCGTGGATGTAGGGCAAGGAAAAAGAGTCCTTGTAGCCGAACCACGATAAACAATCGTGTTGTGGTTTGATCGTTTATTTCTTTATCTTTGCTTATTACATGTTGTCTTTTAGTTAGAATCGCTAATCACGTATAAAGCTTTTCAAAGAATTAAACAAGTAAAGTTGTGTTTATATCTTTAAACAAATGTAAAGCTTTTCAAAGAACTAAACAAGCAAAGTTAGGATCATCACAAGTAAAGCTTTTCAAAGTATGAAACAAGTAAAGTTAGAATTGTTATTCACATGAAAAGCTTTTCGAAGAATCAAACATATAACGTTGTGTTTATATCTTTAAGCAAACGTAAAGTTTTTAAAGGATATTCAAGCTAAAAAGAATCTAAAAAGCGGTAAACTATTCAACCCCCCTTCTAGTTTTCTACAATTGGCATCAGGAGCTACGCTACTCAAGATCTTTAAAATATAATGTATTTTAAAACTTGGATCGATCCATGGATTTTGAAAATCTCAAAGAAGGGCAACCTATTCAATACCCACCGCTATTTGAAAAATAAAACTTACTTGAATGGAAAAGTAATTTTGAAAACTATGTGAAATCAATTGATCAAGATCTTTGGCATGTTATTTCTTTTGGTGATTTCAAACCAAAGAAAACAAGTTTTTGAAAACCAAGATAACTATCTTAAACTTGATAAAAATACTAAAGCTAAAACAATGATTTATAAAGCTTTAGTACCGAATATAAAAGAATGAATTTTTGTCAAACGGCTAATGACATTTGGAAAAATATGTTAAACTTTCATCAAGAAATATGTCAAGTCAAAGAAGATCAATTTGATCTCACATATGAATTAGAAGTCTTAGAAATATTAATAGATAGACATTTAGCTGTGATGAATACATGTGTTACTAGTTTAAATGTTTTAAATGAAGGTGTAAGTGAAGATGATTACTCATGTCGAGCTCATAGTGGACTTGCTTACGGTTCATGGAATAACACGGATGAAGATGAAGCCAACCATCCGGTTTGTGATTCTCAACTAGATAAAACATCAAGCAAGGTACATTTTGAAACCAAACACTTTTTCTTTGACAAATTTATCCTAGAGTTTTCTAAACTAGAAAACGAGTCTAAACGTTTATGCAACATGGACCTAAAAACTATCTTCAAGAATGAGTCTTCAAAATCTTTTAAGAATATCTTTGAAAAGGAAATCTTGTTAGAAGATAAAATGTCTAGAATTGAGAGTAATGTTGAAATTGATCTAGAATGTAAATTGTGTCTAGATTACAAACATAAGATTAAAAAGCAAAATGAGAAAGGAAAGATATTAGTTAAATTTGATGAAAGCTCAAAATCTCTTGAAAGATTTTTGAGGAGTCAAAGGTTGTTTAAAGATAAAACCGGATTAGAATTTAACTCAAAAGCACCATTAACTAATAAAACAAAGCAAGTAAAATTTGTCAAACCTAGAAGAGAGATTCAGAGATAATTCAATCTCTAATAGAAACTCATGAAAAAAGAATTAAGATTATCATGATCTATGCTTTTATATGATTGTCTAACCTTCTTGGATATATGAGTAACTAAGTTTCAAAGCGTGTCGTCAAACCAAGATTTTACGCGTTGTGTTTATCCTCTTGATAGCATCTCTATGCAATTTAAAAGGTACGCATTACTTCAACTTGACTTTGATTGTCTCTTGTTTCTAGCATTATGTGTTGGAATATGTGTTATTAGTAATACTCTAAAAGTGTTAACTTGCTATTAATAATAACTAAGATTAGATTCTATGCAACAAGGAATTTCGTCATTAGTACTAGTAGGAGATATAAGGTGCTTTGGTTCTTTAACCATCAAGAGATAAATACGAGAAACTCTTGAGTGAGTCTCACTCAACTCTTGCTTACAAGTAAGCTAACTAAGAATTTCCTAAGTGTTAAAATGTCTAACACTTTTGTGATGCTTGCAAAACAAACCTTTGTTAAACAACATTCTCAAACACCATACTTTGAGTCTTAAATTGTGTTTTTCTTCGATCACTCCTTTATGATAATCTCACATAAAACACACAAGGTGAAATAAATCACATTAGCATACATTAGAATGTGTGGAAGAAAATGAGTTTTCAACATCTAGGATTTACACATCAAATGTGAGACTTAGTCTTATGATGTTGTACCTCTTGGACTTTTTCAAAACAAGTAGAGTTCATAGTGTCTTAAGTAAGAAAACCCAAAGAGTCGAGGAGTCGTTGAATATAACATTTAACGAGTAATCTCCTGCTTCTAAGATATCATCTTTGGTAGATGATGACTTAGTCGAAAGTCCAATGATGGCAACACAAGTATGTTGTGTAAAACATTAAGAATAAAAGTACAAAATAACATCTTCTCACCTTGAGTCAAATATTGAATCAAGCAAAATTGACATAAGTTATAAAACTTGATTTTTAGGTCATAGTTGTGTCTAAACAAATTCAACAAAAACAGTTTTTGGAATTTAGAGTAAAACAACTAGGGAAACAAAATAGATGTTTCGAAGTAATCATGTGATTATAAGTGTCAATATTTGAAGGTCGTTTTGATAATAAAAGCAAGCTCCAAAAGCAAGAGATTTTAACTTAAAGATATTCCTAGTTACTCTCTTGTTCTCAATGGTTAAGTTATTGATGACTTATCAAGAATGAGATTAGTAAATCCGTAGGTAAAACTAAACGTAGAGAAATGTTCGGAAGACTACTTGTTCTCATAACAATTAGATCCAACATTATGTTTAGCATTTATTTATGTGCTCGTGCTAAAGAAGATCCTTAAACAACTCTTTAGTTGAGCTTGTTTGGATACATCATAAGGTACTACACAACTAGGATTATGGTATCCCAAAAGAACGGGAATAGAAACCATAGTGTATTCCAATTGGAATTATGCCGGTAATAAGTTGATAAGAAAAGCACAAGTTGTACTTGCACTTTTATACTTACTAACCCAATGATTCTCCAAAACACGTAAGGTTCTCAAATTAGTTTCGGATGGAGAAGCACATCAACAAGGTCCGCTTGAACAAGCAAATTCGTGTCAACAACGGAATTCGTTTATCAACATTGTTATCTCTTCAACAAAGGAATCATCGACTTCGGCAACGATTCAATCCATTATGGTCTTAAAAGACATATTGTGATCCATCATCATCGCCTTGGTAAGATTGTTCATTGAGGAACGTCTTAACTAAGAAAGTCTTCTACGTTAACCATTCTATCAACTTTTTCACAAAACCTCTTGAATATGAAGCATTCATCATTCCTAGGCTTAGTCAAAGACTCATAAGACCAAAAACCTTAGTTTTGAACATTAGGATAAAACCACAAAAATTCAAGACAATCCCTTTTGATTTTTTTCCCTGCAGCTCCCACGGTACCCTCAGACCATACGGGCGGAACCCTCTTTTTGGTTCCGCCTGGTCCGCCAAAGCTACAGAATGTTTTATTTTAATTTCAAAACCAAACACCCTCTTAACTTAATCATTCACTTTCAAACAGCCATCACCCTCTCAAAAACACATAACCACACGAAATTTAGGGCTCCCAATCCAATTTCTTCAAATCCAACTAACTTTGTAAGTGTTCTAATCACAATTGCATTTTTGATTCAAGTATAACATTCTTATTTACATTCATTAACTAGAATCTTAGGGTTTATGCATAAAACTTCTTGATTCATGAAAAACTTGGTGGCTAGCCAATCATGTCTTCCATTAGTTAAGAATTGTATCCTTTTTGTTGTTACTTTGATTTGCCAAACACACCAAGTGCATTGTCTTTCAAAAATCGCAATCCAAGACTAGAACATGATTCATCACCACATTGTTAAAACAAATGAAAAACATCATTAAAACATCACTTGCATACTATCTCTTGAATGCTAAAGGGAATACATAACTAATATGTATTTTCGGGTACATTCAATCGAAAACACATTCAATTAGGAGAGTTTTAGTTATCTTTTGTTTTTATAAACTTGCATAACAAAACAATTTGAGCATCAAAATGAGTCAAGATAACCAAGTCTTCACATTATTTGCATATAGGAACACATTAGATCATCCACATTGTTAAAAGTCATTAACATATAATTTTGTGTTTTCTAGGAATCAACATGCCTCACGCAAATAAATCCGATCACAAGGAAACCCTTAAGTACTTGCCCAAACACCATATGACCAAAGGTCTCAACAAAGTTCAAGTAGAAACCTTTAAGGCATTAGAAAAACGCTATGCTCACGAAGGTAGAACAATTGATCCATCATTTCTAGAAGGAACATCTATTCGCCAAAACTTTGCCGCAATCAACTTTGATTGTCTCCTTGATATCGATGAGCCAATTTGTCCTAGGTTCATCTTAGAATTCTATGCAACCGTAAACCTTTCCACAAATGATTTTGGTAAGTTATCATTAAACTTCACAACCAATCAAATACCAAATTTCATAGATTTGAAAGATTTAGCTATCATTTTTGGTGTCCCAAATGCGGGTACTTGTCTCTACACGGATAAGTGGCCCATTTCAAGCCTTGACTCGATTGAGCGTTTTCATCCATACGACACCCCTCTAGCAAGTAAGGAAACAATTAAGGAACATCTCTTCATTAGAACCTCTACCACTAGGAAGAATCGTTCGGGGAATATTGTGGATAAAGATCCTTTTGGTATGGAGCTCAATGAGCTTAAACCACAATTTAAGAAGTGGGAAGAAATTCTTAGAGCTAACGTCATAAGTACCATAGGAAATAGAGATCATGTCAACACATGCCTTTGCTACATGCTCTATAGCATTTCCACCGGTCAACCCTTCAACTTAGCCTACTACCTAGCCAAAGAATGGCCGACATACCCTTAGTTAGAACAACCGCTCTTCCTTATGGAATGCTTCTTACTCACCTCTTTAGAGCAATCTCACCCATTCCTCCTAACGATAATGGAATGCGCCTTGACTATTCTCTCGTTCCTCACATCTTCGTTCCTCTAAGTGATAAACGAGTTTTCAAAGGTAAGGGCAAACGTACTCGCTCACCTACACCATCATCATCATCATCCGACATGAGTGAGGACGATAAACTTCCTTACTCTAAGTTACCTCCTTTAGAATACCTTCAAGCACTCCCCATCATTGACAATGAATCCGAAGAGTTCAAGCAAACCAAAGGAATGTTCAAGTGCTTTGGAAGGTACCTAAGCAAGCTCAATAAGAAGATAGACCGGTTGTGAGAAGATTAAGGAGTGTTTGGCTTATGAATGTTTTAGAACCTTTTATGTGTTAAACTACGTGATTTGTATTGTTTTTCACTTACATGTTTTATTACGTTTGTCGGATTATGTTTGTATGAGCTTTTATGCATAATGACAATGTTTGAGGTGTTTGTCAATTTTTTATGCTTATGGCAATACTTACTAAGTATAGTGATATCCTCGACCTCAAGGTCAAAGTCCTATGATACGTGTGTTTACGTGTCTAATTTTTGCATTGCCTAACCAGAAATGCATTATCTTTTTGATTTTAGGAATTTTTGAAAATTTTGAAAATCGTCTCGCGGGTCAAAATCGCGGACTGCCAAATTTTTCTGCCCTGGCGGATCTGACGGTACCCAAAATTGGGTTCCGCCAATGTATTTTCCGGGTAACCCAGAATTGGCCCAACGGAGCAGACGGAACCCAAAACAGGGTTCCGCCTGTGTACCACGAGGGTTCCGCCAGACATTGCAGAAAATTTTTGTCATTTTTATTAAGTCCAAAACTTGTAAAGTGTCAAACCATTATCCTAAGTGAGAAACATCTTCCATTAACTCCAATAACCATATTAGAACAACTCTCACTCAATAAAACAATTAGGAAGCCACTTCCCTCCAAAAATTCAAATTCAAACATAACTAACCCAAGGAACCCTTTTAAAGGATCCTTCAAACCATTGGAACATTTTCAACCAAATCACATCCCATGATCACAAAGCATTGAGTGCATATGTTGGTCTTTCACTCCACCCTATTCCATTGGATTGACATCAAATGATGTGACATGGTCATGAAAATCATTTGAAACCTCAATCTTTGAATGGTAGAACATCAAATCCAAACACCCATTTCAACATCTTTTCCATCCTATAAATTTGAAAGTTTTGCAACAATTCAAATCACATCATCACCATCAAAACTTGTTCTCTCAAAACACCAAAACCACACCTTTGAAATGACTAAATCCAACACATCATCCGAGTCATCAAAATCCTTCTCAAAAACCACTAGGATTAGTGTTAAACCTAGTTGCTTCAACAAAACCTTCAAGTTAAGCTCATCATCTTCAAGTGATGCTTCGATTAACATTTCTTCACCTATCCAAGATTTCCTTAACCTCACTACCTCAACACCATCCCCAACACTTTGTAATACCAATGTAATCACCTTTCAAGACTTGCTTAATCTTGATACTCCAACACCCTCTCCAACACATTGCTACACAAACAGAGCCACCATTCCTCCACCAACTAGACCTTCAAGTGATTCAACATCACCTTCTCAACAAGCTCAACCAACAAAAACTTCATCACCTCAATCACCAACACTTACACCAATGGAACTTTTCCATACACCTCCAACATCACCACTACCTTATTTGGAATCATTAGAAGACCTATCACCTAAATCATCAAGCCCTCCATCTTTGTCACTCATTGACACCATTGCTCAAATAGAAACCCAACAACAACCAAGTGAGCAATTAGATGATGAACCCCCATTAACCATCATTGGTAGAACGGTTGGCCTACCATTATGCTAGACTCTCAATTTTTCCAAATGATCAAGGTCATACACACCTACAATCATTTGTGTTTCACCCCATTTACAAAAACCTTCATGGTAATCCTTTCGGAGAACCAAGCTTTCGTCACTTTGTTCAACGACAACAACCACATGAACCTTTCCAATACTTTGAATCTCTATTTTCTTCGTATAAGAAAATAGAAGCATCTCAATGATCTTCCACCAAGACCAACAAAACCACTACCTTTCACAATTGAAAAACCAAGGTCATTACTTGACCAAAATGAGTCTTTTGACCACAACCAACCACCACAACAAGTGTATCATCACCCAAAACCATTGTTATTTCACCCTATCTACAAAGACATCCATGGTTCTCTAACCAATGAAATGAGGTTTATCCTAAACCACATTTTGGATCGTCTCATGTTTCTCCAAAACCGTTTCGTTTGGGAAAATGTTTCACCATTTAAACCAACAAACTAAAACCGTGTCACCTTCTCACCCTTCAAAACAAAGCCCGCTACAACCTCCAACACACATTTTCATCCTTAAACAACCTTAGCCTTGTTTTTGGAAAATGTTTCTCATTAAGGAAAATGATGATTTCCTTGTAGCTTTTCATGTTCTTAGTTTATTTTTAGTTTTTCTTTATTTTTAGAAGTAGGATGGTGTCATCCAAATTTCTTGTCTTTGACTTCTTAAGAGTCAGAATTTTACATGAAATGAATTTCATTCTACTACAAGGTTTGCATTGTTTGTTGACCATTTAGGTATAATAAGTGAACTATACCTTGCTATGGTAGCATACATATACCTTGTGTTTTTGAAACTAACCTTTCTTTTTGTAGGATAATTATCCATGTTTTCCTTCCTTGATACTCCATTTAGGGGAGTAATATTCAAGGGGGAGCATGAGTGTTGCGTTATTCCACTTCACAACTCTTAGTTGTGTTTTAGACATGAAATGCTTTCATGACTTGTCTTGTGCGACAACTAACCTTTTTCTTGTAGGTTCAAAATCCATGTCTCCTCTCTTGGCACTCCATTTAGGGGGAGTATCGTCCAAGGGGGAGCAAGTGCTTACTTCCGCTTCGCTACTCTTCTTTTTGTTTCGACAAAAATAGGGAGAATTTAGATATAAACTTGTTTCAAAAATTTTTTTTGCATATCACATTATCTTAGCAAAAACAAAATTTTATACTAACTTTATAAGACTTAACACTAAAACTAGTGACTTACATATAAATAAAGTTTATGTTTTGTCATCAACAAAAAGGGAGAGATTGTTAATACAAATATCGCCTAAAAACGTTATTTATATTTTACGATCTTTGCTAAGTTTTGTTAATGACAAAGTATGAACTTTAGCTAAGAGTAAATCATCACTTTAAGTGTTTAAGTCTTGTTTAACTAAGGTTTACATTTCCTTTTAAACTAAACATTGTTTTTATTTCTTAAATTAGAAAGTGTCTTGTCACATCACATTTATTTCTTAAAATAGTAATGTCACATCACATTTAGGGCAAGCTTTGTCAATATACATGATTGGTTCCAAACGGTCAACCTGAATTGACCAGGTGATGGTCAACAAGGTCAAACTGCCTAGAATCAATCTCCGTTGAAGTGTAGTGGCTTCCCCGGGTCGTTATGTCCCGACGAGGTGTGGATGGTATTAAAACGGTTTCGTGATCGGGTGAATTTGGATGAAAATGGGTTTGTGTGTGATTGAACTAAGGAATCTATAATGAAATAGCTTAAATAAGCTATATGAATAAGACGAGAAATTAGGAAAAACCAGAAACGATTAAAACATAAAAACGTGTACGTTACGTTTAAATAAAACGTAAGCGTACAAAATAAAAAGTAAAAACGCAAATCTGAAAACACCCAGGGGGTGAAAATGACTTTTTTACAAACTAAAAGGTAAAAGAAAATTTTTAGAAAATTAAAATAAATTTTAACCCTAATTAATTATTTAATATTAATTAAATACTAATTATTACTAATTATTAATAATTAAAACACTTAAATATAATTTAATACTAATTAAATACTAGAAAAATGAAAATAAAATTTCTAAAATTATAAAATAACTTAAAATGAGTTTTAAAAATAAAAATAAGTGTTTTTGTCTTTTTGTGGATTTTCTATTAATTAATTACTTATTAATTACTAATTACTAATTAAACTATTTTAATTTAAGAAAAATACTAAATGAACAGTAAAAATTCTAATAAAATTTCTAAAATTACTTTATAATATATAAAAGCTATAAAAAATATAAAAACTTGATTTTACTTAATAAAAACTAAATATGCTATTTTAAACTTAATATTAATTAATAATTAATAAAACTAGAATTAATTCTAATAAATACTAAATGACCAAATAAAAATCTGAAAAATTTATTATAAATACTTTAATATATGAGGTAATTAATAAAAATATAAAATAACTAAGTACTTAACAAAAATTTAAAAATGAAAATTAAAATTAAATTACATTAAATAGAAACTATCACTTAATTTTAAATTGGTTTTTCTTGGTTTTTCTTTTACAAATCTACTAAATACTTAAAAACAACAAACTTTACTAAAAACAAACTTTTTGAAAACTTAAAAATAAGCTGGAATAAGCCAAAAGTCAAGACAGTTGACTTTGGTTGACCAAAATTGAAAAATAAGCTAAATCAGCTTTGGTGGGACCCACAAGGGTGAAATCTGGTACAATTAAGTTAATGGAGCATGTATAAGCTGGAAAAAAGCAAAGGGGTACTCAGAATAAGCTAATAAGCTATAAATAAGCTCTTGGAAACTTGGTTTGGGACTGAAAATGGGACAAAGAAGGTGAGCTAATTCAGGTGGGACCCAGGCCTTGCAAAGTCAAACCATGGGTCAAAACCTGATCCCTACCAGGAGGGGGGTTGCTAGGAACCAAGGTGGAGGGTTGTTGTCCACTGGTTTGCTCAGAAAACCACCACCAAGTGGTGGTGGTGGTGGTGGTGGTGTCTGCTGATGCAGCAGGGGGTGGCTGCCCTGCAGCTCACTTTGGGTGGCTGTGGGGCCCAGTGGAAAAATCACAAAATTAAGAGCTATATGGGATTATAGAGAAGAGCTGGCATACTACCATTCCACAAAAGCATAAAGTCTGAAACCAAATAAACAATTCTACATAAATCCTTGAATTTTTTGAAAAACCTGAATTGCAAACTTTGACTATTTGAGTAAAAAGCATATGTTGACTATTATGAACTATGATTTGATCCTACAGGCTAATTAAGATGTTATAGTCTAAAGTGAACCTACATTAAGCAAAATTAACAAGATCCAATGCTATGATGAAGATTTGGACACCAAAAAGTCCCACAGTGGACAGTTATGATCAATGGGAGATGATTTTGACCTTTGTTGATTTAGGTACCATTTTAGTGACTTACAAACCCTATTTAGACCTAATGTGAGTTGTCTTAAGCAAAAATTACCACTGAAACATGGTGGAGCACAGTTAACTCATGAAATCCAAACACCCCTCTAAACATGCTTTTACACTACAACTTTGAATTCAAAAGTTTAACTTGCTGAATTTAGAGTTAAAACAGATTAAGGGGACTGAGTAAAGGTTAATTGAACAAAAATAACACCCAAGGCATAACAAGAACCAATAATACTATGAATGGCAGTGATGTTCATAGAGAGCAACAAAGAGATTTAGTGAACACTAAGGGTACTTTAGCCTTAAATTAACTTAAAAACACAAAGTAAGCATGAAAATACAAGATTACCACAAATACAAACTGCTCTATAGTAAGGTGCAAAATTAAATGAAATTTGCTTACACAATGCTCCAAACCAAGAACTGAGGTCAGGGTACCCAAGCCACAGTAACACACCTATTAGCTCCCAAGAGCTTCTAAACCATGATTAATCCAAATCACACCCTGCTTCTTGCTTCCACTTTCTTTAACACTGATTTTTATTTTCTCACCATTTTTCTTGATTTTTCTTTCTCTTTTTTTTTTTTTTTTTTTTTTGTTTTCTAAAATAAACTGATTTCACAAGTCTCTGATAGCTTTGATAAGCTATACATGAGCTTAAGTGAACCTAAGGGTCCCTAATTAACATCTTTAACCAACATTAAGAATGACTTGAGAATTTGTAACCAAATGAGCATAAACTGAATTTAAGGGAAAAGCTGATTTAAT
This sequence comes from Artemisia argyi, assembly GCA_030686995.1. Taxonomy (NCBI): domain Eukaryota; kingdom Viridiplantae; phylum Streptophyta; class Magnoliopsida; order Asterales; family Asteraceae; genus Artemisia; species Artemisia argyi. Next base: position 43,143,606 of record CM060697.1, read on the forward strand.
TGATGAAAATGGTTTCAAATTACAATAATAAGACTTCAGAACATAAACTTAAAGCTTACATTACACTGGGAATAAACATTACATGAAAACGACTAAAGATTAATTAAAACTAAAACTACTCTATACTAACTACTGCTCTTCTCTCTCTATTTCTTCATTTATATAGGTCCTGCAGTCCCACTTTGACTTTCCCACCAATCTTTCTAGCCCTTGGATGAGAAAAATGCATCTTGGCCGTTTGAAGAGTTTTCGCGCCCAAATTCTCTTTTGTCTCTTCTTACTATTATTGATGCCAGAGGATGTTTTGGAGTGGAGTGTTTGTTTGGTGTGGTAAGGGTGTGGGAGGTGGAGTGTGATCAGAGGTGAAGGCAATGATGAGGGTGAGGTGTAGGCTAGGAGTAGCAGGGCAAGTGTGATGATGTGGAGGGTGGAGGTCAAAGGTGGGAGGTTGACTGGGAGAATTAGAAACGGGGGTGTTTATTCATTTGGTGGTGGGCTGGGTTTAGATGAGATGGGCTTGGGGGCTGTTTTGTGGACCAGGCCAAAACAAGGAAAGGGTGGTTTGTTTAATATAATGTTAAGGGTCCATTTGGTTTATTAATGAACAACAAGGACCAAATGTGTAATTTTTGCAAACTTGAGGGCTGCAAATGAAACTTTTCAAAATTTATTATGAGGACCACATTTGTCACATGTGAATATTACCAAGACCAAAATTGCAATTTTCCAAAATAAAACACCCCGGGGACCAATTTCGTAATTTTCCAAATTCCGGGGACTAAACTTGCAATTTCCACAAAACTTTCACCCAGGGATCATTTTTGATAATTTGTGATTTTTAAGGACCAAAAATGATTTTTCTTTCAAAATTATCCCACCAGGGACTAAATCTGCCAATTATTGAAACTCCAGGGACCTTTATTGCCAATTTTGGATTTTTAGGGGTTAAACATGTAATTTTCTCAAACTTATTACCCAAGGATCAATTTGATAATTTTTTGACTTTTTAAAACCTTGGGTTGACTTTTCTTTCGTTTTAAACTTTCAGGGACTAGTTTCGTCAATTTTTGAAACTTGAGGGACTGAAACTGCCAATTGTGCAAACTTTGTTCGTTTTTCATTTGTTTTTAAACATTTTGCATCTAAAACATATAAAACACACTTTTGAGATAATTTCAGTATTTTGATGCATTATTGGGTGTTTTTGGATGTTTTGGCAGTTCATATACGATAAAAATGATGAGTATTTACACACTCATCAATCCCCCACACTAAACTATTGCTAGTCCCTAGCAATCTTTTGAGAAAACTTAATGGATTTTAAACTCTTTACCAAAATCCATCACTTCTGGAGTAGCCAGGTGTAAGAACTGTGGCACACCTGATAACCGTGTGATTTTGAGCAAACCACCAGCTTTCAACGGATTTGAGTAGTCTTTACCAAAAGCCGTTTGCTTCTGGACTAGCCAGCTCTTGATGGACCTAGTCAACATCTTGGTGAGCTGATTACCAATTATGGATTTTCCACGGCCTTTACCACAAGCCATAATCTTGCGGGCTAGCCAACTCATTTGTTTTCGGGGAGTTGATGAACCATACAATTTTGGGCAAATTGCCAGCCGTCAACGGATTTGATATGTCTTTACCAAGAGCCGTTTGCTCCTGGACTAGCCAATCCCTTTTGTCGCTTAGACAAGGCGGACTGATTACCACAAAAATTTTGAAGCACTAGTGAAAAATTTTTGAAATTTTTGAAATTTTGGCAAAAACGGGGGTATTATATAGTAAAATGTGATAAATTTTGCTAGAATAGCGAATACCCCCCCACACTTAGCATGAATATTGTCCTCAATATTCAAAATCCCGGCTATTATGCCGACATTTTGAACGTAAAAGGGCAACATTACAAGCTAAGCGTGGAAAAACCATTTTGTTTTTTCACTCTTATTTGTAACCATAGCATGTGGGACTCCCCCACACTTAGGGTGAAAACCCTATATGCATGCTAATGTTTTTGTTTACCGAGTCGCTAGCTTGACTCGACCCCGAATTCATTTGTCCTTGGGGAATGTGGAAGAAGTGATCTCCATCGGACTTTCATTCAAAATGTTTGGACAAACATATGAAGCACGTGAAAGTTCCACACCGATGAGATATGTATCCGGCTCAAGATAATGATACATGAAAATGCCGGGATCAAATATAGTGTCCTCACTCCCGAAGGAGTGAAGGAGAGAAGAAGTCACCCTGTAGGTGAAGAAAAGGAAGAAAATCATGATAAAAAGCATGATTTGATCTTCTTCCTCGAGAGGAGGCTCAATAGCCTGAGTTTGGATTTCAAAAGGTAAGCTCGTAAACAACCCGGGAGGGTGGGTGGGAATTTGCAAATTCTCAAGATTGAGAGCATCTCCCCCCGGGATATCAAACTCCGGAGGAGTTATGACATGATGAGCGAGTTCACCGGAGAACTCCTCATGAAGAGAATCATTCACTAGATGTGAATTTGTGAACTCATGTTCCATTGAGGACTCATCACAATCCTCGTCAAAGATTGGATTGTTAGAAATCATAGTGAATTCAGATTCGAATTCAAATAGAGGATTGGTGAGAGTCGTTTCGAATGTTTCGGGAACAAAGTGAATATTATTCTCTGTTGGACTGCTGGGATCAGAAGTGAGTGACGGATCATGGTAAAGGAGACTTTCAATTTCTCCCAGATCGGCTTGGAAATCGAGGAGACCATCATCACTTTCCAATGAAAGTGGATCGATGTGAGCAAGTTCATCAGCGAACTCCTCAAGAAGATGATCAGCATCAGAATGTGGAACTGATGCCTCAACATACTCGATGTCTCCATAAGATGTGCAATCATCGCTAAAATCTGAGAAAGTCTCAAATTGATCTTTAGGACACTCAATGGGTGAAGGAATATCACATACATGATCAAGAGCTCCCTGTGACTCTCTCTGGATTGGAACAAGGTTCTCAACACTAGACTTTATGAATTCGTCCGATTCCCTTTCAGGAACAGTGTCAAGATGCTCGTCTCCCATGATCAAAGAGTGAGTGGGAACCTCGGGTGTGATAGCAGTTGTTTGAGATGGAATCTCAACTGCTGGGGTATCAACTGATGAACTTGAAGTTTTATAAAATTCAAGGATGTCAAGTGTATCCTCATCATCACTGTCATCAGGAATGAAACGGAACAAAGAGCTAGACTTGGCTGCTTTTTCTCTTGCAATGGATTCCCTCACAGATTTTTCATATGCATCTTGGGAATTTATTCTAGCAGCCTGCTCTTCAGCAAGCAATTCTTCCATGGATTTTTTATGAGTATGTCTTTGGGCAAAGTCTTGAACTAAACCCTTAAGCTCATCAACGATTTTCATCATATTTTGCATTTCTGGAAGAAGTGCTTGATTCATATCGTACTGTGAAGGTTGGTCGTAATAAGGTGTGTCAAAATTGTCACAAGGATATGGATTACCCGTTTGACAATCTGAGCTGAAGTGTGGACCTCCACAGTAATCACAACAGTAAAACTGTTGAAACTGTGAGTCATATGTGCTAGAGTCATAATTGTTATCGGGAAACTGCTCATAGACAAGCGTGTTTCCCGATTGACAATCAGAACTGTAGTGTGAACCACCACAGTACTCACAACAGTAAAACTGCTGAGACTGATGGTGTGGTAACTGATGGAATGAATCAGTCGTGTCATGGTAGGAATAGGGATCTTGGTTATAGACAGACCCGTTTCCCGACTCTACCATGCCACAACTGGGGCAATCGCCACCATTATGAGGATTACCACACCATTGGCAAACCAGAAAGTGTGGATGAGACATAGAAAGAATCAAATGTATATAGAGGATGAGGAAATGAGAATCAAATATGTGAGAGGGTGAAGGTGAATATTTTTGGTGTTTTTAAAATACATTTTGTACAAATGAGAAGGAAAATGTTTTTGTGTGTTTTTGTGTTCGTTGAAAACTGAGTTTAAAAAGTTTTCGTGAACGGTTTTGTTTTGATAATGGGAAAATATGAACAAAGGATGGATAAATGTACAATGGAACGAATTCCAAAGACACTAATCAGAAAAACCGTTTAGATACGCACACAACCTCCCCGGCAGCGGCGCCAAAAGTTGATTGGTTCCAAACGGTCAACCTGAATTGACCAGGTGATGGTCAACAAGGTCAAACTGCCTAGAATCAATCTCCGTTGAAGTGTAGTGGCTTCCCCGGGTCGTTATGTCCCGACGAGGTGTGGATGGTATTAAAACGGTTTCGTGATCGGGTGAATTTGGATGAAAATGGGTTTGTGTGTGATTGAACTAAGGAATCTATAATGAAATAGCTTAAATAAGCTATATGAATAAGACGAGAAATTAGGAAAAACCAGAAACGATTAAAACATAAAAACGTGTACGTTACGTTTAAATAAAACGTAAGCGTACAAAATAAAAAGTAAAAACGCAAATCTGAAAACACCCAGGGGGTGAAAATGACTTTTTTACAAACTAAAAGGTAAAAGAAAATTTTTAGAAAATTAAAATAAATTTTAACCCTAATTAATTATTTAATATTAATTAAATACTAATTATTACTAATTATTAATAATTAAAACACTTAAATATAATTTAATACTAATTAAATACTAGAAAAATGAAAATAAAATTTCTAAAATTATAAAATAACTTAAAATGAGTTTTAAAAATAAAAATAAGTGTTTTTGTCTTTTTGTGGATTTTCTATTAATTAATTACTTATTAATTACTAATTACTAATTAAACTATTTTAATTTAAGAAAAATACTAAATGAACAGTAAAAATTCTAATAAAATTTCTAAAATTACTTTATAATATATAAAAGCTATAAAAAATATAAAAACTTGATTTTACTTAATAAAAACTAAATATGCTATTTTAAACTTAATATTAATTAATAATTAATAAAACTAGAATTAATTCTAATAAATACTAAATGACCAAATAAAAATCTGAAAAATTTATTATAAATACTTTAATATATGAGGTAATTAATAAAAATATAAAATAACTAAGTACTTAACAAAAATTTAAAAATGAAAATTAAAATTAAATTACATTAAATAGAAACTATCACTTAATTTTAAATTGGTTTTTCTTGGTTTTTCTTTTACAAATCTACTAAATACTTAAAAACAACAAACTTTACTAAAAACAAACTTTTTGAAAACTTAAAAATAAGCTGGAATAAGCCAAAAGTCAAGACAGTTGACTTTGGTTGACCAAAATTGAAAAATAAGCTAAATCAGCTTTGGTGGGACCCACAAGGGTGAAATCTGGTACAATTAAGTTAATGGAGCATGTATAAGCTGGAAAAAAGCAAAGGGGTACTCAGAATAAGCTAATAAGCTATAAATAAGCTCTTGGAAACTTGGTTTGGGACTGAAAATGGGACAAAGAAGGTGAGCTAATTCAGGTGGGACCCAGGCCTTGCAAAGTCAAACCATGGGTCAAAACCTGATCCCTACCAGGAGGGGGGTTGCTAGGAACCAAGGTGGAGGGTTGTTGTCCACTGGTTTGCTCAGAAAACCACCACCAAGTGGTGGTGGTGGTGGTGGTGGTGTCTGCTGATGCAGCAGGGGGTGGCTGCCCTGCAGCTCACTTTGGGTGGCTGTGGGGCCCAGTGGAAAAATCACAAAATTAAGAGCTATATGGGATTATAGAGAAGAGCTGGCATACTACCATTCCACAAAAGCATAAAGTCTGAAACCAAATAAACAATTCTACATAAATCCTTGAATTTTTTGAAAAACCTGAATTGCAAACTTTGACTATTTGAGTAAAAAGCATATGTTGACTATTATGAACTATGATTTGATCCTACAGGCTAATTAAGATGTTATAGTCTAAAGTGAACCTACATTAAGCAAAATTAACAAGATCCAATGCTATGATGAAGATTTGGACACCAAAAAGTCCCACAGTGGACAGTTATGATCAATGGGAGATGATTTTGACCTTTGTTGATTTAGGTACCATTTTAGTGACTTACAAACCCTATTTAGACCTAATGTGAGTTGTCTTAAGCAAAAATTACCACTGAAACATGGTGGAGCACAGTTAACTCATGAAATCCAAACACCCCTCTAAACATGCTTTTACACTACAACTTTGAATTCAAAAGTTTAACTTGCTGAATTTAGAGTTAAAACAGATTAAGGGGACTGAGTAAAGGTTAATTGAACAAAAATAACACCCAAGGCATAACAAGAACCAATAATACTATGAATGGCAGTGATGTTCATAGAGAGCAACAAAGAGATTTAGTGAACACTAAGGGTACTTTAGCCTTAAATTAACTTAAAAACACAAAGTAAGCATGAAAATACAAGATTACCACAAATACAAACTGCTCTATAGTAAGGTGCAAAATTAAATGAAATTTGCTTACACAATGCTCCAAACCAAGAACTGAGGTCAGGGTACCCAAGCCACAGTAACACACCTATTAGCTCCCAAGAGCTTCTAAACCATGATTAATCCAAATCACACCCTGCTTCTTGCTTCCACTTTCTTTAACACTGATTTTTATTTTCTCACCATTTTTCTTGATTTTTCTTTCTCTTTTTTTTTTTTTTTTTTTTTTTGTTTTCTAAAATAAACTGATTTCACAAGTCTCTGATAGCTTTGATAAGCTATACATGAGCTTAAGTGAACCTAAGGGTCCCTAATTAACATCTTTAACCAACATTAAGAATGACTTGAGAATTTGTAACCAAATGAGCATAAACTGAATTTAAGGGAAAAGCTGATTTAATTGATGAAAATGGTTTCAAATTACAATAATAAGACTTCAGAACATAAACTTAAAGCTTACATTACACTGGGAATAAACATTACATGAAAACGACTAAAGATTAATTAAAACTAAAACTACTCTATACTAACTACTGCTCTTCTCTCTCTATTTCTTCATTTATATAGGTCCTGCAGTCCCACTTTGACTTTCCCACCAATCTTTCTAGCCCTTGGATGAGAAAAATGCATCTTGGCCGTTTGAAGAGTTTTCGCGCCCAAATTCTCTTTTGTCTCTTCTTACTATTATTGATGCCAGAGGATGTTTTGGAGTGGAGTGTTTGTTTGGTGTGGTAAGGGTGTGGGAGGTGGAGTGTGATCAGAGGTGAAGGCAATGATGAGGGTGAGGTGTAGGCTAGGAGTAGCAGGGCAAGTGTGATGATGTGGAGGGTGGAGGTCAAAGGTGGGAGGTTGACTGGGAGAATTAGAAACGGGGGTGTTTATTCATTTGGTGGTGGGCTGGGTTTAGATGAGATGGGCTTGGGGGCTGTTTTGTGGACCAGGCCAAAACAAGGAAAGGGTGGTTTGTTTAATATAATGTTAAGGGTCCATTTGGTTTATTAATGAACAACAAGGACCAAATGTGTAATTTTTGCAAACTTGAGGGCTGCAAATGAAACTTTTCAAAATTTATTATGAGGACCACATTTGTCACATGTGAATATTACCAAGACCAAAATTGCAATTTTCCAAAATAAAACACCCCGGGGACCAATTTCGTAATTTTCCAAATTCCGGGGACTAAACTTGCAATTTCCACAAAACTTTCACCCAGGGATCATTTTTGATAATTTGTGATTTTTAAGGACCAAAAATGATTTTTCTTTCAAAATTATCCCACCAGGGACTAAATCTGCCAATTATTGAAACTCCAGGGACCTTTATTGCCAATTTTGGATTTTTAGGGGTTAAACATGTAATTTTCTCAAACTTATTACCCAAGGATCAATTTGATAATTTTTTGACTTTTTAAAACCTTGGGTTGACTTTTCTTTCGTTTTAAACTTTCAGGGACTAGTTTCGTCAATTTTTGAAACTTGAGGGACTGAAACTGCCAATTGTGCAAACTTTGTTCGTTTTTCATTTGTTTTTAAACATTTTGCATCTAAAACATATAAAACACACTTTTGAGATAATTTCAGTATTTTGATGCATTATTGGGTGTTTTTGGATGTTTTGGCAGTTCATATACGATAAAAATGATGAGTATTTACACACTCATCAATACATTTATGGTAAGAAAGAGTGTTTGACTAACCATATGTTTGCTTGCAAGTCTTGTGTTTGACTACTGTAATGAGATGTGACCTTGTTTGGTTTGGAAGATTTATTGCAAAACCAACTGCAGCCCTGACGGAACCCTGGGGGTACACGGGCGGAACCCATCTGAGGGTTCCGCCTGATCCGTCAGACCTGCAGAATGGTTTGCTATAAATACCAAACCATTTGTTAGTTTTGAGTCAACCCTTTAGGACATATTTTCATATACTCTCTCAAACTAACTCAGTAACATTTGACTTGTGTGACTCTCTTATGTAGCAAGGGACTTCACAAGATTATTCAAGAAGTTACAAGCTTCAAATCTAAAGTTGTAAGTCTTGTTAGCTTTGTCATGTATAAGCTTTGGTATTTATACTTCATTTGTATCATGTATGTAGAAGTGATTGGTTAGTATTTTAGGCCTCAAAATACGTAGTGTGTCGGGAGTTGTTGTACCCTTGTAAAAGAACTAACGGGAGTGGTTGTACCCTTGGTAAAGAACTCGACATCTAGCTTAGTGTCGGTAAAAGTGTAAGCGACGATGGGAGTGGTTGTACCCGTGTAAAAGAACTCGACATCTAGCTTAGTGTCGGTAAAAGTGTAAGCGACATTGTAAAGGTTTTCTCCGCCGGTGAAAGGAGCTTGTTGATTAGTGCTTATAACTCTCGAGTTGGAAACTCGGGGCGTGGATGTAGGGCAAGGAAAAAGAGTCCTTGTAGCCGAACCACGATAAACAATCGTGTTGTGGTTTGATCGTTTCTTTTTTTATCTTTGCTTATTACATGTTGTCTTTTAGTTAGAATCTCTAATCACATATAAAGCTTTTCAAAGAATTAAACAAGTAAAGTTGTGTTTATATCTTTAAACAAATGTAAAGCTTTTCAAAGAACTAAACAAGCAAAGTTAGGATCATCACAAGTAAAGCTTTTCAAAGTATGAAACAAGTAAAGTTAGAATTGTTATTCACATGAAAAGCTTTTCAAAGAATCAAACATATAACGTTGTGTTTATATCTTTAAGCAAAAGTAAAGTTTTTAAAGGATATTCAAGCTAAAAAGAATCTAAAAAGCGGTAAACTATTCAACCCCCCTTCTAGTTTTCCACAAACCTCATTACGGTCGATGATGGAATAGATGGAGGGGTAGTCAACGAATCATGTTCAAATAAAGGAAAGGAGATATCCCCTAATGAACAACCAATAGAAGAACCACTAAAGTCCCAAACCTTAGAGTATTATTTGAAACATGACATTAATAAAAAGACTATAGATAATTGGATAAGAAACAACGCATGAAATTATCTACCTAAAGTCTCTAAGGGGAAAAGGAAAAAGGAATGGTATGATACGTTAACCGTAGGTCCATTGTGCAAGAATATTCTTCAGCAGAAAGTAAATAAGAAACAAACGGTTTACGGGAATTTCGAGATACCATGTGGCATAGGAGATTTAGAATATGCTTTGGCCAACCAAGGGTCAGAAGTAAACCTAATGCCCCTATCCATTTATGCCCAATCGATCGATAAGATACCAACCACCACCCGTATTAGACTTTCCCTTGCCGATCATTCTTATGTGTATCCTTTAGGAATAGCAGAGGATGTATTAATTAACGTAGCAGGATTTATGTATCCCGTTGACTTCATAATCATTGATGATAGGGAAAATGATTACATGCCAATAATCCTAGGGGCACCATTTTTTGCTACAGCACGGGCAACCATCAAATACAAAATGGAGATAATTAAACTCAAGTCAGGGCAAAGAAAGATTCACTTTCGCATGACCCCATATAATATGAGAAAATTCATGATGCGAAAGAAACCTCCAACCAACTCTAGTGCCCCTAGCAATCACATTCAAAAGACGATCCTTGCTTGGGAAGCAAGGATTAAAAATTACCAAGAGTTTGGGAAAGAGGGAGGAAAAAGTAGAAATAGAGGCTCTGAAGAAGCTAAAATTGAGTGCAATCAGCAGGATTGGGATACTTTCAGGTTTATGGAAGGAGATATGGTGCTTCTGTGTCACTTAGGGATGAAACTACCTCCCGAAAAACTCAAATCTTGGTGGTATGGACCCTTCATAATAAAAAGTTTGTGCGAAAACGGAGCCGCAGTCTTGGTAGATAGAAAAGGAGAAAAGATAACCGTGAATTCCCAATGATTGAAACTTTATCATAAAGATGATGTGAATTATATCAACGGATACGTTATCTTAAGGGATGGAGTCATGTAATAGGGTGTCACTTTGAGTCTAGCTACAAGACTCGTAAATAAAGAAAAGCGCTTCTTGGGAGGCAACCCAAGGAGGAAAGATAACCGTGAATTCCCAATGATTGAAACTTTACCACAAAGATGATGTGAATTCTATCAACGGATACGTCATCTTAAGGGATGGAGTCACGTAATAGGGTATGACTTTGAATCTAGCTAAAAGACTCATAAATAAAGAAAAGCGCTTCTTGGGAGGCAACCCAAGCTTATTTTTCATTATTTGTTTGTTTATTTTATTTTATTTGTTTCCATATGTATACTTTTCATTATTGTTTATTGTTCATGTCTCAAATAAAATTATGAAAATCTTTTATTTTGTCTTTAACCTCTTCTTAATTACATATAAAGGTATTCTGCAAAAATATAAGTGTAAGGGAAGATAATATTTGTTTCTAAGAACGAATTGAACATGAACAATAATAATTAGATATTAGTATACATATTAGTATTTGTTTGAGTCAAATGCTTGTATCGAGTCACAATGAATGTTTTGCAGGATTTCAGGTATTAAAACATGGGTTTTTCTAGAAATTTTCCGAAAACAAAATATATAAAATTTTCAGGTCATTTATGACGGCGTCAGGGGTCAAAAGTTGATGACGTCAGGAGTTATTTTCTGAAAAATTTTCCAGGTTTTGTTTCTCTGCCGGAACTGAAAAGTTTCGTAAAATCTAAAATTTTTAAACTCCAGGAATATGCAAACATTTATTTTGCAATCATTATATCTTTACTTGCTTTCTAGGATTTACTTTTATATAGAGTTTATAGCCGATTTTACGCGAGGTTTCTTAGTTGTTTAACATGTTATATTGGAAAAGAAGATGATTATGTTTCAGGAGTGAAGCTTTGCATTGTTCATCTCTTAGAGGAGGATTTAACCATTTTACCATGTCGTCCATGCCGAGCGAATCAGGGGAGTATTAGTTTCTTTCATTTTCATTTATCTTTGCTTTTACACCTTTTATTTTGGACATTTGGGACAATATTCGACTTAAGTGTAAGGGGGTAAATTGGGATACCTTAGAAACTACAACTTCGCTTGATTTTTTGTTTTCTTTTATAGTAGATGTGTAATAAAACTAAGAGAAGTACTTGTTAGGGTAACTTTTGCACCAAATTTAAAATTTTTTGCAACATATAGGAGTAAAACTTTAGTCTTAATAAGCGCCTCATGGATATGAATTATACGACTAGCACAGAACCCGTACCACTCAAAAATTTCTACCCCAAATATGTGAGGTTCGCCTTTAGATCTTTAGGAAAAAGCATTCATTGTTGATGCTTATGAGTGTACCGGTAGTATTTAGATTCTCGAACTTGCGTTAGTGATGCATCCCGAGACCGCTAGTGAAACTACATTCGTTTAGTTAGAATTTCCTATGTGATAAGAGACATTAGTATAACCCATGTTTTAAACCTGTATTATAATTACATTGACTTCATTGGTCAAGTAATTTTCCCACACCTTTGCGATATACTTATTTTTAGTACACGATACCCCTAGTACACCCGTCAGAGCCTATCTTTTTCATTTCCAACTTTAATTATTTTACTTAAAGGAAGAATTTGTTTACAATCCACCCCCAAATATACACCCAAATAGCCTTAGCCTTCCTTGTATGCATCATCTTTAGTGCATTATTGTTACATGTTTAAACCCTTAGTTAGTTGTCTAATTGATTACATGGTTGCTAAGTCGAGTCATATCTTGTACATATTGTTTTGGGACGATTGAGATTCATGGGTAAAGTACTAGTATTATGGAGAAATGGGGACGAACATCATTTATTACTCCCATATATGTGTTATATTTTAAAGTACTCCAAGTGTTTCGATTATCTTAATTCAAGTCTTTTTTTTTTAATTATGTAAAAGTTTAAGTGTAAGGGGAAGGCTAGTTCCATTTGATGTATTATTTTGGATGGTAGAGTAAAAGTGTATAAGAAAAATTCAAAAAAAACTGAAATATATATATATATATATATATATATATATATATATATATATATATATATATATATATAAAGAAAAGACAAAAACATACGGGCTACCATCCACTTCTTTTATTCATGTTGAGTCAAATAATGTCTTGAAAATACCAAAAAAGAGTAGTAGTTAGTTGAGTCAAGTCTTGGCTTAGCAACGCCGCATTGTATATGTAATTGACTAAGATAATTGACTTGCCACCAGTAAAATATCCTTTTATCCAATAAACCGTGTTTTTCCTTACCCCTACACCTAACGTTATAACCCTTTAAAGACCTCTTTGATAGTTTATCCTAGGTGCTTATGTCAACGTGGTGAAGGTTTTGATCCTTTCCCAAGCCTATGGTAATCTATTTGCTATGACAGGTAGTGAGAGATATTTTTTCATTTCCATTTGTGATATATATATATATATATATATATATATATATATATATATATATATATAGAATCTAGATCAAATAAGATCAATCTTAAAGTTGTAAAAATAAGATCCAACTAAAATTTGACAAGTGACACTCTCGTTAAAGCAAAATTAAACTTTTTATTGAGTACAACTAAAATTGTTAAAGTTCCGATGGCTTTCTTTTTTAAATTGAAAACTAAGGTGATACATTTTGTTTCGACATGTAATGTATCAGGTTAAGGTGATACACTTTGATTCAATATGTAAATTTATAGTTGTGTATCACTAATCCAAACTCATGTATCAGTTGTTTATTAGTTTCTAAAATTTTAATTCGTATTAATACTTTATTTGTTGTGTATTATTGCTTATATGGTTATTTATAAAATGGTTTTATTAGTTGTTTAAACTAGATCTTATTTTTACAACTTTAAGTTTGATCTCACATTAAATATATATATATATACACACACATATAACACCCGAGAGATGAGAGTATCCAAACATTAAATGTGAGGTGCTATATATAATTTTCGTGCTTGTTTTGACTAAGGTAGAATGATTATTTATTATAATTACTTTTATACTAATGTTAAATGACCCCTAACTTGTATTTTGATTGGTATAAAAGCTCATTTGCTTGAGGACAAGCAAATCCCAAGTGTAAGGGTATTTGATAAAGAATTATTTGATACACTTTTAGGGGGTCATTTAAGCCCTAAATCGTAAATATATGGTCAAATACTAACTTAAATCACTCTTTTGTCATTTTAGGTACTTGGGATGAGAATTCTGGAAAATAGAGCATTTTGGACATTTTTAGAGTCAAAAGTGAAGAAAACGACAAAATCGATAAACTATGCTGGAAATTGGAATTGACGACGTCACGCTCTCAAGGTGATGCCGTCACTTAAAGATTCAAGAGGTGGAATTATCTGTAGATGATGCGCCAGAAGACTTTTGATTAATTAACACGTGACGGCATCACGTGTTATTTGGAGTAGGTCGTCACGTACAACATTTACAAGAGACGACCCAGTGATGATAAAAAGTGACGACGTCAAGCCGCTTAATTGGGCATCAAGAAATCCTATTACGGCGAGATGACTGCGTCAGGACTCATAACCTGACGTCGTCACCTGTGTATCTCTATATATACTTTTAGATTTTTTCATTAGAAAGGGGCGGAACTTGTGAAACTTTGTAGGGAACTTTGTGAGTCCAAATTTTACAGCACTTTTAGGGTTTCAAACCCTATTTTCTTCCATGTTCAATTGAAAGATAAGTTCTCATTTAATCATTCAATATGTCTATGTGTTGTGTGGAAAACTAGAAGGGGGGTTGAATAGTTTACCGTTTAAAATCTTTTTAACTTGTTTAATTAGCTTTGAAACTTTCCGTTTGATCAAAGATATATACACAAACACAATATATAACATGCAAGTAAATGAAAGAAACGATCAAACCACAACACGAGTATTTATCGTGGTTCGGCTACAAGGACTCTTTTTCCTTGCCCTACGTCCACGCCCCGAGTATCCAACTCGAGAGTTTCTTTCACTAGTCAACAAGCTCCTTTCACCGGCGGAGAAAACCTTACACGTCGCTTATACACGTTTACCGACACTAAGCTAGATGTCGAGTTCTTTTACAAGGATACAACCACTCCCGTTAGTTCTTTTACAAGGGCACAACAACTCCTGTCACACTTTGTATTTTGAGGACTAAAATACTAACCGATCACTACTGAAAATACACAATCAAATGAAGTGTAAACTACACAAGTCTACACAATGCTAAGCTAACAAGTCTTGCAACGTTGTGTTGAATACTTGTAACTTTTTATGAGCTCGTGAATCTCTTTGCTACAAAAAGAAACTTCACATATGAGATGTTAAAGGGTTAGATGAAAGAATGAATGAATGTGTGAAAATATGATGTAGAGTGATAAGCCAAAAATCAAACTTGTGGCTTAGTATTTATAGCAAAACCTTCTGCAGGCCTGGCGGAGCGGAACTCTCAGATGGGTTCCGCCCGTGTACCCCCAGGGTTCCGCCGGGCTTGCAGTTGGTTTTGCAATAAATCTTGTAAACCAAACAACGTCACATCTCATTATACCTAGTCAAACACAAAACTTGCAAGCAAACATATGGTTAGTCAAACACACTTTCTTTCCATAAATGTATATTGACAAAACTTGCCATAAATGTGATGTGACATTTCTATTTTAAGAAATAAAAAGTGTTGTATTTTAAGAAATGTAAAATGTAGCAAATGTCTAGTTTATGCAAGTCTTTAAAACTAAGATTATGTTTTACTTAGAAACTAAAGTTTACATTTTGTCGTTAACAAAACTTAGCAAAGATCGTAAAATATAAATAACGTTTTTAGGCGATATTTGTATTAACAATCTCCCCCTTTTTGTTGATGACAAAACATAAACTTTGTTTTTAAGTAACTCACAAAATCTTGGTGTTTAAGACTTAAAAAAATTATATTAAACTTGTTTTACTTAAGTGATGAAAATCATGTTGAGTTTTAAAGGTTTAATATATTCCTCCCCCTTTTTGTCGAAACAAAAAGTAGAGTAGCGAAGCGGAATCATGCACGTGCTCCCCCTTGGTTGTTACTCCCCCTAAAAGGAGTGCCAAGATGCGAAACATGGATTTTGATCCTAAAAAAAATAGTTAGTTGGTGATATATATATAATCAATCTTGTAGTTACCACACACATTGCAACCACAATAACAACTCAAAAATGATCAACCAACAATGCAAGTAAGTAAGTAGAAAAGATATCATTTCAAGTAAAATTTGACTTTTACAAGTCAAAGACAAGAAATGGGAAAGATCCTCCTACTTCAAAAGAAAAACTAAAAATAACCAAGAAAATAAAAGAAAATCAAATCCTACTTTCCTAAATGGGGCAAAAGGCCTCCAAATTTTGTCTAGGATTTGTATGGGTGGGAAAGAGCATCCAAACGTTCTATGACGTGTTAGAATGCAAAACGGGTTTCATCTTGGAATTGGTGAAGCAACAATTTGATGCTTTCACCCATTTTCAACATTTGCTCACAATGTGAGCAAACATGGGGATGATTGGGTGGAAATGGGTTGGTGTTGGTTTCTTGGTTTGAGGATGGGTTGGTTTTTGGTTCTTGGGTGGAGGATGGGTTTGGTATAGAGTCAAGCAAGGTGGTTTGAAATTCCATTGCTTGATGTAGGTGATTCTCAACCATATGCTTTGGATTTCCTCATAGGAAGGAAAGAAAGACTCAAAGGTTTGGGCTTGAGAATGTGGTGGAGTTGGGTGATCATGGTTTTCAAAATTTGGTTCTCCATAAAGAGGACCATGGATATCATGGTAGATAGGGTGAAACAACAATGGTTTGGGCTGGTGGTATTCTTGTTGTGGTGGTTGGTTGTGGTTAAAATGCTCATTATGGTCAAGAATTGACCTTGGTGTTTCATTTGCAAAAGGTGGTGGTTGTGGTGGTCTTGGTGGAAGATCATTAAGATCTTGGACAAAAGGGTGTGGTGATGTTGGAGGAGACCCAACTAACTTCATAAGTTCAAGTTTTGGCAATGGTGATGGTGATGGAGTTTTGGATGGTTGTTTTGGAGCACTTAGTGGCGTTGGGTCAATGGATGATTTAGTTGGTGGTGAAGTGAGCTCATTGGGTTCATTGGGTGATGGAGATGGAGATGCAAGGTTTAGAAAATGTTCATTGTTGATTGGTGAGATGAATTCATCCGAGGATGAGGAGTTTAGGTTGATGGATTGGTTAGTCCAAAGTGGTTTGACACTTATCCGGGCGGTTTTTCGGATGGGTCGTGATGGTTGAGAGGTGATTGTTGACTTAGTCATGGTTAAAATGGTCTAAAAGATCAGAAATTGTGATGAAAAAGGTGTGATTTGATAGTGTTTAGGATGGTTTAATTTATGAAGGAGTGTGGAAAGGAGTGTTTGGATTTGATGTTAGGCCATACAAAAATGGAGGTTCCTAGTGATTTGGAAGACTAATTGTGGGTTGTCATATCATGGAAAATAGTCCAATGAAAACGGTGAAGTGAGAAGACAAGATTTGCACTAAATGCTTAGTGGTTTTGGTAAATTTGTTGAAGGATATGTCTCATGGATTTCAAGGAACCTTTGGAAGGGTTCCTTCCTTTATGTGTGAAGGTTCCTTGAGGTAGTTATGGGTATTTTTGAAATTTGGTGGGAATTGGTTTTCTTTGAGTTATAAGGAATGAGAACTACCCTATTGTGCTTAACAAATTGCAGGAAATTGGTTTCTATCTAAAAGATGGTATTTTGTTGATTAGATGTTGAAATGTTGAAAACTAAAAAAAAAAAATTTGCAGGAAATCTGGCGGAACCTTCAGGATACACAGGCGGAACCCGTGTGAGGGTTATGTCCGGTCCGTTGGGCCATTTCTGGGTTGCCCAAAAAATGAACTGGCGGAACCCATTCTAGGGTGCCGCCAGATCCGCCAGGCCTGAAAAAGTTGGCAGTCTGCGATTTTGACCCGCGAGATGATTTTCAAATTTTTCGAAAACTCCTAAAATCAAAAAGATAATGCATATCTGGTTAGGTAATGCAAAAATTGGACATGTAAACACACATACCATAGGACTTTGACCGGGGGGTCGAGAATTTCACTATACTTAGTGGAAGTTTCATAAACATGAAAATTTGACAACTTGCCAAAAGTTTTCTACCTGCATCATTGTTAGTTAATATATGTTCCAAATAGTATCACACAATGTACCAACCCACAAATACATCACAAACATTATTTAAACGACCAAATTGTTCAAATAGCACCTAGTGCCAAACACTCCTTCACACCCGCACTCATTGATGGTCAATCTTGTTCTTGAACTTTCCAAGGAATCTTCCAAGATTCTTAAACATCCCTTTTGTTTGCTTGAACTCCGCCGACTCATTTGGAATATCCGGAAGTTGGGATAGGTATTCTAGAGGTGGGAGCCTAGAGTTGGGCAAAGAGTCATCTTCACTCATTGAGGAAGATGAGGAGGAGGTAGGAGGATGAGGACGTTTTCCTTGGGCTTTGTACACTCTCTTATCACTTAGTGGGACAAAGGTGTGTGGAATGAAGGAGTAGTCAAGGCGAAGACCTTTTGGAGTTGGTGGAATAGGAGAGATGAACCTAAAGAGACGGGTCAAGAGCATTCCATACGGCATAGCCGTTGTGCCATGCACGGGAATGTCGGCCATTCTCTTGGCCATGTAGTAGGCAAGGTTGAAGGGTTGCCTAACGGACAAAGAGTAGAGCATGTAGCAAAGGAAAACATTTATATGATCTCGGTTTCCTATGGTGCTAATGACATTTTCTCTAAGGACTTCCTCCCATTTTTTGAATTGGGGCTTTGAGTTCATTCATTTCCATTCCATATGGGTCCTTATCGACCTCATTTCCCGAACGGGTTCTCCTAGTGTTGGTTGTCCTAACAAAGAGGTGGTCACGAAGTACATCTTTTGACACAAGAGGGGTGTCATAAGGATGGATGCGGTCATGGAGGGTGTCAAGAGTTGAGAGGGAGTGCAAGTCGGAGTAGATGCAAGTACCACAGTTTGGGACACCTAGGATTTGAGCAAACTCCTCAAGAGTGAAGGAGTATTGATGACTACTAGCCCTAAAGTTAATAGACATTTTACCATAATCATCCGTGGAGAGAGTGACAGATGCATAGAATTCTAGAATGAACCTAGGACAAATAGGCTCGTTGATTTCCAAAAGACACTCAAAGTTGATTGTGGCAAATTCGGTGTAGAGGTTTGTGCCTTCTCGGAAGGACGGGTCAATGGTTCTACCCTCATGGACATAATGTTTTTCTAAGGCTTTGAAAACATTGACTTGGTTTGGGGTAAGGCCTTTGGTTTTGTGATGTTTGGGTAGGTACTTAATGGTGTCCTTGTGGTCGTAGTAGGTTAGAGGAGGCATGTTGATTCCTAGAAAAACAAAATTTCATATTTTAGTCTAAGTAAATGATTATTATAATGTGGATGTTCTAGTGTGTGCCTATATGAAAACAATGTGGAGGTGCGATTATCTTGACTCATTTTGATGCTTCAAAAACGTTTTATAATGCAAGTTTTGTTATAAAACAAAAGATAACCCAAACGCTCCTAGTTCAATGTAGCTTCGTTTGTACCCGAAAATACATATTGGTTATGTATTCCCTTTAGCATTCAAGAGACATTATGCAAGTGATGTTTTAAACATAACGTTTTGATTTTGTATTCTCAATAATATTTGTCCTATGTGTGAGAAATTTTTGGAAAAATTTGTCATGGGGTGTTTTAGCAAACATGTTTACACTTAGTAAGAATGCAACTCCTAACTATGGGGAACATGATTAGTTTTGTTAAACACCTAATTTCATGCATGAGTTTCTCAAATTAATGCATAACCCCAAGTTTTTGTTTTTGTGCAAAAAATAGAATTCCTAGACTCAGATCAGGATTGTAATTAAGTTTAGAATACTTACAATGATGATTGATTTGCAATGTGAGTGAAAGGAAGACCAAGAAATCGCAGGTTTGGATGGATGGTAAAGTGAATAGTAACAGTTTGGAAATGGTGGTATGAGATAATGGGTGTTTGGTTTAATATAAACAAAAATATTGATTCTGCAGGTCGGCGGATACGGCAGACCCTTGAATAGGGTTCCGTCCGTTGTGCCTGAGGGTTCCGCCGACCCTGCTGAGAAAAAGAGTTATGGATTTGTTTTGATATTTATGATTTTTTTCTAATATCCAGAACTACAACGTAGGTTCCATGAGTCCTAAGCCTAGCCTAAGAAGGTTAAAAGGTTCACGTTTAAGGGGTTTTGTGAGAATGTTGGCTATGTTGTCTTCGGAAGAAACTTTCTTAATTGAGATATTTCCTTTTTGAACGTTGTCACGAAGGAAATGATGACGGATTTCAATATGTTTGGTACGAGCGTGTTGAACCGGGTTTTTGCTAAGATCAATGGCACCTTTGTTGTCATAAAGAATTGTGATGTCGTTAAGTTGAATTCCGTAGTTGACAAGAGCTTGCTTCATCCAAAGAGCTTGTTGACATGCCTTTCCGGCCGAAACGTACTCGGCTTCCATTGTTGAGATAGCAAGAGCCGTTTGCTTCTTAGAGAACCATGAGGTGAGACAATGTCCAACAAAAGTACAAATACCACTTGTACTTTTTCTATCAACATAGTCACCGACATGATCCGAGTCGGCATACACTATGGTGTCTATTCCCGTTCCTTTGGGATACCATAAACCTAAATGTGTAGTGCCCTTAATATACCTAAAAATCCTTTTAATGGCTTCGAGATGAGTAGTCTTAGGATCTTCTTGAAAACGAGCACATAGACAAACACTAAACATAATGTCGGGTCTACTAGCCGTTAGGTAAAGTAGACTACCAATCATACCTCTATATTTATTGCTATCTACGGATTCACTTTCCTCATCCTTGGTGAGTTTAGTTTCCATGGACATGGGTGTTTTGATTGGTTTCGAATCTTCTAATCCAAATTTCTTAAGCATGTCCTTAATATATTTAGATTGGTTAAAGAAGATACCATCTTCTAGTTGTTTAATTTGGAGTCCTAGGAAAAAGTTGAGTTCTCCCATCATACTCATTTCAAACTCGTCATGCATGATTTTTGAGAAATCCACACATAATTCTTGACAAGTTGATCCGAATATAATGTCATCAACATAGATTTGGACTATGATAATATGTGAATCTTTCTTCTTAGTGAAGAGAGTATTATCAACTAAGCCCGTGGTATACTTATGGTCAACTAGGAAGGTTTTAAGTCGATCATACCATGCTTTTGGAGCTTGCTTAAGTCCGTAAAGAGCCTTTTTAAGTTTGTAACCATGATTTGGTTTTTCAAAATCAATGAAACCCGGTGGTTGAGCAACATACACTTCTTCATTTATGACTCCGTTTAGAAATGCACTTTTGACGTGCATTTGAAAGAGTTTAAAATTGTGTGCACATGCATATGCAAGTAAGATTCTAATTGACTCGAGCCTAGCAACCGCAGCAAAAGTTTCATCATAGTCAATGCCTTCTTGTTGGTTATATCCTTGTGCAACTAGCCTAGCTTGGTTTCTAGACACAATTCCATTTTCATCCATTTTATTACGAAAGACCCATTTTGTTCCAATTATAGTTTGAATCTTTGGTTGAGGAACTAATGTCCATACATCATTCCTAACAAATTGGTTTAACTCTTCTTGCATTGCAATTACCCAAGACTCATCTTTAATGGCTTCATTAATGTTTTTCGGTTCAATGGTTGACACGAAACAAAAGTAGTTGCTTTCATTTTGAACTTTTGACCTTAGTGTTCTTTCGTTAATGTTGCCTATGACACCATCTAATGGATGACTTTTAGATTCTTTGACATTGACAAGTTCTTTGTTTAATAGTTCATCTTCCTATTACCTAAAATCTCTTGACTTTCTATTGCTTGGCTTTCAACTAAGTCATCATCTACCAAAGGTGATGTCTTAGAGGGAAGTGGACTCTCGTCAAATATTACATTCAATGATTCCTCGACTCTTAAGGTTTCTTTGTTCAAAACAATGTAAGCTTTACTATTTTGTGAATATCCAATAAATACACCTTCCTAAGACTTTGGGTCAAATTTGGTGAGATAATCCTTGGTGTTAAGAATGAAACATTTACTCCCAAACACTCTAAAGTATCCTAATGTAGGCTTTTTACCTTTATATAGTTCATAAGGAGTTTTATTCAAAAATGGTCTAATTAAGACTCGATTTAAAATGTATGTTGATGTGTCAACGGCATTACACCAAAACTTTTGTGGAATGTTTTGTTCATTAAGCATTGTTCTACTCATCTCTTGCAATGTCCGGTTTTTACGTTCTACTACACCATTAGATTGAGGGGTACGTGGAGCCTAAAAGTTATGAGTAATACCATTAATATCACAAAAGTTTCCAAATTGAAATTCATTATCAAATTCACGACCGTGATCCGTTCTAATAGACACAATATTAGACCCTACTTGATTTTGAATTTTCTTACTTAGAATCTTAAATTTATCAAAAGCTTCAATTTTACTTTTCAAAAATTTTGTCCAAGTATATCTTGAGTAATCATCGACTATGACCAAAGTGTAGAAGTTACCTCCATAACTTTGTATAGCGGATGGACCAAATAAATCCATATGCAAAAGTTCTAGACACCTAGATGTAGAAACCAAGTTTTTAGCCTTATGGCTACTATGGACTTGTTTATCGACTTTGCAAGCATCACAAAAGTGTTGGTCATATTTCAACTTAGGTAGGTTTCGAACTAAGTCTTTGGAGGAGAGATTTTGAATTAGTCTCATGTTAGCGTGTCCTAAACATATATGTCATAAAGTTGAAGATTCATCTAATGAGGTAAGACAAAGTTTGTCTCTTGATGTTGGATCCATCTTCATGACGTATACGTTGTTCTTAAGAACACCTTTGGCTATAGTTATACCATCTTTAAGTATTTTACTTCCGTTTTCACTAAAAAGGACATTATACTTATTACGACAAAGTTGACTAATACTAAGAAGATTAAAACCTAAGTTATCAACATGAGCTACATCATCTATAGAAAGGGAGTCATGAGAGATTGTACCTTTTCCGATGATTTTGCTCTTAGCTTTACTACCAAACGTAACATTACCTCCATCACATTTGTGATAAGTAGTAAAGAGGCTTTTGTTACCCGTCATTTGCCTTGAACAACCGCTATCTTTAATCCATTCATCCGGTTCCAAACAAACTTTGAGGCACACCTCATTTGAGTCGTGAGCCATGAGAGCAATATCATCATTCTTTGGCTCATCGTCATCTCCTTCATAGTCACTCCAAGCACCACCCACAAAAGCTTGTTGAGGTTTGCTTTTGGGTGGTTTTCGACATTCTCCTACTAGATTACTTGTGTCTCCACACCTATAGCATTTCCTTTCTACCTTTCCTTTCCTATCATCATGATCTTTTCGGAAAGTTTTCTTGTCATCTTTAGGTTGCCTTACAAACTTCCCTCTTCTACGAAAGAACTTCTTGAAGTCTCTAACGGCCATAGCATATCACTATTCGAAGTAGATTCTTCATCATCACTTGATTGGACTCTAGCTTTCAAGGCAATGGACTTAACTTTTTCTTTCTTGCCTCTAACTAGTTCCGAATCTTTTTCCATTACCATTTCATGAACTTTGAGGTTTCCAATTAGCTCGTCAAGTGACATGCTTGAAAGATCC
The DNA here is from genome assembly GCA_030686995.1 of Artemisia argyi. NCBI lineage: Eukaryota > Viridiplantae > Streptophyta > Magnoliopsida > Asterales > Asteraceae > Artemisia > Artemisia argyi. The sequence goes on from CM060697.1 coordinate 43,166,668, forward strand.
TTGGATTCTTCAATTGTCATCACTTTTGCTCTCCACTTCAGATGGAGTGCTCTAAGAAATTTTCTGACAAAATTCTTACTACAAAAAGATTCATCAAGTGCTTTAAGTGAAGTAATAATAGTGTTAAACCTAGCAAATGCATTATCAATAATCTCATCTTCGGAAATAACAAATTGTTCATATTGTTGAACAAGAAGACCAATTTTGTTATCTTTAACTTGTGAGTTTCCTTGATGAATGACTATTAAAGATTGCCAAATATCTTTGGCGGTTTTACACATAAAGACTCTTTCATATTCTTTCTTAGGCAAAGCATTGTAAAGCATCATTTTAGCTTCATTATTTTTAGCAATCAATTTCTTTTGATCATCATCTTTAATATTAGTAACTATATTATCACCATCTATGATTATATACCATAAATCTATATCTTTAGATTTCACGTAAGTTTCAAAACGGTTTTTCCAATATATAAAACCATTTGCTTCAAAAAGTGGTGGTCTTTGCATAGATTGCCCTTCTTTGTAATTTTCAAAATCCATGGATCGTTTCAAGTTTTAAAACACAATATATTTTAAAAGCTTGAGTAACGTAGCTCTTGATGCCAATTGTAGAAAACTAGAAGGGGGGTTGAATAGTTTACCATTTAAAATCTTTTTAACTTGTTTAATTAGCTTTGAAACTTTCCGTTCGATCAAAGATATATACACAAACACAATATATAACATGCAAGTAAATGAAAGAAATGATCAAACCACAACACGAGTATTTATCGTGGTTCGGCTACAATGACTCTTTTTCCTTGTCCTACGTCCACGCCCCGAGTATCCAACTCGAGAGTTTCTTTCACTAGTCAACAAGCTCCTTTCACCGGCGGAGAAAACCTTACACGTCGCTTATACACGTTTACCGACACTAAGCTAGATGTCGAATTCTTTTACAAGGGTACAACCACTCCCGTTAGTTCTTTTACAAGGGCATAACAACTCCCGTCACACTTTGTATTTTGAGGACTAAAATACTAACCGATCACTATTGAAAATACACAATCAAATGAAGTGTAAACTACACAAGTCTACACAATGCTAAGCTAACAAGTCTTGCAACGTTGTGTTGAATACTTGAAACTTTTTATGAGCTCGTGAATCTCTTTGCTACAAAAAGAAACTTCACATATGAGATGTTAAAGGGTTACATGAAAGAATGAATGAATGTGTGAAAATATGATGTAGAGTGATAAGACAAAAATCAAAATTGTGGCTTAGTATTTATAGCAAAACCTTCTGCAGGCCTGGCGGATACGGCGGAACCCTCAGATGGGTTCCGCCCGTGTACCCCCAGGGTTCCGCCGGGCTTGCAGTTGGTTTTGCAATAAATCTTGTAAACCAAACAATGTCACATCTCATTATACCTAGTCAAACACAAAACTTGCAAGCAAATATATGGTTAGTCAAACACACTTTCTTTCCATAAATGTATATTGACAAAACTTGCCATAAATGTGATGTGACATTTCTATTTTAAGAAATAAAAAGTGTTGTGTTTTATGAAATGTAAAATGTAGCAAATGTCTAGTTTATGCAAGTCTTTAAAACTAAGATTATGTTTTACTTAGAAACTAAAGTTTACATTTTGTCGTTAACAAAACTTAGCAAAGATCGTAAAATATAAATAACATTTTTAGGCGATATTTGTATTAACATGTTGTTTGATTAATCGTTTGTCTTTTCTTTTCATTAACATGTTAGCTTAGATCACTTAGTGTTTGCTTAGATCTAATGAAACTTGGTTGTTAATTATTGAGTGTTGATTTGTTATTGATTGTTTGGTTGATTGACTCACGTTAGGCCTAAGAAAACTGGCTAATCTCCTATACGGTAACATGCTTGAATGTCATAAAAAACGTAATCAGATGTGTACTATGATTTTCTTGATTGTATTTAATGGATGAGTAGATGTTGATGATTCTATGATAGGACACTAAACATGTCATCATAAGAAGAAATAGATACTCATAAAGTTGGGGAAGGACGTACACGCCCCTACGACCGGTATTAAGGAATACAATTCTTCAATCAAACAATTGTAACAAATCAATAAATCAATAAGAGATAACTAGGGAGTAGTGAAATCTAAGTAACACACTTGTCTCTCATAAGAATTCCACCGCATTTACTTTCTTGTTATTTTATTTTATTTTGTTTAATTAGTAATTTTGGGTTAGTTGGCTAGCAACTAATTCCGCCCACTCTTCTATTACCCGAGATTTTTACTGCTTTCTATAAAATATAAAAAATACAAAAAGAATCATCCCTCGCCTTTAGACCTAGTTAACCTACATCTCAATCCTAACGACACTATTCCCCTAGAGAACGACCAATCCTCCGGACTTACCATATACTACACTACAACGATCAGGTACACTGCCTGGTGGATTGCAAAAATCTCTCAAGATCCCTTGAGAGATAAAACCTTTTGCGAGGTTGCAAAACACGCATCATACCTGTAAGTATTAGCCAAGTTTATGATAATTTAATATTTTGATTTGTTTATATCAATTGCTTACTCTTTCGTATGTTGATTACGTTTATCACTTCATACACATTTATGTGCTTAATATGTTAATCTTTCATTTAATTGGTTCTTGTTTATTGAATTAATCCTTACCTCACTATTTGTTGTGTAAAGTGTATGATGAACTTGAGTTCGGGAAGGATGCATATTACTTGGCTTTATAACTAGATCAATGGTACTATGATCATTAGGCTACTACTGGTAATAAAGTTAGGGCATAAATTTGTAATAAAGCACTCGTAGTTCGCCTTAGTAGCGATTTTGTAAGCGGATAGATTGAAATCAACAGCGAAACTTTATGCGGGTTCGATTAATTGTGACAGGATTAATCAGTTAAACACCTCAAGTTTAGGGAGAAGTACCACCTAGCTTACAATAGAAAAACACCATCGAATGCAATACAATCAATGCACACGTAGACAAATCTGGCATTTATTTGATTAACTTGACTAATACGTTTTCCTTACTATCGAGCTTGAGTTCTTCTTTATCGTTTGTTTATCTACTTGTTTGTGTTATTAGTTTAATTTACTGCTTTATTAAACCTAAACTTGTGTCAGTCTCTTAGGCTGAAAACCCTCTTTGCGTTAGTTTTAGTTTAATTAGGTTAATTTAGATAATTAAAATAATGATAGTTTAAGTATTAACATCCACTTTTAGCGATCGACACTCTACTTGCCAACGAACCTACAATTGATCGGGTACACTGTCCGTTAGTGTTAGTTAATAGGTAAAGTCAGCAAAATATAAATAGTAAAACTTGATAACAATAATCACCTACACACAATTACACATCAGGCTAAAAAAACAAATTAATCTAAATCCAGACAATTAATACCCGCTTAGATCGATTTTTACAACACACTTAAAAATAACCAATTTTGTAAAAGTTTTAAACTGAACTGTAGATTACATTGATCAATATGAATATTAGTTATTTAAGTTAAATTCAAAAGAACAAAAAGAGAGTTTCTAAGAGCATGTGTTACAAATGTTTTTTTTTTTTTTTTCTTCTTCTTCTTCTAAGAAAGGTTGTAAGTTCTTCGCAAGGAGGAAGAAGTAGTTGACTTTTTTTTCTTCAAATCGTTTTCACTTTAAACTTTATTGTTATATAAGTTTACATGATTTTCTCTTATTAGCATTTTTCTTGCCTCGTTAATCCTTATTTTGTTTACATCGTTAGTCTTTATTTATGTAATGTCTTTTTTTTAGTTATATATTATTTATATTAAAAAAAATAAAAAATAAAAAATAAATAAATAAATGAAAATCCAACGTTACCAGAAAAGTGGTGTCATAGCTAGGGAGGGGTGTTTTGGTTAGGGGTAGGGCTGTAAACGAACTGAACGTTCAGTGAACATTTCATGAACCGTTCGGTAAAAAGTTCGTTTATGTTTGTTCGTTTATTAAATGAACGAACATGAACAGTATTTTACATTCGTTTAGTTAAATGGACGAACATGAACAAAAGTCTCGTTCGTTCATTTATGTCCGTGAACGTCCGATTAAGCGTTCATTAAAGTTCGTTTATATTTATTTATCTATTTATGTTCATATATCATATATTTTAATTTTATAATTTAAAATTTGGTTTGTTTAAACAAAGCAACTACTTATAAAACAATATATTGTGAAGAATTCAATAAAGTTTATGTTTGTCTATTTTCATTTATGTTCGATCGTTTATGCTCGTTTAGCGTTCGTTTAGTGTCTTAATGAACGGACATAAACGAACATGAACAATTTATTTTCTTAATAAACGAACATGAACAAGAAAATCCGTTTGTTTAAGCGTCCGTGTCCGTTTATTTGTTCAGTTAAAATTAAATGAACGAACATGAACAGGGCTCCGTTCGTGTTCGTCCAGTTCGTTTACAACCCTAGTTAGGGGTGTTCATCGGTTCGGTTTTTTGTTTCATGGGTTGTGCGGTTCGGGTTAATCGGTTTGAAATTTTAAAAGTTAAAACCAAAACTAAACCAAAACAATTATAGAACGGATAAAATCAAAACATACACCAATTTAGAATTCGGTTTGGTTTAGGTTAAAACCAAAAAAACTAAATTCAAGTAAACTTCTAAATGTAATCTAAAAGACATAAATAAAAACCTAAAAGTTCAAATAAAATTATCAAATCAAAAGGTCTCACAAAGTGTTTAAGTAAATCAATAAAACAAAAGTTTAAGAAACCAAAAGGTTTCATAACTTAACGGAAATAAATGAAAGCGAAATAAGATAAAAACTTTTTCGACAAAGGTATACAGAAGTCTTTTGCTTTAATATTCCATCTTCAAGCATCCTTGATTTGAGGAGTCGTTAGTTTATACGATATTTTTAGGATTTTTTGTTAGGAAGATAAACATATAAAATCTGTATATAAATATAGTTTAAACTTTTTTGTGTGGATAGATATATATTCGGTTTTTTCGGTTTGATTTGGTTATGTATTTGTTAAAACCAAAACCAAACTAAACACCAATTAAATACTTCAGTTTGGGTTTAAACCAAACCATACACTAATTAAAATATTCGGTCCGGTATTATGCGGTTTCGGTCCGGTTTATATTTCGGTTTGTTCGGTATCAAACCATATACTGAACACCAAAACTTTTGGTGCCATAAGAAAATCTTATGGTATGAGAAAAATGTGCTAAAGTGGCACCATATTCTGTTATATGGCAAAATTGAGCAATCCATTTTGGTTGCGATTAAGGATTTTTTTTTATTTTATTTTTTTTATTTTTTTTTTTTTTTTTGAAATATTTCTAAATGACAAAATTCTTTTTGTATATAAAAGATTGAAAGATATTATGCTTGTAAATATACAGATTTATTTGCATTATCAAGTTACAAATATTGTGTTCTAAAGTTATGCAATGAAAATTCATACAGACAAGCAAATAAAAAAATGGAAATTTTAAGCTTTTTGATTGAAATGACATTATTCGATACGGGAATTGCACGTATCCTTCCAAAAAAATTAAAGAAATAATTATTTAACATGATTTTAAACTCTAAATTATGGTAATTATAATTTTAAAAAAAGCAACAACATTTGTTTCAACGTTTTGATGAACCGAGATTCAAAATGAACTAGATGTCCAAAAGAAATATATCAAGATAAGAATATATGAAATAAACTCATAATAAATATCATGATTGTATATACGTATACTATATAAAGTATGGTTACAATAAAAGCGTACTGCCAACAAGTTTATAAATAGAGACAAAATTAAAAAATATATTAAATAGTCATTTGAACATATATGATATATTTAAGGTTTAGGAATGATATATATCAATTAAAAGTTTAAGCAGTTTTTGAGCTTTTGAGAGAATATATATAACACTATAAATTTAACTTGTATTTTATATATATATATATATATATATATATATATATATATATATATATATATATATATATATATATATATATATATATATATATAAAATTTTAAGCTTTTAGAAGCATGTAATTCCCTATGTACCGGGTTGAATTGGTATGTAAGATTTTTGTTGTTTATATGGTTCCACTTTATTGCTTTTAGTTGGGCAGATTCGTTGTCATTCAAATTTTGAAGTTATGATCTATGTAGTTAATATCGCCGATATCTCGTGTATTGCTCCTAAAAAAGTCTCGGTTCAAAATATCGCCTCAAAGTATCAGATCCGATAATATCGGCGATATTGGCCGATATTTTGACTATATTTTGGAATCGCGATATTTTGGAATCGGCGAGATTTTGACTTTAACTTTTTCTGGGGTTTTTTTTGGCAACCCAATTAACAATTAGCCCAACTTATTAACACTCTAACCTAACTTTGAACCCTAATTAAAACATGCGACATACAACAGATAACAAACAGATAAAACATGCGACAGTCATACTTATTTTTTGAGTTTTTTCTTCTTCCTTAATCAACCAGAGTAACAGGTAATTAAATGCTTCTTTTCTTTCTTTTGGTCAATTTATGCTTAATTGATTGGTTGATTAGTTGATTAGCTGATTAGTTGATTACTTGTTTTGTGGTTTCTGAATTGAATAGCTAGGTAGTTATTTATACGTTCAACAGTTCAAGTATGGAGGGTCAATCTTTGCATGCTTCCATAAATCCGAATATTAGTGCTAATACTTCATCGGATGCTGGTACTGGTATAAAATGTGCGAGTGGGGATATAGCTTAGGAATTGGGGGTTTTGAAAGATCACACAAAAAGAGGAACTATTTGGTGTACGCTTTGTGACAAGAGAATGTCGGGAGGGATCACAAGGTTAAAACAACACCTTACTCATACAAAAGGAGATGTAACCGGTTGTCCTAAGGTCACAACAGAAATAACAAAGAGGGTTCTTGCATCAATGCAGGAAAAGGATAAGGTAACAAAGGAAAAAAAGGAGAAATTTAGAAATTCTAAGGTCATCAAATATGATAGATTTATCAGAAGATGAAGATGAGGATGTGGATGATGAGGTACAAGTTAAGAGGAAGGAAAGTATGAAACGAAAGTCGGTAGGTGCTAGTAATGTCCGCGGTCCTCTTGATTCTATACTTAAGAGTGGTCATGAAAAAGCAATTCAAAGTACATTGGATAAAAACAATCCAATAAAACAGAAGTTGAAGATGGTTGCACGGAAAAAGATTGCAAGTTGGACTTATGCCGGTTGGGTTACCTTTCAATGCCGTACGTGACGAGAGCTTTCAAGATATGATTAATGCTATTGGAGACTATGGAAAATGTATGCCTGCTCCAAGTTATCATAATCTTCGTGTAACATTGCTGAAAGATGCTTTAAAAGATACGAAAAAGTTTGTAGATTCGTTTAGGCCACAATGGAAGAAATACCGGTGTAGCATTATGTCTAATTTTTGGACAGACGGGAAAGGGAGGAGTTCGATAAACTTTTTAGTCAATTGTCCTACGGGCACGGTATTTCTCAAGTCAATTGATGCATCGGAGAATGTAAAGGATGCTAATTTAATTGTGAACATGGTTAATGAAGTGATTGAAGATGTTGGAGAAGAAAACATTGTGCACCTAAGGTACTTTCACTTTTAGTTTCTTGATTATTTCATAGCTTGAATTACTTTTCAACTTTTAACCATATTATTTAATTAATTTTTTTTTTCTTATAGTTTATTATAGATAACGTGTCAATCTTCAAATCTGTTGGAAAGATTTTAGAAGAACAACATCCCAAGTTGTTTTGGACACCATGTGCAGCACACTGTGAACCTTATGATAGGAGATATAGGGGAGAAAATACCAAAAATAAAGAGTGCTTTAAGTGATGCAAGAGCAGTCGTGGTTTACATTTATAACCACGGAAGGATTTTGAATATGATGCGGAGATTGACAAAGAATAAGGAGTTGCACAGGTCTTGTGTAACTAGGTTTGCAACCCAGTTCTATACTCTACAGAGTGTGCATGAGAATCGACATCATTTGCAAGTGTTATTTGTGTCCGAACAATGGACCAAAAGTGACTTTGCAAAGAAAGCAATAGGAAAGAGAGTCGAGAGAATAGTTGCAAAACAAGAATTTTGGGATAATGTTTATCTAGCTTGTCAAGTACTCGCTCCCTTGGTGGATGTGGTTAGGTTGGTTGATACGGAAGAGAAGCCGTGCATGGGTTATGTCTATGATGCGATGAGTAGAGCAAAAGAGCAAATAACCAAAAATCTGAAAGGTGGGTCGAATGAAAGAGTAGTTAATAGAATTTTGTCTATGATTCAGATAAGGTGGACCGACCAACTCCATCATCCTTTACATGCAGGTATTAAACTTTGAAACTTTCTGTTATTAAACTTTCTGATGTTTGAACATGCAGCTGATGTAAACGTACAACTTTCTGATTGAAACTTTCTGATGTAAACTTTCTGATGTTTCAACTTTATGATGTTTAAACTTTCTGATGTAAACATGCAGCTGGAAGTTTCCTTAACCCCGCTGTATTTTGTAGCGAAAATGCAAACCTTGATACCAATAGTGAGCTTACGACAAGTCTTTATGCTGCCATTGACAAACTTGTTCCCGATCCAGAAGAAAATGATACTATGAGGGCAGAGTTGAGTATGTACATTGATGCTCGGGGCCAATTTGGATCTGATTCCTCTATAAGGACTAGAACAAAATTTGCACCATATATATGGTGGCGTTCTTATGGGATCGATACACCTTTGCTCCAAAGATTTGCTATCACGGTCCTTAGTCAAACTTGTAGTGCTTCACCTTGTGAAAGCAATTGGAGTGCATTTGACAATTTACACTCGAAGAAAAGGAATCGTCTTTTGCAACAAAAGCTTAATGACCTTGTATTCATCCAATACAACACAAGGCTAAAAAGGCGATTCGAGTCTGTAAAAACCAACAAGTCTTTAGACCCTATCTTGTTGAGAGACATAGAGGAAAACGATGAGTGGACGATATCAACGGAGACTGAGCTTCAACACTTTGTGGATGCAGGTGATGGTCTTCTTTGGTCGGATGTGAGAGAAGCGATGGGAGGAAATGAAAACATCAGACCAAGTACAAGAAGTAAAAGGGAGCGCTATAGAGATGATGATGATGAGCTGAGTACTGAAGAGGAGGATCTTGGTTTGGGTGGTAACGTGGACGAAGAAGTGAATGCTTTAGACGATGTTGATTCAGATGTTGAACTCGTGGATTGCAATTAAATTCCGTTTGTTTTCTGTTATGTTTTTTGTTCAAGCTTTCGTGATTTTAACTTTATGCTATGAAATACTTTTATGCTTTATTATGGTGAACCCTTAGATTTTAAATCTATCTGATAACTTTTATGCTATGTTTCTTGTTTAATCTTTTATGATATATATATATATATATATATATATATATATATATATATATATATATATATATATATATATATATATATATATATATATATATATATATATATATATATATTAGCTACAATTTATTGTAGCTAATTGACTACAATTTTAAGCTATAAAATGTTAGTCCCTGATTTTTTTTTTGTGAGTCCCTGATTAATTGCTAGTGTAAATTTTGTGAAGGATTGTAGCCAATTGGCTACAAAAATTGTAGCCAAGATATCCCATATATATATATATATATATATATATAGGGATTATGTATCGGGAGGCCATCAAAGTATTAAACTTTTATCATTCAGGCCACCCATTTATCAAAAATAACTTATAGGCCACTCATTTATGTGTTTGCTTTCATTTATACCAATTTCGAATATTTTTTTCTCGAAAATCTTTGAAACAACAAGAATGAAACTAAATGTAACATATTAAAACAACATAAATAACTATTGAAATGTAAACGATGAGTTTCACTCATTATCTAAGTATAACTTCATTTGGTCAAAAGCAATTTATATATATATATATATATATATATATATATATATATATATATATATAGGGATTATGTATCGGGAGGCCATCAAAGTATTAAACTTTTATCATTCAGGCCACTCATTTATCAAAAATAACTTATAGGCCACTCATTTATGTGTTTGCTTTCATTTATACCAATTTCGAATATTTTTTTCTCGAAAATCTTTGAAACAACGAGAATGAAACTAAATGTAACATATTAAAACAACATAAATAACTATTGAAATGTAAACGATGAGTTTCACTCATTATCTAAGTATAACTTCATTTGGTCAAAAGCAAATTTTGATAAATTAACTAATGTTTTACATTTGAATTTCTAATTTTATTGTTTTGATATGTTAAACTTATCTTCGTCCTTCAAATTGTACAAATTTTTGGCAAAAAAATGAACGAGAACGGTATAAACGACAACAAACACATATTTGGGTGGCCCATAAGTTAGTTTAAATAAATTGATGGCCTAAAGGAAATTAATTTAATAGTTGGGCGGCCTTCGCATATATATATATATATATATATATATATATATATATATATATATATATATATATATATATATATATATATATATATATATATATATCCTAGAAATATAAAAACCGATATCTCACCGCGAGAACCAATATCTCAAATATTGAACCTTGAACGATACAAGATTTTTGACCGAGATAACTACATTAAAAACCAATATCTCAAATATTGGACCTTGAACGATACAAGATTTTTGACCGAGATAACTACATAGGTTATGATAAAGATGTTGCAAGATCAACTAATAATACTTTGTGATGCACCAACGATACAAATTACTTATAAAACAGGCCATTAGTCATACAAATTACATAATTCACATATAGTAGTGTAACTATCTTTTAGTATTTTATATTGATGTTCTTGTTTGGAGAATATAAAGGACATTAGTCACAAAACAGGCCGAAGAGAACCGCTCTTTCCGTCAATTAAGTACACATTTTAGCAAGACTTGGTAAATTTAGCAAGACTTGGTAAATGTTCATAGTTCATACATTTACTTCTTCAGTTCATCGCCATTGGTATTAAGGTCTCGTTGGTATTTGATTAGTTTATGATCTGTTATTATGTCATAGGTAGGGAGTATTCATGTTAGGAAGCAGGTCGAAGCTCTAACCTAACTTGAATGAACTCATCAAGGCTGTTTTTCTTATGCTATTGATGACATCCAATCTTTTTGGTCCCCTCAACCGCTCAAAGGACCATCGCATTGTTATGGTCACAAAAGAACTATACTGATTGCTTCAAACTAATCATTATTACTCTTCTATGCTAACTTAAGTAAGAAAAAACATTAAACTAACAAAACATGAATGAATATAAATGGAACATTGCACTCTTTTTTTTGTTAATGACAACAACATTGTACTAACACAACATTGAGTTGTTTCTTCAAGTAAAAGCATATTTCATGAAAAGCTTATGTCATGTTCAGAAACAAACCAAAAAATATAAAGAAATAAAATTCATACACTAATTAACCACTTATATGGGGGAGATTAAGATCAAGATCATGATCAAATACAGGCATGTAATACAAAAATTTACCTCGCAAATAACGAAATGTTTTGAAACTGATATCTCCACTCCACTGCCAGAATTTCCATTTCCATAGTATCTACACAAACTCACAGGTCAAGGTTCACTTTGCTTTTGTAGAAAAGAATCGGCTAAACCCACGAGCGTTCTTTTCAGGTGTAGGGTTAGATGATGATGAAGAGGATGATCCTGATTTGGTGGGTCGATGTTTTGAGGTTTTTGAACTGATGGGTGATCTCAATAGATTGTTTGCTTCAGAATCAGAAGGACTAAAGTGGTGGTTGTCTGATTGAATAGGAGACTCGTTTCCAAGCTGCAAGTTCATGCCACTACTGGTTGTTAATTCTTCTTCATCGTCATCTTCATGTTCTTCTTGTTCAACAAAGGTTTGACCTTTTTGACTCATCTCGGTGACCGGAGACCCCATGAACTCAGGTTGAGGACGCATGCCTTTTAACTGCTTCCCGAGAAGAAATATTGTTTCTTGACACTCTGCTAGCTTTTCTGCAGCTGCTTGCAATTCTCTCTCCTGAAATGAAGAACATAATTTTTGTTTTTAGTATCTACATCTTCGAAATAGCATATCTACATCTTTGAAATAGCAGGTTTAGACGCATTTTCACCAAGATTATTAGATGTATAATTTTTAGAAAATTACATCACAGTTAAGTTTCTAATGAAGATAAAGCTGAGTAATTATGTGTATAATTCTGCAAAACGCAATTAAAAGCGACTGAAGTATACTGCTTCCTACATCCCAAAATATACTCTTGATTTCATAGGCATGTAATCTGTCAAATTCAACTAAAGGGTCCACTTAGCGTAATGAAAAATGATGTTATCATAAACCAGCATATATTATCAAATACTACGTATCAAGAAAATTGCCAAGAACTGTAACATAATGATATGGATGAAATTTGCCAATGTGGGGTATCCACTGATTTCTTGCTTATTAAAAGATGTAATAAGTTCAATTTATAACAACTATGAACTCAATCTTTACAAAAACGGAAATTTTTTATGTGTTCAACAATTTTGAAAAAAAAGGTCCTTAAATTTTTCAAAAAGCTAACTTTCATTCATTATATGTCAAACATTCACACCTTTTTTTTTTTTTTTTTAATTATCAGAACTGAACTTATCTTGGCTAGTATAAGTTATTAAAATTGCAATGGTAACAAACCAGACATTTTACTGAATTGTAGTAGCTGAATGCATTAAAAGCACTCTTCATAAATGCGATAAAAACCTTGTGGACCCAATTACCCATATAAATTCAACTGTCTTACAAAGGAAAAAGCAATAAAAAAAAAAAGCAGTCTGAGTTCAAAAGATGCCAAGAGAGGGAATGTTGATATTTAATGACAAGTGTAAAATAGCTTCTTTCACAGTGGAGTAAATGATGATGATAATTTTGGCTAGAAGTTTGACTTAAAGGAAATTTGTAATAAAATTAGATATCCCAAAAGGTGTTCATGGATTTTTTTTAGCCCCTATGCTTGTATGTCATTCTTGAACCATTGAATCATGAGAAGATGAATGGAGCTAAAGCCTAGAGTCAGTAGTTACTGATGGCTCATGAGTACGCTATCTAGTTTGCTAAAAGAGAACTAAGTAACAAATTGCACTTGCAAACCACTAATGAAATATAGGTTTAAATGCGGTACAACACACATTTTTAAATAGAAACTGTTATTTTAGGTGATTGCTATAATAACAGATGTCATGAAGAAAGACAAGGGCTCACCTGGTTAGTTTTGGAATCAACTTCCGCAACAGGGGAGGTTTCAATCCTGAGATTAATTAGCCAAAAAAGTAAATCAGATGCATAATTCACCGCATAAGAACCAACGCAAAATGGCTCATGGTTTTAGATGTTATAAATTTAGATAAACAAATTACTATACCTAAATATACACGATATGTTTTGTAACTTATAACAATGTTTAATAAACTAAAAACAATTTTGATAACGAAACAAGTTTCTTCCTTTTTCATAGTCCTAAGATCAAACAAGAAAAAGTTGAGCAAGTCAACGAAATAAATAAGTTTTATTAAAATATAGGTTGTTTACCTTTGCAACTGCTCTTGAAGATCCTTGCACTTCGTCTCAGTATCTTTGTGATTTTTCTTCTCTTCCTCAAGCTCATTATCCAACATTGTTATCCTGGACTCTAACGAGTTTACGCGAGACTGCAAGTCGCCAGCACGAACCTCAAGTGAGTTATACGACTCTGCCATACACTTGAGCTGTGTCTCAGACAAACCATTCAACTTTTGAGCAGCTATCAACTGAGATTTAACTTCAGACAAATGTTGTTCAGTTTCAGATAACTGTGATTTGGTAGTCTCAAGATTTTCGGTACATTTAGCAAGATCTATAACCATCTTTTCTTTTTCTAATTTCATCTGTTCAAACTCCTCTGAGGAGCATTTCCACGATGACACGTTTATGTCAGAGGTCGGGACAGAGTTACCATCATGAGGTACATCCGCATCTGAAGTGGTATCTGAAAATTGGGTACAGCCATTTGAATAACCCTCTCGTGATTCTACCTTATTCTCAAGCAAAGCAACTTTGTCTATACAATCAGGACTACTCGTTTCAGCATCATTCATTTCATATCCCACAAAACCGAACCGACAATCACCAGCTTTACAGAGTACACCAGAAACGCTGAGAACAAAGTCATTTACATTAATTTTACTGCTTTCAATCTCTTTAAAGGCCACATTAAACTCCTCAAGCTTCTCGATCAAACCATTTTCTTCGATAGAAGTTCCCACCGCAGACTTTGCCTCTTTCCCTAGAGTTAAAACAAAGTCATAAATCCGAGAAATAGCAGCAGCCAATTCTTCATCCTTTTCCCCCACCGACTCAAGATTATTACTACTCTGTACAGCTCGGCTGATTTCTTCATAAAGTTTTTCTGAATCTGTATCTTTAGGTAATGAATTCAATAAATCAGAAATTTTAGATTTAAGATTGGCTAAGGGTTCATCACCATTAGGTTTCTTTGAAGAATCTGACTCGGGCTTTTCAACATCAGTGGCAACTGCAACTTGGTCATTATTCGCGATACCAGAAGTATCTGAACAGGATTTGGTTCCGCGTGAATCATTTGATGAATAAGCCAACTTCTCCATCTCCAAGAAATCATCCATAAGCTCCAGACGGTTTGCATTTGCAGTTCTTTGAGGACTTTCAGTGATCTTATCCTTTTTGTTATGTGATAGCTCAGAGATCATAGTCGTAGCCCAAGAACCAGCAACACTCAATTCATCATCAATTCCTTCTTCTGAAAACGAGGCCACGCTTGGAGGGCTGCTTGCATTTTGACTCATCGTGGTTTTTAGTTGAGAATTGGACGACTGCAATTGAGCTTCCAGACTCTGAAGTTTGCTAACTGTTTTAGCACAAATGTTCCTTGAAGCCTGTAGTTCAGTGTTGCGTTTCGCCAAAGCTTCTTTCAGCATCTTTGTTTCTTCTTCCATTCCCAATAGACGCTCAGTCAGCAACTCATTCTCTTTCTGATATTTTTGTATGTTGTCAAGTGAGAAGTCGGGTAACGAAGAGAAATGTGGACTTTGTGGACTTGACATCGGGGGTTTAACCGGAGACCGTTTGACTCGGGTTTCACCATAATCCCGACCCAAACTATCAACTTCTAGTTTCATTTGAGCCAGTGCTGCGGGCCCAGGTAACTTCTTCCTAACAAGGCCACGCAGTCTTTGGCACTCGGCTTCCAGTTTAGCTATTTTCTTTACGCCTTCCAAATGCTGCTTGTTTGCAACTTCCGCAGATCGTACACTCATATTTTTTTCTTCATTACGAATTTCTAACTCCTTAGCAACTATATGTAGTTCATATTTAAGAGAATTTATTTCCCTCTCACATGAATCAATATTGGCTTTTAAATGCTCGATCTCTGCTTCTGCTTGTGATTTCTCTTCACTCATTTTGATCAGCATATTAGAACGCTCCTGTAAAGACCTTGAAACTGCAGCATTTTCAGCAGCAGATCGCATGAGTTCTTGATCTAGGTTTGCTATCTTTGCATCAAACTCGAGCTTCAGCTTATCCCATTGCTTCGTTTTTGCAAGAACGACATCATATACATTCTGTGTATGTTCTTCCTTTAAGTTTCTTATCTGCCGCATGCACTCCTTCAGAGCACCATCCAAATGTGACGCTTTATCTTCAGCTGTAAGTTTTAACAGAGTGACAGATTCTAGATGATTTTTCAGGGTTGCAGCTTCAGCCTCTGCCTTTTCCCAACCTGCGAAATATAAAAACATGGATAATTAAGATATTTCATGATTTTTCAGATAGCATTTTTCTCATGTAATAAGAATAACTGTCAACATACCTGAGACGGCATCCTCTGCGACTTTAGCATGCTGCTTCACAACATTCTCCTTGGTCGTTATCTCGTCATGGGCTGCAGACAGCTGCTCATTCAAATCCTTGACTTCATCTTCTAAATTCTTTATCTGATCCTCATATACCAACTGCTGATCCTCGTATTTTTTCACTTGTTCATCATAGGATTTCACTTGATCTTCGTATGATTTCAACTGATCCTCATATGACTTAACTTGATCCTCCAATCCCGTTAAATGTGAATATGACTCGACAGAAATTTGCACATAATTAGGCTTTTTGTAGCTATCTTGTTTCACCTGAAAGTTTAGAGTCACACATAAAAACCCAACGAAAGTATTTACAGGTTTAAGAAAGAATTATCAAATTGAGACCGAACAAACCTTGTCACCCTGAGAACCAGCTGAAGCAGGGACACTAACAGATTCCGATACAATGATTGCTTTGTCGGCACCTGACTTGTCCTTATCGGATGATTTCTTCTTCCAGGGCCAACTCCGGCGATCCATGATCTACCGTACTAATGTACCAAATAAATAAACATTCTGTTACTAACACATGATATACCAACCAAAATATAAGTGGCTTGGAAATTAATAGTAGGTAACATGTCTGTTCAAAAGTGTGAATTAATCGTCAGTACTACTTAAAACAAACTTATAGACTTGCGTAGGTATTTATTTACTAGGTTTCATAAAAGCATTTCACTTTCATAAACCATAGTCAACATTCTTCCATGTTTTTTTTACCTTCAATTAACACATAAACACTAAAATAAATTCACCCAAAAAATCATCAAACGTTATCGTTTTCCATGTAACATTGTTTACTACATGATATACCACCACCCACGTGGCCTAGTGCAAGCAACATGTTGTCCTCACAAGAGGTCTCATGGAAATGGTCACGGTGAATCGGTGAGTCAAAGATCTAATTATCATGTAAAGTATTTCCAAAAGCAAATTGCGTATATAAAAAAGGTAGTATACAGATTGCTTTTATCTCAAGTGACAGTATGATGATAACAACACATTATGAATCATTGCATCGCACATTGTTAGCATGTGTCCACTAACTCCCATAACCAAAAATATAATCAAATAAAAATATTTTCTAAATTTATAAAAGAAAATAAAAACAATTTCTGAACCTGCTGCCAGCACCAGAAAGATAATAACACCTATTGCTTCAGACTTGACTCATAAAATGGGGACCTTTCAACTTATTATTATGCAAAAATAAAGTACAGTAAATAAAACTTTATTTTTGGTGAGAAAACAAAAAGAGAAAAAATAGATTAAGACCTAACACCAATAGCTCTGAATTGACATCCTCAAAAAATTTAAATATCAAATCCAACAATTATTAGCATGCATCACCAATTCTGGACATAATTAAATTGACAGATAATTAATTAAACACAAATATAAAGAAAAAAAATCAAATAAAACATTAACACCGACATCAATTTAGGACAAAAAAAATGAAATGTAATCAAACAAATTAATTACTAAAAATATAAAATAATTTAATTTGGCAATTAGTACACCACAACATTAAATAATTAAATCTCAACAATGTAATTTAATAGATTCATATATTATCATCACAAATATATTCAAACTGATATGAAATTTAGTAAAGTTAAAGCTAAAATTAATTAATTTTAAAAATAAAATAAAAATCACCGACAAATAGTAAAAAGGTTAGTTTAAAATAATTAGATTAGATATTAGTTAAACTTTATAAAAAGTAACCAAAACATATACACCAAACTCCATTAGATCAATCGAAAAAATAATAATTAATTAACAAATTAATAAATGTGGAAATTGAAAAAGTAAATATATGAGAAATGAAAATAAGCTTACCAGTAACAATGTAGTTAAACAAACGAATATATGATTTAATGAATTTGTTGTTGTGTTTTCTTTTATAAGGAGGTGGTTGAAGATGTTTGAGATAAGTGAGGAAGATCTGTGTTGGTGATGACGTGGCGGTGGTGGTGATGGAGATGGTGTAGTGGTTGAGTGGTAGTGTAATTTGTTAAAAAAGAAAGACAGTGGTTTGAGAAGCTTTTTAAAATAGTTGATGAATGTGTTTGTGTGTGTTTGTGCTTTGTGTGCTGTGGGTTTATGGATGTTTTCAAGGTTACAATTTCTGTCCTTGTTTTTATTCTATGTGTACATTTTCATTATGGTAATTCTTGAGTACTTAATGTTTTTTTAGGTTCCACATTTTTAACCGACTAATTTATGAGTTTTGAACTCATCGTTACACATACTCAAAAGTCAAATCAGATAAAGCCCTCATTTTTAGAAGATTTATGTGACAATTTCAAGATTGTTTACAACTAGCGGAAGATGAAGTTTATACGAACCTTCCCATAAGGGGTTTCGTGGGGCCTTATACATTACGGGTTTATACAGTGTGTATCTCTGTTTGTACATTTTGACCAAAATCTTCTGTTGCACATCATAGAGGGTATTAATAACATAACCCAAGCAAAAATTAAACTTAAAACTTCACATACATACTTTAGTGTAATAGTAAGAAACTTTTTTGTCACTAGTTTCATGATAAGTTTTTTTGTTTTTATTACAAGCGTGTGATGTGTGGAAATTTCATGTACTATGTGTCTTTTTGTTTTTTTTAGAAATAAATTTTGTGTCTCAACCATGTTTTTAGGGGTTGGCAACATACTCTTCATCCTAAATCCCTTCACTCACTTACAACCAATCCTCTTATGTCACATCATTCTCTCACTTTTTTTTTCACTCACCTAATTTTTTTTTTTTTTTTTTTATTTGCATCACACCCCTCACCCTTCACTCACCCATTTAAAGGCTCCAACGTTCATTTTTTTGCTTCTCTACGTGCGGTAAAGTTCCCCGCAAATCTCCCCCCACCGTGCGGTAACAGGGGACTGATGGAGGTGTTCCCGCAAGGGAAGCCCCCGTGCCGTGCCTCCCCGCACCCATTGCCAACCTCTTAGAGGAAACTTTGGATTTACTGTTATACATACATAGATAATGTTAATCAACTTGGCCGTTCCCTATTCTCTTTTGCACGCATGATAACACACCATCGTGTGGTAAGTGGTAATTAAGTGAATGTATGTTAACCGTGTGACCAAACGGTTACTTGAATTTACTTACTTTTATTCAATAAGAAAGAGACAAGAGATAAGCTTGAAAGATTACATATTTCTCGTTAAACATAAAAATAGATATTGGATGTAATTTTTAGAAATGACAATACAATTACATCAAATGTACATTTATGACTAAATAAAATGACAATTGCACGTCCAAATATCTGAAAGTGTGCCAAAGAAGCACTGGAAACGTCACTTTAACCTCCTCCATTTATTTTTGGCATGTATTTGGAAATGTAACTTTAACCCATTCATTAACTCTTGTATAAGTGTGGAAATTCATTATAGAACTCCTTTATTAATTTCAAAGTACATCCATCATTCTATTTTACTTCTTTCACATCCGCCAACTAAGTTACCTAAACCAATTATTTCCAGTGGACCTCGTCTTCTTTGAATGTAACAATAATCCAACATTGACTTTTAGCTAGTGTTACCATCCTTGTTAACTCTACCTTGTTAATAATCTATTTTGTGATTATATTACCAAGCAAACTTGCAAATTTAAGAATATTTTTTCAAGTAATATTGTTGCGTCATGGTGAAAAAAAAAAAAAAAAAAAAAAAAAAAAAACTGAAAACGAGAGACCTTGTCCGCATCACTCTTGCTAAATTCACACAATGAATTCGGGACGAGATGATAACATTTTTTCTTGCCTTAAGCATGTTATAAAACTAGTATACATCCTCACACAAATGCGTCATAACCTCATATGTGAAAAATAAACTGGCAATCGTTTTTAATATGCACCTTGATGAGTTTTAAAAACAATATAACAAATTTAAAAACACGAGCGGGATGATAATAGAGCTTGAAGTGTCTTCTTTTTTTTATTCATTCCATTGGTTGCAAGTTGCAACTTTGTTCAACATCATAAATATACTCTTTTTAAATACTTACTTAAATTTCATATATATACTTGTTTATATGCAAAAAATATCATAAAAATCCTACAAAGCTTATTAATGTATTATACAGGTGGATAGTACATTGCTAGTTATAGTTATTAACTCATTATGTATTCGTTTATTATAACATGAGGGAAGCAATGTGCATATTAGTCATTTGTAAGTGCATTAAAGTAGAGTTTTAAACCTTAGGGTGATAATTGAAAAACTTTAGCTGACGAAGGTGCATAATGAAATGTTCAAAACAGATACAAAAAGACGCTCGGAGGGAATAATCAATTTCATCAAAAAAAACATTTAATTAAAGTTTAAAATTTTAAAAATGAATAATGTTATTAAATTGAAACTTTTTATTTATAAAAATCAAAATAATTTATTAAATATTTAAACAATAAATTACAATTTAAAATCACTTATTTTCTTCGGTCTTAATATTCAACACCCATATATTCTATAAGAAATTGCACACAAATAACAAATTAACGGTGTCATACACCATCGACGTTATGCGTGGGTAATCATTTATTTTATAATACGAAATCGGACCAAAAATACCTCCATGAAAAAATTAGATTTACAACTACTACTGTATTTCTTCTTCTTAGAAAAAAAAAATGTGTTATTTAAGTAATATTCCCCAAGTTTTAAAACATAATGAAGTCAAGCAGTTGTACAAGCAGCATGCATGATACGAAAGAAGCTTGGTTTATATAATTGGTTCTTTAAACTTAATAAAAATAAGAAAATGAATAAACCATAAGTTTATAACCTACAAAAAACAATAAAAGTCCACGATGGTCCATGCATCGTAACTAAATAATGAACCATGTGTTTACCCTCTAGTTTGCAAATAAAGGTTGAAGTTTTTAACATAAATTACGCAAAATAGCTTCTTTGGTTTAAAGTTTCTACTATTATTGGAAAATACTTTAAGGTGTTTATATTTAAAAGATAGACACCTATGAATTACGGAGAAAAGTGAACTAAGTTTTTGTTACATAGTGAGTGACAAATCCCCACAATCCATCTAATTTGATCTAATGGTGAGGATTAACCTAAGATTTAATATGAAAACCTAATTCCATGTTTTTTTCTTTGTCTTTTTCTCTTTCTTTTTATTCACTTCTTTTTTCTTTCTTTTTTTTATTTATTTTTTTTGTCTTTTTCAGCCTTTCACGTGGCTTTTTTTTGTCTTTTTTTGTTTTTAGTCAATATTTTTTTTTCTTGGTCCCTCCTTTTCTATTCACGTTGTTTTCATTCTTTTTTCAAGCTTTTTTTTAATAAACATTTTTTTAATTCATTTTTTTTTTCTTTTTAAAAAAAATCATTTTTTTTTTAATTCACGTTTTTTATTTTAATTCAAGTTTTTTTTCACTTTCTTACGTTTTCATCCGTTTTCATACGTTTATACACGTTTTCGTCCGTTTTCAGACGTTTTAATTCGTTTTCGTCCGTTTTCATACGTTTATACACGTTTTCGTCCATTTTCATTCGTTTTTATCCGTTTTCGTCCATTTTTCATACGTTTTCATCCGTTTTTAGACGTGTTTTTACGCTTTCATGTGTTTTTGTCCGTTTCATACTTATTCATCCATTTTCTTGCGTTTTCATCCGTTTTCTTGCGTTTTCGTCCATTTTCATCCGTTTTCTTTAGTTTTGTCCTATTTTTCATACGTTTTCATCCATTTTAGACGTGTTTTTACGCTTTCATGTGTTTTTGTCCGTTTCATACTTATTCATCAGTTTTCTTGCGTTTTCATCCGTTTTCTTGCATTTTTGTCCATTTTCATCCGTTTTCTTTCGTTTTTGTCCTATTTTTCATACGTTTTCTTTCTTTTTAATACGTGTTTTTATGCTTTCATATATTTTCTTCCGTTTTCATAAATATTCTTCCGTTTTCTTATATTCTCGTCGTTTTCATTCGTTTTTGTCCGCTTTTCAATACCTTTGGCCATTCTCAGACGTTTTCATACATTTCGGAATATCACAAGTAATATTTTGTGATATTCAGAATATCACCCCCAGTGATATACTAAATATCACAAGTGAAATTCAGAATATCACAAGTGATTATCTGAATATCACATGTCATATTTTGTAATTTTCTGAATATCACAAGTGATATATTGAGTACCACAATTGATATTCTGTGTTTTTGGCCATTATCAGACGTTTTCATACGTTTCAGAATATCACAAGTGATATTCTGTGATATTCAGAATATCACTTGTGATATTCACAAGTGATAGATATTCAGAAAATCACAAGTGATATTCTGAATATCAATTGTGATATTCAAAACGTATGAAAACGAACGAAAACGTATGAAAGTGAAAAAAACGTGAATTAAGAAAAACGTGAAAATCACTTGTAATATTCTGAATATCACTTGTAATTTTCTGAATATCACTTGTGATATTCAGAATATCACTTGTGCTTTTCATGTTACAAAACATTAGTTGAAAATCACTTGTGATATTCAGAATATCACTTGTGATATTCTAAATATCACAAGTGATATTCAATTAATGCATTGTAACATTAAAATCACAAGTGATATTCAGAATATCACAAATGATATTTAGAAAATTACAAGTGATGTTCATGTTACAAAACATTAGTTAAAAATCACTTGTAATATTTAGAATATCACTTGTGATTTTTATGTTATAAATCATTAGTTGAAAATCACTTATGATATTTAGAATATCACTTGTGTTATTTAGAATATCACTTGTGATTTTCTGAATATCATTTGTGATTTTCTGAATATCACTTGTGATTTTTTGAATATCACTTGTGATTTTCTGAATATCACAAGTGTTTTCATGTTACAAAACATTAGTTGAAAATCACTTGTAATATTCAGAATATCACTTGTGATATTCTGAGTATCAAAGAATAATACTTTCGATATTCAGAAACGTATGAAAACATCCAAATGGCCGAAAACATTTAGAAATGGACGAAAACATATGAAAATAGATGAAAACGTAAGAAAACGGACGAATACGTACGAAAACGGACGAAAATGTTTGAAAACGGACAATGATGTATAAAAATGGACGAAAACGTCTGAAAATAGACGAAAACATCCGAAAACGGACGAAAATGTATGAAAACGTATGTAAACGGACAAAAACGTATAAAAAAGAATGAAAACATATAAAAACGGACAAAATCGTATAAAACGGACCGAAAACGTATGAAAACGGACAAAAAACGAAGGAAGATGTATAAAAATAGACGAAAACGTATACAAGTAGACAAAAATGTCTAAAAAAAGTCGAAAACGTAAAAAACGGACGAAAAGGCCTGAAAACATATGAAAATGTATGAAAACGGACGAAAACGTATAAAAACGGTCAAAACGTATAAAAACAAACGAAAACGGATGAAAACGTACGAAAACGTATAAAAACGGACGAAAACGTTTGAAAACAGACGAAAACGTAAAAAAAACGGACGAAAACGTATAAATGAAAACGGGTGAAACGTAAGAAAACATACGAAAACGTATGAAAACGAGCGAAAACGTAAGAAAACAGACGAAAACGTATGAAAACGGACAAAAATGTATAAAAACGAACGAAAACGTAAGAAAACTGACGAAAACGTAAAAAACCGACGAATATGTATGAAAAACTAAAAATACGTAAAAAAACGCAAATTAAAAAAAAAAAAAAAAAAACTTTAATTAAAGGGAAAAAAAAGCGTGAAGTTAAAAAAAAAAAGAAAAAAAGAAAGAAAGAAAGAACAGAAAAAAGGAAAAAAAATGAATAAATAAGATAGACAAAAAGGAAAAGAAAAATAAAATGGACTTAGGTTGTCTTATTAAATCTTAGGTTAATCTCACCATTAGATTAAACAAGATGGATGGTGATGATTTGTCCCTCAGTTTGTAACAAAAACTTAGTTTATAAAATAACTCACCTCATGCACAAAGTTTTGAATACAAACACCTAAACTATTTCCAAAACATAAATGAATTTTTATGGTATAAATTCAAGAGAGATTTGCATTTTTATATTTTATCGTTGCAGTAGATTTGCATTTTTATACAATTATAATCATTTTAAAGATGTCATAATATTCATGAATGTCATAATATTCATTGTATTTAAAAATATGTGAATTAAATAAACATTTATTTTGTACATGCATAGATACACGATCACAAATACGAGGGTGTGTACATACAATATATGATTCCTTAGGTAAGAAAACTTGCAATTTACTCAAAGTTGTTTAATTGGTTTGTTCTATAATAAATTATTTGACTATTAACCTAAAAAAAGGCTTCTTGTTAAATTGATGTTTTAACACCTTTAGCTCCAATTTGCTTTCATTAATCAGGTTTTTATTATATTAAATATGTATTTTCTTGTTTTATTAATTATTGGTTTTTGTCTGATTTTTATACTTGTTATTCACTTCCATATCCTAAATACCTAATTGATTATTTCATCAAATTTTAATCCACTAACAAGCTCAAGATTTACCTAGCTAGTTGCAATTTGGATGTTACGTACAATATTCGTGGTCAATTTTGTTATTTTCGTTGCCCACATTAATATAAAGTGACTAATTCTTCATGATAAATAGTATTTCTTCTGTCTCATATTTATAGTTCACATTTTCTTTTCGGTTTGTCCCAGATTAATTGTCCGGTTTTTTAAAATAGATAGAGAATATATATCAAGTTTACCATATTAACTTTACTCTAGTTTATTATTACAAACTTTAAAGAAGTTATAAATTAATTTATTAAAGGTAAAATTATCTTTTGTATAAAAAGTAAGAAAAAAAAAAGCTGTAATAATGATGTTTTCTTAAAATTTGTGTTATTTGTCTATGGATAACAATTTTAAAACAGATGAGTAATACTACGTAGTTAAATACGTAAAAAGAGACGATGGATAAAATGCTAAAAAGTGATTATTTATTACTAAAAAGTCTTGTAGAAGAAGGGACCGGATCTCCTTTTTACTTTCCTATCCTTTAAATAAATAATAGTTTTGCCCACAGATCTGTCATCTCCTCTCTCCGATGCCGCTGTTGTCGCTGCTGCCACTGATGTTTCTGCTCAGATCCGTTGGTCCGTCATCGACGGCTGCTGCTGCGTAGGGGTTTGACTTTAGATCTGTTAGGCTTTTGTTCGGCTCCTTTAAGGATGCCTAGTTTTATCTTCTTGGTATGTATTATGTACTTTGTGTACTTTTGTCAAGCTACACTTTATATGGTTGTATCAGTCAAAGCTCACTCGGGTGATTCCCCCCACCCTTGAATGGTGTTGCTGTAGGCTGTCTCAACTATTTGGTGTATGTCTTGTTTGGCTTAACTTGTTATGTTTCGATGTAACTTGTTATGTTGTATCTTCCTCCATTTGTGAGTTTTGTAATGAAATGAATCCTTTGTTAAAAAAAAAAAAAAAAAAAAAAAAAGAAGGGAGGTATAATTCTAATTTGTCATTGTGCTTAGCTGTAAACGAGTCTAATTGCAAATGGACCACACCGTCACTCACTCGCACATACACACACTACAGCTCACCACTCGAGTGTGACCCATACCTTACCCTGTGCTGCTGTTCCATGGAATCCAATCCCTCATCCACCAACTAAGTTTAAACTTTAACGTTGCTATTGTCTAGATTTTAAGAGGAAAAAAAGAAGGACTAAGGCGTTATTTATTTCGTTGTAATCCGGTGTAATTTGATATATTGTAGTATTACAAGGACTTTACTTATACATTGTCACAAAGCGTTTGTATATGATGTTGTTGCACGCACTAAAAATTGTAGTTTTCCAGGTTTTTTAAAGGATTTTTATTAGGGTAAATTGCAAAAATGGTCACTAACGTATTACGAAATTGCAAAAATGAGACCGAGGTATAAAGGCGTGCAAATTTGCAACTAATGTTTCGCAAAAATGCAAAATAGCCACCGAGAGCCATATTCCGTTAGTTTGCTCGTTAAGTTCCACGTCATCGAGGGTAGTTTCATCTTTTCATGATGCATTTGACCGGGAAACTTTTGGTATAAGTGTGACATGACCTCAATGGCTAATTTTGGAAAGTTATTCTCATGTTACCATATTAAATTGTCACAACGGCTTCACACACACACAAGTAGAAACACACACACCCTTAACAAAACATTTATCATTCCCTTTTCCGGTAACATGTCTCGCTGTCTAGATCTCGTCATTGCCTGTAACTCATTTGTCATATTGGAAATGATGCTATCTCATTACCAGCGAGAGGTTGAGGAAGACATTCATCATGCACAAGAGTTGATGAGTAGGTGCCAAAAGCTGTCTAATATGTTGGGTGTTAGGGGGGACCTGATTGCGGAGCTCCAACTCTTAAGGGGCTCGAGAGCTGCAAGGGCCAATGTGAACAAGCTTAGGAGGATTAAGTTGAATGATATGAGAAAGATGAGGGGGTTGATGAGGATGCTTAGGCAAACAAACGACAGCATTGTTTCCAAGATTGAGTTTGCTGTGAGGCAAACGTACATGTGAAGGGGTTGGGTGTTGGAGGCTGTGATGGGTTCTTTTGTTGTGTTTGTTATGTATGATGAATGTAGGTAGTAGGTGGTTGGGCACTTGTGGAGTTGTGGTTTCTTTTATTGGTTTTGGTGCCACTGTGACGTCGTAGTGTCGTAAGCTAGGTAGATGTAGGTGATTATGTATGTAGGGGTTATGTTTTCCCCTAAGGTTGTAAATGTATCCCTAAGGTTTATGAATGGAAGGGTTGTTTGATCCCGTTTGTCTTGATATACAGTGTTCGATTCGTATCACAAACACAAACATAAACACAAACATAAAACAGACATAATTGTAACCAAAATACAATACACCAGCACATAATTGTAAATGCTACTAATCGAAGCATTAGACAAATTACATAAGTAAATACAACCAAATTAAAGTGTTTTTGTTTCTACACATTACATATTTCGGATGACCCAACAGGTCTAACGAGCTACTGGATGACCAAGTTACATAAGTAAACACATCTAGATGAATAGATTAACCCATATGTCAATCTTCAAAACCTTCTACTTGATGACCTAACAGGTGATCAACGACACTTGCACAGTCAAAATATGCAATGAAATTAGGTTACTATAATAGGCAATGCAATGTATCCAAAATATTTGCTAAACAATTCATTAGACTCACCTAATCAAAATAACACCACATTGTTACCCATTGATCTTGGTGCCTTTAGACCCAGTAAGCAATTAGTGATTCTAACATCACTTCTTGGTCTCAAAAAACCTCCACCCCTTGCTTCCATATTCACTGAACCAACACATGTTGACTTCTTCATAGAACCACCGTCTCTAATGACAATACCAGCCGGTTTGTTCCTGTTAACAACATCAGCCTCATCAACCTCATCAACCATCTTTCCTTTTCCCTTATCCAGAGACCTTTTCACATTTTTTTTATACTTCCCGAATTCTGGTAGTGAAGCATCAACATCATCAACTTTCCTATAAGTTTTTGAAGTGCTAGTCCTAAAAGGAGTTGAAGTAATAGAGCACCGCAAGCTAGCATCTTCTTCTACCCATCCGACAACCTCCCTACCATCACCCTCTACATCAATATTGTTTAAATAGTAGGGAGATAACACCTATTTTGTGTGAGCAACAAACAAGTCTACAAAACCGGCACGAAAACCTAGCTAAATCATTGTATGCACATCATTGTTTGTGTGAATCAGCTTCAAACCTTCTTCTAAGGATTTTCCAGGCAAACAAAAGAACACAACCCATTTTTCTCCCCTAATACGTGAAAACATATCATCCGGACCTAGGCTAAAGACATGTCTATCACAGACAAAGCTACAAAGTGGTGAAACATTCCCTTGTACATACCTTTATGGACCAAATTCAAAGACTCCATTATTGTGCATGCTGAACACAGCTTCACCCCCATAACCAAGTAAATCTGCCACATTTTAAATTCAAACGTCAATACTACAAATGATAATCTATCACTACATTATAATCAGTAAGCTAATTTGATATATAAACAATCTTTTGTTGTTCCTTTAGTAAGAACAAATATCATAAAATATAATGATAAAACAGAGAGAGAACATAGTGATTGAAAGAAAGATTATTTCATTGATTGAGTTGAAATGAAGCTTTTATATCTGCATATAAAGGCAAGAACTTGGCGGGTAAAACTTTTAATTGACATTTGAAAGAGTTGACCAACCTTGACTATTGCTATCACTACATTACAATCAGTAAGCTAATTTGCAACATTGTATAGTAACTAACAAGACATTTAAGATGGTGAGAGTAATTAGAAGATATGACTGATGACCAATAGTCAACTAAAGTAACACCCTATTCACTTTTATCATTTTAAATCAAACTTCAAGTCTAACGAGCTACTACAGCTGCTACAACAAGTGCAGATTGAAGTATGCAGTGTTCTATATCTCACCACATTGAAACTTCAATGAAACAATTATGCAGACAAGTGCACATTGAAGTATGCAGGATCAAGGGAAGCAGAGCAATGCATTGTTCTATATCTCCCCACATTGAAATAAATTATACAAGTTCAGTTGTAGTTTGGTTAATAAGTCACTGTGGTTTATATAGAAACCAATAATACAAGACAAAGCAAAGAATTTCATCACAGCACCTTAAAATTATACAACTGCAATTCATCAGTACACATTAACAAATCAGAAAACATTAACCAATCAGGACACATTAACATAAGCAAATTAACAAATCACAAAACATTAAGAAATGAGGACACAAACATTAACCATTGAGGACACATTAACATAAGCAAATCAACAAATCAAGAAACATTAACCAATCAGGACACATTAACATAGCATCGAACATAAGCAAATTAAAAATGACTCAAATATATGAAGTATACTACATTAACATACCAATATCCGTATGCTCCTCCTTCCCTTTCCTCTTCCTCCCACTCCCAACAGGCCTTCCCCTCTTCCTTTTTTATGTACTTGTAGTCGGATGACTCCCCTCCTTCTTCTTCCCACTCCCTACAGGCCTTCCCCTCTTCCTTTTTGGTGACATTGTACTCGGTTTATCGTTTGGTACTGAAAAAGTTACCTTCTTTTTGGGCCTTCCCCTCCCTCTTTTTGTCTCTGCAACAACCTCATTGGAGCAACTGCTAACACTTCTAATGGTAGGAATAGATATCGTACCACTACCTTTCACATTTGGTTCGTTGAAGGTTTTGTTCAACAACCATTGAAGAATAACTTCTATCATCTCCTTCCCTATATTTGCATACGAACCATACTTGGCAATTATTTCATCACCAAATCTTTCCATAACTTCTTCAAATACCTCATCATTTAATAAAACCTTGGACCACGACTTTTCAGATGATTCCTACCCCCTAATCAACAAATATTTTCCCTTATCATTATTCGCCATAACTTGGGTCCTTTATTCCGATTTACGATTTTTTTTTTCTTTTATAAAGGTTAGTGTTTGACGGTTGATTATCTTCACAACGGATATGTAACTGGGTTGTTTTTGGGGATTTAATGTGCTCTAAAAAAGGCACTCTAGTAATCTAGTAGCTTTAACTCAAGAGTTTACGTTGTTTGCAAATATAGTTCTTCAATTATAATTGGCGGGAGAGAAAATGCACCATGAAAAGACGAAACTACCCTCGATGGCGTGGAACTTAACGAGCAAACTAACGGAATATGGCTCTCAGTGGTTATTTTGCATTTTTGCGAAACGTTAGTGGCAAATTTGCACGCCTGTATTACTCGGTCCCATTTTTGAAATTTTGTGATACGTTAGTGACCATTTTTGCAATTTACCCTTTTAATTATAGATGTAATATTTCGTTATTGTTAATATGTCGAAGTCTATTGAATTAATTTTAGTAACTTGATTTTTAAAAACTTTGATTTTGAGCTAACTTAGATTGGTAAAATGATGTCTTGTTTTATATATACGATAATTAAAAGTCACTTATCATTAGCACCTGAGAAAGCTACATAGATGTTAGTTTTTAGCAAAACTTAATATGTTTTAAAACGCCTTTTAAGACTTATAGTAGAAGATAACTAAAACTGCACTTTTGCAACATCGTAAGTGATGTACGAAACCGTTAATCAAAGTTGGATAAGCAACAACAAAGAGCTTTTAAAACAC
Organism: Artemisia argyi; assembly: GCA_030686995.1. Lineage (NCBI taxonomy): Eukaryota > Viridiplantae > Streptophyta > Magnoliopsida > Asterales > Asteraceae > Artemisia > Artemisia argyi. The sequence continues at coordinate 43,196,848 of CM060697.1, forward strand.
ATATGCAAGGGAATATTACAAAGCCAACACTTAAAACGTAAAACGTATTATTAAGAGAACACTGAAACTACATGCTAGAATCAATAGTTTTCACAAAAGGAGTGTTTATGATAGAGCAACAATCACCCATTTTCACCCATTAGCAGTCCCACATATTTCCACACCCTAGAACTATAAAAAAATGTCGTTAGACTATTAAAGCGATTGCTCTTCCATAACTACACCATACAAGCGATAACTTAACAATACGAATGACATTGCAAAATTCCTAATAAAAAAGATTGTTCGACAACTTGTTTAACGATTCGATCATACACCAACCTAAACATAAACATGAACTGTTCAACTACACAACTTAACAAATAATTAGCATGACATGCATCACTCAAAACCGAACAATGCCACTTTCCCACAAAAATGCCAGATTGTAGAAACACAACAAAAGTGATCACATTTACACTACTCCAACTACCTTTTTCCTTGCTTCCATTGGTGAGCTCGAAAAGGTTGACCGTATAGCGAATCTAGTCCTAGGTTCACTTCTAAGCACTGCTTTCCCACATCTTCTACCTTAGCTGAATCAGATGATGATGATGATGATGATGTACCAGAGACATTAGAAAAACTAACATAACGTTAACAATCAACAAACACAAACATTTCTTACAAAACAGTAAATACAACCTAATGATTCTAATCTTTGATATCCTTTGGTGTTCTAGTCATTCCATTTGTCTCAACGGTAGTATCCAACACATCATCTATAGTGAAATCAACAACTCCAATTTTGCTTGAGGTATTGAAATGAAACTGGAATATGTGTTTCTCCCCTTCTATCGCTAGTATCTCTATGGGTATTTGCTGGGGGTTTGGTGCTTCAAGCTTCTGAACCAATTTAGGACATGGATATCCGATGATGACATCGGCACATGGGGTGAAAAAAGTGAACAACGCTCTTATTGTTTCATCTGACACAAAGACTTTGAAATTATACATGCACAATCAGCAGTGATGTTTAAAACGAGAGCATCAATTTTTTAAGGTTACTACGACATTCAGTTTATTAGGATATTACCTATAGGCGGGCTCTGGCAGAAGTCCACGATTTACACACTCCCAAACTCTATTATCGTCCCTCACCTTGCTGGTACACTGAGTGTATGATGTGTAATACCATTCCCTAGATCGATTGACGTTAAGTATTAATGTTTCACAGGCAAACCTAACTCTCTATAACCATAGGTAATTATAAGCATTTTCAAAAATTCAATGCCAAACAATACTTAATACATGTGGACTAAACTACCAAACACGAAAAAACACTGGATGAAAGTTTAAAGATTCTTCATTTCATGATAGCTTACCTTGTAACTCTCTGGGTTTTGTTGAAGCAGCAAGGCTAAAGAATATCTGTTCCTTAGCCTCTCCTTTTTCACGATCTTCAAGACAATATTTGCACACGTCAAGTGACGGATTCATGTTGTACTTTTCCCTGTATTTGTTCCATAGCCATATGTAAATAGCCAACTTAGATGTCAAAAACTACTGCTGAAAAATTATTAGGGTAAATTCAATTCTAATGCAAGTCACTTACTCAGCCCAAGAATGCTCAGCTTCTAGAATGTCCGGGTCTAAATAATAATGAGTTGCCGGTGTGGCAGATACTGCAAGTCTGCAATGTTAACGATCAACACTATAAGTGCACATGTCTTTCAATAAGAAAATGTTCTAAAACAAATTTGAATGTTAAGCAAATACCCCTGTAATGCGACACCTAACATGAGCTGACAACAATAATGATGGGCCTCTCCATTGTTTCATGTGAGCCATTTCCAAACTCTGAGGCTATGTCGTCCCACATGGTAAATTCAAAAATAGTTCCACTGTCCATAAGATAATTTTAGCATATTTTAAAAGAAAGATATGTTGCTCATTCTAAATTCAAAATTTGTTGGTATATGAAATTAATTACTCCAAATTTTTAATGTCAATTTTTCTTCTATCAGTTTGTCTACTATTGGGATCTCCGGAAATAATACATAACCTATATAATATGTGAACATAAAGCATGTTTAACTTAAATCATTGTTTACAGAGAAGGGGTAATATAAGTATGTATTATCTGTCAAACAGGATGCTGAATTTTACCCTAGCTATCTGAATGAGGTATCTTGAAATCAAGTTAGTTATACGAAACAAAGTTTAAAAAAATGATCTAAAAAACCAATTGCCGATATATTTTCAAACTTTGTGTATCTTTCAAATATAAGACTCATCCTTTTTTCAAGAGTTTGTTGCCACTTGTTTGTCGGTTCGTAGTTGAATCTGAAATCCTATACGCTGATCCAAGCTCGATGATTGAACTAAAGTACTCAATATCACTAACATTCATATTTGCTTGTACAACATTGCTCGAATAATAGTGAGAAGTATGGGTAAAAGGGATCTTCCACCCTTGGTAAAATATATTAACCAATAAAACGTTGAAAGTACAATGGAATGTGGCTAAGGTACCACATTAACCTCAAGCAACCGCTTGAACTTCCCTAGATCATTTATGACAAGCCATAAATGAACCACTAGCTACCAACAACTAGAACAACCAATAAACAACATAAGATGACATGACAATCTTATGAAAAAACAAAACAAATTAAATACTACTTCCCAGCACGTCCTTGAAGCTTGAACTCCTTGAATTGTTCCGGTAAGTCATTTACTTGAGCCGCATACTCATCTGAAAAATAATCATCTCCCAAATAATCATTAGGCTCAAACACCTCATCCTCATCACTGTCAGAAACAACTACTTCACCCACCTTAGAAAATGGGTTACCCGGCTTTGATGCAGAAGTACTCAGAGATGAGATATTAGATTGCTCCAACGTTTTTTTTTTCCGCAGAAGTACTAGAAGATGGGATAGTAGACGACTTAGAAGCCTCACCAAGCACCTGCGATTCCATCTTACTCATAGGCTGATCTTGTGACCCCTTACCATTGCTAACAAAACCAAGAACATCCTCATCCACCAACGACTCCAAGATACCAAAAGAGTTAGAAGACTGTGGGTCCTTACCAGATTTAACATTTGAACTAGAAGCCTGCTGACGACCCTTAGGATCAGAATCTTCCTTGGTACCAACTTGATTAGAAGTTGTCGTGACTTTAGGTATCCAAAAATTAGCCTTAGGCTTGGAGAGTTTAACCCCTCCAATTGGCTTAGGTTGAGACGTGGAAACCACACTCTTACCTTTATTCTTACGATTCCTTACCTCTGTGAACCCCTCGTCGTTATTAAACACCTGAGACGATGCATTAGTCACCACATTAGAAACCTTATGAACCACCTCTTTCACTTGTTTTGGACACTCACTAAGTGTGTGGCCAAATATCTTACAAACGCTGCAATGAGGAGGAGTCCATTCATATTCGACACGAATGATTTCCGTCGAATAACCACTATCATCATCCAATAGAATAGCCATACTAACTTCCTTTTTCAATTCAGAATTTGAACACACTTCAACCAACGCACGAGCATAACTAATCCAACCACACGAGTCAACACACATAAAAGATGTAAATGAATCTAACATAACCGGTTTCCCCACTTAAGTAGCAATCAAGCTTAAACCAACTTCCGAATAAGCAACTATAGGAACATTATGTAATTTAACCCAAACAGGAATCGTAGTTACCTCATTCTTGATTAGGGGAACATTAAGAGACCATTTTCGAAGAATAAGAGGTGAATGACGGATTAACCACGGGCCTTGTTGGAGCACCTGCTCCAATCCGTCTTTAGAAGAGAATTTAAATAAGAAAACACCCACTTCATTCTTCATAATCTTTTGCACACCAAATTTCTTCCACGTATTAGTAACATAGTTCTGCACAATTAGAAAAGCTATAGCTTTTCCTAAGAAGTACCCAACAAGAGTGTTCTCATACCGACCTAAGATGGGTTCCATCGCCTCCTTAGGAGGTTTAATATCATGGTTAGAAACCCGGTCTTCATTAATCATCTGCCTAAAATTTACCTTACGAGAAGTACTATTGGCACCAAGCAAAGAAGCAAACGATTGCTCATTTCCACTAACATTACCTTTGCCCTCACTAGCACCACAGGTTGTTGGGGCTAAATTAGATGTTTTAGGACTAGAAGACACATTCTTGTCCACTAACGTAGACAAGTTAATATCACCATCTTCCACACTCCAATCAGAAATAATAAGACCAGTCGAGTTCCATGGAGGCTGATTACTAGGACCATTATCACTACCATCACCATTAATAGGGAGAAGTACGGATTACTATTGTAACTAGGGGTGTCATAAATCCCGACCCGACCCGGACCCGAACCCGAACCCGAATAAGGATACTCGGGTCGGGTTACTCGGGTCCAAAATCTTAGTCGGGTCAATCGGGTCAACCCGACTAACCCGATTACGAACTCGGGTCGGGTATCGGGTTTCAAAAACTTGCCTATTCGGGTTCGGGTCAACCCGACTAACCCGAGTTTTTTTTTTTTTTTTTTTTTTTTTTTTTTTTTTTTTTTTTTTTTTTTTTTGTCTTTGTTCAATTGATAGGCCCAAGTTAAATTAAGTGATCCATGTAGTAAACTTGGCCCATTTTCTATATTAAGTTAGAATCTATTATGAGAGGCTCGTGCAAGACCTGTATTAAGTTAAATAAGTAGAATTACTAAGACTTTAAAGTCATGAATTATAGTTTTATTCACATTATCAATCATTTTTGAATTTTGTAATCATCAGAAATAAAAGAATTTATTTCTTAACAAATATCATTTTTTTTTCATTTTTTTTTCTTTCATAAATTGTCAATTAATTTTGAAATAATAGACTTGTATGCTCGGCGTTATAATCATACAAACTTCAAAATGAACTTTTAAGCTCATACATATTTTTTCAATCTTCTAAGTATCAACAATATTAATAGACTCTTGATTGATCGGTACAAACTACAAAGTGAATTTGGTTTTTCATAATTGTCATTCGCAAAAAAAAAAAAAATAAAATAAAAAAAATAAAAAAAAATAAAATAAAATTATGTGATTTTGTAAATTGGACAAACCCGAACCCGACTTGACCCGACCCGATTTGACCCGAACCCGACTAACCCGAGTTCAAATAGGGTCGGGTTCAGGTATATTATTTTTACCCTCGACCCGACTTAGAACCGACCCGTTTGACCCGAACCCGACCAACCCGACCCGAATAGCACCCCTAATTGTAACAATGAAACAAAGTAAAAGACCAGTTTATGAAATTGAGGTAGATAATAACTTAAAATATTATAAAAAAAACAGTATGTAGTGGCCTTTTTACAAAACTCCAAATTAAATTGAGGTAGAAAATAATATTGTAATGCTTGATCTGAATTTCTGTAAAATGAAACTATTTTAATTGAACACGGTAATGCAAAGTTTTAGGCTTTTAGACATGAGAAGGTGGGCCATCACCCACAAAATTTTCGGGTTTGCGTATTGAATTTTACGAGCGATAGAGTTGAAAATATAGCAACTCTAGATACTTTTCCTATTTTTAGTAATTATATTTGCTCAAAATTACTCCTTAGCATCCACTATGGTGGTTTATAAATAGGTCTAAACTTTTTTGAAGAGGTCTATAAATTTGTGAACCATAGTGAGCAACAATTTCAATCCTAGTTGGATTGAAAAGGTCTAAGATCTTGAAGAGGTCTAAACTATTTTTTAATTTTTTTTTAATTTTAATTTTTTAAAATGTTGATTGTGTTTTATGATATGAAGAGCTTTTTGAATAGGCTTATACATAGTAGCAATATGTTTATAATATGCAAATGTTTGTAAATTAATGATGTATTAATTGTATAAACCTTTTAATAGCTTCATCATAGTGGATGTCCTTATATTACACGCATTGAATAAAGAAGATAAAAATGCGTGCAATATTTATTTGTTCAGTTACGAATTTCCTTGTATACAAGACTCATAAACGTTGCAGACGAGTAGTACTTTCAAAATGTGAAGGACGATTATATTGGTAGTAAACCATTACATTGTTGATTTATTCACATACAACTACTTATGCATAATGAGGTTTCAACTTTCGATTAAACTCAGAAGTAGGTAACTTGGACTAGCTAGCGAGACATTAGAAATTTGTAGTGGTTTACATTGTCTAGAGTATGTTTTGCTAGTAAAAAATCATTCTGTCGGTGACACAATATCTAAACATACGGTCATTTACAAGTTTAATTCTAAAAAGAAATGAGTGACTACAAGGCATTATTTTTCTTAATGGTACCCTCACATCATTTATTTGCATGTCCCTTAAACACTTGGCACCCACAATATTTATTTGCATGTCTTTAGGGTTCTTGAAAGGGGTACATCGACTTACAGTGAATAAACGAAAAATTAACACTGACATATATTTGACTTTTTCCACTCTTGAATCCCCGCAACTCCTTGACTTTTGACACTCCTTGGATTCTATCATAACGGGATAAATCATATATGAGATGCTACATTATACGGAGTACAATATACTCCCTCTATCCTTAAATAAATGTCTACTGTTAATTTTTACAGTAATTTTTTTTTTCTTTTCAGCTGGTTTATGTAAATACTTGAAAAAAACTATACCAGTGAAAATACATTTAAAACCTAATCCATTCATATATTTTGCATCAAATATTACGCAACACAAATAAAATAATTTAAGGTCAAAGTTATTGAGAGAAGACTTTAAAAGTCAATAATAGACACTTATTTATCGAAAGGAGTATCATTTTTCGTTCTAAAAGACGTCGTTTTGAGAGAAATTGTCGTTTTGGTCGCATTCTATTTTTTGTCAATGGCCATGGGCTGTCGTTTTGAGTTTCTATGTACTTTTGTCTACAATTGACGTTGTTTCCCCCCTCCCACTTTAATCCATTAGTTTCCTCTCACCATTTAACATAGAAACTTCACAAGCAATCTCCGCCTTTTCATGCTAAAAGAACACACACAAACTTTCACTTCTCTTTCTCTCAAAACATACCACACAATTTCACAAATCGATTCGACCTTTTTCTTAAAGATTAGTTTTGGATGTTTTTTCGAGGGAAAAAAATAAAGATGGGGAAAATCGAATCTTATTTTAGATAGATTGTTTCCTTTCTTTAAAAATGTAGATTGATTAGATTATCCTGATTACTGTTTTTGTAAGTTGATTAGGATAAAGCATATTTGCTTGATAGCAAGCAAATCTCAAGTGTAGGGATATTTGATTAGGTGTAATTTCATACGCTTTTAAGGGGTCATTTAGCCTCTAAATTTATAAATATGTGATCATTTATTACCCTAAATCGTTTCTATTTGAGTTTTAGGTACTCGGGACGCAAATGCTGAAAAAATACAAGTATCGGGCTCGATTAGATAGAAAAACGAAAAAAAACGACAACATCAGGAAAACTGTCACGAGAAAGCCTCGTGACGGCGTCACAGCCATATCGTGATGCCATCACCTAAGAGGTGCTGACGCTACAGGCTCTGGAGATGGCCTCAATCTGACGGTGTCAAGACCAAAATATGGAGGCTGATGGAGTCACAACCTCAAAGTGACACCGTAACAACTAAGTCGGTGCAATTTCGAAACCCGAAGAGACGATGAGCTGACGGCGTCACAAGCTAAACGTGACACCGTCACAAATGTAAAACTATATATATTTTGGCATTGGTTTCATTATTGAGTGTGCAACTTTTGGAGGAAAAATCCTAGATAAACTTCTACAGTTTTATAGGCCTTTTAGCCATTGATGTCTTAATGTTTGGTGAAAGATAAGGTATCTATTTAATCATTCAATCATGTCTATGTGTTATTGCTTGATTTATTTATTTGCTTTTCTTTTCATCACCATGCTATGCTAGATTACTTAATATTTGCTTTGGATTGCATGAAACATAGTTATTGATTGTTGTGTTGTCATCTCTTGTTTAATGGTGTGTGCGTTAGGAGTTGGAAAGCTAGCTAGGGAAAATTATACTAGCTTCAACATCTACTAAAACGTGACTAGTGATAACGTATAGTCTATATTTGGGCCGCGAGCACAAATGATAAACATTACTAAAGCCCAAACCCACCACGAGTGGGCTATCATAACAATGATTTGGGCCGCATTACCAATAGGTTGGGCTCATGTAGGCCCAAGCCCAATCAAACTATTTATGGTCCAGATAACGGATCTTCTATTTGCGGATAAAGATCCTTGGACCGGATAAGCACTACGCGTGCGAAGAGTAAGGAGCACGAAACCTACAAGGATTCTGCACCTATATATAAAATGACATAATTCTCATTAAAGGTACGATTCACGAAACCCTAACTCTTTAATATAACCCTAAACCGATTACTTACTCTCACGCAGGAGGATAATCGTGGGAGACAATCCCACGATAAGCCTAACGGTGTTTGTTTACTTTCTTAGTGCGCAGGTTTCAAGCATTAAGAGATAATTGGTACGAGAGCAGGAGCCCAAACTAGGAACGCCCAACTTTTGTATCAACAAGTGGCGCCATCCGTGGGACCATACACTAAGAATTAAGACTTAGAATGACGAAGAACAAAAACTCAAGCCAATGGACTCCGCAGTTGGAAAAAACACGTGGTGATCCTCAGAGGAAGAACCCTCAAGACTCGACCTCTAGGCAGGCCTCTGGAACAACCAGTGCGCCTGGTCACCAAGAAACTGGACCAACCCTACCTCTCCCAGCAGTAGAATTGCCTACTCGAACCACCACGGTGGTCCCAATCATTGAAGAACTTCAGCGCACCCTCTTCAATACTCCCCACCAAACGGCACCTATAGTGGACAACACTGTGCCACCTGGCGCACCCAACAGATATAGGGCGCCTAATGTTGAGGCAGAAATTCTTGCAGCGGATGAGGGCGCGTCTGATTTAACGTTAAGTAATTTTGTATCCCAAAATTACGAAACCCTAACCGCCCTCATGCAAGAAGAAGCAAGGAGAAGGTCGAGTATGAGCCTGCAAGCCCGACTCAACTTTGGTCCTGAACACGAAACATCACCACCGCGCTACCAAAGAGGGGGGCGCGAAAATAACGAAAGACATACCAATATCCATGATAGACTTGGTACAACATCTGACTCACAATACTCAGAGGAATACGAAGATGGCGAGAGGCGCACCAATGTTCACTCCAGACTTGATAGTCAAAGGATACAAGATAGACTTGGACGTCAACATTCACCAAGCGAAGGCTCCTCCAGGTCTGGGAGCAGAAGAATTCACGACAGGTTGGGAAGGCGAACTTCCCCAAGTGAAAGCCCCTCAAGCTCTTCCTCTGAGGAAAACCGTCGCAAACACCGCAAAAGAGATAACTTCTCCTCTAGTGACTCCTCGGAGAACGAGGATAAAGAAACAGAACAATGGAAGTCCAGAGGAAGACATCGTGAGGAGGAAGACGAAGACATGTCTCTTTCTTGGCGCCGTCAAAAGATTGATGCGTTCACACGGCGCATTAGTGACTATTCAGATGATAAGAAGAGGCGCATGCCCGCCAATGTGAAAACATATGATGGAACAGGTGACCCTGACGATCACCTAAAAATTTTCGAATCTGCTGCCACCATCGAAAATTGGCCACAACCTGTGTGGTGTCATATGTTTAACTCTACCTTAGTAGGGAATGCGCAAACCTGGTTTAGTAAGCTTCCACGAAGAAGCATAAATGGGTTTGAAGAATTACAAAAAGCATTCCGCTTAAATTTTACTCAGAGAAAGAAGTGCGCAAAGAACCCTGTTGAATTGGCCAGAGTAAAACAGCGCCAAGGAGAATCAACAAGCGCTTATATGGAGCGCTTTAAAGATGAATGCATACACGTCAAGGCGTGTCCTGGGTTATTTATCCCATTCAGATAACCTCACCTTCATACCAAGCAAGGGATTAAGCCAGAACATATCTCCTCATCTACATGGGAAAACATAATAGACATTCATCGACACAACATCAAATGATACCTTCGTCTTGTCTATTACAACGATAAACAATTTCAGGACTTAAGTTAGTCTAAATACCTATGCTTGTAGTTATGCCAGATAACCATCAATAGACATTATCCAACTTCAGGAACTAAGTGTTAGACATCTATGCATTTAAGCGAACATTTCCTATTCTACCATTTTATCCTTGTTAGTGTTTTCACTTTTAAATAAAGTTGATGCGTTTACATAAATCACATACCTTGTGGAAAAATGATTTCTGAAATTCCTATTTTGAACAAGTACGATCCTTTTTGGTCAATCTTTAGCAACATTATGGTACAATGAGAAATATACATAAACATCAAACTTTGGTAAGCAGTCTTAATCACAACATGTTTGAAAACAGTTCCTATTTCATAACTACTGGATTTTGAATCATCAGGAAAAATATTACTTAGTAAATCATCTGCTCCATTTTCTAAATTCGTTTATTCAGAAAAAGATTTCAACCCAAAATTCACAATCGCGAGACAAATTTCCAGAACCACTTTTCCTACAACATCGCTTATGCATTTAGGATTTGTGACTTGACAATAAAGAATATTTGGAATATGTGATGAAGGAATTAGGAGGAACATCACAAATTGATCACGAACTTCAATAGTGAAGACCAGACCCACTAGACAAAGAAGGACATATGTCTTATCATCCGTTGGAACAAAACACAAGGAATCAAATTGTTACCTATATTCTATCCCTTCAGATAACGCCAAGTTCGAAGGACCGAATGTTGTGGAATTAGTCACAAAGGTTTATTGTACCCATTTCAGTTATTCCTGTTAAGGAAACCGAATTCACCGTGGACTTCAGGTAATCATTTCAGAATTCCCTTCAGAAACCCATTTAGATGTGAACATCACTATCATCCTCAGACCGATGGTCAAAGTGAGAGAACAATTCAAACATAGGAAAGTATGCTCAGAGCATGAGTGATTGACCTTAGAAATGGTTGGACTAATCATTTAACATAAATTAAATTCATCTACAACAATGGTTATCACACCAACAGCGAGAAACTGGCAGAAGTTAGGTTGGTACATAACACACATCATTTGGATTGAGTATCCTGAACAACAAACCATCCAGATTCAAGTGGGAGAACAAACTAATTTAAAAGCAATGCCTTGGATTGGCATGATACAAATTGGATAACAAGAAAGGTTGAACCTTTAGCATATTAGACTATTTAAGATTCATTTTAGAATCGACCAACTAGCATACAAACTTGAGTTCTGGCAGAATTCAGCAGTATATATATATTACCAGTACCACATTTGAAACCTTAAAGAAGCGCAGACCATCGATTGATGGGCCAAACTCAGAAAAAGCTCAACTCACTAGTTCAGTAGGCATTCATGAGATAACCAGAAATTTTCTACAAGTCAAGAATAAGTTACAAGTTCAATAAGTCGTAAACCATTAAAACTTCAAGTTCTGCAGAGTTATGCAGAAAGTTCTGCCTAGGAAAGGCATGTTATCATTCAGAAAACTTGGAAAGTTACACCAATATACACTGGACCATTTATATTTCAGACAGGGTAGGCCTAGTGGCCGTCAGATTTGAACATTGCCAGAGAACAACAGGATTACACGAACATATTTCACATTTTCAGATCCCCAGAAATGACTTACAGATGAGTCACTCATGATTCCATTGGAAGGGATCCATCCCAAATGACAATCTCAGACCTTGTAAGAGAACCAACAGAAATCATGGACCGTGTGGTCAAACAGTTGAATCAGAGTTGAATTCCTATCGTTAGAGTTCGCTGGAATTCTCGAATATCATCACCTTTTCACCAATACGTTTTCAGAGACCAACATAAACTGAACTTCGGGACGAAGTTCCTTTTAGAGGGGAAGACTGTCACAACTCACCATTTCAGGTCATTTCAGGTCATTTCCCGAACTTTGGAAAAACACTATTCATCAAACATTATTCATCAAAACACTATTCATCAGTTTACTATTCATCATTTTTGGTGTCAGTTTGACATTCCGAGAAGCATTCAGAAATTTTACTATTCATGGAATACTATTCATTGCGGGAAAAGATTTCATCATTCACGTGCATTACACATTTCATCGTAAATTTAGTTTACGGGTGTTCAAATTCGCGTAACCATATTGGTTCGGGTGCGAATTCATGCATTATCAGTAATGACATTTCATACGGACTGGGGATAGTCTGCATATCATCAGTAGGTCATTTACATGTTATACCACTCTCAGGATTTTCAAATTACTATATTCAGTATATTTAACGTTTTACGTATTATGATTTCTAAATAAACGTTAACACACGGTTTATACACGACGAATATATTTAAATATTCCCACAATGGTCCCGACATATTTTTATATCCATTTTAATATCATAAAAGTTATAACATTCAGTTACCCAGTATTTTGGAAATTTATTTTATTTATAACGTACGCGTATGAATATAACGACGGTTTTCGTGAAAACTAAACAATAATCACCCGATCACTCAGTAAATGTACCCAACATATTTTTAACATATTTTCAACATTATTATGACTTTATTTCATCCCGGTTAACTTCGTGAACAATTATTTCTATCAAAACCGGTACCCCGATTTTAACGAATAACACAAACTAGTGCATAATTCTTGCAAGGTTTTCTAATTAAATCACAAGCACCCTACCCCCCCCCCCCTTCACCCTTTGAAAACCGGCCCATGACCACCCCTTTTAACCCCATGCATTAACTTCTTATTATTTAACAAATAAACCTCTAAAACCTTACTAAATCAAAAACCTAGAATCATAATATCACTTTTAGATAAGAAAGATTTTCATCTCATCTTCCTCCCTCTCTTGCAAAACCCACGACCAAAACCAAACCACATGATCCATCCATGGTTTTTCAAAAGCTAAAGCACCAAAGTTGTTCCTTTTACTTGCCTAATCAAGAATCAATCAAGAAAAACACAAGTAATCCAAGCATACTCATCATCTAATCATCTCATTTTATCAAGTTATCAACTTTATTTTTACATGGATCATCTTATATTTACATGTATTTCATGAGTATCATGCTAAAAACCATGTACAACTAGCTATACCACCCTTTATTTTGTCTAAAATGAAACATACAAACCCTAACTTTTTAGTTATGAATCCCCTTGCTATAATAACTTGGTTAGGAGTTCATGGCACCCTAAGAAGGTGTATGGTAGGATTAGATTAGCTATGTGGTGATTACAAGAGGTTTGGTGATGGTAGAAATTAGTTATAACCTTGAAAAACTTGATTTGGAACATGTTTAGGACATGCTGTCCCGTTTTGTAAAAATCTGGAAAATCAGTAAACACCAAGGAAACTTTGGCAAAATTTTTAGAAAATACTTTCAAAAACGAATCCGTAGGCGAAAGAACGGATTAAAAAGAGCTTATAACGAAGAAGTTATGATATTTGCAAGATTGTTGACGAAAAGTATTTTCTGGAAATTTGTTTGCTGTTGGACGTTTTTCATTGGACAAAAAAAGACTTTAGACGTAACCCGGAGGAGCCGAGCTTTCCAAAATATATTACTACATACTAAGACGTAACCGTGGATATAAAGAACAAGTAAAACGGACAAGTAACGACAAAGATATTCACGTTTGAATATCGGCTAAAACCATTTTATATTTGACAGCTTTTAATAAAAAGTGGCACAAAAACTACGAAGTACATTTATAAGCTAGAACTAACATTATGTACCAAGCTTTATAACTAATGTAGTATTAGTTATTACAAGTATATTTTCATCATTTCAAGGCGATATTTCAAGGATTACAACCCGAGGATTTCAACATTAACATGGAAACATACGATATATATATAAGTATATATATTGCAACTAGCTTATTAAATTTTCTAATAGCAATATTTTTCCAAATTCTTGGATTATATATTTTTGATAACACAAGTGTTTTTCAAAGAGAAGAGTGGTATAGGAAACATGTGCATGGACATTCATAACATCATTTCATGATCTAAAGTAGATCGTTCATCATTCACATTAGGTTGCGGCTAGTGTGCGCGCCTTGTTTTTCAGCTCATTACATGTTCATGGTACCATCATGGTTGCGGCAGCTAATTGTTCATTGGTGTTCATTTCATTTCATCACAGTTTCATCAGTTAAGGTGAGTTTTCATAGCCCCGTTTTCAATTCAACATTTTTGATTGTTTTCAAATCCCACGGGGGGAATACATTGCATCAATCATTTTAGTACGAGCCCAAGTATTCAAACATGTACATTGCTTAAGTTACCTTGCCATGTGATAAGTCCCCTGTAACATCATGAACCGCTAATTTACCGTTAAGCGAGAGTGAGTGGATAGATCTATCGAGGGTGACGCCTCCATCAGTGGTAGTGATTACCAACAGTAAGCGGATGCATGTCATGTCTTTTACATTTGAATGTTTCGGCAGAACATTCGGGAGGGGCATAGAATTTCATCAGTCATAGCTTCGGTGTCATGAGCTTAAGGCTATTGTACAATTTTCATGAGATTTTTATCTTGCACTTTTACTTGTGGTGGCCGTACATTATTACATTTTACAAACCTATGGAATTCACCAACATTCGTGTTGACGTTTTAGCAATGTATTTCAGGTTATTAAGGTAGCTCATGTGACATGCATTTGGACTTTCATGGAGTCGCGGAGTCGACGCGTCTCATCATTATTTCATGCACTTATGTAAACGTTTGATCTAGTATAACTTGTTTTCATAAACTTGCAACACATTTTGGGGACCTCATTTTGTAAACTCTGAATTATTTCAATGATCAAATGCAGTATTTTCCAAACGACACTTTAGGTCGTTCAATGTAACTGTAACTGTGGTGCTATGACAGACACCCCCAGGTATTCCATTCCGCTGCAAGTCAGGTAAATTGGGGGTGTGACATCTTCGATAGAGATGGTATAAAGATTAGTGCCCCGACTCCCCTTGAGGAGATCAACACCATCTAATTCTCTAACAAAACAGGTGTGTTTTCTGAAAGCAACTTCAAGATCAGAATCACAGAATTGACCAACAGAAAATAGATTGTGCCCAAGTCCTTCCACGTAGTAAACTCTGGATATCACACTGTCTCCAAAGACGTAATCACCATAATCCATTATAGATCCAAAATGGTCATTTCCAAATCTAACCGTACCAATAAACTTTTCCACGAAATTCTTGAGCCGCGAGCGATCTCCAGTCATATGTTTTGAGCAGCCTGAGTCCAAATACCAAAGGACGATTTGTACGACCTGCATTTGAAACCAAACAATCGTGGATAATTGAAAAAGCTGGAGCCCCACAAATAGTTGGGGTCCGTTTGGTTAGCACACACAAATATTGGATTATCATATGTCACAGATATCTCACTGGAACTTTCACATTTTGATGCACTAGAACTAGGAGTGGTACTAAGTGCTTCTATTGGGAACAGTCTACCAGTAGGTCTCCACTTCTTAATAGGCACAACTTTGGAGTTAGTGATCCTAGTCATTGGGCACTTTTCCCTTAGAGTGAATTTCCTTCCAGTAGGTCTCCATTGATAACCAACATTAGTGAACACTTTTCCTGTTTTATTCCATACTTGTTTTACCCGTTTAACACTCGAGACATTCATAACTGGAGATTTCATAGTGGATTTAAGAAAGGACACAACACAAGCATCATGATTACCATAAAATAAGCATTTGTTACAAGTCTTACAAATAGCACCAGAATTCGAATTAATTACATCATTGTTAACACAAATGTTTGAATCAACTCGATTCCTTTCATTAAGCATAACTTTATTGTTCCTAGATGATTCTTGTACTTTCTTCATAAGTGTACTCTTAGCCGACAAAGTCCTATCATTCTTTATATTGCACCTAGGCTGTGACTTGCTAGCATTAGATACACCTTTTACTCCTGTAGAAGCAATGACGGGAACATTAGTATGATTAGTTGCTACTTGTTTTCCGGTGATCATGATGGTGGATTGTGACATGGTTTGGGGATGATCTAATGTAACATGCTTGTCGCCACTGTTAGGGTGCGATGCAAATGACCTATCCGACTTGTTATCATTCTTGGGGCATGATCCTATAGCATATTCTAATAAATCCTGGGCTCTACTAGTGAGGAAGCAAGCACCAATAATAACATCATCATGTGGTTTAGGTATACTCTCATCTTCAATGGTTTCTCTAAGCATGGCCAGACAATCCTTAATATTTCTAAGATAGTTGTTATGAACTAACTTATTGTTCCTAAGGGGAAGAGGGACATTCACAACATCGCACGCATATTTCTTACAAGCATGTACATTGGAAATTGCATGATCACATGAAACGACGGGCACTTTACCCTTCACCTTAGTCTTTAGATTCTCAATTTCATTTAACAAAGAAGTGACTCTTTCATTGTTTTGGTCACGTGTTATTTTAATAGACTCAAACAATTCTTTGTAACGTTGTTTAGTGTTTGACATTTCAGCACGGAGCCACTCATTTTCATGTTGTAATTCATTGATAAAGCCCTGTTTCTGAAAGTTTTGAGAATCTATCGACTTCTGGTAATTGGTATTGGTCACATCGCTTTTGTTCGATTTTAATTGAGCAATTTGGGCCCTCAACTTCCGAATCGTGTTTGAGTGAGCTTGAATTATGTCATCCTTTTTGGCTAATTCAAAACATGTGTCAAACTCAGGAGCATCCGAAGATGTCTTGGCATTTGATACTTTTATGTTTTCTTTTAGATGTTGGTATTTTAGTTGCAAGTTAAAATTATCAACTTCTAGTTTTGAAAAGCTCCTGACCATGTTATCATGGTCGTCGTTTTGAATTTTGTAGTTTAGTTTGTAATTCTCCCCCTCAAGCTCAATCACACGATTCTGAAATACATTTAAAGTAATTGACATTTCATGAAATTGCCTAGCAGATAGGGCAGAGCGTGTAACAGTGTAAAAGACATCTTGTGCAATGCAATTAGCAATCAAGTTCTCATTCATGATGAGAATGTTTTTTTCTGTCAATTTCACTGTATTTGAGATCGATTGCCAATTGGTTACCCTCATTTTCCACCTCTTTAAAGACCTTTTTCATTTGAGTCACATCATTATTAATGGTAGTTTTAAGGCCTTCAAAATGTTCTTTAAGAAGATCGAAAAATGGCATGACTTCAGTTAGGCAACACTGTTTTGTTTGCTCAAAACCCCTTTCCCCTTCTGTAATCCCCGTTGGTGTAATTCTTATTTTACATGTTTTTTCAAAGTCCTTGAACAATTGGCCTAGAACATATAACGCAACTACGGTATTACACTGTGTGGGTAAAGTATATGGTACTAGATGTTGGGGTGTGTGCAGGGGATAGATGGTAGGGTCAACAATCCTAAAGATTGTACGTGTGTTACCAAAAATTCTTTCAGCTTTCATTTTTTCCATGTCAATATTCCAAAACACTTTTCTAGGAGGATTTTCTTTTGAGGGACAAAAACGGCTGAGTGATTGTCATTTGTATAATCATGGTGAAACACAATATTTTTAGCAATGCATAGGGGATCCTTAAGTCGCTCAGCAAGTTTTTCCCTAGTTCTATCCTCAGCCTCATCAATCTCGTCATATGATTTCACATCAGGAGGGGCATGGTTAGGGTCAAGCATAGTGTGTGCATCATATAGCGCAGGTTGAGCACCTATACCATTTCTAAGAAATTTAGCTTTAGTCTTAGAGGCATCTAGTTCACTAAATTCATCTCTTAGTTTCCTATGGTTTTGCATCATTTGAGCAGATTGAATGGTTTGGCCTTGCATGTACAACTTATCTTCCAATTTTTTTTTCAACGTTTTAAGTTTTGAAAAATCATTTAGAAGTTTAGTTTCTTTTTCTTGGTAGTCGAGCTTAATTGAAGTCAACCCCTTTTGAATTTCCTGTCTTTGCTTGACAGTCTGATCCAATTGTTTTTTTAAAGAAGCTAACTCCTTTTTCAATGTTTCTTGTTTGGCATTGTTTTCAGATATGTAAGTACGCATTTGCCATTTCATTTTCTGCTCACGTTCATTAAGTTCAAATTTAGCACGCTGCTCGTATATGGCCACCTGATCCTTAAGGATGTTAACTCTAGTGATCAGGGAGTCATCAGGGTTGTATATGGTGTGCTCATGTAACTCAAGTTCTCTAGCATCGACCGACGGCATGTCACTTAGTACAACTTTCATTTTATTTTCATTCACATACCGTTCATATGGGATATTATTGGTATTTCCCGTATTCGTGATATCAGTGTTGTCAATATTTTTGGGTTGTACCAAGTCACATGCCCCCTGTTGATTGGTAGAGTAATTCAGATTAGAATTTAGTGGCTTTGGTACCTTAGAGATAGCAGAAGTGATGGAGGAGCCTGACTGCTGTGGAGATGCTGCAGCTGTAGACAGATCAGCCATGAAGATGGTTTGAGCTATGGGTTCTTCATCAACATCCGAATCAAAAGCATCACAGTCTTCAAATTGAAAGATGTTCGAATCATTTAGTGCCATATCCAGAACAAGTTGATCATCCACATCAGCATCAAACGTATTCTTGTCATCACCAGCTAGAAAGAGCAAAGCTTCTTCATCCAGAGCAGTACCATTCTCTTGCGCCTGCATTAGCAACATCTTGTCCTTGAAGTACTCAGAATTTTGAGGACGCTTTGGGAGAGTGCAATTCCTAGCTATGTGACCCAACCCTCCACAGTTATAGCACTTAGGCTGCCTAGCTTGCCCTTGAAGCGCATTCCCGACTCTATACTGCCCATTATCTCTACCAGCATTTCTTGGATTGACATTTTGTCTTCCTTGCACATTCTGCACCACCACTCTTCCATCTTCAATGACTGCCTGATTACGAGGGTTAGACAAAGTCCTGAGTTGGTTGTTAGTTGGTGGAAGTACAGCTCTGAACTGTTGGACTAATAAGGAGGCTTGGTTGGAGAGGTTATCAATAATCATGTCGGTATGAGAATAACCTGAGTCAAGATGGGTGTTTAAGGCAGGTGGTGAGGAAGATGATTGTCCATTAGTTGAGGTAGACCTGGATGACGGTGGTTGAGATTGATCATTTGAAGATTGAGTGACTTGTTGAACATTAGAGACAAAGGCAAGAGACTCATTTGTTGTTGTAGGACTGAGCTTTTCTCGCATTACCCGATCATAAGCTGCATGTTTCTCATGTTGTTGGAGATATGCATAAAGTTGTTCATGATTAGTATGCCTGAGACCTTTGTTGAGTTTGACAGCTGTAACAAACCTTTCCCATTCAGGTGTCATGTTATTCACGAATTTTGTATTGAGCTGAATGTTTGGCATTGGCATCTTGATGGCTCGCATGTCATTGACTAGCTTGTGTAATCTGACGTAGTAGTCAGGGATACTTTCACCTGAATTCATTTTGAAGTGCTCGAATTCATCATACAGCTGGGACTCCCTATCTTCTTTGGTTAACTCAGACTGTGCAAGAAGCATCTTCACATTATCCCAAACTGCTTTGGCTTCTGTGTTGAAGTTGATGAGTTTGTAGACATCTTTAGGAAGCCCTTGAATGACAATATTCGAAGCTCTGATGTCGGCATCATAGCGTTTCTTTTCTTCATCAGAAAGATCATTGTAGGTGCGAGGTCTTTCTGGACCAACTGCAGCAGGATGGTCATCAGTAGCTGCTATTGTGTCTCTGGTTGTGCCCATGATGAAAGGTCCTTCATCAATGGATTTCAAGATGTTAACACCATTTTCCTTACCCAAGCAGTATAGACGAATCCTTTGTGCCCATGATTCATAGTCGGTCCTGTCCAGCATAGGAGGACGAGTATCCGACCCTGCTGCCTGAATGTCATCCGACGTAGTGCTTGCCATGCTGTGAAGACTGAGTAGTTGCATGTATCAAACTGTTAGACACACGTGAATTTCGTGTTTTGTTGCAACAAGTTAAATTACAATCACTTCTCAGAAAACAAGTCAAATCGTAAGATTAAACTCACAAGGTCAAGTTACTATTAATATAACAAGTCAAGTTGTGGGAATAGTCTCGCAACGTCAAGTTACTGAAGGAGTAGATGTAACAACTTAAGCCGCTACAGCTCACAAATTTCACCAATGTCAACACGCTAAGATAGTCACAACTCGCTAAGGCAACAACTCGCAACAAATACCAAGTCACTGAAACAACTCAACTCGCTATGGAACTGCACTAACTCGCTAGGCTGGGATCAACTCGCCAATAGTCAACTCGCTGGTACACAACACGCTAACAGTCAACTCGCTATTGATCAAGTCGCTAACCTGACAAAATGCTGAATGCTCAACTCGCTATTCCCAATACGCTAAAGCCTCAACTCGCTAGAAGTAGTAACTCGCTAATCAGATCAAATCTCTAGTTATGCCAACTCGCTGGTTGCTCAACTCGCTAGGCCACAACTCACGAGACAAATAAGACAGAAACGTCACTGTCTAGCGTTTTGTCTTAATATCCAAAAATAGCAACCCACCAAATCTCAAATCTCAACTCGCTACAAAAATATACCAACTCTCTACCAGGAAGTACCAACTCGCAACTAAGAAATAACACACGAAATGCCACCAACGTCCACACAAGTGATGAAATGACTAAACCAAGGTTGCTACAAGGTGTCTACACTACTAATAAGCAAGAAAATACAAGAAGAATGCCGAGATAAACACCTAACGAGATCAAACTCGTGAAGAAACTACTAAACCCATTCGAACCAACCTAAACTCACAAACCACACTATAAATTCGAGCATACCATGAATCCTAGGATAGAACCATGGCTCTTGATACCAATTGTAATATACTCTAATATAAGAACATGGATGGTTTAGTGATTAGATTGATTCTAGGTTATGTTTTAGTGAGAAGTTAGAGAGAGAAAGTGAAGGAACCTTGAGAGAAACTTGTGATATATTAGATTGTGAAATGAAGGTCCAACCCTTTCCCATGGGTGGGAAAGGGTATATATAGTTACAATGGAAACGCCCCTTGAAACGGGCTGTAGAGCGGGCTGACAGTGGGTAAGAGACCCGACTCGACTCCACAAATACTAACTAATACTACTCTACATACTAACTAATATGATAATTACTACGAGCTACAAGTTATTTTCATGAATATATCCGGGATTGAAATTACCCTGATGTAACAATTCGCATTTTTCAGGATAATTACTATTCCCGAAAAATTTCACTATTCACTTTTACTATTCATCTTTCCCGAAATTTGATTTTTATTTCTTGGGATCGAGTGATAAATCATTTCCATGGCAAATTAAAAGTTTGACATCCATAAGCTCATTTTCGTGAAAGTTATTAAGGAATTACACGGAATTACACGTTTTAGGGTAAAACGTCATTAAGAAATTCTACGTACAACGAAACTCGACCGCGTTAAGTGACCCCGCATCAGAAAAATGTTTGACACGCTCATGATTTATTTGAGAATTAATCATGACTGAGAAAAACATGACCAAAATAAACCTCGGCCGTGAAAAACTGGAAATTTCTAATAGTGCTTTAGTGTAACACCCCGCCTTATAGACTACAATATTGTCCGCTTTGCCCGAAGGCTCACGGCTTTGTTCTTGTGGCCCTCAGGTGAAGACTTCCCCGGCTGGTCACCCAAGCCAGTACTACTCTCACATGAGCACGCTTAACCGTATGGCCGATTAACCGTTCCACCACAAAACGTGTTTCTAAAAAGAATTGAGTTTTCAACTTTTTAGAAAAAGTCAACATATTTTTCCCTCCTCCATTGACCAAAAATCATCCCTTGATTTTATAAGTCAGTCCTTGATTTTTAGGCTTACGGTTTGATGTTTAAAAGACATTTAATACCAACCGACACTAGACTGAGCCCAGTCTAGTCATTATAAGTCATTTTAAATCAATATTATCCTATTAGAAAAGTAACATTTTACTTTTCTCAATTTTACGCAATATTCGTACGTTTTACGTATTACGCGTTTTAGACCCGTGTTTCCAGTTTTTAGCAGGGTTTTACCACCCAAATGGAACCTACCACTCATTTTATATTTTATTATGGAGTATTTTGACATGTTTAACCATTCTTCCAAGTTTCGTATTTTTACGATACCCGGTTTTACGTTTTGAGGCTTAATCATTTACGATTGACATTTCCCGGAGTCAAAACTAACCAAGTATCTTGGATAATTTCCTCAAAAGTCCACACTTGCTCCCCAAGCTTGGCCAAACCGCCACTAGGGGGGGGGGATTCACACTAGGTGGCTTGATCTTGTGCTTAAGACCTTAAGATGGTTACAAGTGTTCAACTTGGTCACCAAGTTTAGGAAACTTCCTAGTTAGCTTCCTAACCTCCTCATGAGCATATAAATACCCTTCTCCCCTCTCTTGTTGTACGCCACACTCACACACACCAACACCATCTCATTTGCTTATTCTCTTCCAAGTTTCATGCAAGGTTCAAGTGATTCTTCAAGGTAGAAACCCTAGTTAGATAATCATTCACCAAAACTCTTCCATAACCTCATATACTTGGTGATTTCTCTTGAGTTTTAATCCACTCAAGTCACCTCAACTTTCATCATCCATCTTTCAAGATTACAAGGGTAGAAAGATTGCATGAAGTGAAGTGGGTTGAAGCAAGTCTATCAAAGTCCTATCCTTACATGTTAACTTCCTTTCATCTTTGAAAGCCAAAAGTTGTGAGCCAAACCCTAACATACTTCTTGTTAAATAATCATGTTCATGTTATTTACATATTATTTGTGCTATATTATGTCTTGTATTCATGTCCATGATGTATAAAAATGAGCAAAACAAGTTGTTGTAATTGATTGATAAGACAAGTTACTAAAACAAGTAAACTAGTGACTTTCTTGGTATAACCTGATCAAAATGGTAAAATTATGATATTGGATCATTACATATTACAGTAGAGGACTTAACAAGGAAACCGTAGCAATTTGAACCACCTAAAACGAGTATACGAGTCAAAAGTTACGCCCATTTGAAGTTACCAAAGATTTCCGGCAAAACTGCCTAAACCACACTGTTTTGCATTCTGACTTTTTGAAAGTCATACTTCTGGTCCGATTCATCAAAAAGTTAAAACACGAAAGTTGTCCGGAACGCCGTTTTCGTTCAGGAACAAAGAAGCTCGAGCCCTGAAAACGCTTTCCGAGTGATAATTTTCTTCAAAATCTTAACAGCCCATTTTAGACCAAAGTCACTATATTATGGTTATATTTTAAAAGGAACAAGAGGTCTTATGACCTATAATCAAGACCACCACCATGGCTAGAGCCAAGGTTGTGTCTCATGACCTTGGAACAAGGACCAAAGGTCATGGCTAGGCCATGACGAAATGACCATACAAGCTTACTTAGGCGGAAACATGAAACAAGGAATTGGCGATAACATTGAACAAGCAATTTGGATCTACTTCACTTAAAAAGGAACCATGAGATATTACAAAGAGAAAATGGTCATACAAGACTTATGAAACTACCCCTAATAACAATCTTCATGTACTAATAAACTTTCCTAAGTTTATTCAAATATTGGACATGTAACTTTTCGGATCAAAAGTTATATCTATATATTTTATCAACTACTACAATAGTAGGGAGCCTCATGTGAGGAGTTCATTATGTAAGCCGTCGAGATGAGTTGTGGATTTACGAGTTAAAGTGTCCTGGCTCCTCGAACGCTTACTAACATGACTTCTGAATTATGTCGGCCCGAACGGTAGTAAACGATATACAAAACATACATGTTTCATGAATCATTTCTTTCAAATACTTACACTATACATCATACCACATCATGGACTAAGTGCAAGACATACATATATTGGCATGTTTATGTTTCCTTAGATATTATTCCAAACCTAAGTTGCAACGATTATTATAGGTTGCTCGTAAAAACCTTCGCGATTCGACCATCATATTCACTACTTGCTACATAACTTAAGGTGAGTCATAGCCCCTACTCTTTTAGTTGTTTTACCAACTCTTTGGGGGAGAATACATGCTCGTTTTTACATGAATACAATATTTGTTTTACTTAAACATGCTACTTGTTTACTTAAACACCAATTGCCTTACTCAATGTTTGTGGCTTACTCAAATGCCTTATATGTTTACATGTTACATACTTCATTGCCTTCCCGTTGCACTAGTATTCAACAAAGCGTAGTATTATGGCTTCCACTTCATGGTCATCATTATTAATATGGCATCATTGTAAAGATTGTTTATATAACGGTATTGCTACATTTATCTTTGAATCTAGATACAAGTTTTACCTTTGTTCACATAAACCAGATCATATTTGGCAGTGGGTTGTGAACACACAGGTTACAAGTCTCTTATGGCGGGACTTGCAACTGAGTGGATTTACAATGCCTTTGCTGGAAAATCATCATTCAAATGTTTTACATTACATTTTGTCACTAAACTCTATGAACTCACCAACCTCGTGTTGACACTTTAGCATGTATTTTCAGGTTCATAATGAACAAGGATGGCACGGAAGGGGCACGGATATTCAAGAGGGCTATAAATTTTATTATCATTCAAAAACTCATTTAATGTAAATTGTAAACATGGAACCTTTTGGGACCTCATTTTGTAATCTCTGATATTTATACAATTTGAATGATAAATCTTTTAAAACGACTCAATTGGAGTTCGTTTTCTATTATTGTGACTATTGTGCCGTCAAGTAACACCCAGTTTGAATTCCGCTGCAACCATGAATTGGGGGTGTTACAGATTGGTACCAGAGCCATGGTTATAGGGAAACGGGTCTAAGTGATATAACTACAATCACAAATAAAAACATTTTATAGCCTTCCGCTCTCCGTGTCTTCCATCCTCCAGACGATTATGGACTTAGTAAGCATGTTATGATACACAAACATATTAGTATATTCATATATACCCATTTTGGGCATTTTCCCGTAGACATTTTATGCTACACAAACATAATTGCATATTTATATATGTACCCTTAAACATAATTGAGCATTTCCCCGTAAGCATTTTATACTACTTGAACATATTAGTATATTGATATATAAACTCGGTTTATTTTCAATCATTTATCTAAACAATGAACTAAACATACCTGCGTATGCCTATTCTAGGGCATTTCGGCACAACCACATCCTCCCAATCATGTTCCTACTCCAACATTTTATGTCCAAGACATTGTAATTGATTGCAATGGTCTTTCCTATTTTCCAAGACATTGTATTATACAATGGTCTTAACCATTTCTCAAATGTTTTGAGTCACACAATGGTCTAACCTACTTCCCAGACATTGTGAATTGCACAATGGTCTAACCTACTTCCGAGACATTGTGTTTTGCGCAATGGTCTCTAGAATTATTCCATCACATCATCAATATCATTTCATATGATATCAAAAACCAGTCACAACCTATCGATTTCTAAATAGAAATCATGTGCGTACCCACTTCTCCCGATTATATGCCCACTCTACCTAATAACTTCCAAGTCTTACCACCCTCACCCGAGTTCGGATTTGACTTCGTGAATGCCTTCGCTTCTGATGACGAAGAAGAACCTTTCAAAGATTCAACCGACGAAGAAGAGGAGGAACCAATACCAACTAATTTTGCGTCGAATACTTCTAATTATTTTGAACAAAATTGGGTTGAGGCAAACTCCGAGGAGGATAATGAGTATGAATATATACTAGCGCCATTACCACCACCACTATCACTTCCCTTTAATATCCCAACATGTGATTATTTGGATCACTCATTATGGATCGTATCACGACCACCATTGATCCAACAAGAAAATCAGCATGGAAACCACAGCCCCTCAAACTTCATAGACTCGTACCTCTATGACACACTAAACCAAGAAGTTGCCGATCAATCAGAGCTGCTCGGACCTTCTAACCTGCAATAGACTAGTGTGATGATACTAGTTGTCTTTTGTATTACTAAACTAATTAGACTCAGTTAGTAAATGTTATGAAATGATAGTAAAAACGTTGTAATTACTAAACTGAAAGTATCAGTTAGTAGATTTTGAAGAAACTTGTAATAAGTTTCAATCTTGTAATCAATCAACGTTCTATGAATAAAACTCTTGCTTTATGCTATCATGTGTTATGATTCAAACCTCCAACGTATTTATTCTATCATTTCCCCATCAAAAATCATGCTTATTTCACAAACTTTCTACTCACCAACTATTTTGAACACTACGTCAATTTCCCCCGAGTATCTTACTCTCCATCTCCAAAGATGAGTATGAATATTCATTTCATACTTTTGGAATACCAATATCATCTCATAATACACTACATTGTAACTCACCGGCTAAGTATGAATGTTGTGTTGGAAATTCTTAAGTAGGATGATTTGTAATTATTTGAATGGATTGGGATGCCTTTTCATTTAAATAAAGAAATTGTAAATCACCGAACCATAAGTTTATATTCTTCTATTTACATTGTTTGGGATGCCTCTCTATGTAAATAAAGAATTATAAACAAGTGGGCTTATTTGTATCCAAAATAACATAAGTATGAAGTCAACCTACATTACATTGCTCGGGTATGGCTTGATACCTACATTACATTGCTCGGGTATGGCTTGATACCTATATTACATTGCTCGGGTATGGCTTGATACCTACATTACATTGCTCGGGTATGGCATGATACCTACATTACATTGCTCGGGTATGGCTTGATACCTACATTACATTGCTCGGGTATGGCATGATACCTACATTGCTCGGGTATGGCATGATACCTACATTATATTCGCCACAAGAAATCCTATCTTTTCACCGACATCGCTTCAAACCATGACATAAACTAAACTTCGGGACGAAGTTCCCGTAAGGGGTAGAGACTGTAACAATTCGCATTTTTCAGGATAATTACTATTCCCGGAAAATTTCACTATTCACTTTTACTATTCATCTTTCCCGAAAATTATCCCGAAATTTGATTTTTATTTCTTGGGCTCGAGTGATAAATCATTTCCATGGCAAATTAAAAGTTTGACATTCATAAGCTCATTTTCGTGAAAGTTATTAAGGAATTACACGGAATTACACGTTTTAGAGTAAAACGTCATTCAGAAATTCTACGTACAACGAAACTCGACCGCGTTAAGTGACCCCGCATCAGAAAAATGTTTGACACGCTCATGATTTATTTGAGAATTAATCATGACTGAGAAAAACATGACCAAAATAAACCTCGGCCGTGAAAAACTGGAAATTTCTAATAGTGCTTTAGTGTAACACCCCGCCTTATAGACTACAATATTGTCCGCTTTGCCCGAAGGCTCACGGCTTTGTTCTTGTGGCCCTCAGGTGAAGACTTCCCGGCTGGTCACCCAAGCCAGTACTACTCTCACATGAGCACGCTTAACCGTATGGCCGATTAACCGTTCCACCACAAAACGTGTTTCTAAAAAGAATTGAGTTTTCAACTTTTTAGAAAAAGTCAACATATTTTTCCCTCCTCCATTGACCAAAAATCATCCCTTGATTTTATAAGTCATTCCTTGATTTTTAGGCTTACGGTTTGATGTTTAAAAGACATTTAATACCAACCGACACTAGACTGAGCCCAGTCTAGTCATTATAAGTCATTTTAAATCAATATTATCCTATTAGAAAAGTAACATTTTACTTTTCTCAATTTTACGCAATATTCGTACGTTTTACGTATTACGCGTTTTAGACCCGTGTTTCCAGTTTTTAGCAGGGTTTTACCACCCAAATGGAACCTACCACTCATTTTATATTTTATTATGGAGTATTTTGACATGTTTAACCATTCTTCCAAGTTTCGTATTTTTACGATACCCGGTTTTACGTTTTGAGGCTTAATCATTTACGATTGGCATTTCCCGGAGTCAAAACTAACCAAGTATCTTGGATAATATCCTCAAAAGTCCACACTTGCTCCCCAAGCTTGGCCAAACCGCCACTAGGGGGGGGGGATTCACACTAGGTGGCTTGATCTTGTGCTTAAGACCTTAAGATGGTTACAAGTGTTCAACTTGGTCACCAAGTTTAGGAAACTTCCTAGTTAGCTTCCTAACCTCCTCATGAGCATATAAATACCCTTCTCCCCTCTCTTGTTGTACGCCACACTCACACACACCAACACCATCTCATTTGCTTATTCTCTTCCAAGTTTCATGCAAGGTTCAAGTGATTCTTCAAGGTAGAAACCCTAGTTAGATAATCATTCACCAAAACTCTTCCATAACCTCATATACTTGGTGATTTCTCTTGAGTTTTAATCCACTCAAGTCACCTCAACTTTCATCATCCATCTTTCAAGATTACAAGGGTAGAAAGATTGCATGAAGTGAAGTGGGTTGAAGCAAGTCTATCAAAGTCCTATCCTTACATGTTAACTTCCTTTCATCTTTGAAAGCCAAAAGTTGTGAGCCAAACCCTAACATACTTCTTGTTAAATAATCATGTTCATGTTATTTACATATTATTTGTGCTATATTATGTCTTGTATTCATGTCCATGATGTATAAAAATAAGCAAAACAAGTTGTTGTAATTGATTGATAAGACAAGTTACTAAAACAAGTAAACTAGTGACTTTCTTGGTATAACCTGATCAAAATGGTAAAATTATGATATTGGATCATTACATATTACAGTAGAGGACTTAACAAGGAAACCGTAGCAATTTGAACCACCTAAAACGAGTATACGAGTCAAAAGTTACGCCCATTTGAAGTTACCAAAGATTTCCGGCAAAACTGCCTAAACCACACTGTTTTGCATTCTGACTTTTTGAAAGTCATACTTCTGGTCCGATTCATCAAAAAGTTAAAACACGAAAGTTGTCCGGAACGCCGTTTTCGTTCAGGAACAAAGAAGCTCGAGCCCTGAAAACGCTTTCCGAGTGATAATTTTCTTCAAAATCTTAACAGCCCATTTTAGACCAAAGTCACTATATTATGGTTATATTTTAAAAGGAACAAGAGGTCTTATGACCTATAATCAAGACCACCACCATGGCTAGAGCCAAGGTTGTGTCTCATGACCTTGGAACAAGGACCAAAGGTCATGGCTAGGCCATGACGAAATGACCATACAAGCTTACTTAGGTGGAAACATGAAACAAGGAATTGGCGATAACATTGAACAAGCAATTTGGATCTACTTCACTTAAAAAGGAACCATGAGATATTACAAAGAGAAAATGGTCATACAAGACTTATGAAACTACCCCTAATAACAATCTTCATGTACTAATAAACTTTCCTAAGTTTATTCAAATATCGGACATGTAACTTTTCGGATCAAAAGTTATATCTATATATTTTATCAACTACTACAATAGTAGGGAGCCTCATGTGAGGAGTTCATTATGTAAGCCGTCGAGATGAGTTGTGGATTTACGAGTTAAAGTGTCCTGGCTCCTCGAACGCTTACTAACATGACTTCTGAATTATGTCGGCCCGAACGGTAGTAAACGATATACAAAACATACATGTTTCATGAATCATTTCTTTCAAATACTTACACTATACATCATACCACATCATGGACTAAGTGCAAGACATACATATATTGGCATGTTTATGTTTCCTTAGACATTATTCCAAACCTAAGTTGCAACGATTATTATAGGTTGCTCGTAAAAACCTTCGCGATTCGACCATCATATTCACTACTTGCTACATAACTTAAGGTGAGTCATAGCCCCTACTCTTTTAGTTGTTTTACCAACTCTTTGGGGGAGAATACATGCTCGTTTTTACATGAATACAATATTTGTTTTACTTAAACATGCTACTTGTTTACTTAAACACCAATTGCCTTACTCAATGTTTGTGGCTTACTCAAATGCCTTATATGTTTACATGTTACATACTTCATTGCCTTCCCGTTGCACTAGTATTCAACAAAGCGTAGTATTATGGCTTCCACTTCATGGTCATCATTATTAATATGGCATCATTGTAAAGATTGTTTATATAACGGTATTGCTACATTTATCTTTGAATCTAGATACAAGTTTTACCTTTGTTCACATAAACCAGATCATATTTGGCAGTGGGTTGTGAACACACAGGTTACAAGTCTCTTATGGCGGGACTTGCAACTGAGTGGATTTACAATGCCTTTGCTGGAAAATCATCATTCAAATGTTTTACATTACATTTTGTCACTAAACTCTATGAACTCACCAACCTCGTGTTGACACTTTAGCATGTATTTTCAGGTTCATAATGAACAAGGATGGCACGGAAGGGGCACGGATATTCAAGAGGGCTATAAATTTTATTATCATTCAAAAACTCATTTAATGTAAATTGTAAACATGGAACCTTTTGGGACCTCATTTTGTAATCTCTGATATTTATACAATTTGAATGATAAATCTTTTAAAACGACACAATTGGAGTTCGTTTTCTATTATTGTGACTATTGTGCCGTCGAGTAACACCCAGTTTGAATTCCGCTGCAACCATGAATTGGGGGTGTTACACCTGACCTTGGTTTCGATTAAAGTTTCCTTGATTTTGGAAACCTTGGTTTTAATTTTGAAAACCGTGACCTTGATTGAAGTTACCTTGGTTTTGAAAACCTTGGTTCACTCGATTTTGATTTTGGTTATGGTTTTGGACATTTTGGTTTTGATTAAAACCGGGAGGTCCAGGGTAGTGGTGAGGACGATAGTTCAGGTCCATAGGACAGCGGTATTGATTGCCTCCTTGATTTTGGGACCCGGAAACAGCATGAGCTTCATATTGAGTACCATCAGTAGCTGTGCAATTGTAGTAGGCATGCAGCCCACCACAAGTCACACAGACTTCCACTTTCTTAACCTCAGCAGGTGGAGGTGTGTGTGGAAAAGAGACTTTCTTTTGTTGTGATAGAACCAAAGCTTGAATAGCTTCAGTAAGCTTGTCAATCTTAGCATCCGTACTAGACTCACTCACAGGAGATGAAGTAGAAGGACCCGCACTAATTTGGGAAACAACCGGCTTGCTTCGTGTAGAGCAGACCTTGGACTTGTTTTCTATGATTGCTAAAGCTTCTTTGGTGGTTCTACTCAAGAAGTTACCTCCCGCGGAGGCATTGAGTGAATCCTGATCAGCTTGGCTCACACCATTGTAGAAAGTATCGAGTTGCATCAACTCTGAGAAACCATGATGTGGACACTTGAGAAGTAATTCTTTGAAACGATCCCACGCTTCACCAATTGATTCATCATATTTCTGAGTGAACTTGGTGATTTCGTTTTTAAGACTCGTGGTCTTGGAAGGTGGGAAGAATTCATTCACAAATTTCTTGACAAGATCTTCCCATGTCTCAATAGATCGAGGAGGTTGTTTTTCAAGCCAAATCCGGGCTTGTCCCTCAAGGGAGAATGGGAAGAGAAGAAGTTTGATTGCTTCAGATGGGACATTCTTGTACATGATGGTTGACGTGATTTTGTTGAACCATCCAATGTGAGCATGAGGATCGTCCCTCTCAAAACCGTAGAATTGACTTGAGGTTACCAGATTGAGTAACCCGGTTTTGAGCTCAAAATTATCAGCAACAATGGCTGGAACAACAATAGCATCTCCATAACCCTCGACGGGTGCTTGGAGAAGCTCACACATGGGGCGGTCTTCCGCCATGGTGACAGCAGATGTGGCAACAGTACGGATCTCAGATCCTACTTTTGGTGCTGAACGTCTACGAGTTCTTCGAGGTTTCTTAACAGGCTCACGTAATGGGCTCATGGACCTTGAAGAACGAGTGCGCATGCACTAAAAAACAAACTCACTCAAAATAAAATCGAGGCAAAACGACAGTGAACTTAAACCAATAATCACAAGTGAATGGCTTCTTTAAGAAAGGTACACCACTCACAGGGATACAATGGCAAGTTTTAATCTTTTGTTTGGGAACTTATTAATGTCCACACCCCCAGTTGGTAGGTGTTTTGTCTTGTTTACGACGGTTTATTTTTATGTATTATTATTCACAAGAAAAAGATGGATGTTTTTGAGTTTTTGTGTGTATGTGAAAAACTTTAGGAATTATTTTTGGTATCGTTATGTTATCCAAAATCGTATCTCTTTAAGAATCACCTTAAAAGAAACTCGATATAGAAAATGTTACGATCTATTTTGTTTGTTTTTTATTTTTTTGGTGTTTTAACACTTTAGGAAAAGTGTTAAGGACTTTTTGTGTTTTGATTTAATATTTACAAAAGTGATGGGATTTTTACAGTGACGAATGTGAAATAGCACTAATCTCTAAGACGCTCCAGATACGCGCACACCTCCCCAGCAGCGGCGCCAAAATTTGATAAATGTTAAACAGTCAACTAAGGTCAACCACATATGTGGTTAATATAGTCAAACTCCCTAGACCAATGCTTCTGGGTAATATAGGTATCACCAGGTCGTTATGTCCCGACGAGGTGTGAATGGTACTTAACCGCGCTTGTTATCGGGTGATTTTCACAGGAAAGGGTTATGATGAGAAATATTTGAGAATTATGAAATGAAATAGCTTAGGAAAGCTATATGATTGATTACGTGTATTTAGATTAAAAAGAAACGTGCTAAAACCTAAAATCGTACGCTTAAATTACAAACAGATACAGACGTACGTGATAAAAAGTGAATCTGAATAAATAAAAAGGCTACGGATATGAAATTGATAGTTTTATAATACTAATAAATACAGAAAATATTTAGAAAAAGAAAAATAATTTTTACAGCTTTTAATTAATTATTATTAATTAATTACTATTTTCTAATGAGTAGTGATTGGCATGACTAATTCATATATCTAATTTTATGTCTAACAAGGATCTTGGAACACATGGGCAAATCAACGGTAAATAATAGGAGTGAGAATAAGTGAAATACATGTGTCACCAAATAAATACATTAGACATAAAATTAGTCACATGAATTAGTCATCCCAATCATTTTCCTTTTCTAATTACTTTTTTAATTACCTAAATTAACCTAAATTATAACTAATTATAAAATTACACTAGAAAAATGAAAATAATATTTGGAAAAATCTAAAAAAACTTAAAACTAATTTTAAAATTAAATTTGTATTTTTCTGACTTTTAAATTAATTATTAACTAATTATTAATTACTAAAAAACTAAATTAAATTATAAAAACTACCAAATGATAAGAGAAAAATCTGAGAAAATTACTAAAATTATTTTAAGTTATAAGAAACCTAAGAAAAATATAAAAATGAAAATAGTTTATAAATAAGCTGAAAAATAAGCCAAAGGGCTTAAATAGAAGCTATCACTTCTATTAAGTTTGTCTTTTTTGGATTTTTCTTTTTAAAACCTGTTCATATACTATATATGAGTAACTTTAATGAAGGAACTTGGATTAGAAACCACAAATAAGCAGAATGAAAAGCTTATGATTTAGGCAGTTTAGCCTTTTAAGCTTACTAGGATTTGTGGTGTTTGAATAAGCTACAGTAGAAACAAAAGATCAAATATGTTACAACTAAGTTAAGTATACTGGAAATAAGAAGAAACAAGCAAATATTTGCACTGAATAAGCTAAAATGCTGAATAAGAACTCCCAAATATCAAACAGGCCACACAGGCCAAAATACCAAGAAGCAGGCCAATGCAGGGTCCACTAGGAAGGGCAAGGATCCAAAATTGAACTTGGACCTTCAAGGTGGACAGGTCAGCTTCACAATAAGCCAATAAGTTGGGCTTATGGCTTATTAATGAAGTGTTGGGAAGCCTTGGAAATAAGCTCAAAAAACTGAGTTCACAAACCACTCAATGAACCAGGCCAATAACAGGCCTAGGTTTGGTAGGTGAATTATGGTCTCAGGTTCAAAATGAGTGCTAATTATGAAAGCTATCTTATTTAGGTTACCAATAAGCCAGAAGCTACAAGGTGGGTCCTACTAAGTAGCAAGATACATGCTTTGAAAACTTGGGTCTCAACACTGACTGACTCAGTATACACTTTGAGGTTAGGGTACAAAGAGGAGGTGAAATAAGCCAAAGTGAGGAATAAGCCCAGGTGTGATAATTTGGGATACCAAGCTATAAAATAAGCCAAGATTTAGGGTGTGGGGTCCACTGGTAAGCACATAAGGGACCAAAGACAAATGGCCAAAAGGCCTGGTGCAGGGGAGGTGGTTCGCCCTGCACCCTCAAACAAGCTTATGCATAATCCTCATAAAAATCGCAAAAATGAAATGGTTATAGATTCTTGTAGCTTAGGTGGGATACTCTAACCTCTGAAAATTTCAGGCCCCAATTCCCAATACAAAATTCCATGAAAAATCCCACAAAAAATGAGTTTTCTACACTACAAGTAATTTTGACTTTGGTGATTTTGCACCACAGTTGACTTTTATGAATTTAAACTGAATCAAATTGATTACTTGATGTTTGTAAACCCTAATTGAAGCTAAATTAATCAAGCTAAACTAGATTTGAAGTGATTTGAAAGATTTGACAAACCAAATCACAACAGTTAGGCTATTGTGATTTAAACTTTGCAATTTTGACTTTTGTGATACAAATGACAAAAGAAATGGTCAATATGGACTGTTATGAACTTAAGAACAAAGGACTAACAAGTTTTATCTACTAATGACAACAACAACACAGTATAATACCCTATTCCAAACACCCCTAAAGTTAACAGTTTTTAAGGGTTATGAAGCAACTGACCAATTTAACACATGAACTAGATTAATTATTGTATACTAAGCTCAAACAACCTTAAATAAGCAGAAATGAATAATCAAATTCCAAAAATTACACTTATCAAATAATATAAGAAAACTTGGTACAATTCCTTACTTGAAATCCAAGCTAGATGAGAACTAGGAACCAGGAATCAAACCATACCCTAATATCCCCCATGGGATTCTAAACCATAATCCACCTCCATTACTGCTACTGCTTCTTTCTTTCTTCAATTTCTTTTTTTTTGAATTTTTCTTTGTATTTTTCCTTTTTTTTAGTATTTTCTATCTTACTTAGCTAGACTATTTCAAATGTTTTGAAAGCTGTTAGAAGCCTATAAGTAATTGATTTTGAGCTTATGAAACCACAAATGAACTTATAGCAAGACTTGAAATCACATGAGATTTTGAATGAAAATGTGAATTCTGAGTTTCAACAGATTTAACTTGAAATTAGACTTGAATAAGGTTTAAATTACACTAGGAAATCTGATTACAATTCTTTGAAACTAAGGTTCAATACTGAAAATAGAAAGCTTGTACAAACGGCATAAATTTTAGCTAAGTTAACTACTCCCTTTGCCCTCTGCTTCTCTCTCCTTTTGTAGGGGTCCTTTAGGGTTTCTTTGACCTTCTGAATGAATCCCACCATCCTTAGGAACCGTTGGATTACTTTCACTTAATCTCAGTCTTCAAAATGGTTTGGCGCTAATTTCTTTTACCCACTTTCTGAGTTTACTTAGAAGACTTTAGGGATAATTAATGCACTTTGGGAGCTTGTGGAAGTTGGGGGAACATGAAGTGGGTTAGCTGATGTGGATGAGGGGGGATGTGAAGTGTTGGTTGAGTTTTGCAGGTTCACGTGGGAGGAGAAGGAAGGGTCAAAGGTTTGACTTGGGAGGGGATAATAAAACGGGGGGTATTTTTATTAGTGAGGATTGGGCCAGGGGTAGGGGATTGGGCTGGAAAGGGGTGATGGGATTGGATTGGTTTTGGGTTAGGTTTATTTTAGGTCCGTTTGGTTTGTATTGATATCATAAGGACCATTTTTGCAATTAGCTGAAAATCCAAGGACCTGAATTGAAACTTTCCCAAGGTATTACAAGGACCAATTTTTTCCAAAGTTTAATAACACAAGGACCTTGTTTGATAATTTCCAAAATTTAAAATCCTAGGGACTGATTTTGACATTTTTGAAACTTTAGGGACCTAAGTTGTCATTTTGTAAACTTGAATTTTAAAAGACTAATTTTGATAAATTTTGGCTGCCTAAGGACCTTTGATGATAATTTTCCATATTTTGAATAACCAGGAACTAGTTTTGACATTTTATGAAAGATGGGGGACTGAAACTGCCAATTTTGCAAACTTTGTTCATTTTTCATATGTTTTTACTCATTTTGCATCTGAAACATATAAAACACAATCCCTGAGATATTTTCAGTATTTTGATGCATTTTTTAGTGTTTTTGGATGTTTTGTAGTTCAGATTTGACCAAAAATGATGAGTGTTTAAGCACTCATCAAGAACCCTTCACCTTCAAGGGCGGCAAGGTTAGTTTACTTCTTCACGATAAGGATTAATTTCTTTGAAACTGCATATTTTGAAAGATGATTGTCTGGTATTTGCATCTGGTGAATACGATTATCTGGATGTTTTGAGTTCCTTTTAAAACAAAGATTAGGTAAACACATACAAAAGTGTATAGTTGTAGAACACTTAATTTTCTGATTCTAAATACTCCATATCGCAATATTTATATTCAAATTGTAATGTCAAACACTTACAATGTTGATATCATTTGTGGTTCTTTTGACATTACCAGACGAGATATGACGTGGTTTTAATGAGGGAATTCTTACCATGAAGAAAGGGGAGATATCATTGTTTACATTGCCTCTTGATCTATGATTTGGGGCTCTTGGGACAGATGGGGTCCCTCCAAATTCCATTATTCAGTTTGAAATCGAGTTCATCTCATGGATCAAAGTAGTAGATGTCTACAAAGATGGTGGCATTCTTAAGAGAGTAGTGAAGAAAGGGGAACATACACAAGGCAAACTGGCGATTTGGATGAGGTTACAGGTAGTCTTCTAAACTCCTTTTTTTTTGTTGTTCTAATTTTATTTATGCTCTCAATTTTTTTGCTGTTCTAATTTTACTTATGCTCTCAATTAAGGGTGGTTTGGATAAACATATTGTATTTTTGATCATCTAATTATTCAAGGGTAACATATTATTACTTCTTTTTTATCCTTTTGCTCTAATTTCACAAAATGTATATCTTTTCTCTTTAATTATCTTCTTATCCTTTCAAAGGAAGGATATAATTTGAAGATCATAAGGTAAAAGCCTACTTTATCATCCCTTCTAATAAAGAAATGCAACAAAAACATATATGACGATTTTGACCCATTGACTTATAAATGGGTTGATATGATTGTGCTTTATCTCATATGATGGATTGGATTAAACATAAGGGACATTAGGGTTGTTCAAATGCATTTGGACCAAAAAAAATGTTGCCAGTGAATCCAACCCTTAAGGCTTGTCTTAAATGACCCATCCAACCATGTTTAAACTATAAAACTACTCAAAGGTCATACTTAATCTTTATGGGCTTGTGGCTTCAGCGACTTTTTTAGTGCCTGTAAACTTTTAATTTGAGCATGGTTATAAGAGTCAAAAGAGATGACATAACTATATAGCTACTGGTAAGTGGTTTAATAAATGAACCCATAAATTATGTTAAGATCTTGTTGATTATTTTTCCTATATATATGCATGGCATTTCAATGTCATCCAAATCTATATATATTGGCCTTTTAACAAATATATATAGGTAGGTGGTGTGATTATATTGGGTAAACAGCCACTGGCTCCACCAGCAATGAGTAGTAATTTAAAAACATTTATGGCATGGGCAGATCAAGTAAGGCGTCTCAAGGTTGGTGAGCATTGAATTGTACCCGAATGGATTTATCTTAATGGTTCAAAGGGTGTGATTATATTGGGTAAACAGCCACTGGCTCCACCAACGATGAGTAGTAATTTAAAAAAATTTATGGTATGGGCTAATCAAGTAAGGCGTTTCAAGGTATTGATTTTGGCCAAATGGTTTAGTATCACATATATTTTTTAAGGGTTAATCAATGCATATATGAGATTTTGCACTGATTGTTTTTTTTGGTATCTGAATAGGTTATGGCGAATGCATATTGATTGAGCACAAACGGTCAACCTAAACTGACCAAGGAATGGTCAACAAGGTCAAACAGCCTAGAGTCAATGCTCCGCGGAAGTATAGTATTTCCCCGGGTCGTTATGTCCCGACGAGGTGTGATGGTTATAAAACGGTTTCGTGATCGGGTGAAACTGGACGGAAAAGGGTTTAAGATTGATCTGACTAAGGAATCTACAAGGAAATACCTTAAACAAGCTATATGAATAAGACTGGAAGCTAGGAAAAACCAGAAAGCTTAAAACCTAAAAACACGCACGTTCACGTTTTAAATAACGTAAATGTACAAAATTAAAAGTGAAAACTGAAATCTGAAAACACCCAGGGGGTGAAAATGACTTTTTTACAAACTTAAAAGGTAAAAGAAAATTTTTAGAAAAAGAAAATAAATTTTAACACTAATTAATTATTTAATATCAACTAATTATTATTTAATACTAATTATTAATATTAAAAACACTTAAATATAATTTAATACTAATTAAATATTAAAAAGGTGAAAATAAAATTTCTAAAATTATAAAATAACAAAAAATAAGTTTTAAAATTAAAAATATGTATTTTTGTCTTTTTGTGAATTTTCTATTAATTAATTACTAATTAAACATTAATTATCTAATTAAACTATTTTAAATTAAGAAAAATAGAAAATGACCAGCAAAAATTACAAGAAAATTTCTAAAATTATTTTACATTATATAAAAGCTAGGAAAAATATAAAAACAGGTTTTACTTAACAAAAACTAATTATGCTATTTAAAACTTAATATTAATTAATTATTAGTAAAACTATGATTAATTCTAATAAATACTAAATGATAAAATAAAAATCTGAGAAAATTATTATAAATACTTTAATATAAGAGGAATTTAAGAAAAATATAAAATAGCTAAGTACTTAATAAAAATCTAAAAATTAAAATTAAAATTTAAATAAAATTAAATAGAAACTATCACTTAAAATTACTTTGTTTTTTTCTGGATTTTATTTTAGAAAACTATTTTACAACTAAAACCATGAACTTTTTATAAAAACAGTTTTGGTGGAACTCAGAAATAAGCCAGAATAAGCCAAAAAGTTGAGACAGTTGACTTTGTTTGACCAAGGAGGAGAATAAGCTAAAATGGCATTAAGTGGGACCCACAATGATTAAAACTGATTTCAATAAGTTAAGGGAACATGTTAAAGCAAGAATAAGTCAAATAAGCTCACAAGATAAGCTAATAAGCACCAATAAGCAATCCAATTCTTGTTACTTAATTGAAAAATGGGACAGAGTTTGGGAGTTGATTCAGGTGGGGTCCACAGGCATCTAGGTCAAACCAATGGTCAAACCTAAGAGCCTACCATGGGAGGGGTTGAAAGGACCAAGGTGGAATGGCTGTGGACCAATGAGATGGCTAGAAAACCACCACCAAGTGGTGGTGGTGGGCTGTTGTATGCTGATGCAGGGGAGTGATGCCCCCTGCAAGTGTTTTTGAGGCAAGCTGGGGACTGGGAAAAAAATTGCAAAAATCAAAGGAGCATAGAAACTTAAAGTTGAGCTGGTAGGCTGTAAATGGAAATAAGTTTCACAATCTAAATCAACTCACATAAATCAAAACAATTACTTGAACTTTTGGAAAAATATGAAATGTGCACATTGACTTTTTGCTTAGAACTTGGAGTTTTGACTTTTATGAGTTTTTGCTGCTTCTAAGTGATTAGTACATGATTATTAAACCTAAATGAGTCTACATCTAGCAATCTAATCTAACTTTGTATTGAAATCAAGGTTTTGGAACACCCCACAGTCCAACAGTTAAGCACTTAGGGTTGATTACAAAGAATCTTGACTTTTGACAAAAGAATGCAAGTTTTTGTACCACTACAGATCTAATGGAACCTATTATGACATCTGTAAACCAAAACCAACATCAACAAACCACTGGGACACACAGATATCCCCTGAACCAAACACCCTATTAAGATTGACTGACTAATCTTTTCAAAAGGAAATGAGGATTTCTGAGGTACCAGTGAACAAAGATGGTTGAAACAGGTCCATAATCTTACAATAAGTAAATTTCAATCACTATCACACAACTTCCAACAAACAAATGGCAAGAGTTCATATGCCAAGTCTTAAGCAGTGAACTTAAAAAGTTAACACAAATGATTAACAACCTATAAACTATACTGTCTACTCCAACCACAGACAATATTTAAGCATACTAAACATGAAATAAGCACAAATTAAGCCAATAAGAAGTGAAAAATGTTAGTCTATAGTAAAAGCTAAAAAAGATTGGAAACTGGCTTACAAAGGTCCTTTGCTCAAATAAGGCTCAATCACAACCAAGCCTATCTTTGGATAAGCTTTAAATACTTCTGCTTCAATTCATTACCTCAAAGAACCATACTTAATCACCATTACCATTTCTTCTTTTGACTTCCCTTAATCAGAAGCTAAGAGCTGAGATTAATAGAACTTATACCTAGGCTTTGTAAGTACAAGCAAACCAATCACAACGTATTTTGATGACTTTTACTAAATAAGAAATTCAAAAACAAATTGCAAATAAAAATTTCACAAAAGAAACTTGGTTATTTTATTGAGGATTCTGAATATTACACTAAAAAAGTGGTAAAGGTACACGTTTAAGCTAGTTATTATACTAGAATTTAAAGCTACATTAAAACATTTAAACTAAAACTACCACTAATAACTAAAAACTAAAAACTAGCCATCTCCTGCTTCTTTCCCTTTCTTCTTATAGGCTTCAAAAGGCATCCCTAGACATTTCCCACTTCTATTTTAAGCCCTAGGATGAATGACTTTGATCCTGGCCGTTGGAACAATTTGGCGCCAAAGTGGTGTTTGTCTGTTTCTATATATTATTGATGCCACAGGTGTAATTCTTGGAGTTTTGTGTTTGGTTTGAAGTGTAGGAGGGGGTGGGATGTTGAGTGTTGCAGGGGAAGGTAATGAGTGAGTTGCAGGGTCTGTTTTGGAGTTGAGTGAGGATGAGGTGGAGGATGGTTGACTGAGTTTGACTCAGTAATAAGGGACGGGGGTAATATATTTTAGGGAGTGGGCTGAGGTTGGGTAATGGGGTTATAAGGTGGGATGTTTGGGCTTGGAGCGGGCTAATGAAAAGGGTGGATTGGATTAGGTATTTGTTGGGTAATAATATGAATAAGGTCCGTTTGGTTTTAACTTTAAAACACCACAAGGACCATTTTGTAAAATACCAAAAGATGAGGGACCTGTATTGCCACTTTCCAACATTTATTATAAGGACCACTATTGACAAGTTTGAAAATCATAAGGACCAATTTTACAATTTTCCAAAATTTGAACCCCGAGGACCAAAATTGACATTTTCCAAAGTTTAGGGGTTAAACTTGCCATTTTGTAAAAATTTTTATCCAAGGATCAAATTTGAACATTTTTGAACTTCCAAGGACTAAAAATGATTTTTCATCCAAAAATATCCCACCAGAGACCAAATCTGCCAAAATCAGAAACTCCAGGGACCAAAACTGTAAATTCTCAAAACTTTTCCAATTTTTCACCAAAGGACAAAATATGCCAACTTATGATTGTAAAAGGGCTTTTGGTGATAATTTTCCATATTTTGAATATCCACGGACTAGAAATGTCATTTTATGAAAGTTGGGAGACTGAAACTGCCAATTTTGCAAACTTTGTACGTTTTTCATCTGTTTTTGCTCATTTTGCATCTAAAACATATAAAACACAATTTTGAAATATTTTTAGTATTTTGATGCATTTTTGAGTGTTTTTATATGTTTTGCAGTTCAAAATTGACCAAAAATGATGAGTGTTTGAGCACTCATCACATATACACCTAATGATACCTTAGCAGCCAGAAAAAATGGTGCTCAAGGGATCGACATTCGTAATATTTTTCATTTCTGACTGTCAAAATCACACATATTGCTATGATTTAAAAGCATTCATACCTTTTAGAATATTTTCAGTTTTTTGCTTTTCATGAGAGGATACAAGCCGTAAGAAAAATGATCATGTTCATCACTCTTGAGCAGAGAAAAGCGGTTCTTGACTTGTTGTTGTCTTACCAACGATCCGAATTTGAAGGAATTTTCCAAGCAATGGATGGTATGTTTTATGACTTTATAGAATTTTACATACCTAATCCTATCTCATTTCCAATTTTATTTAATTTAATCAAATATTATAGGAATTCCAGTGACAATCTGGCTTCTAGACCTTCCACTACACGAATTTCAACCTAAAGGTGATCTAGAACAAATTATGGGTAAGCTGACTACGAATACGGGTATGACAGAGGATGAAACATATTCAAGGATCGAGAAGCTACCAGAAGTAAACCCAATGTTTTATTTCCGTGGCTACATGTATGTTCTTTTACATGTATAATTTTTTCCTTTAGTAATATCCAGACTCGAAAGTAACAGAGTAGGCCAACAGGCAGTAACATCTACAAGCTTAAAGCCATACTCGAAGTTATTCGCAGACCATAGTTCAGAACTCATAATTATATCCTTTACCAATGTGAAACATATTTTTTATAAACTCACTCACGTGAATTCCGGAAATCTGTTTGGGATTGCATATATTAAACTGCCCAACATATAATTTGGTAACAACTTGCTTACCTGCAGCATAAAAAAGAGCAAATCATGTCAGTATTTTTCTTCCTTTTTTCCAATTATACAAATGTGCCCATGTCAACTGATCTCATAACCCGTCTTCAAATTTTCAGAGACATTATAAAAGCGACTGGACTCGGTTGAAAGGGTACCCTAGCAGTGGAAGGGACTCCAATAGTCGTGAAAACTAACCCATGGGACGACAAAGACGGAGAGATCATGGAAGAAGAAGATGAATTTTCTCCTGAAGAACTTATGGGCGATTCAAGTGCTGAAAAGGACGAATTGTGTGTTAGAGAATGAAAGGATAATGTTGAGAAAAGATTTTGAGTTAACATAGTTTATGACTTAATTGTTTGTAATGGTGGTTTACTATCGTGTAAGTACTTAGATGTAACTGAAGATCCTTTTGCATTGTGAAATTATAGAGGTAGAAAATCTGACCCGTTCACTTACATCGATGGGTTGGTTTATGTTTTACTTTATCTCATATGAGTAAACATAAACGATATTCATAAGTCTAGCGTTATTGTAACTAGTCTGTAACTACATCGATGGGTTGATTTGTGTTTCTATCCACCTGACCACTTATACAACCATTCTTTTCCCACCTTTTTTATCTCCACCTTATTTGTAACTGGTCTGTAACTAAAGCAAAACCGTTCATATAGTCATAAACAACATATACTACAGATACTATCCTTCTTTCGCTATAGTGAAATATGCCAATGATAATTATAATTCATACATTTTTTGGGAACGTCAAAAGTTGCGGTACATTTGTGTTTGTAAATATTCTTGCGCCGAATAAAGCATTATGAATTGATGGATCGTCTATGTTGTGGAAAATACAAAGATAATTAGACCAACTAATAACGTCAATATAAAAAAAGACTTATGCATAAAAAAATTAACACACATTTATAAAACCAACTGTCCAAATATTTTATCATTTATTTTGACCAGTAAAAAATGAAATAGTCAACATTTCGCCTAAGTAAACCTAAAATTTTATATGTACGGCCCTTTTTCTTTTATGACTAGAATTTCAGACTCATGGGCACACATGAACAGTCTTAAGCTGTAGTAACAGTAGCAACACATGTTTGGATTTACAGGTTATATTTACTACTTTAATGATCTCAAAGCTTTTTGTAATATACTCTAAATCATAACATATATGGTCTTTGTGTTGTTGGATCAAATTAAAGAAGAAAGAAAGAAGAAGGAGAAGTTTAGAGAGAGAAAGTGAGTTGGGTGTTTCTAGAGAGAGAAAGAGATGAGAGAAAATGTGTGAATATTAGATTGAGAATGAAAAGCACAAACCCTCTCCACATATGGAGAGGAGTATTTATAGTTTCTTACAAAAAAGATAAAACGCCCACACCCGGGCTGTGGATCAGGCATACAGTGGGTAAAGACCCGTCCTTCTTCCACGATGTTACTTAAACTAATTCTAAGTAAATAATAAACTAACTACGAGCTAACTAAATGCTATTACAACATTTAGGTGACCGAGTCTTTTATAGGAATATTTGTATTCCTAACAATCTCCCCCTAAGCGAGGTCACCTTTGGAAATTAAGCTTCTTGATCTTCAAGCATTCTCTAGTCTTTGTAGCTCGTAGGTTCTGATTCTTCACTTTGACTCACTTTGTACACCAAGCAATGAACTTGTGATTTGAGTTCCTTTGGCATAAGTGTGATCTTTGAGCTTTCTTTGAGATCATCAGCTACAGTAAATCTCTAAGCTCATCCTTAGTCGTATTGCTTTTATGTGATGTAGTGACTTTAGGACCGTCATGCTCACACCCTTCTATATTAGGAGACTTTTCATCAGAGTTGGGGAAACATTTTTGGTAGTCTCCTTAACTTTCATGATCATCATAGACAGCGCGTAGGATGTGTGAGCATGAGGTATGGATTGACCCGATTCAGCCGTAAATAGGAACCATCAACACTATCATTATATGTATCCCTGAAATAAAACAGTTAGCAATAAAGATAGAGAAC
The DNA here is from genome assembly GCA_030686995.1 of Artemisia argyi. NCBI lineage: Eukaryota > Viridiplantae > Streptophyta > Magnoliopsida > Asterales > Asteraceae > Artemisia > Artemisia argyi. The sequence goes on from CM060697.1 coordinate 43,241,575, forward strand.
GAATATGGCTTTGTCATTCATTCTGCGAGGACAGACTACCCTCCGGTTTTGGGAAAACCGACCTGTGATCAGGTAGAGTCTCTTTTAAAGAAGACTCTCCTTGACAGGAAATTCCAGTTTGTAGTAATGAATTTTCCAAAGAATCAACTTTGGAATCTTCATACTTAGCATGTTCTCATACCGGAACGTCTCAAAGCAAACAGCACGATAGAGTGAATCGGTGAATTGATATTCACGGATTGATGAGAAATATATTTATAAAAAATCATTCGCGTGTCACTTAATAAGCATTTTTTAGACATGATGAGAGTTTTTAAGCTTTGAATCACATTTCCATAAAAAATACTTTTGTTTGAAAGATTATACACAATCAATGTGCTCGAAAATAAGTTGGTGAGCACACTGAAAGGTTTTTGCAAAAGTATCCGTCAATCCATATCCTGGAACAAGTTTGATTCAATGTTGAATCACACCATCGTTGCTTTCTATTTTTCACTTGATCATTGATCCAAGATGGATCTCACATGTCACCTACCAAGAGCTTGAGTGATGTTCGCTCTAGAAGGATTTCCATCTTCATCGTGAATATTTTCATATCACTCGGATGTTCTGGCAATACCACAAGGATAATGCATAGGATTCTAAATATTTTATCTTACTTTTCACATTGTGTGAAACAATAAGCATATTGGAAGTGTGTCCTACTGAGATTTATGGATGATCTCATGGCTCTAGACTCAATAGTGCGTTTTGATCCTCTCCTGGAGTTTGGGGAGGCGTCTCCTGTTTAGGTATCAACATAGCTCAGAATGAGCGGTCGATACATTGTACAAGGTTCCCCGTAAGAATGAAACAAGTTATTTTAAGAGAACTTGAGTGGTTGGGAAGTTTAGGGCAGTGCGTCACTGGGTCCATGACGTCTTGTCTTCAATACCGGTGTTACCTTAGTAACCGCCAGTAGCTTATGAATTGAACCCGGTTTCTGCCCTAAGGTTGATGTGTGGAGGGCTATTTCTTTTCACCCTTTCTCATTTCATTTCTTTTTCATTCTTGAACCCCTTCAGTGCTTACCGAAACTTCATCACTAGAACCTTGTTGGGTTTGTTCCAGTCCTAGTTCTATTTTAGTCCGCACTCTTCCCTTTCTCACTTTTCTCCTTTTTTTCAATCATTCCTCAAGACTTCTAATCTATCTATGGATTGTCCCTGGGAAGATCCTTCCGGTTCTCGTGAATCATGGGAACTCATACCTAACCTTAACCATCCTTATAACTCCGTCCATAAAGATAAGTGGTCGGTCTTTGGTATTACTTCCACAAATGCCTTTTGCTCCCCCTCAATATGTGCATCGATATTCGAAAGTGTTTAGCACATATGTGGGAGCCTATTTATTGAGTCCAAAAGATCACATTTGATTATCATATTTCATATTTAAATCACATTCTCTCCCCCGATCAAAAATTTCAAATCTTTCGAGATTTTGGATCTCAATTTAATTAAATAAGATAGAAAGCTTTTGGGAGAGAAATGCAGTCAGTTTTGATATTTTCTGACAAAAGGAACCTTTTTCTTGCTCCCCCTCAATCTGTGAGGGAGGTTGTTATGTGTCAGATTTTATGAGTTTACAAAAGATTTGAAGTTTTAACGAAAACTCTTTGAAAATTTCTCATTCTGACACATAACCATCACAAAGTCTATTATTGCAAGGTTTTTGTACAAAGTGGAGAGTTTTGATGATACATAAACTTTTGAGAAATCACTCCCCCCCCCCTCAATCAATGACGGATGTTAAAACAAAAATAAATTGTTGTCATTGATTGAGTGATAAATTTTATAAAAAACTTCAAGTTTGATTGATTTTCAAAAAGTTTCATGGTACCACCAAGTTTTGTACAAATACTTTCCGGAAGAATCTTAAAAGGAAAAGTATTTGTGATAAAAGAAGATTTCTCTTCTTTATCAAGAAATAATGCACTGAAGCGTATATTAGATTGAGGGTGCATGAATATAAAGTAACTCACGCTCGGATGAACGGCAACCTTTGCTAGGAACAACCGTCTTTTTGGCGACGTGTGATTGATGCTAAACCACTAACTTATATTGACCAAGGAATGGTCAACAAAGTCAAATAGCCTATACCAATGCTCCGGGTAATATAGTGTTTCCCCGGGTCGTTATGTCCCGACGAGGTGTGGATGGTTATAAAACGGTTTCGTAATCGGGTGAATCTGGACGGGAAAGGGTTTGTCAATGGTTTGAACTAAAGAATCTACAAGGAAATAGCTTAAATAAGCTATATAAACAAGACTAGAAAGTTTGAAAACCTAGAAACGTTTAAAACTTAAAACGCGTACGTTCACGTTTAAATAAAACGTAAACGTACAAAATAAAAAATGAAAACGGAAATCTGAAAACACCCAGGGGGTGAAAATTACTTTTTTACAAACTTAAAGGTAAAAGAAAATTTTTAGAAAAAGAAAATAAATTTTTACACTAATTAATTAATTAATATTAATTAAATACTATTTAACACTTAATTATTAATATTTAAACAACTTAAATATAATACAATATTAATTAAATACTAAAAAGGTGAAAATAAAATTTCTAAAATTATAAAATACTAAAAATAAGTTTTAAAATTAAAAATAAGTATTTCTGTCTTTTTGTGGTTTTTCTATTAATTAATTACTAATTAATTATTAATTATCTAATTAAATTATTTTAAATTAAGAAAAATACTAAATGAACAGTAAAAATTCTAATAAAATTTCTAAAATTATTTTATAACCTATAAAAGCTATAAAAAAATATAAAAACTAGGTTTTACTTAATAAAAACTAATTATCCTATTTAAAACTAATTATTAATTAATTATTAATAAAACTAAGATTAATTCTAATAAATACTAAATAATAAAATAAAAATCTGAGAAAATTATTATAATTAGTTTAATATAATAGGTAATTAATAAAAATATAAAAATGACAAGTATTAACAAAAATCTAAAAATGAAAATTAAAATTTAAATAAAATTAAATAGAAACTATCACTTAAAAATTACATTAACTTTTCTGGATTTTTTCTATGGAAATTTGTTTTACAACTAAAAATGGAAACTTTTTGTAAAAACAAACTTTGTGGGACTCAGAAATAAGCACAACAAGTGCTTACTTCTTAGACAGTTAACTTTGGTCAACTATCTAAGCTATAAGCTTGAAATAAGCTTATAGCTGAGAACCAGGGGTGAAATTAGGATTAAACAAACTCAAGGAACATGTATTAAGCTAGAAAGACCAAAGTGGTACCCTGAATAAGCCAAAAAGCTGATTAAGCAATACCAAATACCAAACAGCCAATTCAGATATGGGACAATGTTGAGGGCAGCCTAGGGGGCACACTAGGAGGATTGGGGGCACAAACATGGTTGAAATGGAGAGCCCCCCACCTAGGGAGTTCAAAGAACCAGAAAAAGAACCATGGGGCCCACAAGGGAAGACTGCAGCCACCACCAAAGTTGGTGGTGTAGGCTGAGGTCTGTGGTGCAGGGGAGGTCAATCCCCCTGCAGCCCACTTTGATGGTTCACAAAAGCCACAAATAAATTCCTAAAAATAAGCATATTATGTGATTCTCAATTTAAGCTGGTACACAACAAATGTCAACAAGTTTCATGTCTAAATTCAATTCACATAAATCATGAAAATTACCACAATATTTCGAAAAATCTTGAGAGAACAACTTTTGACTTTTGATGAAACTTGGATGCTTTGACTTTTTTGGATTATGATCACAATTTACGGACTAACAATGAAGTTATGAGCTATGTGGGACCTGGATTAAGCTGTAAACTAAACTTATACAACAATGGGATAAGATTTGGAACTCCAAATCCTAACAGTTAACTCATAATATTTGATCAAGTGAGATTTTGACTTAGAACTTGTAATCTATTAATTTAAAGCTTGACTTGGACTATTTTGAGCTTAAGGGTGATGAACAGTGGGAATTAAACCAATGGAAACAACAATAACTCAGCCAAGCAATCAATGCCAAACACCCCTATATGGACTGAAAATGAGATTTTATAAAGCAAATGACACAACTACACCATGAAACTGAGTCTAAACCTAACACTAACCTAAGATGAGTATATATAAACAACTTTCAACAACTGAGAACAACAATAACCACTGATACATAGAATGAGTAATAAGAAATAAAAAAAAAATGAAAATAAAACTTACAATGATGACAAGAGCTTTGCTTAAATAGAAATAAAAGTTAAACCTGCAAAAGTCTATTAATGAATAACTAAGAGTAGCCAATTGTCTCCCCAACAAGTTCTGGATAAGCTCACAGCTTAAACTTCTTTAAAGTTTGACCAGAGTTGACTTGTGGCAAAATTTTGCTAAAACAATTATTGTAGAACACTCCTCCCACTAATGACTATGTTGAGTTAACTTGAGCTTAAGTAAACCAGAACCAAGCTTATTAAAGCTTATGAAAGCTATTTGAGCAACTTTGATTTTTCAATCTAATTTATAAAAATTAATTAACACTGATCTTCAACAACAATTGAATACTTTTATTTAAAACAGTAAATTGAGTACTGAAACAGATATTACAAGACTTAATTAAAAGGTTTACAATAATTTTTGAACTACATCATGACCTAAATTACACTAAATAAAAAATAAAAACTAACTACTCTGCTTCTGCTTTTCTTCTTTGCTTTTATAGGTCCCAGAAGGTCCACAAAGACTTTCCCACCATGCTTGTGAGCCATTGGATGGCTATCTTTCATCTGAGCCATCTATTTAAATTTGGCGGGAAATTTGGTTTTGGAGGGTTGTGGGTAGGTTTTGGCAGTTGGGTAATTAATTGTGGGTTGGTGCTAGTATTAATAGGGAAGGTGATGTTGGTGAGGATTTTGTGGAGATAGGAGAGGGGGGGGGGGGGGGAAACGGAAGCTGAAAACATGGAGGTTGGGGGTGATGAACAGTGGTCGGTTTGACCACTGTGTGTTGACCAGGTGGGAAATAAAACGGGGCATTATATTTTTCTTGGTGGGCTTGGGAAGGGATTGGGCCTTGGGGTTTTTATTTTTGGGTTTGGTTTGGTTATTTGGGTTAAATAATTATAAGTGTCCGTTTGGTTAATTTTGCAAAACACCACAAGGACCAAGTTTGTAATTATTGAAAATCCAAGGGACTGAAAATGTACAAACTCCAAAGTTATCATAAGGATCAAAATTGAAAACTTTAATAACCCAAAGAACCAAAATGTACTTTTTTTTATAAATAAACACCCAAGGACTAAAATTTCCAAGGACTAAAAATGATTTTTCATCCAAAAATATCCCACCAGGGACCAAATCTGCCAAAGTTTGAAACTCCAGGGACTTATTTTGTAATTTTCCAAAGCTTTTCCAATTTTTCACCAAAGGACAAAATATGACAACTTATGATTGTAAAAGGAACTTTGGTGATAATTTTCCATATTTTGAATATCCAGGGACTAGTTTTGTCATTTTATGAAAGTTGAAGGACTGAAACTGCCAATTATGCAAACTTTGTACGTTTTTCATCTGTTTTTGCTCATTTTGCATCTAAAACATATAAAACACAATTTTGAAATACTTTTGGTATTTTGATGCATTTCTGAGTGTTTTTGTATGTTTTGCAGTTCCGATTTGCCCAAAAATGATGAGTGTTTGAGCACTCATCAATCCCCCACACTAAACTATTGCTAGTCTCTAGCACTAACTATTTTGAAAACTTGATGGATTTTAAACTCTTTACCAAAAGCCATCATTTCTGGAGTAGCCAGGTGTAAGAACTGTGGCACACCTGATAACCGTGTGATTTTGAGCAAACCACCAGCTATCAACGGATTTGATTAGTCTTTACCAAAAGCCGTTTGCTTCTGGACTAGCCAGCTCTTGATGGAATAGTCAACATCTTGGTGAGCTGATTACCAATTATAGATTTTCCACTGCCTTTACCACAAGCCATAATCTTGCGGGCTAGCCAACTCATTCGCTTTATGGGATATGGGGAGTTGAGGAACCATACAATTTTGGGCAAACTGCAAGCCATAAACGGATTTGATATGTCTTTACCAAGAGCCGTTTGCTCCTGGACTAGCCAATCCCTTTTGTCGGTTAGACAAGGCGGACTGATTACCACAAAAATTTTGAAGCACCAGTGAAATTGTTTTTAAAATTTTTGAAATTTTGGCTAAAAACGGGGGTATTATATAGTAAAATGTGATAAAATTCGCTAGAATAGCGAAATACCCCCCACACTGAAGATGAATATTGTCCTCAATATTCAAAATCCCGGCTATTATGCCGACATTTTGAACGTAAAAGGGCAACATTACAAGCTAAGCGTGGAGAACACCATTTTGTATTTTCACTCTATTTGTAACCATTGTGGGGTAACTCCCCCACACTTAGGGTGAAAACCCTATAAGCATGCTACTGTTTTTGTTTACCGAGTCGCTAGCTTGACTCGACCCCGAATTCATTTGTCCTTGGGGAAGCATGATGTGGAATAAACAATCTCAATCGGACTTTCATTCAAGATGTTTGGACAAACATTTGAAGCACGTGAAAGTTCCACACCGATGAGATAAGTATCCGGCTCAAGATAATGATACATGAAAATGCCGGGATCAAAGATAATGTCTTCATTCCCGAAGGAATGAAGAACAGGAGAAGTCACCCTGTAGGTGAAGAATGGGAGGAAGATCTTGATGACAATCAAGATTGATTCATCATCATCAGAAAGAGAATTCATGATTGGTGTATCATGAATCTCATCATTTAGGCTCGTATGATCTAGACATATTATGGGTTGGAGGGTTGGGATTTTGATATCAATCAAATTCTCAGGATTGAGAATATTTCCCTCTGGAAAACAAAGATCAACTTTGTTTAGATCAAAGTGAAAGTTATCATACTCCGGTGGAGATATGATATGAGTGAGTTCACCAGAGAACTCCTCAAAGGTGAATGAATCATATTCGGGGAGAGAAATTTGAGAATGAGAAGTGGTACTGCCACTAATCTTCTCTCCCATATGGTCAAAGGTGAAGGCTTCAAACTCCGGAATAGGATCATCGGAGAAAATGTCACTAACCTTAATTAGGATAGGAGATGAAATAGGTTTCATATTGAAAGCCTCGATTTTAGAAATGAGGAGATCGACATTCAATAATGTTGCACGAAGTGCTTCATCCTTGATTTCAGTGTCAATCTCATCATTCTCTTTTTCTATGCTAACTAGCTCAGAAGGTAATTCTTCCATATAAATGATGTCTCCACAAGATAACGAATTGTCATCAGTAGAATCGGAGAACATCTCATCATGATTAGATGGGAAGAATAGAGGAGGAGGAATATCACACATATGGTCAAAAGTCCCCTGTGACTCTCTCGGGATTGGGACAAGGATGTCAACACTAGACTTTATTAATTCGTCCGATTCCTTATTAGGAACAGTGCTAAGATGCTCATCCCCCATGATCAGAGAGTGAGTGTGAACTTCGGGTGTGATAACTGCAAGTTGAGATGGAATCTCAACTGACGGGATTTCATCTGATGAACTGGATGAATCATCATCAAGGATATCTTCATCATCACTGTCATCAGGAATGAAACGAAATTGAGAGCTGGATCTGGCTGCTTTTTCTTTTGCAAATGATTTCCTAACAGCTTTTTCAAAAGCATCTTTGGAATCAATTTTAGCAACCTGCTCTTCAGTCAATAATTCAGCCATGTATTTCTCATGTGAATTTAGAGTAAATGAAAATTGCGGGGGTGGGGATTTGTCAAAACCGGAATGTTGACATTGATAATCATCATGAGGACCCCCACAATTTACACAAGAAACACTGGGTGCATTATGAAGTGTTGTGGTACCCAACTCCTTAACTTCTTTTAATAAATCTAGGATCTCTAGATAATTGTCTTGTTGGGTTTGCTGAGGAGTTGCTTGAATCATTTGGTACTGTGGAGGTGGTTCTTGAAACGAATAGTAGTAATTGTTACAAGGAAAGGGATTCCCTGTCTGACAATCCGAGGTAAAGTGAGGATCTCCACAGTACTCACAACAGTAAAACTATTGAGTTTGTCTTGGTGTATTATGATACGAAGCATCATTGAAATTTGGGTAATATGATTCTTGCTCGTATGAATGTGATGGGTAATCGAAAAAATTTGAAGAGTCGTTGAATAAGTTTTGATTAGGATCATAAACAAATGAATTACTCGACCCACAAAACAAACAACTCCCGTTTTGGATATCATTACCACATTGTACACATGTACACCAACGACATGGCAAACCAAAAAGTGGCTGACCACAACCGACACAAGGAACAAAATCTGGAGGTGGGACAAGTGGTGTGCTCTGAGAGCTAGGAATTTCCACCACTTCCGTTATGGTCTCGGGTTTTTGTTTTTGATAAACGTGAAGATTGGGTAAGTCTTTCCTTTCAGTCACTGCCCTAAGCTTTGCACGTTTGCTTGACAAACTTTTAACCGTAAACCGTGAAAGGTAAGGATCAATTCTTGACGGTTTAGGAGCAATTGTGAGCTTAGATTCTTGGACAACCGTAGGTTGGACGTATTTAGCACTTTCATTGTCAGAGGAAAGTACCGGGTCCTTTGTCACCTCGGTTTCTCGTTCCATTTCCCTCACCGGAGAGGAAATATGAATCGAAGGTCCATCATAATCACTGCGACATCTCGACATTTTTGACAAGGCCATAAGTTTTTCAATTTTCCTCTGAAAGGCCCATTTGTTGGAACCTAAGTTTTTACTATTTTGTCAAGTCTCGGTCATTTGTAATAATAGGTTGCTTTAGTTATTTATTACTTACAATATTGATTATGTATTAAGTTTACTAGGCTTATGAATGAGGTCCATGGGCCTCAAGCCCATACGATTTGGATAGTGGAAGGAGAGGGAGTGTTGCCCTAGCTCCTTCCCTATAAATAGAAGACTTAGGCCTCATTTGTAAGTGGTTGGTTATTTGAAAACATTAAGGAAACTCTTGCATTTCATTTTCTCAAATTTCTCATAATCATCCCACTCTCATTCTCATCTCATTTCTCTTATCATTATACTTGTGTTTACTAAATGGTGACCTAACAAGTGGTATCATTCGCTAGAGGAAGGTGTAGTTCTTGTTTTCATTGATTTCTTTCTTATAAATTCGTTTTTTTTATCGAATTTCTTGTGAAATTTTAAACTTTTGTTTTGTTTCTTGGTTTTTCTCACATCTTTGCTTACAAACTTGTGTTTAAAATCAAAACAAACCATAAAGTTGCAAACTTTTACAATAAAATTCGATTTTTTGCTTCATTGTACTTTTATCGAAAATTTTAAAAATTTGAAATTTTTCTTAAAGTTGTCTACTTTCTTTAAGATCTATTCATTTTATACACAAAAGTACAAGAATTTTGAAATAAAAACGAGTTTTAGGATTGCTTTCTTTGAAAAACAACACCAACAAGTTATCGAGAACTTACTCCTTGCCCATTTCGAGATCCTCTAAAAGTGCACTACCTCGACTTCGTTTGTATAAGAAAGTTAAGTACTTCGACTTTTGGGAAAGTTTTCGAAATTGTATAATTTTGAAAACTAAGTTTCGCAATTTTCGAAAATTATCGAGAAAATTATTTAGTTATCGAAATCTTATTTTTCGATAAACCTGATTAAGTATCGAAATCTTATTTTTCGATAAACCTGCTTAAGTATCGCAATCTTATTTCTCGATAAAACTGAAAATTTTCGAAATCTTTTCTCGATAATCTGCCAAGTTTCTCGAAAATCTGCCAAGTTTCGAAAACATATTATCGAAATCTCATTTGAAATTGGGCTTATTTTCTCGATAATTGGTTAATTCTACACTTTCTACAAGATCCATTTCTACACAAGTGTTCTAAGATGTCTCAGCCACCGAATCACTACTTTCCTCATATTCAGCAACCTCAACATCAGCAGTCTCAGCAACCTTAGCATCAGCAGTATCAGCAACAACAATACCTTCCGCACATAATGAATCAACAACCTCCTAAATACAATCCACAACAACATTACCTAATGATGCAACAACAACTCATTCCTCAACAGCAACCATATCAAGTGCTACAACAAACCACTCAGTTTTCCTCCAAACAACCTCACTGGTTTGACAGAATGTGTGAAGTTATTACAACTCAACAATCCCGACATGAGGCAGGATCACTTGAAACACCTCCAATACTAACACCTGGGAATTATGTTCAATGGTCAAGTCGATTCTTAAGATTTCTTGAACTAAAGAAACCTCATGGGCAGTTCTTAAAGCAAGTGATACTTGAAGGACCATTTGAGTGGCCAACACGATTTGAAGCTGGTGATCCAAATGCTGATCCTCCACGTCCTCCTGGTGATAGATCCCTTCCAGAATCTTCACTCTCTGAAGAACAGAAACTACATCGTGAAGCTGATCAGTATGCAATGGCTTATATACTTCAAGGTATACCTAATCCGATCTATCGCAGTGTCGATGCTCAGAAAACAGCCAAAGCTATGTGGGAACACGTTCATCTCCTCATGGAAGGCACTCAATTGAACAAAGATGACATGGAATCCAAGCTTTACATGGAATACACTGACATCACAATTGAACCTGGAGAGTCACTTGAGTCCTACTATCATCGTTTCACAAATGTGGTAAATGATCTGGAACGTCACAAAATCACTGTACCAAGGATCGCTGTGAACTCCAAATTTGTGGGTAGTCTTGGCCCTGATTGGCATAAATATGTGACATTTGTTCGTCAAACGAAGAATCTTCATGATGCTCCATATGGGTTGTTGTATGATTTTCTGAAACACCATGAACCTGAAGTGGAAAAAGATAGAGCTTTACGAGGAGGATACACACCAACTTCAACACCAAATTCTTTGGCTCTCGTAGCTCAATCTCCCTATGCTCCACCACCAATGTCAAATCATGCATATGTTCAAGAGCAGAACTACTTCAGTTATCCACAATCTTCCACCTCGAACCAAATGGTCCCTTATGATTCATCTCCACAAGATTCTTCTACTCTACTTGTTCCATCAAACAACAATGATGCTGTGTACTACTCCAACTCCAATGACGATGACGATGATGACTTTCATACGTTGAATCAGGGACTTGCTCTTATTGCTCGTGCATTCAGCAAATTCTCCAACAAAACAAACAACCGTCAACGTTCATCTTCAAACACAAGAAATCAAGCTGTTGTTAATGATGGAAGAGTGGAAATTCAGAATCGTAGCTATGGTCGATCTGGTTCAGGAAGCTCTTCAGGAAATTATGGGAATGGTCAAAGGTTTAGTAACAATACCGGGTTCAGAAACAACTCATCATCTCCTCAACAAAGGTCTGACTCAGTTGCTACAAAGAACTCCAGCTCAGGGAATGCAGTTTGGTGCTACAATTGCAATGAACAAGGTCATATAGCTACAGCATGTCCCAAACCGAGAACTCGGGGAAGTAAGTTTCACAAGCAGGCATTACTCATGGCTCTTCAAGATGAAAAAGATGGACATTTCCCTGAATAGGACAACAACTTCATGGCAAATGTGAACAACGATGATGACATGGAAGATCTGGAAGCCAATGTTGCTGTGATGCTTATGGCCAATATGCAGGAACTTAAGCTCAATGATTCAGGTCCAGTGTATGACACTGACGGCTTGTCTCAGGTACATGACCTCAATGAATGCTTTATTAATGAAATCGTCTCACCATCTGCTTATGAATCAGATATGGCGCAAGTTGTTCCATCTATATCATCTTCATCCTCTCAAAAAGATGAACAAATAAGCACAGTTGTCATATTTGATGATGACACAGTTGTTTCATTTGATGATCCAATTGAGAATGATAAACATGATAATTTAGAACAACATGAACCATCATTTGATCCAGACCCTGACCTCATATTGTTATCTAAACAACTGGATGCTCAACAATTGCAAATAATCAAATGCAACGAGAAAAACAAAGTTTTAAAAGAACAAAATGCGTCATTTGCAAGAGACATTGAGTGTTATAAAATTCAGCTTTCAAATCAAGACGAAAAGATAAAACACACTAAAAGTTTTGAAAAAGCTTTTCAAGATTCTTACAACAAAGAACAAGATCTTCAACGCAAAATTCAAGATTTAATTGAGTCACACGGAAAGTTGATCTCGAAACTTGAAAGTGAGAAGGGTGAATTGATAAAACAAGTTGAATGTCTTCAAACTGAACTTTCAAAAAAAGAAACAAAATTGTCAAGTTGTCAAAAAGATTTTCATGAACATAAAATACGGAAAAGGAAGTACATAGACAACTTACTCGGTGATATTGTTGATCTTGAAAAACAACTCAAAGAATTTCGTCACATTGTTTACAAACACGGGAACTCCGTCACAACAATTCAGAAATTTACTTTAAAACCGAGACCCAATTGCGGATATGCACTTGGTGATTACAATTCAATGTTTCTACACACGGCATTCAAAGAAATTCCAAAAATTTACAATATGGATTATTTTCTTGATAATACGATTGTGCGTGCTGTTGTTTTTGATACTGAGGAAGAAGAAGAACTTGAAGACGAGAGTCGATCAAAAATGAGTCAAGTTCAATATTGGACACCATATGACTATTCAAAAGCTCCTCCAATTTCAAAATCTTTTGTTACTCAAAAGGAATTACCTGAGAAATCATGGTTTATCGAAGAGTCATATGTTTCATCTCACAATGTGGCTCCTGTCCCACATGTAGCACAAATAAATGGTCCTTTACCATCATCCGGTGTACTTACACCTTTACCAAAATGTCGTGTCTTAAATTATTTCAAAACCTTTATGGAAGACATCGATATTTTGGAGGAAACAATTGAACGCAATTCAGAAATAAAAATTGAAACTTTTCAATCCGCTTACGAGCGAGAAAAGAGAGATATTTTTCAAAAACAAATGAAACCAATTGTTCAACACCTTCGTCTATGTGCTACACGTTGGGATCAGGAACTTCAAAAGGAGGTCAAAAATATGATAAACGTTTTTGATACTGCTGAAAATGAGATTTTGGTCCAAAAGCTACAAACTAAAGTTTTCAAAAATGATGCTGATCGACTCTTGGAACAAGTTCTCTGTGCTGATATTTTGTCTGTTATCATGAATGATCTCTATAAATCTGGTACTTCTATGCTTGTAGATGATCTCTGTGTTGATAACAATTTGTTGAATGTGGAATTAGAGACACTTAAAAATGAGAATGAAAATCTGATGAAAAAGAATGATGATGTGACAAAACAGTTTTCAAAAGAAATTTGTAAACTCAAACAAAGGCTTGAATGGTGTCAAGCTCAAAGTCTTAAAAAGGAATTGAAGTTTCAAAGTCAAAATGTTTCAAACTCTTGTCAGATTTGCAAAAACAACGAGTCTTTAAAAGGTCGATGTTTCCAATACGAGAAAGAAATTGCGGATTTAAAAATTGAAAACGCCGAATGGCAACAAAACCGCGACGACATCAAATATTGCAATGGTTTACTTGAGTCTGAAATTCAGGACAAAAATCACATCATCATTGATTTGAAAGAGAAAGTTAAGCTACTTCAAAAAGGAAAAATGGTTGACACCACGGTGATAGCATCAGGAATGTATCAAATAAACAAAACTGATAAAGGAAAGGTTGTTCAAAACACTAATGTTGATAACTCCACTTCTACAGGACTAGTCTCCACTTCTAGCGTTAGCAGACCCAATCGAAAAAGTAAAAAGAAGAATAGGATCTTGCAACGTAAGAGAGGACACCTAGAAGCTCAAGAAGTAGAAGACCAACTTAGGAATTTGAATAATACTCATGTTGCATCAGATTTAGATTCTAATCTGGCAAATTGTAATCAAAATCTAAATGTAACGAATGATAAACCTTTGAATGTTTTGAATATTAATGCATCTTGTGTGTTTTGTCGTAAAAGCGTATCATCTGGTGATCATACAAAATGTTTAGCTAATTCTCTTCTCAATCGTCATAAGAAACGTAGGACACACATTCCTTTTAGGCCCACTAATGCCTCTAAGTCTAACTTAGGAAAGCCGTCTTCTACGGTTTCTGATGATGTCCCAGTTACCCCCATAGGTGCCGAGAACAAATCTAGGACTGAGCCAACTACTAGTGCATTTAACATTAAGAAAGCAAAAACTAGTTGGAATTGGCAACGTTGGTTACAACACAAACCAGACTTTAAATGGATTCCTAAATTGTTGAATATATGTGTTACTAACCAACAGGAACCCGCATTATCTTTGGGTTCCACCCTTACTTCTGTTCCACCCGTGTCTTCTTCTGGTGATGCAGGTGGTACAGATTGTTCTCTGGATTGTTGATAGCGGATGCACCCGACATATGACAGGCAATCTCAAACTGCTACACAACTTTGTCTCAAAGTTTATAGGAACTGTCAGATTCGGGAATGATCATTACGCTCTAATAATGGGATATGGTGACTACATCAGCGGTAACATTGAAATTAGTCGTGTTTACTACGTGGAAGGCCTTGGACACAACCTTTTCTCTGTTGGTCAATTCTGTGATGGGGATCTAGAAGTTGCATTTCGTGAGAAAACTTGCTTTGTTCGTGACTTACAAGGAAACGATCTAATGTCTGGCTCACGCGGCTCCAATCTTTATACAATCTCAATGTCAGATATGATTGCAACATCTCCGATATGTCTTCTCTCCAAAGCTGAATCGACTAAATCTTGGTTATGGCACAAACGTCTTTCGCACTTGAATTTCAGAACCATGACTGACCTTGCTCGTTATAAACTTGTCGATGGATTTCCAAGATTCCGTTTTAACAAAGATCACTTATGTCCAGCCTGTGAACAAGGAAAAAGTACTCGAGCTCATTTTCCTTCAAAACCTGAGCAAAGTACGAATCATGTTTTACAACTGCTTCATATGGATTTGTGTGGACCGATGCGTGTTCAAAGTATCAACGGTAAACGCTACATACTAGTAATTGTGGATGACTTCTCCAGATAGACTTGGGTTTATTTTCTACGAAGTAAAGATCAAGCTCCTTCGATGATCATCACCTTTCTCACCAAAATTCAAATTCAGTTACGCAACACGGTACGAATCGTCAGAACTGACAATGGAACTGAATTCAAGAATCAGACACTTCGGTCTTACTATGAGAAAGTGGGAATTGAACATCAAACGTCTATACCTAGAAGCCCAGAACAGAATGGTGTGGTTGAAAGACGCAACAGGACGTTAGTGGAAGCTGCTAGAACTATGTTGATTAATGCTCAATTACCAGATTACTTATGGGCAGAAGCTGTTTCAACCGCATGTTATACTCAAAACCGTTGCATGATCACAAAACGCCATCGCAAAACACCATATCAAATTGTTCACAAAAGGAAACCGAACATCGATTACTTTCATGTATTTGGAGCACTTTGCTATCCGAAAAATGATCGTGATGATTTAGGTAAACTCAAAGCTAAGGCTGACATCGGAGTGTTCGTTGGATATTGTGATAATTCCAAAGGTTTTCGGATATGGAATCGTCGTACAAGAGAAATTCAAGAAACCATTCACGCTAATTTCGATGAACTCACCCAAATGGCTTCTGAGCAACACAGCTTAGGACCCGAATTCAACCGTCTCAACTCTCCGGCATCTTCAGCTGAACCTTTACCACTTAACCGCAAAGAATTAGAAACCTTGTTTGCTCCACTATTTGATGACACAATTGAATACCATCCTACTGAGGTCTCACCTAATTCCGCTGCTCAACCTGATCACATTCTAGTACCAGACTCACCTCAACAAACTTCAACAAGTGTTGAGAGAGACGGTCCTTCAATTGAATCACCATCAACAGCAGAACAAACTGGTTCTACTCCCTGCCATCCAGCTGAAGATCCTACACCACAATCAGTTCCACAATCCGCAGAGCATGATCCTGATGCGTTCATTAATCCGTTTGCACCAGCTACTACAGTTCCTGATATAGCTGAGTCGTCAACACGCAACTTGGATCCTGCTAACATGCGAGATACTTATCAACTACACCCGTCAACACACAAATGAACTCGTGACCATCCACTAGTTCATATTATTGGCCATCCAGATGCACCTGTTATGACAAGACAACGACTTCACACAGATGGAGAAACTTGCATCTACGCACTCACAGTTTGTCATGAAGAACCCAAGAACATTAAAGATGCAATGACTTATGACAACTGGATTGAATCTATGCAAGAGGAATTTCAGCAATTCATAAGATTAGAAGTCTGGGAATTAGTTGAAAGACCTGACGGAGTCTTTGTCATCGGGTTAAAATGGATCTGGAAGAATAAACTTGATGCAGAAGGGACAGTCATCCGCAACAAATCATGTCTGGTAGCGAAAGGATACTCTCAACTTGAAGGTCTAGACTTTGCTGAATCCTTTGCTCCAGTGGCACGACATGAAGCTATTCGGATCTTTTTGGCTTATGCTGCTCATAGGAATATGGTGGTTTACCAAATGGATGTGAAAACTGCATTTCTGAATGGAGAACTCCGTGAAGAAGTTTATGTCAGCCAACCAGAAGGCTTCGTTGATCCTGAGCGTCCGAATCACGTCTACCGACTCAAAAAGGCTCTCTACGGACTCAAGCAAGCCCCACGGGCGTGGTATGACAAACTGTCCACTTTCTTACTGGCCAATAAATTTTTTAAAGGATCGGTGGATCCAACACTGTTTACAAAAACCTACGGGGAGGACTTACTTGTTGTTCAAATATATGTCGATGACATCATTTTTGCCTCAACAAAACGAAGTTACTCTAATGATTTTGCAAAATTAATGAAAGATAATTTTGAAATGTCCATGATGGGTGAACTTACGTTCTTTCTTGGATTACAAGTTCATCAATCACCCCGTGGAATTTTTATAAATCAGTCCAAATATGCTCTTGAAATCTTAAAGAAACATGGAATGATAACTTGTGATACTTATAATACGCCAATGGGCTATACCACAAAACTAGATGCTGATTTACATGGGACTCCCGTTGACCCTACCAAATACCAAAGTATGATTGGGTCCCTCATGTATCTCACAGCTAGTAGACCTGATATAGTTTTTGCTGTCTACATGTGCTCTCGTTATCAGTCAAGACCAACTGAAAGACACCTCAATGAGGTCAAAAGAATCCTTCGATACATAAAGGGAACCATTAACTTGGGGATCTGGTATCCGAAGGATTCTGGTTTTGAACTAATTGCTTTTTCAGATGCTGATCATGCAGGATGTTTAGACACACGCAAAAGTACATCTGGTGGATTACAGTTTCTCGGAGACAAACTTGTGTCATGGCAATCTAAGAAGCAGGACTGCACTTCACTGTCGTCTACGGAATCTGAATACGTAGCCATGTCTGCTTGTTGCGCTCAAGTCATTTGGATGCGATCACAACTTAAAGATTATGGCTACCTATTCAACAAGATTCCCATCTACTGTGATTCAAAGAGTGCAATTGCTATCTCCTGCAACACTGTGCATCATTGCAAATCCAAACACATCGATCTCCGTTATCATTTCATCAAAGAGCATGTGGAAAGGGGTACAGTTGAACTTTATTTTGTTGGAACTGAGTACCAATTGGCGGACTTACTTACCAAATCCTTGGCACCATCAAGGTTTGCTAGTCTAGTTCACCAGATTGGTATGAGATGTTTGACACCAGAGGATCTGGAAAAGTTTTTAAAATACCACTGATCGTCAAACATCACAACTATCTTTGTATAATATTTTGTTTTTCTTTCTTTACTACAAATTTTTTTTTTTCATAAAAAAAAAAAAAACAAACTAATGCAAGTATATCGCTTCCATTCAACACCTTGTTCTTACTTTACAAGTGTTGAGGGGGAGTCACGCTTAAATCTTTTACCAATTAATTGGTATACTTGCATAATTCTCGTATTTTACGGATTCGGAGTGTGTGCGGGTGGTTTATTTCACTACACTTTGTCATATATGGTTTTAGTCTTCATAAGTCAACTTAACGAATGCACATCTCAATGTCAATAGACTTGCTAGTTACTTTAGGGTTCTAGTTAAAGTACTTTATAGTTAAGGGACCAATGTAGTCAAAGTCTTAAAGATTCAATAACTTTAGTTCACTAGTTTGTTCTATATACAAGTCCAAGGACCAAAAGTGACTAAAATCAAAGTTTTAAAAATAACTTAAACATACAAACCGTACCACAGTTTCAAAACCACTAAACCCCTAAAACCTTTTTTCTTAAACCCACGGTTCACAATCATTCTTGCTATCCACGACTTTGATCTTTTAATTGTAAGTTCCTATGGATTCACTAGGGTATTTCAAACATAGGATCCTGGTTAATTGGTTTTTCAATGGTTAGATCTCTCGTATTCGTGATGTCGAGAACTAGGGTTAGGATTTCGAAAATGCAAGTAACCTGTTGTGATGGTTAATTCTTGATGGGGTTTAGTCACTTTACTTGTTTCTAATACTTTCTCATCGTTTATTATCTCATTCAATCATGTTTGCTTTGTTTTCGATTTCAAAAGAATGGGTCGAAGTGGGTATTTAAGCTTCTGTGATTAATAGGTTGTTTTTAGTGGTGGGATTTGCTTCAAAGGTCTCTTATGTGCATACCTAATCTTGCTAGGATGTTTCTCACCCTTGTTCATGATTCTCGATATACCTTGTTTACCTCGTTCGTGAATTTTATTGAGATTATCATGACTCATGTGTTATATTATGTGATATGTGTCATTAATGGCCGTTGTGATTTGCTAGTACCCATGATACTCAGTTGTCTCATAATTCTTCATGTTATCGAAATTCATGTTCATGATTAAATATCGAAATCTTTGTGTTTGCCTAAAGAATGGTTAATCTACCTTGGTGACAGACCAATATCAGTGGAAACGTGATTTGTGAATGATATGTACGTGTAATCTCATGATTATTCGATTAAATTCTTGTATAAGAATGTTTTCGAGAATCTGTGTTATATCGAAATCTTTCGAAAAATTATCGAGAAACTCAAGTTCTCGATAAATTTTCATTTATCGAAATCTTTCTGGGAACTCCATTTTTTCGAAATCTTCAATTTCTCGAAATATAGGTTTATCGAAATTAATTTTATGTGGTTTCTCGATAACTTTGATTTTTGTCGAAAAAACCTGACATAGGAAAGATCTCGATAATGTTTCTCGATAAAAGTCAATTTTTTCTCGATAATGTTTCTCGATAATGATTCTCGAAGATGACACTTTCTCGATAATGTTTCATTTATCGAAATCATTCAGTTTATTAAACTTTCTCGATATCACCAGTTTCTCGATATGTTGTTATAAGAATTTTTTTTCGATAACATTAATTTTTTTCGAAAAGAAAGTAATCTCGATAAAAGGTCCATGATGCATTGGTATTATATCATTGGTGTGATTCATTAGTGTTGTGTAATGTGATGTAGTTGTGAACCGTGCATGTCATGTTGTGCTTATTTGCCATATGCATTATTTGACTCATTACTAAATGACGCATTTGTGCTTAATTGTTTCAAGTAGATATCTGTATCCAAACTCTAAACTGTGCTAACACATAACAAATTTGGATGTTTGGTTTATGGTGATACTTTTCAGATAAACATGGCTGAACACAATGAGAACGTTGCTGTACAAACTCTTCCATTACTCACCTTGGATGACATCACTCCCGAGAACTACAATGTCACAATTGGCAACAACAATCCCAGAGTCGATTTCAACAAGTTGAATATCACAGAGAAATCATGCAAGATTGTGAAAGATATCCTACTGGCACATCCATGCAAACCACTTCTCACCTGCTCTACTTCAGTTCCACTGTTCTACCTTCATCAGTTCTGGCTTACTGCTCGGGCCAACTTGGATGATGTGTCTTTCACTGTTACCTTAGATAGCCAAGATTACTCTGTAGATCATGACATTCTTCGTACAGCCCTTCTCATGCCACAAACTGACAACGAATTTGCTCCGATACTACCTGACCTGGAACTTCTTGACTTCTTCATTGAATTAGGATATGAGGTTGATGATGATGAACCTCTAATCAAGCTTTCCAAATTTAATGTCAAGTATATCCCTCAGCCTTGGAGAACATTCTGTCTGTTGGTTGTTAGATCTATATCTGGAAGGAAAAGTGGTCATGAACATCCAAGGCTCGAACACCTGCAAACATTCTGGGGTATGGTGACTCTGACATCAATTGACTTTGCAGTTCCTATCATGAATGATATCGTCTACAGTATTCAGACCGACCGTGTGAAGACTATGATACCATTCACAAGATTCACCAAGCTTATCATTGAACATCTCTGCAAAAGTTCTCCAGAATTCATTAAAAGGATGGCTGATCCTAATGAGCCGAAGCACCTCTTCGAGGACGACTTCACCACCTCATTCATCAAATCGACCACTTCCTCAACCAAGATCAAAGGAATGAGGATTCCCGAATACCTTCTGAATGACAGCATTAAGAAAAGGGCGAACTTCAAGTTGTATGATCTGGCTTACAAAGGGGAACTGGAAGAAGCAACAATAAAGACTCGTAGCAAAGGAGGTGTAAAGTCTGGGAGTACCACAAGCACCACTGGATCACCTCATACAAGATCTAAGTCTGCTACAATGGCAAAACCCAAGACTACTACCACACCTAAACCTACATCCAAACCTAAACCTGCTACCAAACCAAAGAAGAAGGCAACTCCTGAGTACTTTATTCGGGATGAACCTACTCCTCCACCTTCTGACACCGAGTCCGAGTTTGATACTGAATATGATGAAGAAGAACCAGACTATGAACTGAGATACAGAGCACCTGATGAAGGATTTCCTGCAACAGAGATTGCCGTTCAACAAAGTCTTGTAACTTATGAAGAAGAGACAAGGAAAAGAAAAGGAGTCACTATCAATGAGCCGAATGATGATGAAGACGAAGCAATCGTTGAACCATTAGTCGATAAACGCAAACTGAAGAGTATAGTTGTCGACACTAGAGCTGAAGAAAAGCAGCTTAGGAAAGAACAGAGGAAAGCAAGTCTTGAAAGCCGACTTCTATCACACCCTCCAACACCACCACCTATTGATCAGTCAGAACATGTAGGGGCTACAAGCAGTATGGTTCCTCCAACAACGTCAGAATCAGCTCCACAACCTGATGACAACGTTAAGGATACTGACAAGGCTGAAGATGTCCGCATGACAGAGACTGCTACTTTAGAGGAGAACGTTGGCGGTCAAGAGAACTTAGCTACGGATCAGGAACATGAATATCTTATTACTCCAGAGTTTCTTGCTCGAGAAGCAGAGAAAGCAGAAGAACGTCGCAGAAAAGAAAATGAAGAGAAGAACCAGTTCGACACCAACATATTTCTTAAGTCATCTTCTCAGCAGACTTCCTCAGCTCAACCTCCACCTCCACAAGACTCTCCACCAAAGGATCCGACTCCTCCCGCATCTTCTTCAGACTCTCACAACGAGTCTTCATCCGAATCATCACCAGAGCACTCATCACCCACACCTTCTGAAACCGCATCTAAACAGCATTCGATCAATGAACCAAAACAACAAGTTGATCTTCAGGAGCAAGTGAACAAACTCACCGACATGGTTACCAAACTTACTAAACAAGTTGAGGAATTCCAGGATTCTACGCAGCTGATCGACAAGTTCTTGAAATCTGATTATGAAGGCTTTATCAGAACTGCAACACATGATTTTCTCACTGAAAATCTGGTTGAGATGATCAATCCTACCATTGCAGACCTTCTCAAACCAATCAATGACAACTTGGATCACAGAATCAGGAGTGTTACGAAGAAAATGTTGTCTACTACACCATTCACGCTTCACACCGCTAAACCTTCTACTGTGACTCCACCTGTCCCTGAACTGTCCTTCAACGAAATGCTTGCCAAAATCCTCGACAATGTTGCCTCCAAAACCACACAAACTGCTAAAGAAAAAGCACTTCATGAGGCTATGGCGGCTTACATATCAAAGGAGTCATGCAAAGATGCTGCTGGAACCCGTAAACGGACTAGGAAAGATGACGATCCTGACCCAAACTCCAAAGGCAAGAAACCTAAGTCTGGAACAGGTCCCTCATCCTCTCTACAGCCACAAAAGGACTCCACTCCTCCTAGAACTCAACAACAACCATCAGCTACTGGTAAAGGTCAAACCGAAGATGAAGAAATGTTCATGGAACAAACTGATGACTTCCAAGATCAACATGACACCGATTACCGTGCTCCACCTACTCATGATTCTCATGCTGGTCCATCATCACCGTCCAAAGCCAAAGACAAAGATGTTATATCCAAGTCTAAGAAATCCAAGAAGAAAACACGTCATTCATGGCTCGACAATGATGACAATCCTCAGAATGATTGGCTGACAGAAATGGTCCAAGCTCAACCTCCTCTGGAAGAAGAAGAACCTCTTCCTGGTAACACTCTTCAGTTCACCCAGGTCATTATGAAGGATCTTCACATCAACAAACTCACAAAGGCGGAGCTTAGGAGAATCAATAGGGATGCACAAGAATTTCTCAAGAAAAGATCTGGAAACAAAGTCGAATACGAATATCACATGCAGAATATAGCTAGTGCAATGTCTGCCGACTTTGACTGGCTAAATCCTGAAGTGAATATTGATCTAAGTTCCAAGAATCATGAAAAACCTTACTTCACCGACTGGACCAAACCATTACCGTTGAAAGGATTTCCTGACAAACCGAAGATACCTTACAGCTTCTTCTTCAACAAAGATCTTCGTAACATCCAGCTCACACAAGAGATATCCAAGAAGAAATATGCTTCCTCACTCACAATCTCAGTACCAGCCGCTAGATACGAAATTCCAGCCATTGAAGAAACTACCCGTATTTTCAGCAACTCCATCGTAGCTTACGACAGAGATGCTCTACACGGAATTCAACATTGGCCTGATCGTCGTCGTCTCGGTTATACAAGCAGATTAGGAGAGACATCATTGGAAAATGTGAAGCAGAAATCAAAGATCATCGCTATCTTGGAGATTCAGCAGTCGAAACGGTTTAACTACTTATTCATGCGTGAAATTGTTGTTAAACGACAAGATGAAAAGAAGTACAAGTTCTCCGAAGCAGACTTTCCCAACCTTTATCTCAATGACATAGAAGATATGTATCTTGAAAAGGTTCAAAGTAGAATGCGCGGATTCGATAGAGACGTTCAGTACAACTTCATGGCATCACTACTTCTTTACATTCGACGACTGATTGTTCAAGAAAGAGTGGAAGATCTTCAGCTTGGATTGGAAAGTTACCAACAAAAGATCAATTTGACAAAGCCACAGTTCTACTTTGATGGTCTCTATGACACACCACAGTTTACTCTCATCCAAGAACCATTTGGTTTCACCTACATCAACAGCAAAAAGCTACAAAGCTTCATGAGGTTCGATGAGGTACATAAATTCTGTGATGTTACACTCAAGTTTGTTCGTGATGGGCTTGTCAAAAGGTTGAATGATGATCGACGTAAGATAGCTAAGGGGGAACAACCTAGATGGAAATCCAGCTCCAGAAGACAAGTTCGTAACTTTGTCTTAAAGATTGAAGAACGGTTATTTCGACGGGAACAGATCAGATGACTGGAAAGCTACATCGGTGCCAGACCATCGTTTCCTGTCAGAAACTTCGAAAGACCAGAACCTCAGTTCACTAACTTCAATGCTCCACTTCCAGACGAAGAATAACTTGGTACATTTGGTCATATTTTTTCATTATCAATTGTTTCATTGATTGAATCATTTTTCCATTATGGTTTGTGCACACATTACAGTGTACAACCCGTACTTGTATAGAAAGGACCCTGAGGTACGCTTCAGTGCCTCAATCCTAAACAAAAGGAGTGAAGGCTTCTTACTTTTGAGTAGAATTAATCAAACTTTTATGATTTTCATAATTCTGCTCAAAAGGACAAGTATTTCACCTCAATAAGACCTAATCACTTGTTGAGGGGGAGCACTTGTCAAAATTAATACTTTGCTCAAAATCGAAAGTTCTTTGTGAATCTCCCCGTATGACTCAAAAGGCATATTTTAATCTAAAATTTTGTCAAAAACATCATTTTATATGCTATTTTTGAGGGGGAGAAAATGTAAAAGTGATTAAAACATACGAAGTCAAAGCTTTAAGTTGTATCATGTGCGAGCTAGACTCAGTATTAACCCAGGAATTGACGAGATAATACAAGTTAGTAACATCGAAAGGACTTATCCTCGACGGGTAATAACATCAAGTTAGTTACTAGAGCTAGTAGTCACCTAAAAGCTGACTATGTATCTCTTTAACTAGCCACGTAAGCGTGTCTCGAAAAGGATATGTCTTAGTAGAAAAGTACCGTCTCGAGAAACTTTCTGTGGACTTGATCAGGCCGGGTAATAATTTCAAGCTAGTTTAACTAGTGATGTAAGCGTGTCTCGAATCGGTCGTGTTCACGGAAAGTGGATCAATTCAAAAGTGCTTGCTCCTCCCGCATGTGCAAATTTATTTAAACACTTATGAGCACATGTGCAGGGGGAGCCCTTCAAAAGTGTACACAAAACTCTCAAAGTGTTAACCAAAAGATTTGATTATCACAAACACTTTGAGAGATTTTCAATCAAAGGTTTCTTGGCTACTGTCGGAGTTATAAGGTGTTTAAGATAGGAATATCCGTCCTATGATCTGCCAGAGCCGGAGGGATCTACCCAAGGACATCTCCCATAGTTAGAATTAGAAGTCCTTAGGTACGATACGAAAGAAGGAGAAATGAATGAAAGGGAAAGAAGGAGTTGAAGAATTAAAAAGAAAAGTAAATAAAAGGGTGAAAAGAAATAGCCCTCCATATGTTCAACCTTAGGGCAGACACCGGGTTCAATACGTATGCTACTGGTTGTTGCAAAAGACAACACCGGTATTGAAGATTAAGCCGTCATGGACCCAGTGACGCAATGCACTAAACCTTCTTAACCACTCAAGTTCTCTTAAAAGGACTTGTTTCATTCTCACGGGGAACCCGCGTAACCTATCAATCCATCTCTTAGAGAACGGTTGATATTGAAGCAGGAGACACCTCCCCAGTCTTCGCATAGGAAACCTAGGTGTGCACTTATAGAGTCTAGAGCCATGAGATACATCAAAGATCTCTTAGGAACACTTAGTATTCTGCAACTGGTGTTCTACATCAATGAGCATCAGTTGTAAACTATCGAGTCCTTCGCAGATCTTAGTAATCTGCCGAGAACGTTTATGAGAGGATTACTTAGGTATTTCTCAATGATTGAACGGAAATCCTGCCAGGGTCAACATCAAATAGCCCTGACAGCAGGTCACTTCGGTAACCCTACAAGGGTTACGCTTAGTGTTTGCGGTGGTTCCATTACGGTCTACAGTCGTAGAGTGATCCCCAGTGACTCACCCAGTCATTGAGCTACCTAGTAGGTCTCGTAAGCTCCTTCGGGAGTATCTGATATGGGAACGGCCTGGATAAGGATTAGAAGGAGTCTTCACAATATGCTGTTGATGAGCTCTAATTCCTTATCCGTAAGTACCGGTGATTTATTGCTAACTGTCTACTCGCAGGTACCTCACTTCCATGATGACGGATTCCACATACTCATACATGCATCTTGCTATCATCAAAAGCTCCCTCAAAGATCAAAGCAACACAAAGTTCAAAGTAAGATTCTACACCAAAAGGAAGAATCTACAAAAGACCAAAGATCTTAAGTGAAAGAAAGGGACTACGTGCATGTATAAGTCAGAATTCAAAAGATGTATGAGCATGTTGGAATGGCGGACAACCACCACAGACGCAGGAGTGACGAATGGAAGATTACTTCATAACATAATCACTACAACATCATCAAAGCACAAAGACAAAGAGCAAAGTATATCCATCATTATTATAATCATTTCTGAAGACGTCTAAAGCTATGAAAGTCAAAGATTAAGACGAAGACGTCAAGCAACCATGATGACCGACCCTTAGGGGGAGATTGTTGGAACCTAAGTTTTTACTATTTTGTCAAGTCTCGGTCATTTGTAATAATAGGTTGCTTTAGTTATTTATTACTTACAATATTGATTATGTATTAAGTTTACTAGGCTTATGAATGAGGTCCATGGGCCTCAAGCCCATACGATTTGGATAGTGGAAGGAGAGGGAGTGTTGCCCTAGCTCCTTCCCTATAAATAGAAGACTTAGGCCTCATTTGTAAGTGGTTGGTTATTTGGAAACATTAAGGAAACTCTTGCATTTCACTTTCTCAAATTTCTCATAATCATCCCACTCTCATTCTCATCTCATTTCTCTTATCATTATACTTGTGTTTACTAAATGGTGACCTAACACCATTGTTCAAAGAAATCGTCATCGAGAGATGTCATTTACAATTATACATGAGAGGGGTATAAGAAGGTAGAATCAAACGGATAGAGGGTAAGGAAAAATATTTTTGGGTTTTTATGGAAAAATATGAACAAAGATGGATAATATACAAAGAGATGAATTCCAAAATCACTAATCAGCAAACCGTTTTTAGAAAACGCGCACAACCTCCCCGGCAGCGGCGCCAAAAATTTGATTGATTGATGCTAAACCGTCAACCAAAGTCAACCACGGATGTGGTCAAGATGGTCAAACAGCCTAGAGTCAATGCTCCGGGTAATATAGTGTTTCCCCGGGTCGTTATGTCCCGACGAGGTGCGGCTGGTTATAAAACGGTTTCGTAATCGGGTGAATCTGGACGGGAAAGGGTTTGTGAATGGTTTGAACTAAAGAATCTACAAGGAAATAGCTTAAATAAGCTATATAAATAAGACTGGAAAGTTTGAAAACCCAGAAATGTTTAAAACTTAAAACGCGTACGTTCACGTTTAAATAAAACGTAAACGTACAAAATAAAAAATGAAAACGGAAATCTGAAAACACCCAGGGGGTGAAAATTACTTTTTTACAAACTTAAAGGTAAAAGAAAATTTTTAGAAAAAGAAAATAAATTTTTACACTAATTAATTAATTAATATTAATTAAATACTATTTAACACTTAATTATTAATATTTAAACAACTTAAATATAATACAATATTAATTAAATACTAAAAAGGTGAAAATAAAATTTCTAAAATTATAAAATAACTAAAAATAAGTTTTAAAATTAAAAATAAGTATTTTTGTCTTTTTGTGGTTTTTCTATTAATTAATTACTAATTAAATATTAATTATCTAATTAAACTATTTTAAATTAAGAAAAATACTAAATGAACAGTAAAAATTCTAATAAAGTTTCTAAAATTATTTTATAACATATAAAAGCTATAGAAAATATAAAAACTAGGTTTTACTTAATAAAAACTAATTATCCTATTTAAAACTAATTATTAATTAATTATTAATAAAACTAAGATTAATTCTAATAAATACTAAATAATAAAATAAAAATCTGAGAAAATTATTATAATTAGTTTAATATAATAGGTAATTAATAAAAATATAAAAATGACAAGTACTTAACAAAAATCTAAAAACAAAAATTAAAATTTAAATAAAATTAAATAGAAACTATCACTTAAAAATTACATTAACTTTTCTGGATTTTTTCTTTGGAAATTTGTTTTACGACTAAAAATGGAAACTTTTTGTAAAAACAAACTTTGTGGGACTCAGAAATAAGCACAACAAGTGCTTATTTCTTAGACAGTTGACTTTGGTCAACTGTCTAAGCTATAAGCTTGAAATAAGCTTATAGCTGAGAACCAGGGGTGAAATTAGGATTAAACAAACTCAAGGAACATGTATTAAGCTAGAAAGACCAAAGTGGTACCCTGAATAAGCCAAAAAGCTGATTAAGCAATACCAAATACCAAACAGCCAATTCAGAGATGGGACAATGTTGAGGGCAACCTAGGGGGCACACTAGGAGGATTGGGGGCACAAACTTGGTTGAAATGGAGAGCCCCCCACCTAGGGAGTTCAAAGAACCAGAAAAAGAACCATGGGGCCCACAAGGGAAGGCTGCAGCCACCACCAAAGTTGGTGGTGTAGGCTGAGGTCTGTGGTGCAGGGGAGGTCAGTCCCCCTGCAGCCCACTTTGATGGTTCACAAAAGCCACAAATAAATTCCTAAAAATAAGCATATTATGTGATTCTCAATTTAAGCTGGTACACAACAAATGTCAACAAGTTTCAAGTCTAAATTCAATTCACATAAATCATGAAAATTACCACAATATTTGGAAAAATCTTGAGAGAACAACTTTTGACTTTTGATGAAACTTGGATACTTTGACTTTTTTGGATTATGATCACAATTTACTGACTAACAATGAAGTTATGAGCTATGTGGGACCTGGATTAAGTTGTAAACTAAACTTATACAACAATGGGATAAGATTTGGAACTCCAAATCCTAACAGTTAACTCATAATATTTGATCAAGTGAGATTTTGACTTAGAACTTGTAATCTATTAATTTAAAGCTTGACTTGGACTATTTTGAGCTTAAGGGTGATGAACAGTGGGAATTAAACCAATGGAAACAACAATAACTCAGCCAAGCAATCAATGCCAAACACCCCTATATGGACTGAAAATGAGATTTTATAAAGCAAATGACACAACTACACCATGAAACTGAGTCTAAACCTAACACTAACCTAAGATGAGTGTATATAAACAACTTTCAACAACTGAGAACAACAATAACCACTGATACAGAGAATGAGTAATAAGAAATAAAAAAAATGAAAATAAAACTTACAATGATGACAAGAGCTTTGCTTAAATAGAAATAAAAGTTAAACCTGCAAAAGTCTATTAATGAATAACTAAGAGTAGCCAATTGTCTCCCCAACAAGCTCTGGATAAGCTCACAGCTTAAACTTCTTTAAAGTTTGACCAGAGTTGACTTGTGGCAAAATTTTGCTAAAACAATTATTGTAGAACACTCCTCCCACTAATGACTATGTTGAGTTAACTTGAGCTTAAGTAAACCAGAACCAAGCTTATTAAAGCTTATGAAAGCTATTTGAGCAACTTTGATTTTTCAATCTAATTTATAAGAATTAATTAACACTGATCTTCAACAACAACTGAATACTTTTATTTAAAACAGTAAATTGAGTACTGAAACAGATATTACAAGACTTAATTAAAAGGTTTACAATAATTTTTGAACTACATCATGACCTAAATTACACTAAATAAAAAATAAAAACTAACTACTCTGCTTCTGCTTTTCTTTTTTGCTTTTATAGGTCCCAGAAGGTCGACAAAGACTTTCCCACCATGCTTGTGAGCCATTGGATGGCTATCTTTCATTTGAGCCATCCATTTAAATTTGGCGGGAAATTTGGTTTTGGAGGGTTGTGGGTAGGTTTTGGCAGTTGGGTAATTAATTGTGGGTTGGTGCTAGTATTAATGGGGAGGGTGAAGTTGGTGAGGATTTTGTGGAGATAGGAGAGGGGGGGGGGGGGGGGAACACAGAAGCTGAAAACATGGAGGTTGGGGGTGATGAACAGTGGTCGGTTTGACCACTGTGTGTTGACCAGGTGGGAAATAAAACGGGGGATTATATTTTTCTTGGTGGGCTTGGGAAGGGATTGGGCCTTGGGTTTTTATTTTTGGGTTTGGTTTGGTTATTTGGGTTAAATAATTATAAGGGTTCGTTTGGTTAATTTTGCAAAACACCACAAGGACCAAGTTTGTAATTATTGAAAATCCAAGGGACTGAAAATGTACAAACTCCAAAGTTATCATAAGGATCAAAATTGAAAACTTTAATAACCCAAAGAACCAAAATGTACTTTTTTTATAAATAAACACCCAAGGACTAAAATTGACAATTTTCAAAGTTTAAGGGTCATTTTTGCCATTTTGTGAAAATCTTTTATCTAAGGACCAACTAAAAATGATTTTTCATCCAAAAATATCCCACCAGGGACCAAAGCTGCCAAAGTTTGAAACTCCAGGGACTTATTTTGTAATTTTCCAAAACTTTTCCAATTTTTCACCAAAGGACAAAATATGACAACTTATGACTGTAAAGGACCTTTGGTGATAATTTTCCATATTTTGAATATCCAGGGACTAGTTTTGTCATTTTATGAAAGTTGAGGGACTGAAACTGCCAATTATGCAAACTTTGTACGTTTTTCATCTGTTTTTGCTCATTTTGTATCTAAAACATATAAAACACAATTTTGAAATATTTTTGGTATTTTGATGCATTTCTGAGTGTTTTTGTATGTTTTGCAGTTCCGATTTGACCAAAAATGATGAGTGTTTGAGCACTCATCAACGTGTTTTCCTCATTTTGAAAAACGGGTTGCTATCTGAAGTAATAGCAAACCATAGTTTTGAAGTTCGGGTTACAGACTGAAATGACTGTAAGCCATATTTTTTATTTACAATTCTGTTGAAAAGAAAAAAAAAATATGTACAAAATGGAGTGCACACTTGGTTTTAAAGAACGGTTTAGCGATGCACTTTCCTTACGTTGAATTCCAACGAGAACTGAAAACCGGTGTTTCATTTTGAAATAACACTCATGGAATCCATGGAGATTTAAAACTCTTTTTCTGTTAAAAAGTTTATTGAGAAACCCGGTGTTTCTCTCAGAGTTTTAAAATCTGAAGAAGAAGATTTCCTTATAAGGTCGATCCTCATGGGCTCTTTTTGAAGATTTGTTTAAGTGGAAATCTTCTGGCATTTGAGATTACGAAATCAAAGTCATTCTTTTAATACATCGAAAGCATTTCAGATTTTGAAAATTTGACAGAATTTGAACAACTTTGCTTTGGTCTCCTTACTTGCTTTACCGAAGTAAAGCGACAGTGCGAAGATTTTGAAAAACTTGTTTCTCAACATTTGAATCCTGTTTCAAGTTTGGCCTTTTGATACATTTAGCCCTTTGACCTCTCTCATCCTTCTCATGAAAATCTTTTTTACATATTACAAAACGCTCATGAGAGATTGGTGTATCGGAAATCAAACTGAAATATGCAACTACATGAACAATACGGTTGAACATTTTTATCCTTCTCTAAACATGTTTCATACTAACATTTAGGCAATAGTTGAACTTTTGACGAAACATATCTTGACTACAAATAGCATGGGGGCAATTGCATATATACCCACTAAAACTTGCATATTTGCATATATACCCAAAACATGCTTAACTTGCATTGTACATCATGCATTGAAAACTTGTATTTTGGGGAAATATGCAAGTTTTTGAGTTTTAGTGGGTATATATGCAATTATCCCAATAGCATGACATGTACTTGCTCACAGAAAATGCATCAGGCACAAACAAATATAAAGGAGAATCAAAAACTCATTCTAAATCTTCCTAAGTGCACAAAATTCTCAAATTAACACACAACATCACAGATTAATACGTTCTTTCACTCGAGATTTTCTGATAATTATCATGGTTTTGGGACATGTTTTGAAACTTTACATGCATTCTAGTATCATGATGCATGAATATTGTACAAGCAAACACCTAGTAGTAGCAGCAAAGACATTGATCTCTTAGACCCTAAGTCACTTGAATTCAAACCTATGATGTTTCTGATCGAGCAAACACCCAATCAAGAATTCTTTAGTGTTCTCTAAGGCTATATGAACTAATTAATTAGACTAAAACACATCGAAGGAAAATGCTTCAATCGATAGTTACATAAACCCTAGTGTCTGATTATGCCTTTTTTATTGGTGTTATCATTTGAAACATTTTATGGAATGATTAGTCAACAACCATGAAGAAATTAGAAACTCACAATAATTGAGGATAAAAAGAAACTTGTTAGTCTGAATCGTTGAGGTTTTCAACTATGTGTGATACTTTTTGAGAGCATTATTAATTCGAATGATGAAGAAACAATTTTTCTTGTAGAATTATGATAAGGTGTGCAAACTTCATGATGTTGTGAATTTTTTTTTCTCCTCAAAACATGTTCCATTTTGACAATGGAAAGTAAAACTTGTTTTAAGTGAGGAACATAGTTTTGAGGAAAGAAAGCTTGCACACGAGGAAAGAAGATTCTTTTTGTCGTTTTTGAAAGTTTTTGTATTTTCTTTTTGGTTTTATAATCTATATACAAGGATAATAATTAGTTTAAGAGGATGTTGCCATGAGTACTGAAATGAGAGTATCGTTCAGCTCGTTGTAGAACTCTGTAGTTAACATCTCTTAAACTTTCACCACCAACACTTTTGAGGCTCACGAATTATCGTCTGAACTTCTGGTAGCCATGATGTAATCTTAAACGGGATTTTACAACTCTTGTGACTTAAACCGAGAGATCGATTCTCTCTCGGTATTTTACTAAAGTCAACAAAAGAAACCGAAAGATGTGCTATGCGAGTTACTTAAAGTGAGATCTTGGATAAGTCACAATTAGCACTAAGTGTCAAGTTACGACAAATCAAGTTACAGTAGATCCGATTGTAATAAGTCAAGTTGTAAATATTAACTCATAACGTCAAATTACAATCAGACCAATCGAAACGACTTAAGTCACAACAATTCACCAAACACAAGTAGTTAACAAATCACTAGAATCTCACAACTGAGTTAATCGCTAGACACCACCAAATCGCTGAGTTTTAGCCTCCTCAATGTGAAGCTTTGGAAGCTTCCCCCCAAACCGATAATCATCTTCATGAGACCACTTTCCCAAGTAGTTGAAGTCATTCAAAAAGTCTCATTGTATGACGCTCAAAGACCCAAAGAAAATGATAGCACCGAAGTAACAAGGTGAACCATAGATCATCTCTGCGGTTATCAATCCCAGAATGTATGATGAAGCCCGATCACATGACCCTGTTGTACGTCCCCAATGTACACATTGCTTTGTGGTTTGGAGCAGTTGTCTGTTAAGGGGAATAAGATATCAACATCTTAATTTCACCAAATGCTTTCCAGTTATCTTACACATACCAACTCAATCCATATTGTACGCATGTATCCAACACAAGAAGAAACGATGACACCAAAGTAACAGGTTGAAGCACTGATCATCTCTGCGGAATATATGATTAAGCCTGATCACGTGAACCTGTTGCGCGTCCTTGATGTACATAAATCTCCCCCCTGATGGTTGCGATCTCATCAGAATCATCATACCATTGTGTACATGAAGCATTAACCAGAAGCACTTTACCATGAACCATATCAGCTCGTATGAAGACGTCGATAAGCAATATCATCTCATACTTCAAATGTTCTTCTCATATTTCTTCCCATTGAAAGCTGAAGTAGTACATACCACAAGTATTAGAAGACCACTTCCCCCATGTAGTTGGAATGATACACCAAATGCCACGAGTTAATACACTGATATTCTCTGTGGTTAAGACATTTGTCTTCCCGGGATAAATTCAATTAAGAAGAAGTATTAAGTTCATCATATGTACTCATTATGCATTTAGATGTATGTCTCCTTCCCCCTTGCTGGTTTTGATACCTTAGAATCAGCAACACACTTTACGCACACGTATTTGAAATCTTGTGAGAATAATTATCATTGCTTCAAAAACTCTCAAATGACTATCTTAATCAACCCTTATGTAGGCTATTTGAAGTGACCACTGATGTAGTAAACCCAATATACCAAACTTGAAACTGAAGTAGAATTTCCCGTTCTTGTGACTTAAGCTTGCACTAATGTGTGACAAAGAGCGGTGTAGAGAGTTCGTACAACATCGAATCCCTAAGTACTCTATACTCTTCAACCAACCAACCATCAATTATAAGACGTACATCACCTTTTTGTTGGGAATTCTGCTAAGTAAGAATTATGCTGATGGATACTGCTGAAGGATACTGCTGAAGAGCTGGTTCCTGCTGAAGTAATGTATCTGCTGAAGAATAGTTTCAGCATTATTAGTTTCTGCGGATATAGTAATTCCGTATTTTATGTAATATAGTTTGGATATGCATGAGTTTATTTAGGAAGTGATAATGCATATCTTTTAGTAGTTTTAGAATATACGTTTCTTGGGAAACGGTTTAGGGTTCCTTGTGTATAAAAGGAACACACGATTATGTATTGAGTTACGTTTTTAGAAAACACTTTCATTGTTATTAAAAGATCCATAGAGGATCAAAAGTTCTTAGTATTAAACTTGTGTTTGTTTCCACTTTAAAATACAAGTTACAGAGATTATCTATTATTGTGTTAGTGATTACATTAACATAACTAACGATTCTAGAGTGCTCAAGAAGATCTATCAAGGTCTAATATTCAAGAAGTGGTATCAGAGCCACGGGAGAGACTCTGTAATACTAAGAAACACAAATCTTACACCATCAAAATCCAAACCAATCAAGGAAAATGCCTGGATCAGACGATGAAGTTGATACAACCCAGAACCTTAACACCACTTCTCTCCAACAACTCAACCTCTCCAACAGTAATGCTAAATTTCCGTACTTGAAGAATGCTGAAGACTATGATTTGTGGTCCATGAAGATGCAAAACTGGATCACAAACATAGATTGGAATCTTTGGGAGGTTGTCCGAAAGGGGAACAGCCAGAAGAAGCATGTTAAAGATGTTGATGGTATAGTTACAATTGTAGGTCCCAAAGCTGCTGAAGAGGTTCTAGCCGTGCAAAGGGAGAATAAAGTAAGAACAATTCTACTTCAAGCTATACCAGATGACCACATGGGTGACTTCCACTTCATGGAGGATGCCAAGGACATTTGGATGGCAATAAAGGCTAGATTTGGTGGGAATGATGAATCAAGAAGGTTGAAGAAGTCAATGCTGAAGCAGCAGTTTCAAAAGTTTCAGATATCTGAGGAAGAAGGAATCCATAAAGGCTATGACAAGTTCCACCATATCTTAAGTCAGCTTAATCAGCTAAAGGCTAGACCAGATAATGAGGACTGCAATGCTAAGTTTCTGAGATCTTTGCCACCATCTTGGTTGCAAGTCAGTATTGCACTCAAAACAAAGGGTGGATTGGACTTAATCTCCTTTGATGACCTCTACAACAAGCTCAAATCTCTGGAGCCTGATGTTAGGAGTCCAATTCGTCCATCCACTCACTCAGCCTTTGTCAGCACCACCACAAAACCTGTGCACCCAGCCTCAAGTTCTTACACCTCAGGAGCATCTTCTTAAACCCAGACAAAATCAGCTCCTAAATCAAAATCCAGTAGTGTATTGGATGATATTGTTCACTCATTTGTGGCTGAATATGAACATCAACAGTTTCTTGCTTATGAGAATTTTGAACAGGTGGATCCATTGGAGATGGAGGATATGCACTTGAAATGGCAGCTAGCAATGATTTCTATGAACATTAAGAGGTTTGAGACTAAGTCTGGAAGAAAGTTTGGTTTTAATGGAAGAGAGGCAGCAAGGTTTGACAGAAGGAAGGTTAAATTCTACACTTGTGGTCAAGTGGGCCATTTTTCAAGAAAATGCAAGGAGAGGAAGTCTGGTGATGAAGTTAGATATGGCTCATATCCATTGGAATCAGGGACTTCTAAGGCTACACCTTCAAAGGCTTTGGTGACTCTGGATCACCAGATTGATTGGGTTGAACATGAACCTACTGAAGAGGAAGCTTCGACTTCTATACAAGTGAATCTGCTGGCATACTCACCTTCAGAGGACAAGAAGGAACAAGTCTCCTTGATGGGAATATCTCAGGTACACAATTGTGTGTTTGGATGTAGTGTAAGATACAATGAACTTAAACAAGAATTTGATGAATTGAAACCTAAGTACAATGAGTGTTATATTGAAGTAGAGGCCTATAAAAAGGCTTTAAAAACTTTAGAGAAACAGAAAGTTTGGTTTCAAAAGAATCAAATTAAATATGATAAAAAGATAAGAGTTCTAGAAAGTGATTTAGATTGTGCTAAGATAGACTTAAGACGTACTGAAAAAGAGAAATCTGATTTAGAAAAAGAAAAACAAGAATTACAAGTTAAGTTAGATAAAGAGATAGCTGGTCGTATGAAATGGCAGGAAGGAGCATCTAATTTGAATAAATTGATTGATGGTCGCCAATCTGTTAGGTCTAGAAAAGCATTAGGATATGAGAAATATATAGATCCTGAAGAGTTAACTTATCCTGATATGTCTAGTATTTTTGACCCTGAACCAGCCTTAGCTTATCAAACACCTGTTAAATTTGTTAAGGAAGGGGGAATGAATGTTGTCCCTGGACCTATAAGAGGGGAAAATATGCCTATAGACCTGTCCATACCTGTTGACTTTGATGGATCACACCATCTCTATGGCAAAAAGTCAAGTGACTTGCCAGACCCTATTATTAAATCTACTGACTTTGTCTCTTGTTGTGACAGTGACAAGTCTTCTGATGAAGGGTCTACCTCATTTGCCAGTTCTGATTCAAGTGAGAAGTCACCCCTGCCCAAGACCACTTTCAAGACCACACCAAAGACATCACCCAAGACTCCCCACAAGCCTTCTAGAGTTGCTGCTGATATCAAGACAGTTTCTACTGAAGACTTGTTTTCGAATTCTTTGCAAAACAATATTTCTAGTTCTGTTAAAAACAATTATGTTAATCATTGTGGTTTGAATGCTTTTTCATGTTATGGAACTTCCTTCAGTTTGAATAAATCTTCTAAAAAGAAGAAATGTTTTGTGTGTGGAAGTAAATCTCATTTGATTAAGGATTGTACTTTTCATGAGCAAAGAATGGGTGTATGTTTTAGTCAAAGGAAACCTAGGCAAATGTGGAAGAATGTTAATGATATACCTTCTTTTATTCCACATCAGCAGAAATCCAATTCTGTTGAACCACATTCTTCATGGAGAAGAACCAGTAATAGACCTTATGTTCGACCAACTAGTTCTTTCTTTTCTAATGGTTATTGGCCTAATCACTTTCACTCAATGTATTATGGTAGAGGGTATTGGGATACTGCTGTGAAGCCCTCAGTAGGTTGTTCTTGGACAAAGAAGGGACCTAAACTGCATTACAGGCCCAAGAACAATGGTAGATCTAAAACATCTACATGGCCTATCTCTAATGATCCACAAGGCAGGCTCAAGTCAGCAATGACTTGAGTCTCCAATGTGTACTAACTTTTGTATATTTTTTTTGTTGTTGTAGGATCATCCTTTAAAAAGTACTGAAGTAGGTATAGTTGATAGTGGTTGTTCCAGAAGTATGTCAGGGAACAAGGACAAGATCCATGACTTTGTGCCCATAGAAGGAGGAGGCAGTGTAACTTTTGGTGGTGGAGATGGCAAAATTACTGGGCAAGGAACTATTAAGACACCTTTGTTAGATTTTGAAAATGTTTATTATGTGAAGGAACTGGAGCATTTTAATCTATTCTCTGTATCACAAATTTGTGACACTAAGAATAAGGTTTTCTTCTCTGAAGATGAATGTCTTGTGCTCTCCACAGACTTCAAACTTCCAGAAGACACAACTGTTTTGCTAAGAGTTCCTAGAACCTTCAAGTTGTACACATTCAATCTGAATGATGTCAAGCCAGAAGGTGATCTAACATGTTTGGTGGCCAAAGCTTCCCAGGATGAATCTACCAAGTGGCATAGGAGAATGGCTCATGTTAATTACAAGACTATCAACAAGTTGTCTAAACTTGGTCTTGTTCAGGGCCTTCCTTCTAAACTCTTCACCAATGAACACAATTGTATTGCTTGCAACAACGGAAAGCAACACAGAGCCTCTTACAAAGCCATAAAAGCTGTGAGCACCATTTCAGAACCTCTTCAGTTGCTGCACATGGATCTCTGTGGTCCAACTCCTATCAGAAGTATTGATCATAAGTACTTCTGCCTGGTTATCACAGATAATTATAGCAGGTTTTGCTGGGTATTCTTTCTAAAAACAAAAGATGAAACAACTCCTATTTTAAAAGAATTCATCATTTTAATTGAAAACCAGCTTAATAAAAAGGTTAAAGACATTAGGTGTGACAATGGGACAGAATTCAAAAAATGTTTTTTTCATAGAATTCTGTAAGTCTAAGGGGATTAGAAGGGACTATAGTACTCTAATTGAGGCGGCAAGATCTATGCTTGTAGACTCTAAATTACCCACTATGTTTTGGACTGAAGTAGTAGCACTGCTTGCTATGTCTTGAACAGGGTATCCATCACTAGACATCATGTCAAGACACCTTATGAACTTCTCACTGAGAAAGTTCCAGACATTCATTACCTTAAGCCTTTTGGTTGCAAAGTGACTATTTTAAATACTGCTGATACACTGGGTAAGTTTGATGGGAAAGCTGATAAGGGATACATTGTGGGTTATTCAGCTCATAGCAAGGCCTATTGGGTTTATAATCTGAATGCCAAAAGGATAGAGGAGACCCTTAACCTAAGATTTCTTGAATATCAGCCTAATACTCAGGGACAAGGCCATTCTTGGTATTTTAACCTAGATTATTTGACTGATTATTTGGGTTATACTAGACATGCTTCTAATCCTAATGCAGGTACCACATATCCAATTTCTAACCCTGCAGGTTCCATGGATGATGACTCAGAATGTGACTCTAAGCCAGATGAACATACCATTGTTGTACCATCTTTTCCACCTAACCATTTTGTAGGTAATCATTCTGCTGCTGAACAAGATGATGAGTCACATTATGCAGAGGATCTTGCAAGACTTAAAAAACAAGAACATGCTGCTACACAGGAAGCTCAGAGACTCAATGACAAGTTTACACAAGAGACTGAAGCCATCCTACACCAATCAGCACAACCAGTCAGTGGAAACAAGGATGCTGCTGACAATTCTACTAAAGGCACACCTATTCCCACTGATAAGTTCAAAGCTGCTGATACTCATGATGCAAACTCTCCCATTTCTACTGAAGCATCTACAGACTTGGAGAAGCCCTTTACACGATTTCCAAGTCCTTCTGATCTTGGGAATTATCAGCCCAAGCCTGGCCTGTTTCACTCAACTTCTTATGATACTGAGTTTGGGCCTACAGTCAACAACCTTGATGCCACAATTGATGTTAACCCTACAACAACAAAGAGGATTCATAATGATCATCCCCTTTCAAAGATTATTGGTGATCCTCAAGCACCTGCTAAAACAAGAAGCACTGTAAAGAATACTAAATATGGTGAAGTTGTTTTCATTTCTTATGTCTACAATCAAAAGAGGGACAATCACACAGACTTCAAACATTGTCTGTTTGCATGCTTTCTTTCTCAGATAAAGCCAACTAGTGTTCCTCAAGCACTGGCTGATTCAAGTTGGCTTGAAGCAATGCAAGAAGAGATGCTGCAATTTAAGAATCAGCAGGTTTGGATATTGGCTCCTCTCCCTGATGGTAAATATGCTATTGGGACAAAATGGATTTTGAAGAATAAAAGAGATGCAAGAGGGATTGTGGTGAAAAACAAGGCAAGACTAGTGGCTCAAGGGTTTAGGCAAGAGGAAGGCATTGACTATGATGAAGTCTTTGCACCAGTGGCCAGAGTTGAAGCAATTAGGATATTTTTGGCCTATGCCTCATATATGGGATTTATGGTTTATCAGATGGATGTTAAAGGTGCTTTCTTATATGGGGAGATTGAAGAGGAGGTTTATGTGACTCAACCCAAGGGATTTGAAGACCCTGATCATCCTGAGTACGTGTACAAAGTTGTCAAAGCTCTGTATGGACTTCATCAGGCTCCCAGAGCTTGGTATGCTAGACTTTCCACATTTTTGCTAAAGCATGGATACAGAAGAGGTTCCATTGACAAGACTCTATTCCTCAAGAAAGATTCCAGGGATATTATTCTTGTGCAGGTTTATGTGGATGATATTATCTTTGGTTCAACCAAAGAAGCATGGTGTAGAGAGTTTGAGGATCTGATGAAGGGAGAATTTCAAATGAGTGACATGGGAGAACTCACTTTCTTTTTGGGTTTACAGGTTCAGCAGAAACCTGATGGTATCTTTATTCATCAGGAGAAGTATGTAAAGGATATGTTGACAAAGTTTGATATGGAGAATGCCAGGACTACCACTACTCCCTATGAGGCTCCCAAACCAAAGAACAATATTGATCCTGATCTCCCTGTGAATGTTCATTTATACAGGTCAATGA
Source organism: Artemisia argyi (assembly GCA_030686995.1). Taxonomy (NCBI): domain Eukaryota; kingdom Viridiplantae; phylum Streptophyta; class Magnoliopsida; order Asterales; family Asteraceae; genus Artemisia; species Artemisia argyi. The sequence goes on from CM060697.1 coordinate 43,281,831, forward strand.
TTAGTTCTTTGATGTATTTGACTGCCTCTAGACCTGATATTACATTTGCTGTGAGTGCATGTTCAAGGCACCAAGTCACTCCACTTACCTCTCACTTGAATGCTGTCAAAAAGATTTTTAAGTACCTAAAAGGCCAACCCAAATTAGGTCTTTGGTATCCAAAATAATCTCCATTTCAGCTAGCAGCTTATAGTGATAGTGACTATGCTGGTGCCAATATGGATAGAAGATCCACAACTGGAGGTTGCCAATTCCTTGGAAGGAGACTGATTTCTTGGCATTGCAAGAAACAGACCATTGTTGCTACCTCTACTACTGAAGCAGAGTATGTTGCTGCTGCCAATTGTTGTGGACAGGTTCTATGGATTCAGAATCTATTGTTGGATTATGGGTATAACTTCATGAATACTACTATTTTCATTGAGAATCAAAGTACCATTTGCATTGTTAAAAATCCAGTTTTTCATAATAGAACCAAACATATTGAAATCAAGCACCACTTTATCAGGGATGCTTATGAGAAACATTTAATTAAAGTGGTAAAAATTCACACAGATGAGAATGTGGCAGATTTGTTAACCAAAGCATTTGATGGACCAAGGTTTCAATATTTAGTGGTCCATATTGATAAGCCTCAGGGGAGGCATATGCCTCAAGGGAGGATTGTGAGTGTAAACTTTGTAGAATTTGTAAAACTTGTATTCTTTTTGAGTTTTTAACACTAACCCACTAATGTTTCTGCAAGTTTGTTTGGTGTATTTGCATGTTTTATGTCTGTTTTGCAGAAGTTCTGATGTTGTAAGTTATATATTAAAAGTCATCAAGAGCTGGAGTCAGGGGAATGTGGTCAAGTATTCTGAACATGGTTTCTTCTAATTAGTTGATTATACTGAAGGTCATACAAAGTTGATTAATGAAGAAGAACTTTTCATTCATTCAAAGAAACAAGTTACAACTTAAATTCAAAGTTCCAACTGGATTACAAAGACCATTCCTATACATTTTCCTAATCAAGTTCTACTAGCTTCTATCATATATTACAAAATACTTGAGGCTATGACAAGTACAATGATGAAGCTGAAGATGAAAATGGAAAAAGAAGAGAAGGAAGATGATGAAGATGCTCAAGTACCAAAGGCAAGAAAATACTCAAGAACTTTGGTCCAGGGCAACATTCCTAAATCATTTACTCCATTTTCCCTTTTCCCTTACGTACAACCTCTACCTCCTTGCTCTGTCTGTTGTGTTCTTGATAAGAAAGACTAGGTCCTGGAGTAGGAAGATCCAACACAACATTTTGTGATGTTGGAAGAGATGGATCTCTCTAACTTGACCTTGGTTGGGATCTCTCTGGTGTGGAAGGAGGAAGAAATGTTGGATCTTCATTTTCCTCCACTGAAGAGTCTTCATCAGAGGTACATATGAAGGGAGAGACAAGTTCTCTCTCAGCAGGAACGGGAACATGGCTAGGTTCACCCCTTTTATGTGCATTCCATCATCTTTCATGTGCTTCCCATCGACTCTCCATTTCTCTTTCATACTCTGAATCAGAAAGCTCCCAAGGATATGGTGGTAAATCTTCTTCTGATGATGAAGGAGAGTGAGAAGAGGAAGTTTGATCTAAAGTTTCTGGTTTAGATGACATGATTTTGGTGATGAATTGAGTTTAATTGGGAAATTAGGGTTGTGAGATGATTTGGGGTAAATTGATGACTAAGAAGTGTTATTTGGGGGTGATTAAATAAGCCAATTTTAGGCGTTATGATAATTAATGCGAGTTGGGTGGCACAGTAAAAATCAAGATATTCACCAAAGATATTTTTACATTTGCTTAGTTTCTGCTGATGTTGACCATTCCTCAGCAGATTTGACTTTCATTTCTGCTGAAGGGTAATTTTTGAATATGGAAGTTTTTAAGTTACACGTCAGACTTGGTCAATAATAAGTTCCGATAATTTTGACCACGATTGGGGAACTTCCAAATATAACCCACTTCGCATATCTCTTCCTAAACAAAATTATTCGCTTGTTACTCCATTTAAACCCATAATTCTTTGAGTGATTCATAACCGTCTCACACAAATTTGTTCAAATGGCGCAACTAGAATTGAAGAGAGATCATAACAAGTATGATATTCTGAAAAAGGCTAAGGGACATGAAGAATTTGATTTAATGGTGGAGTTTATACAGAGATCAAAGATTCATTATGCTTTGACACACAGTCCCAATCTGATTTGTGAATCAATGGAGAAGCAATTTTGGGCATCTGATGCAAAGAGATCTAACACAGAGATTGTAGCTGAAATTGATGGTGTAGAGTATGTGGTGATAGAAGGTTTGATCAGGACAAAGCTTCAGTTGGATTATGAGAATGGTATATTTCACTCCAACACTGCAGAGATTCTTGCTGGACTAAGGGAATCTGGATATCAAAGTACTGATACAACTAAGTGGCACAAGAATCAATTTTGTCCTAAGTGGAGGTACTTGGTACACTTGCTGCTCCAATGTATAAGCAACAAGTGTGGTGGATGGGACCAATTCTCTCTACAATTGGGTTGTGGTATTGTTTGTCTTTCTAAGGTTCTAACTTATAATTTTTCAAAGTTTATTTTTGAAAATATGCTAGAAAATATTGATAAACAACAACATAAGTTTTTAATGTACCCTAGGTTCTAACAAATTATTTTAGACATAACCACTGAAGATAGAACCCATGTGCCAATTAAAAGTCTTGGTTCTAAGTAGTTTGCCTCAATGAAAACAAATTATAATGGGGAACATCGCCCTCTGTTAGATGCTATGTTGCCACATGGCAATGATAATGTAGTTGAGGGTGATGATGCTGGTAATGTGCCTACTCAAAATGCTGCTGATGATGGTAATCCATCATCTTCTGGTGTTGCTGCTGATGGTAATCCTTCAGTGGTAATTGAGGAAGAACCAGCTACAACTGCTGAACTACTACCTATTTCTTCTGACCTACCACCACCTTCCCCTGTACCTATGTCACCTAGTCCTACTATTTCACCATCTCAGGATGCTCCAGTTGAGCAAACTCATGAGTTTGAAGCTACATTTTAGTATGTTGAGCCTGAGTTCACTAGACTACCTACACCTAACCCTATGAGAGAGCCATTTGATGAAGGCTTTCCTAATGTTGTACATGAGATTGTTTTTCCTACTGGGTTCAATGAAGCTCCTCTTACCACTGAGCAATCAGCTGGTAGAGCAGAGGACCCTATTACTCTTACTTTTGTATATGACTCACTTTGCATGTATATGAAAAGGACAGATGATCTTCAAATAGAGCTTGCTGATACCAAGTCTACTCTTGGTAATGAAATTGAAAGGCTGAAAAGTAAGGTTCAGGATTTTGAGGCACAGTTGCATCAGCAGAAGAAAAGTAAGGGTGGATTGGATACTACTGAAGTGCATCAGGAGGAAAATTTGGATTCCCTTGAAATTCTAGCTGATGTTGCTAGACAGTCTCATGTTGCTCCTCCTAAAGCTGCTGAAGTACTTCCATCTAAGCCAGCAATTCAATTCAGCAGAAGAAGAAGTAGAAGACAATATTTGGCAAAGAAAGCTGCTGAATCTTCCAAAGTGTCTAGTGGTGATGATGTGCTTATGGCTGAAGCTACTGATATTCTTCAAGAGCAACAATCACCCAATGATATTGCTGCTGACAAATCTGTTGATAAAGCTCATGCATTAGTAGATACATTCTTTGTAGCAGGGAAAGAGTATTTTAATTCCCCTGTTCATAATTCTTCTGGGATTAAGCAAGTTTCCCCTGATGATATCACTGACACCCTCAAGCCTCAAGGATCTACTGATAACATACTTCATTCAGATGTTCAAGAATTAAATGATGATCCTATGGAAGATTTGGAACTTCCTCATGATGATTTTACTGAAGGAACTGAAGTGGCTGAGGATGACATTGTTACAGCTGAAGAAAGAGATGCACAAGAAACACTCTTCAAAGAATGGGAAGATTATAAGAAGAGTTCTGATATGGCTGAGGCACAGCAAGCCAAGTTTGATTCAGCATACCAGTCTGCCACTCAAAGATATATTTCTACTTTGCCTATTGCAAGACAGAAAGAATTGGATGCTGCTGCTCAAGATTTTGATGAGTCAGATTGGCAGCATATTGGAGAACAAGTGATTGCTAATCCTGATTTAGCTGCAGACATTATTGGTAATAGGGTGGAGAAAAAGGACTGGGCTTCTGAAATTGTGAAAGTGATGAAGTTGAGGAATAAAGTAGCAGATGAACAAAAATCCAAAGCTAAAAGAGACAAACCCATGACCCAAGCACAGCAGAGGGATTACATGAGAACATATGTGAAAAGTCAAAGCAGTGCTTTATATAACAATGCTTGGACTAGGAAACAAGTGTGGACACTTCCAGATGACCAATTGGTTCAGATGTATAATAGAATCAAGTCTAGATGTGACAAAGATGGAATGGGTGCTTCTAAGAATGTTCCTATTACTCTTGGCACTGCTGGTTCATCTGTTAACATGGATATTCCTGTTGCTGCTGAAAAGGTATCTTTACCTGTCACTTCTGCTGATGTACCACATGTTGCTGCTTCATCTTATGTGGATAAAGGTAAAGCTTAAATAATAATAGAAGATCCTCCATCTAGAAAGAGAACCAGGAAACAAATGGAGGAGGAAAGGTTGGGTGAAGAGGCTGCTAAAAGGTTAGATGAGGAACAACAAGCTGACATGGCAAGATTTCATGAGATTAAGGTAAGAGAGGTTGAACTTCAAGCTGCTAGAGCCAAACAGATGAGGCAGGCTATGGATGAACAATATGCATCTGCTGCACTTAAATCTTCTCAGGATTCTACTGATGAACAATTGGATAATCCATCAGTGGAAACTGATGCTGCAGAAGGTATATCTACTGAAGCTGAAGTTCCTGATGCATCTTCTCTACCTCATGCTGCTATTTATGTTCATGGAAGAAGAGCAAAGAGAATGGCTAGAGTCAGAACTTCACATTCCACACAAAGCCTAATAGATGTGAATGCTTCTGATGCTTCATTTATTAGAGAAGGATCCCCTGATGATTGGCCTGAGGCAACTAGAGATGTTTTGGTTCACTGGGACTAAACTAAAAATGGCCAGTTTAATACCATTTATAGATTGGATAAAACTTCTATATCCTTTACATTTCTTCAAGAGATTCTACATCTTGTTGATCATCAGGATTTGGTCACTCTAAATGATTTGGTTCACAAATTTTATGCAAATCATACTCCTACAGGGTCTTGATTGTATTTATTGGGTGATCTAAGAGTGTTGTTTGATTCTTATACTCCCACTGGTGTTAGTTATGACATATGGAAAAACAATCAGAGATGGAAGGTTCAGAGTTGGAAGTTTTATCCTATGCCATATGTTCGTGTGTTGGAAACTACAACTGGTCTAAGGCTTATTATGGATATTGGAAAAACATATCCTCTGAAAGTGTCTCTGATGGAGAAAATGCTTCAACAAAAGTTGGAGATTCCTCCTAATCCAGTTGGGAATGCAAGATTGTTTGCTGAATGTTTGGTGAAAGTCTTCAAACAAAGAATTAAGACTTCCAGAGCAGCTTCTGTTTGATGGTATAATGTTGTATAATGTTTGTCTTATATAATTTTTTAGCATTAAAAAAAAAAAAAAAAAAAAAAAAAAAAACATTTTTTGTTGTATAGTATTGTGTTTATGGTATGCAGGTTTGGTGTTTCTCACACTATTCTTTGGTCATCAACTTACCTGACGTTGACTATTCCATCAAAAAGTTGGCTAGTCCAAAGGGTACAGCTTTGGTAAAGACACATCAAATCTGTTGATCGCTGTAATGGTTTGCTGAGAGTTGAAATGGTTGTCAATTGACCATGGATTTTTCCTTTATGGATTCCAAATAATTGGCTAGCCCACAAGTATATGGCTTGTGTTAAAGGGAGTGGAAAACCATATTTGGTAATCAGTTAACCAAGATGATTTTTCATCAAAATAATTGGCTAGTCCTGAGCAAACGGCTACAGGTAAAGACATCTCAAATCCATTTATAGCTGATGATTTGCTAAAAATCATGTGGTTATCAGTGTACCTTAAAACATTTGGCTACTCCAGTAGTAATGGCTATTGGTAAAGAGACATCAAATCCATTATTTTCAATGATTCACCTCTCACAGGAGTTAACACACCTGGATGTGATGAGAATAGTATGAAACTAATTTGTTTTGATGTACATTTAGTCATTTGTTGCTGCAAAGAATGGAGCTTTCAAGTATTTGCTGATCATAGCGATCCTGCTGATGATGATTCTTTGCTGGTGTTGTATTATTTCAATCCTCTTGGTATGTAACTTCGAAGATCTATCAAGAATCTTGAACTTAACCATGTCAAATTCAAGATTAGGGGAGGATTGTTGGGAATTCTGCTAAGTAAGAATTCTGCTGATGGATACTACTGAAGAGCTGGTTCCTGCTGAAGTAGTGTATCTGCTGAAGAATAGTTTCAGCGAATTTATTAGTTTCTGCGGATATAGTAATTCCGTATTTTATGTAATATAGTTTGGATATGCATGAGTTTATTTAGGAAGTGATAATGCATATTTTTTAGTAGTTTTATAATATACGTTTCTTGGGAAACGGTTTAGGTTTCCTTGTGTATAAAAGGAACACACGATTATGTATTGAGTTACGTCTTTAGAAAACACTTTCATTGTTATTAAAGATCCATAAAGGATCAAAAGTTCTTAGTATTAAACTTGTGTTTGTTTCCGCTTTAAAATACAAGTTACAGAGATTATCTATTAGTGTGTTAGTGATTACATTAACATAACTAACGATTCTAGAGTGCTCAAGAAGATCTATCAAGGTCTAATATTCAACACTCTTGACTACCGACAACTTCATGTGACTACCTTAAAGTGATAGTTATTTAGTGGTAATAAAAAAGAGGAATCACCAAAATAACTAGATATCCAAGTCTTCGTCATTGTAAAGGTAAAAGCTCGAGAAAGGATCTCAAAGAATCTTCATCCAACCAACCCCGACTTCAAGATAAAATAAGATCACGCCTTTGTAAAAGTCAACTTCAATCTCAAATAAGGGATACCTAATAAACTCCGTGATTACTTGACATTCCATGTCCAAATTCTTAGCCATTTTGACTTTATGATCGACATTTTCCATTATGTTCTTGTGGTTGATTTACAAAGCGCACATTTGGAGGAACAACAATCCATGATGAAATAGAACAAAGAAGATGGATCATTATTCATGTGTGCAACTTCACAATCATGATAGTCAACATCAACACCTTGAGGAGTATCTGGAGATTGGGTTACTAGAGTAATCTTAGTAATACTTCCAAATGGTGCATCTTGATCAATGGAGATTGAGGAAGGTGAACCAGTTGAGTCAGCAGGAACCGGAGCAAGAGCTTCAGGAACTAGATGATCAACATTCGTTGAAGCTTGGAAGTATTCATCAAACATAAATCCCAGTCATCCTTAGTTAATGGAACATTAGGTGTTGGAGGAGAGTCGTATGACCATTCTTATAGCATCAACGAACATGTGGTATATTCACACTTCTCCCCCTCAAAAATTGCAAGCGAGGTTTGACATTTTTGATTGAGCAAGTGAATAAGACTACATTCAATCATGTATTTTATTCACACTTCTCCCCCTCAAAAATTGCATACGAGGTTGCCATTTTTAATTGAGCATGTGAATAAGAATACACTCAATAATGTAGTTTATTCACTCTTCTCCCCCTCAAAAATTTCATACGAAGTTTGCCATTTTTGATTGAGCAAGTGAATATGAATTCAAGCAAAGATGAGTATATCCACTTGATGACTGAACGAACATAGAGGAAGCATTAACCATATTATTGAGAATGGTCAAAACTAAGAAGATTTCTCTTCTTTCGAAGATAAGAAGCACTGAATCGTACACCTTTCTTTTTCTTTGATGAACGAGGCCTGAAGTGTTGTCAGCAGACGCCATAATGATGACATTGAGGAACAAGGCCTGAACTGAGTTGTTGAAACGTCATAGTCTTTGAAGAACGAGGCCTGAACTGATGTGAACAGACGTCATAATCAATTGCATCAAAGTTGAGATACATTAACCCCTGATTGATGAGATATCACTCTTTTCGGCAGCCAAACTCTGAGTCTTTCCTTAACAGGATTGAACGATGTACCTGCACTTAAGTAAAGACTACCTGCACTGACATTGAGAGTTTGTTTGCATTTATATGGGTTAGTGGAATCAACATCTATTCCATTTGGGATTCCACTATTAACCTTGGTTTTGCAATCAGTGAACATCTTTCTCATAGGTATCCATCTAAGACCAACAATCTTAAAAAATTTACCCGTCGGTATCCACCTAAGGCAAGTTCTAGGAGTGTTTGGTTTCTCATATAAAGTGGAAGTCTTGTTTAGAAAAGACCTTTGTCCTAAAACAATCTGCCTACCAGGTTTCTGAATATAATTCTTTGATTCTACGGGCTTGTTGTAGTTTCTAGTGTTAGATGGAAGAACCTTATTACAAGTATTCACTTCCCTCGGGAATTTTGTAGCACAAGTATCATTATTTGCCTTAAAAACACATTTCAAGCAGGTTGAGCACACAAAATGTTTGGATTCAGAAAAAGATCTAGGCTTCTTAGAGTGATCTGCTATAGGAATCGCCTTAATCGGCACACAACTACTCTTAGAAACAGGAAAATACCTAGTCTTTTCATGTCTGTTCTTCTTACTATCCTCTAGGTTGTGATTATGAACACTGTTTTTTGTCGAACATGTTCCTTTGTTGTCACAAATGACACACGCTTTGGACTATTCCTAGAGGCACAAATATGATGCGGTTTTGCAACAACACATTCCTTTCCTTAGGTTTAGACTGTGAAGTGACTGGTTTTGACAAAACTTGTTTCTCATCAACTTGGGAGGCAAACCACAATTTTGAAAATTTTGGTCGTTCAGATCTAAACGCAGTCGGTTGCCTAACAACACTTTGTTTCCAAAGAGGTTGTGAAGGTGGTTTTCCCAAGATTGATGGTTTTGCAAACTTAGTGTTCACACTGTTTCCTTTTAATTTTCTTAAATCATTTCTTAATGCCACAATTGCAAAACCTTTTTCCTGAAGTTGAGCTTTGAGTTCATCATTATTAGCAATCAAAGAGGTTTTCTGCTCTACAGTCTTAGTTTTTGTTACTTTGATTGAGTCACATAGGTCTTTACACTGAACTTTAAAAGTCTCATTCTCCTTATGTAATTTAGCCATTTTACATTCAATTTCATTAATGTCATGTTTAATTTTGGCTTCATTACTTTGCTCATACATATTAATTCGATCTTTCAAGTTGTTGATCGTTAAGTCCTTGGCTTGTAGCTGAGTTTTTAAATCAATTATCACAAAATATTCACGAATTTCAGGCAATTCCGGATTCATGCATGGTTTGCAAGTTTGAAGACTTTCTTCCTTTTGTTGTATTGATATTTCAAGTGAAATACAATGTTTTTCAAGTTGTGAAAATCTTTTTAAAAGTTGATTAAAAACTTCTTTTTCAACCATGTCCTTGTCCTTTGTTTTAGAAAACTCAGCCTTAAGCAAAGAACTTGAAGCATCATTATGTTCAGCATCCAGATCATTTTCTCCCCCTTTATGACACATATTTCTTGAATAAGAGACGGTAATACTGTCAGTCTTTTCCGACAGATTTGTGTCATAAATAGGTTTACTTTGATCAGCATGCTGATGTTCATTAGAGAGCATATTGTTTTGTTCAATTAAGGGTACCTCATCACCTGAACCAAGTTCATGACCCGGTCTGAACTCAGCATCAATATCATGTGTAGCACATGTCACTAAATTGCCAGTAGTGTCAATCTCATCAGTTTTAGATCCCTTGCATTCAGTGATGTCTGACCCAACATCCGATGCTTTACCCAAATAAGCAATACCATCACATGATTGTACCCGAGATGCCTTCACCTTATCTTCATACTTAAGTATGTGCTTTGCCCTTTCCTCAGTGTACCCCTTAACTTTATCCATGTGTTGGAGTAATATGTCTCCAAATGTGTCAACATCAATTTCCGTGTGGTCAGCAAAACACTTCATGGTCATCTGACTCTCATAGTCATATACCATAGCGGATTTTGAATCGATGAACCTCTGCAGTTGTTTGTTGAACACACAGAGGGCAGCCACGGGTCCAATATTGGAAGATTCTTCTTGGTCCAGTTGTTGTCGTAATTGATCTAAATTTAGAATTATTATGTCTGTGAAAGTCTGAACATCTTGACGGAAGAGAGTTGTAAATGCACGTTCGAATCCCATTTTGAATCCAGTTCCCTCTAACAGTACCGAGAGGTGTGAATGAAGTAGTCGAAAGCATTCTATCTGACATTCCTTTGCATCATCACAGAATTTCCTTGACAGATGAGTCACATTCTCTTGAGGATCCGAGCACAAAGATTCCATTGCAGCATTATCAGACTCAAACGCGTTAATTTGTTGTGAAGGGTCAGAAGTCTTATGTTGATCGATCATGTCGTACAATTTTATTATCTTATATATGATTGAATCTGAAGAATTTGACATGATGTGGATGTGCACGGGATTTTACACTTCTATGATTTAAACCGAGAAATAGATTCTTTCGCGGGATTTTACAAAATCAAGAAGAAATAATAAAACACCGAAGACTGGAGATGAACTTGATGATCTATTGATGGACTTGATGATCAGTTGATGTTGTTTAGTTGTGATCTTGGTTCGGTTGATGCAAGTTTCGCCTCGAAAATTTGGTGAAAATTTCGTCTAAAAACTTAAAACCTTAATAACTTCACTCCGGAGGTGTTTGGGCCTCGAAAAATATGTTTTACGACTTCGTGGTGAAACCTCACAATATTCAGCCTGTTCCGGACGTTTTGCCAGCTAATTTGCTGAAAACGGAGTTACAGTTCAAAAGTTATGGTCGTTTGAAGTTTTGACGTAAAAGGTCAACTTTGGTCAAACTGCAACTTTAGCAAATCGCTAAAAAGAGGTAATCGCTAGTTGGAGCTAGACGCTAGTTTGAGCAAACCGCTATCTTCAGGTAATCGCTAAAAGTAGCAAACCCCAGGATGAGGTATTCGCTATCCTTAGCAAAACGCAAACTAGAGTTAACAGCAGGATGATGCAAGGTAACCGCTAGGAGCAAACCGCTATAAGGAGCAAACCGCAGGATGAGTTAAACGCTAGTGAAGTAAACGCAGAAAACGTAAACTGTAGGAGCAAACCACAAACAACTAACCGCTAACACGAACCGCAAGATTTAACCGCAAACCACTAAAATCCAAAATAGTCACTATCTTGTGTTTTGTCCTTATGCCCAATAAAGTAACCACAACCACGCAAACCACAAGATTCCTTAGCAAACCGCAATAAAGAAACTAGGCAGAATAGCAAACCGCAACCAAGCAAACAACCCAAAATCAATCCCAACTTCAAATACACGTTTGATGTAGTTAACCAAATGAAAAACTATCTAGTACTAACACCAATGATCACAAAAGTACACCCATAACGTATCAAATAACACTAAAAAGATCAAACCATGATGTTTTCAAAGAAAACTCTTCTAACTCACAAAAACTACACAAAACCACACCAAATCCGATTCTACAAGGCCCTAAGATGAAACCTTGGCTCTTGATACCAATTGTAATATACTCTAAATCATAACATGTATGGTCTTTGTGTTGTTGGATCGAATTAAAGAAGAAAGAAAGAAGAAGGAGAAGTTTTGAGAGAGAAAGTGAGTTGGGTGTTTCTAGAGAGAGAAGGAGATGAGAGAAAATGTGTGAATATTAGATTGAGAATGAAAAGCACCAACCCTCTCAACATATACAGAGGGGTATTTATAGTTTCTTACAAAAAAGATAAAACGCCCACACCCGGGCTGTGGATCAGGCATACAGTGGGTAAAGACCCATCCTTCTTACACGGTGTTACTTAAACTAATTCTAACTAAATAATAAACTAACTACGAGCTAACTTAAACGCTATTACAACATTTAGGTGACCGAGTCTTTTATAGGAATATTTGTATTCCTAACACTTTTCTATTCTAAATACATGTAGTTATTTCTATCTTATGAATGTAACCAATTTTAAGTGTTTTTTCCCCATTCAATCTTTTGGAGGAACCTAATTGTAAAGGCAACAGTATTTTTCAGGTTGGGGTTTCATCTTTCAAGATTGATTTTCTTAGTTCTTTTTTCCATTTGATTGTGTTTTCTTTTGATATGGCTGCTATATATAAATGGAATCAGTTTGAGTGAATTACTTACCGCAGTCAAAGCCAATAGGGAAAGTCAGGTCAAGAGAGAGTCTTTGTATGGTTGTATCTAAGTTGGAACTAATATATGTAAATTGTAGACCTAGGAAGATTGTGCGAGTACTTGACATGAGCTAGCTGAATTTCCACTATTGGGTTGTATTAATATTATGTAATTGTCGTTTTTTATGGTTACGGAGTGAGTTTATTGCTAAATGTTATATGAGGAGGGAGTACATATCAGGTTTTACACCATATGTGAGAAGATACACACTGCCTTTTGGGGAATTTGAGGTTGACCGACATCTAATCTTCCCTTAATGTTTAAATATTATTATCTAATTGGTGTATCAAAAAAACTAGATGCAAATGTGTGTTTAATACAATTAGGGTGTTTATCAATTATAAAGGTAGCCACCACACTGAAGTACAACCAGGACGTGACACCACACTGAAGTACATCTTTCCAACAACATAGAGTTGAAGTAAGCTTTTTTCTTCATATAAAGTCTTTTATTAGTTTGTTTCAGTTGTCAATACGCACGCACTTCTATTACTTTTAAGAGGTAATAACTTTATCTGGTATAGCAACTTATAGACAAGAACTGTAATATAGGGGACTGGCACCTTGAGTTGGTATACATAAATATTGGTAGCTTGCTTTGGTTGTTTGAGGTAGGACTTGAATAGATCGAGGTAACTGATAACATCAAATTTACCCCCAATCTAAGTGTTAATTTCCCCCTCAAAATACTCATATTTTCTACTTTTATGAAGAATATATACTCTTATTTCTTCCTATTTTGGTTTCAGGGTAAAGATGAGTAAAAGAACAAACTTACATGAAAATGGAAGGACTTTGGAGCATATACGTGGAAATTATGGATTCTGCACTAACTACGGCGTAGAGGTTCATCTACCTACGCCATAGCAAGGCTTTACGAACACTACGCCGTAGAGGCTCTCCTACCTACGGCGTAATGAAGAACTTATGAAGACTACGGTGTAGCCCAACAACAGGCTACGACGTAGAAGTCCACTAAAGAACACTACGGAGTAGGCAACTTTCCAAGCTACGACGTAGGATCTCATTTGAGATAGTAAAGAACTAACGAGGCCAAGGAAGAAGCTACGGCATAGCCACCTTATCTACTACGCTGTAGGATGCTTATCATATAGACTTTACACCCGTAACAGTTGATCAAGTTACGGCGTAACACAATTTGCAAAGGTTACGGCGTAGCAACTCTAATACGCTACGCCGTAACATAGTCGGGGCCTGTTAACACCAACCCTAATTCCGAGTTTTTGATATCCTTCTTCCCCTCTTTTAAAGGGGCGACTTAGGCACCATCTCAGGGCATCTTCCAGTTGTAACAAACCACTTCCCAAGGGAGAATTCACTTGTAATCATCATCATCATTAACCTTACACCAAGTAATTTGTATCAAACACTATGTTCAATTCAATCTATGTTTTATTCATTATTGTTGGTATAATTTACTATATGTTTCGCTAATAACCTCTTGGTGTTAGCCTTGTTATGAAATTGTTGTTATTATGATTTAGTTTTCTATGCATCTATTGTCTATTGTTTGTATACTTTCATGGTGAGGCTTGGGACACTCTAGTTCCCGTAGTGATTAGCATTTGTTGTTCTCTAGAGACATGTGGGATTAACCCTATGAAGCAAGTTGCTAGGGATGTGACTTGGTGATAGTAATATCACCATACTCGTGCGAATTAACCCTAAGACCACCTACCGATTCCAAACACTTAACGGAGTTAGAGGGGTGTAAGATCTGACCATGCCGCATTTGTTAGTCTTGTCCATGTTAGTAGAGGCACTTAATGACTCTTACGTCTTCGTACCGATGACCCTAAGGCTTTACAATAGTTTTGGATAGGACAAGGTGTAAGATAGATCTAGGTGATTTAACCCTCTGATCCAAAATGAATATTGAATCCCCGAACGATATGATAGGATGCACCTATAGGAAACTAGTCATGATCATAACAAGAGTAGTAATTAGGTTAACACTACTTCTCTCTACTGATTTTCTTCTATTTATTTATTTGCATTTTTATTTACTTTTATTAGTTTATTAATCTTTCAATCGTAAAACCCCCTTTTAAACGTGACACTAAACTTAGATAATTTCCATACACTTAACTCTTGGGACGACCTCGGCTTTACCATCTAGTTATACCTCACACGACCGGGTACACTGCCCGTTAGTGTATTAAGGTAGACCTTAGGTAAATGAGACACTTATAAATATTAAAACCTGGTTGGTAAAACCTGCATCAAGTTTTTAGCGCCGCTGCCGGGGAGCTATATAGGATTTTATTTGAGTTTTGCTTTTATAAATTTTAGGTGTTTATTTTTCTTTCTTTAGGAATTTATGTTTTTAGTTTTCTTTTTCCTTTCTTTTCTTTTATGTTTTTGTTTGTTTTGTAATTTCAGGATATTGGTGACGTTGATATCAACATGCTCACTATGGAGCAATACATGGCTTTGACTCAAGGTAACAACTGACCGGGCGTGGTAAGACCCGAAATTGATAATAATGTCAACTTTGAGATCAGTATCCAGTTTATAAGGGAGCTAAGACATAAGCTTTTCGCGGGAAAGAATGATGAAGATGCCCACCTACATGTACGAAGAGTATTTGAGATTGCAAATCTTTTCCACACTCCTGGCGTCATCCATGATGCACTTATGCTGAAGGTTGTAAGAAAAGAAGAAACAAGCAAGGATCAAGTGAAGAAGATGGAAGCAAGAAACTTACAAGATGAAGAAGCAATTCCACAAGCTAGTGTGGAATCAACTACAACAGAAAATGGTATGACTTCTAACTCTTCTTTTATTACTAATGATCTTGCTAGTTTTCCCATTCAGGTTGCAGAAATGATGGATGACGGAATGCAACCGTTAACCTTACAAACCATGCTTATCATACCACCCGAAGATGGTTATGTTACACCAGCTACTAAACCAATTTTGTTGAGCCTGAGAAGGAGTTAGGAGGCGAACTCATATACACTACCGTGAATAACATGGAGGCAATTGACGCATGGAAGCCAATCAATCAACCACAAAACGGAGTGTTCATATCAACAAATCCATCAGTCAATCTGGGTAGAGTAAGTAGGAAAATGAAATCTCCTATAAGGTATGATTTTAAATCATCATTTCCCTACAATTTGGGTAATTCACACCCTCATGATGTTTATTGCTATTTCCATCCACACTTGATTTCAAGTGAGGGGATGAACACCCTTTTACTCATTAAATAAGGGTAGAGTCAAGCTCGTGACTCGAACAAAAACAAGTGCTTCGTAGGAGGCACCTCATGCTTATCTTTTTATTTAATTTTTATTTTTGATTTTCATTTTTAGTAGCATAGTTGGTTTGGTATGCTTTGTGTTAATGATTTGCAGGTCCTAGAGGAAGCTTTGCATTGGGGAACAAATTTTTGGACTTTTGCATCAAGAAAAATCCCCCAGGACTTAGCTACGGCGTAGCTCATTCCATTACTACATCGTAGCTACCCCTAGGTGTCGGTCTGGTGAATTTTAGCAACTATGGCGTAGCTCCGCATTCTGGCTACACCATAGCTTCCTTTTGTACCTTAAAGTTTTTAATTTTACAAATCATATTTTAAACTTGTATTAGTTTTTAAATGAACTTTGTAGGTGTGTTCCCTGTAAACCCTCACGAGACTTCACTCGTCCACTTGGGACACCAAGTGGTTTAAAAGGCTTGTTGCATACGCTAAATGCAACCGTGATTCCTATGAAAGTTAGTTAGGTTTTTCATTTTATTTTTTGGTAGTTGTGTGATTCCAGGAAATTGAAATTTGCTCATAAGGCGTAGTGAAGGCACGTTTCTCAACATGATCCTTCTATTTTCAAGAGTGAATTTCAGGGAAGTTCTCGTTCTAATTCTACTTTTCCTCCTTATTTTTTATTTTATGTACAAAAGGGACTTTGTACGACTCAAGTGGGGGGACGAGAGTAGAATTATTTACTTGAACTTTGTTTTGCCCTTAATTTTCTAGTTTATTTTGAAAAATCATGCCACTTTTAAAACTTTTGACATGTTTTTCCAAACCTAACTAGAATGGACCTTAGCCGAGCACATTAACCCTTAATACCATGGTGAGCTTTAGCCTATTTCAGTTTCACCCTGTTTTACCCCAAATCCACCAAAAATATGAGTGTACCGGTAGTTTGTAAATTTTAGAACTTGGCTTTTACATCATTTTAAAACCATGTACGAGTAGTGTATTGAGATTTCTTAATACATTTTGAAGAAACATTTTAAGAAGGCAATATTTTAGGATTATCACCCAAATAACCTTTATGTGTGTGTTTATCGATTAGTCACATCAACTATTCGTTTGTTGCACTCACCTTTAGTGCAAGATACCCCTAGATACACCCTTTTGAGCCTATCCTTTCATTTCTTACCCATATTATTGTTTCGATACACCTATACACCTTAGCCTACCGTGTAGTCTTTGTTTATGAATGGGAAGTTGCCACTTGTTCTAATTTGAGGTCCAAGTCAAGAGGTTCAAGAATCACACCTACGTTGAAGACTCATCATTGAAGATCATGAGAAAACCCACTATTGTACATGTATTGTTCATCCCAAGTAGGGGGATATGTTATTTTATTAAAAAAAATGTGAATTTCCGTATGTAGATATGTTAACTTTGGTGCACTCTTGTATAGCACCGTAATAAGAGCTTTGAAAGATTTAGCATCGAAGAGGCCACTTCGGTCATATTTAAAGAATGAAGTTGTTGGTTCTTAATCACCAACATGAAGACCAAGTATGTTGCCCATCATGATGTCCTCTAATGGCACACACTTGTTACATGATCCAATTCTAGCATTTTGAAACTTGGACTTTGGATGAACGGCAAGTGGTAGCAACTCGGTTATAGGCTAAGACTATTTGTTTTCTTCTTCATTTTACACCATTATTGTGCATCCCATGTCTTATCCTACCATTTAGTTGTGAATCATGCTTAGGTGAGGGATTTGAGCAATCATTGGTGTCTTGCCCGGGGTTCCGACCATGTACCATTGCCTTTGTCGCCGTTGCCATAGTATGTTAGTAACAACGCTACACCCAAATAGCCTTATATGTGTTCACCCAATACTGCCTTTAAGAATTGTTTTGACCTTAGCTCTAGTGGTAGAGATTTGTGTAACTGCCAAGCCTATGATAGAATACATTCTATGACTATGCGTTGAGTGATCATCCCAAAATTAACACTTATATTAGGAGAGAGATGTGAGTGTTTGTTCCAATTTTGTGAGGTGCTCGGCTTTGATAAATTCTAGCATAGGGAATTTTTAATTTATATTCTCTAATTTCTTGGGGGATATCTTTTTGAAAATAATTCTTATAAGGGCTACTTGAGGGCAAGTAGAGTTCAAGTGGGGGGATATTTGATAACATCAATTTACCCCCAATCTAAGTGTTAATTTCCCCCTTAAAATACTCATTTACTTTTATGAAGAATATATACTCTTATTTCTTCCTATTTTGGTTTCAGGGTAAAGATGAGTAAAAGAACAAACTTACGCGGAAATGGAAGGACTTTGGAGCAAATACGTGGAAATTATGGATTCTGCACTAACTACGGCGTAGAGATTCATTTGCCAATGCCGTAGCAAGGCTTCACGAAGACTACGTCGTAGAGGCTCTCCTACCTACGGCGTAATGAAGAACTTATGAAGAATACAACGTAGCCCAACAACAGGCTACGGCGTAGAAGTCCACTAAAGAACACTACGGAGTAGGCAACTTTCCAAGCTACGATGTAGGATCTCATTTGAGGCAGTAAAGAACTAACAAGGCCAAGGAAGAAGCTACGGCGTAGCCACCATATCTACTATGTCGTAGGATGCTTATCATCAAGACTTTACGCCCGTAACACTTGATCAAGTTACGGCGTAACACAATTTGCAAAGGTTACGACGTAGCAACTCAAATATGCTACGCCGTAACATAGTCGGGGCCTATTAATACCAACCCTAATTCCGAGTTTTTGATATCCTTCTTCCCCCCTTTCAAAAGGGCGACTTAGGCACCATCTCAGGGCATCTTCCAGTAGTAACAAACCACTTCCCAAGGGAGAATTCACTTTTAATCATCATCATCATTAACCTTACATCAAGTAACTTGTATCAAACACTATGTTCAATTCAATCTATGTTTTATTCATTATTGTTGGTATAATTTACTATATGTTTTGCTAATAACCTCTTGGTGTTATCCTTGTTATGAAATTGTTGTTATTATGATTTAGTTTTCTACGCATCTATTGTCTATTGTTTGTATACTTTCATGGCGAGGCTTGGGACACTCTAGTTCCCGTAGTGATTAGCATTGGTTGTTTTTGGACGTTTTTGGAAAATGAAGCATTTTGGACGTTTTTGAAGCATAAAAGAGAAGAAAACGACAAAGTCTTAATATTCCTTGCTGGGAACAGTACCTGACGGCATCACAAGCTTCTTAATGACGGTGTCAAGAGGAAAAACAAGAGGTGAAGAGGATGGAGTCCATGACGGTCCAGAATGTTTTTGCACTAGGGCATGACGGCGCCACCAAAGGCCGTCATGGCCCCTTAACACCTGACGGCCTAGAGAAAAATCATTCTTGACGGCGTCAGATCTGGATCTAGACAATCCGATTTTATTATGGGCGGCGGGTTGACGACGTCAGAATTTACTTCTTGACGCCGTCACCTTGGAAAATCTATATATAATTTTGTAATTTTCATTCATTAAGAAAGGACAGTTTTAGGAACGACGTGGAGAAACCCTAGCACGATTTTAACAGTATTTTCAAGGGTTTTCACCCCTTGAATCCTTTCATGTTGAATTAAGATAAGTATCTTTTCAATTCATTCAATATGTCTATGTGTTGTTTGAATATAGCTTACGCTTGTCTTGGTTTTAACATGCTAGGCTAGATCTCTTGTGTGTTTGCTTAGATGTAGTGAAACCTAGACGTTGATTATGGGTTGATTGCTTGTTTATAGTTGTTACGGATGAATGATTTCGATGTTAGGCTTAAGAAAACTGGCAGACTTCCACAGTGTAACTTGCTTGAACATCTTAAGAAACATGAACCAATGCGTACTAGGTTTTTATGGTTGTATTTAATGCATGAGCGAATTCTAGTGATCCCATGTTAGGAGCTTCTTGCAGGCTCGACATAGGAGTGAAGTAGGAGCTTATAGAGTTGGGGAAGTACGTACCCCACCCCACGATTGGTATTAAGGAATATAACCCGTCATCTACGCAACTGTAACAAACTATCAACCTATAAAAGATACCTAGGGAGTAATGAAATCTAAGTAAACACAATTTTCCCATTTATTGTTCACACCACTAGTTTAGTTAGCTTTATTTACATTTTTGTTATTTTATTTTGATTGCATCTTAGTTATTGGGTTAGTTGATTAGCAACTAATTCCGCCCACTCTTCCAAAACCCGAGATTTTTAATTGGTTTTCATAAAATATAAAAATACAAAAAGAATCATCCCTCACCTCTAGACCTAGTTTTTAGGCTTTCTAATCCTAGCGACACTATTCCTGAGATGAACAATCAATCCCCCGGTACTTGTCACTATACTATACTACAACGATCAGGTATACTGCCTGTTGGGGGTTGTAAGCTTCTCGAGATCCCTCGAGAGGTAAAGCCTGGTGCAATTCCCACGCATCGCAATCTAAAACTCAACTTTGTAGAAATCATTAAACCATACAACAAATTAGCAAGATCATGAACACAAATTTGTAGAAAACTTGTAAAAATTGCAGAAAACATGTAAACTTCAAGTTTGCAGAAAATATGTAAAATACCAACATGTAAATCATGATCCTATGATTTGCTGAAATCAAGAACCCATGATTTGTAGAAATCCAGAACCCATAATTTGCAGAAATCACTACTAGAAAAAGGTCTATCCTTGACGCGCATTTTATGACGCACGCTACAGGATGACGCGCAAATAGCAAAGTCATAAAATAATTGTCATAACGAGTAAATTTTTTATTGGGGATGACTCGTTTTCAGAAGCGTCATAACACATGGTCATAATCTGTTAAAATTTAGCCTGCTAGATGACGCTCGTTTTGCTTCGTCCTAAAAAGGGGCCATCTATGTTTTTTCCCAAATGTAACAATAATAATAAAAAAATAATAATAAAATATTTTTACCAAAAATATATTTTGTTGTTTTTTCCCAAAAATATATTGTAGTAGTATCTGTATCTCTGTATTTGATTCGTTTTTTCCCCCAAAACACTTCCCGCTCTAACACTAAAAACTCCCCTCTCAATCTCTCAAAACCTAATCAAGCACCCCTCTCAAAACTCTCCCGCCCTAATTTCCCATCTCAAACCCCTCTCAAAACTCTTCAAACACTCCCGCCCTAAGGTCCCATCTCAAACCCCTCTCAAAACTCTCAAAAAACATATGTCAGAAAAGTGTGTCATAAAAGTTAGTCAAAATGATTTTAAGGGTAATGACACGCAACGTGGGTAATAAGTGCGAGTCATAGAAGGATGACGCACAAATGAGAGTCATGAAGCTTTATGACGGGTCCTTCCTTGACTCGCATTTGCGCGTCATAAGGACTCTTCTTGACTCGCATTTGGAGTCAACAATAGTTTTTTTCTAGTAGTAAATCCAGAACCTATACAAAAATCAGGAACACAAATTTTCAAAAGACAATATCACCATTTAAACTGCTACCATTTAAATTGTTACCATTTAAACTAGATCCATTCAAAATACATTACAATCAAATGTTGCATCATTCCAAAAGATTAGCAGTTATACTAGCATCATTAATTACAATAACAAAAAGATAAGAAGTTATACTACTATCGTCATAAACTTCCAAATACCATGATAACTTACCACAAAAGCTTAAGTTGTAGATCCTACACCATTTTCCTTTTGCCTTTGCCTTGGCTGGATTCAGGTGCTCCTAAACCTTTTGGTTTTTTAGTCCCAAAAGCCTTTTCACCAATAGCAGTCCAAGTTTTCTTTGCTGCCAGCCCTAGCACTATATCCTGGTCAAATTAATTGTGTGGATAGGCTTCTGAGCTAGGATAGGCAGAGCTAGGATAAAATTCAGAGCTGGGAGAGGCTCTAGAGGTTCAATAGCTTGGATAGGAACAACTTGTTGATCGTCAGAACTGGAATCTTCAGTTAGATACTCAAAGCTTGTTGAATCAGATTGTGGATAATACCAAGCAAGCAATTGGGGTGGGATTCCTGTACCAGCAGTGCTTGAATTAGAGCTAATGGGTATGACTTCTACAAATAAGAAATGGTAGGACAGGTCAGATTGATGAAAATGTTAAGATACATCAATATCTAACAAAAAGCTTTTCAGGGTATACCAATGTAGTATTATGTGATCCAATACTCATTTGATCCTCTTAGTGTAAACCCAAACAAGTTTGTAGCGTAGAAGAATCAAGTATTCTCTTATTTGGTCCTCTCAACGTTATCCCAAACAAGGCTGCAAGATACTCTCTTTCATGGCCAAGCACAAACAAGGCTACAACATACTCTCTTTGACTGCCAAGCATAAACAAGGCTACAAGGTACTCTCATGGTGACCAAGTACAAACAAGGCGGCAATGTTCTCTCTTTGGTGTCCAAACACTAACTATGCTGCAATGTTCTTTCTTTGGTAGCCAAGCACAAACTAGGCTGCAATGTTCTCTCTTTGTTGGCCAAGCACAAACTAGGCACATTCCAGTGTATTCACTGATTTGCTCTTCTCAGTGTACTCCCAAAAAGGCACCATAAATACTTAAACAGAAAACACATAACTAGACTCATTAAATTTGGTTCTTTTAGTGTTCAAAGGTAGGCATCTAACTACATTTTAGGCACATTACAGGCATAACTAGGCACATTACAATTGGTTCTTACATTTGGTTCTGTCAGTGTTCAAAGGTAGGCATGAAACTACATTCTAGGCACATTACAGGAAATGGTTCGAGGCACATTACTGGCACCACAAATAAGGTTATGATGACATATCATTCTAAGTATCAACTACTTTATAAAAATTTCATCAAACACATAAAAATCATCATATATACGAAAGTCAGAGCATGAAAACAAAAAACAAAGCATACAAAACACCTAACATAACGACCATTACAAACCCCAAAACAACCCCATTTAACAAAGCATCACTAACAACCCAAAACAACCCCATTTATATATCAAAAAATCTGTTAATTCTAAATTAAATAAGCAACTGATTGATCAAAACATAAATAAAAATACTTTTTTTTGTTATTTGGCTT
The DNA here is from genome assembly GCA_030686995.1 of Artemisia argyi. Lineage (NCBI taxonomy): Eukaryota > Viridiplantae > Streptophyta > Magnoliopsida > Asterales > Asteraceae > Artemisia > Artemisia argyi. The sequence continues at coordinate 43,304,560 of CM060697.1, forward strand.
CATTGTTTGTGTGTGTGCTTGACAGATTTTTAGGTTTTGAGTGATTTTAGATGAAACAATTAAATGTGTGTGTTTATGTTGGATCGGGGTGGGTAAACGATTTAATGGGGTGGGATTAATTGTGGTTTGACTATAGTGTTTGTTGTTAATACAGATAATGTCAAAAACGTTATTCGCGTTATTCGGTCTTCTCGTGTTTTGATAATCACAAAATATAAAGACATGTTACATAAAGTTAAGGTTTATAAGTTTTTAATCGAGGAAACTCGTTACTTCTGTGTAGCTGCTTCAACATCACTTCAGGTATGAACAAACCTTATACCGTCATTAGTTAAGTGATCAAAGACTTTTATTTTCACCTAAACTCATATTTTTAAGTTTAACAAAACATTTTCACAAAAGTATTTTTATGTTTTTAAAAGAAATGTTTTATTAAGAAAACAAATTCAATTTCAAACATTACAATAGCTAGTTTTCCCTCCAACCTTCACCAGATAGTTTTTCACCACGTCTGGACCAAAATGGGAGCGTTTGTCAAGGCAGTCCTGTAAAGGGGTCGACGGTCCCTTAGTGATAAAGGGCTATCGCCTATTTAAGGGACTGTCTGCTCCTTTGTGTCGACTATAAATACTGGACTGTTATCTTTCGGAACAAGACTTTTCACACACACAAAACTTTCTGGTCTTTGTTCCTTTTATTCTTTGATCACTATAACATGTTGGTATATGTTTATAAGTGATTTCCTCTTCCGTCAAGTGCAAGAGAAGAACTCTCGACAACTATGAAGATTTGAGATGTTATAGGTGTCCACACACAAACGTAACATGTGTTATGTGATAGGATTCATATCATGTCATTGTTTCCTGACTTGTGTGTGAGTCGAGGATGGGGTATAAACTTGGATGGTGATGTAGTTCCAAGCATTGTATTTGTGTGAGCTTGGATGGTGATGTAGTTCCAAGAAGTCTTGTAACTAGATTAGTTCATGTATTTGTTGTGAGGAGAGTGATGTCCTAATGTTTAGGTTAGGACTTGTTGAGTCATTATGTAAAGACTTGGATCGGGGATGATCAATTGTGGTAAATGTGTAAAGACTTGATTCAGGTGAAGAATCAAGTGTGTCGTGTGTGTGTGAAGGCTTGGTTCGGGTGAAGAACCAAGTATGTCTAACAAGTGAAGACTTAGATCGGGTAAAGATTCAAGATGGACAAGAGTGCTTGTTCGTGTGGCCACGTGGGCCTTTGGAATAGATTGGTTCTAGCTATGATTAGAACTCAACGTTATGCTTAGTGTCGTTAAGCCTTGTGTAAGCATGTGTACGTGTTGGGAATTCTGTTAAGTAAGAATTCTGCTGACTATTTCTGCTGAAGGTTACTACTGAAGAGCTGGTTCCTGCTGAAGCAGTATATCTGCTGAAGACTAGTTTCAGCATTATTAGTTTCTGCGGATATAGTATTTCCGTATTTTATGTATTATAGTTTGGATATGCATGAGTTTATTTAGGAAGTGATAATGCATATCTTTTAGAAGTTTTAGAATATATGTTTCTTGGGAAACGGTTTAGGGTTCCTTGTGTATAAAAGGAACACATGATTATGTATTGTTTAACGTTTTAGAAAACACTCTTATTATTATTAAAAGATCCATAGAGGATCAAGAGTTCTTAGTATTACACTTGTGTTTGTTTCCGCTTTAAAATACAAGTTACAGAGATTGTCTATTAGTGTGTTATTGATTACAGTGACTTAACTAACGATTCTAGAGTGCTAAAGAAGATCTATCAAGGTCTTATAGTTCAACAAGTGGTATCAGAGCCTCGAGAGAGTCTCTGTCATACTAAGAAACACAAATCTTACACCTTAAGAATCCAAACAAATCAACAAACATGCCTGGATCTGATGATGAAGTTGATACAACCCAAAACCTTAACACCACTTCTCTTCAACAACTCAACCTCTCCAACAGTAATGCTAAGTTTCCATACTTGAAGAATGCTGAAGAATATCATCTGTGGTCCATGAAGATGCAGAACTGGATCACAAACATAGACTGGAATCTGTGGGAGGTTGTCAAAAAGGGGAATAGCTTGAAGAAGCATGCTACAGATGCTGATGGGGTTGTTACAATTGTAGGTCCCGGAACTGCTGAAGAGATTCTGGCTATGCAAAGGGAGAGTAAAGTAAGAACAATTCTGCTCCAAGCTATACCAGATGACCACATGGGTGACTTCTACTTCATGGAGGATGCCAAGGACATTTGGACTGCTATAAAAGCTAGATTTGGTGGGAATGATGAATCAAGAAGGTTGCAGAAGTCTACGCTAAAGCAAAAGTTCCAAGAGTTTCAGATATCTGAAGAAGAGGAAATTCATAAAGGCTATGACAGGTTTCATCGGATCTTAAGTCAACTTAATCAGTTGAAGGCTAGACCTGACAATGAGGACTGCAATGCTAAGTTTCTAAGATCTTTGCCGCCATCTTGGTTACAAGTCTGTATTGCTCTCAAGACCAAGGGTGGGTTGGACATGATGTCCTTTGATGACCTCTACAACAGGCTTAAATTACTTGAGCCTGATGTTAGAAGTCCCATTCGTCCATCCACTCATTCTGCATTTGTTGGCGCCTCTACAAAACCTGTGCATCAAGCCTCAAGCTCTTATTCATCAGGAGCATCTTCTCAAACCCATACTCAATCTGCTCCTAAATCAAAATCCAGTAGTGTGTTGGATGATATTGTTCATTCATTTGTGGCTGAATATGAACATCAGCAGTTTCTTGCTTATGAGGATTTTGAACAGGTGGATCCATTAGAGATGGAGGAGATGCACTTAAAATGGCAGCTTGCAATGATCTCCATGAACATTAAGAGGTTTGAAACCAAGTCTGGAAGGAAGTTTGGTTTTAATGGAAGAGATGCAACAAGGTTTGATAGAAGGAAGGTTAAATGCTACACTTGTGGTCAAGTGGGACATTTTTTCAAGAGAATGCAAGGAGAGAAAGTCTGGAGATGAAGTTAGATATGGCTCTTATCCAGTGGAAGCAGGGACTATTAAGGCTGCACCTTCAAAGGCTATGGTGACTCTGGATCACCAAATTGATTGGGCTGAACATGAACCTGCTGGAGAGGAAGCTTCTACTTCTTCACAAGTGAATCTGCTGGCATACTCACCTTCAGAGGACAAGAAGGAGCAAGTCTCCTTTATGGGAATCTCTCAGGTACACAACTGTGTGTTTGGATGTAGTGTAAGATACAATGAGTGCAAGAAACACCTTCAGGAGGTCGGGGATGCTCGTAATAAAGAGTAAACATGGTATATTATTAGCTTCAAGAAAGGGGAAGGTGTGTGTGTTTTCTAGAGAGAGAAAGAAGGAAACCACACACACCTTGAAATACAATGAGACATCCAACCCTCCTAGTTGACACTAGGAGGGGTATTTATACTATAATACAAGCCTAACTTAGCAGTATACTCCTTGTACATAGAAGGAGATGCTATTCCCGAATATAACATTACTTTTAAGGCTAACAATCTCTCCCCAAAGTGATCTTATATGGGAATAACTTACAATGTTCCCTACAAGTAAGATTAAATACAAAACATAAGCGTAGCAGCTCTGAGAGTGGTCTTCAAACTTCATTCCTTCATTCAGCTTCCTGAATCTTCTCAGCTGCCATCTTTTTACTTGCAGAAGAACAACGTGAGCAAATCTAATTAGGGATTAAATCTGGCTTGACACTCTCCCCTAATTAGTGCTCTCCCCCAAACTGACAACCTTTCTAATGAATGCCATGAATTAGAAGAAGTCTTTTGATAATTAAATGCAAACCGTCTTTAGTCTTCAAACACGCAGCGGAAAGTGTAGAACAGACTGTAGACTCGACCTTCTTCAAGATTGTCCATTCGGGGGAATAAAAAATCAACATCTTCATCTCACCAAATGCATTCCAGTTATCTTGCGTAAAGCAAATCAGTCCATAACGTACACATGAAATGATAACACCAAAGTAACAAGTTGAAACACCGATCATCTTGAATTTGTTGCCCGAAATTGGTGAAGGTGGATAAGGTAGAAGTACGTAGAAAAAGTTGAGAGGATAAGGATATAGAATCAACCAATCTCCAACACAAATCATTTCATAAATCATTAAGCCCGATCACGTGAACTTGTTGTGCGTCCTCGATGTACACATTTCTTTCCCCTGATGATTGGGATCTCATCGAAATCAGCATAACATTGTGTACATGAAGTATTAACTTAAAGCACTTTATCATAAATCACATAAGCCCGTGAGAAGATGTCGATAAACCCAATCTACTAACAATACCATTTGAAATTGTCTTACTCTTTATCAACCTCTGAATCAACAACGGCTCTTGTAGTAACCCCATATGAAGATAACCTGATATGACGAACTTGAGAATGAAGTAAAATCCCTCAGACTTGTGACTTAAGCTTGTACTATCCTTGTGACTAAGAACGGTGTACCACATACCCCTAAAGAAGTGTAATAAGCACAATCCATCTTGACATATCCTCAACTACGTGAGACACTGAGCACTACAAAGTAACTCCTTAAAGTGATTGCTACTTTGTGAGTATAGAGAGAAAGAATCACAAAAGTAACTAGATATCCAAGTCTTCGTCACTAATAATATATGCCCAAACAAGTCATCTTCGCGGAAGTGAAGAAAGAAAGAAGATGAAATAAGTACACGCGCCCGTAAAACGTTACTTCAAACCCTAATAAATAATAATGAATTATCCCCATATTCACAAATATCCGATACTAGCCGTTGTTATTTGATTGTGATTCTTGATCAGGATCGTTTAAGCAAAACGTGGTGTGTTTTTGGTGAAGCTTGAAATTCTATCTCGGTTGTTTCGTAGTGATTTCGTATTTTCCCTCCAAAAATAAAATTGGAAAGTTTTCTCGCCCATTATTTGGAAATCACTATGAAATGCAATTCTAAGGTTACCAGAAAAATTTGAGTTTTGAAAATTTTTACGCAAAATTTTACCGAAAAAATTTGAATTTTGGCCTAAAAATTTGAATTTCGGGCCAAAATTTTCAACGTTATACCAAATTTTGAATTTCGCGTAAAAATTGAACGTTTAGTCTCCTCTCAAAAATAAATTTTACTCAAATTTTCCCGCCAAAATAAAAAAAAATTTTATACTAACTCGGTAAGATGGTTGTTTCTAACTCGGCACAACTTGAAACTTGGTATTACTTCAAACTCGGTAAGATGTCTAACTCGAAACCTGCTCTAACTCGATATTGTTCCTAACTCGATAAGCCAATGAAATTTCGGCAGTGTTTTGTTTAGTAAAACCCAAGTGAAACCCTTACTCGATAAACGATAAGGTTGGATCAGCCTAACTCGGCAAAACATATATAACTCGATAACATGTAGCCCTAACTCGATATCAATCCAATAACAAAGAGTCCTAACTCGATAAGAGTTCTAACTCGGCAAAAGTCCTAACTCGATAATAGTTCTAACTCGGCAAAAATCCTAACTCGATATATACCAGCACCCTTACTCGATAAAATCAACCCTAACTCGATAGCAAACCTTTCTAACTCGATAAAATCAATACCTAACTCGGTAAACCTTATCAAACTCGATAATAACAGAAGATCTAACTCGCCAGAAAAATCCTAACTCGATAATCTAGGGCTTGGAACTCGCTGAATACGTAAAAACAGCCCAAAACACGAGATTTTTCACCCAAAAACACGATTTTTCACCACAAAACACCACGATTCGCCCCTGGTTAGCTCTGATGCCACTTGTTATTACCAAGAAACACCTTCAGGAGGTCGGGGATGCTCGTAATAAAGAGTAAACATGGTATATTATTAGCTTCAAGAAAGGGGAAGGTGTGTGTGTTTTCTAGAGAGAGAAAGAAGGAAACTACACACACCTTGAAATACAATGAGACATCCAACCCTCCTAGTTGAGACTAGGAGGGGTATTTATACCAGAATACAAGCTTAACTTAGCATTATTGTCTAAACTAGTCCTTGTACATAGAAGGAGATGCTATTCCCGAATATAACATTACTTTTAAGGCTAACAAGTGTTATATAGAGGTAGAGTCTTATAAAATGGCTTTAAAAACTTTAGAGAAACAAAAAGTCTGGTTTCAAAAGAATCAAGTTAAATATGATGAAAAAATAAGAGTTCTAGAAAGTGATTTAGAAGTTGCTAAGATAGACTTAAAACGTACTGAAAAAGAGAAGTCTGATCTAGAAAAGGAAAAACAAGAATTACAAGTTAAGTTAGACAAAGAGATAGCTAGAAATAAACAATGGTTAATATCAAGTGATAATCTAGCTAGTGAACTCTATGGTAGTCAGGCTGTGAACTCTAAAATAGGTTTAGGATTTAAAAAATATGTTGGTTTAGAAGCTAGGAATGACCTAGGTAAATCAACACCAGCAGGGTTAGCTAACTTTGTCATAGAAGGTAACTTACATGCTGTCCCTGAACCTATAAGAGGGGAACACATGCCTGTTGACCTATCCATACCTAGTGACTTTGATGGATCACACCATCTCTATGGCAAAAAGTCAATTGACTTTCCAGACCTTATTATGAAATCTACTGACTTTGTCTCTTGTTGTGACAGTGACAAGTCTTCTAATGAAGGGTCTACCTCATTTTCCGGCTTTGATTCAAGTGAGAAGTCTGACCTGCCCAAGACCACACCAAAGACATCACCCAAGACTCCCCACATGCCTTCTAGAGTTGCTGCTGATAACAAGACAGTTTCTACTGAAGACTTGTTTTTAAATTCTTTGCAAAATAATACTTTTGGTTATGTTAAAAACAATTCTGTTTATCATGGTGGTTTGAATACTTTTTCATGTTATGGAACTTCCTTTGTTTTGATTAAAGCTTCTAAGAAGAAGAAATGTTTTGTGTGTGGAAGTAAATCTCATTTGATTAAGGATTGTACATTTCATGAGCAAAGAATAGGTGAATGTGTTAGTCAAAGGAAACCTAGGCAAATGTGGAAGAATGTTAGTGAAATACCCTCTTTTGTTCCACATCAGCAGAAATCCAATTCTGCTGAACCTCATTTTTCATGGAGAAGAACCAGTACTAGACCATATGTTCGACCCACTAGTTCTTTCTTTTCTAATGGTTATTGGCCTAATCACTTTGACTCAATGTATTATGGTGGTGGGTATTAGAATACTGCTGTGAAGCCCTCAGCATGTTGTTCTTGGACAAAGAAGGGTCCTAATATGCATTACAGTCCCAAGAACAATGGTGGATCTAAAACATCTACATGGCCTATTACTAATGATCTACAAGGCAGGCCCAAGTCAGCAATGACTTGAGTCTCCAATGTGTATTAACTTTTGTATATTCTTTTGTTGTTGTTGTAGGATCATCCTTTGAAAAGTACTGAAGTAGGTATTGTTGATAGTGGTTGTTCTAGAAGTATGTCAGGGAACAAGGACAAGATGCATTACTTTGTGCCCATAGAAGGAGGAGGCACTGTAACTTTCGGTGGTGGAGATGGCAAAATTACAGGGAAAGGAACTATTAAGACATCCTTGTTAGATTTTGAAAATGTTTATTATGTGAAGGAACTGGAGCATTTTAATCTATTCTCTGTATCACAAATTTGTGATACTAAGAATAAGGTTTTCTTCTCTGAAGATGAGTGTCTTGTACTTTCCAAGGACTTCAAACTTCCAGAAGACACAATTGTTTTGCTGAGAGTTCCTAGAACCTTCAACTTGTACACATTCAATCTGAATGATGTCAAGCCAGAAGGTGATCTAACATGTTTGGTAGCCAAAGCTTCCCTGGATGAATCTACCAAATGGCATAGGAGAATGGCTCATGTGAACTACAAGACTATCAACAAGTTATCTAAACTTGGTCTTGTTTAGGGCCTTCCTTCTAAACTCTTCACCAATGAACACAATTGTATTGCTTGCAATAAGGGAAAGCAACACAGAGCCTCTTACAAAGCCATCAAAGTTGTGAGCACCATTTCAGAACCTCTTCAGTTGCTGCACATGGATCTATTTGGTCCAACTCCTATCAGAAGTATTGATCATAAGTACTTCTGCCTAGTTATCACAGATGATTTTAGCAGGTTTTGCTGGGTATTCTTTCTAAAAACTAAAGATGAAACAACTCCTATTTTGAAAGAATTCATCACTTTAATTGAAAACCAGCTTAATAAAAAGGTTAAAGGAATTAGGTGTGACAATGGGACAGAATTCCAAAATATTGTTTTCATAGAATTCTGCAAGTCTAAGGGGATTAGAAGGGACTATAGTACTCCAAGGACCCCACAACAAAATGGGGTTGCTGAAAGAAAAAATAGAACCCTTATTGAGGCAGCAAGATCAATGCTAGCAGACTCCAAATTACCCACAATGTTTTGGACTAAAGCAGTAAGTACTGCTTGCTATGTTCTGAACAGGGTATCCATCACTAGACACCATGTCAAGACACCTTATGAACTTCTCACTGGGAAAGTTCCAGACATACATTACCTTAAGCCTTTTGGATGCAAAGTGACCATTTTAAATACTGCTGATATACTGGGTAAGTTTGATGGGAAAGCTGATGAGGGTTATATAGTTGGTTATTCAGCTCATAGCAAGGCCTATAGGGTTTATAATCTGAATGCCAAAAGGATAGAAGAGACCCTTAATCTTAGATTTGTTGAAGATCAGCCTAATTCTCAGGGACAAGGCCATTCTTGGTATTTTGACCTAGATTATTTGACTGACTATTTGGGTTATACTAGACATGCTTCTAATCCTAATGTAGGTACCAAAGATCCAAACTCTAACCCTGCAGATTCCATGGATGATGACTCAGACTGTGAATCTGAGCCAGATGAACATACCATTGTTGTACCATCTTTTCCACCTAACCATTTTATAGGTAATCATTCTGCTGCTGAACAAGATGATGAGTCACATTATGCAGAGGATCTTGCAAGACTGCAGAAGCAAGAACATGCTGCTACTCAGGAAGCTCAGAAACTCAATGAAAAGGTTACACAAGAGACTGAAGCAATCCTACATCAATCAGCACAAGCAGTCAGTGGAAACAAGGATACTGCTGACGATTCTACTGAAGGCACACCTATTACCACTGATAAGGTCAAAGATGCTGCTGATGCACACTCTCCCATTTCTACTGAAGTCTCTGCAGACTTTGAGAAGCCCTTTACAAGATTTCCAAGTCCTTCTGATCTTGGGAATTATCAGCCAAAGCCTGGCCTATTTCACTCAGCTTCTTATGATACTGAGTTTGGGCCTACAGTCAACAATCTTGATGCCAAAATTGATGTTCAACCTACAGCAACTAAAAGGATTCATAATGCTCATCCCCTATCAAAGATTATTGGAGATCCTAAGGATCCTGTTAGAACTAGAAGCACTGTAAACAATACAAAATATGGTGAAGTTGCTTTCATCTCTTATGTCTACAATCAAAAGAGGAACAATCACACAGACTTCAAACATTGTCTGTTTGCATGCTTTCTCTCTCAAATAGAGCCAAATAGTGTTCCTCAAGCACTGGCAGATTCAAGTTGGCTTGAAGCAATGCAAGAAGAGATGCTGCAATTTAAGAATCAGCAGGTTTGGATTTTGGTTCCTCTTCCTGATGGTAAATATGCCATTGGGACAAAATGGATTTTGAAGAATAAAAGAGATGCTAGGGGGATTGTGGTAAAGAACAAAGCAAGACTAGTGACTCAATGGTTTAGACAAGAAGAAGGCATTGACTATGAAGAAGTCTTTGCACCAGTGGCCAAAGTTGAAGCTATAAGGATATTTTTTGCCTATGCCTCTTATATGGGCTTCATGGTTTATCAGATGGATATTAAAGGTGCTTTCTTATATGGTGAGATTGAAGAGGAGGTATATGTGACTTAACCCAAAGGATTTGAAGACCCTGATCATCCTGAGTATGTGTACAAGGTTGTCAAAGCTCTCTATGGACTTCATAAAGCTCCCAAAGCTTGGTATACTAGACTTTCCACATTTCTGCTGAAGCATAGCTACAGAAGAGGTGCCATTGACAAGACTTTATTCCTCAAGAAGGATTCTATGGATATTATTCTTGTGCAGGTGTATGTGGATAATATTATCTTTGGTTCCACCAAAGAAGCATGGTGTAGAGAGTTTGAGGATCTGATGAAGGGAGAATTTCAAATTAGTGCCATGGGAGAACTCACTTTCTTTTTGGGATTACAGGTTCAGCAGAAACCTGATGGTATTTTCAGACATCAGGAGAAATATGTAAAAGATATGTTGTCCAAGTTTGCTATGGAAAATGTCAGGACTGCCACTACTCCCTATGAGGCTCCCAAACCAAAGAACAATATTGATCCTGATCTTCCTGTGAATGTTCATTTATACAGGTCAATGATTGGTTCTTTGATGTATTTGACTGCCTCAAGACCTGATATTACCTTTGCTATGAGTGCATGTTCAAGGCACCAAGTTACTCCACTTACCTCTCACTTGAATGCTGTCAAGAAGATTTTTAAGTATCTAAAAGGCCAACCCAAATTAGGTCTTTGGTATCCCAAAGAGTCTCCATTTCAGCTAGCAGCTTATAGTGATATTGACTATGCTGGTGCAAATTTGGATAGGAGATCCACAACTGGAGGTTTCCAATTCCTTGGAAGAAGACTGATTTCTTGGCAATGCAAGAAACAAACCATTGTTGCTACCTCTACTACTGAAGTAGAGTATATTGCTACTGCAAATTGTTGTGGACAGGTTCTATGGATTCAAAATCAATTACTGGATTATGGTTATAACTTTATGAATACTACCATTTTCATTGACAATCAAAGTACAATTTGTATTGTTAAAAATCCAGTTTTTCATAATAGAACCAAACATATTGAAATCAGGCACCACTTTATCAAGGATGCTTATGAGAAACATTTGGTTAAAGTGGTAAAAATTCACACAGATGAGAATGTGGCAGATTTGTTAACCAAAGCATTTGATGGACCAAGGTTTCAATATTTAGTGGTCCATATTGGCATGCTTAACCCTTAACTGCAAAGTTTAGGGGAGGCATAAGCCTCAGGGGAGGCATATGCCTCAGGGGAGGATTATGAGTGTAAACTTTGTAGATGTGTATAATTTGTATACTTTTTGAGTTTTAACACTAACCCACTAATATTTTTGCAAGTTGTTTGGTGTATTTGCATGTTTTATGTCTGTTTTGTAGATGTTCTGAGATTGTAAGTTGTGTGTTTAAGTCACCAAGAGCTGATGTCAAAGGAATGTGGTCAAATGTGCTAAACATGGTTTCTACTGATTAGTTGATTATGCTGAAGGTCTTACACAGTTGATTAATAAAGAAGATCTTTTCATTCATTAAAAGAAACAAGTTACAGCTTACATTCAAAGTTGCAACTGGATTACAATGACCATTCCTAAACATTTGCCTAATTGAGTACTACTAGCTTCTATCAATTATTATAAAATACTTGAGGCTATGACAAGTACAATGATGAAGCTGAAGATGAAAATGGAAAAAGAAGAGAAGGAAGATTGTGAAGATGCTCAAGTACCAAAGTCTAGAAAATACTCAAGAACTTTGGTCCATGGTAACATTCCTCAATCATCTACTTCAGCTTCTCCTTTCCCTTACATATGATCTCTGCCTTCTTGCTCTGTCCGATGTGCTCTTGTGAAGAAAAATCAGGTCCTGGAGCAGGAAGATCCAACACCTCATTTTGTGATGTTGGAAGAGATGGATCCCTCTTAATTAATCTTGGTTGGGATCTCTCTGGTGTGGAAGGAGGAAGAAAGGTTGGATCTTCATTTTCTTCCTCTGAAGAGTCTTCATCAGAGGTATAGATGAAGGGAGAGACAAGCTCTCTCTCAGCAGGAATGGGTACATTGCTTGGTTCACCCTTCCTATGAGCATTCCATTGTCTTTCTTGTGCATCCCATCGTATCTCCATTTCTCTTTCATAGTCAGAATCATCAAGCTCCCATGGATATGGTGGTAAATCTTCTTCTGATGATGGAGTAGAGGAATTTTGATATGAGGTTTCTGGGTTTGATGACATGGTTTTGGTGGAGAATTGGGTTTAATTGGGAAATTAGGGTTTGAAAGATAATTTGAGGTAAATTGGTGACTGAGATGTGATTTGGGGGTGATTAAATAAGTCAAGTTTAGGCGTTACGATAATTAATGCGAGTTGGGTGGCACAGTAAAACCAAGATATTGACCGAAGATATTTTTACTTTTGGTTGGTTTCTGCTGATGTTGACCATTCTTCAGCAGATTTGACTTTCATTTCTGCTGAAGGGTAAATTTTCAAATTGGAAGTTTTTGAATTACACGTCAGACTCAGTCAATAATTAGTTTCGATAATTTTGACCACGATTGGGGAACTTCCAAATATAACCCACTTTGCATATCTCTTCCTAAACAACATTATTCGCTTATCACTCTACTTAAACCCATTATTCTCTGTGTAATTCATAACCGTCTCACGAAAGTTCATTCAAATGGCACAACTTGAATTGAAAGGAGATCATAACAAGTATGCTATTCTGAAAAAGGCAAAAGGACATGAAGAATTCGATTTAATGGTGGAGTTTCTACAAAGGTCAAAGATTCATTACGCTTTGACACATAGTCCCAATCTGGTTTGTGAATCCTTGCTGAAGCAATTTTGGGCATCTGCTACTAAGAGATCTGACACAGAGATTATGGCTAAGATTGATGGTGTAGAGTATGTGGTGACAGAAGGGTTGATTAGGACAAAGCTTCAATTGGATGATGAGAATGGTGTGTATCATTCCAACACTGCAGAGATTCTTGCTGGGCTAAGGGAAGCTGTATATCAAAGTACTGATACATCTAAGTGGCACAAGAATCAATTTTGTCCTAAGTGGAGGTATTTGGTGCATCTGCTGCTGCAATGTATAAGCAACAAGTGTGGTGGATGGAACCAATTCTCTCTACAATTGGGTTGTGGTATTGTTTGTCTTTCTAAGGGTCTAACTTATAATTTTTCTAAGTTTATCTTTGATAATATGCTAGAAAACATTGATAAACAACAGCATAAGTTTTTAATGTACCCTAGATTCTTACAAATAATTTTAGACATAACCACTGAAGATAGAACCCATGTGCCTATTAAAAGTCTTGGTTCTAAGTTATTTGCCTCAATGAAAACAAATTATAATGGGGAACATCGCCCTTTGTTAGATGCTATGTTGCCACATGGCAATGATAATATAGTTGAGGGTGATGATGCTGGTAATGTGCCTGCTCCTAATGCTGCTGATGATGGTATTCCATCATCTTATGGTGTTGTTGCTGATGGTAATCCTTCAGTGGTAATGGAGGAAGAGCCAGCTACAACTGCTGAGCCATTACCTGGTTCTACTGACTTACCACCACCTATCTCTGTACATATGTCACCTAGTCCTACCATTTCACTAGCTCAGGATGCTCCAGCTGAGCAAATTCATGAGTTTGAAGATAACCTTCAGCCTCTTGAACCTGAGTTTACTAGACTACCTACACCCAGCCCTATGAGAGAACCAATTAATGAAGGTTTTCCTAATGTTGTAAATGAGTCTGTTTCTCCTGCTGGGTTCAATGAAGCTCCACTTACCACTGAGAAATCAGCTGGTAGAGCAGAGGACCCTATTACTCTCACTTTTGTATATGATTCCCTTAGCAGGTACATGAAAATGACTGATGACCTCCAAAAAGAGCTTGCTGATACCAAGACTACTCTTGGTAATGAAATTAAAAGTTTGAAAAGCAAGATTCAAGATTTGGAGGCACAGCTGAGTCAGTAGAAACAAAGTAAGGGTGGATTGGATTCTACTGAAGTTGCAAAGGAGGCAAATTTGGATTCTCTTGAGATTCTAGCTGAAGTTGCTAGACAGTCTCATGTTGTTCCTCCTAAAGCTGCTGAAGTACCTCAATCTAAACCAAAGATACTAGTCAGCAGAAGAAGAAGTACAAGACAGTATTTGGCAAGGAAAGCTGCTGAATCTTCCAAAGTGTCTAGTGGTGATGATGATGTGCTCATGGCTGAAGCTACTGATATGCTTCATGAGAAACAATCACTAAGTGGTGTTGCTACTGACAAATCTGCTGATAAAGGGAATACATCAGGAGAAGCATACTTTGTAGCAGGGAAAGAGTATTTGAATTCCCCTGTTCACAATTCATCTGAGAATCAACAAGGTTCTCCTGATAGAGAGGTTCAAGAAGTACATGATGAACCTATGGAAGATTTGAATGTTCCTCATGATGATATGGCTGAGGAACAGCAAGCCAAGTTTGATGCAGCATATGAGTCTGTCACTCAAAGATATGTTTCTACTTTGCCTATTGAAAGACAAAGAGAATTGGATGCAGCTGTTCAAGAATTTGATGAGTCAGATTGGCAGCATATTGGAAAACAAGTGCTTGATAATTCTGATTTAGCTGAAGACATTCTTGGTAAAAGGGTAGAGAAACAAGACTGGGCTTCTGAAATTGTGAAAGTGCTGAAGTTGAGGAAGAAGGTAGCAGATGAGTTAAAAGCCAAAGCTAAAAGAGATAAACCTATGACTCAAGCACAGCAGAGGGATTATATGAGAACATATGTGAAAAGTCAAAACAGTTCATTATTTAATACTGCTTGGTCTAAGAAACAAGTGTGGGCACTTCCATTTGACAAACTGGTTGAGATTTATAACAGAATCAAGGCTAGAAATGACAAAGCTGGAATGGGTGCTTCAAAGAGTATTCCTCTCCTCAATACTGATGCTGTTTCATCTGTTAATATTTCTGTTGCTGCTGAAAAGATATCTTTACCTGATACTTCTACTGATGTACCACATGTTGCTGCTTCATCTTATGTGGATAAAGGTAAAGCTAAAGTGATAGCAGAAGATCCTCCATCTAGAAAGAGAACTAGGAGACAATTGGAGCAGGAAAGATTAGGTGAAGAGACTGCTAGGAAGTTAGATGAGGAACAAAAAGCTGAACAAAAAGCTGAACTTGCAAGACTTCATGAGCTAAAGATAAGAGAAGTTAAACTTCAAGCTGCTAGAAACAAACAGATAAGGAAGGCTATGGATGAACAATATGCATCTGCTGCACTTGAATCTTCTCAGGATTCTACTGATGAACAATTGGATACTCCATCAGTGGAAACTGATGCTGCAGAAGGTGAATCTGCTGAAGCTGAAGTCCATGCTGCTATTTATGTTCCTGGAAGAAGAGCAAAGACGATGGCTAAAGTCAGATCTTCACATTCAAAACAAAGTCTAACCAATGTGAATGCTTCTGATGCTTCATTTATAAGAGAAGGATCCCCTGATGATTGGCCTGAGGGAACTAAAGATGTTTTGGTTCACTCGGAGTTAACTAAAAATGGTCAAGTTAATACCATTTACAGATTGGATAAAACTTTCATATCCTTTACATTTCTTTAACAGATTCTACATCTTGTAGATCATCAGGATTTGGTCACTCCTATATGAGTTGGTTCTCAAGTATTATGCAAATCATATTCCTACAGGGTGTGATCTAAAAGTGTTGTTTGATTCTTCTACTCCCACTGGTGCAAGCTATGATATATGGAAGAACAATCAGAGATGGAAAGTTCAGAGTTGGAAGTTCTATCATATGCCTTATGTTCATGTTTTGGAAACTACAACTGGTCTAAGGCTTATTATGGATCTTACCAAAAGATATCCTCTGAAAGTGTCTCTGATGGAGAAAATGCTACAACAAAAGTTGGAGATTCCTCCTGATCCAGTTGGGAATGCAAGGTTGTTTGCTAAATCTTTGGTGAAGGTCTTCAAACAAAGAATTAAGACTTCTAGAGCAGCTTCTGTTTAAGGATATCATGTTGTATATTTGTTTTTATTTCTTAGTATTAAAAAAAAAAAAAAAAAAAAAAAAAAAAAAAAAAAAAACTAACATTTTGTTGTATAGTACTGTATCTATTGTATGCAGGTTTGGTTATCAACTTACCTGATGTTGACTATTCCATCACAAAGTTGGCTAGTCCAATGGTAAAGACATATCAAATCTGTTGATAGCTGTAATGGTTTGCTCAAAACCATAGGGTTTTCAACTCACCCATGCTTAAATGCTGAGTAGTTGAAATGGTTGTCAATTGACCATGGATTTTTCCTTTATGGATTCTGAATAATTGGCTAGCCCACATGTATATGGCTTGTGGTAAAGGCAGTGGAAAACCATATTTGGTAATCAGTTAACCAAGATGATTTTCATCAAAATAATTGGCTAGTCCTGAGCAAACGACTACAGGTAAAGACATCTCAAATCCGTTTATAGCTGATGATTTGCTAAAAATCATGTGGTTATCAGTGTACCTTAGAACACTTGGCTACTCCAGTAGTGATGGCTATTGGTAAAGAGACATCAAATCCATTATTTTCAATGATTCACCTCTCACATGAGTTAACACACCTGGAAGTGATGAGAATAGTATGAAACTAATTTGTTTTGATGTACATTAAGTCATTTGTTGCTGCAAAGAATGGAGCTTTCAAGTATTTGCTGATCATAGAGATTCTGCTGAAGATGATTATTTGCTGGTGCTATCTTATTACAATCCTCTTGGTATGTTATTTCGAAGATCTATCAAGAATCTTGAACTTAACAAGGTCAAATTCAAGATTAGGGGAGGATTGTTGGGAATTCGGTTAAGTAAGAATCCTGCTGACTGTTTCTGCTGAAGGTTACTGCTGAAGAGCTGGTTCTTGCTGAAGCAGTGTATCTGCTGAAGACTAGTTTCAGCATTATTAGTTTCTGCGGATATAGTATTTCCGTATTTTATGTATTATAGTTTGGATATGCATGAGTTTATTTAGGAAGTGATAATGCATATCTTTTAGAAGTTTTAGAATATACGTTTCTTGGGAAACGGTTTAGGGTTCCTTGTGTATAAAAGGAACACATGATTATGTATTGTTTAACGTTTTAGAAAACACTCTTATTATTATTAAAAGATCCATAGAGGATCAAGAGTTCTTAGTATTACACTTGTGTTTGTTTCCGCTTTAAAATACAAGTTACAGAGATTGTCTATTAGTGTGTTATTGATTAGGGTGACATAACTAACGATTCTAGAGTGCTAAATAAGATCTAACAAGGTCTTATAGTTCAACAGTACGGATTGCTCTTCCTGATGGAGTGTGTTGATATAGTGATTGATAACTCTTAAGTGTGGTACTCGGGGAGTGGAGTAGGACAGAGAGTGAGCTTCGTGTCGAACCACTATAAATTGCCGCGTCTCTTGGTTGTGCTCTTTCTTTACTCTTCACTTTACTTGTTTATTTATGTTTGCTAGTAACCAAACTGATATCACATAACTAGTCAGATTCAACATATTTGTTAATGAAAAATAACCGGACCTAAAACGGCGAAACGGTTTAGAAAAATAAAAAGAAGCGGTCAAACTATTCAACCCCCCCCCCCTTCTAGTTTCTACAATTGGTATTAGAGCTTCTTTTATCAAGATCTTTAAAGTATACTGTACCTTAAAACTTGAATCGATCGATGGAATCAATATGATATCTAGAAGGGCGTTATTTGAATTAGCCACCATTTTTCGGAAATGAAAATTTTGTCATTTGGAAAAACGAATTTGAAGGATATGTGAAATCAATAGATCATTATCTTTGGCATGTCATTTCTATTGATGATTTATAATCAATAATAGAAAGTCTCACCAATAAGTTTTTCATAAATAACTTGCATAAAATGTTTGAAGCAAAAATATTTATTTATGAATCTTTGCCGAAAATTTAGTTTGATAAAACAATTTTATGTCAAATGGCAAATGGCATTTGGCAAAATAGTTTAAACATTCATCAAGGAAATGTTCTAGCCAAAGATGATGAAAATGTGATATTTGAAAAACACTTAGTTTAACTGAAATCATATACTACTAGTTTGAATGTTTTCATTGTAGCTAATGTTGCTGACAATAATTTATTGAGCAACCTTGTTGGTGTACCAATCTACTTGTTTTGATGTAATGACAATTAAGAAGACAATGTGCGGCTTCATGTGCAATGTGGATAGCTAGCTAAGAAGACAATACGCGCCTTGAGCATGTAGACAACCTAATGGTCATCTTACCAAGCCGATTGCATTACTAATCTTACGAACTAATAGCCAAGTGAGTATCACCTAGTCTTGCATCACAAACAACACATGTTTTTGGTTATGTGCTAATAAGGATTGCTAGAGGCCAAGGTAAGTCTTCTTACCAATCTTGACTATTATGCTTGCTATTTGATTGCTTGCTATATGTTCATGTAACTACGTGATTAGAGATTACTAGCTTATATGCTTGATCATGTTTGTATGCCAATATGTGCTAGATGCTTTGTATTGATTAGATGCTTTGTCTAAATGCTTATCCTTCTTTGGATTCAAGAAAACTATGTGGAAAAACAATGGTCTTACCACAACCATTGTTTACAGCAAATTTAACGTCAATCAATCACTATAGATGATGCACACTTGCTTAACTCTTTGTTTGCTCTCTAGTTCTCGTCTATGACATTTCTTGAAACTTATTTGATTGACTTCTAGCTTCCTCGATGCAAATCTCATCCTTAGATCTCATTCTCTCTTTTTCTTCTGTTTCAACTCAAAATCCACTCTTCAATCAAGCGTATCGAGTCTTTCATTCTTCTTATGTCTCGATTCCACTCCTTACCCATTCCTTAGCCTACTCGTGCGTATTGAGTCATTTTCATGTCTTAAAACTCAATGTGTTATGTTTTAAAACCATCTGAAACTAAAGATTTTTCATACTAACCAAAACACCAAAAATCGTCCAAAGACCACAAGCTTCTGGCGGCAGTCCCTTAGCTCTCGGCAGTCCCAAATCGTTAAGGGACCGTCCATGAAATTTTGCCTATGCCCCGTTTTTCTTTCTTCAGAACATCCAACCACCCCTTTAGTGCATAAAGTGACGAAAAACTCGAACCAACACTCAAATCCTCACTAACCCATTATCAAATTAGTTCAAGGCTTTCAAAGTTAAGATCATCAACCACCTATACTCACTAATCACTCCATTGTAAGTCAATTTTCTAAATTTCATTTAATTAATTCGTAATTGAATTTCTAGGATTCATATGAACTCAAAATTAAATTGGGGATTCTCAGGTCTTTGAAATAACAACAACAATTGAAGGTTAATCTTAACAATGTATCACCAACAACACGTAAATTAATAAGTCAATTGTTTTAATTCGTGAGTTTTTGAAAATGGGTCAAAAATGAGATTATCCCCAACTCAAATTTTTGGATGATAATATTGTTCAATCACGTAACAATAACATAATTATGCATTGTTAATACATGTCAAAAACGTTTTCATAATCATGCAACGAAATGATTCAGGAATTTCAAAACTAAAGTATATTATGGTACATGGGAAGTGTTTAGAATAAGCGTAATATTATTATCCATTTAACCTCTTATTAATTTTATATAGGTACAATCATGCCTCACACATATGATATCGATCACATCTTAACTCAATCTTATATTCCCAAAATTTCTTATGAATTTGACACACCACCTAAATTTATTCCATGTATCAAACCATTTGAGTTAGGTCATGTTCATGAAGGACGAATGGTTGATCCCTTGTATCCTGATAAGGAACGTATCGAAAGAGGTTCTCGTTTCATAGAATTTTATTGTCTTCTAAACATTAATGAACCTATTTGTCCTCACTTTATACTTGAATTTTACTCTAGTGTTAATATCGAACGAGATCGAAACTACTTTATACACCTTACGTGTAAAATTGGTCACTATAATGTCCATGTATCTCTTAAACAATTTGCTCAAATCCTTGAACTTTCTAGTAATGGGCAATGTGCTTATTCGGAAGAGTTTGATCTCAACTCCCTCCTTGAAAATCGAGAAGATGAAGGTCCATATTGAACATATGTTCCCTCTTCAGCCAAAATAATTGAGTCAATTTGTAAAACATCTAACACTCTTCACCCAAATAAAATTCGTGTTTCTGAACTTCGTCCTGGTCTTCAAACTATGGCTGTTATTCTTCGTGAAAATATTTTCTGTCTTATCAAGGATCGTGAGTATGTACCAGCGTGTTGTGCTCACATGTTGCATTGCATAATCAGTAAACGACCTTACAACCTTGCTTATTTCTTCGCTAAGAGAATAATGCAACTCGAGGACACTAACGATAAGTTAATGCCCTATGGGATGCTCTTAACTCGTTTTTATAACTTCATAATGCAAACATATCCACACCTCCAAAGCACCAATACCAACTCTTTTGTCGTGATTATGGATCCTATATCCAAGTCTCACATTTCATCATTCCTTGAGTCTGAAAGGCTTCCGATTGATTATATTCTTGATGAGGAGTTATCCATTTATCAAGAGAGACGCTTCGAAGAAGACTGAAGTCAACAATCATATATTTTTGGTTGCTATGTTTAAACTTTGAATGATTCATAGTTTTTCTATTTATTGTCACTCTTAGCATTGTTATGATTGTCGTTTGTATGAACTAATCTTATCTATATTAGATATGAATGTTTGCTGATGATGTTATTGGCTTATTTAGAGTTTGAATAACACCTTTCATGGTTAAATTCTTATTTATGCTGTTCTGCAACAAATAGGATTGATTTGAATATGCAGGTTGCAGAAATGAGAAACTAGACAAAATTCTACGAACCTACTGCCAGCGGTCCCTTATTGATCCGACGGTCCTCCAATGATAAGGGACCGTCTGAGGTTTAAAGGACCGTCCTTGTGGAATCACGGATTTTTGCACTATTTTCTTCATTCCTGCAATCCTAAACCTATTGCATGATTATCACAACCTTACTATGTTTAGATAAACATTTATAAGTGCTTAAAAACTCCTAATGCATGCTTTTCCCAAATCACAACCATGCTTGATTATTTAAGCCTTTCTCATCACCCTCAACATCATCATAATCATCTTTCAATCAACCTCATCACCTACAATGGCCTCATCTTCCACTTCCTTACCAACAACCAAAAAAGAACCCACAACACAACAATCAAACAAAAGGCCTAAGCTTCAAATCATTCGACCACAAACAAATTTCATTGACCTCACACTCTATGACACCACTCCATCTCCTAAGTCACCACCATCATCACCTCAAGCACCAAGTGCACCACTCAAAACACCATCCACCAATGGAACATATCACACTTCTTCTAAGACATCCTCTAGCTCAAAGACAACCACATCACCTTTCTCATCATTTGTCAAAAACTTATCACCTTTGCTCACCCAATCTAGTTTGGGTGCTTACACTCCATTCATGAGTAATCAACCATCATCTCCCACTCATTCTATCTCATCTCCAAGAAACCAACATCCTCCTCTAACAAACGCATCAACTCACAATACAACATCACCAAATGGGCCTTTGTAGGTGATGAAGGGTTTCAAGGGGTGAAAACCTTTGAAAATACTGTTACAAACGACCTAGGGTTTATTAGGTTCAGCCCTAGTATTCTCCACACAAGTTCCTCTTTTATGAATGAAAAATAGAAAAGTATATATAGATTTTGTGAGGTGACGGCGTCAAGAGGAAAAATCTGACGCCGTCATCTCACCGCCAATAAAGTTCTCGGACTGCCTAGATCTATACCTGACGCCGTTATGTGTAATTCTGCTCCAGGCCGTCACCAAAATTACTCTTGACGCCCTTGTTCTGATGTCGTCACGTTTTCTCTGGGTCGTCATCCATTTTTGTAACAATTCACATTTTCAGGTTAATTACTATTCCGGGAAAATTTTACTATTCACTATTACTATTCATTTTTCCCAAAATTTTCCCGAAATTTGATTTTTGTTTCTTGGCCTCGAGTGATAAATCATTTCCATAACAAATTAAAAGTTTGACACTCATCAGATCATTTTCGTGAAAGTTATTAAGGCATTACACGTTTTAGGGTAAAACGTCATTCAAAAACTCTACGCACAACGAAACTCGACCGCGTTAAGTGACCCCACATCAGAAAAATGTTTGACACACTCATGATTTATTTGAGAATTAATCATGACTGTGAAAAACATGACCAAAATAAGCCTCGGCCGTGAAAAACTAGAATTTTCAGTTTTAAGCGTTTTTACTCAGCCGTAACCTTAGCCTATACCTACACCGCTTTTCTAAGATGATTTGAGTTTTCAATTTATTAGAAAAAGTCAACATATTTTTCCCTCCTCCTTTGACCAAAAATCATTCCTTGATTTTATAAATGATTCCTTGATTTTTAGGCTTACGGTTTTAAGTTTAAAGACATTAAAAACCAACCGACACTAGACAGAGCCCAGCCTAGACATTATAAGCCATTTTAAGTCATTAGTATCCTATTAGAAAATTTACATTTTACTTTTCTCAATTTTACGCAACTTTCGTAAGTTTTACGTATTACGCGTTTTAGACCCGCGTTTCCGGTTTTAGCAGGGTTTGAGCACCCCAATAGAACCTACCACTCATTTTTATATTTTATTATGGAGTATATTGATAAGTTCTAGCATATTTATAAGTTTCATATTTTTAGGATACCCGGTTTTACGTTTTGTGACTTAAGCATTTACGGTTAGCATTTTACGGGTCCAAAACTAGTCACATAAGTAGGATAATATCATCCAAGACCAAGTCATCCATCCTATCCTAAGTGAAACCGCCTCTAGGGGGGGATTCACTTGTGTTGCTTGATCTTGACCATTGATTCATTAAATGTACACATGTATACAACTTAGGCTCCAAGTAAAACTTGGTCACCAAGTTTAGGGAATTTCCTAACACCTTCCTAACCTCCTCATTCATGCTATAAAAGCAAGCTCATACCTTCATCTTTTCATCACCAAAACGCCACACCATTTATTCCTAGCACCATGATCCTTTGATCTTCAAACTACAAGTTTAACTACAAAGTTCAAGGTCTTAGTATTCTCTACCTAGTTCTTAAGTTTGTTTGGTGATTCCATGGTTGAATTAGGAGCTACACAAGGTGATTAGGGGCAAAAGTTAATTGGTTTTCAAAAGGGTTATAGCAAGGATTACAAGAGTTGTGGTGAAGGGTTTGCAAGCATAGGTTTAGTGTCCTAGTTTCATACTTGACTTCCTTTCTTTAGAAAGCCAAAAGTTGTAAGAAATCCTATTACACTTTCTTGCTCAATATCATTTTCATGCTTATTATGTTTCTTTCATGCTATATATGGTCTTTGTATTATGTTCATGATGTATAAAAACTAGTAAAACAAGTTATGGTATATATATGTTAACTTATGATATTTAAACAAGTAAACTAGTGACTTTTATGGAGAACCACAACCAAAATAGTATAACTATGACATTTGACACTCACTTACTGTTAAAGAGGACTTAACAAGGAAAACATAACAATTTGAATCACCCAAAACAAGTACCCGAGTCAAAAGTTATGACCATTTGAAGTTAGCAAAACCAAAACGCCGAAACTGCCGATACCTACTGTTTTGCAATCTGCCATTTTAAAAGTCGCCCTTCTGGTCCGATTCATCAAAAAGTTAAAACACGAAAGTTGTCTGGAACGACGTTTTCGTATAGGATCAAAGAAACTCGAGCCCTGAAAACACTTTCCGAGTGATATTTTTCTTCAAATTCTTAACAGCCCATTTTTAAACCAAAGTTACTATATAATTATTATAATTAGATGAGACCAAGAGGTCTAATGACCTAAAGCCAAGACCACAACCATGGCTAAAGCCAAGGTTGAGTGTCAAGACCATGGTAACAATGACCAAGGTCACGGCAAAGCCACGGCTTAAGACCATATAACTTTTAAAGATCAAAACTTATATATGTGTTATCAAATACTACAATAGTAGGGAGCCTCATGTGAGGAGTTCATTAAGTAAGCCGTCGAGATGAGTTGTGGATTTATGAATTAAAGTGTCCTGGCTCCTCAAACGTTTACTCCATGACTTCTGAATTATGTCGGCCCGAATGGTAGTAAGAGATATACAACCTATACATGTTTCATAAACCATTTATATTCAAAGACTTACATTATATACTAAGTACTACATCATGAACATTATGGAAGACATATATAGGCAATTCTTCGTATTCTTAGACGTTACTCCAAACTTAAGTCGCAACGTTCTATTATAGGCTGTTCTTAGAGACTTTCGCGATTCGACTACCACTATCATTTCTCATTACATAAGCTTAAGGTGAGTCATAGCCCCTACTTTTTCATACTTGTTTTAACTCTTTGGGGGAGATACATGCTCAACTACTTGCTTACTTGTACAAATACTCAAAACATTTATACTTGATTGTTTTATACTTGATTGTCTTATACTTGATTGCATTATACTTGATTTCATACATACATGATTGTGTTATACTTAACTGCGTTATACTTGATTGTGAGACTTCCAGTGGCTCCAGATTAAGTTGCTGGGTGACCATTGAGACTGCCAGTGGCTCCAGATTAAGTTGCTGGATGACCATTGAGATATACAACAAACGTGAGGTCTTCAGAGATGAAGTGTAGACTCACGACTAATTGCTTAACTATATTGATGAACTTATACATGTCTTTATTATACTATATGTTAGCAATGGGTTGTGAACACACAGGTTACAAGTCTCTTATGGCGGGACTTGCAACTGAGTGGATTCACAATGCTTTTGCTGTGTGAACATTCTTTATAGGCTTTTCAACTGTTTTAAGACAAACTCTATGAACTCACCAACCATTGTGTTGACACTTTAGCATGTTTATCTCAGGTTAGTAAGGCGATAGCTAGTGCGTGGAACTTAGAGTCAAGCTGCATATTATGAAGACTTGCGCTTTTATCATTTACCATTTAAAACATTTTGTATACATTTATGTATGATACTTTGGAATCTCATGTTTGTAACTTTGAATTCATTAATCGAATGGTAACTTTTCAAAACGTCTCATTTAGAGTTCGTTTTCTATAACTTGTACTTTGTATTATGAAGTATCACCCTCAGTGACACAGTCTTCCACTGCGGTATTTTGGGGGTGTTACAGATTGGTATCAGAGCCTTGGTTATAGAGAACTAGGTTGCATTTAGTGCCTAGACTATAACTGCTATATACGTTAAGACTCTCCTCTTTATTTGCCTTACACACGCTACATACACATACGCTTTTCGGTAGTTGTTGGTTTAGTTCCACGCTGTTAGATGATGTGACTTTAGTATTATAAGGAACCCCAAAG
Source organism: Artemisia argyi (assembly GCA_030686995.1). Taxonomy (NCBI): domain Eukaryota; kingdom Viridiplantae; phylum Streptophyta; class Magnoliopsida; order Asterales; family Asteraceae; genus Artemisia; species Artemisia argyi. Next base: position 43,329,876 of record CM060697.1, read on the forward strand.
ATTAGCCGAGTCATTAAAAACATGGAGCTCAGTAATAACTAATTATTTAACTTGATCTTGTGACAGTTCTTGTTTGATGAGACACAAGATTTGAGTTAAATAATATTATTGCTTAGCTTTAGGGATTTGATGACTTGATTATCTTACTATCTGCCTCAGTAGGCGGATTTTGTGTCGGAAATTCTTAAGTAGGAAGATTTAGAATCTCCTTATTTAAATGGATTGGGACGCCTCTTCATTTAAATAAAGAAATTGTAAATCACCGAGCCATAAGTTTATGATCCCTTACTTACATAAATTTGGACGCTTCTTTATGTAAGTAATGAGTTATAAATAAGTGGGCTTAACTGTATCTGATACGACTCCTTAACCAGAACCTTAGACGAATCAGAGTAAACACCACTATATTAGAGATCCCGAATTCTCTTAGACACACCGTAAGTAGTTAACATCAACTGAACTTCGGGACGAAGTTCTCCTTAAGGGGTAGAGACTGTAACAATTCACATTTTCAGGTTAATAACTATTCCCGGGAAATTTTACTATTCACTATTACTATTCATTTTTCCCAAAATTTTCCCGAAATTTGATTTTTGTTTCTTGGCCTCGAGTGATAAATCATTTCCATAGCAAATTAAAAGTTTGACACTCATCAGATCATTTTCGTGAAAGTTATTAAGGAATTACACGTTTTAGGGTAAAACGTCATTCAAAAATTCTACGCACAACGAAACTCGACCGCGTTAAGTGACCCCGCATCAGAAAAATGTTTGACACACTCATGATTTATTTGAGAATTAATCATGACTGTGAAAAACATGACCAAAATAAGCCTCAGCCGTGAAAAACTGGAATTTTCAGTTTTAAGCGTTTTTACTCAGCCATAACCTTAGCCTATACCTACACCGCGTTTCTAAGACGATTTGAGTTTTCAACTTATTAGAAAAAGTCAACATATTTTCCCCTCCTCCTTTGACCAAAAATCATTCCTTGATTTTTAGGCTTACGGTTTTAAGTTTAAAGACATTAAAAACCAATCGACACTAGACAGAGCCCAGCCTAGACATTATAAGCCATTTTAAGTCATTAGTATCCTATTAGAAAAGTTACATTTTATTTTTCTCAATTTTACGCAACTTTCGTAAGTTTTACGTATTACGCGTTTTAGACCCGCGTTTCCAGTTTGAGCACCCCAATAGAACCTACCACTCATTTTATATTTTATTATGGAGTATATTGATAAGTTCTAGCATATTTATAAGTTTCATATTTTTAGGATACCCGGTTTTACGTTTTGTGACTTAAGCATTTACGGTTAGCATTTTACGGGTCCTAAACTAGTCACATAAGTAGGATAATATCATCCAAGACCAAGTCATCCATCCTATCCTAAGTGAAACCGCCACTAGGGGGGGGGGGATTCACTTGTGTGGCTTGATCTTGACCATTGATTCATTAGATGTACACATGTATACAACTTAGGCTCCAAGTAAAACTTGGTCACCAAGTTTAGGGAATTTCCTAACACCTTCCTAACCTCCTCATTCATGCTATAAAAGCAAGCTCATACCTTCATCTTTTCATCACCAAAATGCCACACCATTTATTCCTAGCACCATGATCCTTTGATCTTCAAACTACAAGTTTAACTACAAAGTTCAAGGTCTTAGTATTCTCTACCTAGTTCTTAAGTTTGTTTGGTGATTCCATGGTTGAATTAGGAGCTACACAAGGTGATTAGGGGCAAAAGTTAATTGGTTTTCAAAAGGGTTATAGCAAGGATTACAAGAGTTGTGGTGAAGGGTTTGCAAGCATAGGTTTAGTGTCCTAGTTTCATACTTGACTTCCTTTCTTTAGAAAGCCAAAAGTTGTAAGAAATCCTATTACACTTTCTTGCTCAATATCATTTTCATGCTTATTATGTTTCTTTCATGCTATATATGGTCTTTGTATTATGTTCATGATGTATAAAAACTAGTAAAACAAGTTATGGTATATATATGTTAACTTATGATATTTAAACAAGTAAACTAGTGACTTTTATGGAGAACCACAACCAAAATAGTATAACTATGACATTTGACACTCACTTACTGTTAAAGAGGACTTAACAAGGAAAACATAACAATTTGAATCACCCAAAACAAGTACCCGAGTCAAAAGTTATGACCATTTGAAGTTAGCAAAACCAAAACGCCGAAACTGCCGATACCTACTGTTTTGCAATCTGCCATTTTAAAAGTCGCCCTTCTGGTCCGATTCATCAAAAAGTTAAAACACGAAAGTTGTCTGGAACGACGTTTTCATATAGGATCAAAGAAACTCGAGCCCTGAAAACACTTTCCGAGTGATATTTTTCTTCAAATTCTTAACAGCCCATTTTTAAACCAAAGTTACTATATAATTATTATAATTAGATGAGACCAAGAGGTCTAATGACCTAAAGCCAAGACCACAACCATGGCTAAAGCCAAGGTTGAGTGTCAAGACCATGGTAACAATGACCAAGGTCACGGCAAAGCCACGGCTTAAGACCATATAACTTTTAAAGATCAAAACTTATATATATGTTATCAAATACTACAATAGTAGGGAGCCTCATGTGAGGAGTTCATTAAGTAAGCCGTCGAGATGAGTTGTGGATTTATGAATTAAAGTGTCCTGGCTCCTCAAACGTTTACTCCATGACTTCTGAATTATGTCGGCCCGAACGGTAGTAAGAGATATACAACCTATACATGTTTCATAAACCATTTATATTCAAAGACTTACATTATATACTAAGTACTACATCATGAACATTATGGAAGACATATATAGGCAATTCTTCGTATTCTTAGACGTTACTCCAAACTTAAGTCGCAACGTTCTATTATAGGCTGTTCTTAGAGACTTTCGCGATTCGACTACCACTATCATTTCTCATTACATAAGCTTAAGGTGAGTCATAGCCCCTACTTTTTCATACTTGTGTTAACTCTTTGGGGGAGATACATGCTCAACTACTTGCTTACTTGTACAAATACTCAAAACATTTATACTTGATTGTTTTATACTTGATTGTCTTATACTTGATTGCATTATACTTGATTTCATACATACATGATTGTGTTATACTTAACTGCGTTATACTTGATTGTGTGACTTCCAGTGGCTCCAAATTAAGTTGCTGGATGACCATTGAGACTGCCAGTGGCTCCAGATTAAGTTGCTGGATGACCATTGAGACTGCCAGTGGCTCCAGATTAAGTTGCTGGATGACAATTGAGACATACAACAAACGTGAGGTCTTCGGAGATGAAGTGTAGACTCACGACTAATTGCTTAACTGTTTTGATGAACTTATACATGTCTTTATTATACTATATGTTAGCAATGGGTTGTGAACACACAGGTTAGAAGTCTCTTATGGCGGGACTTGCAACTGAGTGGATTCACAATGCTTTTGCTGTGTGAACATTCTTTATAGGCTTTTGAACTGTTTTAAGACAAACTCTATGAACTCACCAACCATTGTGTTGACACTTTAGCATGTTTATCTCAGGTTAGTAAGGCGATAGCTAGTGCGTGGAACTTAGAGTCAAGCTGCATATTATGAAGACTTACGCTTTTATCATTTACCATTCAAAACATTTTGTATACATTTATGTATCATACTTTGGAATCTCATGTTTGTAACTTTGAATTCATTAATCGAATGGTAACTTTTCAAAACGTCTCATTTAGAGTTCGTTTTCTATAACTTGTACTTTGTATTATGAAGTATCACCCTCAGTGACACAGTCTTCCGCTGCGGTATTTTGGGGGTGTTACAATTTTGCTCTTGACGCCGTCAAAAAATCTTTCTTGACGCCGTCAGGTACTGTTCCCAGCAAGGGAAATTAAGACTTTGCCGTTTTCTTCACTTTTATACTCCAAAAATGTCCAAAATGCTTCATTTTCCAAAATTCACTCCCAAAGTACCTAAAATCACAAAAGGAACGATTTAGGGCAATATTTGATCATATAAATTCAATTCCGGGCTTAAATGACCCCCTAAAAGCGATTCATTTTTTGCCTCATCACCAGCAGTTACTACTGCAAGGCCAAAAGTTTCCACTGGTGGTTCTGTAAACAATAAAAGGGTAAATGTGGGAAATGTTGTTAAGGCCTCAGCACGTTGGGAATGGAAACCAAAAGGATCTATCACCTCAAACAATCACAATGGTGTATCAATGACCTTTGACAGATATAATTATATTGATACACAAGGCATATCCAAGTCATTTGTGGCTTGGGTCCCCAAAAGGAACTAATTCCTTTATTTTATGTGCAGGAACATTCAAAGCCTAAAGATGATCAAGGATATTCAGACAGTGGATGTTCCAGGCACATGACTAGCAATAAGTCCTATCTTTCAGATTTCAAACCTAATGATGGACAATTTGTCAGCTTTGGAGGTGGTATTGGAGGCACAGTTTCTGGCAAAGGAACAATCAAGGCTGGAAACTTGGATTTTGAGAATGTATATTATGTGAAAGAACTCAAGTACAACCTTTTCAGTGTGTCACAGATGTGTGACAAGAAGCATAGAGTTCTATTCACAGAAGGTGAATGCTATATTTTATTGATGCGTAGGGATTGCACCAGGCTTTACCTCTCGAAGGATCTCGAGAAGCTTACAACCCCCATCGGGCAGTGTACCTGATCGATGTAGTATAGTATAATGACAAGTACCGGGGGATTGATTGTTCAGCTAGGAATAGTGTCGCTAGGATTAGAAAACCTAAAGACTAGGTCTAGAGATGAGGGATGATTCTTATTGTATTTTTATAATTTTATGAAAGCAATTAAAAATCTCAGTTTTGAAGGAGTTTGGCGGAATTAGTTGCTAGTCAACTAACCCAATACTAAAGATGCAATCAAAATAAAATACTGAAAATGAAAATAAACTAAATTATACTAGAGTTGTGAGCAATATATGGGAGAATTGTGTTTACTTAGATTTCACTACTCCCTATATATCTTTTACAGGTTAATTACTTGTTATAGTTGCGTGGATGACGGATTGTATTCCTTAATACCATTCATGGGGTGGCGTACTTACTTCCCCAATCCTATGAGCGCCTACTTCACTCCTATGTCGAGTCGGCTAAGAAGCTCCTAACATGGGATCACTAGAACTTGCTCATACATTAAATACAACCAATAAAACCTGTTCATGTTCCCTAAGACGTTCAAGCATGTTACACAATGGAGATCTGCCAGTTTTCTTAAGCCTAACATTGAAATCATTCATCCATTACAACAATAAACAAGTAATCAACACATAATCAACATCTAGGTTTCATTACATCTAAGCAAACACAAGATAGATCTAGGGTTTACAAAGTTATATTCAAACAACACATAGACATAATCAAAACCTAGCATGTTGAAATCAAGATAAGCATAAGATATATTCAAACAACACATAGACATATTGATTGAATTGAAAGAAGACTTATCTCAATTGAACATGAAAAGATTCAAGGGGTGAAAACCCTTGAAAATACTGTAAAATACGACCTAGGGTTTACAAAGTTCGGCCCTAGTATTCTCCACACAAGTTCCTCTTCTTATGAATGAAAAATAGAAAACTATATATAGATTTTGATAGGTGACGGCGTCAAGAAAAAAAGTCTGACGTCATCATCTCGCCGCCAAATAGTTTCTCGGACTGCCTAGATCTGGGTCTGACGCCGCCATGTATACTCCTTATGCAGGCCATCACCAAAAATTGTCTTGACGCCCTTGTTGTGACACCTTCAGGTTTTCACTGGGTCGTCATGGATTTTACTCTTGACGCCGTCATGATCTTCTTCTTGACGCCGTCAGGTACTGTTCTCAGCATGGAAAATTAAGTCTTTGCCGTTTTCTTCACTTTTATGCTCCAAAAACGTCCGAATTGCTTCCTTTTCCAGAATTCACTCCCAAAGTACCTAAAATCACAAAAGGAACGACTTAGGGCAATATTTGATCAAATAAATTCAATTCTGGGCTTAAATGACCTCCTAAAAGTGGTTCATTTTTCGCCTCATCATATACCCTTACACTTGAGATTTGCTTGTCCTCAAACAAATTCGCTTTTATTCTAATCAAAATACAAGTTAGGGGTCATTTAACACTAATATAAAAGTAATTACAACAAATAATTGTTCCACTAAAGACCAAAGACAAGCACGGAGATCATACACTAGCACCTCACAAATAGTGTTTAGATACTCACATCTCTCGGGTGTAATAAAGTAATATCACAATATGGAAATGGAAAACATCTCTCACTACCTGTCATAGCAAAATAGATTACCATAGGCTTGGGAAAGGATCAAACCTCCACCACATGGCGTAAGCACCTAGGATAAACTATCAAAGAGGTCTTTTAAAGGGTTGTAATGTTAGGTGTAGGGATATGGAATACACGGTTTTGTTTGATATAGGAAGTCTTTACTGGTGGCGAGTTAACAATCTTAATTAATTACATGTACAATATGGCGTTGCTAAGCCAAGACTAGACTCGACTTAAGCTAGTAAATCAAAAATAACAAAAACATAAAATGAACATATAATGAAAAGGGATGGTAGTCCGTATGTTTTTTTCTCTTTTCTTTTCTTTTTTTTTTTCATTTTCTTGATTTTTCGATTTTTTTTTTTTTTTCTTTTTTCATACACTCTTACCCTACCATCCAAAATAATACATCATAGGGAATGAAAATTCCCCTTACACTTGAATTTTTACATACTTTACAATAAACTAATCTAATGACTCGAATTAAGATAATCAAAACACTTGGAGTACTTTTAAGATTAACGCACATATGGGGGTAATATATGATGTTCTTCCCCATTACTCCATAAAATAAGTACTTTACCCATGAGTCCCAATCGTCCCAAAACAATATGTACAAGGATATGACTCGACTTAGCAACCATGTAATCGATTAGATAATTAACTTAGGGTTTAACAAATAACAATAAGGCACTAAAAATGAGTTCATACACGGAAGGCTAAGGCGATTTGGGTGTACATTTAAGTAGGGTGTAACAAATTCTTCCTTTAAGTAAGATGCTTAAAGTTAGAAACGAAAAGATAGGCTCGGAGGGGTGTACTATGGGTTTCGTGTACTAAAAATGAGTACAACGCTAAGGTGTAGGAAAAATTAAGACTTAACTAGCCAAGTAATATGACTTAAATGGTCAAGTAATTATGATACGGGTTTAACACAAGGGTGATCCTAATGCCTCTTATCATGTAGTGAATCCTACTACACGAATGTAGTCTCACTAGCGGTCTCGGGATGCATCACTAGCGCAAGTTCTAGAATCTAAATGCTACCGGTACACTCATAAGCACTAATAGTAAATGATTTTCCTATCAAATCTAAAGGTGAACCTCACATATTTGGGTGGAAAATTTTTCTGAATGGTACGGTTTTGTGCTAGTCATACAATCTCCTATCCATGAGACGCTTGCTATGGCTAAAGTTTCACTCCTAAATGTTGTAAAAAATTTTAAATTTTGCGCTAAAATTACACTAACAAGTATTTCTCATAGTTTTATTACACATCTACTATCAAACAAACAAACTCAAGCGAAAGTGTATCTGTAAGGTATCATCATTTTACCCTCCCTTTACACTTAGGATGAACATTGTCCCCAATGTTCAAGTAAAGAATGTAAATGTGAAATAAGTAAAACAAATGAAATCAAATACTCCCCTGATTCGCTCGGTATGGATAATAAGGTGGCCAGGTTAGATCTTCCTCCAAGAAAATGAACAATCAAATCTTCCCTTCCAGAGTATAAATCATCTTCTTGTCATACATAACCTGTAAAACCTGAGAAAACAGACAAGGCAACCTCGCATAAAATCGGTGGCAATCTACATATGCTAATAAATCCTAGAAAACAAAATAAGAAATAATGCTTGTGGAATGATGTTTGCAGATTTCCTGGATTTTATAAAACTAATAATTCAACAAAAACTTTAAGACTCCGTTAGAAAAACAAAACTGGTAAAATTTCCAGATTTTTACATGTGACGCCGTCAAGAGGAACTCGTGACGCCGTCAGAAGTGACCTGCAGAAATTCTTATGTTAAGTTTTTGGAAAATTTCTGGAAAAACTTCATCCTACTTCCTGGAAAATCCTGCAAAACTTCATTATGACTCGATACAAGCATTTGACTCTAACAAATACGAATATACATGTTCACTTAATATTGTGCAGAATCATGATCGGTTTTGTTTCTTAAAAACATATTTGGGGTTTCCCCTTACACTTATCTTTTGCAAAAATACCTTTGGATGAAGTTAAGACTAGGCCAAACAACAAAGTAAAGTATTTTACTATTTAGTTTTGAATCATGATCTACCAACAATAAAATAAAGCATGCAAACGAAAGTAAATAACAAACAAACAAAATAAAAATCACATAAAACATGGGTTGCCTCCCAAGAAGCGCTTTTCTTTATTTACGAGTCTTGTAGCTAGACTCAAGGTCATGGGTTACTACGTAATCTCATTGTTGGTTTCACTCTCTAGGTCATCTCCTATATCAGTTTTGTATTCCGGACCTAATTGCAAGCATTCTTTGTAGAAACCAAGCATCATATTCATCACATACTCTACTCCTCTACGTCTATCCACATTATTCCTGTAGTAAGCTGCTTGTTTGTGTTCCTTTTCTATATTTGACAAGAGGTGGTACCGCTCAATCTTATAGGGCATTTGGTAGGCAATCTCATCATTCTCCTCCTTGAACCTAACTATCCCTAAAGTCAGATCATAACTCATCCTAGTGGCCTCAACAAATGGTTTTCCGAACACTACTTGGCTTAGGCAATCATCTATCACCGGACGAGTATCTTCTACTATCATAAAATCGATCTCATAAGTGAAATTTCCCACAATCACATGCAACCCTTTCACTCTTCCTACAAAATTACTTATCAAATTCTTATTGGGCATCATCCTATAACCAAGTTGTTTCTTCATCACCCAATTATAATAAGTCCTAGTCATGATGTTTATAGGGGATCTAAGATCGATATAAGCTTTCCATATATGCATATGTCTGATGTTGCATGGTATGTTGATGTTAGAGGGGTCTCCCATTTTGATAAGGGGTGTGCCAAGGATATATGGTGTTTCGGGGCCATCGAATAAATCCTTATGGTATTCCCGTTCTTCCTTGGTGGGCAACTTATCAAAGTGCTTTTCTATAGTCTCTACTTCCTCTAACTCCTCTCCCTTATTAACCTTAACTTCCCTAATTTCATCCCTAGTCTCGGTTTCTACTTCAACTTCATCTTTGTCACTTTCTTCTATATCCTTATCTTTTGGCTTAATGGTGACAACATTGACAAAGTGGACATGTTTGGATGATGAGGGGTCCTTAATTTGGATTCCGTTATTGGCGTCCCTAGTGTCCTTCCTAGGTGTAGTTAACGCTTGGTTGTTAAGGGCTTTCAACAAGTTGTCTATCTTGTTGGTCATCTCCATTTGTTGTTGGTTGAATTCAGTTTCAAACCTAGCTATGCGAGCCTCTTGAGATACCACGAACTTAGACATCAATCCTTCAAGATTGTTGGTACTACCATAGTTGTTAGAAGGGTTTTTGTTGAAACTACGGTTGGAGTGTGGACCGTTTGGTTGGTAACGATTAGGCGGATTGGACGAATTGGCTTGATTTTGTTTCCACCTAAGGTTTGGGTGGTTTTTCTAAGAGGGGTTGTAGGAATCCCCGTAACGGTTTGGCTTGGGTTTGAAAGTGTACTAGTTATCTCCCGCTTCGTCGGTACGCAAGGATGCGTAGTCCGCAAAAGCTGTTCCGGGGAGTTCCACACAATCACGAGTGTCATGGGGACCACTACATAATTCGCATGAAGAAGTGATTTTGTTCACTTGGCTTGAAGGCTTAGGAGCTTCATAAGATTTCATAAGAAACTTGACTTGGTCCTTAAGTTCCATGATCCTACGGTCGGGAGTGCTAGAGTTGTTCGAAGGCAAAGATATTGCCTTGACCGTTTTGTTCAAATCACGGGGATCATTCCAACTTTCGTTGTCATAGAGAGCAAGATCTTCTATGAGTTCCCAAGATTGTTCCGCATTTAGATCACGTAGCTTACCACCGGCCGATTGGTCAATAGCTCGCCTTGTGGAGAGATCGATATGGTCATAGAAGATTTAGACTTGGAGCCAAAGATCTATGCCATGATGAGGGACTTTTTGGAGTAAGTCCTTGAATCGAGTCCATGCTTCATATAGAGTTTCATTTTGACGTTGTTGGAACATCAAGATGTCATTTCTAAGCTTGGTAGTTCTCCCCGGTGGGAAAAATTGAGCAAGGAAATGGGTGGTGAGATCATCCCATGAGGTGATGGATCCCGCGGGTAAACGTTCAAGCCATTGGCTAGCTTGATCACGTAGAGAGAATTGGAATAGGCGTAATCGGGTTGACTCTCTAGTTGTAACATCAAGGTCTATAGAATCTACGATTTTAAGGAAGTCCTTGAGATGTTGGTTTGGATCTTCGGAACGAAGTCCATGGAATGCACATCCGCTTTGCACCAACCGGATGGTGTCGGATCGCAAGGGGGTCACATTGGCTCCTTGGGTGAGCTTAATGGTGTTTCGATAGCCTTGGTGGCTAGGTCGGGAATACTCTCCTAAGGTTCGGGGCCTAAGCGGTTGGTTATCTAGTGGTAGGTTTTGTTGTGGTGGGATGACGGGTCAAAGATGTTACCATCGTCCAGGATGTTGGATGGCAAAGAGTTACGAACAAAAACACGAAGAAATAAGATAGACTAAAGAGAACCTAAAAATAAAAATAAAATCTTACTAGAAAGGAATCTAGCAAGTAGACCTAATAAAAAGAGATTCTAACCTAGAAAATAACTATTCCCCGGGCTGCAGCGCCAAAAACTTGATGTGTAGGGATTGCAACAGGCTTTACCTCTCGAGGGATCTCGAGAAGCTTACAACCCCCACCAGGCAATGTACCTGATCAATGTAGTATAGTATAATGACAAGTACCGGGAGATTGATCGTTCAGCTAGGAATAGTGTCGCTAGGATTAGAAAACCTAAAGACTAGGTCTAGAGATGAGGGATGATTCTTTTTATATTTTTATATTTTTATGAAAGCAATTAAAAATCTCGGTTTTGAAGGAGTTTGGCGGAATTAGTTGCTAGTCAACTAACCCAATACTAAATGCAATCAAAATAAAATACTGAAAATGAAAATAAACTAAATTATACTAGAGTTGTGAGCAATATATGGGAGAAATGTGTTTACTTAGATTTCACTACTCCCTAGATATCTTTTACAGGTTAATTACTTGTTATAGTTGCGTGGATGACGGATTGTATTCCTTAATACCATTCATGGGGTGGCGTACTTACTTCCCCAATCCTATGAGCGCCTACTTCACTCCTATGTCGAGCCGGCTAAGAAGCTCCTAACATGGGATCACTAGAATTTGCTCATGCATTAAATACAACCAATAAAACCTAGTACACATCGGTTCATGTTTCCTAAGACGTTCAAGCATGTTACACAATGGAGATCTGCCAGTTTTCTTAAGCCTAACATTGAAATCATTCATCCATTACAACCATAAACAAGTAATCAACACATAATCAACATCTAGGTTTCATTACATCTAAGCAAACACAAGATAGATCTAGCCTAGCATGTTGAAATCAAGACAAGCATAAGATATATTCAAACAACACATAGACATATTGATTGAATTGAAAGAAGACTTATCTCAATTGAACATGAAAGGATTCAAGGGGTGAAAACCCTTGAAAATACTGTAAAATACGACCTAGGGTTTACAAAGTTCGGCCCTAGTATTCTCCACACAATTTCCTCTTCTTATGAATGAAAAATAGAAAACTATATATAGATTTTGATAGGTGACGGCGTCAAGAACAAAAGTCTGACGCCGTCATCTTGCTGCCAAATAGTTTCTCGGACTACCTAGATCTGGGTCTGACGCCGTCAAGTATACTCCTTATGCAGGCCGTCACCAAAAATTGTCTTGACGCCCTTGTTGTGACGCCTTCAGGTTTTCACTGGGTCGTCATGGATTTTACTCTTGACGCCGTCATGATCTTCTTCTTGACGTCGTCAGGTACTGTTCTAAGCATGGAAAATTAAGTCTTTGACGTTTTCTTCACTTTTATGCTCCAAAAACATCCGAATTGCTTCCTTTTCCAGAATTCACTCCCAAAGTACTTAAAATCACAAAAGGAACGATTTAGGGCAATGTTTGATCAAATAAATTCAATTCCGGGCTTAAATGACCCCCTAAAAGTGGTTCATTTTTCGCCTCATCACTTATCTAAGGATTATAAGCTCCTTGATGAAAGTAATATTTTGCTTAAAATCCCTAGAAAAGTCAATTTATATAGCATAGACATGAAGAATATACTGGCTAAAGATGATGTTACTTGTTTGCTTGCAAAAGCCACTTTGGATGAATCCATGCTTTGGCAAAGAAGACTTGGTCATGTTAACTTCAAGACCATTAACAAGATTGTGAAAGATGGTCTAGTCAGAGGTTTACCAGAGAAGAGATTTTAAAATGACCAAACATGTATTGCGTGTCTTAAAGGTAAGCAACACAGAGCTTCATGCAAGACCAAGGCATACAATTCTATTGATCATCCACTTTACAAGCTGCATATCGACTTATTTGGTCCTACATCAGTGAGCTGCATAAATTTGAAGAAGTATTGTCTTGTTGTGACTGATGACTTTAGTAGATTTACATGGGTTTTCTTTTTAAGAACCAAGGATGAAACCACTGGCATCCTCAAGACATTCATCACTGAAGTTGAAAATCAAGTTGAAAAGAAGATCATGATCATCAGGTGTGACAATGGGACAGAGTTCAAGAACAAAGTTATGGATGATTTCTGCTGAGACAAAGGTATTAAGAGAGAATTTAGTATTGCGAGAACTCCTCAACAAAATGGAGTTGCTGAAAGAAGGAACAGAACACTAATTGAGGCTACTAGAACCATGTTAGCTGATTCAAAGCTACCAGTGACTTTTTGGGCTGAAGCATTAACACTGCTTGTTACATTCAGAACAGGGTTTTAGTGGTTAAAACAATGAACAAGACACCTTATGAGCTATTCATAGGAAGACCCCCAACTTTGGAATTTATGAGGCTATTTGGATGTCATGTCACAATTCTCAATACCATTGATCATCTGGGAAAATTTGAAGAAAAATCTGATGAAGGCTTCTTCGTTGGATATTCTATGGTTAGCAAGGCTTTTAGAGTCTATAACTTAAGAACGAAGAAGATTGAAGAGAATTTTCATGTTGAGTTTCTTGAAAATAAAACTAACATAGCAGGTTCAGGACCAGAATGGTTATTTGATCTTGAGACATTATCAAATACAATGAATTATGTACCTATTACTTCAAGTTCTGAAGACAAAAATCTTGAAGAATCAGAAGAATTCATTGATGAAGATGAATCTTGCAAAGATGATGAAGATGATAAAGATCAAATTGTTATGCCACTTTGGGACTTTGTTGACAATAATGAAAACTCTCAACCTTCAAAGGATTCTGAAAAGGAAAGTGATGAAAATGCTGTGAATTTTGATGTTCTGAATAAAGAAATTCCTGCTAGCAGTGGTAACTCAATTCCCACTGCTACAACAGAAGTTTCCACTGATGGTCCAAATGTGGGAAGTTCATCTCAGGAATCACCCAGTGATGATGTTGAGATCTCAAACATGCCAACAACATATGATATTCCTAGCACATCACAGACTTCAATTCACAAAGTGCATCCACTTGAAAATGTTATTGGTGAGCTACAATCAGGTGTGAAGACAAGAAGACTGAAAAAGAAAGATGATATTCATGGGTTCATTAGTGAAGTTTATGAATCCAAGAGGCACAAGAACAAGAATGAATGTTTGTTTTTATGTTTTCTATCACACGTGGAGCCTAAAAATGTCTATAAGGCTTTAGAAGAATCTAGTTGGGTTGAAGCAATGCAAGAGGAGTTGTAGCAGTTCAAACTTCAAAAGGTTTGGGTTCTTTGTGATTTGCCTGATGGTATGAAGGTGATTGGTACTAAGTGGGTTTTCAGAAACAAGAAAGATGAAAGAGGTATTGTTATCAAGAACAAAGCTAGATTGGTTGCTCAAGGATACACTCAAGAGGAGGGTATTGACTATGAAGAAGTTTTTTGCTCCTGTTGCAAGGATTGAGGCTATTAGATTGTTTCTAGCCTATGCATCCTTTATGGGTTTTATTGTCTATCAAATGGATGTTAATAGTGTCTTCCTGTATGGAAAGATTGATGAGGAGGTCTATGTCTCTCAACCTCCAGGCTTTGAAGATCCTCAACACCCTAATAAAGTGTATAAAGTTGTTAAGGCTCTTTATGGCTTACATCAAGCTCCAAGGAAGTGGTATGAAACCTTAGCTACTTATCTGTTTAACAATGGGTTTCATAGAGGAAAATTGATCAAACTTTGTTCATCAAGAAAGACAAGGGTGATATTCTACTTGTTCAAGTATATGTTGATGATATCATCTTTAGATCTAATAGACAAGAGATGTGCAAAGAGTTTGAAAAGCTGATGAAAGATGAATTTCAAATGAGTTTTATGGGAGAACTTACATTCTTTTTGGGGCTGCAAGTACAACAGAGTAAAGAAGGCACTTTATCAGTCAAGACAAATATGTGACTGAGATTATAAGGAAGTTCACATTTACTGATGCAAAACCATCAAATACCCCTGCTGATAAGACTACTCATCTATTGTTGAAGAACGCTAGTGGAACAGATGTTGATGTGCACACTTACAGATCTATGATTGGTTCTCTGATGTATCTTACTTCATCAAGACCAGACATTATGTTTGCTGTATGTGCTTGTGCAAGATTTCAAGTTACTCCAAAGACATCTCATATGAAAGCAGTAGAGAAGATTTTCGAGTATTTGAAGACATATCCTAATCTAGGATTTTGGTATCCAAGAGAATCCCCTATGGAATTGATCACATACTCAGATAGTGATTATGCTGGTGCAAGTTTGGATAGAAGGTCAACTACAGGTGGATGTCAATTTCTTGGATGTAGATTGGTGTCATGGCAGTGTAAGAAACAAACAATGGTGGCCACTTCAACCACTGAAGCAGAATATGTAGCTGCTGCTAGCTGTTGTGCTCAGATCTTATGGCTTCAGAATCAATTGTTGGATTATAGGTACAATTTCATGAACACCATTATCTATATAGACAATAGTGGTTGATGACGTATAGTCTATATATGGGCCACGAGCCCAAATGATAAACATTACTAAGGCCCAACAACCACCACCGGTGGGCTATTATAACTTGGGCCGCATTACTAATGGGATTGGGCTCACGCAGACCCAAGCCCAACTAAACTATATACGGTATAGATAAGGATCTTCTATCTATGGAATAGATATCCTTAACACGGATAAGCACCACGTGTGCGAAACGTGAGGAGCACGAAACCTACAAGGATTCAGCGCCTATATAAGGAATGACATAATTCTCATTAAAGGTACGATTCACAAACCCTAAAAGTCTTTACGAGAACCCTAAACCGATTACTTACTCTCACGCCAGAGGATAATCGTGGGAGACAATCCCACGATAAGCCTAACGGTGTTTGTTTATTTTCTTAGTGCGCAGGTTTCAAGCATTAAGAAGCGAATTGGTACGAGAGCAAGAGCCCAAACTAGGAACGCCCAACTTTTGTATCAACAAGTGGCGCCATCCGTGGGACCCTTACTAAGAACTAAGGAACTAGAATGAAGAAAAATAAAAATTCAAGCCAGCGGACTCCGCAGTTGGAAAAAACACGTGACCCCCAGAGGTAGAATCAACAAGATTCGACCCCTAGGTAGGCTTCTGGGACAACCAGCGCACCTGGTCACTAAGAGGCGGGAACAACTCTACCTCTTCCAGTGGTAGAACAGCCTATAAGGACTACCCAAGCCACCACAGTGGTTCCAAGCGTTGAGGAACTCCAGCACCCTCTTCAATACTCCTCACCAAACGGTACCTACAGTGGACAACACTGTACCACCGGGCGCGCCTAACCTAATGTTGGGAAATTTTGTATCCCAAAATTATGAAACCCTAACTGCCCTCATGCAAGAAGAAGAAAGGAGAAGGTCGAGTACGATCCTACAAGCCCGACTCAATTATGGTCCTGAACGCGAATCATCACCACCGCGCCACCCACAAGGAAGACGCGCAGATAACGAAAAACGTACCACTATCCACGATAGGCTGGGTACGACATCTGACTCACAATATTCAGAGGAATATGAAGACAGCGAGAGACGCAATAATGTTCATTCCAGACTTGGCAGTCGGGGGATACAAGACCGATTAGGACCTCAACATTCACCAAGCGAAGGTTCCTCCAAGTCTGGGAGCAAGAGAATTCAGGACCGATTGGGGAGGAGAATATCCCCAAGTGAAAGCCCCTCAAGCTCTTCATCTGAAGGAAGCCGGCGCAAGCACCGCAAAAGAAATTACTCTTCTTCCAGCGACTCCTCGGACAACAAGGATAGGGAAACAGGACACTGGAAGTCAAGAGGAAGACGTCGCGAAGAAGAAAATGAAGACATGTCTCTTCCATGGCGTCGCCAGAAAGTTGATGCGTTTACAAGACGCATCAGCGATTACTCCGACCACAAAAGGAGGCGCATGCCCACTAACGTGAAAACATATGATAGGACAGGTGATCCGGATGACCACCTAAAAGTTTTTGAATCGGCTGCTACTATCGAAAATTGGCCACAACCTGTGTGGTGCCATATGTTTAATTCTACATTAGTAGGGAATGCGCGAACATGGTTTAGCAAACTCCCACGACGGAGCATCGGTGGGTTTGAAGAATTACGGAAAGCATTCCGCTTAAATTTCACCCAAAGAAAGAAGTGCGCTAAAAACCCTGTTGAACTAGCCAGAGTAAAACAGCGCCAAGGAGAATCAACCAGCGCTTTTATGGAACGCTTTAAAGATGAGTGCATACATATCAAAGTGTGTCCCGAAATTCTAAAAATTTCAGGGTTCATGAATGGGATTAACAACCCAGAACTCATTCGGAAGCTAAACGACAAGGTTCCCCAAACTTTCGATGAGCTAACAAAGCGCACAAGATCCTTCATACAAGGAGAAGCAGCCGCTGCGGACAGCAAAAAAGGCTACTCGAATTATTGGCAACAAGAACAGCCTAGGAGACAATCCAATGATCAGAATAACAACCGCAGCAGGAATTATTGCAGTGGACGAGATAATGACAAGTATATCCCTCTCACATAAACTTCGAGGGAAATATTTGTTACAGAAGGAGCAAACTTCCCAAAGCCTCCGCCAATGCGTACCGTAGAGGACAAGCGCATAGGGAATGGATACTGCGAATATCATGGCCAGAAAGGCCATACAACCAACGAGTGTGTCCAGCTACGACAACTGATTGAAAAATTAGTAAGAGAAGGCAGAATGGACCACCTCGTAAAAAACATTAAAGAAGGAAAGGATAAACAAAGGAATGGGGGCAAGAAAGAACCTCCTAAAGACAAAGCTGACACCATATACATGATACAGTCATGGCAACGCAAGATAAAACAAAAAGTCAGTCAAAAATTCTCTCCAGAAAAAGAGATATCCTTCCTTACTCTAGCTGCGGACAACGCAGTACTAGAACCGCTAACTATTGAAATACATACGGGGGGACATGATATCCACCGCATGTACATCGATGGGGGAGCATCCACAGACATCCTATACGATCATTGTTTCAAAAGGCTATGACCTGAGATCCAAAGCCAATTGATACCAGCTACAACGTCGCTGACTGGATTCACAGGAGAAAAGATTTGGCCTATGGGGTAATTGCGCTTGCTAGTGGTTGTGGGTGATGAACAACACTCAACATCAACATGGATAAATTTCATGGTAATCAAGTCTCCCTCACCATACAATGGCATCATTGGGAGACCTGGAATATCATCCATGCGCGCTGTACCATCCACACCACATGGGATGCTCAAATTTCCAGTGGAAGGAGGAGTTGTTACCCTCTATAACAAAACGGTACCACCAAAAGAATGCAACGTAGTAACCAGTGAGGTGGAGAGTATTCCAGAACAGCGCACAAAAAAAACACCAAACTCAAAGGTCGCTATTCATCCCGATTACCCAGAACAACAAATCTCGATTGGAGGATCCTTATTTGACAAAGGTAAAGCAGCTGTGTGCGCACTCTTGCAAAAGAACCTAGATATCTTCGCATGGGAACCAAAGCACATGACCGGAGTGCCACGCTCTATCACGAAGCACAAGCTACAAATCCGACAAGGATATCCCCCAATACGACAGAAGAATCGCGGCCAGGCCCCAGATCGTGCAAAAGCTATTCTGGAAGAGGTACACAAACTTGTAGACGCAGGCATCATGCGCGAAGTATACTATCACGACTGGCTTTCTAATCCAGTGATGGTAAAGAAGAGTGATGGCAGTTGGAGAATATGCGTGGACTTCACAGACCTTAACAAAGCATGTCCACAGGACTGCTATCCACTGCCAGAAATTGACTGGAAGGTAGAATCCCTGTGCGGATATCCTTTTAAATGCTTCCTAGACGCATACAAAGGGTATCATCAAATCCAGATGGCAGTCGAGGATGAAGAAAAAACAGCTTTCCACACCAGTCAAGGGGTCTATTGCTACACAAAAATTCCTTTTGGCCTAAAAAACGCAGGCGCAACATACCAACGATTGGTGGACACAGCTTTTGAGAAACAAGTAGGTCGAAACTTGGAGGTCTACGTTGACGACCTTGTCATCAAAAGCCACACATAGGATGAATTGGTGCGCGACATCGAGGAAACGTTCAAAACATTGGGACAAATAAACATGAAGTTAAATCCCAAGAAGTGCACCTTTGGCGCGACTGAAGGCATGTTCCTCAGATACTTAATAGAACCTGATGGAATCAAGCCTTGCCCAGAAAAAACAAAAGCTGTTATTGATCTTCCCTCACCGCGCACACTCAAAGAAGTCCAGTCATTAAACGACAAATCACTCCCTCTCTTTAAAACACTCACAAAGTGTACTAAAAAGGGAGACTTTCGTTGGACTGAAGAAGCAGAAGAAGCTTTCCAGTAGCTGAAACAACATCTGGCATCACTCCCCAAACTTGTCGCACCAAGACCAGGGGAAGAGTTGATCATGTACTTATCTGCGACCCATGGAGCAGTTAGCGCAGTACTATTAACAGATAGGAACTCCGTCCAGACACTCATATACTTCGTAAGCAAAGCATTAAAGAAAACAGAGACTAACTACAGCGCCATGGAAAAGCTGGTCTTGGCTCTAGTATTTGCAGCTAAAAGACTACGCAGATACTTTCAGGCACACCCAATAGCCGTAATCACAGACCAGCCAATCAAACAAGTTATCTCTAAACCTGACGCATCAGGGCGGCTACAAAAGTGGAGTGTCTTGTTAAGCGAATATAACATCTCGTATAGACCACGCACTGCAATCAAGGGACAGATATTAGCTGATTTTATTGTTGAGAAGCCAGATACTGATAGTCCAACCTCAACAACCAAAACAGATCTACAGGAACCCTGGATTTTGTTCATAGATGGATCCTCATTAGTGGATGGATCAGGCGCAGGCCTTATCCTTACTAATCCAGAAGGTATGGAATTCACCTATGCACTGCGCTTCGAATTCATAGCCACAAACAATGAGGCAGAATACGAAGCCCTACTCGCCGGACTGCGTATTGCAATCCAAATGGGCGTACGCAACCTGGAGGCAAACGTAGATTCTAGGCTAGTCGCTAACCATGTGCTAGGTGAATATGAAGCCAAGGATGAACACATGATCCAATACCTGGATAAGACCAAGTCCTTAATTCAGAACTTTGATAGGTTCACAATAAAACAAGTACCTAGAGGAGACAACAGGAAAGCTGATGCGCTCAGCAAGATTGCATCCACAAGCTTTGCGCATTTATCAAAACAGGTATTGGTAGAAACCTTACAAAACAAGTCAATCTTGGAGATGGAAGTATCCACAGTGATAGAAGAACAAGATCCTACATGGATGACACCTATCATCGAATTCATTAGCAAAGGAGTCTTACCACAGGATCATAAGGACGCTCGAAGAGTGCGGCGCACAGTGCAGCGATTTGAACTACGGGACAACATTTTCTATCGACATTCTTTCTTGCAACCTTGGCTCCGATGTGTTGGACCTCTTCAAGCAGACTATGTACTCCGAGAAATCCACGCTGGATCATGTAGCATGCACTCAGGGCCACGATCTGTTGTAGCGCGCGCTCTACGGTCGGGGTATTATTGGCCAACTATGCACCGCGACACACGCGATATGATAAAGAAATGCAGCAATTGCCAAGTACACAGGCCAATTCCGCGCCAACCATAACAAGAGCTAACACCCATTACCTCACCATGGCCATTCTACAAATGGGGCATTGACATCGCAGGACCTTTTCCAGTTGCAGCAGGAGGGTTAAAATTCCTCATCGTAGCCATAGACTACTTTACAAAGTGGATTGAGGCAAGGGCAGTGGTGAGTATCACGGGCAACCAGGTCAAACGCTTTGTATGGGATAACATTGTCTGTCGCTTCGGACTTCGTGGAGAGATCATATCAGACAATGGGAAGCAGTTCTGCGACAACCCATTCAAATATTGTTACGCGCAATTGAGCATCACACAACACTTTGCTTCAGTAAAACACCCACAAACCAATGGTTTAGTTGAGCGCGCAAATCGCAGTCTAGGTGAAGGAATAAAAGCGCGCCTTGACAGACATAAAGGAAAGTGGGTGGACGAGCTATCACATGTCTTATGGGCGCATCGCACCACAATCAAAACCAGTACTGGAGACACACCATTCTCCCTTGTCTACGAAACAGAAGCCGTCATACCAGCTGAGATAGGAATGCCAACTATACGAACAGCGGAGGTCAACGTCACAACAAATGACGAGGAGCGGCGCATAGACTTGGACTTACTGGAAGAAAGACGTGAACGCGCAGCTATACACGAAGCAAAGGCTAAGGCAAAAATGAAGAAGTATTATGATGCAAAGGTCAGACACACTTCTTTCATGCCAGGAGACTTTTTATACCGCGCCAATGACGCAAGCCAGGCAGAAGACACAGGCAAACTCGGACCCAAATGGGAAGGACCCTACGAGGTCACCGATGCGCTAGGCAATGGTACATACAGGTTGCGCGATATGGAAGGTCACGACCTAGCGCGCACCTGGAATATCTGCAACCTCAAAAGATGCTATCTTTAGGAAAGGCTACGGCCCATAAATAGACAACTTTGCACTTTAGTACGTGCCCAATAATTGTTTGTTTTTTCTTTTCTTTCTTAGGAATTGTCTTCTACTTTTTCAAAAACTTGCAAGTATCAATAAAATGTTATAGTTTCTAGCTAACTCCATAACGCATTTCACTTTATTGCGTACATTCTTATATATGCCAATATTGTTATATTGTATTTTTTTTTTTTTTTTTTTTTGCCTACATGGCGTGCATGCACTAATTAAGACCCACGAAGGCTTAAAGGATGAGTAAACCTACTAATTCACTCGTTGAGTAAGAGGGTTGCAAACCCATCAACATTGGATCACGCATCCTTGCTAAGCGCCTTACTTTTGATACGTTGAGGTAAGTTTCCCTTGCGCGTCCCACGAAGAATGTGCAAATATCAAGTACACTGTACAAAGGTTAGCAAATAACGAGCCAAGACTCTTGGTCACATAATAAAACTTCGCAAACATTAATGCAAGTTTATTCTTATAATTTATCTTAAGTCACGCACTTAATTTAAACATAAAAGAGTATCTTATTTAGTCTTTTTACACAAAAAGATAACTACCATAACATACAAAAGATACACTTTGTTATTTATATAATAAACATACAAGTTACAAAAAAGCCTATACGCTATGGCGATGCTCAGGGTTATCTTCCGGTGCAGCGGAACTTCCTGCCTCTTGAAGCTTTCTCAAGAGCAATGCATCCTTAGGTGATACAGTCGTTACACTCACAGGAACCCCATCAGACCTGGGAATATGTGCAGCGCCTACACCGCATAAGACGGCCTTGCCCTTAATACCCTTTTTCTGGGCAGCTCTTTATGCGTGGCGCTCCAACACCTCCTTCAGAGGAATCTCCTTCTCAAGAGCAAATGGCTTCAGCATGTGGCGAGGCTACGCAAAAACAGGAACCTCCAACAGCGACTCGTCAGGCTTGAGGAAGTAGTCCGGCTGCGCTTCTTCATCCTCCAAAATATGGTGCCCCAGGGTCAACCCTTCCATAAATACCTTTATGGGGTTATCCTGGTCGCGGTCCAACTGTGCAATATGAGGAAGCTCAAGAAGCTTCATCCCCTCCATGGCCTGCATCAGCTCGTCATACGCACTTGCGTTATATTCAGGCACCTCAGTCAGGGCCACGTTCAACGCCTTGGCCTCATGGAGCTCCTCCATAGCTTGCGCCCTTCCACGCTCCACATCGCACTGCACCACCTTTCCAAAGGTCTCCAACACCTCCGGAGACTCCAAGGTAGCCACAGCAGCCAAGCGCAGCCCATGACTGATCAACCACCTACATCAACAAGAACAACTTGCGTTAGAAGAAACATACCAACAAAGATAATAAGGCGACATTGCAGGAAAATATGTAAGGACGTACCTGTACACAGCTATGGTAGACATCAGATGAGGGTATAACTCCTCATCATATTCTATGCTCAGGCCACGCAGCTTCTCCTCCTGCACCTGAACAATCTTCTCCATACGCACTTTGAACTCAGCAATGTTCGCAAAGTTCTCCTCCTTCTTCTCCTCAAGATACCTTACCGCCAAGGTAAGGTTGGCCCTAAACTGATGAAGTTCCCCGCGCGCTTGCTGCAGCTCAGCCATCGTAGTCAACTTCTCGTTCATGACCTTGTCTGAGTGCGCCTTGAAGGACCCCACCTCCGCCTGCGCTTCAGCTAGCTGCGCACGGAGGAGATCTATCTCCTCATTTTCTTGGGCAAGAGTGCTACTCTCCCCAACGTATCTCATCTTCAACTGAGCAACTAGCTCAGCTTGACGCTCAGCAGTAGCAGCCAACTCCACAAACAACTGCTGCGCAGATACGTCCTCATCCACCTTCACTCCCTCCTACTTGTTTTCATTCTGAGGAGGGACCACAGTCTCCACAAAGGCCGCACCATCCTTCGCAGCATCATCACTGCATATGATTAATGAAGACAGTTAGCGCATTAACGACAAGTAATAACCAAATATAAAGTACGAGGAAGATCACATACAGAAACTGAGAGGCCTTTGCAGCCTCCTTATCCATACCAGAAGCGGATGTGTCCTCCTCCGCGGATGACTCTGCATCCCCGATGAGATGGCGCCTCCTCTTGGAAGTACCACTGCCACCAGCCTCTCCTTTGCACTTTAAATTCAGCGCTATTACCTCAGGCTTCAGTATCTCTACGCTGTCAGAAGATTCAGCTTGCACCTCCTCCACATGCGCAATCTCCACAGTCGGCGCCACGCTCTGTACGGGCGTCACAAGGAGAGGTGGCGAATCTTCATGGCCAACTGGCCCCAATACGGTCAGATGACCCGCAGTCGCTTCTAATAGCGGTTGCTCGTTCTCCCTCAGAGGACGCACACCGACAGTCACCTGCTTCAGCTTCTCCAACTTTACCACTGCAAACAAATCCATCTCTGCGAAACACAGGACAAACAACAAAAAAGAGATTAGTTATTAAAAGCGCGTATACAGAAAAACTTACATTATTGGAAATGAACAATAAAAAGGGATGAACACCCACCCCGGTCTTCCTCATCAATGAAGGTTGCCACCTCGTCAGCACCCCCAAAATAGCTACGACTCAACCCCACATGCACCAAAAACTCCTCAGGATAAGGGTTAATGGGGATGCGGTTGGCATCAATGGTCTGCGCATCTACCAAACTATATGAACCGGGTACGGGGGGCCCATCCCTCGGTAACGTGTCTTGAGTATAAAACTCAAATGGCGATGGAAACACCACATCATCCACCCAGAAAAAATACTCCCTCTAATGCCTCAGGGAATCTACCTTCTCGGTATAGCACTGAAGGCTCCCCGCGCGCTTCGCGAAGGATACCCATCCATGGGACCACGTTGTGTGGTAAAACGCGCGGAATAGGTCAACGGTCGGTTCTATCGCAAGTAAACGACAGTTTACTTCCAAATTTGATACCTTTGCCGCACCTATACAGTGCAACTGTGAGATATGAAGGCGATAGAAATTGAGCACATTGCTCAAGAAAAAGGATATTGGTACGCGATAATTAGCGTACTCAAAAAGGCGCGTGTATAGCCCTATCTTCCCTTCGGGGAAATCGGCTATACACGCATCGACATCGGGAGCCTCTGGATGCACATCCAGAGGAATGAAATAATCAGATGAAAACTGACGAACATCGTCCTCATTCATCGCAGAGCGAAACTCATCCAACTGAGCAACCATTTTTTAAAAGATATACTAAGAAATGCACGCTCAATTACCTAATGAGACAGCTAATTTATTTGATAAAACGCTTTGAAGAAATGTGCAATGGTGAATGTATGTTTTTACTGTGTGTTTTTGGTAAATGGAGGCGGTGACTCTTATATAAGCAATCAGAAAACCCTAGATGAAGGCCACGTGGATCCCACTTATAAAACGTGTGGCTAGAATCCGAAACGGTACATGCACTTTTTCCCGTTTTTCGAGGGACACGTAGACACAACCCCCGATTTTTGAGGCATTTCTTTGAAATATCTAGGACTAGATACATAGTTCTCAATATTGGGCAGCAATATTCAAAATTTCTCTCGCCACGCTTACCGCTGTTCTGACTAGTCTAGCATCCGCGGCTACGAGTCGCGCACACTCGACTGGGGGGACATGAAGACGTATAGTCTATATATAGGCCACGAGCCCAAATGATAAACATTACTAAGGCCCAACAACCACCACCGGTGGGCTATTATAACTTGGGCCGCATTACTAATGGGATTGGGCTCACGCAGACCCAAGCCCAACTAAACTATATACGGTATAGATAATGATCTTCTATCTATGGAATAGATATCCTTAACCAGGATAAGCACCACGTGTGCGAAATGTAAGGAGCATGAAACCTACAAGGATTCTGCGCCTATATAAGGAAAGACATAATTCTCATTAAAGGTACGATTCACAAACCCTAAAACTCTTTACGAGAACCCTAAACCGATTACTTACTCTCACGCCGGAGGATAATCGTGGGAGACAATCCCACGATAAGCCTAACGGTGTTTGTTTATTTTCTTAGTGCGCAGGTTTCAAGCATTAAGAAGCGAATTGGTACGAGAGCAAGAGCCCAAACTAGGAACGCCCAACTTTTGTATCAATAGTAGTACCATATGCATTATTAAAAATCATGTGCAACGTACTAAAACTAAACATATTGAAATTAGACATCATTTTATCAGAGATTGTTTTGAGAAAAAACTTATTAATGTTGTCAAAATTCATACTGATGACAACTATGTTGATTTATTAACAAAAGGGCTTGATGTGGGTAGGTTTCAATACTTGGTAACAGGTATTGGAATGCTAAATCCATAACTCTTTGATGTCTAATAATTTTCAGTGTTGCAGGATAGTTTTTAGGTACTAATATTGTTTGTATATGTTTGTATGGTTTTCTACTAACTTGTATGCAGAGGAATTAAAGTACAGTGGAAACCATGATACAACAGTGGAAAGATTTCCTCTCTCAGTGACGAAAGGAAAACATAAAAGTACTTTTATTAATTCATTCATGAGGAAACAAAGTACTTCCATTCAGAGAGTCAAGACACAAATAGAACATCACAAAACACAAGGATAAACAACCTATCACCTAAACCTTCAAACCAGCTACTCCATGGGTTTCTTCCCTTTACCCTCATAATCATACTTGCCCTTAGAAGCATTATTTCTCTTGTCATCAAAAGAAAGTTGCTTTCTTGGACAAGCAAGGCCCAACACTTGCTTGGGAGGCTTTGGTAATTGTGAAGGCTTCTCAACAGCAGGCCACTTCATGTTGACTATGGCTGACTCCAAAGCTGTAGTAAGGGCTCTTGGAAGTTCCTTGGACAAGGTGTAGGTTGGATCATCATCATCAGAGGAAGAACTTGAATAAAACTCAAGAGATGGAGTAGGAGCAGCTGAAATCTTCTTGTTAGGCTTCATGTTGGAGGATGTAGCTGTTGCAGCACTTAGAGGAAAATAATCACTCCATCCAGCTGAAGGTTCTTCTGAGTCAGAGCAATAACTGATTTCCTCATCAGAGGAATCATCTGATGAGATGTAGATCAATGGAAACCAGCTCATGATGTTTTGTAGGGTTTGTGATATTGAAGAGTAGTTTTGATGAAAACTAAAGTGTTTTTAAGCCCCCTTTTATAAGCAAAGTCAAGGTTGAAGGATAATTAATGAAGGTTATTTACTCTTATCTGTTTTGGTAGGTTGGAGGAGTAAATTTAGATATTATCGGGTTGACTTTGGAGAGATATTTTATAAATAGTAACTTGGTCAAAAAGTTACTTTGGGATAAATTTTATTGGTTATGTTTGGTGTTTCTTAATTATGCAGAAAATAAACCAATATCGTTTGAGACATTGGAGTTATAAGGTGTGTATCTCAGACACACAACAAATGGTTATTGATTCAGCATGTCTAATCAACTAGTCCAGAGCAAACGGCTACTGGTAAAGACTTCTCAAATCCGTTTATGGTTGATAGTTTACCAAAAACTATATGGTTATCAACTCACCATATTTCATGTGATGAAGAGTTGGCTAGTCCATAGCAAACGGCTCATGGAATAGACATATCAAATCCGTTTATAGCTGATAGTTTGCTAAAAACTATGATAAGAGCAGCTAATTTTCATGTTTTACTTACCACTGCTCTTTCATATTTTGTGAAACTTTACCACTGCTAGTTCACAAGTTACCACTGCAAGAGTAATTTTTACCACTGGTGAACTAGTCGTTACAACTGTTGTGTCAGTAATCTTATTTTTAACTAGCCGTTGTAAAATAACCGGGTTTCCTTATTAATAGGGTAACTTTTTGTGTATTATCCACTTACCAATTTTAATTTATTCTTTTTCCAAAGATAAATTCTTTCTTAAGATAATTCACATTACGCATACTCCTCAAAACCCTATTAGTATAAATTATTCATCATACGGCTTGATTCTTATTCTCGATTACTAACACTTTTATCTTTCTTTCACAAAATCATGGCGATTCTAAACTTTGTTGAGGAGGACAACCAAGTGGCCTATTTACAAAAGTCAAACGAAAAGAGTGGCCCTGTTTTCCATCAGATTGTGGATTTTCTCAATACAACCCATATAAGGTATGCTTTAACTTTTAATCCCACAATCTTTGTTTCTCATATCAAACAGTTCTGGAACACTATGGAGTCCATAACTATTGAACAGGGAGACACACAAGAAACTGTGGAAGCTCTTAGAGCCACAGTGAATGGGGTAACCATTGATGTTAATGAGTCATCCTTGAGGAGAGTTCTCCAATTGGATGATCTCAATGGTATCATCACATTACCCAATTCAGATATTTTCAAAAATATTGCTTCCATGGGGTATGATATATCTGATCAAAAAGTTACTTTCAGAAAAGGATGTTTTTGTCCCCATTGGAGATTTTTAATACATACTCTTTTACATTGCGTAAGTCCTAAGAAAACATCTTATGAGCAATTTGCATCAACCATGGCTTACCCTTTGGTTTGCTTGGCTACAGATAGGACTTTCAATTTTTCAAAGTTTATTTTCAATAATATGAAAGGCAATGTAAAGAGTTCATATAAATTTTTGATGTATCTAAGGTTTGTGCAAGCAGTGTTAAATGAATTTCAACTACAAACCCACAAAAGAGTTTATGAAACCCCCTGTCTTAAGCCAAAAGTTTTTCAAAATATGTGTAAGGCTTCAGAACTTTGGAATGGGGAGGTTAAGCCACTTTTTCCTGAAATGCTTTCAAAGATTTCACAGGTACAGGGTGAAGATGCAACCATCCCAGTTGTATCCCATCACACACCCACTATTGTTGTTCCACCTATTCAACATACCCCTGCAGTAACTCACACATATGAGAGGAGGCCAAAACAGCCAACTCCTCTCATCTCAACATTGCATGTTGCTGAACCTTTTGGTTTAGGAACAAGCAGTGGTGGTTCAAGGCTTCCTCCTAGTCCAACTAGAGAAGAGCCTGAATCAATGCCCTATGATTCACCTCTCCCAACAGGTCACACAGTTGGAAGTGTTGAGGGTAGTGTGCAACCAAATGAATTGATGGAATTATGTACCAAGTTAATCAAACAGGTTACAACTTTGGAGAAAGATTTGGCAATGACTAAACAACAACATGCCACAGAGCTTAAACACATAAAGGCAGAGATTAAAAGATTACAAGATGAAGTTGAAAGTCTTAAGAAGCACAGATCTTCCACTCCACCTCATAATGATGATGACTTAGTCTACTTTAGTGAAGATTTGGAGAATTCTCCCAAACAGGGGAGATTAGAACTGAAGCAGAGTTTAAGGGGAGGAGATTAAATTTTGAACAGGATTTTACTGAGTTAGATGATGTTGTTAATGTTCAAGAAAAGGAAGATGCAGCTGTGGGTTCTAAAGAAATTTTTGCTGAAGCAGTAGAAACTCATAAAGTCATAGTGAAAACAGATACAGATGAAATGGATGTTGCTGATGCAGAATTTCAAAGAAAAAGAGTAGAAAAAGGAAAAGTTCAAGTTGTTGATGAATCATCTGAGCAATCAAAGAAGATTTCAAAGAAAGAACAAGCTCAGATAGATTATGATGCAGAATTGGCAAAGGAATTGGCAGCAGCTGAAATTGAAAAGAAGAAAAAGCAAGAGGAGGATGAGATTGCAAGTTTCATGGAAGCTAAGAGGTTGGACAAATTGGAAACAGTGATGGAAGAACCACTTTCTGTTGTTCCACCAACAATATTACATGAGAAACCTCCAATGTTCACTTATGTGCCTACAGAAGAAGAAATTGAGTTCATGATTGCAAATGATCCAGTGATTAGAAAGAAGGCAATTGAACTCATTGCAAATATAAGTCTAAATGAAAATCAAAGGTCTGCTCAATTGAAGGACTTCATTCAGATGAAGAATCAACAGGCTCTTGATGACATCATTGGCACAGTAAGAAAGGGTCAAAAGAAACCAAGACAACCTACAAAGACATAAATTATTGCTGAGATGAAGACCTATTGTTGTCATGTTGGAAATATGAAGATGGCACAATCTAAAGGAATGACACATGATCAGATTGAAGGTATTTACTACAGGGTTAAAAGACAGGATAGTAATTTCATTCCTATGGATAAAGAACCTGTAGCAATAAATTCAAAAAGGTTAGGAGTGAGTCTTGAATCCAAAGATGCTAAGAAATTGAAGACTGAGGAGTCATCTCAAGCAAAAGAAGGTGTCAGCAAGTTGACTGAAGAACAAGTTACCAATATGGTGTATATTGAAACTGATGTGCTTAATATAGAACCTTTACAAACAAGATATCCAGTAGTTGGTTGGGAAATCTATTCTGATGATTCTGGTGTAGCATGGAAGATTATCAGAACTAGAAATGTCACAAGTATTTGCAGAGATTTTGAAGATGTTTTTAGATCTTGTGATAGAGAAGATTTGGATACTTTGTGGAGGATTATTCAAGATCAGTCCAAGAAAGATGAACTTGTTGATGTCAAAGCTCAAGAGTTGTGGGTTCACTTTAGAAGATTATATGAACCTGATCCAAGTGACAGGTATTGGAGATTTGAAGCTCACAATATGAATACTCTGTGGAAATTCTATGATTCAAGTGATGTACATCATGTTTCTACTCAAGATGGAGTTGATGTGTTTATGTTAGCTGAGAAAGAATATCCATTAAGAGCTGGAGTTCTCACTGTTATGATGTCAGTAAAGCTCAGATGTTGGGAAAGAAGTGAAGTCATAGAAGATTTGTTATAGAGGATTTATGATCAAAGTAAGAGAGCTGATAAGGAGTTAAGATAAAGAAGATAAGTGTTTGGAAGAATTCCCATATCCTCATATTTGCTGACTACCTGAAGAAACTTATTGATTTACATGTTAAACATAAGTTTAGGGGAGGATTGTTGGGAATTATATTAACAGTTACCACGGCTAAGTATGAAGATTACAACTGCTGAAGAATGCACTAGCAATGGAAACTCATTACCACTGCTAGTACATATTATTACCACTGCTGTTAGGATAACTGTTAGGAAACTTGTAAAGATAAATATAGAATAGATCTTGTGTATATCTTATTCTATTAGAGTTATATGTATCTTGTAGAAGAGGACTCCTTGTGCTATAAAAGGAGGTCCTAGGTTAAGGTTAGATATACGTTTTTCTTAGAGCTTCAAGGTTGTAACCCTAGTGATACAAAGATCACTCGTATTATTATTATTAATAATGTTGGAGCTAACAGTTTGATACATACATTATTCTCATTCATATACAGCTGTTTCATTCACAATCAAACTTCTAAGTATTACTAAGTAGATTCCGCATACTTAGTGATATAACTCAAAGTATCATTCTAACACAGATCAAGGTGTTTAAATCCATCACGGTATATGTTTATAAGTGATTTCCTCTTTCTCAAGTGCAAGAGAAGAACTCTCGACAACTATGAAGATTCGAGATGTTATAGGTATCCACACACAAATGTAACATGTGTTACGTGATAGGATTCATATCGTGTCATTGTTTTCCGACTTGTGTGTGAGTCAACGATGGGGTATAAACTTGGATGGTGATGTAGTTCCAAGTATTGTATTTGTGTGAGCTTGGATGGTTATGTAGTTCTAAGAAGTCTTGTAACTAGATTAGTTCATGTATTTGTTGTGAGGAAAGTGATGTCCTAATGTTTAGGTTAGGATTTATTAAGTCATTATGTAAAGACTTGGATCGGGGATGATCAAGTGTGATAAATGTGTAAAGACTTGATTCGGGTGAAGAATCAAGTGTGTCGTGTGTGTGAAGGCTTGGTTCGAGTGAAGAACCAAGTATGTCTAACAAGTGAAGACTTGGATCGGGTGAAGATTCAAGATGGACAAGAGTGCTTGTTCGTGTGGCCACGTGGGCCTCTGGAATAGATTGGTTCTAGCTATGATTAGAACTCGACATTATGCTTAGTGTCGTTAAGCCTTGTGTAAGCATGTGTACGGATTGCTCCGCCTGAAGGAGTATGTTAATAAAGTGATTGATAACTCTCGAGTGTGGTACTCGGGGAGTAGAGTAGGACGGAGAGTGAGCTTCGTGCCGAACCACTATAAATCGCCCGCGTCTCTTGGTTGTGCTCTTTCTTTACTCTTCACTTTACTTGTTTATTTATGTTTGCTAGTAACTAAATTAATATCACATAAGTAGTAAGATTCAACATATTTGTTAATGAAAAAAATCACCGGACCTAAAACGGCGAAACGGTTTAGAAAAATAAAAAGAAGCGGTCAAACTATTCAACCCCCCTTTCTAGTTTCTACATTTATGGTTGGGTTTGATTTCGCTGACGTGGCGTGTGTTAATAAAACAAAAAACGACCTGCTAAACATGTTGACGTAGCGGTCACAATCGGCTATATTTGGTAATATTTGAAAAAAATTGTGGTATTTGAAATAAATGTAAAGTCTGGTTGGTGATAAAATTATTTTGAAAAAGTAAGTTACCCGTATTAAGAAATTTTGGAAAGTTCATCGGTAATTTGAGTCTTTAACCTTTCAAATTATATTCATGTATCCCTTGAGGTGATACACGATTTACTTTTTTATGCGATTGTGCAACTAATTGATAAAGGTAGACAAGAAGTAGATTAACGTGAAATGGAATAAATTTGAAACAAACGGCAGATGTATACTAACCACAAAGAAAGGAACCACCACACCGTACCTAACCACACCACCATCAACACCACTACACCTCCATCAAAACCATCACCCATTGCACCACTATGCACATGTTTCTTTTCGACATGGTGTGTGGTGATAATCAATTTGGGTTTCGTAAAAGCGGATTCGATCGAAGGTAGACAGTATTCAGGATCTATCTCAGGCAGTTTATGTAACCAATTTTCCGGCTACGTGTGGGATGAAAGAATTGAGGGAAATTGGTGCAAAACATGGAGTTTTTGTTGATGTATTTATCTTTAATCGTCTCTCCAAAGCAGGTAAGCGCTTTGGCGAATCTTCTTATGGAGGAATGGATTGGGAATTTCCATCTCTTTGCTAGCAAAACTAGGTTCTTGAGGAAATCGATTATGGACGGTAAGCAAACACATTCTAATGTCTTGAAACCTAGTGTGGGGAATTCGAAGGGGTCAAATTGTTTTGATCGTTCCTTTGCTAACGTGGTTACTAGTGGCTTTAAGAACGAGAATTCAACCCCTAAGAAGATCGAAAGGAAGGTTGTTATACCAAATTAAGTACTCATATGCTTGAACACTTGGGTGGGGCAAGGGCCGTTTTCGCTAAGGTAAAATTTCTTCATTCGATACCGAACTTAAAAGCCTTATGTAATGATTAAGGTTTTTTTTATATCTCGTTGATGTACGCGGGGGGTCTTTGGGCGATAATTGAATTTCCTACTACTTCTGCTTGTAACATGTTCCTTAATCATAAAGGCATTTTAAATTGGTTGAACAAGATTTTGCCTTGGTCTAGGAACTTTGTTCCTAGAGAGCGGTTGATTTGGTTGGATACTGAGGGTATCCCTTTGATTGCATGGAGCTCGAAATTGGTCAAAAAGGTTGTCGGGTTATGAGGGGAAGTAGTTTATTTAGATGAGGAGGAAGAAGATAACTTTTATAGTGCTTGTGTTTGCATTGAATCTCAAAGAACCGATATTGTGGAAATGCTAGGCGTTGTTGTAGAAGGAAGAAAATATGATGTTCGGGTCAAAGAGGTAACGGGTTAGACGCCTTCCTTTAAAAAGGTAGACAAGGATTCAGAAACGAAGGAGGTCAATAAACCTCACACGACTAAAAATTATAATTTGGAGTATAACGACGATGAAGAGGTGGATGAGGAAATTGAGTTGGAATAATTGAATGTTTTTTAAGGAGAGGCCGAAAATAATGTGGATTCTCAACAACAAGGGATCGTGAAACTTGTGAAGGGAGTGGAAACAACACTCAAGTGGCATCAACCTCGATGGATACCACACCCGTATTTACACCAGGCTTCACACCGGCTGCGTCAGAAATACAAACTGATGTAGTCTCGGAATCACAACAGCCCCTCAGTCAAGGGGTGAGTACATGAACAACACATCAGGTACTCGGAGAGGGGCAAGTTCTACTATACAACGTTTGGTGTCCAAAGAGGAGACGCGACCCAAGCCAAGCTTAGAAAATGATAGCTTGTCGGGGTCGTTTAGAGATCAACCAAAACAGGAAAAAAAAATGGTAGTTGGTTTCTTAATATTAGATAAACTGGATGAGGCGATTGACTATGGTAAAGCCCTTGGTTTTGATATGGGGTGTGTGAGGGAGATATGGAGAAACTTATTATGGGAATTGGAGTTCATAGAGGTGGTAAATGAATTGCCTCTCTATTGATGTCCAAGGCCTTGGAAACGGGGGAAAGAAAGTGTGGTTGTGGAATTGATCACACAACTAATTTCTTGGGTATTCAGGAAACAAAAATGAGTCATGTGGATTTGGTCATGATCAGAATGATTTGGGGGAATTCTAGATTTGATTATGCTGTTCTTTAGCTAGAGGTCTCTCGGGGGGAATTCTTTGTGTGTGGTATCCGACTATGTTTGTAAAAAGCCGCATTGTTTCACATGATCATTTTGTTATTGTGGAAGGCAATTGGTGTAACAGGAACGTGAGAGTGATGATTATCACTGTGTATGCTCCACAAGAAGCGAATGATAAAAGAGTGCTTTGGTTCCGTCTTCATTTTTTAGTTTCAAGATTTCAAGGGGATTCCATTTTAATGGGCGATTTTAATGTGGTTCGTGTTCAAGATGAGTGACTGGGTTCAGTCTTTAATAGGAGTCTGGCGGATGCTTTTAACGAGTTCATTTTATATACAGAGCATATTGACTTGCCCCTTGGTGGCTATCAATTTACTTGGGTGAATAGCATTGCCTCCAAAATCAGCAAAATTGACCGATTTCTCATTACAGAGGGGTTATTTGACCGCTTAACTAATCTTTTGGCTACTATTCTTGATAAAGGAAAACCGGACCATAGGCCGATCTTTTTGAAAGAAGCTGTAGAAGATTAAGGACCTTCCTTGTTTAGTTTTTTTTTTATTATTGGCTAGACTGTGATGGGTTTGATGAATTAGTCAAAGACTCTTGGGAGCAGCTGTGTGTTGGGGAATCGAACCCCGTGGTTTTATTCAAAAAGAAATTTCAAATACTAACACAAAAATTAGAGTTTGGAACTCGGAGAAACAAAAGAAATACTTGAAAGAAAAAAAAATGCTTTACAAGCTAAAATTAGGGACATTGAGCTTCGGTCAGATCTGTGTAATGTAAGCCCGGATGACTTAGTGGCGAGAAGGGGGTTCACTAAACATTTGGCGACTATCACCAAGGCTGAAAACATGGACCTTGCCCAACGGCCGAAAATCAGATAGGGTATTAAGGGGGACGAAAACTCCAAATATTTCCATGGTAGTATAAACCGAAAAAGAATTAAACGTTGTAGCTCAGTGGGTAATTTAAGTTGTCACTCAACTTAGTTGAGTTTAGTGAGGAGTCCATACAATACTTGTCAATTCAACCCCAAGTGTTATTCCGCAAACACTTGGGTACGATTCTTTGTGATTAACTTCTAATAAAGAATTAAACGTTGGAAAATATTGTCTCTTATTTTTACGTTACTTTATTGTTAATCATTTTTATATCTTTGTTTAAAGTCATATAACTTGGTTACTTTAGCTTCTTAGTTACTGATAACCAAGTAAAAGGGACCAACAAATGGTATCAGAGCCTCTGATTTGTAAAACTTAAACCTGTTTTCAAAACTTAAGAGTGCTCAAGTTTTTAAAATCAAGATCCTACTATGACTGACATAGATGTTCCCCTGCTTGTTGATAAAAAGGGTGGAAGTTATTCAGCAACTGCCCCTCGACTTGAAGCTGGAAAATTTAACAAGTGAAAAAAGCGAATGCTTTGCTACTTAACTGGGATGGAACCTTATTACATCAAACTAATTAATGAGGGTCCATATGTCCCAACAACTGCCCAAGGTTTAATCAAACCTGAAGCTCAGTGGACCCCAGATGAAAGGAGGGTGGTCAATCAAGACCAGCGCCTGAAAAGCATCATTATATCATGCCTTCCGGATGATATAATGGAATCAGTGATTAACTGTCCCACTGCCCAGCAGACATGGACTGACCTGGTTCATAGCTATGAAGGGCCTTCTGATACCAAAGAGAATAGAATCATGGATCTGAAGCTTGAATTCAATACCTTTAGGGCCAAGGATTCTGAAAGTCTCTCTGAGACTTATACTCGGTATAAGACCCTCCTGAATGAGCTGACCAATGATGGTGTTATACTGTCAAAACATGAAATCAATGTTGGTTTTGTCAACAGTCTCCCTGAGAAGTGGTTAAACTTCTCTCAGGGATTGAGAAATGCAAACCACATTCAGAACCTTGAGCTCCCTGCCATCTATGGGAAGTTTGTCTATGAAGACAATCTTATCACCAGGAGATACCCTGGTAAAGCTCAGGAGACCAAAAAGGCCTTGACAATTACACCCATATCAACTGCTTTCTATTCAAAAGGTGTTGTGCAGGATTTTCAGGATGGATCTGATGATGAGGTTGACCAAAGAACCAGTGAGGAATATCTTAATGATCTTCAAATTGAATTTCATGAAAGAGCACTCCTTGCTAATTCAAAAAGGTTTTTTAAGAAAAAAAAATTTCCTTCTAAAGCAAATGACAATACTGAATGCTTTAAATGTGGTAAAATGGGGCATTTTGCTAAAGATTGTTTTTCAAAAACAACCTCAGAACCATCTTTCAAGTTTTCAGGAAATAACTCATTTTCAGGCCCCAGCAAATTTCAACCAAAAATGCTTCAGTCTAGTCAAAGATTTGAAAAAGTCCCTCAAATTGACTTTGAAGCAAAGTACAGAAAGGCAAAAGCTAAGCTTGCCTTTCTTGAATCATCCTCAACAGTGTCTCAGCCTCCTCAAGCTCCAAAGCCTACTCAAGCCAAGAACAAAGGGCTTGTTGCTGAAACACATGACTGGGATGAGGTTGAAGTGTCCTCTGATGATGATGAAGTTCACATCAGCGCCCTGATGGCTCTGTCAGAAGACAACAAACTTGTTGTGGGGAAGAGTCATGCAAGAAATGGTGAATGGGTCAACATCACTATGAGAAAGGTAAATCTTTTACTTTCTATGGATGATGATGATGATTGGAAATCTTACTTAAATTATATTAATGTTGATCTTAAGTATGTTGAAGAGCAAAGACTTAATTTGTTTTCAAAATTTAACAAACTGAGTTTTGAATTAAATCATAGTAGAGATGAATTACTTGCCTTAAAACAAGCCAAGCTTGAAAGTGTTACACTTCAAATTCAAAACTCTGAACTTGTAAAACAAAATCAAGCTCTTCAGGAAGAACTTAAGAAAGAAAAGGAAACTATTTGGAAATGGACTCAGAAAAACCCCAAACTTTTTCAAACACTGAGTCTCTCACCCAGCCCCAAAAAGGCTGGTCTGGGTGATGACCAACTCACTGAAGTTTCTGGGGAGAGTAGCCATTCTACAACTTTTCTATTAACCAACATTCTCTCTAGCAAAGAACTAGCTCCCAAACCCAGTGATTGGATTGAAAGAAACAATCCTGATAGTAAATAGCCAAATTTTAACACTGGAAGAATCCTGGAGCCTAAAAGTCAGGCTATAAAGGAGCTGCTAGGAGTCACTGATGAACTTAGTACTACTGAGTCCATCACTGAGTTTAAGTCTGATTCACCACTCCCTCCACTGAAACAACTTCAGGAAGCAGAACCCAATTCTGACCTTGCACCATTAGTCTTTCAACCACATTCTCCTAAAGAGAAATCAGGGTTAGGAAGGACTATACTGAAAAGACCTACTCCTGCACCCACTGAACACCAAAAACCTTCAGTAACTACTGAAGTGAAGCCTAAAAGCACTAATTCAAAGGTTGATCAGCTTGCCGAACTTGTCAGGATGCTGAGTGAGAAAATTGAGTCTACTGAGAAAAACTCTAACTCTAAAATCTACAAAGCCTTCAGTATCCTCAGGTTCTTCCAAACCAAAAACCACACCCAGACCCTCAGGGAGATGTGAACTGTGCAATTATCCAAATCACAGCACTGATAAATGCTACAGAGTCCTGTTTTGTATGATATGCAAACAAGAGGACCACAGAACTTGTGATCACATCCCCCACACAGCCTCTTTAAAGGCAAGGGGTCAATACAAAACCCAAGGCTATCAGTATGCCACACCTTCCAAACAAAGACTGAAGGCTAAGCCTTTCTCACCATGTCCTCACTGTGGTTTCAATGATCATCTTCCTGATGATTGTATGATGAAAGAATGCTGTGACATCTGTGGAGATCCCTCCCATGAAACCAGGGGGCATGACAAAGTGATTCAGTCCAGAAGGAAAAACCAAACCAACACTTCTCAGTCACCTGAGGCATCAACCTCCACAAAATGTAAAACATGTGGAAGCTCAGGTCACACAACTTCAGACCATGATTCACTAACTGAGTTCAAAAAGGCCCTGAGGACTAAGCCCACTAGAAGGTGGGTCAACAAGCAAAACTAACCCAGTTTACTGTTTGTGCAGAAACACATCAAGGATCCTACCTGGCATCTAGACAGTGGATGCTCCAGAAGTATGACTGGTGTGAAAAGTTTTCTGCCCAAATATGTGGAAGAACCAGGACCCAAAGTAGTATTTGGTGATAACTCATCAGCTCCCACTGAAGGTTATGGTTCAGTAAACTGCAATGGTATAGTTTTCACAAGAATAGCTTATGTTAATGGTCTCAAGTACAACCTGATAAGTGTTTCCCAACTATGTGATGCCAAATACATAGTTCAGTTTGATGATAAGAGAGGGACCATCTTTAATGCCAATAAGGAAGTTGTGTTGATTGCCCCCAGGAGGGATGATGTATATGTCCTTGACATGTCACACCCCCAGGAATCGGGTCCAGCGGAAGCATACATGTAGCTGGGGTGTAACTCAATTGGTATTACAACACAAGTTCAAAAATGGTTTTCACTTGAATCATTTAGAATAAATTAGCTTAATCAAAAGTATTAAATTTACATTGTTAAAATTTGTGCGGAAGTAGGCCCTTAATATAATTTTAAAACGGTCCCCAAATGAATATCAGAGTCTTCTATGACCATGCCATGCCCTGCCAAAACCTCCAGTAGCGTGCCATTGCTTAAAACCTGAAAATACATGCTAAAACGTCAGCATAAAGCTGGTGAGTTCATAGTGTTTAGTAAACAAGTATTTTCCGTAAACAAGTGTTTTCCAGAAATCAAGTATTTTCGGTAAACAAGTATTTTCCAGAAATCAAGTATTTTCCAGCAAAGGCATCGTAAATCCACTCAGTTACAAGTCCCGCCATAAGAGACTTGTAACCTGTGTGTTTACAACCCACTGCCAAAAGTAATATGTTTAAGTAAACAAGTCATTTGCGGAACACGAGATTTTCATTAGCAAGACAATATAACAAATACCATGTCACAGCTAAAAATAAGGTATACAGTGCCTAAAGCTCATGACCCCGAAGCTCGACGTAATCG
The DNA here is from genome assembly GCA_030686995.1 of Artemisia argyi. NCBI lineage: Eukaryota > Viridiplantae > Streptophyta > Magnoliopsida > Asterales > Asteraceae > Artemisia > Artemisia argyi. The sequence goes on from CM060697.1 coordinate 43,368,922, forward strand.
TATGCAATCAAGCATAAAATGCCCCAATAAGTGTTTGCCAGACACTCGGAAATAATCCGAATGATATGCGTCCGTTTGACAGGTTGGCGCGACCAACTCGGACGGGGTGTCAACCCAAATAGATCTATCCACAGCATTCGCGCTCACACGCATGTAATTAACGGTTCATGATAAAGGGGACTTCAGTGGCAGTAATAGGTAACTCAGGCAAAGTACAGTTTTATATTTATATCCGCAAAAGCAAGAACTTGTTTTCATAAGAAAGTAATCAAGGATGGAATAAGTAATTCATAATGTATTCAAGTAATAAATCAAGTGTTTCAACTATCCAGTAATGTTTGAGAAAATGAATCGCGTTCAAGTAAAACAAGCATTGAATTTAAATAGTAAGGAGCATGTATCTTCCCCCAAAACAGTTGTAAAACAAGTAAAAGTAGGGGTTATGAACTCACCTGGTGCGATAGCTACGATGACAACAATGAATACATAGAAATGAGGCACGATCTCTAACCGCAACCTAATATGAATGGTATGATCTAATGTAAGAAATGAAGTAATGCTACACATGCAAATACGTATGTTATCGATACCACTCATTAGTTTTGAAAATAACGTTTATCGTCGACAAATACGTTTTTGACGTTTCGTTAGGTTAATAACCACTTTTCATGGAAATAGGTTGAAACGGTACTCCACGATCCTTGTTTGGTGTTCTATCGGCAAATATAAGGTTTTTGTCGCAAAAATAACATTTTCATTACTTGAAAATATGCCCAAAATGGCCCCGCAAAACAAGTCGCGAAATGTTGTACGTTAAGGGTTAGTGATGAAACTCGGCGTTTTTGAAAACCTTGTAACAATATCTTGAAGTCGTGTCATTTAACTTTTGGTTATACGGGTCTTGATCGATGAGAAAATTGACTCTTATTGTTCTCACTTGAAAGTATTGTGTTCAACACTTAGAAAATTTTATTATAGTAAAAGCTGTCAAAATATATAGTTTATCGGGTATATAGATGAGGTCGTAGTTTATTCGTTATAAGTCTATTCGACGAACGGCCAATTGATTTGGAAAGTAGGCTAGGAGTACTTGATTTTACTTAACTACGGCTCGGACTCAAACTAATCCGATCATAAAGAAAAACAGCCGTGAAAGTGGTGTCTCGCAAAGACAGTTTTGCGGCAAAAATTGTAATACAAAGCTGATGGAAATATATATATATCGTCGGATTTCAAATACTTGTATCTTGTTCGTTATAAGCCCGTTTTCTATGTTCTTTATATCCCCGCGAAGGTAATCAAGTATACTAATGTATTTTTGATAAGTCGGGATGGCTAGATCAAGTTTTAGGCCTCGAAACAGTCCATGAAAATCGTGGGACAGCAAGGTATTTTTCAGAAAATAGTTTTCGTCGTTAAAATTGAAAATAACATATCTTTTTCGTCGTAACTCGGATTTTATCCCCGTTTTCGCCCACGGCTTCGTTTCGGAATGTATTTTCTAAATCTTTGATCCAAAGTTACCCAAAACCCACTGATCTTTCCAGGTTTTACAAAAATGGACAGAACCTTTATATAGTTGGTAAAAATCAACTTTTCTAGTTCAAGGCTTGTTCACAACTTACCCAAACTATCTCAAATCAACTCCACAAGTATCCAATCCTACCATACACCTTCTTAGGGTGTCATGGGTTCCTAAACATCACCAATCTTAGTGGATCTAATGAGATTGCTAGTAAAAATTGTAGATCTATGTTTATAAACAAAAATAAACAATAAGTGGTATGGATCATAGTATATTTGCATGTTTTCTTACTAGATCATAAAAAGACATCAAGAAATAGTTTGAAAGATTAGAAAAATGATTAGTAACTTACTTGTGATGATTATTAAGAAGTGGTGATGAAAACCCATTTAATCTTTGTGGTTTTTATTTCAAAACCCAAACTAGATTATTACTAGGACTTGATAAACACCTTGATCTTGAAAAATTAGTGATCTCTTCCTTGTGTTCTTTGTTTGGCCGATTATATGAAGAGAGGAGAGAAAGAGATGAGATTTTTTTTTTTGGCTAGTTGATAAGAATGAAATGAAATATGAAGTGTAGATGTATATATATTTAGAAAAAGGGGGCAAGATCCCCTTTTTAAGGGAAATGAGTATGGGAGGTGATGGTTTGTATGAGTGTGTAAGTAATTAAAAGACTTTTGGTGTATTATTGATAGATATTGTGTAGTTTAGGTGATACCGGGTACCGAGTTAACTAAAAATAAATCATGACGCGATGAAATAAAATATGACGAAGTTGTAAAAGTTGTAAAATATTATTCCTGATGATAATCGGGTGTTAAAATAATTATCGTGTTGAAATAACGCAAACCGACGGAGTTATAAGCTCCGACCGTGAAATATAGTAATTGATTTCAAAACACCGGGTAAATTAATAATATAATTTTTATATCATTATAATAACTGTGAAAATATGTTAGGATCATAGTCGGGAGTATTGGGTATACGTTCGTAGTAAAAATTGAGTGGTAAAGTTAATTACAAATTAAACATACGTAAATGAAAATAATGCATATCCGTGTAGGGCCTAAAGTACTGATGATGTTACTGATGATATATATAGACTACTCCAGTCTAAATGAAATGTCATAAATGAAGGATGCATGAATTTGCAGCCAAACCACATTGGTTACGCGAATTGGAAGACCCGTAAACTCAGTTTACGATGAAATGAACGGCAATCGTGAATAGTGGTTTCCCTCCGGAAATGAATAGTGTCACGTGAATAGTAAAATTTTTGAACGCTACTCGGAATCACAAACTGACTCCGAAAACGATGAATAGTAAAATGATGAATAGTGACCGGTGAATAGTGACCGGTGAATAGTAATTGATGAATAGTGAATAGGAGAAATGTCCTGAAAATGCGGGTTGTTACAGTCTCACCCCCTTAGAAGGAACTTCGTCCCGAAGTTCAGTTTGTGTTGGTCTCTGAAGTTGAATTGGTGAAAAGATGATGATATAATCGTGTAAGCTACTGAGCTCTAACAAGGTTCAAGTCTGACGGCCACTAGGCCTACTCTGTCAGAATTCGTAAATGTTTCAGTGTATATCGAGTTTAACTTTATGAAGTTTTCTGAATGGTATTATGCCTTTCCTAGGCAGAACTTTCCACACAATCATGCCACGAACTTGAAATTCTAGTGGTTTACCGCTTATCGAACTTGTAATTGATTCTTGATTTGTAGGAAATTCCAGGTTATTTCATGAATGCTTACGGGACTAGTGAGTTGGGCTTTTCCAAGTTTTGATCCGTCAATGGATGTTGGCACTTCGACCATAGAGTGCTTCGAATGGTGTAGTCTCTAAGCTCGTGTGATAACTATGGTTGCAACTGAATTTGATTTATGGCAAATGGTTAATCCAACCATTTCTAGTGTCAATCACACCCGATTTGGGCATATCTCCCTATGTTTGAATCAATCTTAAGTTCTGACCATTGGTCTACAAATGATAGTTGGTGCGGTTCCAAAGAAGTCTCTAATGTAATCGCTAGAAGTTTGAGGTGAATCCAATTCCTCTATTAGGAATAATTGAAATGGGTATCATGAATCTTGTTTTGAAAGACTAACAGGGTTAAATCCGTAAAAGGGTGTTGTTGAAAATAATAATAGATTAGGATAAGTGATCCTCCGCAGGATGTCAGGAATTGAGTCTTTCTCCACCTACGGTGCTTAGTCTCCATTACTAAGATTTTCCCCAAGTTATAGGTCATCAACTCACAAACTCCTAAAGGTATAAGTGAGGTAATATAATCATTGATTTTCAAAGTTTGTTTTGAGATTGTGTGTTTTGTTCATAATCCTCCCTGAATAAATAAATTTATAATTTTTAAGCAAGCAGCTTTCTAAGTAACGTTTTCTCGAGGTTTCAAAATTTAATAGTTATGCAAGACAGGACTATTTCCAACATAAGGTGGATGATATGGTTTACCAAAAGATCGATGTTTAAAATTTTGTAACATTCAATAGTTTTGAAAAAAATTAGCCAAAAGGAATTTGCTTGTCAAAATAAGTGCATCAGAAAAGTATTTCTTACAAGATATATGTTTTGTATAACGGTAGTTTTGGAGAAAATCCATTTAAAAATGAAAATATTAAGAGGATAAAATAGCCAGGTATGTATGTATGCACAAATGCATAGGTGTCTAACATGTTTGAATAAAGGCTATTGGTGAGGTCATGTTCAATTTATAGTCTGGGTTAAGAGGTTGGATTTATCTCTATGGTGTTGCTTAGTGAGCACTCGTATCTAAACGAATCTTGTAATTTAGTCAAGCCAATACTTTCTAGATGATAGAATTTTGGCGATCAGGCCAGTGATAGTGGTTCGAATTGTTTTGTGATATCTTGAGATTTCTGTTGAGTTTTGAATGGTGTTAATGTACCGAGGGATCATCCTCATAGAAGGTATGGAAGGTCTTTCCTAGGGAGGTCATTGATAATATCCACTTATCAATATAGGGATGAGTGACATCGGAATCTATAGAGTGTCACCTAATTTCTTTGTATATATGGGGGTGGGGAAAAGAAATGATAGTGATGGTGAGAAGGGAAGAGACTGTGACAACTGCAACAAAATGAGATTGTGCAAAAGAAAATACTGTGATATGAGTGTATTGTGCATAAATATGAAAGTTCATGAAATAAAATGACTAGCTGACATGCTTCCAATCGGTGGTTTACGAAGTGATGAAAAGTATGAAGGTTCCAACAACGAGAGTATACACACACATGAATGAAACATTTGGAAATTGAGTAGGGAATTCAATCTAGACATAATCTTATTATAACCATTCTCAGTGTTGCAAAATTCATCTCTGAGTCAGACATAGGTGGTCAGCCTATATCTCACTATCCCGGGTTGAATATAGATGACCAGTCTATATTCCACCGAGGTTCCATGAATTTTGAAATACTCAGTTCAGTTATACTAATATCATGTTCTTCACAAATACCAAGACATTCTGAAAGACAAAAGCAGGTGACCAAACTCGAGGTCAAATGATGAAACTATGCAAGGAAAAACATAACGCGGTGAAATATAGGATACATGAACATGCTTATATGAAAGATAGTTATAGTAATCAACTATGATAAATGAATATAGTATACCAGATAATGAGATAATAATCTCATCACCTAAGTTAGCAACAAACCACAAATGAGGCTTCAGCTTGGCAGGCAGGCACGTGACGGTCATAGGGTTAAGTTTTCGTAAAGGTAGCTATAGTCTAGGTTTTAAAAACACTTAGTTCGCTATAGCCAAAGCTCTGATACCAATCTGTCACACCCCCAGGAATCGGGTCCAGCGGAAGCATACATGTAGCTGGGGTGTAACTCAATTGGTATTACAACACAAGTTCAAAAATGGTTTTCACTTGAATCATTTAGAATAAATTAGCTTAATCAAAAGTATTAAATTTACATTGTTAAAATTTGTGCGGAAGTAGGCCCTTAATATAATTTTAAAACGGTCCCCAAATGAATATCAGAGTCTTCTATGACCATGCCATGCCCTGCCAAAACCTCCAGTAGCGTGCCATTGCTTAAAACCTGAAAATACATGCTAAAACGTCAGCATAAAGCTGGTGAGTTCATAGTGTTTAGTAAACAAGTATTTTCCGTAAACAAGTGTTTTCCAGAAATCAAGTATTTTCGGTAAACAAGTATTTTCCAGAAATCAAGTATTTTCCAGCAAAGGCATCGTAAATCCACTCAGTTACAAGTCCCGCCATAAGAGACTTGTAACCTGTGTGTTTACAACCCACTGCCAAAAGTAATATGTTTAAGTAAACAAGTCATTTGCGGAACACGAGATTTTCATTAGCAAGACAATATAACAAATACCATGTCACAGCTAAAAATAAGGTATACAGTGCCTAAAGCTCATGACCCCGAAGCTCGACGTAATCGTATGCAATCAAGCATAAAATGCCCCAATAAGTGTTTGCCAGACACTCGGAAATAATCCGAATGATATGCGTCCGTTTGACAGGTTGGCGCGACCAACTCGGACGGGGTGTCAACCCAAATAGATCTATCCACAGCATTCGCGCTCACACGCATGTAATTAACGGTTCATGATAAAGGGGACTTCAGTGGCAGTAATAGGTAACTCAGGCAAAGTACAGTTTTATATTTATATCCGCAAAAGCAAGAACTTGTTTTCATAAGAAAGTAATCAAGGATGGAATAAGTAATTCATAATGTATTCAAGTAATAAATCAAGTGTTTCAACTATCCAGTAATGTTTGAGAAAATGAATCGCGTTCAAGTAAAACAAGCATTGAATTTAAATAGTAAGGAGCATGTATCTTCCCCCAAAACAGTTGTAAAACAAGTAAAAGTAGGGGTTATGAACTCACCTGGTGCGATAGCTACGATGACAACAATGAATACATAGAAATGAGGCACGATCTCTAACCGCAACCTAATATGAATGGTATGATCTAATGTAAGAAATGAAGTAATGCTACACATGCAAATACGTATGTTATCGATACCACTCATTAGTTTTGAAAATAACGTTTATCGTCGACAAATACGTTTTTGACGTTTCGTTAGGTTAATAACCACTTTTCATGGAAATAGGTTGAAACGGTACTCCACGATCCTTGTTTGGTGTTCTATCGGCAAATATAAGGTTTTTGTCGCAAAAATAACATTTTCATTACTTGAAAATATGCCCAAAATGGCCCCGCAAAACAAGTCGCGAAATGTTGTACGTTAAGGGTTAGTGATGAAACTCGGCGTTTTTGAAAACCTTGTAACAATATCTTGAAGTCGTGTCATTTAACTTTTGGTTATACGGGTCTTGATCGATGAGAAAATTGACTCTTATTGTTCTCACTTGAAAGTATTGTGTTCAACACTTAGAAAATTTTATTATAGTAAAAGCTGTCAAAATATATAGTTTATCGGGTATATAGATGAGGTCGTAGTTTATTCGTTATAAGTCTATTCGACGAACGGCCAATTGATTTGGAAAGTAGGCTAGGAGTACTTGATTTTACTTAACTACGGCTCGGACTCAAACTAATCCGATCATAAAGAAAAACAGCCGTGAAAGTGGTGTCTCGCAAAGACAGTTTTGCGGCAAAAATTGTAATACAAAGCTGATGGAAATATATATATATCGTCGGATTTCAAATACTTGTATCTTGTTCGTTATAAGCCCGTTTTCTATGTTCTTTATATCCCCGCGAAGGTAATCAAGTATACTAATGTATTTTTGATAAGTCGGGATGGCTAGATCAAGTTTTAGGCCTCGAAACAGTCCATGAAAATCGTGGGACAGCAAGGTATTTTTCAGAAAATAGTTTTCGTCGTTAAAATTGAAAATAACATATCTTTTTCGTCGTAACTCGGATTTTATCCCCGTTTTCGCCCACGGCTTCGTTTCGGAATGTATTTTCTAAATCTTTGATCCAAAGTTACCCAAAACCCACTGATCTTTCCAGGTTTTACAAAAATGGACAGAACCTTTATATAGTTGGTAAAAATCAACTTTTCTAGTTCAAGGCTTGTTCACAACTTACCCAAACTATCTCAAATCAACTCCACAAGTATCCAATCCTACCATACACCTTCTTAGGGTGTCATGGGTTCCTAAACATCACCAATCTTAGTGGATCTAATGAGATTGCTAGTAAAAATTGTAGATCTATGTTTATAAACAAAAATAAACAATAAGTGGTATGGATCATAGTATATTTGCATGTTTTCTTACTAGATCATAAAAAGACATCAAGAAATAGTTTGAAAGATTAGAAAAATGATTAGTAACTTACTTGTGATGATTATTAAGAAGTGGTGATGAAAACCCATTTAATCTTTGTGGTTTTTATTTCAAAACCCAAACTAGATTATTACTAGGACTTGATAAACACCTTGATCTTGAAAAATTAGTGATCTCTTCCTTGTGTTCTTTGTTTGGCCGATTATATGAAGAGAGGAGAGAAAGAGATGAGATTTTTTTTTTTGGCTAGTTGATAAGAATGAAATGAAATATGAAGTGTAGATGTATATATATTTAGAAAAAGGGGGCAAGATCCCCTTTTTAAGGGAAATGAGTATGGGAGGTGATGGTTTGTATGAGTGTGTAAGTAATTAAAAGACTTTTGGTGTATTATTGATAGATATTGTGTAGTTTAGGTGATACCGGGTACCGAGTTAACTAAAAATAAATCATGACGCGATGAAATAAAATATGACGAAGTTGTAAAAGTTGTAAAATATTATTCCTGATGATAATCGGGTGTTAAAATAATTATCGTGTTGAAATAACGCAAACCGACGGAGTTATAAGCTCCGACCGTGAAATATAGTAATTGATTTCAAAACACCGGGTAAATTAATAATATAATTTTTATATCATTATAATAACTGTGAAAATATGTTAGGATCATAGTCGGGAGTATTGGGTATACGTTCGTAGTAAAAATTGAGTGGTAAAGTTAATTACAAATTAAACATACGTAAATGAAAATAATGCATATCCGTGTAGGGCCTAAAGTACTGATGATGTTACTGATGATATATATAGACTACTCCAGTCTAAATGAAATGTCATAAATGAAGGATGCATGAATTTGCAGCCAAACCACATTGGTTACGCGAATTGGAAGACCCGTAAACTCAGTTTACGATGAAATGAACGGCAATCGTGAATAGTGGTTTCCCTCCGGAAATGAATAGTGTCACGTGAATAGTAAAATTTTTGAACGCTACTCGGAATCACAAACTGACTCCGAAAACGATGAATAGTAAAATGATGAATAGTGACCGGTGAATAGTGACCGGTGAATAGTAATTGATGAATAGTGAATAGGAGAAATGTCCTGAAAATGCGGGTTGTTACATGACATGTCATCCCTGACTCAAAATGGGACTTGCCTATTCTCAAAGGCAAGTGAGACAATCAACTGGCTATGGCATAGGAGACTCTCTCATCTCAATTTCAAGAGCATCAACAACCTGGCCAAACAGAACAAAGTTCTGGGCCTTCCATCCCTGGTGTATACCAAAGACAAGCCTTGTTCTGCTTGTGAAAAAGGAAAACACCACAGAGCATCGTTCAAAACCAAACAAACCTTTTCCGTCAAAAGCTGCCTACATCTTCTTCATATGGACCTTTTTGGACATATCAGTCCAATGTCCATTCACCATGAGAAGTATACTCTGGTCATAGTGGATGAATACTCAAGATATACTTGGGTTTACTTCCTGACCAAAAAGAGTCAGGCAGCGGAAACAATCATGTCATTTGTCAGGAACATTGAAAATCAAAATGATGTCAAAGTTAAACAGATCAGGACTGATAATGGCACTGAATTCAAAAACCAAGACCTTGAGTGTTTTTGTGATGAGAAAGGAATTTTTCAAAATTTCACTTCTCTCTATACTCCTGAACAAAATGGAGTAGCTGAAAGGAGAAATAGAACACTCATTGAGGCAGCAAGAACAATGCTGAATGGCTCAGTCCTCTCAAAACATTTTTGGACTGAGGCAGTTAAAATAGCCTGCTACACTCAAAACAGGTCAATCATTGTGAAAAGGCATAACAAGACTCCTTATGAGATATTCAAAGGAAGGATTCCTGACATCAGCTACTTTCATGTATTTGGGTGTCCTGTGTTTATACATAACCACAAGGATCACTTAGGTAAATTTGATGCCAAAGCTGATGATGGCTACTTCCTGGGATATTCCCTGGTCTCTAAAGCCTTCAGGGTGTTCAACACAAGGAGACAACAAACTGAGGAAACTTATCACATTACTGTTGATGAGAGCACTGAATCCATCAAGTTCTCAAATTCCTCAGTAGAAGAGATTGGTATTGATGACTCATCAAGATATCCTCCTGATGAGTATCATCCTGAGAACAATCCCTCAACTCAATACCAAGCTGATGCTGATGTCTCCTATTACATCATCCCTCACAACCTACCCCAACAACCTATCAGTGAGTTCATTGAAACTCTGCCCGTCTCAAATGAGACTGACACCACTGAACAAAATGTTCAGGAACCCACAGAACAAATTATTCCTACAGTTGTCACTGAAGTACATACTGATGAGTTACCTAATGTTCCTGAGTCTGTACCTAATCAGGCTCCTACAAGCTCAAATTCCTATCCCAAACCCCAGGATAGCTGGACTAGATCCAAAATCATTAAGCTTGTGAACATCATTGGTGAACCCACTGAAGGCATGCTCACAAGAAGCAAGGCTGCCAAACTCAAGGCTGCCACTGCCAATATATGTCTTTATGCTGACTATCTCTCAGAAATTGAGCCTAAAAATGTCAAAGAAGCCCTGACTTATGAAAGTTGGGTTCAGGCCATGAGAGATGAATTGGAACAATTTGACAGAAATGATGTCATGACCCTTGTTGAATGCCCCCAGGGTGTTTTAATCATTGGTAAGAAATGGGTCTTTAAGAACAAGACTGATGAGAATGGCACAGTCATCAAAAACAAAGCAAGACTGGTTGCCAAAGGATATAATCAACAGGAAGGTATAGACTATGAGGAAACCTTTGCACCTGTTGCAAGAATGGAAGCCATCAGGATCTTTCTTGCCTATGCAACTTACATGAACTTTAAAGTTTACCAAATGGATGTTAAAAGTGCATTCCTGAATGGTAACATCAAAGAAGATGTTTATGTGCAAGAGCCTCCTGGTTTCGAAAGTAGTGAATACCCCAACCATGTCTACAAGCTTAACAAAGCCCTTTATGGACTGAAACAAGCACCCAGGGCATGGTATGAAACTCTTTCAGCCTTCCTGATCCAAAACAAGTTTGTCAGAGGAAGAATTGACAACACACTGTTCATCTATAGAACAAAGGATGATGTCATTCTTGTCCAAGTATATGTTGATGACATCATCTTTGGCTCAACAAGTTACAAACTTTGCAAACAATTTGAAAAACTTATGACCACAAAGTTTGAAATGAGCATGATGGGTGAACTCACATACTTTCTTGGACTCCAAATCAAACAAACTGATAAAGGAATATCCATTTGTCAAGAAAAATACCTCAGGAACCTATTGAAGAAGTATGAGCTCACTGACTGCTCTTCAGTGAAAACCCCTATGGTTCCTCCAAACAACCTTGGCCCTGATCTCACTGGAAAATCAGTGAATCAAACCCTATATAGAGGAATGATTGGCTCCCTGATGTACTTACTTGCCTCAAGACCTGATATCCAATTCTCAGTCTGCTTGTATGCCAGATACCAGGCTGACCCTAAAGAATCACATCTCACTGCTGTCAAGAGAATCATCAGGTACCTGAAGGGTACTCCAAACCTTGGTTTGTATTACCCAAAATGTTCAGGATTTGATCTCAAAGGGTACACTGACTCTGACTATGCAGGATCTAACATGGATAGGAAAAGTACTTCAGGATCCTGCCAATTTCTTGGTGGTAAACTTGTGTGTTGGAGTACAAAGAAACAACAGTCAGTGGCCATGTCCTCAGCTGAAGCTGAATATATGGCTGCTGCAGGATGTTGTGCAAATGTACTATGGATGAAGAGCCAACTGAGTGACTATGTCATTCAGTATAAGATGATACCTATCTTTTGTGATAATACAAGTGCCATAGCCATCTCAAACAATCCAGTACTTCATCAAAGAACCAAACACATTGACATCAGATACCACTTCATCAGGGACCATATCTCTAATGGAGAAATTGAACTACATTTCATCCCCACTGAGTATCAGCTAGCTGATATCTTTCACTAAACCTTTGGATGAACCCACTTTCACAAGATTGAAAGCTGAACTGGGCATGTTGGACATAGAATCAGGGAACTGATCAAAAGTGTTCCAACATGATGTATATTCTCTAGGTCCCTGATCACATCCCTTCCTGAAAGTTTTTTTTGAATGATAATTCATTCAGGGGGCTGTGGATGAAAAATGGCATTCAATACCCTAACTAAATGTTCCGAATACTTAGTTAGTAAATGTCCCAGGTAGGTAACTGATTCCTATTAAATATAGGAATATATGTCACTTACACAACTGGCATCCACATCTTGGGCCCCCACATCTCTTTCTCCTAACACCACTGAGCATTAAATGCTCTCTCACACACAAAAAGTGTGATGATTTTTCCTCTGCAAAAGTGCATTACTTGCAGAGGCACCCCAAAGGGTGAGAGAAAAGGGGGTAGTGGGAATAGTGATATTTAATGCGGATCTCAAACCTATATTGTTATGCCATTTCGGTTGAATATTATAAATTTTTGATATCCGCAAAATCACTACCCTAATTCCCACTATAAATACCCCCACAAAAAGGGAAAAACACACACGCTTTTAAAATCATAACTAAACTCTTGCAAATTTGTTTTCAAAACTGCGTGTGTTTCCCTCACCAATACCATTTTTCAAAACCAGGCTTTTTATATAACCAAATGGCTTCTTCTAAGGTCGTAAAATACGCACCCAATGTGGATTTCCAAATGGAAAGCGTAGACCTTACCAAGAACAATGTGGTGGGGAACTTTGCCTACCCTGCTGGGTACCCTGAATACAGGGATGTGGTGAAGTTCCTTCAGAACTGCTTCCTGACCACCTCATTCACAAAGACCCCCTTAGTCATCTACCATGACTACTTGAGGGAATTTTGGTGCACAGCGGTGGTTGAAAACCCTGATGCGCCAAAAGAGGCCAAAATAAAGTTTACAGTCAAGAATGGAACTAAGTCCCTAACTCTTGACAATAAAACTTTTGTCAAAGCCACTGGGCTTGACTACACCACGACCTTCACTGCCTAACCCTCTGAGAAAGAGGTAAAGGAGGTCTTACTGGAATTGGGACCCTATGACAAAAATCACCCTGAGGTGACACCAGGGTCCCTATTATCCAAAGCCCCAATAATTAAGACCTGGTTCCCAGCTCCCTGGAGGATTCTAATGACTTTTGTCATTCAGGTTCTCTGGGGAAATAAATCCTCTACTGAGCGATTGAACACTACTCAGGCAATGATAGTGTTCTGTCTCATTGAGGGTAAAATGATAGACCTTGGAGAAATCATCTTCAGAGACCTCATAGCAAAGTTAGGGGGAAGTCTAGGCAAAAACATATGTCATATCCTAGATTTGTTTCTTGTGCCCTACAAGACTTGCTTGGGTCTGAGTATGATAGGCCTGACGCAACAGGTTTTGAGCCTGACGTCCTACACAAGGCAAATTACTCACGTGACCCTCTTGAGGTTACACCTGTCACCCTGACATTGTACATGCGTACTGCTATCCAGGGTGACAATAAAGTTTCACCAGTCCCCTCTCCCACCAAAAAGGTGAAGAGGAAGAAGGGACAGGGGTCCAGGAAGGTGGCTCAACCCAAGTCACTCGACACTGAGTCCTCTGATCCCAAGCCTACAATGAGGCAACCACAACAGCCCTTGACTACTGACACCATGAGAATTATAACCCAGTCACTAGGCCTGCAACAAAAGCCAACGGAGGGCACTGAGACATCACACTCAGTGTCCTCGGGCATACCCATTTCCAAAGACTCTACTGTCATAAACAAGACAGTTGAGCCGAAACAAACCAAACCTTCACATCCTGCTAAAGGCTCTGGCAAATCACAACCAGAGTCTCAGGGAGTAAGGGATCCTAAATCCTCGGTGGGGCAGCACTACTCCACTGAGAAGGGGGTCCACAAACAATCACATCATGCTAAAGGCTCGGGTAAATCACAACCCAAGCATCAGGGAGTTCATGTTCCTATACCTTCGACAGGCCCGAACAAGCCTGTTGGAAAGGGGGACTCAACCACTCATATGCCTGATGAGGACATTCGTAAATCAAAGCTTTTGTCCGAGGGCACCCCTACTCATCCCCAAGACTCAGTGGGAAACATACAACCCGCTGATAGGGACACAACATTCACGGCTCCTAATGATGGCACTGAGAAACACCCATCAGTGTCTGAAAGGGTCACGGGGGACAAAGATTCAGAGGGATATAAACCACCCGCTGATATGGAACCCAAAACCACTCCCGAAGGAGCTCAAAACTTGGGAACTGGCCTTAAAGACCAGGTAGGTAAAACCCAACCTACCGGATTTGAGAGGTCAGGACCTGGCCAAAACGAAGGCAAATCTTCTTATGAAGAGGAGCCGGATAACCTCCATTTGTTGCAGATTACCTCCCTGGCTGATGCTCAGGCGTTCTTATTTTCTGATGATGAATTTCACAGTGACGAGGAAGTCTTCACGGCCGGAGATGATATGGAGGATGAGGAGACAGTCCCTGAACCTGTTACTCAGTCTCCTCAAACCTCTAACCATGACGAAGATGAACAACATTCCGAGCCGGAAACCTCAGAAGACGCTTCAACTCCTCTCACTGAAAGAGCCTTCAGAAAGTTCATCAAGAAAATGACCAATGTTTTGTACAGGGGGGTCACTGAAGAGGTGTTTGACCTGCATACTGAGCAAGCAGTCCACTATCACCTCCTCAAAGATGTTGTTGAAGACTACAATGATGATGTCAGGGAGCAAAATTCCACTGTCTCTCACTCCCTGACACAAATGGCTTCGCACATCAATCAGTTTTTGGAATCCCTTAAGGAGCTGGCTACAGGGGTTAAGTCAGTTCAAGAATCAGTCAAGGATGATCCTGAGCTCAACTCGGCGGCTCTTACTGAGTTACTTGGTTTGATAAAGGATTCAAATGTTCAGAATCTCAGCTCCATGGTGGAGTCCCTCAAGTCTTCCTTCACTCAGTTGGTAGCATCAGTGACAGCTCAATCCCTGAAGTCCACATCTCTGGCATGGACAATGGGATCCAGGATGACTGCTCTTGAAAATTCTCAGGCTTCACTTGACTCCAAGGTATCTCTCATTCATCAGGATACTGCGGAGATCAAGTCAATGATGACGGAAATGTTTCAAGCCTTCAAGGGTACCTCTACTTCATCTTTAGTAACTCCAACACTTGCCATCACTGCAGCTCCGGCAATTGTTGAGGGGGAGAATGTTCCTGAAACCCCTATTACTGATGAACAAGAAGCTGGACAGCCCTCTCACACTGAGGGGGAGCATGTCACTGAAGCCACACCGATCACTCAAGTTCCACCACAAGAGGAACCAGTCTCTTCCACTCTCTTTCAGGACAGAGGAAAAAGCATACCCACCACCTCAGAACCTGAAGTAAGACTCCAGCCTGCCTCCAAAATTGTCAGAGTTGACCCTGATGAACCTATCAGGGTCCCGTATGAAATTAATGGAAAAATCTATCAACTCACCCATGACCAAATACAAGACTACATGGAAAGAGTTGAAAAAGCGGCAAAGGCAGCTGAAGAAGAGAAATTGAGCAAGCCTGAACTAATACAGGTTGTTCATGAGGAGGCTGAAAAGATCGGTCTGGATACTGAGGCACTAGCTACTGAGCAAGCTGGTGCAGCCTTTAAAAAGGCTCAGGAAGAACAGATGAATGCTCTGAAAAGGGAAAGGGAAGAAAAGCTGAAAAGGCAAGCTCAAATCAGAAAGACCAGGGTTGAAAGATATCATTGGGTGATGAAGGAAAGATTGAAGCCTGAAACCATCACTGACATCAAAATCCACAGGAATACCAAACCCGCAATGGTCACTGTCTTCAGGGGGCTGATAAAAGAATCATGGACACTCATAACCCATTCAAATTCGCTGACTTTGGGATCACTGAACTTGATGAACTCCGTCCCATCATCGCCAAGAAAAATGGTGCCGTTGTTGACCAACTTCTCAAGTCACTGAGTGAAAGGTATGACAGACTGAGAGCAATGCCTGAAGCCCTCAACATTCCCTCCCTTCTTCCTGCTCCAACAACAGGAACTGCTTCATCAACAGCCACCAAAAGAAAAAGGAAGCACATTGAATCCGAGCCTGAGGTCAAGGTCCCAGGATTGGATTGTGATAGGTCCGTTCCTGAAGGAATCACCTTCGTGAACAATACCGTGCTTGAAACCCCTGAACGAGGTCTATGCTTTACGGATGAATATGGAGACCTTGCCTTCCAAAGGTGGTCTGATATAGACAAGGCAGGGGTCACGGCAATGGTATCGTACCTGATGTTAGCTTCTCCTATACAAAGTGGTGCAAACCAAAGGTTCTGCAAGGACCTTAGGACCAAGATTGAGAAGCATCCTGAGAAACACCTGCTGAGATCAAAGAAAGCTAAGATTGAGGGACTTGGCTATCATCTGAACATCTGATCTGCAACAACTATCTTTATTTTTGTCTGTAATTTGTAGGAAAAATGTAATAGCTATAAATAAAATGATGTTTTGTTTAAATAGTTATGTCCTACTTACAATTACAACAAACATTCAGTAAGAGAAGATGTACCCTGACAACTCATGCTGAATCAAGTATCACTTAGGCTATTTGTATGTTCAAATAGGGGGAGATTGTTGAGTCACTGAATTCCCCACATCTTCTAACAAGGATTTGAACGTAAAATAACCTAAGTGCAAACAAGTCACTGAGTGAACAGTAACTCAGTGAGTCACCTTCAGGATGCTAAGACCGAGCCTAAGAAGAAAGGCTCTCCATTCAGTGAGGCGGAACTCAGTGAAGTGTGATCTAAGCCAAGAAGAAGGTGATGGGTTCAGTGAGGATGACAATAACTCACTGAACCCCAATGACTCCTCAACAACTTAATCGTACTGAAGACTGATGACATGAAGACTGAAGTTTTGGCGGGACTGGGCGGGAAAGTCTGAGCTGCTTTATTAAAGTGCTTTATCACTTTAATGTCAAACTTTCCCCAAATGGTTAAAACCAGTCTGTCATCAGAAAGTGCCTTTTGGATCTAACAATGAAGGTTCCTTGCCAAAAGAATAATATCTTTCAAGATATTGTTAAGGAAGCTTTAGGTCCAATGTATATTTAGTTGTTCTATACTTGTGTATAAATAGGAAGCAAATGTGAGGAGTAAAAGTTGACAAGTTTGTGCAATTAATGCAAAGCATTCACAAACCACTTTACTCCTCCAAAGAACAACACAAGCCCCTGAGATAGCTCAGTGGGTAATTTAAGTTGTCACTCAACTTAGTTGAGTTTAGTGAGGAGTCCATACAATACTTGTCAATTCAACCCCAAGTGTTATTCCGCAAACACTTGGGTACGATTCTTTGTGATTAACTTCTAATAAAGAATTAAACGTTGAAAAATATTGTCTCTTATTTTTACGTTACTTTATTGTTAATCATTTTTACATCTTTGTTTAAAGTCATATAACTTGGTTACTTTAGCTTCTTAGTTACTGATAACCAAGTAAATTGAAAATGATGTGGTTGGTGCTATAAATCATTTCCATAAATCTGGAAATGATTTGTTAGAAATGAAGCTGAGCGATATTTACGTGAATTGGAGTAGACAACTAGAATGCATAAAGTGCAGGGACTACTAATGTAATATTGTAAAAGTTGTCTTTTGTAAGGTTTGTAAGGCCTATAAATACCTCTCAAGGCTCACTTGAGAGGTGTGGGTGTGCAACATAATTTATAATAAGAAAAATATCTTTGTTTCAAAAAAAAAAAAAAAAAAAAAAAAAAAATCATATCGAGTTAGAAAAAAAAAAAAAAAAAAAAAAAAAAAAAAAACATTTCATATCGAGTTTAAAATATATATATATATATATATATATATATATATATATATATATATTCATATCGAGTTAGGTAGCAGATTTTGTTGTAGGGACTATTTTGCAAATTTTTTTTTTTCCTTTCGAGTTAGATTAAAAAAATAACTATCGAGTTAGAAAACTAATATATTATCGAGTTTGTGTTTATGTTTTTTTTTTTCGAGTTAGGGACCTGAGTGCAAATATCTTTACCAAGGTTTTTTGTTTTGTTTTTTTGTCTTATCGAGTTTGCAATCTTCTCTTTTTCGAGTTTGAGTTTTCGTTTTTAAATATTATCGAGTTTGGAAAATTAAGTAGTTATCAAGTTAGGGTCTAAAAAAGTTATCAAGTTAGGTGCTAAAAAAGTTATTAAGTTAGGTGCTAAAAAAAAAGTTATCAAGTTAGGGTCTAAAAAAGTTATCAAGTTAGGGTCTAAAAAAGTTATAGAGTTAGGTGCAACTTTACATACCGAGTTTGGAGTTTTATTTTTATCAAGTTTGAGTTTTATCGAGTTTCGTTTCTTTTGGCGAGTTAGCCAAGATTATCGAGTTAGATAATCATTGCCTCATCGTTTATCGAGTGAGGTTCTCTTATGCTTAATATCTAAACGAAACTCTGCCGAATTTTTCTAAAAATTTATCAAGTTAGGATTTATTATATAACAAGTTAGTACCTTTTATTTAGTAACGTCATCTAGTAAACATTTATAGTTTAATAATAATTAGTTTTTTTTATTTCTTTTACTTATTCCCTTTTTAATTAGTCTTTATATCATTTTCATTTATTAAAATTAAAAAGCCAAAAATATAATTTTCCTTTACGTTATTTTTCTTTTATATCTTATTATTTAGAAAAACTCAATTTGCAATCGTAGGACTAGTTTCACTTTTATTTTCTTTTTAAATTAGTCGTGTTAAGTTTTCTTTACGTTTTTATTTCTATTTCATTTTTGAGAATGTTTGTTTTATTTGTCTATTTGTTTTGCATTATTTAATTGTTCTCTTTGCTTTAATTGCATTTTTATTCTCATTTGTAGTATAATCAAAAACCAAAATATTTCTTCTATCCTCATTCACTTCACAAGATTCATAAGCCGAACCGACAAGATCAATTCAACCCTCGTTGGGAGAACAACCCGGGGAATTACTTTCACGAGCATTTCTTCGGTTAAAATCACATATACTAAAAAAAAGAAACTATCAAAATGGCGCCGCTGCCGGGGAGGCGTTGTTAAGATTTCGTCGATCGTTTGTTTGATTTGTGTTTTGAAGAACCTTCCTTTGGAAGTTATCGCTTTTATTAAAATCTAAAAAAAATAATAAAAATAAATAAATAAAAAATTAATTAA
This sequence comes from Artemisia argyi, assembly GCA_030686995.1. Classification (NCBI taxonomy): domain Eukaryota; kingdom Viridiplantae; phylum Streptophyta; class Magnoliopsida; order Asterales; family Asteraceae; genus Artemisia; species Artemisia argyi. Next base: position 43,387,985 of record CM060697.1, read on the forward strand.
ATTTTCTTTTTCATTCTCTTTTTGATTTAGCTTGTGGTGTATGCACACCCGTTCTTCTTGTGAGAATCTTACGTCTCCGTTCTCTAACTCCGAGCGGGTTTTACGACATACGAATCGTGTTCATTTCCTCGACGACGAGGAGATGTGTAACACCCCCAAAATACCGCAGCGGAAGACTGTGTCATAGGGGTGCTACTTCATAATACAAAGTACAAGGTATAGAAAACGAACTCTAAATGAGACGTTTTGAAAAGTTGCCATTCGATTAATAAATTCCGAGTTACAAACTTGAGATTCCAAAGTATGATACATAAATGTATACAAAGTTTTGAATGGTAAATGATAAAAGCGTAAGTCTTCAGAATATGCAGCTTGACTCTAAGTTCCACGCACTAGCTATCGCCTTATAGACCTGAGATAACATGCTAAAGTGTCAACACAATGGTTGGTGAGTTCATAGAGTTTGTCTTAAAACAGTTGAAAAAGCCTTAAAGAATGATCACACAGCAAAGGCATTGAGAATCCACTCAGTTACAAGTCCCGCCATAAGAGACTTGTAACCTGTGTGTTCACAACCCACTGCTACAATATAGTATGATTAAGACATGTATAAGTTCATCAAAACAATTAAGCAATTAGTCGTGAGTCTACACTTCATCTCCGAAGACCTCACGTTTATGATGTATCCAACATTCGCAAATGTTAGGATGTATCAATAGCCTCAATGGTCATCCAACAACTTAATGTGGAGCCATCGGAAGTCTCAATGGTCATCCAGCAACTTAATCTGGAGCCACTGGCAGTAACACAATCAAGTATAACGCAGTTAAGTATAACACAATCATGTATGTATGAAATCAAGTATAATGCGATCAAGTATAAGACAATCAAGTATAGAACAATCAAATATAATGCGATCAAGTATTTGTACAAGTAAGCAAGTAGTTGTGCATGTATCCCCCCCCCAAAGAGTTAAAACAAGTATGAAAAAGTAGGGGCTATGACTCACCTTAAGTCTATGTAATGAGAAATGAAAGTGGTAGTCGAATCGCGAAAGTCTCTAAGAGCATCCTATAATAGAACGTTGCGACTTAGGTTTGGAGTAACGTCTAAGAATACGAAGAATTGCCTATATATGTCTTGCATAATGTTCATGATGTAGTACTTAGTATATAGTGTAAGTCGTTGAATATAAATGGTCTATGAAACATGTATAAGTTGTATATCTCTTACTACCGTTCGGGCCGACATAATTCAGAAGTCATGGAGTAAACGTTCGAGGAGCCAGGACACTTTAACTCGTAAATCCACAACTCGTCTCGACGGCTTACTCAATGAACTCCTCACATGAGGCTCCCTACTATTGTAGTATTTGATAACATATATATATAGGCTTTTTGATCTTTAAAAGTTATATGGTCTTTAGCCGTAGCTTTGCCGTGACCTTGGTCATTGTTACCATGATCTTGAGACTCAACCTTGGCTTTAGCCATGGTTGTGGTCTCGGCTTTAGGTCATTAGACCTCTTGGTCTCATCTAATTATAATGATTATATAGTAACTTTGGTCTAAAAATTGGCTGTTAAGAATTTGAAGAAAATATCACTCGGAAAGCCTTTTCAGGGCTCGAGCTTCTTTGTTCCTGAACGAAAACGTCGTTCCGGACAACTTTCGTGTTTTAACTTTTTGATGAATCGGACCAGAAGTGGGACTTTCAAATTGGCAGAATGCAAACAGGAGGTTATGGGCAGTTTCGGCGTTTTGGTGTCGCTAACTTCTTATGGTCATAACTTTTGACTCGTGTACTCGTTTTGGGTGATTCAAATTGCTATGTTTTCCTTGTTAAGTCCTCTTTAACAGTAAGTAAGTGTCAAATATCAAAGTTATACTATTGTGGTCGTGGTTTTCCATAAAAATCACTAGTTTGCTTGTTTACTTGTCATAAGTTAACATATGTATACCAATACTTGTTTTATCCATTTTTAAACATCATGAACACAATACAAAGACCATATATAGCATGAAAGAAACATAATAAGCATGAAATGATATTGAGCAAGAAAGTGTATAAGGGTTTGCTTACAACTTTTGGCTTTCTAAAGAAAGGAAGTCAAGTATAGAACTAGGACACTAAACCTAAGCTTGTAAACCCTTCACCATAACTCTTGTAACCCTTGCTAGCCTTGATCTAACCCTTGTGAAAACCATTTAACTTCAGCCCTAGTAACCTTGTGTAGCTCCTAATTCAACCATGGAATCACCAAACAAACTTAAGAACTAGGTAGAGAATACTAAGACCTTGAACTTTGTAGTGTAACTTGTATATTGAAGATCAAAGGATCATGGTGCTAGGTATTAAGGTTGTGGCGTTTTTATTGATGAAGAATGAAAGGAATGAGCTCTCTATTTATAGCAAGAATGAGGAGGTTAGGAAGGTTACTAGGAAAGTGCTAAAACTTGGAGACAAAGTTGTAATTAAATATGATCCAATGGCTAAAGTCATGAGATGATGTCACAAGTGTGAATGCCCCCCCCTAGTGGCGGTTTGGAATGGATAAGGAGGGATGACTTGGTCTTGGATGATATTATCCTAGATATAGAGCTAGTTTTGACTCCGTAAGTTGCTAACCGTAAGTTTTTAGGCCACGAAACGTAAAACCGGGTATCCTAAAAATATGAAACTTGAAAGTATGGTCAAACATGTCAATATAGTCCATAATAAAATATAAAATGAGTGGTAGGTTCTATCGGGTGCTAAAACCCTGCTAAAAACTGGAAACACGGGTCTAAAACGCGTAATACGTAAAACGTACGAAAGTTGCGTAAAATTGAGAAAAGTAAAATGTAACTTTTCTAATAGGATAATAATGACTTAAAATGACTTATAATGTCTAGGCTGGGCTCAGTCTAGTGTCGGTTGGTGTTAAATGTCTTTTAGACCTAAAACCGCAAGCCTAAAAATCAAGGAATGACTTATAAAATCAAAGAATGATTTTTGGTCAAAGGAGGAGGGAAAAATATGTTGACTTTTTCTAATAAGTTGAAAACTCAAATTGTCTTAGAAACGCGTTTTGTGGTCTAACGGTTAATCGCTCATACGGTTAAGCGTGCTCATGCGAGAGTAGTACAGGCTTGGGTGACCTGCCGGGAATAGTAATTAATCTGAAAATGCGAATTGTTACAGTCTCTACCCCTTCAGGAAACTTCGTCCCGAAGTTTAGTTGATGTTAACTACTTATGGTGTGTCTAAGAGAATTCGGGATCTCTAATATAGTGGTGTTTACTCTGATTCGTCTAAGATTCTGGTTAAGGAGTTGTATCGGCTACAATTAAGCCCACTTATTTATAACACATTACTTACATAAAGAAGCGTCCAAATTTATGTAAGTAAGGTCTCATAAACTTATGGTTCGGTGATTTACAATTTCTTTATTTAACTGAAGAGGCGTCCCAATCCATTTAAATAAGGAGATTCTAAAACATCCTACTTAAGAAATTCCGACACAAAATCCGCCTTCTGAGGCCGATAGTAAGATAATCAAGTCATCAAATCCCTAAAGCTAAGCAATAATATTATTTAACTCAAATCTTGTGTCTAATCAAACAAGAACTGTCACAAGATCAAGTTAACTAATTAGTTATTACTGAGCTCCATGTTTTTAATGACTCGACGAATCTCTGGGGCTCCTTATATTACTAAAGTCACACCATCTAACAGCATGGAACTAAACCAACAATTACCAAAAAGCGTATGTGTATGTAGTGTGTCTAAGGCAAATAAAGAGGAAGGTCCCAACGTATATAGCAGTTATAGTCTAGGCACTAAATGCAACCTAGTTCTCTATAACCAAGGCTCTGGTACCAATCTGTAACACCCCCAAAATACCGCAGCGGAAGACTGTGTCATAGGGGTGCTACTTCATAATACAAAGTACAAGGTATAGAAAACGAACTCTAAATGAGACGTTTTGAAAAGTTACCATTCGATTAATAAATTCCGAGTTACAAACTTGAGATTCCAAAGTATGATACATAAATGTATACAAAGTTTTGAATGGTAAATGATAAAAGCGTAAGTCTTCAGAATATGCAGCTTGACTCTAAGTTCCACGCACTAGCTATCGCCTTATAGACCTGAGATAACATGCTAAAGTGTCAACACAATGGTTGGTGAGTTCATAGAGTTTGTCTTAAAACAGTTGAAAAAGCCTTAAAGAATGATCACACAGCAAAGGCATTGAGAATCCACTCAGTTACAAGTCCCGCCATAAGAGACTTGTAACCTGTGTGTTCACAACCCACTGCTACAATATAGTATGATTAAGACATGTATAAGTTCATCAAAACAATTAAGCAATTAGTCGTGAGTCTACACTTCATCTCCGAAGACCTCACGTTTATGATGTATCCAACATTCGCAAATGTTAGGATGTATCAATAGCCTCAATGGTCATCCAACAACTTAATGTGGAGCCATCGGAAGTCTCAATGGTCATCCAGCAACTTAATCTGGAGCCACTGGCAGTAACACAATCAAGTATAACGCAGTTAAGTATAACACAATCATGTATGTATGAAATCAAGTATAATGCGATCAAGTATAAGACAATCAAGTATAGAACAATCAAGTATAATGCGATCAAGTATTTGTACAAGTAAGCAAGTAGTTGTGCATGTATCCCCCCCCCCCCCCCCAAAGAGTTAAAACAAGTATGAAAAAGTAGGGGCTATGACTCACCTTAAGTCTATGTAATGAGAAATGAAAGTGGTAGTCGAATCGCGAAAGTCTCTAAGAGCATCCTATAATAGAACGTTGCGACTTAGGTTTGGAGTAACGTCTAAGAATATGAAGAATTGCCTATATATGTCTTGCATAATGTTCATGATGTAGTACTTAGTATATAGTGTAAGTCGTTGAATATAAATGGTCTATGAAACATGTATAAGTTATATATCTCTTACTACCGTTCGGGCCGACATAATTCAGAAGTCATGGAGTAAACGTTCGAGGAGCCAGGACACTTTAACTCGTAAATCCACAACTCGTCTCGACGGCTTACTCAATGAACTCCTCACATGAGGCTCCCTACTATTGTAGTATTTGATAACATATATATATAGGCTTTTTGATCTTTAAAAGTTATATGGTCTTTAGCCGTAGCTTTGCCGTGACCTTGGTCATTGTTACCATGATCTTGAGACTCAACCTTGGCTTTAGCCATGGTTGTGGTCTCGGCTTTAGGTCATTAGACCTCTTGGTCTCATCTAATTATAATGATTATATAGTAACTTTGGTCTAAAAATGGGCTGTTAAGAATTTGAAGAAAATATCACTCGGAAAGCCTTTTCAGGGCTCGAGCTTCTTTGTTCCTGAACGAAAACGTCGTTCCGGACAACTTTCGTGTTTTAACTTTTTGATGAATCGGACCAGAAGTGGGACTTTCAAATTGGCAGAATGCAAACAGGAGGTTATGGGCAGTTTCGGCGTTTTGGTGTCGCTAACTTCTTATGGTCATAACTTTTGACTCGTGTACTCGTTTTGGGTGATTCAAATTGCTATGTTTTCCTTGTTAAGTCCTCTTTAACAGTAAGTAAGTGTCAAATATCAAAGTTATACTATTGTGGTCGTGGTTTTCCATAAAAATCACTAGTTTGCTTGTTTACTTGTCATAAGTTAACATATGTATACCAATACTTGTTTTATCCATTTTTAAACATCATGAACACAATACAAAGACCATATATAGCATGAAAGAAACATAATAAGCATGAAATGATATTGAGCAAGAAAGTGTATAAGGGTTTGCTTACAACTTTTGGCTTTCTAAAGAAAGGAAGTCAAGTATAGAACTAGGACACTAAACCTAAGCTTGTAAACCCTTCACCATAACTCTTGTAACCCTTGCTAGCCTTGATCTAACCCTTGTGAAAACCATTTAACTTCAGCCCTAGTAACCTTGTGTAGCTCCTAATTCAACCATGGAATCACCAAACAAACTTAAGAACTAGGTAGAGAATACTAAGACCTTGAACTTTGTAGTGTAACTTGTATATTGAAGATCAAAGGATCATGGTGCTAGGTATTAAGGTTGTGGCGTTTTTATTGATGAAGAATGAAAGGAATGAGCTCTCTATTTATAGCAAGAATGAGGAGGTTAGGAAGGTTACTAGGAAAGTGCTAAAACTTGGAGACAAAGTTGTAATTAAATATGATCCAATGGCTAAAGTCATGAGATGATGCCACAAGTGTGAATGCCCCCCCTAGTGGCGGTTTGGAATGGATAAGGAGGGATGACTTGGTCTTGGATGATATTATCCTAGATATAGAGCTAGTTTTGACTCCGTAAGTTGCTAACCGTAAGTTTTTAGGCCACGAAACGTAAAACCGGGTATCCTAAAAATATGAAACTTGAAAGTATGGTCAAACATGTCAATATAGTCCATAATAAAATATAAAATGAGTGGTAGGTTCTATCGGGTGCTAAAACCCTGCTAAAAACTGGAAACACGGGTCTAAAACGCGTAATACGTAAAACGTACGAAAGTTGCGTAAAATTGAGAAAAGTAAAATGTAACTTTTCTAATAGGATAATAATGACTTAAAATGACTTATAATGTCTAGGCTGGGCTCAGTCTAGTGTCGGTTGGTGTTAAATGTCTTTTAGACCTAAAACCGCAAGCCTAAAAATCAAGGAATGACTTATAAAATCAAAGAATGATTTTTGGTCAAAGGAGGAGGGAAAAATATGTTGACTTTTTCTAATAAGTTGAAAACTCAAATTGTCTTAGAAACGCGTTTTGTGGTCTAACGGTTAATCGCTCATACGGTTAAGCGTGCTCATGCGAGAGTAGTACAGGCTTGGGTGACCTGCCGGGAATAGTAATTAATCTGAAAATGCGAATTGTTACAAGATGAACCATAACGAACAACACAACGGGCTCCCGCCGATGGGTGGTCCGCAGCACAATGTTGTCCCGCCGATGGGACAACAACCGGCATTTGATCCGCGTCCGATGGAAGAACAACTCCAATCACCATTTAACGGTGTGAGGAGAGCTATTGTGATTCCGGACATCAATGCCAACTTTGAAATCAATCACGGATTACTCAACTTAATAACGGGTATATCCTTTCACGGGTTCGATAACGAAGACCCCTATGCACACATCCGGAATTTAGCCGACATCGCTGAGACGATTAGAATGAATCAAGTTCCTCACGATGTGGTGAAATTGAAGTTGTTTCCTTTCTCCTTAAAAGGAGCAGCCCGGACTTGGCTGGAAAAGGAACCGCCTAACTCAATTCACACTTGGAATGACCTTGCTTCCAAGTTTGTGAATCATTTCTATCCTCCCTCTAAAACTTCTAATCTCCGTTCCCAAATCTTTCGATTCCAACAAGCTTTTGATGAATCGTTTAGTGAAGCTTGGGATCGTTTCAAAGATTTGTTGGAAAAATGTCCTAACCATTGGTTCACCGACCTTCAGCAGATTGATACTTTCTATAATGGGTTGTTTTATATTGATCAAGATTCACTCAACTCTGCTGCGGGTGGTAACTTGTTGGCTAGGAATACAAATGATGCCTTCACGATAATTGAAAATAAGGCTCGTGTTAGAATGTCAAGAAATAAGCTTCAAATGCCCAATAATGAGAAAAATAATGATGAAGTGAAAAGTATGATATTGGATTTAACGAAGAAAGTCGATGCAATGTCTATGGAAAAATCAAGTCATCAAGTCAATGTCGTTAATCAAGGTTGTACTACTTGTGGTGGTCCACACCCGTATTATGAATGTCCGACTACTGGATCTTTTGCTCAAGAGAACGTGTATGCTGCAAATATGGGTGGCAACGGTTACCCACCTCTTCAAGGAGACTGTAATCTCCTCAGCTACCACCTGAGCCAACATCATGGACCACCCGGGTTTAATCAACTTAATCAAGTGAATCAGAACAATAATGTGCAAAACCGTAATCATCAATTCAATAACAATCAAAATCACAATCGTGGAAATAATGGTTTTCAAGAACAAAATCAGAATTTTCAACAAAATCAAAATCGGGGAAATTTTCAACAAGGCCTGCCTCAAGGGAATAATTTTCAAAACCGTGGGCAAAGTTTTAATAATCAAAATCAAGTTGCTGTTCCAAATCCGTCATCCACGGAAGATTTGATTAAGCAATTGCTTCAAAATCAACAAGCTTTTATGACAAAACAAGAGGAAACAACAAGGTTGTTAGCTAATCAAATCAATGATCTAAACAAGCGTTTAAATGATCGACCCTCGGGTTCGGGTATTACATCTTTGCCAAGCAACACGATCGCAAACCCGAGGGGCGAAGTCAAAGCGATCACGACTCGCAGTGGTGCTTTATATGAACCCACGGTTCCGACTACCTCTTCTTCTCTTCCACCTAAGGTAGTGGACCGTGAGACCGAGGCGACAAAGGACCCGGTACCTCCTACTAATAATGGAGGTGCTGAAAACGTCCAACCTCCGGTTGTTCAAGTTTCAAAAGATAAAGGAAAAGCCGTTTCTGAGAACAATGTGAAATACAAGTCAAAATTGCCATATCCATCACGATTTAATGATGAAGAGCTCCGTGCAAAATCTAAAAAACAAATGGAAAAGTTTCTCGATATTTTTCAAAAATTGCACTTTGATAAAGGAAAAGCCGTTTCTGAGAACAATGTGAAATATAAGTTTCATGGATGCTCTTGTTTACATGCCAAAATTTGCCTCAACGTTTAAAAATCTCATAAGTAATAAAGAGAAATTGCTCGAATTAGCCGAAACACCGATAAATGTTCAATGCTCCGCTATTCTTCTCAAGAAGCTTCCCGAGAAGCTTGGAGATTCGGGAAAGTTTCTCATTCCTTGTTCGTTGAAAGATCAAGAGGTTTGCAAAGCCCTGGCCGATTCAGGTGCAAGCATTAACCTTATGCCTTTGTCAATCTATAAACAACTTGGAATGGGAGAACTTAAACCGACCCGAATGACTTTAGAGCTTACTAATCGTTCGATTACTCATCCGGTTGGAATTGCGGAAGATGTTTTTGTTCAAGTGAACTCGTGTACTTTTCCGGCCGACTTTGTCGTTGTTAATTTTGAACCCGATCCGAGAGTTCCTCTTATACTAGGGCGACCGTTTTTACGAACCGCAAAAGCCCTAGTAGATCATTTTGAGGATACTCTAACTTTACGACATGATGATGACATAATGATTTTTAAAGCCGATGCTCCAAAATCAAAGAAGTATTCTGTAAAAAGCATCGATGTTTGTGATTATACCTTTGATGATTTTGTGAAAACGTTCGTCTCCGACTCTTCCCCATCATTTCCTCTGACTAAGGAACATGATTCTTTTTGGGAAGAGGTCGATGAATTTCTTGCTATTGATACGATTCCGTTTTCTGAGATTGATGATTCTTACTTTGATTCGGAGGGGGATACTATTTTTCTTAACAATTTGTTGAACGATGAACCGTTAATCCCTCCGGATAAAGTTAAGACGAAGATTGAGCTTATAATTGACGATCCTCTGGAGCCCGAGTTCGAGGAATTTTTACCCGACTTTGAGAGTTTTTCGTTTAATACGATTGAGGAGATTAGTGGCAATCCCACTTATCGTCCTGATTTTTCTTATACGACTTATGAAGCTTTTAACTTTGATATCGATCACTCGGAAGAGACGAGTCGTGGCAGTACCACTTCTCATGCTTTTATCTCTCTTCCGGAGTATGAGTCGTTTTGTTTTGACAAAATTGAATGTGAAATTGAAAAGTTTTCTAATCCTGAATATGAAAGTTTCAGTTTTGATCTTGACATTGATCATGATCCGGGTGGTTTTCTTAAAAATAAGAGTTTTAAGGAAAATTTTATCCCAACCCTCCCACCCGGAAAGGAGTTTAAAAGGAACTTAAATAATAAAAGTCATAATTTCACAATTATGAAGTTCTCTGTTGATGAGGATGAGTTTTACAAGATTGTTATCATGACTTTCTTGCCATTTGTAATGTTTGGTGTGGTTTCTCTTATCCTTCACTCCGTGGGGAGTGAGGATGTTGTATTTGATCCCGGTATCGTTTCTAAACGTTTTCAACATTAAAATACCAGTGGTTATTTCTTCGGGATGGAACTTTCAATTAAGTCTTATGTTTTTCAAAATATTTTGAATGAAAGCCCGATGAAGATTATTTTCCATTTGCTCTCCCCAAGGACGAATTAATTCGGGGATCGAGTCAAGCTCATGTGACTCGAAGAACAAAAACAAGCGCTTTGTGGGAGGCACCCCATGCTTATCCAATTTCATTTTCTTTATTTTCTATTTTCTTAAATAACGTGACGTGAGGGGGCGACCCTTTCCAAACTCGTGTTTTTGTGGTTGTTTGTGAATGTTCAGGAATTTCCCCGAAGTTTGAGGACTCTCGTGCTCGTGGTTTGTCGTACTCTCCACTCCAGTCTCATCCTTCGCTGCTCTTTCGGAAATTCACCATATCCAAAATCTTATCGACTAACATTTATCTCTTGGCATACTTAATAAACGGCCTTAGATTTTACGTAGGATTACCCGTACCCTTAAAACATTGAGGACAATGTTTCACTTTAGTCTGGGGGGGTGAATCTTCGATTCGATTTGACCTGTACCATCGTCACCATCGTCTGAGCTGTTAACTTACGCAACTCCGTTTTCCACCAAAATTTTAAATTTTTGTCACCTTTTTACCTGCAAAAAAAAAAAATATATATATATATATATATATATATATATATATATATATATATATATATATATATATATATATATATATATATATATATATATATATATATATATATATATATATATGATATAAATAATAAGTTTTGACACCTTGTTTTGACTTTCCTACCGGCGAGAGTAGAAATAAATATTTCGACTTGACCGGGCGTGTTGAGCCCTAGCTCGTCTCCCTTAACCAAAATAATCAAAAGATTATGGCTAAGCATCCGCGGATCTCATTATTTGGGATTTTAAATTTGCAGAGATCGAGGAATGATAGAGTTTATTTAGAAGTTTCTTGCTATACACGGATCACATTACTGGGATTTAAAAAAACCCACGAGAGGTACTTGTGGCCTCCTTGTTCCCATCAGAAACGTCACCCATATATAATAGATGTTCTAGGTTAATTAGTGGTATTTCGGTTTGAATAATATTTAGTTCTTTGTTTTCTTAAGAGAATTTTTGCTTTAGAAGTTGGGTACATATCAAGGAACATCAAAAATAAGAGCAAAAAGTGAAAAAAATCAAAAGTCAAAAGTTGATTATCTATGTGGTTTTGGAGCTACCCGTTAAGCTTCCATTGATGTTATGAAAAAAAAAAAAAAAAAAAAAAAGTCAAGAAAGAAAGAAAAAAAGTGAAAAATGAAAAAAAGTGAAAGTTGAAGTATTGTTGAATAAGAGCTATGTATGTATCAATAAGTTGTTGGCGCGTGAGGTGCATGTGATAAGTGATTAGTAATCAGTCACATGAGGTGCACGTGATCGTACTCCGCAACTTATATCTTTGATATTATATGTACCCCAAATTCCTTGATGTGGACCAAATTTCTATTGCAGTGGTTCTTAAGAGAAAATGAATAACTACTTATCGTTTTAACTTAGGTATCACTATCGGACTAACAAATATCGAAACGAGAAAATATGAAGCAATTCATTTCTCACAAGTTAAAATCTTTAGATACAAAAACTTAGGACCTGGGGACAAGAGGTAATACACAAGTAACTTTTGTGGGCAGTGTTAGCATCTAACTTCTGATAAACAATGATTTCGATTTTACGCTTAGTTTGGGAGCTTGTGAAAAATCAAGGATGACGATTTTTAGCCGTATGGTCTCTTCTCTGTGAGAAGTGTTTCTACTCGTTGACCCTGAAAATTATCAACAGATATGAATTAATAATGAAAGTCAAGGCAAACCGTCACATATATAAAAATGAAAAATCAAAAAGAGTAGTTGTAGTGTTATTCCTGAAAATCGGAAAACGGAGCGTTTTTGAGAATAAATGATTTTAATATTTCTCTTGAAAGTCATTGATACTTTACAACGTCAGTAAAGAGAGGTTTTGAAATTATTTATCTCTTAAGCTTGAGGTGATGACATTGCGTGAGGGCACGGCAATACCTTAGTCTGGGGGATTTTGATGAGTGCTTAATCACTCATCCTTTTTAGACCCAAAATCAGACCAAATACACCAAATACTAACCAAAAATGCCAAGAGATTGTATGTTTTTTGTATTTGTGTATGTACAGGTACGGATATGTGAAAAATGAACAAAAACAAAGCAAAACCGACAAAAACGAGCACGAGATTGGAAAAAGGTAAAAAGCCGAAGCCGAGGAAGAAATCTATCCAAGAAAAGCCCAAAACGATAATTCAAATTCTTAAAGATTCAAAGAATGACAAAAGAGACCCTTAGTGGAAGCGTGAAGATATTGACAAGAAAAATACTCCAAGTATTCACAAGTTGTCGATTTTGATCCTTTGAAGAACTTAGGAAGAAAAGTCAACTCAAATCCTCCAAGTCACAAGAAATGCATTTTGGACCGTTCTCAGTCGTTACGTTTAATATTAAGTTGTATTAGTTACATTTTATAATGTTTTAAGCTTGAATTTTATGATTTGTAAAGGTCTAGGGGCTAATTATGCAACAATGTAAAAGATTAGAGAAGCCCTAGCCCCTAGCCTATAAATAGAGAGGTAAGCCTCATTTGAGGGGTCGTTGTTCTTTGGTTTTTTTTTTATAGTTAGTTTTTAGTTTTGGTTAGTTCCAAGGTTAATTTTAGATTTAATTTTTGTCTAGTCTTATTTTTATGTGTTTTATTTACTTTTTCTCTCTAAAAAGCTTTATCTTTTTTAAAAATCTTTAATTTTTAGTTGTTAAAATCTTGTTTTTATTGGTGGGATTTAAAGTTTGTGGTTAAACTAGTTAGTTTGGTAATAAATTTGGTGAAAAACATTAGTTTTTAGGCTTTATTTTGGATCAAAATGGTGTTTTGTTATGTTTTTATCGAGTTAGAATTTTATTTTATCGAGTTGCAAAAATAATAAAATTCATATCGAGTTAGAAAAAAAAAAACATTTCATATCGAGTTTAAAAAAAATATATTCATATCGAGTTAGGTAGCAGATTTTGTTGTAGGGACTATTTTGCAATTTTTTTTTTTTTTTTTTTTTCCTTTCGAGTTAGATTAAAAAAATAACTATCGAGTTAGAAAACTAATATATTATCGAGTTTGTGTTTATGTTTTTTTTTTCGAGTTAGGGACCTGAGTGCAAATATCTTTACCAAGTTTTTTTGTTTTGTTTTTTTGTCTTATCGAGTTTGCAATCTTCTCTTTTTCGAGTTTGAGTTTTCGTTTTTAAATATTATCGAGTTTGGAAAATTAAGTAGTTATCAAGTGAGGGTCTAAAAAAGTTATAGAGTTAGATGCTAAAAAAAGTTATCAAGTTAGGTGCTAAAAAAAAAAGTTATCAAGTTAGGGTCTAAAAAAGTTATCAAGTTAGGTGCAACTTTACATACCGAGTTTGGAGTTTTATTTTTATCAAGTTTGAGTTTTATCGAGTTTCGTTTCTTTTGGCGAGTTAGCCAAGATTATCGAGTTAGATAATCATTGCCTCATCGTTTATCGAGTGAGGTTCTCTTATGCTTAATATCTAAACGAAACTCTGCCGAATTTTTCTAAAAATTTATCAAGTTAGGATTTATTATATAACAAGTTAGTACCTTTTATTTAGTAACGTCATCTAGTAAACATTTATAGTTTAATAATAATTAGTTTTTTTTATTTCTTTTACTTATTTCCTTTTTAATTAGTCTTTATATCATTTTCATTTATTAAAATTAAAAAGCCAAAAATATAATTTTCCTTTACGTTATTTTTCTTTTATATCTTATTATTTAGAAAAACTCAATTTGCAATCGTAGGACTAGTTTCACTTTTATTTTCTTTTTAAATTAGTCGTGTTAAGTTTTCTTTACGTTTTTATTTCTATTTCATTTTTGAGAATGTTTGTTTTATTTGTCTATTTGTTTTGCATTATTTAATTGTTCTCTTTGCTTTAATTGCATTTTTATTCTCATTTGTAGTATAATCAAAAACCAAAATATTTCTTCTATCCTCATTCACTTCACAAGATTCATAAGCCGAACCGACAAGATCAATTCAACCCTCGTTGGGAGAACGACCCGGGGAATTACTTTCACGAGCATTTCTTCGGTTAAAATCACATATACTAAAAAAAAAGAAACTATCAAAATAAGAAACACCTTCTGGAGGACGAGGTTGATCAAAATAAGCCATGTTTCTAAATAAAGTAAGTAGAGAGAGAGAGAGTGGGAACTCCTAGTGTGTGGAATAATAACCTTGATATCACTAAATGAATCACTAAGAGAACCAACCTCAAAATGAGGCCTTACATGTGTATTTATACTTGTAATCTAGGGCTTCACATATCTTTGACCATATTACATAACTAGCCCTTAGACTTTATACAAGCATGAATAATACACATAAACTTAATAAACTAGCATTTACTAACTATTACATTGATATATTAAACTAACTATTTGACTCAATAATGATCATCACTTTTCATCCTAACAATCTCCCCCTAAGGGACGATCATTGAGATCTCACTTTGATTTCATAAATGATCAACACTTCTAATTCTAACAATCTCCCCCTAAGGGTGATCATTGAGATCTCTCTTTTGTGACTTTGATCTTTGATCTTTGAAGCTTGTTCTCTTTGAACTTTGAGTCTTTGTGTAATAGTTTTGCTAGTTCCTTTGTTCCAATCATGCTTTGTGATCTTTCTTGCCTTTGATCAACATCTTTACTCTGTTGTCTTTACGTCTTTTCCAACATGCTCATACTTTGTTTGGCTTTGAGTCTTTATGAAGTTCTCTTCTCTTTGACATTAATCTTTGTTTCTTTAGTTTGAAGATTCTTTGACTTTGACTTAGAAACATTCTGAACTTTGCTTTGCTTTGATCTTTGAAGAGAGCTTTGCAAGGTATGAGCATGTGGATCTTTGAGTGATGGTAACGGTCTTTCTCCAAGGAACATTCATGAGTACCTGCATAAAACAACTAGCAATAAAGTATCTGGTACTTACAGGTTCGGAATTAGAGATCGTCAACAGCATAGTGTGAAGACTCCTTCTAACCCTTACCAAGGCCGTTCCTGAATCAGATACCCCTGAGAAGGCTTACAAGATCCACCGAAGTACATCAATGATTCAGGTGAGTTGCTGGAGATCACCCCACAACTGTAGACCGTTTGAGACATAGTAACCATCATGATAGATAAGGCAAGATCCGTAGATCTCATAAAGACTCTTACAACTTGTGTCCTTTTTGGCGAACACAAGTGTATTCATAGGAAGTGTATCCTAAGAGATCTTTTTAATGAATCTCATGGCTCTAGACTCGATAAGTGCATAATTTGGTTTCCTATGCGGAGACTAGGGAGGGGTCTCCTGCTTCAATATCAACCATCTCTAAGAGATAAGTCGATAAATTACACTGATTCCCCGTGAGAATGAAACAAGCTCTTTTAAGAGAACTTGAGTGGCTAGAAGGTTTAGTGCAGTGCGTCACTGGGTCCATGACGTCTTGTCTTCAATACCGGTGTCACCTTAGTAACAACCAGTAGCATATGAGTTGAACCCGGTGTCTGCCCTAAGGTTGAACATTTGGAGGGCTATTTCTTTTCACCCTTTTATTTGCTTTTCTTTTTAATTCTTCAACCCCTTCTTTCTCCTTTCATTCTTTTCTCCTTTTTTCAGATCATACCTAAGGACTTCTAATTCTAATCTATTGGAATTGTCCTTGGGTAGATCCCTCCGGCTCTGGCGGATCATAGGACGGTTTTTCCTAACCTTAGTCACCTTATAGCTTCATGACTATCCTATTGTTGCCATCAAACCATTTGTGAAAATCTCTCAAAGTGTTTATGATAATAAAACATACTTTGTTAACACTTCGAGAGTTTTGCATTTCATTAGAAGGACTCCCCCTTCACATGTGCTCATGGAATTTTAAGAAATTTGCACATGCGTGAGGAGTTTGCACTTTTTAATTGATTCACTTTCAATGAACACAACCGATTCGAGACACGCTTACATCACTAGTTAGACTAGCTTGAAGTTATTACCCGGCCTGGTCATATCCACAGAAAGTTTCTCGAAATGGTACATTTCTACTAAGACAAATCCTTTTCGAGACACGCTTACGTGGCTAGTTAAAGAGTTTCATTGTCAGCTTTTAGGTGACAACTAGCTCTAGTAACTAACTTGATGTTATTACCCGTCGAGGATAAGTCTTTTCGATTACTAACTTTTGTTGTTTCGTCAATTCTTGGGTCATTTCTGAGTCGAGCTCTTTTGAGATTCAAGACGATCACATTATAATCACATTTCTCCCCCTCAAAAATAGCATATCCATGGTATTTTTGATACCAATTGATGAAAACCTTTTCTATTTGGATAGCTTATGGGAGAAACGGATGTTTGTTAATTCCGTATTTTTTTTTAAGCATGATCTTTTTGGAACAACTTTATATTACTCCCCCTCAAAAATAGAACATTTTGATTA
The DNA here is from genome assembly GCA_030686995.1 of Artemisia argyi. Classification (NCBI taxonomy): domain Eukaryota; kingdom Viridiplantae; phylum Streptophyta; class Magnoliopsida; order Asterales; family Asteraceae; genus Artemisia; species Artemisia argyi. The sequence goes on from CM060697.1 coordinate 43,404,632, forward strand.
AATATCAGGGAGTAATATCTTGAAAAGTTTTGAAAACCTTTAGAAACATTTTTCAAAATTTTGCTCAAAAAATTAAGAAGACTTTGATAAGCTTTTTTGAGAGAAGTCTTCTTATCTTTCAGGATTGTCGTACATAAATGTACAACAGAGTCCTTTCTTTGAAAATCGCGGGTTATACACTGTTATGTGTGCATAAGCCATAACGTTTTTAGGATAAGTGCTCAAAAGATATTTAAAAAGATATTTAAAACAAAGTATGAGCATGTTGGAAAAGACGTAAAGACAACAGAGTAAAGATGTTGATCAAAGGCAAGAAAGATCACAAAGCATGATTGGAACAAAGGAACTAGCAAAACTATTACACAAAGACTCAAAGTTCAAAGAGAACAAGCTTCAAAGATCAAAGATCAAAGTCACAAAAGAGAGATCTCAATGATCACCCTTAGGGGGAGATTGTTAGAATTAGAAGTGTTGATCATTTATGAAATCAAAGTGAGATCTCAATGATCGTCCCTTAGGGGGAGATTGTTAGGATGAAAAGTAACGATCATTATTGAGTCAAATAGTTAGTTTAATATATCAATGTAATAGTTAGTAAATGCTAGTTTATTAAGTTTATGTGTATTATTCATGCTTGTATAAAGTCTAAGGGCTGGTTATGTAATATGGTCAAAGATATGTGAAGCCCTAGATTACAAGTATAAATACACATGTAAGGCCTCATTTTGAGGTTGGTTCTCTTAGTGATTCATTTAGTGATATCAAGGTTATTATTCCACACACTAGGAGTTCCCACTCTCTCTCTCTCTCTCTACTTACTTTCTCTCTCTAGATCTAGCCAAGATTCACAAGTGATAAGATTGTTCTACGGTCCTACAAGTTTTTTTTTTTTTTTTTTTTTTTTTTTGAAACAAAGATATTTTTCTTATTATAAATTATGTTGCACACCCACACCTCTCAAGTGAAGCCTTGAGAGGTATTTATAGGCCTTACAAACCTTACAAAAGACAACTTTTACAATATTACATTAGTAGTCCCTGCACTTTATGCATTCTAGTTGTCTACTCCAATTCACGTAAATATCGCTCAGCTTCATTTCTAACAATCTCCCTCCAGCTGGAGATATACGTGAATTGGTTACAGTGATTCCTAACAAGTAAAATAAAACAATCAAAGTAAGCGCAACAATGCTGAGGAGGACTTCATAGCTCTTTTTCTTCATAAATATCCCCAGCAGTCTTTGTTTACTTGTAGACGAATCACTTGCTAATCTAATTGGGTTATTACTCCCTCCCAATTAGTAACCATATTCTTTTACATGCTCCCTCCCAAATAGACAACCCGTTTGATATAACCTTGATGCTTGTTGAAGAAGTATCTTTGAATTCTGCCCATATAATCTTCAGTCTCATGCGGAAAATGAATCTTAGACTGATAATATGTAACTTCTTCACAGGTTTGTTTGGGGAGCATCATATCGTCATCTTCAACTCACTTAGAATGCTTCCAGTTCTTTAATAAAAGCCCCGATGTACACATTTCTCCCTCCTGGATGATGACGATCTCTCGGAATCATCATAAATATGTGTACATAAACATATCAACTGGAAGCAACATACAAATCAATACCCCATGAGTGAAATGGCAATAACTATTCTCTCTACAATTCATCTCAGATCAACCTCTTTTCACTTCCATTGGCTAATAGTAAGTGACTACGTGTGGAGACAACCCGATATGACAAACTTGAGTGTGAAGTAAAATTCTCCAGACTTGTGACTTACGCTTGTACTATCCTGATTAAGAACCTATATGAGCACAACAACGTAACTCCTTACAATATAGGTAGTGGCATATACCCAACCATCCATCCTTTATTGTGTATCCGTCTCTTGAACAATCCACAACCTTGTGTGACACTGAGCACTACAACGTAACTCCTTAAAGTGATAGCTATTGTGAGCATTAAGAACCAACTTATGCGTTTATAGATCTCACACAAGTCTTAATCTCTATCCTATGAATGCTCAAACAAGGATCTCCAAAAGTCTTTCATCCAACCAACCCCTAGACCTTGAGATTCTAAGTACACGCACCCGTGAAACGTCACTTCAAGCTCAAATAAGTAATAAACAAATTATCCCCGTAAGTCACCTTTTGATAACGTTCAAAATTTAGCCATCGATCTTTGGTGAATCTTGATCAGGATCTTATAAGCAATTCGTGGTGTGTTTTTGGTGAAGCTTGACATTCAATCTCGTTGATTCGTAGTGATTTCGGATTTTCCCTCCAAAAATAGAATTGGAAAATTTTCTCGTCCATAATTTGGAAATCACTACGAAATGCAATTCTGAGGTTACCAGAAAAATTTGAGTTTTGAAAATTTTTACGCAAAATTTCACCGAAAAAATTTGAATTTTAGCCTAAAAATTTGAATTTCGGGCCAAAATTTTCAACGTTATACCAAAATTAAAATCTCGTGTAAAAATTGAACGTTTAGTCTCCTCTCAAAAATAAATTTTACTCAAATTTTCCCGCCATGTAACTCGATAAAGCTTCCTAACTCGGTAACCACTTCCCAAACTCGATAGTATCATCTCAAACTCGGTAAGATCTTCAAACTTGATAAGATCTTATGTAACTCGATAAGCTTAGAGAAATTTGGCAGAGTTTCGTCTAGGTATAAGCCACAAAAAAACCTAACTCGATAAACGATTAGGTGAACAGGCTAACTCGCCAAAAAACATGCTTAACTCGATAACTTACACCTAACTCGATAAGCAGACACCTAACTTGATAAACAGACACCTAACTCGATAAACATGCTCCAAACTCGATAAGCATGCTCCAAACTCGATAATCATGCACTTAACTCGATAATCATGCACCAAACTCGATAAAGATGCACCAAACTCGATAATCATGCACCAAACTCGATAAGCCTCTCCTTACTCGACACCAAACTCGATAACCAGACACCAAACTCGATACCCAAACTCGGTATACAACTCCTAACTCGATAAACATTGTCTCCTAACTCGACAAAAATGCTACCTAACTCGATAATGTTTACCCAAACTCGAAATTTTTCCCAAACTCGATAAAAATTTTCCCAAACTCGAAAAAATCAGATCCAAACTCGATAATCTCTCGATGAACAGTAACCAGATTCATTTTTTCACCCAAAAACACGATTTTACACCCAAAAACACCACGATTCGCCCCCAGTTAGCTCTGATGCCAATTGTAGGACCGTAAAACAACCTTATCACTTGTGAATCTTGGCTAGATCTAGAGAGAGAAAGTAAGTAGAGAGAGTGGGAACTCCTAGTGTGTGGAATAATAACCTTGATATCACTAAATGAATCACTAAGAGAACCAACCTCAAAATGAGGCCTTACATGTGTATTTATACTTGTAATCTAGGGCTTCACATATCTTTGACCATATTACATAACTAGCCCTTAGACTTTATACAAGCATGAATAATACACATAAACTTAATAAACTAGCATTTACTAACTATTACATTGATATATTACACTAACTATTTGACTCAATAATGATCGTCACTTTTCATCCTAACATGATTTATAGCACCAAAGACTACCACCTGATTAGTTTTATTGGGAGTCAATACAACATAATTGGCAAACTTATTTCCAATAGGATTGCGTTGGTAGTGGAAGATATTGTTTGTATGGAACAATCTGCTTTTGTTAAAGGTAGGCAGATTATGGATGGCCCGATGATTCTCAATGAAATTCTGAATTGGTGTAAAAAGGTGGGGAAAAAAAGATGGTTTTTAAATTTCAAGAAGGCAAATGATACGGTTTGTTGGGAGTTTCTTCAAGAGGTCATGGAAAAAATGGGCTTTGGTAACAAATGGAGTGCTTAGATCCGTGGGTATCTTGAATCGTCCATGGCTCCTATTTTAGTCAATGGTTCCTCTACTAATGAATTTCAAGTTGAGCGAGGTCTTAGACAAGGAGACCCCCTATTGCCTATTCTCTTTATATTGGTTATGGAAGGGCTGCACATGGTAATCAAGAATGCCATGTTAGCTTGTCGTTTGTAGGGTATTCACGTGGGTATGGAGAGTATTGCAGTGTCACATCTTTTTTATGCTGATGATGCTATCTTTCTTGGGGAATGGAACAATACTAAGATACATAACATTGTTTTACTTTTGAGTTGTTTTTTCCTTGCTTTAGGTCTTAAAATCAACCTCATGAAATGCAAGCTTATGGGTGTGGGTGTTCGACGACTGAAGTACAACAAATGGCTGAAGTTATTGGGTGTGAGGCATCTTGGTGTTTCGGTTGGAGGCAATATGACAAGAGTCGCAGCTTGGAAAGATGTGGTTGATAAATTCAAATTTCTCCTGTCAAACTGGAAGGTGAAAATTCTTTCTGTCGGGGGTCGACTCATTCTGTTAAAATCGGTCCTCGGTAGCATTGCGATTCATTTCATGAGCATTTTTAGAACCCCGATCACGATTATCAATACACTTGAAGCTATCAGAAACAAATTCTTTTGGGGTGCGGAAATGGGTGATAGGAAAATTACCTAGATTAAATAGAAGAAGTCTATGGCTAGCAAAAAAGATGGAGGTTTGGGAATTGGAAGCCTTTACGGTTTTAATAGGGCATTGTTCTATAAATGGAAGTGGTGATTCCGTACTGCCCTAGATGCTTTGTAGGTTAAAATCATTAAAAGTATATTCAGTCATGATCGTGGATTGTTGGCATCAAGATACACGGGAAACTCTAACTCGATTTGAGTCCATATCCTTAAAGCTAGCAAGGAGTTGGAATCCAAAAACGTAAGATTATATGCGTTTTTCAAAAAACGAATTGGAGATGGTGCGGATACAAAATTCTGGGAAGACTTGTGGATTGGTGAATGCGCTCTTAAGGAAAAATTTTCTAGGATTTTCATGTTGGATACGGAGATGAATGCGATGGTGAAGGACCGGATTGTCTAGTCTTTGGACTCGGGGTGGCTTCGAAGACGTCCGAGAGGGGGGGTTTGAAATTCAACAGTGGCACCAACTTCTGACTTTGCTCAGTTATTTTACCTTATCTCAAC